>OX244043.2:31375550-32625550 GCA_945859785.2 Tridacna gigas | reverse complement strand
ATACTTAACTTCTACAGGTTTCCAAAAAATAGTTTTTGGTTGAACTATTTTATGTTTTCCATTTCCAAATTTATGCACATTCATATTTTTTAATTTACAATATTGCACCTAATATAGGAATATTAGCAAATGGGCTATTAGGTCCTAAAAGAAGACCTTTTCCATCATAAATTTTACCACCTTGTTTTAAATACAATCCATCACCAACGGAACCTAATCCTTTACCTTTGTATGGTTTAAGATATAAACCTTCACCATCAGTTTCTACTTGACAGACGCAACCACCTTTCTTAAGATACAAACCATTACCCATTGCTTTTTGAACTCCTGAAGATGCCAAACCAGATAGTGCACCAATTCCTATAGCAGGTAAAACGGTTCTTGCTAATGTAGGTAGAACTGATGAAGCTAATCCTGCTATTAGAGGTAAAAATCCACCTTCTACTTTCATATTTTGCTTAAGTTGTTTAGTTGACATTCTAAACGTTGCCCCCTTACCAGCTTTATAAGCTTTTGTAAGTTTATTTACTTGTGGTTTGGTTAAAGCTATTACATCATTACCATGAATATCCTCATGCTTTAAACGAATACTTGCCGGAGCTTTGTTTCTAAAAGAATGTAAAATTTTTTCCTTTTGTCCGTCTGATATATTTATTTTTGCATTAATATAGTTTGTCATTTTTATATTTATCTTGCTTCTCTTATATGAAATCTAATTGTTAAATTTTCCCCTCTAAGATTGAGTAATGTTCCATCTTGGTCTGTAATTGATATATTTAAATTATGTATTTCATTTAATGTTAATGGAAGGTAAACAAGGTTTACCGGATTTTCTATAATTTTATATCCTGGTGATACATTTGGAAAAAAACTATAAATTGTATTTTTTTGTGAACCGTTAACATAACTACCTGAAATTAAATCTATATTAACTAGTAAGCTATTAATACTAAGAATATTTACTACATTTTCTGATTCATGAAATCCTTGTGTATATTTAGAACGGGTGAACCCTAAAATTTTAGCAATAGAATGTTGTTGGTTAAAATCAACCTGATATCCATTTTCTAAAACAAGAATAGACTTTAAAGTATTAGTATTTGCTGAGATACTAATATAATATTCTTCATTAACAGCATCATAATGACCCTTTTTTCTCATTTCTTGTTGAATTACATCATTAATATCAACTAGATCATAACTTCCTTCAGGTATTTTTATTTTTACCCATGTTGCACCATTGTCAAATGAATAAACAAAAATGTTATTGCTTGCATCAATATTAGGAAATGAATAGTAAGTTTCAAGGTTAACCAACGCTATTTCATATTCTTTATCTTTTTCTAATAAAAGTGGAGGAGTAAATCTTGTTGTAAACTCTGTTTTGTTATCGCTTACGATAATTTGAAATGATGTTTTATGGTTAGTGTTTTTTACTATCTTTTCAAGTAATTCTACTTCCATTTTATAAATTTGTAAAATATATTTTAATGAAAAAATATATTTTTTAATTATAATCTTTGTAATTTCGTGGTATGTAAAAGTTATCAAAACCACATCTATATTTTCCATCGTTAGAGTTCTTTGTTAAATCTAACACTACAAAACCATGAGGTATTTCCCAACATTTTTTACAAAAATTGATAAACTCTGTTTTAGTCATATCATCTCCTACATGATCACTATAAATATGATTAAGATTTTTTAAGTCTTGTCTAAACAAACATATTAAGTTAGCATTTTCTCTAATAGTTTGACGGGGTAGTCTAAAATAATTTTGTGCTAGATAAAAACAATCAGCATTACTATGTCTTCCTCTTACATAATAGTTTTCACACTTGTTTTGTCTTTCTAAAAGTAAGTCATCAAATATCATTAAGTTTTTATTTGATGCATTTAAATCTCTTGGGTCAGGTACATCACTAGCATATTCAAAAAATTCACAATCGATATCAGATTTTTCCTTAATTGTTTTTGCCCATTCTTCAACTAATGCAGTAGGTGAAATATCTCGGTTTTGAACTTCATCTTTAAGTGAGAACAACCTTAATATATATTCTTTTGGTATTTTTTCTTCAAAAGCTTTTTTAAGTATGCGATATTCTGGTTGAAACAAACTTTTACCAAAAACGTATAAGTTACCATAATCTAACCAATCAGGTCTTAACAAAAGGTTAAGTAAAAGTGTAGTTTTACCACATCCTGATTTGCCTACTATTAAACCTCTGATACTCCTAGGTAAAAGGGGATGGTTAAATCTTTTTGCTAATGTTTCATTCCAAGATAAATTAACAATATCCATATTTTAATTAAAAAAATTTATTTTAATATATAAAAAATGTATTGTGTTAAATGTAAAGAGAAAACTGATACTACAGATTTAAAATGTACGGTAAGTAAAAATGGAAAAAATATGGTGCAAGGAAAATGCGCTATTTGTGGTACCGTGAAAACACAATTTGTTAAACAAAAAGAAGGTGGTTCATTGTTAAACAAAGCAATCAATAACTTACCTGTTGAAATGCACTTACCTGGGCATAACTTTACTGGTCCCGGTACCAAGTTAAAGAAAAGATTAAATCCTGACTTAACACCAAAAGATTGGTCAAAGCCTGTTAATCGCGTTGATAAAGCAGCATATCATCATGATATCTGTTATCTTAAGCATAATGATACTAAAACACGGAATGATGTGTGTGATGCTAATATGCTTAAAGAGTTAAAAGGTATCTATAATCCAACTATTAAGGAAAGAATGGAAAGAGGATTGGTTTCCTCATTGATAGGAACCAAGAAAAGATTTGGTATGGGTGTCGGTAAAAAAAAAATTTAGAAAATATAATGCTAGCAGAAGAATTACATAAACCTGTAAAAAGAAAATTTAAGAAAAGGAGAGTTAGAGTAGGGGGTGTCGATAGGATATGGGCAGCAGATTTAGTAGATATGCAAGCATTTTCTAAACTAAATCGTGGAGTAAAATTTCTTCTTGCTGTCATTGACATCTTTTCAAAATATGGTTGGCTGGTACCCTTAAAGGATAAAACAGGAAAATCTGTTTCTGTTGCATTGAAGAGTATTTTTAAGGAAAGAAAGCCTGAGAAAATGTGGGTAGATAAAGGTAAAGAGTTTTATAACAAAGATGTTAAAGATTTGGTTGAATTGTATTCTACTGAAAATGAGGAAAAATCAAGCGTTGTTGAGAGATGGATTAGAACAATGAAAGAAAAAATGTGGAAGTATTTCTCTGCTCACTCAACAAATGTATATATTGATGTATTACAAAATCTTGTTAAGGAATACAACAACGCGAGACATTCTTCTATTAAGATGTCACCAATTGAAGCAAGTAAGAAAAAAAATGAAAATAAAGTTTGGACAACATTGTATCCTGATTATGATCAAGTAAGGGAGGATATCAAACCAAAGTTTTCTGTTGGAGACAAAGTAAGGATAAGTAAAAAGAAAAAGACTTTTGAAAAAGGTTATACTACAAGATGGACTGAAGAGGTTTTTACGGTTATCGGAGTAAAACATACAACACCTATAACGTATAAGATTGAAGATTTAAATGGTGAAGAAATAAAAGGTTCTTTTTATGAACCGGAACTACAAAAAACGAGCCAAGAGGTGTATAGGATAGAAAAGATTATTAAAAAAGGTAAAAAGAAATCTCTTGTAAAGTGGAAAGGTTATTCTGATGAGTTTAATTCATGGGTTGACAACGATGCTATTGTAAATATTTAACTATATAAAAAATGGAAAATATTTTAATTGATAATATAACTTTACTAAATAAACCTTTAAGCAATTTTGAGCTTGAGGATGCCGTAAAAAAATTAAAAATAAAAAATTTTAGAGGAACATTTTTAAGAGATACCCTACCTAAAAAAGTAAGAAATAAAGAATGTGGTATATTAAATCTTGATGACTCTAGCGGACCTGGTACTCATTGGGTTGCTTGGTTTAAAGATGGAAAGAAAAAAATTTATTTTGATAGTTATGGTATTCAACCACCTCTCGAAATTATAGATTATTTAAAAAGTCCATTACAATACAATACAGATCAATTACAACAAGCAGGTGAAGTATTTTGTGGACATTTATGTTTATACATTCTTAAAGAGTTGTGCTTGGGTAATAAATTTCAAGATATTTTAAATAAACTTTTTTAGCAATATTAAAAACTATGCCTGTTGATAAATTTGGAAGAATGGATGATGATAAAACAAGTGGTGATGGTGGTGTGTCACTTGCTTACATTACTAACAACTTTTTACGTAAAGATGGAACAACCACTGTTACCGGTTCCATAAATATGGATGGTAACACTTTAACGAGGGTTAGTAATCCAGTAAATCCTCAGGATGTTGCTACTAAGAGTTATGTTGATAGTAGTAGCTCAGGGTTGTTAGATGAAAACGGGGGGTATCATATAGAGGGGTATCTAAACATGGGTTTTAATAAAATAAAAAACTTAGATGAACCTGAAGAGCCCAGTGAAGCTGCTACAAAAAGATATGTAGATGGTATTAATGCAATACGAAAACAACAAGATGGTACCTGGTCTGCTGTTGCAGATATAAGCATGAAGGGGTATCATTTAATGGATCTTATAGATCCTACATCCCCGATGGATGCTGCTACAAAAAGATATGTAGATTATGCTAATCGCGTATTTATTCATGATGGTGATGCATATACATCAAGTAGTGACATTTCTATGGGTGGATGGAGGATTAATGATGTTGCTTCACCTATAAATAATCGACAAGTTGCAAATAAGTTTTATGTAGATAGCATTGTTAAGACGGCCACCGCAGGAAAAAGAGCTTTAACACAAAACCAAGCTGGGGTTTTCTTAGCAGCTGGTAAAATAGATATGAACACTCACCCACTTACCGGCTTACCAAATCCAATAAACCGTGATTCTGCTGTCAATAAAAATTATGTTGATAATGGGGGTGCCATTGTAAAAAATCCTGATGGAAGCTTTACGGCCTCCGCGGATATAGATATGCAAGGCTTTACTATAAAAAATGCGGTAACCCCAGTAGAAGAAAGAGATATAGCAATAAAATCCTACGTAGATGAAAAATTAGGTATTAAACCAAAACCTATAATTACCGTGTGGGCTGAGGAAAAGGGAGAACTTAAGAAAAACAACTTTCAGTTTTCATTTGGTAATGGTTTATCAGGTCCATCTCATGCATTGGGGGGTTATTGTTTATCCGCGTCAGGAAGAATATTACGCGGCACATTAGTTTCTTTACCAAAAGATGATAATGATAGTATACTTGAAATAACCATATCATCTGCTGAAACTGGAAAAAATATTATTAAAAAACGTGATGAGTTATGTACTTGTACAGAGTTTAATCCTCCTATTGAGGTCAACCAATGTGATGTTATAAATTTTAAAACTGTGTCAAAAAATCCAAAGGTAACTAATTCTTATGTAGCTATATTGATAGAATTGGATATGTAAAATATATAACCCAGAAAAAGGGTTAAATATTTATAAACTTAAAGTTTATACTATATTCTTCAATGTCATTAATACAACTTTCAAGGAAACTATGTTCATTTGGGCAATCTATAAATCTTTGTTTAAAGAGAGATAGCAAATCAGTTAACTCTCTAACATAGAAAGAATGAGTAACACGCGTGCCATTACCACCAGCATAAAATGTTATGATTAGGTTACCCTCGTTAGGTTGTTCATAAAACATTTTACTGCAGTAATAGTAGATATCACTAAACCATCTTGGATCTTTATAGGGCATTAGTCCGGTTCCATTTGTGTAAATGATTTTGTTTGTGTTTATAGGATGAATATTTGATTTATCCTTAAGTAGGTCATTTAGCTTTTGCTTGAAATCTGGCTCTAGTTCTAGCATTTTATTTTATGAAAAATTTTTTATCAAAAGGAATAAAATATTTTTAAACTAATCGCTTAATATTATTATCTGTCAAACAAACTGGACATATAGTTGTCATCGCCCTTAAATCACAATATTCACATAAACAGATATGACCACAATCAACAAAATGAACCTTTGGTTCTTCCTCTAAGCATGCAACACAATTATCATAAGTAAATATTCTACCATTGTTTATATTTAATGGTTCATCATCTTCAAAGTCACCATCTTTAAATATAAAAATTATACCAGCAAACCGTCTTTCTGATAAAATTTTTGATAAAATAGCTAAACGAAAAAAAGATAATTTTAGTCCATCTTCTTCACATAATACTGATAAAAATGGTTTAATTTCTTCACCTTCTCTATATGGTGGTAATTTAAAAGATACTAATATTTTAAAGGTTTTGTTTTTAATTCTTTCTTTACTTGCAAAATAAGTAAGAGATGAATTAAATCTTTTTGCAACTCTAAATTTACTTATCGGTTCACAAAAACAAAAAGATATTATTTTTTTATTAGGAACACTTTTATCAATTATGTATTTGTCTACTTTATCTTTTAAACATCTATTTAATGTTTTTCTTTCCTGTCTTGATAGTTTATTTAATACACTCATGTTTTTATTATTTTTCAGTAAAACTTGCCTTTATTTTACCTACTGTCTCTGCGCGATCTTATACCTTAAAATCAATTTTTTATTTCTATCAAAGGAATAAAAAATTAAAAATTTTTATTTAAATTTTTTTTATTCATCAATTAATTCTAACAATGTCTATTAAGTCGTTTTCTAGTTCTTCTCTTTCGGATATTAGATGATCTAGATAGAGACATTCGTCTGCAAATTCACAATTTTTATCAAACCATTCTTGCATTACTCCACCATATATACTATGGGTTAGGAAGTAAGTATAACAATTTATTTTTTTATAAAACTCTTCTAGTTCTCTAAATTCTTTTATCAGATTTTCCACATGTTTGTATTCTTCATCCTCTACGGAAAATGTTACATATGCTCTGTTTGTTATTTCTTTAAATAACTCATATTTATGTTCAATATCCTCATATGCTCTTGAATGGAACCGGTCTATTACCTGTTTGTTATTTACAGTTTTACTTGCTTCTATTTCTTCCTTTATTTTTTCCATATTTCTCTTTTAATATGGGTTATATATCATCTTAAGATGAAATATATACCATGAATTATTATTTAAGTGCTATTTTAACATGTTTTTTATCTTTCTTCTAGATCTTCTATCTCTATATATTCATATCTGGTAACTCCTGATCCATTCTCAAAAAACCCAACAACTTCTCCTTCGGTTCCATCAAAATCTTTTCTTAACATTACTCCATCTTCTCTATCAATTGTCCATTCTTCATCATCACTAAATTCATATTCTAAAAATATGTTGTATGCTTTGTCTAGTAGTTCTTCTTTAGATAAAGTATTATCCTCATAATCATCAATAGTTTTATCGCTTTTTTCCTTTGTTTCAACATAAAACTTTAGTTTGTCCTTAAACAGTCTTATAAATCTATCAACGGTAATGTCTACTCTATCTTCTTTAACATCGTTTTCATGAAAGTACCATAGAAGATCGTCTTCTACTATTGACTCTTGCAAACCTTTTACTTCTAAAAGAATGCTGGGAACCAAGTCGGCTAGTTCTTCTTCTAACCGTTCTTGTATTTTGTTTTTAACATCTAGTGTTTTGTCTTCAGTAAAACTTGCCATTTTACCTACTTTTACTTAGGAATTTTTTACCTTAAAATCAATTTTTATTAAATCATGGCAAGCGATTTTTTTTTCACCATCATCCCACTCCACTAACCAATATAAACCGCGCTAGCCATTGCATGACGCGTTGGTTGATGGGGGGTTTAAGTGGTTAAGTGATGTAAGTGATTGTCTTGAGCAACTCATTGACTCATTGACTCATTGACTCGGTAACTCAGATATCTGAAGCAATGACGCGTTGACTCAGTAACTCAGTATCTGAAGCAATGATGCGTGATGATGAAATTTTTTTTAAAATTTAATTTTTTTTTTTCGAAAATTTTTCATCTAGTAGGAGTGGGGGTTGGGATGTTATAGTAATTGAATTAAAGGTAAAAGGATTAAGATAGAGGTTTGTTTGATTATTTATGAATGCTTAACCTATTGGTTCGTTGGTTTATGATTTTATGATTTCATGAGCATGTGATTTTAGAGGGGCGTGTTACATGAAATTTTGGGTGAGGGTTAAGATAGAACATGAAATAAGCTTTTTTTGTTGTATAAGGGGTGAGGGGGGATGAGGGGGGGTGGCCCAGCCCGCATAATGGGGTTAAGGGGTGAAAAGGGGGGTGGCCCAGCTCGAGTCTTTTATATACTACTGATAAAGCCTTGATTTAATTAATCCCAATTGACATTTTCAGCATAGAATAAGACCAAGATGATTGCAGTTTCATGGTTGCTTTTTGTCTGTATTGTCTCAGCAAAGCGAACAGTGCACATTTTGTGCAGTCTGATCTTGATCTACAATCGCCACAAATGCAACTTAATAATAGTGAAAGGTGCTTTAAGGGTTACACCTCTCTTGTGGGACCCAAGTTTACAGATGTAAAATTCTTGTATCACATAAATGGTAACAGTGCAGTGTCACCAAGTGATCCTGATAATTAATTTCAACAAGTGAAAATTCTCAAGTCAGAAACAGAAAAAAAAGTGATTTATAAAGATCTTTTTGAGATTAATCTTTCGTAAATGCATAGGTGTAGCCAGGATTAAAATATTTATATGCACACTGAGCAATATGATGATGTTTGCTTGACAACATGACATGAAATGTAACCATGTATTGTAAAGCATAGAGGAATTCCTTAAGTCATCAGTGTTTCAATTTAACCCATCTTGTTAGTTTAAAAAAGACGTGCAGATCTAGAGAAAAAGCAGTACATGTATATGATATTGTGATTTACATCTTTGGTCACAGACTTTTTCTTGCATGCACATGCGTAGTTTGCGTAATGGACACTACGCCCTTGTATCATGCAAGTTATAGACAGTTTTTGCCCGGAATTTATGACCATCATAAGTTGTGTAATACAGTCATGGTTACCTTTTTGATCAAACATAAATGGTACAGCCAGAGCTCCAGATAGGAGGGAGTGATGGCATTCTAAATCCATTATTTCTCTTTCAAACCCTATGTTGTGGGTACTCATTAGAATCGTCTCAATGAGATGATTCTAATGAGTACCCATAATATAGGGTTTAGTGGAGAGTTACTATTTTCAATTTTGAAATCATAATCACTCCCTCTATCTAGAGCTCTCGGTACAGCTATGGATAACTTGTTCCAAGAAAAGAGACTTCGGCTTGTCTGCAGGCCTGATTTTCAGGGTGTTATACTTATTTATGGTAAAAATTGACTTTATATAGTAATAAACACTTCAAGTTTTGTTTCTAAAATTTTAATCTTTACCAAATGACAAAAAAATTTAGACTTGTTCAAATTCAAAGCATTTTGCAGACAACAAATTGCATGATTCTCAATACACGACATTTTTCTTTCGGAGGGTAGAAAAGTTGAAGGGGAAAGGGGGAAATGCTGGTTTCTAAACTTACATATTTTCTCCTTTTCCCACAATGTTTTCAAAAGCCCTTGGGGGCTTGTTTATAATTTTGTCTTCTGGTAGAATTAATTCTTTCACTACCAATGTTGCACTGGATAGCTTTTGCGGACAGTGTAGATCTTGGATCCACACTGTCAGCTACCTGATGCTAAATGTTGACTAAAATCGTCTTTCAGTTTTAATAAAAAGATACTTTTATACCTTTTAGAAGAGTCGACTTTCTTTAGTTGGCAGCAAGAGTTAAACTGTGGAGGTATTTGCTTGTCAAGACTGGTCGTGATAGGATATAAACCTTTATATTAACTTTTTACCACACAGGAAAATTGTAGACTTGTCCAAATTGAAAGCATTTGCAGAAGACAGTTTAAATTTGACTCAAATGAGGAAATCTGCCTTTGATAGGATTGAAAACATTGTGGGAAAAGGAGAAAATGCTGGTTACCAGCATTTTCTCCTTTTCCCACAATGTTTTCTAAAGGCTTTTTCTTCAGGGTCGTTAAAACTTGTGATTGTGTGGTAAGGGGTTAACCCCTAGAGAGCGGAATAAACCTATCAGAATTTTTAATCCTAGAAATATGACCCATGTAATTGTAATTTCGTGTTCGCTTTTGTCTACAGTGTCTCAGCAGAGAAGACAGTGTTGATCAAAGATAAGGCTGCATGTTTTGTGCAACCTAATCTTTATCTACATTGGCCACAAGGGCAAAGTTCTTTTGTTTTGAAAGGTACTTTAACCCTTAACTCTTAACCAAATGACAAAATTTTGGACTCTACCAAATTGAAAGCATTTGCAGACGACAAATAAAATGTAGTTGAAATGCTGATTCCTGTCTTTGATAGGGTAGAAAACATTGTGGGGAAAGGAGAAAATGCTAGTTACCAGCATTTTCTCCTTTTCCCACAATGTTTTCAAAAGCCTTCTTTCTAAGGGTTGTTAAAACTCAGGCTTGTGTGGTAAAGGGTTAAAGTGCTGAATAAACATAACTGGTATTTTCAAAAATAAGACCCAAAATAATTGCAGATGCTTTAAAAGATGCTTTTGTCTACAATGTTTCAGGAGAGCAGACAGTGTAGATCAAAGATCAGACTGAACATTTTGTGCAGCCTGATCTTGGTCCACACTGGCCTCAAAGGCAACTAAAGTCATGAAAGGCACTTTAAGGGTTAATTCTTGCCAAAGGACAAAACTTAAGCCATGTTCGAATTAAAACTGAATGTTGCCTTCCAAGAACAGCATTTGTCTTTGAAAGGGTAGGAAACATTCTGAGGAAAAAGAAGAAAAAGCTGGCTGGTAACCAGCTCCTTCACCTTTTCCCACAATCTTTTCACAAGCTTTATTCTATAAGGGTGGTTAAAACAGGGGATTGTGTGGTAAAGGATTAACTCAGGTCAAGATGAACTTTGATGTTATCAGGCTTTAACCTACACCACCTAACAAAGTTTTAGACTTGTTAAAATTGGAAACACCTGCTGACTTCAAATTACATGTACATGTAATTGTAATTCAAAATTTGAAATTGGTCTATCATAGGGAGTAAACTAAGGTGGGAAGAGGAGAAACTTCTGGTTACCAGCATTTTCTCCTTTTCTCACAATGTTTTTGTACCTTATCAGAGGTAAAATTCATCATTTGAATCACCTTTAAATTGTCTTCTGCAAATTCTTTCCGTTTTGACAAGTCTACATTTTTCTCATGTGGTAAAGAGTTAACTCATTACCACACAGTCCCGACTTTTAATGACCATGAGAAAGAAGCCTTTTGAAAACATTGTGGGAGAAGGAGAAAATGCTGGTTACCAGCATTTTCTCCTTTTCCCGCATTGTTTTCTACCTTTCCAAAAACAAATTCAAATTTTCAGTCACATTTATTCTGTCATCTGCAAATACTTTCAATTTGGACCAGTCTGAAATTTTGTCTTTTGGTAAAGAATTAGGCTATCCATATTTCATTTCAGTGGACCGTAACAAAATGAGGATCAGAAAGGGAAAGCTGAGACTCAGCCCAAATGAAGAGGCACAGCTTATCAAAGAGGAGACTGAAAAACGTCGAAAACTTCGCTTACAACAAGTCCGAGAACAGAGCAAAGAAAACGCAGCCAAGATCCGGAATGCTGTGAAGCAGGAGAAACATAGGCAGCTTATGAAACTGGCCAATGAGATCAAGGTATTCTGTCATGTGACTTATCAACATTTAATCTTCAACAGACGACAAAAATTCATACTCATCTATATCAAAAGTTCACAGATGTAATAAATGTGACTCACATTACAGGATTTGAAAAAAACATTGTGGGAAAAAGAAAAATGTTGATCCACACATTCTGGATTTGATCCATTACCTGATTACCTGTAAGTGTCCTTGTGCAAGGGATTGTAGACCCCCAACCCAGGAAACACATGAGTGAATGAGCTTTCTCTGTGCTACAACTGAAAATGTATTGAATGTTGCATACAATAACCTCTTGTTAACTCTTTACCAAACGACAAAATTTTAGACTGATCCAAATTGAAAACATTTGCAGATGACAAAATAAAGGTGACTAAAAAATTGAAATTTGTTTTGGGAAGGGTAGAAAACATTGTGGGAAAAGGAGAAAATGCTGGTTACCAGCATTTTCTCCTTTTTCCACAATGTTTTCAAAAGGTTTCTTTTACAGGGTCGTTAAAAGTCGGGATCGTGTGGTAAAGGGTTAACTCTTCACCAAACGACAAAACTTGAAACTTGTCCAAATTGAAAGCATTTGCAGATGAAAACCTTAGTGTGGCTCAGATGATGGGATTTGTCCTTGAAGTGTTAGAGAATATTGTGGGAAAAGGAGAAAATGCTGGTAATCAGCATTTTCTTCTTTTTCCACAATGTTTTCAAAGGGCTTCTTCTTTAGGGTCATTAAAACTCAGGATTGTGTGGAAAAGGGTTAATTTGTCCAAGTTTGTTTTAAAATATGAGTGTTGGTTGTATATAAAAGCCAGGTTGTCTGTTCTCCAGGGTCTGTATTCACCAACCATTCTAAAGAACGTTCTTAGTCTTATTCTTCAAGGTTTTCTAAATATGAAAGTAACACAGCTTCTGACTGGCTAAACCAAATGGTTTAGCCAATTAAAGTTGTTTTACCTTCAAATTTAGAAAATTCTATAGAAAAAGACAAAGAATGTTCTGAAGAAAAGTTGGTGAATACAAACCAGGATTTGCCGGACACAGAGAAGGCTGTAAGTCTGATAATAATGTGGAACAGCAATATGACAAAAGCTTACGCAATATTGGACTGGGATGTAAATTGGCAACTGACCAGTTACTCTGTATTTGAATGTACTTACCTGTATTCCAGCATCCAGCTTGGAGCAGAGAAAGAAGAGCCTGTTTGACATCTTTCTAATCAAATAAGCCATGCTCAGGCAAAAGGGGGGTGAAATGTATCCCTGTGATGAATGATATCACTTGAGTAATTCATCACATAGTTATGGATCCATAAAATCCATTTCTTTTTTTTTTTTTTAATTTTTTTTGAAGATGCATTAAGCCCCCTTTTCACAGAACATGGGTCAAATGTATGTATCTGTATTCCAGGGTCAGCTCGAAGCAGAGAAAGCGGAGAGAGTTAGACATCTAGAGCAGCAATATGACAACAGTTTACGCAATATTGGAGTGGGACATAAACTTGCAAGTGAACAGGTTTGGACTGTTTGACCTTGACCTTTTACGGGGTTCTGCGTGGCTCAGTGGTAAAGCGTGGGACTGGTAACCTTGAGGTTCCATCCGATCTCCTGGGGTTTTCGTGGATTTGTCCTTGGGCAAGACGCTTCAGAGCCTTAGCCTAGTAAAACCCAGGAAATACATGGATATGTGAGCTGTCACCATGATATGACTGAAATAATGTTGAAAGCGGCATAAAACACCATTCAGTCACAATCAATCACCTCGACCTTTTACCAAACAATCCCAAATTTTAACGAATTTTAACGAAGGTGACTTTTTAAAACATGTAAAAAGGAGAAAATGCTCGTAACCAGCGTTTTCCCCTTTTCCCACAATGTTTTCTGCCTTTTCACAGATGACTCCAATCATTGGACCACGTCTGCAAATGCTTGAGTTAACTCTTTACCAAACAACTAAACTTTAGACTTGCCCAGATTGAAAGGATTTGCAGACGACAATTTGAATGTTGCTCAGATTGTGGAAGTTGTCTTTGATAGGGTAGAAAACATTGTGGGAAAAGGAAAAAATGCTGGTTACCAGCATTTTCTCCTTTTCCCATAATGTTTTTTAAAAGTGTTCTTTCTCAGGGTCGTTAAAACATGGGATTGTGTGTTAAAAAGTTAATGTATGTCTAAGATTTTGTTATAGAATTAACCCTTTCCCAAACGACAAATTTTGGACTGGTCCAAACTGAAAGAGTTTGCAGACGACAATTTTAAATTTGATGAAAATGGCAGAAAGGTCTCAAAAAGTGTAGAAAACACTGTGGGAAAAGGAGAAATTGCTCGTTACGAGCAATTTCTCCTTTTCCCACAGTGTTTTCAAAAGTCTTGTACTGCAGACACGTGAAAACCAGGGCTTGTTTGGGAAAGGGTTAAGAGGGGAACCTATATCGGAAGGGCAGGTAACTGTCAAAATATTTTTGCACAATTATGCCCAAACAATCCCGAGTTTTAATAATCTTGAGAGAAATGACCTTTGTAAACATTATTGGAAACTGTTATGTTAACAGTAAAAGGAGAAAATGCTGGTAACCAGCATTTTCTCTTTTTCCCACAATGTTTTCTGCCTTTTCAAAGATGACTCCAATCATTGGACCACGTCTGTCGTCTACAAATGCTTGAGTTAACTCTTTACCAAACAACAAAACTTTAGACTTGTATAAATTGAAAGGATTTGCAGACAACAATTTGAATGTTGCTCAAATTGTGGAAGTTGTCTTTGATAGGGTAGAAAACATTGTGGGAAAAGGAGAAAATGCTGGTTACCAGTATTTTCTCCTATTCCCATAATGTTTTCAAAAGCTTTCTTTCTCAGGGTCGTTAAAACTTGGGATTGTGTGGTAAAAAGTTAAGGTATGTCTAAGATTTTGTTAAATGATTAAAAGGGGAACCTATATTAGAAGGGCATGTAACCATCAAAATATTTTTACACAGATATGCCCCCCTTTTTTAACCTAGAATTTTCCCTGAAGAGTAACTCCTGTAGAGCAATGAAACACTTGAGCTGCCCTTTATGGAATCATGCTATGAACGTTACTGTAGCTGTATAATTCAACCTTTATCAAACAATCCAGAGTTTTAACAATCTTGAGAGAAATGACCTTTGTAAACATTATCGGAAACTTACGGTTAACAGTAAAAGGAGAAAATGCTGGTAACCAGTATTTTCTCCTTTTCCAACAATGTTTTCTACCTTTTCCTTGACAAATCCCTACCATTATGTTAAAATCTTTTTAAGCACAAAAATTGCATTTTATCATCTTTTAACCCTTTACCAAACAACAAAATTTTAGATTGTTCCAAGTTGAAAGCATTTGCAGGTGACAAAATAAATGTGGTTGAAAAACTGAAATTTGTTTTGGGAAGGGTAGAAAACATTGTGGGAAAAGGAGAAAATGCTGGTTACCAGCATTTCTCCTTTTCCCACAAGGTTTTCAAAAGGCGTCTTTCACAGGGTCGTTAAAAGTTGTGATTGTGTGGTAAAGGGTTAATACATGAATGCTGATGGACCTGAGATGGTGATGCCTCATAAACAACATTCATTCATTCATTAGACAAGTCCCATCATTTGAGCCACATTGGTTTTGTTGTCTGCAAATACTTTCAATTTGGACATGTTCAAACTTTTGTCATCTGATATAGGGTTAACCAATTACCACAGAGAATTATAATGCCCCTGGGAAGTTGAACTTTTAAAAACATTGTAGGAGAAGGAGAAAATGCAGGTAACCACCATTTTCTTCTTTTCCCACAATGTTTTTAAACCTTTCAGAAACAAATCCAATCATATGAGCCACATTTAACTTGTCGTCTGCAAATGCTTTGAATTTGGACCAGGCTAAAATTTTGTCATGTGGTAAAAGGTTGGTACAATTTACAAATCCCTCTGTTTGGACGTTTGGTTGTATAGATGTTGTATGATGCTATCTTAACAGCTGGACAGGAGTGAGGAGAGAGAGATGATACAGCAAGCTGAAAATCTACGAGCCGAGGCCCGAGGACGATCAGCTCTCGAAAAAGAGAAGAAAGATATTGCAGAGAAAAAACAGGAGGCCAGGAAACATGTTGTCGCCAGGTAAACTTGATGTCGTACTTTTAACCCTTAGAGAGCTACATAAACCTATCAGACTGTGAGACAGGCCTCCAGATAAAAGGGAGTGATAGTATTCTAAATCCATTATTTCTCTTCCAAGCCCTATGTTGTGGGTACTCATTAGAATCGTCTCGATGAGACGATTCTAATGAGTGCCCATAACATAGGGTTTAGTGGAGAGTCAATGATATTTTCAATTTTGAAATCAAAATCAGTCCCTCTATCTTGAGCTCTGTGTGAGACATTTTCCTCCTAAAAATACAACCCAAATAATTGAAATTTCATGGTTGCTTTGTCTACAGTGTTTTAGCAAAGCAGACAGTGTAGATCAAAGATCAGGGTGCACATCTTGTGCAGCCTGATCTTTACCTACACTGTCAGCAAAGGCAACTATAGTTGTGAAAGGCACTTTAAGGGTTAACTATTGTGACAGTTATTTGGTTATAAAGCAGACAGAGTGGATCCATGATAAAATTGGCATGAGTGTTCTACTGGTCTGAAAACCATAATAGCATACCTTTACCACTCTATCTTGTGTATTAGAAATATTAGAAACCTTGAAGATGGAAGGAAAACATTGTGGAAAAAGGAGAAATACTGGTGACTAGCATTTTCTCCTTTTTTCACAATCTTCTGTACCCTTTTAAAGACAAAGTTCATCATTTGAGCCAGACTGAATTTGTTGTTTTTAAATGCTTTCAATTTGGACCAGCCTAAAATTTTGTTGTCTGATATATAAATAAAAGTGCACATACATGTGAGCCATGCTCTGGCAGAAGGGGGCTTAATGCATCTCATTTTCTCATTGATGCATTATACCAAGCCAGTCATCAAATAGCTTTGGATTCATAGAATCCATTATGTCTAACTGGAATCTAAATTATGAGGTAGACTGGTCCTTTGACATACAGAAAATTGACCGGTAGCAAAAGGTTTCGGCATAGTTCAGCCTGCACAGGCTATGCAGGCTGACCGGGGTCAATACTTTTTTTGGGATGCATTTAGTCCCCTTTTCACAGAGGGTGGCTCATGTAGTTTTGATTTGTCCCTTGAGAAAAAAAAACAACAACCCTGAAAGGATGCAGACTAAATACTTGTTGTACTTTTTTTCCAGAAAAAATGCTCTTGAAGTAGAAAGACAAAGGTCAGCTGATATAGCAGCCATGCCCCCACCCCCACCTGACCCATTGCAGAATGTCAACGTGCCAAAACCTAGTATGTGAATAGTTTCTGTTGTTTTTAACGAAAACATGATCTGAGCCATGCTTTGGCAAAAGATGGCTTAATGCATCTTCATGATGTATGATACCTCAAGCCATCGCAGAATTATGGATCCATAACGGCCATTTTTTTTTTTAACAACGGGCTTAGACGTGAGGTAGAATGGTCCTTGGACATACAGAAAAATGGCCAATTGTGAAAAGTGTCAGCCCAGATCAGCCTGCGTGGACTGCACAGGCTGACCTGGGTCAGTACGTTTCGCAGATACATTAAGCCCCTTTTCACAGAGCATTGCTCATATTATTTGCTCTCAAAGGCATTGTTTGAAAGCTAAAATTTCAAGGTAATTTCTAGCAAACAATCACAACTTTGAATATCGTGAGGAAAAAGGAATTTTGATACATTGTGGGAAAAAGAGAATATACTGGTATCAACATTTTCTGCTATTTCCACAACGTTTTTCTACCGATTCAAAGACTTGTGCCACATTTTATATGGTGTTTGCAAGTGCTTCCAATTTAGGCAAGTTTAAAATTTTGTTGATGGGGGGAAAAGAGAAAATGTTGGTTACCAGTATTTTCTCCTTGTCCCACAATATTTTCAAAAGCTTTCTTTCTCAGGGTTGTTAAAAAATGGTTGATTGATTGATTGTATGGTGTTTAACGCCTTTTTCAACATTATTTCAGTTATATCGTGTTGGCCAGTGTGCCTATCCATGCTTTCCTGGAATTTCTTTCACCAGTACTCCGCACAATATTCTTTCCAAGCCACTTGCTGCTTTCCCACATATCCATTGTCGAAGCAATGGTCAGCAATGGGACAGGAATGAATCCTGTCACAATGACTATCATCAATCCTCGGAAAGAAATTGGCTGAAAAGGGGATTGAACCAGCGACCTCCTGTTCTCAAGTCCTGTATGCTACTGACTGAGGTACAGGGCTCGGCTGTTAAAAATTTGGATTGCGTGGTAAAGCATAAAGACTTTTTTTGGAAGGAAGATGCTTATTTTTTTTCTTTTCAATGTTTTTAATAAGAATCTGATCTGTATAGATCACAGTGATACTAATTAGTGTACAATTTTGTTGTATGGCAAAGCGTTGAGGATTTAGCCCTGACCTATCTTGTATGAATCAATTTTAGAAGCTGTAAAGGTGACAGACATGGAACATTTCTCCACCTCGCACTATCATCTACAGAATGAACATGTTATAGACAAGGCTGGACCTGAGGAACAAGTGGGTCACTTTTCTTTTGTCATTGTTAACACTTTTTACTATGAAGTTTAGCCATCTGGGTAGCTCAGTGGTTAGCGTATTTGACTCGTGACGAGATGTCTGTGAATTTGATACCCGGTTTAGGCAAACTTTCTCTCTGGCGATTTTTCACTTTTCACCTCTTATTCATGTTTGAAAAGTAGTCAGTAACTTAGAAAGAAAGATTTGTCAGTACTGGTGTGAGAAAGCCAAGTAACACATGTGTAGGTGCACTGACAGCTGTAATATGACCTAAGCTGTTTAAACGGCCCTAAAGTCCAATACAGACAAACAAGTACTATAAAGTTAGTGTCTGGCACAGAACCTTAGTTAAAATTTCAGACTCGTTCAAATTGAAAGCATTTGCAGATGAAAAATGTGGCCCAAACAATGATTTCTACCTTTGATAAGATAGGTTGTGGGGAAAAGAGAAAATGCTGGTTTCCAGCATTTTCCTCTTTTCCCACAATGATTTAAAGGGCTTCCTCAAAAGGGTCTTTAAAATGCAGGATTGCTTGGTATAGTGTAAAAGAACCAGGATATTCCATGTATACTGGCCTGCGATATGACTGATATAAATGAGCCATGCTCTGGCAAAAGGGGGCTTATTGCATCTCTGTGATGCATTATACCAAGCAAGTCATCATATTATTATAGATCCTGTAAATCCATTTTCTCTAAGAACCGGCTGAACCATGATTAGGCAGACTGGTCCTTTGATTTGCATAAAATTGACCAATAGCAAAAAGTTTTGGCCCAGGTCAGCCTCTGCGGACAGTACAGGCTGACTTGGGTCAATACTGTCTGGAGATGCATTTAGCCATCTTTTGAGAGAGCATGGGTCAAATAGAACATCAGCAAAACAAATCATTTTCTAAGTTATTGATCATTTACTCTTTACCAAATGACAAAAATTTAGACCTGTCCAAATTCAAAGCATCTGCAGATGACAAAATAAATGTGGCTCAAAAATTGAAATTAGTTTTGAGAAGGGAATGATGGTTACCGGCATTTTCTCCTTTTCCTACAGTGTTTTGAAAAGCCTTCCTCATTAGGGTCACTAAAACTTGGGATTGTGTGGTAAAGGGTTAAATGGGCTTACATTAGCACTTCAAAATTAGTAGTTCAGGTGGCAAGTGAGGAAATCATCACAGGAAAAGGAGGAATTGTATTATCATGTTCACAAATGTTATTATAACTTGATTTTACATCAAAACATCTTTCCTTTTTTAAACATGCTGAAAATTGGTAGAAATGTGATGTCATCAATTTTTTTAGCTCAGCTGTTTTTGAAGAAAGCTTTGGGTCCGTATTCACCAACCATTCTTGAGAATATTCTTAGTCTTATTCTCCAAGATATTCTATATTTAAAAGTAACACAACTTCTGATTCGCTAAACCATTCGGTTTAGCCAATCAGAAGTTGTGTTACTTTCAAATATAGAAAATTCTGGAGAACAAGACTAAGAACGTTCTTAACCCTTTCCCAAACAAGCCCTGGTTTTCACGTGTCTGCAGTACAAGTCTTTTGAAAACACTGTGGGAAAAGGAGAAATTGCTCGTAACGAGCAATTTCTCCTTTTCCCACAGTGTTTTCTACCCTTTTTGAGATCTTTCTGCCATTTTCATCAAATTTAAAATTGTCGTCTGCAAACTCTTTCAATTTGGACCAGTCCAAAATTTGTCGTTTGGGAAAGGGTTAAGAATGGTTGGTGAATACGGACCCTGATGAATTGTCATAGCCCTGTCATTGTCTGCATCTTCATGCAAAAACTTAACCCTTTACCACACAATGTCGACTTTTAACGACGCCAAGAAAGAAGCCTTTTGAAAACATTGTGGGAAAAGAAGAAAATGCTGGTAACCAGCATTTCCTTCTTTTCCCACAATGTTTTCTACCCTTTAAGAGACAAATTTTATGCTTTGAGCTACAGTTAAAATGTCGTCTGCAAATGCTTTCAATTTGGACTTGTCAAAAATTTTTTTGTTTGGTAAAGAGTTAAACATTTACTTCAAACTTGGACAAGTTATTAACTGTTAAAAAGGGAACCCATACTACAAGGGCATGTAGCCATCAAACTTTTTTTGACACAGTTATGCCCCTTTTTTTACTTGGAATTTTCACATGAAAATCAAGCAATGGCCTCTGATATTCTGTTTAATCCATAGAATTGCATGTCTGAAACTTTGTGTATCTCAATGTTTTCTTTAAACAGGAGGATGCCAGGGAGGCGGCAGAGCTTGAAGCAGAAAGGATCAAAGAGAGGGCTTTAGAATTAAAGCGGCTAAGACAAGACCAACTAGAGAGAGCAAGATTGAGACACAATCAGGCATTAGAGAGGGAACTACTCAAACATGTAAGTGCTTTACCATTTCACAAACGAGAAATTATAGACTCTTTCATATTCCAAACATCATTCAGACAACTTAAAAATTGGTACAAATAAGCTTAAAATAAGAAATAGCTGGCAAAAGTGAACAAAATGGGTGTTAAAATTAAAATTTAAATCATACCATTTAAAAGTAGGGAAAATATTGTGAAGATGACAATCTGTTATTGTATGGTTGGTCCATGTGTCGGTCGCTGGCAGTGAAATTAATTTCAAAACTAGGTTAAATTTTGCCAGGTCACTCTATCTTTTGTTTACTTTTTGCCTGATTTTGAAATTCATTTTTCTGTGAGCGACTTGGACTGACCACTACTGCTCTCATTTTGGTCCAGTCTAAAAATTTTGTTTGGTAAAGAGTTTATAAAATAGTCACAAGATGTAAAGTATGGTTCTATTAACCCTTTACCACATGACAAAATTTTAGCCTTGTCCAAATTGAAGGCATCTGCAGACGACAATGTCAGTGTGGCTCAAATGGTGCAATTTTTCTTTGATAGGGTAGAAAACATTGTGGGAAAAGGAGAAAATGCTGGTTACCAGCATTTTCTCCTTTTCCCACAATGTTTTCAAAAGGCATCTTTCCCAGGGGCATTAAAAGGCGGCATTGTGCGGTAAAGGGTTAACGTTTACAGGTGCTTTCTGTCACATTGGTCAATTGGTTTGTTTTTTTTCCGATTTGCTCTGTGATCTATTGGGGTCATTTTGATGCACTAAAATAAAATGCCACGTATTGATCAGATCATGGGAAAAACTTTAATTAGGTTAAATTTCAAATGCAGATAGCCCAGTATTTATTGGATTTGTATTACTATTACAGTTACTGTTTTTTGGCACCTATACCTGTTGAGCCCTTTACAGTTACTAAATGACAAATTTGAGATTCTTCCAAATTAAAAAAATTGGCAGACTAAACATCTGAAAGGATTCAAATACAATTGAAGTTCTTTGGCAGGGTAGAAAACATTGTAGGAAAAGGAGAAAATGCTGGTTACCAGCATTTTCTCCTTTTCAAACAAGTTTTCAAAAGGCCTCTTCCTAGAGAAGTTGAAATTGTTTCGTAAAGGGTAAACTTTTTTTACACTCAAACCTACCCTTGATGGCCACCAAAGCAGCATTACCTGAAATAAAAATGGAAATAATTGAGTGGAGAAGGTCCAACTTTTGGTGACGAGAAAAACCCAAACCCTCACCATGACATTTTTGTAGTTTTTCCTCAAAGCATTTGTACATGGCTTGTTGAATATTTACTGGCACAATTTGTGTGTAGAATGAAAAGGGTTATATGCCTACTTCTTGACTTATCCTTTTTCCACACAATCTCGACTTTTAACAACCTTGAGAAAATACCCTTCTGAAAACATTGTGGAAAAAGGAGAAAATGCTGGTAACCTGCACTTTCTCCTTTTCCTGCAATGTTTTTTACCCTTTTCAAAATGAAATTCAATTTTTCAGTGACATTCTTTTTGTCATCTCAAAATGCTTTCAATTTGGACTAATCTAAAATTTTGTCGTTTGGTAAAGAGTTATATCTATTATTATTAGAAGTCAATAGATTTAGTTGAGCCAAGTGCACAGAACTATTTATAAACAAAACCAACTGGCTATCATAGATTATGGACAGTCTTTGTTCTTGTTTGATCTGTGATCACAAGGTAAACTTATTTACATTTTAAATTAATTCTTTAACACATGAAAAAATTTTAGACTTGTCCAAAGTCAATGCGTTTGTTGATGGTACAATGGAAATAGCTCCAGTGATGAGATTTGTCTGTCAAACGGTAGAAAACATAGTGGAAAAAGTAGAAAATGCTTGTTACCAGTATTTTTTTCCCTTTTTTATCAATGTTTTTCAAAGCCTTTCTCATGGTCGTTCAAAAACAATGTTTGGTTGAGGAGAAACTCTCTTAGTCTTTACCAAACAGCAAAATTTAGACTCATCCAAATTGAAAGCATTTGCAGACTACAAATTGGTAGTAACTGAAATCAAGATATTTGTCATTGATAGGATAGAAAACATTATAGGAAAAAGAGAAAATGCTGGTTACCAGCATTTTCTC
This sequence comes from Tridacna gigas, assembly GCA_945859785.2. Classification (NCBI taxonomy): domain Eukaryota; kingdom Metazoa; phylum Mollusca; class Bivalvia; order Cardiida; family Cardiidae; genus Tridacna; species Tridacna gigas. The sequence continues at coordinate 32,602,798 of OX244043.2, read as the reverse complement.
CTTTTCCCACAATGTTTTCAAAAGTGTTCTTCCCCAGGGTCAATAAAAATCGGGATTGTGTGGTAAAGGGTTAACTAGAGAAAAAAATAGTTTGATGAAGTGACCAGTTGGATTCTGGGAGAATATATTCTATTGGAGAAATTATTACTGTAAGTTGTTATGCAGATTGTGTGTATTTTTAGCACAGCTGTTTTCAAAGAAAATGTCAAGGTAATGTTGTAGCTGAGGCATCTTCATTGTCGTTGTCTGCTTTGTCAAGCAGAAACTTTGACATTTTATAATATCTCTGTTAACACTCAAGTTATTTGCTTCAAACTTGGACAAATTGTTAATTATCAAAGGGCGAACTTATACAACAAGGACAGGTAACCATCAAAGTATTTTTCAACATATGCCCCTTTTTTGACTTGGAATTTTCACTGAAAATCAAGCAACCGCAGCTGAGCGTTGGCACTCGCGTTCAGTGCTCTTGTTTGTACATGCATGCAATATTTTACTATATCACTGATGATTTAGGCTTCATTTTATGTATGTTACAGGACTATAATAACATCCTCCATGACTTGAGTGATTTGCAGAGAGAGGACAGAGAGAGGAGGTTAAAAGTTGTCCATAATATTCCAGTAAGTGATTTGTCAAGCTATTAATTTTATTACTAGTATAATTACCTCCCTTTATTAAATGCAAATAAGCCTCGGCAAGGTCTTTGGATTATCTGAGGCTGAAACATATATATTGACCAGTCCTATTAGTTCAAATGGTATAGCATGAGACTTTCTCGGGCCACATGAGGGTGTGAGGGTGTGGGTTCAATCCCCAAAGTTGCCTGCCAAAAAGTACTAAAAAGTCTCTTGAAAGACATGCTGAACTGGGGTCTTTAGCTATCAGTATGTATATTTTTTCAACTTTTTGTTGTTATTAATGTGCATATTTTTTCAACATATTGCTGTTATCAATATGTATAATTTTTCAGTATTTGTTGTTATCGATACATGTATTTTTTCAATTATATTTTGTTAATTTTAACTTCTAGAAACAAGTGTTTGAGCCCCCCAATTTCCGTATGGATGACAGGGATGACAAACAGAGACAGATGGAACAAGACTTTGAGGATATGTACATGGCGGGAACGGGTATGTATACATCTACAGGCATGTTGGCAATCCAGTGTGTAAATAATAAAGAGAAAGACGGCTTATGAAAACATTTCAGGAAAAGGAGAAAATGTCTGTTACACAGGGAATTTTCTGATTTTTTTTTTTTTTTTTTTTTCTTAAATTGAAATATTTTTTATTTTACCTTGAGCTGAAAAGTTACGTTGATTTAGTGATTTATTGTCTAAAATTAATCACTACAAAGGAGAAGGTTAGATAATACTAATTCTCAATCCATAGATTACCAAGGAGATATAAACATGACACTAGGCCCCACCCCCCACCCTGGAGCCCAGACCACAGATGACTCTCTAGATGTAACCTTGACAGAGAATGGTACCCCACTTAGAGAGCCAACATTACCCGGTGTACCCCCAGTATTGAGGGACATGACAAACATGCCAAAAGCTAAATCTCCAGGCAAGAAACCTGGTATGTCCGTTTATAAAAGATATAGCTTGTTTCTCTGTATGTTAATACTTTACCAAACAATCTGGGGTTTTCACAGCCCTGTGAAAGAGGGCTTTTGAAAACATGTGAAAGAGAGAAAATACTTTTTCATCTTTACCCACAATGGTTTTTACCCTGTCAGACAGCTTCAGCACATTTTTAGCTCGGCTGTTTTTGAGGATAATGTGGATGTATTGTAGTAGCCCTGACATCACCTTTGTCCTCGCCTGTGTCATCTGCATTGCCATTCAAACACTTAGACAGTTTAGAATATCTCTGTAGTTAACAATGATATTTGCTTCAAACTTGGACAAGTTGTTAATTATCAAAAGGGGAACCTTTACAACAAGGGCAGGTAACCATCAAAGTATTTTTGACAGAGTTAGGCCTCCTTTTTGACTTGGAATCATCACTGAAAATTAGGCAGAACATTGGCACCTGCATGCAGTGCTCTTATCATATGTTTATCATCTGTGGATGTTTTGAATTTGAAAGAGTCTAAAATTTGTCGTTAGGGACAGGTTTTACCTTTACCAGGTGATTGTAGACTCTGCCGTATGTAAAGCATGTTCAGATCACAAGTTGAACCTAGCTCAGATGGTTGAATTTGCCTCTGAAAGGGCTAAAAACATTGATGTGGAAAGGATAAAATGCTGTTTACCAGCATTTCTCCTTTCCTCAAAATGTTTTCAAAAGCCTTATTTTTCAGGGTCGTTATATCTTTTGAAAACATTTTGGGAGAAAGAGAAAAATGCTGGTAACCAGCATTTTCTACTTTTTCCCACAATGTTTTCTACCCTTCCCCAGACAAATTTCAATTTTTCAATCTCATTTACTTTGCCATCTGCAAATAGTTTCCATTTGGACTGGTCTAAAATTTTATCGATTGGTAAAGACCTAAGAGTTAATACAGAGATACAGGAATAAGCGGTACAATCAGTGCCCTAATGTTTTGAACGTTTTGATTCTTCAGTGATAAAATTGGGTTCTTTTTATTGCAGAAAAGGTTCTTCGAAGCTTAATGGATAAGATAAAAACCCAAAGAGAAGACTGGATTAACTCCCATTCTATGATGGAAGTTGGAGAGCCCACTCAGCAATGTAAGTTGGATGCTAAGAATGAGGACCTTTTTAGCTAAAGGAACATGTGACATTTTCTGTGTGTAAGGTGTTTAGTGTGATGATTTTCAAAAAAATACCAAGGTTTAGTCATAGACCCGTCTTTGTCAGTGCTGTCGTTGCTGTGCAAAAAATTTGACATTTGCTCCTATCTCTGTCATTATGAAAGATATTTGCTTCAAACTTGGATGAGGTTTCGTTTGTATAGGGGTTTAACGGCGTGTAGTGAGTTTAACGATGTTTTAAAAACTTTAGTCATAGCACAGTGGTCAGTGCACCTAACCATGTGTTTCCCAGCTGACTTTTTTTCTCACATGCATCAGAGGTGAGGGGTGAAGAATTGTGGGAAAGAAAGTTTGCCTCAACCAGGTATCGAATTACAACCAACAGGTCATGAGTCAGATATGCTAACCACTGAGCTTCCTGGCTGGGCCCTTGGACAAGATGTTAACTATTAAGGGTGTTTCAACACCTTAGGTCATATCACAGCTGTCAGTGCACCTACACATGTGTTTTCCTGGTTCACAACAGTACTGACACAACTTTCTTTCCAAGTCACTAACTTACTCTTCTCGCATGCATCAGAGGTGAGAGGCGAAAAACTGCCGGAGAGACAGTTTGCCTGAACCAGGTATAGAATCTGCAACCACCATGTTACAAGTCAGATATGCTAACCACTGAGCTGCCTGGCCAGGCCCTTGGGTGAGATGTCAACTGTCAAAAAGGGGGATTATATCCGATGGGCATGTTACCCACAAAATATTTGTAAAATGGATTGCCTCTTTCAGGGCTTAAAAAACTTTCACTGAGAAAGCAGCTGTGTCCAAGCATTGGCACCAGTATGTGCTGCTCCTTTTTCTATTATTTCGATTTAAGGATTTATTGGTTTATATTTTCTTTACTCTTTCCTCTGATTTGAATAATCTTGGAAAATCTCAACACTTGCAGCTCCAAATAAACCTAACATACACTTCCAGCTTTAACCCTTCAACAAAAAATCCTGTGTTTTAAGGACCCTAGGGTACTGTAAAAGGCTTTCAAAAACTTTGTGGGAAAAGGAGAAAATGCTGGTTACCAGCATTTTCTCCTTTTCCCACAATGTTTTCTATTAGCATTTTCTCCTTTTTCCACAATGTTTTCTATTCTGTGAAAGATAAATCTTATTATTTGATCCACCTTTGGTTTGTAGTCTGCAAAATTTTATCCTTTCAGTTTGGACCAGTGGACAATTTTGTAGTTTGTTAAAAGAGTTAAAATAGATCTCTAAAAAAAAGCAGTTTTGTGGTTGCTTTTGTCTATAGTGTTTCTGTGAAGAGGACACTGTATATCAAAGCAATCATTGCATGTATTTCTCATAAATGCTTAGAGACTGCAAAAAACAGTAGTATAATGGGCTTCTACAGTATCATGGATCTGAGGCTGCACTTAAAATATGCAAATAAACAACAACTTATGATCAAGAAATCCTTTGCAACATTTCAATCAATGATTCTGACAGAGTATAGGATACAACATTTTTTAAATTCACTATTGTCAATTTTTTGTAAACAGCTACATGACGGAAATGACTCAAAATGTAAATCCACAATAATGTAGAAAACGTTACAACGTAGGAAGCAAGTATATATGCTTTTTTATTGTTTCACAGTTTCAAATGGTGGAGAATTCGTTGAGCTGCTACCTGAAGTTTCGCCTGCACAAGGGAACAATGTGACAGATGACCGCGTGTCTGGACCTGGTTTCCAGCTCAACAGACAAACAGCAATGCCAAGTTCTGAATTTTCTGCCAACCTCAGAGCGGCCAATGACAGGCAACAAACAAACGTACAGGTTGGTTATCTTTAGTACACAATCCACTTAACCCTTTACCACACAAGAAAAATGTAGACTTGCCCAAATTGAAAGCATTTGCAGACAAAAATTTAAATGTGGCTCCAATGATGGAATTTGTTTTTGATAGGGTAGAAAACATTGTGGGAAAAGGAGAAAATGCTGGTTATCAACATTTTCTCCTTTTCCTACAATGTTTTCAAAAGCATTCTCCCACAGGGTTGTTAAAATTCGGGATTGTCTGGTAAAGGGTTAACCCTTTTTTAGCTCGGCTGTTTTCAAAAAAAAATGTTTAGGTATTGTCGTAGCCCTGTTGTTGGCAGTGGCATGCTAAAACTTTAATATTTTCAAAAACTTAGACATTTTATAATATCTCTATCATTACTGAAGATATTTACTTCAAACAAGGACAAATTGTCTACTATCAAAGGGAAACCCATACGACAGGGGCAGGCAACCATCAAAATATTTTTGACACAGTTATACCCCTCTTTGATTTAGAATTTTCACTGAAAATCATGCAGCGCAGCTGAGCGTTGGCACCCGCATGCAGTGCTCTTGTTCAGCGGCCTTAAGGAGGCAGATATCGAAAACATTGTAAGAAAAGGAGAAAATGCTGGTAACCAGCATTTTCTCCTTTCCTTACAATGTTTTCTATCTCTACAAAGAAAAGTCTTAACAACTGAGTCAGGCTTAACCCTTTACCTCATGAGAAAGTTTAGACCCATCCAAATTGAACGCATTTGCAAATGGCAATTTCGATGTTGCTCAAATAATGTGAACTGTCTTTGATAGAGTAGAAAATATTATGGGAAAAGGAGAAAATGCTGGTTACCAGCCATTTCTCCTTTTCCCACAATGTTTCAAAAGGCATCTTCCTCAAGGTCGTTAAAAGTCAGCATTGTGTGATAAAGGGTTAACTTGTTGTCTTCAAACACTTTCAATTTGGATGAGCCTGGAATTTGGTTGTTGGCTAACTTTTGACAGAACTACACTGTTTCAGACTTGCCCAGCTTGAGAGTTTTTGCAGATTACAAATTAAATGTAGCCCAAATGATAGGATTTTTCTTGATAGTTTAACTCTTTACCAAACAACAAAATTTTAGACTTGTCCAAATTGAAAGCATTTGCAGATGATAAATCAACTGTGGCTAAAAAATTGAAATTTGATTTGGGAAGGGTAGAAAACATTGTGGGAAAAGGAGAAAGTACTGGTGACCAGCATTTTCTTCTTTAACCCAAAATGTTTTCAAAAGGCTTTTTCTTCAGGGTCGTTAAAAGTTGGGATTGTGTGGTAAAGGGTTAAGAAAAAATGGGGAGAGGAGAAATAAGTTGTTATCTGAGTCTCCTTTTTCAACAATGTTTCAAAAGCATTTTTCTGGAGCATCATCAAAACACAGGATTGTTTGGTTAAGACTGTAAAAAAATTTGTATATTTGTATGTCTGTTTTGATTGCAGTGATTGAATTATGCCCAAATATTTGAGGGGCACTCATGGAGAATAGGGGTGTAACTCTTTACCACATGACAAAATTTTAGATTCGTTCAAACTGAAAACATTTGCACACGACAAAATTAATGTGACTCAAAAATTGAAATTTGTTTTTGGAAGGGTAGAAAACATTAAGGGAAAAGGAGAAAATGCTGGTTATCGGCATTTTCTCCTTCTCCTACAATGTTTTCAAAAGGCTTCTTTCTCAGGGTAGTGAAAACCCGGGATTGTTTGGTAAAGGGTTAAGGCATCTATATGATGCATAAATACATTAATGCATTAATTGTAATGCATCACTTGATGCGTTATACCAAGCAAATCATTACATAATAACGGATCCATAAAACCCATTTTGTTTTACAACGGACTGAATCATGAATTAGACTGGTCCTTGGACATGCAGAAAACAACTGACTGTATCATGAGTTAGACTGGTCTTTGGACATGCAGAAAACAACCGACTGTATCATGAGTTAGACTGGTCTTTGGACATGCAGAAAACAACCGATTGTATCATGAATTAGACTGGTCTTTGGACATGCAGAAAACAACCGACTGTATCATGAGTTAGACTGGTCTTTGGACATGCAGAAAACAACCGACTGTATCATGAATTAGACTGGTCTTTGGACATGCAGAAAACAACCAACTGTATCATGAATTAGACTGGTCTTTGGACATGCAGAAAACAACCGACTGTATCATGAGTTAGACTGGTCTTTGGACATGCAGAAAACAACCGACTGTATCATGAATTAGACTGGTCTTTGGACATGCAGAAAACAACCGACTGTATCATGAGTTAGACTGGTCTTTGGACATGCAGAAAACAACCGACTGTATCATGAATTAGACTGGTCTTTGGACATGCAGAAAACAACCAACTGTATCATGAGTTAGAATGATCTTTGGACATGCAGAAAACAACCAACTGTATCATGAATTAGACTGGTCTTTGGACATGCAGAAAACAACCGACTGTATCATGAGTTAGACTGGTCTTTGGACATGCAGAAAACAACCGACTGTATCATGAGTTAGACTGGTCTTTGGACATGCAGAAAACAACCAACTGTATCATGAGTTAGACTGGTCTTTGGACATGCAGAAAACAACCGACTGTATCATGAATTAGACTGGTCTTTGGACATGCAGAAAACAACCGACTGTATCATGAATTAGACTGGTCTTTGGACATGCAGAAAACAACCGACTGTATCATGAGTTAGACTGGTCTTTGGACATGCAGAAAACAACCAACTGTATCATGAATTAGACTGGTCTTTGGACATGCAGAAAACAACCAACTGTATCATGAGTTAGACTGGTCTTTGGACATGCAGAAAACAACCGACTGTATCATGAATTAGACTGGTCTTTGGACATGCAGAAAACAACCAACTGTATCATGAGTTAGACTGGTCTTTGGACATGCAGAAAACAACCAACTGTATCATGAATTAGACTGGTCTTTGGACATGCAGAAAACAGCCAACTGTATCATGAATTAGACTGGTCTTTGGACATGCAGAAAACAACCGACTGTATCATGAATTAGACTGGTCTTTGGACATGCAGAAAACAACCAACTGTATCATGAGTTAGACTGGTCTTTGGACATGCAGAAAACAACCGACTGTATCATGAGTTAGACTGGTCTTTGGACATGCAGAAAACAACCAACTGTATCATGAGTTAGACTGGTCTTTGGACATGCAGAAAACAACCGACTGTATCATGAATTAGACTGGTCTTTGGACATGCAGAAAACAACCGACTGTATCATGAATTAGACTGGTCTTTGGACATGCAGAAAACAACCAACTGTATCATGAGTTAGACTGGTCTTTGGACATGCAGAAAACAACTGACTGTATCATGAGTTAGACTGGTCTTTGGACATGCAGAAAACAACCAACTGTATCATGAGTTAGACTGGTCTTTGGACATGCAGAAAACAACTGACTGTATCATGAGTTAGACTGGTCTTTGGACATGCAGAAAACAACCAACTGTATCATGAGTTAGACTGGTCTTTGGACATGCAGAAAACAACTGACTGTATCATGAGTTAGACTGGTCTTTGGACATGCAGAAAACAACCAACTGTATCATGAATTAGACTGGTCTTTGGACATGCAGAAAACAACCAACTGTATCATGAGTTAGACTGGTCTTTGGACATGCAGAAAACAACTGACTGTATCATGAGTTAGACTGGTCTTTGGACATGCAGAAAACAACCAACTGTATCATGAGTTAGACTGGTCTTTGGACATGCAGAAAACAACTGACTGTATCATGAGTTAGACTGGTCTTTGGACATGCAGAAAACAACCAACTGTATCATGAGTTAGACTGGTCTTTGGACATGCAGAAAACAACTGACTGTATCATGAGTTAGACTGGTCTTTGGACATGCAGAAAACAACTGACTGTATCATGAGTTAGACTGGTCTTTGGACATGCAGAAAACAATCAACTGTATCATGAGTTAGACTGGTCTTTGGACATGCAGAAAACAACTGACTGTATCATGAGTTAGACTGGTCTTTGGACATGCAGAAAACAACCAACTGTATCATGAGTTAGACTGGTCTTTGGACATGCAGAAAACAACCAACTGTATCATGAATTAAACTGGTCTTTGGACATGCAGAAAACAACCGATTGTATCATGAATTAGACTGGTCTTTGGACATGCAGAAAACAACCAACTGTATCATGAGTTAGAATGATCCTTGGACATGCAGAAAATTTACTAAAAGCAAGAAGTATCGACCTGTGTCGGCCTACATGGACTGTGCAGGCTGACATGGGCCAATATTTTTTGCAGATGTGTTAAACTCCCTTTTTGCAAGGTATGTCTTATTTTCATTTTATGTAAAGACATTTTGCCAAATATTATGCTAAGGTGAATAGTACAAAGTTAAACACTCTAGAGAAAAGACGCACTAAAGTAACTGGATTTAACCCTTTACCACACAATCCAGAGTTTTAACGACCCTGGAGAAGAAGCCTTTCGAAAACATTGTGGGAAAAAGAGAAAATGCTGGTACCCAGCCATTTCTCCCTTTCCCACAAAGTTTTCCATTTTCTCCTTTTCCTGCAATGTTTTCTACCCTCTAAGAGTCAGGTTTCATCAACTGAGCTGCACTCAGATTTCGTCTGCATCATCTTAGAATTTGGATTAGAGTAAAATTTTGTTGTTTGACGAAGAGTTAAGAATAGAAATGTCTGACCTCTCTTTGCAGTTTGAACCTGAACCTGTAGTAGGACAGCAGAATCAGCCAATGGATCTTCAACAGATAGAGCTGGCAGAAATTCTAAAACAGCAGGAAATAATCTTGTAAGTTCTCATACTGCTAAACAATATTCTGATTACACTTCAGTTTAACCCTTTGCCACACATTCCAGAGTTTTAACAACCCTGAGAGGGAAGACTTTTGAAATCATTGTGGGAAAAGCAGAAAATGCTGGTAACCAGCATTTTCTACTTTTCCCCACAACATTTTCTACCCTTTCAAAGACAAATTCTGTCATTTGTCTTCAGTAAATGCTTTGAATTCAGAAAAGTCTAAAATTTTGATGATGCCTTGCTTGATGTTGACTACATCATAAAACATGATGTTTTTCCGCTTAATCCTTTCCCAAACGATGAATTTTAGACTAGTCCAAATTGAAAGAGTTTGCAGATGACAATTTTAAATTTGATGAAAATGACAGAAAGTTCTCCAAAAGGGTAGAAAACACTGTGGAAAAAGGGAGAAATTGCTCGTCACGAGCAATTTCTCCTTTTCCCACAGTGTTTTCAAAAGACTTGTACTGCAGACACGTGAAAACCAGGGCTTGTCCCGGGAAAGGGTTTAAATTCATTCATGTTCTATAAATATCTGTGGCATGTCAAAAATAAAAGTTAAAACATTCACAGGTAAATTATAACATTCAGCGGTGAATAAGAATGATATAATTCAGTGTTAGATTTCTATAAACTATTGAAAAGCGTAAAAGAAAATTATTTTTATGGTTCTGAAATTATGAAATATTTATTTCAGGGAGCAGAAAAAACAGCTTGAACTGAAACTTCAACAGTTGAGTCAAGAACAGCAGAAGTTCCAAACAACCGGCATATCAACTGGGCAAACACCATTACAGGGCACCACCCAGCCACAAGGTCATCAACAAGGTCAACTCGCTAAACAACCAGGCCCAGGCCCTACTATTCAAGGTCATGTTGTTTACCAGAATGGATTACCAAAACAACAGACCAACGTACAGATACCGCCTGTGAAGCCAGATGGAGTGCAAACATCTGCCATGACTCAAGCTCCTTTGCCACCTCAACAGCAACAAACAGTTTTAAATCAACAACAGCTTCAAAGGGAACAACAACAGATTTTAGCCCTTCAGCAACAACAACAACAACAAATTGTAGCCCAGAACCTACAACACCAACAAATTGCAGCACAACAACAACAACAGTTTGTCAGTAGTTTGTCCTCCTCTGGTATGTCTTCACAACATCCAATGAACTCTATTCCACCTACTGGTACAACTAATTCAGTTCCCATGGCAACCATGGCTCAAGGTCACCATAGACCAATGAGGTCAGCTTATCAACCAGCATCAGCAGTATTGACCACTGAACAGCTGGGTATTCAAACACAATCTATCGCTCAATATCCATCCCAGCATCGACAATATGATATACACCCAACACTCCCTGCTCAAAATACAGCTCAGCTTCAAGGCCATTACCATGGTAACTCATCTCTTCCCAATGGCTGGTCCAATGTTCCAAGTGTTTCCATTACAGCAAATCTACCCATTCAGACAGTGTCAAGTCATGTGACCCCTGGTTCCCTAACATCGGAAGCACACAATGCCCAAATGCAGAGGATAAGGGAGTACCAACAACAGCTGTTAATGAGACATGAGCAAAGTAAGAGAGTACTGGAGGAAACCAAAGCAGAGATAAAGAAGAGACGGGAGAACCTGATGCAGAGATATCCCAAACTAGACTTGACTCGACTGGAAGATTTAGGTGCCAGATATTTACAAAATGGGCATAGTCAGCCAGTCCCCACACTACAGCCAACTAGAGATGACAGGGGCCATGATCAAACTCAGACCAGTGCGATTGTACAGGGTAGCACTAGAATTGGTCAAGGATCCGGGGTCCCTGTGACCCAGCTACTTGCCTCCCTTGCCTCACACCCATATTATAAAGCTACATTGTCCCAGCCAGGGGCACCCACATTGGGCCCTGCAGCCCCGTCTGCCACACATATCACCATAGGGTCAGTTCATATTGCTCAACCACAGCCAGAGGTTGATGTTAATACCAACCTGAGGAAAAGTAAGTTGGATGGTGTGAGAAAGTCATTGCCATTTGATGCGGATGAATCGTTCCAGAATAAAACTCCGCTACGTGTGTATGAAGCTTACTCACAGAAACAACACGACACAACATCGGGCACAGAGCTGACCGATGCGGACACCTCAGCTTTGACCGATAAAGAGAGTCCAGCCTTTAAAAACATGAGTGCTGCAGAGGACACGGATGTAGATACGACATTGTCAGGCAGCTTTCTCTCGGATAGAAAAGATCCGTCACATGACAAACAGGAAGAACTTAGACTGCAGTTGTTGGAGATACAGAGGCAGAAGGAAGAAATCATAAAGAAACATGAGGTAATGTAATTATCTCCAGACCTCGATATAAAAGGGATCGATTGTATTCTAAATCCATTATTTCTCTTCCAAACCCTATGTTGTAGGTACTCATTAGAATCGTCTCGATGAGACGATTCTAATGAGTATCCATAAAATAGGGTTTAGTGGAGAATAATTAATATTTTCAATTTAGAAATCAAAATTACTCCTATCTGGAGCTCTGATTATATCCGGGGTTAACCTTTTACCATACAATCCTGACTGTTAACTACCCTAATGAAAAAGACTTTTGAAAACTTTGTGGGAAAAGGAGAAAATGCTGGTAACCAACATTTTCTCCCTTTCCCACAAAGTTTTCCATATCATCCCAAACTTCAGCTTTTGATACACATTTATTTTGTTGTATGCAAATGTGTTTAATTTTGACAGGTGTAAAATTTTGTCGTTTGGTAAAGAGTTTCTCCAATTTTCTGTTAAATATTTGAGGTTGTGATAGCCAGTAAGGATTACTAGTATTTAACAAGTAATGCAAAACAATTCATAAGATTTTGTGGAAAGAATAATCAAACATTTGTTGGCTTTTCAGTTTAAGAATTTTTTTATCAACCTCATTAACAAAACAAGTTATCAAGGGAGCCTATAGACTTGTTTAACTCTTTACCAAATGACAAAATTTTAGACTGGAAACATTTGCAGATAAAAAATTATATGTTACTCAAATCTGGAACTTTGTTTTGGGAAGGGTAGAAAACATTTTAGGAAAAAGAGAAAATGCTGGTTACCAGCATTTTCTCCTTTTCCACAAGGTTTTCAAAAGGCTTTTTTAAAAACTCAGGATTGGTGTAGTAACGAGTAAATAAAATTTCATCATATATGCAAAGTTATGTCAGATCTTATGTATCTGTGTCTAGCAAATGTGAATAACAATACAGTAGTTTTATAATCCCTACCCCAGCTGTTGTCAAGTTGTATAATTCATAGCTCGTCTGTTTTCAAAGAAAAAGGTTGAGGTATTGTCATAGCCCTGTCATCTTGAAAAATCGTAGATATTTTTTTTTTTTCATATCTCTGTCATTACTGAAGATATTTACTTCAAACATAGATAGGTTGTCAATCATCAAAAGGGGAACCTTTACAACATGAGCAGTTACCCATCAAAATATTTTTCACATTTTGACATAGTTATGCCCCTTTTTTGACTTAAAACTTAAAACAAAAAAAAATCCACATTTTATAATATCTCTGTCATTATTGAAGATATTTACTTCAAACTTATTAACTATTAAAAGGGAAACCCATACAATAGGGGCAGGTAACCATCAAAATATTTCTGACACAGTTATGCCCCTGTTTTCACTTAGAATTTGTACCATAAATCAATCTTTTTTTAAAAGCAACTGCATCCAAGTGTTGGCAACACATTCAATGCTCCTGTTTTGATTTTAGATGGGCCAGCAGAAATTGCAGCAAAAAGAAATAGAGCTGAAGCAGAAACTGGCCACAGTTGTATCAACAGAGGCTCCAGTGAGCAGTCAGGTAGACCCTTTAGCAAACAGTTCTTTGTTTTAACCCTTAACTCTTTAGCAAACGAAAAAATTCTGGACATATCTAAATCGAAAGCATTTGCAGACAACAACATAAATGTGACCTAAAAATTAAAAGTTGTTTATGGGATGGTTACCAGCATTTTCTCCTTTTCCCACAATGTTTTCAAAAGGTTTCATTTTCAGGGTCATCAAACTCGGGATTGTGTGGTAAAGGGTTAAAGCATCTTTCACTACTATAGTTGCCCTTGCGGCCAGTGTAGATCAAGATCAGACTACACAAAACCTGCAGTCTGATCTTTGATCTACACTGTCCGCTTTACTGATTCAGTACAGACAAAAAGCAGCCCTAAAAATGCTATTACCTTAGTCTTGTTGTAGAATGAAATTGTCCATTGGGTTTATTTGGCGCTTTTAAGGGTTAACTCTTTACCAGACAACAGAATTTTGGACATTACCAAAATGAATGCATTTGCAGACACCAAATTAAATGTTACGCAAATGATCATCTTTGGCTTTGATAGGTTAGGAAACATTGTCAGAAAAGGAGAAAATGCTGGTTACCAGCATTTTCTCCTTTTCTCACAATGTTTTCAAAAGCCTTCATCATCAAGGTCGCTAAAACTCAGGATTTCATGGTAAAGGGTTAATAGCAGGAAGGGTTTTGAAAAGGAGAAAATGCTGGTAACCAGCTGTTTCCTTTATAATACTGAAATGCTGTTAAAACTGGCAGATTGTCTCAGCCTCTGAGACTGACAGTCACAGCTGATCGGATGGCTAGACTCCTGACTTAGAAAAACAAGTCCAAGCCTGATTGCTTAACTCCTTACCAAATGACACAAATTTAGACTGGTCCAAATTGAAAGCATTTGCAGACAACAAATTAAAGATAGCTCGAATGACAAAATTTGTCCTTGATAGAGTAGAAAACATTGTGGGAAAAGGAGAAAATGCAGGTTACCAGCATTTTCTCCTTTTCCCAAAATGTTTTCAAGAGGCGTCTTCCTCAGGGCCGTTAAGTCGGGATTGTGTGGTAAAGGGTTAAGGCATGGAACCTACGCAATAAAGTCTTTTGATTACTTTGATGATTTTACTGGACTAGCAGGTGAACTCCTTTGCCGTTGACATGAGCCATGCTCTGGTGAAAGGGGGCTTAGTGCATCTCCATGATCCATGATGCCAAGCAAGTCATTACATAATTATGGATCCATAAAATCCAATTTGTCTAACAACCAAGTGAATCATGAAGTACACTGGTCCTTGGACGCACAGAAAATTGACCAGTAGTGAAAAGTTTTGGCCCAGGTCAGCCTGCACGGATCGCCAGGCTGACCTTGGTCGATAATTTGCGCAAATGCATATGCATTAGGCCCCGTTTTCATAGAGCACAGTTCATATTTTTGCAGGTTTTTAGTCCAGATAACACTTATGAGCCCTAGCCTAGTACTAGTGAAACCCATTAAATACATGAATATATGAGTTGTCATCGTGATATGACTAAAATAATGTTGAAAGTTGTGTAAAACTCCATTAAATCAATCAATTAGTCCAGATAAAGGCTGAAAAAGATGATTACAGATGTATGTTATGTAATATATTACTGTTAGACACCTCTAGTCTTTGGAAACATCCATTGCCTTGGAAAGAATGTTCAGGTAAAAAAAATCTCAAGGAAAGCACATAAATGCAATGGCTGTGGTATGGCATCAAACAAAGGGACAATATTGTTTTTGACAGGCCTATAATTTAGTTAACTCTTTACCAAACAACAAATATTTAGAAAATTTCAAAGCATTTACAGACGACAAATTAATTGTTGCCCAGATGTTGGAATTTGCCTTGGAAAAGGAAGAGAACATCGTGGGAAAAGGAGAAAATGTTGGTTACCAGCATTTTCTCCTTTTCCAACGATGCTTTCAAGAAGCGTCTTCCCAATGGTTGTTAAAATATGGGATTGTTTGTTAAGGGTTAAAGGACCAAAATTAATGATGGTTATCTGTACTTGAGACTAAGCAAGAAAACAACAAAGAATATCCATGTTAATTTTTGCTAAATTTCTAGGACCAAATCCCACCACCTTCAACGCAAACAGACTTTCTAACACAAAATGGCCACCAGCCCCATAATTTGTCTACTATACCTGAAGCTGACACACCTGCCAGTACCCGACCCTCTGATACGGGGAGACTTAGTACGTCCTCAAGTGAAAGTGGGAGTATGAGTTACCCACAACAACCTGTCAAGAGAGCCCAAGACTTTTTGGGCCCAACCCAACAAAGACCCAGGGTGGGGGTGATAGCAGAAGAGCCCAAACTTGAAGAGGTGGAGACACAGATGCAGAAGCAGAAACAAGTGGACAAGGTCAAAGGTCAGTTGATGCTTAAATTTGTCAGGTCAAAGGTCAGTTGATGTTTGAATTTGTAAGGTCAAAGGTCATGTGATGCTTGAATTTTTCCGGTCAGAGGTCAGTTGATACTTGAATTTGTCAGGTCAGAGGTCAGTTGATGCTATAACTCTTTATCACACAATTCGAAGTATTGACGCCCTTGTGAAAGAAAGCTTTTGAAAATATAGCAGGAAAAGGAGAATAATTATGCTGATAACCAGCATTTGCTCCTTTTCCCACAATGTTTTCTAATCTTTCACAGATAAATTCCATTATTTGTGCCACATTTACTTTATTGTCTGCCAATGCTTTCATTTTTGGCCAGTCTAAAATTTCGGTAAAGAGTTAACTTCCCACCGAAAGACACAAGTTTAGACTGGACCAAATTGAAAGCATATACAGATGACATAGTAAATGTTGCTAAAATGATGATTTCTGTCTTTGATAGGGTAGAAAACATTGTGGGAAAATAAGAAAATGCTGGTTAACATGCTGTTAACCAGCATTTTCTTCTTTTCCAGCAATGATTTCATAAGGCTTCATACCAAGGGTCAGTAAAACTGAGGATTGTGTGGTAAAGGGTAAAATTGTTAGGTGAAAGGTCAGTTCATGCTTAAATTTAATGTTTTACATCAGTGTTACCAATTTTTTGCTTTTTCTTTGACAGAATGGAAAACATCCTGGGAATAGGATTAGTTTCTTGTAACAAGAAGGTGTGAGGGGGAGACAGAGAAGGGGAGGAGAAAGAGAGGGGAAGGAGGGAGAGAGAGAAGGGGAGGAGAGGGAGGAAAGGAAGGGGGAGATGAGAGAGAGAAGAAGGGGTAAGGGAGAGAGAGGGGGGAGAGAAGGGAAGGAGAAAGAGGAAGGGATATAAGGGGAGAGAGGAAGGGATGTGGGGGGGGAGAGAGAGAGGGAGAGAGAAAGGGGGAGAAAGGGAAGGAGAAAGAGGAAGGGATATAAGGGGAGAGAGGAAGGGATGTGGGGGGGGGGAGAGAGAGAGAGAGAGAGAGAGAGAGAGAGAGTTTGTGTATTTTAAAATACAAAGGTAATGCTATACTTTACCTATATCCAATTTTTATTGCCCATTATTGGACATAAGTATTGTATTACAACAATAGAAAATCAAAGATGAAATTGTAGATTTAATTGAGTAGCTACTGAGCTATTAAGTCAACCCTTTTACCCAACAATCCCATGCTTGAATAAACCCAAGGAGGAGAAAGCCTTTCAAAAACATTGTGGGAAAAGGAGAAAATGCTACACACTTTCGAAAACTAATCTTATCATTTTAGCCATGTTTGTCATCTGCAAATGCTTTCAGTTCTGACCAGTCTTAACTCTTTACCACAGGACAAAATTTTAGACCAGTCCAAATTGAAAGCATTTGCAGACAACAAATTAAATGCAACTCAAGAATTGAAATTTGTTTTGGAAAGGATAGAAAACATTGTGGGAAAAGGAGATCATGCTGTTTAGCAGCATTTTCTCCTTTTCACACAGCCTTTTCAAAAGGTTTCTTTCCCAGGGTTGTTAAAAGTCAGCATTGTGTGGTAAAGAGTTAAGTCTACCAGACAAGAACATTTTTTACTTGTTCAAATTGAAAGCTTTCAGCTGTAGTACCAATTTATTTCAGAAAGAGTAGAAAACATGGTAGGAACAGGAGAAAATGCTGGTTACCAGCATTTTCTCCTGTTTCTACAAGGTTTTCAAAAGCTTTCTTTCTCAGGGTCAATTAACCTTGGTATTGTGTGATACAGGGTTTAATTTTGTCCTCTTGCGAAAGGTCATTCCTACAATGTGCCAGGGACAGCCCTTCTGTTTAACTTTTTTGGTCTTAAAGATGTTTGATAATATTTTCAAAACATTATTCAAAAAATAGGCATAGCATAGCCCCCAAAATAAGAAATGGTTTCACATCTACAGTTTTCTACTGGTGGGGCAAAGAATAGTGACTTATGTTATCCAACCAATTGATTTTTACAATAACTTGCGTTTATGGGGAATATTGATGTACCCTTTACAAAAATGATGAAATTTTAGACTTGTCCAATTTGGAAGCATTTGTAGACTATAAATTAAATGCGGTTGATATGATAGAATTTTTTTTTAACTGTGCAGAAAAAAAATGGGTTAAAGGAGAAAATACTGGTTTTCTCCTTTTTCCACAATGTTTTTAAAAGTCTTTTACCTCATGGTCTTTTAAAAGATAAGATTGCTTGGCAAAGGGTAAACTTTTTTGAGTGCAGTTTTTACAGTGTAATTAAATTTAAGTATTTAGTTTGAGCTTGCTAAGATAGATTTATACAAGGGCTACCTTTGTATTGGAAAATAGAGGTGAATTTCAGTTTTGTACATAGGAATATATATTTTCAAGTTAGTAAAATTTTACTTGCGATCTAATTTTGTCACAGTAGAATTGTTTCTGCAATGATATTTTTGCCTTTGTTAAAATTTGTTTCTGAAAAGGTAGCTAGTTACCAGCAGTTTCCCTTTCCTACACTGTTTTTGGAAATTCCTTTTCCATGGGGTTCATTAAAAGTCTGGATTGTTGGTAAAGGGTTAAATTATTCAGAGGTCATGGGTTTGATCCTCGCTATAGGCACTGCATTTTTCATTGAATTGTCCTTGGGCAAGATACTTCAGAGTCCCAGGCCCAGTACTGGTAATACCCAGGGAAGACATGAATAATTTAGCTCTTGGTGTGTTGTGACTGAAATAATGTTGAAAGAGGTGTAAGACACCCGGTAAGCAAGGCTCAGGAATTGTGGAGTGTTTGAACAGATAATTATATTCTCTATAAAAGATCTAGCAAAAAAAAGAAGCCTCTTTTCATTGGTTCACATTTTTAATGCTGTTTTTGACATTGTTATAAATAGGAAAAATACTTTAACTCTTTACCACAGAATCCTGAGTTTTAATGACCCTAGGAAAGATGGCTTTTTGAAAACATTATGGGAAAAGGAGAAAATGCTGGTAGCCAGCATTTTCTCCTTTTCCCACTATGTTTTAAGACAAAACCCTCTTAATCAGACTCAGTTAAGCCTGGGATTGTGTGGTAAAGAGTTAACCCTATAGCATATAAACCCAACTTTTAATGACCCTGAGGAAGAAGGCTTCTGAAAACATTGTGGGAAAAGGAGAAAATGCTGGTAACCCAGCATTTTCTCCTTTTCCCACTATGTTTTCAAAAGACAGTTCAGACAGCATTTCTTTTAGACGATTTTTTGCGTTTCACCTCTGATGCATATGAGAAAAGTAATCAGTGGCTTGGAAAGAAACTTGTGTCAGTACTGGTGAGAGAAAGCCAGGAAACAGATGGGTAGGTGCGCTAACCACCTAGATATATCCTAAGCTGTTAAAACAGTGTTATAAACTCCAATTCAGACAAACAAACAAACAAACAAACAAACAAATTTTCAGATAGTACAATACAATACAACACAACACAACACAACACAACACAACACAACACAATACAATACACTTTATTCTCTCAGTTACATTAATGTACAATATGAGATTTGGGTGGTCATTGAAAAAGGAAAAACTGGTTTACATAATTATAATGGCGAAGGTGTTGTCCAAAGGTATCAACTGCAGGGTGCAGAAGTTAAATTCAAACACTGACATGTTTGCTGAAAAGGTTTCACTGGACTAAAGAAAAGGAAAACATTTATAAAATTTGAAGAGTACTTTTGTCTTACAATGCATAAACGTGCAAACATCAATGAGTCATGCTCCTGCAAAGGGGGTTTAATGCAATTCTGTGATGCATTATACCAAGCAATTCATCATATAATTATGGATCCATAAAATGCCTTTTGTCTAACAACTGGCTGAATATGAGGTAAAATGGTCCTTTGGCATAGAGAAAAATGACCAATAGCAAAAAGTTTCAGTCCAGATCTGGGTGTGTGGACTGCGCAGGCCGACCTGGATCAATACTTTTTGTAGATGCATTAAAACCCCTTTTCACAGGGACAATAGCAAAAAGTTTCAACTTGGGTCAGCCTGCATGCATTGTGCAGGTGACCAGAGTAGATACTTTTTGCTGATGTATTTAACCCCCTTTTCACAGGGCTCAACTTCTATCTAAAAGGGGAAATTATTTGTTACATATGATAGACCCTTTTTCAAAAAAGTTTTATATACAGTACCCATCTATCTGAAGGAAAGTATTTATAAAGTAGAGGGAGGTATACTGGTTTCACCATGTCTGTTCGTCCATCTGTCTGTTTGTCTGACCTGGGTCGATATTTTTTGCAGATGCATTAAGCCCCCTTTTCACAAAACATGGCTCATATATATTTTGTAGAAAAGGGACAGCCAGTAGCAGATTACAGTGGTAAGAACATCGACAATGTACTGGAACGAGCTAAAAGGTTTGAAGCTGAGGTGTTAGAGAAGCTGAGAAAACAGACGAATGCTGTGCTCTATGATAACGAGTATGACGATTCTCTGGAGTTCAATACAAGCAGACGACAAGTTTCTGCCGAAAAACTGTCCAGTGGCAGTCTATCACCTGAATCTTTTTCAACAGGTATGGAATTAGTTGTCGAATTCTGTATTTCAGTTGAACCTTTTACCACACAACAAAGTTTTTGACTTGTCCAAACCCAATGCATTTGCAGACAACAAATTCAATATGGCTCGGATTGTGGAAATTGTCTCTGATAGGGTAAAAAATTATGAGAAAAGGAGAAAATGCTGGTTACCAGCCCTTTCTCCTTTTCCCACACTGTTATCAAAAGTCTTCTTTCAGAAGGTCGCTAAAAGTCAAGATTGTGTGGTAAAGGGTTAATCAAATCTACCAAACAGCAAAATTTGAGACTGATCAAAACTGAAAGCATTTACAGGGGACAAACAGAATACTGCATCAGTGGTGAGATTTGTCTTTGGTGGGATAGTAAACATTAAGGGACAAGGAGAAAATGCTGGTTACCAGCATTTTCTACTTTTCCAAAGGTAAATCACATCATTTGTATGATACTGTATTTGTCGTCTGCAAATGCTTTGAATTTGGACAAGTCTAAAACATTGTTCAGCTGCTGTTAGACAATGTGGTGATATAAACCTTTGACCCCACTAAATAATTATACCCCCCAAAACTCTGTTTGGGGGGTATATAGGAGTCAGCTTGTCGGTCGGTCCGTCTGTCCGTCCGTCGGTCGGTCTGTAGCTTTTTGTCCGCTCTATTTCTCATAAACTACTGGACGAATTTTATTCAAACTTCACAGGTAAACTCAGTATCAAGCAGAGATGTGCATATGAAATGTTGGTTATGGTTCATTGATTTTTCACTAAGTTATGGCCCTTTCATGAAATTTCTTGTCCGCTCTTTTTCTCATCAACTATTGGACAGATTTGGTTCAAACTACACAAATAGACTCAGTATCAAGCAGACATGTGCATATCCTATTTTGGTTATGGTTTACTTAGGTTTCATGGAGTTATGGCCCTTTGATGATTCTGGACAAATTTCTTTCAAACTTCATGGATAGACTTTGCACTCAGCAAAGATGTGCATATCATAAATTGTTCTTAGTTAATTAAATAAAATTTCCAAGGGCGATTCGGTTCGGAGGTTGCTTTCGTTAGTTTCCGTACTGTATAAGTAAGATGTAGAGTCTGGTCAAAAACATTGCATGAAAAGACATTTGTTGTCTGCAAAACCTTTTCATTTAAACCAGTCTCAATTTGTCCAACTGGTAAAAAAAAATGTATCAAGTAAGTTTTATTCTCTCCAAGTCTTCAGTCTGTAACAAAGAGTAATTCTTTGGCAAGAAGCCATTGCAGGATATTCATCACCTTCAGTGATAGCTCTGGTATAATTGACTCTCCAGTCACTTATTTTGCATTCCTGTGACATCAATCTGTTTTGTGACAAGGAGCTGTTGGGGGGTATGATCACGTTTAGTGATAGCTCTAGTTAGATACAGTAAAACCTGGATAATCAAAGTCTTAATTGTCCAAGAACCTCTGATTTTTGGAGGAACTTCCATAAAATAGGCAAAA
Organism: Tridacna gigas; assembly: GCA_945859785.2. Classification (NCBI taxonomy): domain Eukaryota; kingdom Metazoa; phylum Mollusca; class Bivalvia; order Cardiida; family Cardiidae; genus Tridacna; species Tridacna gigas. The sequence goes on along the minus strand of OX244043.2, from coordinate 32,581,133 downwards.
ATTCCAACTTGGTTCAGTTGCTTATGGAAATAAGAATTAACCCTTTACCACAAAATGTTTACTTTTAACAACCTCAGAAAGAAGGCTTTTGAAAACATTGTTGGAATAGGAGAAATTGCTAGTGACCAGCATTTTCTCCATTTCCAACAATGTTTTCTACTTATGAAAGACAAATTTATGTTTTGAGTAACATTTGATTTGTTGTTTGCAAATGCTTTCAATTTTGACAGGGCATTTTTTCATCTGGTAAAGAGTTAAGGGATTGCAGTTTTGTTTCATGGGCATTTTGATATTTCAGCACTGTGGTAATCCAAACATTTGGCTTGTACCAATGAGACCACAAGCTATCAAGGTTATACTGTATCATGATTGTTTCTTTGTATTGACTTTTTACATTTCAGGCCCTCTAGAGGACAGTGCAGTGAACAGATCACAAGAGTTATCCTCAAAGACTGCTTCCACTTCAAAAACTTGGGCGGACGAGCTGTCTCAGTATAAAACCAGAACCTCTGGACACTCGGATAAATCATTCAAAGAGATGCATCCTGATTTAGGGAGAGATTCAACTGGGGACAAGTCTTTCAGAGAAGATACAATATTTACTGGTGATGTCAACAGGTTTGCAGTTTATTCTAAAATCAATGATTTGGTTCATTCAGACAGATCCCGCCTGAGTTCTGACGAAGATAAACGGGGAAATAAGACAGATGGAACAACAATTAACGCGGAAGATATGCTTAATCATTTGTGTGACTTACAGAAACAGTTACGAGACGAGGGTGAAGCAAGAGAAGCGTTGGCACTGCAACTCCAAGAAGTTCAAAAACAATCCTTGTCTTCTTCAACAAAACTTGATGTTCCGAGTCATGAACATGATGATAGCAATGTGTCACGACCCTTTATGGCCGATGGAAGTAAAAGTGATCTATCCCAGTATTCACTTACAGATAAGTCAACTGATACGTCTATAAATGATTCGTCAAAAGTGAAAACAACTTACCAATCTCCTATCCAGTCTGGTACAAGTTCTCGTGAAAGGGAACTTCCTCTAAGACGGTCCCCTATTGGGGATAACGCAACATCAGAATCTCCCGCCATAGCAGGTAGCTATCAGGTGCAGAAAAGACAGGAAGTGACATCATCAGAGTACTCTTTTGGAATGGAGGAGAGTAAACAGAGGTCGACATCCACACCAGGTAATTCTATTTTTGACAATTTTGCCACTCAGAACTTCTCTTTATTTCATTATCTCAGGCAGATGACATGTTGCATATAGCAGAAAGACTCTTTTTTTGAAAACATAATGGCAAAAGAGGAAGTATCTGGTAATTGCTGTTGTTTTTGGAGATTAAGGCAGTATTTAGCCCTTTACCAAAATACCATTTTTGAAGGACCCCAAAGAAAAAGGATTTCGAAAATTTTGTGGGAAAATGAGAAATGGGTCTCTAGGATTGTCTCCATTTCCCACAATGTTTTCTATCCATTCAAAGACAAATTCCATCATTTGAGCCACACTTTGTTTGACATCTGCAAATGCTTTTGATACGGGCAAGTCTGGAACTTTGTCTTTTTGTAAAGAGTTAACTCTATTTAAGTTACATGACAGCAGCCAGTGCACCTATCAATGTTTTCCTTGAGTTTCTTTGACCAGACATTCTTTCTAGGCTACTGGGTGCTTTGTAACATGAACATTGTTGAAACTATCTTTAACCCTTTACCACACAACAAAAATGTAAACTTGTTCAAATTGGAAGCTTTTGCAGATGACAATTTAAATGTGGCTCAAAAGCTGTAATTTGTCTTTGATAGGATAGAAAACATTCTGGAAAAAGAAGAAAATGCTGGGTACCAGTATTTTCTCTTTTTCCCCCACATTGTTTTCAAAAGGATTCTTTGTTAGGGTTGTTAAAACTAGGGATTACGTGGTGAAGGATTAAGAGAGGTATAAAGCCTGTTGTCTTGACCTACCATCTATTCTCAGCAAGAATTTTGCCGAGCTGGGAATTGTTTTCTCCCCATTGAAATAAAAGCTTCAGTTTTTGAGTAACTTTTAGTTTGTCCTCTGCAATTGCTTTCAGTTTGGACATTTGTAAAATTTTGTTGTTTGGTAAAGAGTTAACCTTTTACCAAACTATTTAGTTTGGCCAATCAGAAGTTGTGTTACTTTCAAATTTAGAAAATTCTTGAGAATAAGACTGAGAATGTTCTTAAGAATGGTTGGTGAATACAGACCCAGATTTTTGTACCTTATTGCTTCCATGTTATAGGAGATGAGAGAAGAACATCATCATTAAGGGGTCAGATGTCAACAAAGAACCAGTCTGAACTGCCATCAGAGATAACTGTTGGAGAGAAAACTTTAGATCAGTCAAGTGGTGTAAGATTTAGTGTTGATTCAAAACCATTTAGTACTGAAAGCATGAGAAAATCTGGAGAACAATCTGATTTGTCTTCTTTTTCTGTTTCATCAATGAACACGTCTTCCAAGTTTGATACCTTATCACCAGAAAAACGTGAACCGACAGTGACGGAGTTAACAACACGCTCCTTCTCAGATGCAGAGGAATCTTTAAATAGTATAAAAGAAGAATTTAAAAAACTGGCTCCTGTTCCTGCTCAGAGACAGAAAATAAAAACTTACGCTGTCTCGCGTGATGGAGATCTGATTTCGGAACAATCAGACTCGGACAGATCGTCAGGAAATTTCACTGTGAAAACTGCTGAAAATATATCAGCTTACACTATGTCAACACCAGGTGATACAAACAACACACATGGCACTAACTTTGGACTGAGTAGTTATTCTATAAATAATTCCACAAAGGATGACAAACGACTGTCACAGTTATCAGAATATACAGTTAAAAGTACAGGGACCAGTGATTCAAGTCCAAGATCATCCAATCCCCAGTTGTCTTCATTTACAAATGTTACCTCCGATCCATCATTCAATGCTTCAGGTCTGAGCCAATATACGCTAGCTGATAAAAATGAAAATAAGTCACAAACTGTAAATGAAAGTAATTATCTTCAACAGAAGTTTGAAAGTCTGGACAATTTGATCAGCCAATCAAAGAGTCTTATTGCTCGTCATAAAGTAATAATTGACAAAAACAAACAAGTTGAAAGTGACCTGGCCCCACCTCCGATTCCAACATCTTTACCTCCACCACTGAAGAAACTTTCCAAGGGACATGACTCAGGTAGGAAAAAATTTATAGATGTTTATAGAGCATATTTGTTTCTTTGGTGAAAGATCTAAATTTATTTCATCAAGTGAACATCATTGGTAATATTTTAGTGTTAAGGGTTTAATTTTGGCCTTTTGTTCTCTGCATTTCTAGAGGAACTGTTGACAGTTACTCCCAGTGCCAGACTGAATGATGATTCCCAGCATTCCAAGCATTCTTCCCTAAATGAAAACAGTAAAACTGGGAACCAGTCCAGTGATGTAGATTTCAAGAGCCTGGATTATGTAAGTTTACTTTTTATTCTAAGCGGATGAAGATTTGTTTTCTGAATTTTCTTTTGCAATTGACAGATTTTTAGCTCACCTGAGCACAAAGTGATCAAGGTGAGCTTTAATTTTTGTTATCATTCTGTTTATGCATTATGAACTTTTTCGTTGTGTACCTTTTAGAGGCTTCCAAAGAACTAGGTCACCAGGTCAAATTTTAGAAAAACCTTGTGTGCACTCTAGTGGTCACATTTTCAGTCCAGTACTCATGACAGTTGGTCAGACTGTTTGTCTGGATGATAATTCAAATGAACACAAAAATGGGTCCTGTTGAGTCTAATCTTTACGAAAGTTGGTCAGAATCTTTGTCTTGATGATATCTTAGACAAGTTAAAAATGGGTCACTTCGGGTCACAAACTAGGTCATTTTGGCCAATCTTAGAAAAAACCTTGTAAACAATCTATAAGCCACATTTTCAGTCCAATACTCATGAAAGTTTGTCAGAATGTTTGTCTTAATACCTTGGACTAGTTTGAAAATGGGTCACATCTGATCAAAAACTAGGTCACAAGGTCAAATCTTTGAAAAACCTTGTTTACCCTCTAGACTCGACATATTCAGTTCAGTACTCATATGAATTTGTAAGAATGTTTGTCTTGATGATAGCTGTGATATGTTTGAAAATGGGTCACGTTGGGTCAGAAAGTAGGTCACAAGGACAAATCGTAGGAAAACCCTGTGTACACTCTTGAGGCCACATTTTGAGTCCGAATCTCCTAACATTGGTCTGAATGTATGTCTTGATGGTATCTACAGTGAATTTGAAAATTGTTCATGTTAAAAGTAAGTCACTGAGAAAAGTCTTAGAAAAAGCTTGTGTACACTCTAGAGGTGACACTTTCAGTCCAATACTCATGAAAGTTTGTTAGAATGGTTGTCCTGATATCAAAAGAGATTGGAAAAGGCTCAGGTGAGTGACTTGAGGGCCATCATGGCCCTCTTGTTAAATAAAAAAATTTTGGTTAGAAAGTATTAAACCGTTATCAATTAATCTCATGTTTTAGAGACCTTGAAGAAGAAGGTTTTTGAAAACATTGTGGGAAAAAGGAGAAAGTACTGGTCACCAGCATTGTCTCCTTTTGCCCAGTGTTTTCAAGAGCCTTCTTCTCCAAGTTAGTAAAACTTATGATTGTACTGTAAAAGGGTAAAAATAGGTTCAGAGGGCTCGTTGAATACTTAATTTCTTTCTGAAACTAGTATTTGTTGTTGTTTTTTTTCTCAATTCACAGATATTCCACAGGATTTGTTTCCTGGATGAAATAAAACATAGTTATGATTAAACTTCATACCACGGGCAAAATTTTAAACATATTCATGTTGGAAACATTTGCAAATGACAAATGACATTTAGCTCAATTTATTGAAAAATGATTGTCTTTGAAATGGCAGAAAACATTATGGTAAAGGAAAATGATGCCTTTCAGTAGTTTCCCTTTTTCCAGTGATGCTATCTGCTTTCTTGGGTTGTTCAATTATCAGATCCACTGATAAGCATTTTTAGAAAAAGAGAATGACGGTAACTAGCATTTTCTTCTTTTCCACAATGTCTTCGACTCTTTTAAAGACAATCCCATCGTGCAAATGCTTTCAATTTGTACATTACTTGTTGTCTTGTACAGTGTTAAGGTAATTTGAAAATTAATTTTAAAAAAAATGCTAACTTTAAAGACTACCTGTTCCACAGTTGACAGAGCACAGTTCTGGGATCACGGAGGAACCAATGCCAGATCTGAGTACAATGACTCTGGGATCAGAGATGTCGATTACAGAGGCATTCAACAAAACAGGACTATCTGACAGCGGAGATTCCCTCAAATCTTTCGAGAAACATGAAATGTCCGAATGTGAGTCATTGACAACGTCGCATACCTTTGATGATGATATCAAGTCCAAATCTGACAGTGTGCATGACATTGTTGAAGCTAGAAAACATAACTTTATGGTTCAGTCCGAGCGTGTAGCAGCTGCAGCTAAAGAGAGGGCATTGTTTCAGAGAAACAAAGCAGGAGATGAACATCCTGTGTTCCGGGCTGTACCTGTCAATGTTGTTGCTGCTCCCACGCTGTCTATGACCGTTAATGTACCAGGGGCCAAGAGTGGAAAGGCACCATCTGCAATTCAGACTAAAGCTACCGGGTCTGTTAGCAATGCAAAGAAAAGTTTTGAAGCCAAGGAGAAGGAAAACAGTTTACCTGTATCGTCAAAACTCCCACTGAACAGAGCTCTTCAACCCAGAGGTCCAGAAAGTCCCAGACAGCAAGATGTTGATGAAAAAACGACTTCAGGTAGTGTTACTAGCAGAGGCAGAGAACTATCTGGAGCCAGTAGTTTTACTCGTAGCTTGTCTGCACCAGTGTCATCAGGGAAAAGTGCTCTGCTTGGTGAAATAAAAACTTTCGGGGGAGCATCAGGACTTACTGATAAGCCCCAAACAACACCACCAAAGAGGACTCCACCCAAAGTGTTACCCAAGCCAGTTCGTAATAAAGTTGGATTTTCCCCAACAAAATCTGATAATTCACGTTCAACAAAACTGGGGACAGCACCTCCAACAAGTGGATTCTCAAAAACTTTGTCATCCTGGAAAAAAAGTAGAGCTGTTACATCAAAATGTAAGTTTGCAGTTTTTTTTTTTTTTTTTTTGTTTTGTTTTGGTGCATCATCTTTCAAGGATCATCCAGTGCACATACACACAAAAATTTAATGACTTTTTGTGCCTTTATGCAATAGATAACTGAGAAATACTCAGTGGAATGGAGCAGTTGCCTGTCAAGAAAAAAAGCTCTTTTGACTACTATGTTTCCAGTTCTATTACAATCAGTAAAAGTGGAAATATCTAACTCTCTACCAAACAACACCGCAGTCCTCTCAGGCTTACCTTGATCAAAACTTTTTTGTTGTTGGTGAATTTGCTGCATGTCAAAGGGCCATTGTACATGTACCTAATGATTCAGTCGGTTGTTAAACAAAATGGATTTTATGAGCCCATAATTATGTGATGACTTGCTTGGTACAATGCATCATGGAGATGCATTAAATCCCCTTTTGCTAGAACAATGCTAATATCTCTACACAGTGAGCAGATCAGTTGATCTCTCTATAGAGAGAAATTTGATATAGGATATGAGCTTTGCTCTGGCAAAAGGGTGCTTAATGCATCTCCATGATACATTATACCAAGCAAGTCAATTTAATCATGGATACATAAAAACTACTTTGTCTAACAACAGACTGAATCATGAGGTAGAATGGTCCTTTGACATGCATTAAATTGACCAATAGTAAAAAAGTTTTGGCCGAGGTCAGCCTCCACAGACTGCTCAGGCTGACCTGGGTTGATAGTTTTTGCATTAAGCCTGTTTTCACAGATCATGGCGATTATAAATGTAGACATCATTGTTTCATCTTTCAAAAAAACGCATTAATATGTGGGATCAGGTTGTTGCTCTGTCAGTCGGTTTTTGTATTTCTCCGTAGAAGCAATTGTATGTTCTCTTCTTTTGAGACAATTTTTTGTTATTGTCCATTCTATCAGCCACTGTTCCAGAACCTGTAACATACAAGGATGCACCCAAAAATTCTATCAGAGTGCTGCCAAAGGAAGCGCCAGTACCACTGACAGTGGAAGAAAGGAGGGAGAAAATGGAGGAACAACAATATGAAAAGAATATAAGGTATATACATGTAGTTGTAGAATAAATAGTGTGACAGTGTGAGGCTAGTAGTTGTCTTTATATTATTATACCCTCACCCACCAAGTAGAGGGGGGTAAAATGGTTTCACCATGTCTGTCTGTCTGTCTGTCTGACTGTCTGTCTGTCCGCCAATTTGTCCATCTGTAGACTTTTTTGGTTCCATGCTCTAACTCAAAAGCTGTTTGACCTAGGTCCTGAAACTTAATAAAAGTGTTGCTCATTATCCAAGGAGTTGCCCTATTGTGTTTGGGTCGTATGAGTCAAAGGTCAAGGTCACAGGTGGTCTAACTCAATAGCTATTTGACCTAGGATCCTGAAACTTTATTCAAGTGTTGCTCATGGGCCAAGGAGGTGCCCTAACGTTTTTGGGTCACATGGGTCAAAGGTCAAGGTCACTGGTGATGTTTGTTTTGAAAATCATGTGTGCTGCTTCGGTGACAAGGTGCTGGTGGGGGGTTTTTGTCCTCTTTGCGAGAGTTCTACTTTGAAAGAGTCTAAAATTTGTTGTTTGGGAAAGGGTTAACCCTCTACCAAACGACAAATTTTGGACTAGTCCAAATTGAAAGAGTTTACAGACGACAATTTTAAATTTGATGAAAATGGCAGAAAGTTCTCAAAAAGGGTAGAAAACACTGTAGGAAAAGGAGAAATTGCTCATTACAAGCAATTTCTCCTTTTCCCACAGTGTTTTCAAAAGACTTGTACTGCAGACACGTGAAAACCAGGGCTTGTCTGGGAAAGGGTTAATTGACTCTGTCGCTGGAATACACCCATATGTAGAAGTTGCAGTGGTTTTGCATGTGTTACTTAATTCGTCAACCCTTTACCGCACAATGCCGCCTTTTGACGCCCCTGGGAAAGAAGCCTTTTGAAAACATTGTGGGAAAAGGAGAAAATGCTGGTAACCAGCATTTTCTCCTTTTCTCACAATGTTTTCTACCCTATCAAAGAAAAGTTGCTTCATTTGAGCCACATTGAAATTGTCGTCTGCAAATGCTTTCAGTTTGGACAAGGCTAAAATTTTGTCGTCTGGTAAAGGGTTAACTCTGTACCAAACGACAAAAGTTTAGATTAGTGCAAATTGAAAGCATTTGCAGACGACAAAATAAATGTGACTCAGAAATTGAAATTTGCCTTTGAACGGGAAGAAAACCTTGTGGAAAAAGGAGAAAATACTGATTACCAGCATTTTCTCCTTTTCCCACAATGTTTTCAAAAGCTCTCTTTCTCAGGGTTGTTAAAAGTCAAGATTATGTGGTAAAGGGTGAATTTTTTACAAGACAACACAATTTAGACTTTTCCAAACTGAAAGGATTTGCAGACTGAAAGTTAAAGGTAGCTAAAATGATGCAATTAGTCTGTCATAGGGTAGAAATAGTATGAGAAATGGAGGAAATGTTTGCTACCAGTATTTTCTCCTTTTCCCACAGTGTTTTCTATCCTATCAGGGAACTAAAGCTCATTTGTATTAATTTTGGATTTGTCGTCTGCTGTGTTTTGAATTTGGCAGAGGTCTAAAATTTGTTGTGTGAGAACTATCATAATACAAGTTTAGTGTGTGGTTTCTTGTTTACATACACAAATTACAATACAATTACTCTTCATTGATATAATATACAGTACTGATATTTTAGGATCTGGGTGAACCATTCTTAGTTCATTCCATGTCTAATTCTAGATTTAGAAATTAACACAACTTCTGATTGGCTAAACCAAATCATGGTTTGGTTTGGCCAATCAGAACTTGTTTTATTTTCAAATTTAGAAAATACTTGACAATAAGACTGGGAATTGTCTTAAAAATGGTTGGTGGATAAGAACCCTGAAATTTCCAACTGAACACTTGTGATTCAGATCGTATTTTTCTCAAAGCCTGAAATTAGTGTTTTACCAGAGAGAAAGTTAACATTTTTGTGAGCATTTAAGAGATAACTGTTTCTTGTATGTTCTTAAGTTGAAGAACAGAATGAAAAAGATTGTTTTGGGTTTCTTTTTTTCTTTTTTTACAAAATAAAATGGGTAGTACTCTGAGAAATGGTTGTTAAATGTGTCTCTGTGACTCATTACACCAATCATCAAATAATTATGGATTAATCATCCATTTTGTGTTAAAATAGGCTTAATCACAAGGTAGAATGGTCTTTAGACATGCAGAAGATTTACAAAAAGCAATAAGTTTCAACCCTTGTTAACCCATAGAGTGCTGAATAAACCTGTCACATGTTTTCATTTTGGAAATATGACCCAAATAATTGCAATTTTATGGCTACTTTCATCTACAGTGTTTTTGCAAAGAGTGTGGATCACTTTCTGTGCAGCCTGATCTTTATCTACACTGGCAGCAAAGGCAACTATAGTGGTGAAAGGCACTTTAAGGGTATTAATTTCATGTAATAGTATCTAATGAAGAGAGTAGTTGTGTTGTTGAGTGTGTACTCTTTTATGCATGCTCTATGTTGATAACAAGCCATATATAACTGGGATGTGGGGTTGTGTTTGCAAGTGGAAAACGGGTTTGAAATGCAAATCGTAGATCAGATAAGCATATTCTTCACATTAAACTTTGAAAATGGAATTACGGTGAGGGCTAAATCTTTTCAATCTATGGTAATAATAGCATACAAGAAAATTACATTGGAAAAACAAAAGCGTGTTATGATTAAACAGGAAAAAATTTTATTTTTCAAAAAAAGTAAGAGGGTACTAAAAGACAATATTCATTAAATGATGTAAACTGAATTTGTCTACATTTTGACTCGCAGATTGTTTGCAGTTGGCCGCTATTGGTCCTTTACAGATAGACTTTATAAAAGATTGAAAAAGTAAAACTTTAAACAAAGACAGAAATGTTTTTTTTTTAAACATTGACTCAAGGTAGAAATTTTTAACCTTGAACAAATATATTTCAAAACTTGAAACAAAGATAGAAATTTAACTTTTTCTTTTAACATTGACTCAAAACAGAAATTTATAACCTTGAACAAATATAGAATTACAAAACTTTGGACAAAGAAAGGTCAGAAATTCATGACCATTTGAAGAATGTGCTTATGTTAGACACACCTGCCATCTAAATTCACCCATGTTATTTTTATTTCAGTGTTTGTTTCTAACTAAGACCTATTGCCTTTGCATGATATATTTGGACCATGTTCAGGTGGTTTGTTGTGTAGTGATACAATATAAATCTATATAACCTGATTGGAGTGTTTAACAACTGTAAAATATTGCAATAACTTGAACAGATTAGAGCCATGTGCTGTCAAAAGAGGGCTTAATGCATCTTCAAAAAGTATTGACCCAGGTTAGCCTGCGCAGTTGGCGCAGGCTAACATAGGCCGAAACTTTTTGCTATTGGTCAATTTTCTGCATGTTCATGGACCATTTCACCCCATCATTCAGTTGTTTGTTAGACAAAATGGACTTTATGGATTCATGATTTTGTGATGACTTGCGTGGTATCATGCATTACAGAGATGCAGTAAGCCCCCTTTTGTCAGAGCATAGTGCATTTATAAGTTCCAAGTTAGAAATAAAAAAAAGTAGGTGCATCAGCTCTTAGCCTCGTACCAAACAATCACGTTTTATGACCTTTTGAAAAGAGAGTTTTATAACAGTGTGGGAAAAGGAGAAAATACAGGTAACCAGAGTTAGGTAGTGTTTTCTCCTTGTCCTACAATGTTTTCTGCCCATTCAAGACAAATCCCATCGTTTGAGCCATATATATTTTACTGTCTGCAATGTTTTTCATGGAGATAGGTCAAAAATTTGTTGTCTGCTAAAGGATTGATTTTCTGCAATAAATATAAAATCATTTTATACCTCCCCCCTCTCCCTTAAAAAAGGCATTATAACACCATGCAATCATAATCAACCCTTAGAAAAGATTTTTTTTATTATTCCCCCCTAGTATTTTTAGAAATCTCTTGCATAATCCATGGAGCTCCTCACCATGGATTTTGCTTAGCAACTTTGGGGGTATAATGCAAAAATGTATGGAATAAATGTGGAATTGGTTATTACGCTGGACTTCTGTATTCACCATTTCAACATTTTTCCTGCACATTTTTGTGTTATACCCCAAATTTGTTAAGCAAAATTCATGATGGGGAGTTCCCTGGACTATGCCAAATTTTCTTTTGTGGAAAAGACCATATAGCAATGACTTTCAGTCATAAATTTCTTACTTTCTGTATTGTTGAATTTCAATGTGTAAAACTGCCACTTGGACTGGCTGAACAGAACTACCCAGCCTCTAAGATCAGCTGTGGCAATTTTTTCTGAAAATATACTTTTTTATACTCTTCATTCAGATTAGATCACTTTTAGACTTGTCCAATTTGAAAGTGTTTGCAGAGAAAAAATTGATGAAATGTGGTTAAAGGAGAAAATGCTTGTTATTAGCACTCTCTCCTTTCCCACAATGCCTTTGATTCTTTACCATACAATTTTCAGATTTTATTGACCCTGAAAGAAAAGGCTTTTAAAAACATTGAGTGAAAAGGAGCAAATGGTGATTTCTACCCTTCCAAAAATAAAGTTCAATTGTTGGGTCACATTTATATTGTCATCTTGTTTTCAATTTGGACAGTACTAAAATTTAACCATGTGGTAGAGAGATAATAGTTGAAAGACTGAGAAACTTTTATTTCTTAGTGAACATTTCTTAGATGGTTACAAATTTTGAAAATGTAGGAGTGACCACTTCTTTTTTAAGACAAATTTGATCAAATTTTGTGCTTTGACTAAACATACAAAATTTTACAGAGATGGGCAACGCTAATAATTTGGTAAAAAAGGTTTTGTTTTCAAGCCTTTTGGTGAATCTTAGAAAACATTTTTTCTTTATGATGTAGACACCAGTGTCATCAAAACTTCAAAATTCACAGTATTTAATTAACTGATTATATATGAGCCATGTGCTGTGAAAAGGGGGCTTAATGTATCTGCAAAAAGTATCCACCCAGGTCAGCCTGTGCAGTCTGCGCAGGCTGACCTGAGCCGAAACTTTTTGCTATTGGTCAATTTTCTGTACGTCCAAGGACCAGTCTGCCTCATGATTCAGTCTGTTGCGGAAAAAATGGGCTATTGTGGATCCATAATCAGGTAATGGCTTGATTGGTATCATGCACCACGGAGATGCATTAAGCCCCCTTTTCACAGAGCATGGCTCATATGCATATGTTATATATGAGTCATGCTCTGTGAAAAGGGGTTTAAATGCATCTGCAAAAAAAGTATCAACCCAAATCAGCCTGCACTGTCCCCCCTGGCTTACCTGGGTTGAAACCTTTTGGCAGAGCTCCAGATAGAGGGAGTGATTTTGATTATAGAATTGAAAATATTAATTATTCTCAACTAAACTGTATGTTATGGGTACTCATTAGAATCGTCTCATCGAGACGATTCTAATGAGTACCCACAACATAGGGTTTGGAAGAGAAATTATGGAGTTAGAATACTATCACTCCCTCTTATCTGGAGCTCTGTCTTGGTACTGATCAATTTTATGCAGGTCAAAGGAAAAGTCCATTCAGTCATTAGATAAAAATGGGTTTTATAGGTCCATAATTATGACTTGTTTGGTATAATGCGTCATGGGGATACATCAAACACCGTTTACAACACGACAAAATTTTACACTTGTCCGAATTGAAAGCATATGTAGACAACAAATTAGATATGGCTCATATGGTGAGATTTGTCTGTAAAAGGACAGAAAACGTTGTGGGAAAAGGAGAAAATGCTGGTTACCAGCATTTTCTCCTTTTCCCACAATGTTTTCAAAAGGCCTCTTCCTCAGGGTTGTTAAAACTCGGGATTGTGTGTTAAAGGTTAACCCCTCTTTTACCACAGCATGGCTCATATAGTTTTGTTGATGTTTTATATACTTATTCATAATATTATTTCACATTTTGGTTACAGGCACATTAACTTCACATTTAATAACCATAATTTTACCATCAGTTCAAATTTGAATACATACATATTCAAAGAGTCTGTCTCCCAGCAAAAGTGGATCTATGATATTGACCATTTGGTTTGTATGAAAATGGTCCTTTAATTTGCTCTAAATCATTCTGTCTCATTTTCTATTTTTTTTTGTGCTTTACCAAACCACAAAATTTTGGACTCGGCCAAATTGAAAGCATTTGCAGACGACAAAAATAAATGTAGTGTAAATGATGATTTTTGTCTTTGATTGGGTAGAAAACATTGTGCGAAAAGGAGAAAATGCTGGTTATCAGCATTTTCTCCTTTTCCCACAATTTTTTGAAAAGGCTTCTTCCTCGGGGGTCGTTAAAACTGGGGATTGTGTGGTAAAGGGTTAAATTTCTTTGAACTTACCTGATTATTTTACAAAAACCATGAGCGAAAATGTGTTTTAAGAATTTTTAAGAATTCATATTTTTTTATCAATGATTTTGTCCATGAAATTCAATGTTAATTTTGACATCTGATTCAAGGCCTTTTTTTATCTTAATGTGTACATTATGAACTGATGGGCTAATTTTAAAGTATCCACAAGTCAAAAATATGTTATTTATATGACTAAATATCTGTTTATAGATGTATGTTATTTTAAATGTGTTTCAAACCTTATTGTTCCACTTGCAACTTATTTGGGATATGTATCTCTTTTTCTCCCGTGCCCATGGCTTGTTATCGCGTAGGGCTTACAATCCACGATTGTTTAGGTTGCAACACAAGCTCGATACCACAGATGAGGCAGACACATCACGGGAAAAAGCGCCAGAAAAAACCAAAGAAACCAAAAGGGTAGGTACCCATATTTATTAAATTTTTTAATTTTATTGGTCACAAATATTAGCTTCCTTTCCCACTATAATTAGAAGCTGTAAAATTTTTTGTTAGACAGTTTTGAAAAAGGAGGCATAGCTCCTTACCAAATGACAAAAGTATGGACTTGTCCTAATTAAAAGTATTTGAAGACAACAAAATAAATGTGACCAAAAATTAAAATTTGTTTTTGAAAGGGTAGAAAACATTATTGTAAAAGGAGAAAATGCTGGTTACCAGCATTTTCTCCATTTACCACTATCTTTTCAAAAGTCTTCTTCTATAGGGTTCGTTTAAAGTCAGGATTGTGTGGTCAAGGGTTAACCCTTTCCCAAACAAGCCCTGGTTTTCACGTGTCTGCAGCACAAGTGTTTTGAAAACACAGTGGGAAAAGGAGAAATTGCTCGTAACGAGCAATTTCTCCTTTTCCCACAGTGTTTTCTACCCTTTTGGAGAACTTTCTGTCATTTTCATCAAATTTAAAATTGTCGGCTGCAAACTCTTTCAGTTTGGACCAGTCTAAAATTCATCGTTTGGGAAAGGGTTAAGACTTGTCTAAATTTATAGCATGTGAAGATAACAAAAATAAATGTAACTCAATTGAATGGATTTGCTATTGACCCTTTACCACACAATACCAACTTTTAACGGCCCTAGGGAAGAAATCTTTTAAAAACATTGTGGGAAAAGGAGAAAATGCTGGTAACCAGCATTTTCTCCTTTTCCCACAGTGTTTTCTACCTTTCCCAAAAGAAATTTCAGTTTTTGAGTCAAAGTTATTTTGTTGTTTGCAAATGCTTTCAATTTTGAAACGTCCAAAATGTTGTCGTTTTGTAAAGAGTTAAAAGGTTAACCCTTTACTGTACAATGCCGCCTTTTAACGCCCATGGGAAAGAAGCCTTTTGAAAACATTATGGGAAAAGGAGAAAATGCTGGTAACCAGCATTTTCTCCTCTTCTCACAATGTTTTCTACACTATCAAAGAAAAATTGCACCATTTAAGCCACAATGAAATTGTCGTCTGCAAATGCTTTCAATTTGAACAAGGCTAAAATTTTGTCGTCTGGTAAAGGGTTAACAAACATTGTAGGAAAACTAGAAAATCCTGGTTACCTTTTCCCATAATGTTTCCAAAAGCCTTTTTCCCCAGGGTCATTAAAAATGTGATTATTTTGTAAAGAGTTAATGGACACAAAATACATGAGCCATGCTCTGGCAAAAAGTGGTTTAATGCATGTCTGTTATGCATTATACCAAGCAAGTTATCACATAATTTTGGATCCATAAAATCCACCTTGTATAAAATCTACAGAATTATGAGGTGGACTGGTCCTTTGACATGCAGAAAATTGACCAGTAGCAAAAGTTTCGACACGGTCAGCCCAGATAATGCATGTGTTATGCATTATACTAAGCTAGTTATCACATAATTATGGATCCATAAAATCCACCTTGTCTAAAACCTACAGAATTATGAGGTGGACTGTCCTTTGACATGCAGAAAATTGACCAGTAGCAAAAAGTTTTGACACGGTCAGCCTGCGTTATGCATGTGTTATGCATTATACCAAGCTAGATATCACATAATTATGGATCCATAAAATCCACATTGTCTAAAACCTACAGAATTATGAGGTGGACTGGTCCTTTGACATGCAGAAAATTGACCAGTAGCAAAAAGTTTCGACAAGGTCGGCCTGCGTTATGCACGTGTTATGCATTATACCAAGCTAGTTATCACATAATTCTGGATCCATAAAATCCACTTTGTCTAAAAACCAACAGAATTATGAGGTGGACTGGTCCTTTGACATGCAGAAAATTGACCAATAGCAAAAAGTTTTGACACAGGTCGGCTTGCGTGGACTGCTCAGGCTGACCTAGGTTGATACTTTTTTGCAGATGCAATAAACCCCCTTTTTAAAAGATCATGGTGCAAATGTGTTAGTTATGGTGTAATTGTGGTTATTTTAGATCAGCCTATCTTCCATTAAAGAAGAAGTGGAAGTCCCAAAAGTAGGTGTTTAACTCTTGACCATATGACAAAATTTTGGGTCGGACCAAATTGAAAGCATTTGCAGACAAGTTAAATGTAGCTTAAATGATGATCTCTGTCTTTGATAGGGTAGAAAGCATTGTGGGAAAGAAGAAAATGCTGATTACCAGCATTCTCTCCTTTTCCCACAATGTTTTCAAAAGTCTTCTCTTTCAGGGTTGTTAGAACTCTGGATTGTGTGGTAAAGAGTTAAAGAGAGTGTTTTTGTTTGAAAACCACTAACCTTTAAAGTGTCTTTCACAACAATATTGCAGACATTGTAGATACCATAGATCAAGATTAGACTGCACAAGACATGTAGTCTGATCTTTGATCTGCACTTTCCACTTTGCCGAGACATTTTCAACATGAGCAATCCTGAAATTGCACTTATTTTGGCTTCATTTGTAGACTGAAAATAAATGGTTGTTCATTTTTTTCATGCACAAAGGTTTAAAGATAGATCCTTACAGCCAGGGAGAAAAAACACTGTTAAAACTTGAAAGTGTGTAGAATGACTCAGAATTTAGTCAGCTGTGTAAACATAGATCAATTACCTATATATATGGTGCAAGTGACAAAGAAACTCAAGTAATTGGTCCTCATTTAGAATTGGAAATGACAAAAGTGATTTCTATGAAGGCCTCCAAAAATGAAATGCGTTTTCTATCCATTGTAATCTTTGCAACCTTGCACTCCTCAGGGGCAACATTTGGCATGAAGATAAATGAATGATTATAGTTTAACAGAATAAAGATGAAATGGGTTTAAAGCTGGCTGAAAATGAGTATAGATGTATCTTTAACATTTTCTTGATAAATTTTATGTTTCTTATGTTTGGTCGTTCAACATTAAAGAAAATAAAAACAAAATGAAAAAAAAAAAAAAGAACCCCACCCCTAAGCATTAACCCTTTACCATACAATCCCGAGTTTCAACGACCCTGAGAAAGAAGCCTTTTGAAACATTGGAAAAGGAGAAAATGCTGGTAACCAGCATTTTCTCCTTTTTCCACAATGTTATCTCCATTTTCAAGTACAAATTCAATCATTAATGTGGTGTTGAATTTGTCATCTGCAAATGCTGTCAATTTGGACAAAGTGTAAAATTATATTGTTTGTTAAAAGTTAACTCTTTACCGATTGAAAAGATATGAGCCATGTTCTATGAAAAGGGAGCTTAATGCATCTGTGAAAAGTATCGACCCAGGTCAGCCCGCGCCGTTTGCGCAGGCTGACCTGGGCCGAAACTTTTCGCTATTCCTCAATTTTCTGTATGTCCAAGAACCAATCTACCTCATGATCAAGTCGATTGGTAAAAAAAGTGGCTATAATGGATCCATGATTATGTGATAGCTTAATTGGATCATGGATATGCATTAAGCCCCCTTTGGCCAGAGCATGGCTTATATATATATATATTAGACCTTTCAAAATTGATAGTGTTTGCATTTGACAATGTAAATTTGGCTCAAATGATGGTACTTTCAAAACAGTGGAATGGATTAGATGATTCCATACAGTGAGCCCAAGATCAAGTTGGGGGGCAAGTGGCTTATTTTTAAGATTGCAAATGAAAATTAAAAGGTCATATGCAGATGTCTTGGTTCAGTGCAAGAGAAAAATAACTATTTATCCCTTGAGCAATGCTCTGTGAAAAGGGGGTTAAATGCATCTTCAAAAAAGTATAGACCTATGTCAGACTCTGCAGTCTGATGCATGCATTTAGATCCCCCTTTGCCAGAGAAAGAGTGGCTCATTTAGGGGTTTTGACTGCTACTTTCAGCCTAGTCTTATCCCAATCAAGATCAAGTAAACACTGAAGGTTTGAGATTTTTGAGATTAGTTAGACAGACTGGAGTTTGAATTCCCCATGTGTTTGCTTGTATTCAGATAGATAAATAACAGATTACTTAGTATATTGATTATTAACATCTTCCTTTATGACATGTTTTTTTTTTTGACAACCCTTGGGTACATATAAACCAACCATTTTAAATTGCATTTGTAATCTAATTCCCCCAGTGTGAATCGAAGAAAATATGATCACTTTAGTCTAATTTTCTTGCATACTTCTGAACATTTTCATTTTCTGTGAAAATTCAATACATTTTGAAAAAGTTTGACAAAGAGTCCCTTTGGCAAGATGGATTTTTGACAAAATTGTTTCTAGCAAGATGTCATAGATCCAAAAATTCTCTGTAAGTGGTATAGTTGCAAGATGATATTTTAAGTCATTACCACACAATCCTGACTTTTAACGACCCTGAGAAAGAAGCCTTTTGAAAACATTGTGGGAAAAGGAGAAAATGCTGGTAAACAGCATTTTCTCCTTTTCCCACAATGTTTTCCACCCTTCCCAAGACAAACTTCAATTTTTTGGTAACATTTATTTTGTCGTCTGCAAATGCTTTCAGTTTGGACCAGTCTAAAACATTGCCATGTGGTAAAGAGTTAATAAGGAAAGAAATATCAAAAAGCGGAGTAAAGATATTCTGCATTTTGCATGTTGTTGACTGATTGATGCATGTTGATGACTGATTGACTGATTTAGTAATTTTTTTAGTTGGATTGCTTGCAAGTAAAATATCTCAGTCAGCACGAGAAAATAATTAGAATAAGATTTTAACCCTTTACCAGAAGAAAAAATTTGAAGCTTATTGATATTTTAAACTTATTGATACTGAAAACAAGTCACTTGTGACAAAGAATGATTGATTGGCTAAAATGATTGAACTGTTAGTTATGTTTGGCAAAATTGTGGAAATAAGGAGGAAATGTGCATATTTTCTTCTTTTTCCACAATATTTTCAGCGGTCCCCTTCTGCAAGGTGATAATATCCCAGGGTTTTATAGCAGGTAAAGGATTAACCCTTTACCACACAATCCTGACATTTAACGACCCTAAGGAAGAAGCCTTTCGAAAACATTGTGGGAAAAGGAGAAAATGCTGGCAACCAGCATTTTCTCCTTTTCCCACAATGTTTTTCTATCCTATCAACGACAGAAATCATCAATTTAGCAACATTTAAATTGTAATCTGCAAATGCTTTCAATTTGGTCAGTCCAGAAGCCTTTTTAAAACATGGTGGGAAAAGGAGAAAATGCTGGTAACCAGCATTTTCTCCTTTCCCACAATGTTTTTCTATCCTATCAACCACAGAAATCATCAATTCAGCAGCATTTAAATTGTCGTCTGCAAATGCTTTCAATTTGGTCCAGTCCAAAATTTTGTCGTATGGTAAAGAGTTAAAGTAACAGTGCAGGTTTCTTTTTCTTCAAGATTTGAGTGTGGCAGTAGTCAGAGTAAACCCTGTGTGAGTTCAAATAATATGACTGGTGTTTATGCTCAATATTTTTTTTTGCATTGTGCAGTTTTGTGCCCCTGATTTATTTTGGCTTGAAATTGTGCATTTTTTCACGTAGGTTGTTTTATCCATGTGTTTTTTGAAAGGCCCAATAGCAGCCAAAAACACAATTCAAGGTGTTAAAATGCATTCAACTTTAAATCATACCACTTAAAAGTATGGAAAATATTGTAAAGATGACAATCTGTCATTGTGGGATCAGTCCAAGTGTTAGTCACTGGCAGAAAAAGAATTTCAAAATCGAGCAAAAAGTTAAAAACGATAGATTGACCTGGCAGCATTTAACCTATAGTTTTGAAATTAATTTCACTGTCAGCGACTAACACTTGGACCAACCATACAATAACAGATTGTCATCTTCACAATAATTTCCATACTTTTAAATAGTATAATTTAAATTTTAATGCATTTTAACACCAGTTTTGTTTACTTTTGGCAGCTATTGTTATTCTAATAATCTCTAATGTCTTTTAACTTTGTACCATGTTTGACCTTTGTATGATGTTTGACCTTTGTGTGCTATTTGACCTTTGTATGTTTGACCTATGTATGATGTTTGACCTTGAACATTATATAGGATAGGGATGCTGGCAGTGCAATAAGGCTGTCCCAGTACTCCTCCCATAACAAAAGACTGATGGCCTATATATGTAAGTAAGAGCATGTGGTATTGGAGGTGTATGTATCCAATCACAACTCACTAAACATATAACATACCGTTGTTTACTGTCATTAGCAGTATTCTAGTAATTACGGTTTTTCGTATTGCACTTTTTCTATTCGACTGGTAAATTTCATGGTTTCGTAAACTTTCGTGAAGTACAAACATTACGTTCTCAAATCATTGTGACGTTTGTGCAGCACGAAATGGGCACCTTGCTGGTAGGTGGAGCTTAATATTCTTTTTTCATGCTTTACGAAAGCTGACCAGTTGAATACGGCTATTCACTTTCAAAACATGTTTAGGCCCATAGAGGGTGGTAAATCAGATGTGCTTGTACTCTGAAATACCAGTATGTTCACAAGATTCTAGCCTGGCACGAAGCTCAGCAAATGTTTTGATTGCAAGAAAGGTGTAATGATAATTAGATCTACACCATGAAACAAAAAAAATATTTTCAGTATTCTTCCCTATGTGTATAATATGCTAGATTAGTATGAGTAATACAACAGCATATTAATTTTGCCAATGTTTGTTTCAACTCGTCACCACACAATCCCAAGTTTTAACAATCCGGAGTAAGAATACTTTTGAAAACACTGAAAAGGGGAGAATATGCTAGTAACCAGTAAACAATGCACTTTTCCAACAGTGTTTCCTACCTACATGTATTCAAGGACAACTACTATCATTTGAAAAAAAACATTAAATTGAATTTTTGTCTCTAAATTGTTTCAATATGGACAAGTCTAAAATTTTGTTGTGTGGTACATGGTTACATAATAACAAAAGTAAGGGGACATATGATGGTTCTTTGGTAAAAGATCACAGGTTTAATCCATTACCACACAATCCCGACTTTTGACGATCCTGAAGAAGATGACTTTTGAAAACATTGTGGGAAAAGTAGAAAATGCTGGTAACCAGCATTTTCTCCTTTTCCCACAATTTTTTCTTTCCTATCGAGGACAGATTTTGTCATTTGAGCCATCTTCAAAATATTGTCTGCAAATGCTTTCAATTTGGACCAGTCTAAAATTTTGTCGTTTGGTAAAGGGTTAAGCTGAAGGAGGAGAGATAAATTGGAGTCAAGTGTGGGGGCAAGTGAAGCAAATGCACAACAAAAACCTTTAACTTGTTGTCAAACAATAAGATTTTAGACATATCGAAATTGAAAGTATTTGCAGACGACAATTAAATGCAGCCGAAATGATGGTAATAGTCTGTGAAAGTGTAGAAAACCTTTTGGAAAAAGGAGAAAATGCTGGTTATCAGCATTTTCTCCTTTTCCCACAAGGTTTTCAAAAGGCTCATTCCTCAGGGTTGTTAAAACTGGAGATTGTGTGGAAAAGAGTTAAGATGTACTAGAAGCATTGGTCGTAGTTCACATGTTTTTACACATGATGCAAGACTTAAAAGAGAGATTAACTCTTTACCACACAATCCCGCTTTTTAACAACTCTGTGAAAGAAGCCTTTTGAAAACCTTGTGGGAAAAGGAGAAAATGCTGGTAACCAGCATTTTCTCTTTTTCCCACAATGTTTTCCACCCTTCCCATAATAAATTTCAATTTTTCAGTCACATTTATTTTGTCGTCTGCCAATGCTTGCAATTAAGAGTTAACCCTTTCCCAAACAACAAATTTTGGACTGGACCAAATTGAAAGAGTATGCAGACAATTTTAAATTTGATGAAAATGGCAGAAAGTTCTCAAAAAGGGTAGAAAACACTGTGGGAAAAGGAGAAATTGCTCATTACGAGCAATTTCTCCTTTTCCCACAGTGTTTTTTAAAGACAGTACTGCAGACATGTGAAAACTAGGGCTTGTTTGGGAAAGGGTTAAACTTATAACATACAGAACTCTAAAATAAGAAAAAGAAACAACCTACTCACCGGTTCTTGCAACAAGGGAATGATACAAGAATTTTTGTTGTTTGTGGTGTCTTCACTCTGTGTGTTGCTGGCTTTCTTATTTTGCTTGAACAAGTGTGAATTTCTTTATAAGCCATACTCTGGCAAAAGGGTGTGTAATGCATCTCTGTGATGCTTTGTATCGAGCAAGTCATCATATAATTATGGATCTATTTTGTCTGACAACCAGTTGAATAATGTGGTACACTGGTCCTTTGACATGCAGAAAATTGACCGAAGCAAAAAGTTTTGACCCGAGTCAGCCTTTGCGGACTTTGCAAGCTGACGCAAATTGATACATTTTTGCAGATGCATTAAACCCCTTTTCACAGAGCATGGCTCATCTACTTTTTAGACTGCCTGGACAGAGTCCAGATGGAGCTATTGCTCTAACCCTGGCATTTGGGATGGAGTTGATATTCACATAAATTATAATTTCTCTGATTTTGCTGCTTCAGTGACTAAGTGCTAGTGGGAGGTATTTGTCTGCTTTGTGACAGTTCTAGTCAAGACCTCCTATTTTCCAGACCAAATGACTGATTTGGTTCATATTTAGTATGATGATGGATACAGGTCCACAGTTTTATCCAGCTATACCCCTGCCTATGCCTGTAGCCACAAGGTCAAGGTCATGGACAATTTCCAGGACAAAGTCCAGGAAGAGCTATTGCACTAACTCTGGCATCAGATTTGGTGATGGATTTTCAGTCCTGGACTGGAAAAATGTTGCTGTTTCAAGGCACCTCAACCTGTACACAGTTAACTTCTCCTGACCAGCTTTGCTGTTTAACACCAAATGACAAAATTTTAGACTGGTTCAAATTGAAAGCATTTGCAGACGATAAACTGAATGGGACCGAAAAATTGATATTTGTTTTGTGAAGGGTAGAAAACATTGTGGGAAAAGGAGAAAATGCTGGTTACCAGCATTTTCTCCCTTTCCCATAATGTTTTCAAATGGCTTCTGTAACAGGGTCGTTGAAAGTCGGGATTGTGTGGTAAAGGGTTAATGATGGTTTGATAGCTCTTGTTCTTCACTGTCATATGAAATGGTTGTTGGTTGTGCAGCTTCTTTGTAAACAATGACTTCTTAAGCATCACAGATAACTTTATGCTTTATATTGTATGTTCAGCAATCATATACTATCAGTTTGTGACTTGATCTTGTACCAAGATGATTTATGTGAGCCATGCTGTGGCAAAAGGGGGGCTTAATTCATTTGTAATGATGCATTGTACCAATGAAGCCATCGCCTAATTACGGAAGCATAATAGCCACTTTTTAAACAACCAACTGAATCACGAGATAGACTGGTCCTTGGACATACAGAAAATTGACAAATAGCAAAAAGTTTCTGCCCAGGCGAGTCTGTATGGACTGCGCAGGTTGACCTGGGCCAATACTTTTTTGCAGATGCTTTAAGCCCCTGTTTCACAGAGGATGGTTCATAAGTATACATGTATCAGCTTGTATTAATTCTACATAGTTGTGATATTTTATATTTTGTGTGATGTGCATTGTAACACTTTGTTGGTGGATATTGATTGTTTGAATTTCAAAACTTGTTTCGCAAGATTTTTGCTTCAAACTTGGACAAGTTATACACTATCAAAAGGGGGAACCCATATAACAAGGGCGGGTAATCATCAAAGTATTTTTGACTGATTTATGCCCTCTTTTCAACGTATATTGTCATTGAAAATCATGCATCAGCAGCAGAGCATTGGCTACAGCATGCGGTAAAGACTATTGTTTTAGTATTATTTTACAAAGGAAACAGAGTAGAACAAACAGATTTACTTACAAATTCTATTCTCACTGAATTGTAACAAATTCTTTAACTCATAGCCTGGCCACGATAAAATTTTACAGGTACTGTAGATTCAGATAAGAATGCAAAAGGTACACAGTCTGATCTTCGATGTTTGATAATAATGATGACAGAAATTCTTAGTAATTCTTTTCAAAACAGCACAATTTTAGACTCATCCATATTGAAAGCAGTTGCAGACAAGAAATTATCAGATTTTTCTTTGAATGGGCAAAAAACATGGAAAGGAAAGGATGTAAGTGGTATTTTTAGCTTGGCTGTTTCGAAGAAAACATAGAGGTATTGTCATAGCCCAGGCGTTGTCATCATCTGTGTTGTCTGTGTCATTGTGTGAAAACTTGGACATGTAATCTCTGTTATTACTGCAGATATTTGCTTCAAACTGGGACAACTTATTGATTATCAAAAGGGGAACCCATACAATAAGGGCAGGTAGCCATCAAAGTATTTTTGACACAGTTATGCCCCTTTTTTCGACTTAGAAAGGATTTTCTTTGAAAATCAGGCAACTAAAACCGAGTTAAAATAGCCTTGAACTGTAAGCCTGTTAAATGGTTTTTCTCATGATTGAAAATGTGTGTTGGATTACTTGATATTCTAATAGTTAAAAAAACTACAGTGTTTCATTAACCCTTTACCACACAGCAAAATTTTAGACCCGTCCAAATTGAAAGCATTTGCAGAGGATAACGATATGATTTTTCTTTGATGGGTAGAAAACATTGTGGGAAAAGGAGAAAATGCTGGTTGCCAGCATTTTTTCCTTTTCCTACAATGTTTTCAAAAGGCTTCTTTTTCTGGGTCGTTGACATTGTACGGTAAAGGATAAACAAATGTAGCAGAGTTATTGAATTGTAATTTACCATTGTATAGAGACGCAGAAAGAAAAGGCGGGTAAGAAATAGTCTGTATAGAAATATTCTGCTCTTTTCACTGTTTAATATTTGTTTATCACTCTGTAGAGATTCAGTGGGTTTTCTTCATTGAGTTGATAACTAAAGCACACCATTGAATTAAATACTTAGGTAACTAAAATGCTCTATTGAAGTATATATGTAGATATAGCTCTTACGCGATAAACCTTTCATTATTGCCATGGTCACATTTACGGTCATGCACGTAGTTGACTGTTCTTCATTTCGAATGTAGTCTGCCGTAGTGTTACTACAGTAAACTAGGAAGTTGACAAGCTTACCTTGCTGATCGCTTATCATGCCATGCCGCCTGGGAAGAAATGATGTATTGTTGATATATTTTAGCAGGTACTATGTTTTAACAGGTACTATGGTCAACTAACACACTACAGTTAATTAGGGTCAATTACAGTTACCTAAGGTCAACAATGTTCAAACTATGGTCACAGTAGGGTCACGACATCGTAGTTAACGGAAACCAGTTTTTGGACATGTTGAAAAATTATGTGCTTACTATGGGCAAATCATAAGTTCAAACTACGTTCATTACTGTGTTGAACTACGGTTACCTACTCCGTTCAACTATGTTTAATACAGTCAACTGTGGCCAACTATGGTCATTCCCCACTACGGTCAAGTATGTAAGATGTGACCATGGCTTATCAATTTATATTACCGTTTATGTTTGGGAATACAGATTTACTTATCCAGTGGGCTATTATGAAGTTTACTTTAGTGAGGAAAGTTAATACATATTAATGAAATTAATTACTGAAATAACCCTATGCATACATGTATTACTCTAGAGAAATAATAATATAATCTACTATTGACTGTACACTTACATAATTAAAACACACTATTGAAGTGTATGCATAGATAACTAAAATCCACTATTGAAATGTATACATAGATACCGGTAACTGAAATCCACTATTGAAGTGTATACATAGATAACTATAATCCACTATTGAAGTGTATACATAGATATCTAAAATCCACTATTGTAGTGTATACATCGATAACTAAAACACACTATTGAATGGTAGACTGACTTTTTCTCATTTATATTCTAATGTTTCATTTTAATGTTTCTCAGAAATCATGCTCTTTACTTTTGCTATGAACCCATAGAGTAAGAATCTGAGTGTATCAAGTAAATTCCAGGGATATTTTCAAAAAATGAAAGACTATAAAACATTGCTTTCCTGTCCTGGATATGCCCATAAGAAGTTTTGGACTAGTCTAAATTTTTGTCACCTGAAGAAGAGGTAAATTGTGTTTGAGCCTGTAGGGGTACTCAATGACATGAAGGGCTTGGGTTTGTTAGGAACACATTTTTTCATTATGCATATTTTTTGTGGTGTAGACATAAGTACACTTAAAAGCTTACTAACTACTTTTCAGCTCTTTTTTATGTATAATTTTTTATTTCATTTTTTCTTACTTTCAATTAAAAGCAACTCATAGTTAACTTTTGCTTTTTGTCATATTATTTATTCTTTGAAACTTTTTGGAGAATATTTTTACTCGGCAAACTCATATTCATACTCAAATTTTACTCTTATTCTAACTTCTAGGACTAGCCATGGACTTAGAACGTGTGTCTGGTCTTTGAATTTAGAAATGAGGCTTATGATAGTTTAGAAACACGGCTTAACTCTTTACCACACGATAAAATTTTTGGATTGACCAAATTGAAAGCATTTGGAGATGGCGAAATAAATGTGACTTTGAAATTGAAATTTGTTTTGGGAGGGGTAGAAAACATTGTGGGAAAAAGAGAAAATGCTGGTTACCAGCATTTTCTTCTTTTCCCACAATGTTTTCAAAGGCTTTCTTTCTCAGGATCGTTAAATGTCCGGAATGTGTGGTAAAGGGTTAACTCTTTATCAGATGAGAAATTTTAGAGGGAATTATGTAGTAAGGGGATAAAGCTGTTGCATACAAGAAATTGAAGGTGGTTCAAATAGTGGAAATTGTCTGGTAGGAAACCTTGTGGGTTCCCAGCACTTTTTCCTTTTCCCACAATGTTTTCAAAAAGCCCACTTTCTACTGGTCGTTAAAATGTTGGATTGCTTGGTAATGAGTTAGCATAAAATTACTTGGTTTAGCATCATTTTATTGTTGTTGCAGGATACAGCGAAACAGTTGAGGAAATAATCGTTGAAGGTTACCAAGGCCATTGACTCCCATCTCCCATGTTACAAACAACGTTATTTTCACATTATACATGGTGATTGGTTGGAAGTTACTCACAACTTTCAGAAGATTATACACACACATGAAAGCTTCTAGATGATTGGACAAATATACAGAGAAAATTGCGGACTGGTTTGCTGCGGAAATGAGAGGAAAGAAGTATTGTGTTAGAGGTGATAATATTGTGCAAGTTCAGCAGATCATTATGTTAATAGTTATATAATGTGATGTGTTAAAAAATAAGAGTTAAAGATTAATACTTTTATTGTTTGTTAGATGTTACAGACATAAAGGATAAAACCTTTACCAAATAATCTTGTATTCTCATATCCCTGAGATCTTTGAAAACATTGTGCATTCAAAATTTGCGGTCTGACATAACCTGCAAAATTCCGCAAATCATGTGTTGCTGCAAATAAAAGTTATAAAGGATTGCATTGCCTACTTTTCCCAACATTGCCTTGTTTATGAATGCTGGATGTACAATAGAAATCAGTATACATGTATTTATTATGAAAAGCTAGATTTTTTGTATGTATGTTTGTCGGGT
Source organism: Tridacna gigas (assembly GCA_945859785.2). NCBI lineage: Eukaryota > Metazoa > Mollusca > Bivalvia > Cardiida > Cardiidae > Tridacna > Tridacna gigas. Next base: position 32,553,647 of record OX244043.2, on the reverse strand, counting down.
AGCTCTTTCCTCCTTTTCCCACAATGTTTTCATAAGTCCATTTCCTTGTTTTTTTTTTTTTCTCTAAAACTATGATGGTGTGGCTACATGTTGTAGACATTGTAGACGTAACTCATACTGCACAGAATGTCTTGAATCTGTAGGGTCTGCTATCTAGGTACATATTTTGGTCAAAACAAATTTAAAAGTAGAAAGACAGCAATATATCTTGGCTGTCTTAGGTAAATATTTCTCCCTCTTGTGAATTCATCATACTAGGTATTAAGAATAATACTTTGTTCCGTCCATTTAATTTATTGTCGCTTTTAACTGTAACAAGTGTTTCATTTGCTGCATAATTTACAGTATATGTTGTTATTGCTTTGATAATTACCTCCCTTTATTGAATGCAAATGATATATGGTAGGAGGGCTGACGTAAGTACATTAGTTGTTGCTGAAGCATTTGCACTGATCTGTCAGATGCCCCAAATATGTATTTCTACATTAGGCACTTTCGCATCTTTCGTTATGTTAACTTTGTTATTTGTTGCTGCTTGTGGGACGTGACAATAACAAAAGAAACTAATAAAATCCTTCGATAATTGAGCCATGCTCTGGCAAAAGGGGGCTTAATGCAGCTCCGTGATGCATGACACCAAGTAGGTCATCACAAAATTTATGGATCCATAAAATCCATTTTGTACCACAACTGACTGAATTATGAGGTACCCTGGTCCTTTGAGCTGCAGAAAATTGATAAATAGTGCATAGTACATTCAGTTTCTTCATGTATGTTTAGTAGGCTTTTATTTATAAGAGATACAGTAAAACCTCGCCTCATGACCACCCCGGTAATACGAGCAACCCACTATTACGAACGATTTTTGTCAGAACGGAAGTTTTCCTTCTTCATAATCAATGACCACGACCCCGGAAATACGGGCACCCCGCTATTCCGAAATTACGACCATCATTTTCAGTACCAATGAGTAATTACCAATAGATTTTAACCCCCTGAAATGACCACTAATTTTCACATTTTTTTACGGCCAGCTAATTATCACGCGTCCATAATCGCGAAGTGGAGGCCGTGCTTCATGTACGAATATTCTTGGGTCCGATGGAGTAGACAATCAATCAGCGATCTTTTGTTTATCTGTTGACTACAGTAACACAATCGTGTTAAGTGATGAAGGTGTTACCTTACATAATCAGATGACCAATGAATTGGTGATGATTAATTCGGCTTTTATTCGGTAATCAGGCGTTTATCACACATTGCTGACACGGGTGAAAAACATGTCGACATCCGGGTAATTACGATTTGTTTTGTACATCTAGCTTTTGTAATTTGAGACGCTTGGGTTAATATCTAGCGATCGGGATGGGATAATTATTTGGTTTTTGTTGCACATTAAAGCCATACTTATATCGTAGAGAATATGCGATTTTTGAACTGGTGAACACTTCAACTTTGCGATCGACGATTAGTGGGACTGTTCGAACATTCAACTCGAATTAAAATGGGGAAAAAAAAAAAACGTCAGGCTCTTCAATAATATTCGAAATTCTTTGTTTAAAAATGAAAATGAGTGCGTGGAATAGGAGTTCTTGAGACTACACAAGATAAAAAAAAAAAAACGGATTAAAACAGGGAATATGACAAGTTCTATCAGTAACATTTAATTATGTAGTCTTTAAGTTCAGATTCTTGATTAATGTACATATCTTGCTGTAAGAGTTTAAATAGGCAATTATGAATGGGCATTGACTGTCATATGAATTTATTCATAAAAATTCAAGCACATATTAAGTTTACAATAAACATGAAAATTTTCTTGTTGTCATTTGAATGTGTGGGCATAGGCTTCCCCGACTAAAATATGTATGCATTACTTGGAACATGATTTAAATCCACATAAGTTTACACATAGTCTGGGTTTGATTCAAAATCTAGGTGGGTGAAACCCGGAAATCAGACCACCCGGCTAATAAGATCAATTTTCAAGAGTACCACAGGTGGTCTTAATAGAGGGGTTTTACTGTACTTATTTTGATGTTTACTTTGGTAAATAAATTTTCGAAAATGACAATACTAATTGTGTTCTTTGTCATTTAAGGCTCCACTGGACAAAGGCCATAAGGCTTACATCATGTTCCTGTGTCATTCTTGCCTTGTCAGTGCATAAAGTTTTACTTCAAACATTGTCTTCTCTGAAAGAAGTGGCCCTGCTTGAGCCAAAATTCTTACAAATGTTCACAGTACCATGGTCTTCTAGATTTCTTGTTCCATGAAGAGGGGTCCTGCATGGCTCAGTGGTAAAGTGTAAAACTCGTGACCCGGACGGCCCAGGTTGGAGCCTCACTGGATCTATTCGGTTTTTCATAGGAGTGTCCTTGGGTAAAAAAACATTAGAGACCTAGCCTAGTACTGGTGAAACTCAGCAAATGCATGAATACGTAAGCTGTCACCGTATATGACTGAAATAATATTCGAAGTGGCATAAAATGCCATTCAGTCAATCAATAATTGTTCCATGAAGACCTGTTTCCCATGTCAGCAAAACTGAAGAACTTTAAAATCTTCTAAAAGTCTGCAAGACGAAATAGCAATGAGAGAGAGAGAGAAAAGAAAATAAGCAATGCCTTTATTTCTTGTCAATACTAATAGCAAGCTGTGAAATAGAATTTGTAATACAAAACAGCAGACTTTTAAAAGTCGTATGTACTACAATTGGCAGAGGATAACCGAAAATGTGGTGAAATATGGTATGATCAAAGGGGAATTATGCATGATGCTCTAAAAATTATCTCAATAGATAGAGACAAAAAAAAGAGAAAAAATCTTTTACATGTATAACAATACACTAATGCACATCAGAGAATTAATTTGTTATACAGTCCTCCTACCTTACCGGTATATCACGTGAAAAATGGTCAACACATATTTATATCATGCGAAAAATGGTCAACAGAACCTTATATCATATGAAAAAAGGTCAACAGATTAAACTACACCCCCATCTCTAACCAAAATTAATTGGAAATAGTATATACATAAACTTCTGAAATCATCACATTTAATGCTGATTAAATTTGTATAATATAAAGCTCGTGTAAATGTATTATCACATAATTATGCTCGATTTTGCAACAAGATAATTACCTGACATAAAAATAGTATTATCTATATACATAGGAGTACATACAGTACAAACATACATGTATGCATATTTCATAGCGCAGTCAGAAAGTGAAACTGAAACACAAAGATTATATTTAATGTTGTCATAACAGCTCATAAAAATTATCTGAAAATACAAATTTAACCCCCACAGCACTAAATATGAATTCTTTACCAGATGACAAAATTTCAGACTCGTCCAAATTGAAAACATTAAATTTTATAGTGGACAAATAAAAAAGTTACTTAAGACATGAAACGTGTCTTTGAAATGGAAGAAAACATTTTGGGTACAACAGAAGAAAATACTGGTTACCAGCAATTTCTCCTTTTTCCACAATATTTTCAATAGACTTCCTTTTAAGGGATGTTAAATGTAGTCTTGTCCTAATTGAAAGCATTTGCAGACGATAATTTAAAGGTGGCTCAAATAATAGAATTTGTCTTTGGTAGGGTTGAAAACATTGTGGGAAAAGGAGAAAATGCTGGTTACCAGCATTTTCTGTTTTCCCACAATGTTTTCAAAAGGCTTCTTTCTCAGGGTCTTTAAAACTCGGGATTGTGTGGTAAAGAGTTAAATCATTGGATTGTTTGGTAAAGAATTAATAGATTCTCTTCGACTTGTCAAAATTAAAAGCATTTGCAGACAACATATTAACTCTTTACCACACAATCCTGACTTTTAACAACCCTAAAAAGCAAACCTTTTGAAAACTTGTGGGAAAAGGAGAAAATGCTGGTAATCATCATTTTCTCTTTTTCCCACAATGTTTTCTATCTGTCGTCTGCAAATGCCTTCCATTTGGACCAGTCTGAAATTTTGTCGTGTGGTAAAGAGTTAATTCTGACTTTTACCCACCCTGAGAAAGAGGGGCTCTTGAAAACACTGGGGGAAAATGAGAAAATGCTGATGATCAACATTTTCTCCTGTGCCCACAATGTTTTCTATCCTTCTATAAATAAATGGTAATGTTTGAGCTGCTTTTATTTTGTCTTCTGTAAATGTTTTCAATTTGAACAAGTCTAAAATTTTGAGTTTGACAATGACTTAACCCTTTCCCAAACGACAATTTTTTGACTGGTCCAAATTGAAAGAGTTTGCAGACGACAATTTTAAATTTGATGAAAATGGCAGAAAGGTCTCAAAAAGGGTAGAAAACACTGTGGGAAAAGGAGAAATTGCTCGTTATGAGCAATTTCTCCTTTTCCCACAGTGTTTTCAAAAGACTTGTACTGCAGACACGTGAAAACCAGGGCTTGTTTGGGAAAGGGTTAAATATCGCTTAACTCTTTACCAAACAACAAAATTTTAGATTGGTCCAAATTGAAAGCATTTGCAGACAACAAATCAAATGTGGCTCAAAAATTGAAATTTGATTTGGGAAGGGTAGAAAACATTGTGGGAAAAGGAGAAAATGCTGGTTACCAGCATTTTCTCCTTTTTCCACAATGTTTTCAAAAGACTGTTTCTTCAGGGTTGTTTAAAGTGGGGATTGTGTGGTAAAGGGTTAGATCAAAGAATTGGTCTTTGATGACTTGTCTTTGATAAGGTAGAAAACATTTTGGGAAAAGAAGAAAATGCAGCATTTTCTCCTTTACCCACATTGTTTTCAAAAATCTTTTTTCCCTCAGGCTTATGAAAACACAGTTCCTAAAAAGGTTAGTCTTATGACTTGATGTTTTTATGTGGGATAACACAACGTTCATGACACAACATTGTTTCTTGGTTAAATTCATAACATCAGTGTCACATAATCAATATTTAGCACCCAACAGCAAAGGGTATTTTTTACCTAGAAGATAGTTACAAAACCCTACAAATACGAAATATTTACAGAGAACTGGAAGTTCAGTCTCAAAATTATAATGCTGTAACTCTAAAATGAAGGTAGTAAACCTGTATGCAGAGAAATTAACACTTTACCAAACGATAAAAATTTTGGACTCGACCAAATAGAAACCATTTGCAGACAAAAACAAATGAGCCATGCTCTGTGAGAAGGGGGCTTAATGCATCTGCAAAAAGTATCGAGCCAGGTCAGCCTGCACAGTCCTGACTTGGGCCGCAACATTTTGCTGCTGGTCAGTTTTGTGTATGTCAAAGGACCAGTCTACTTCATGATTCAGAAGGTTGTTAGACATAATTAACTTTATGGATTCATAATTGTATAATAACCTGCTTGGAGTGATGCATCATGGAGATGCATTAAACCTCCTTTTGCTAGAGCACATCTCAAATAAATTTGCATTTCAAATGACAATTTCTGTCTATGGTGGCTGGAAAAGGAGAAAATGCTGATGATCAGCATACATCATTTTCTCCTTTTCCCACAATGTTCTTAAAAGCCTTCTCGTTTAGGGTCATAAAAAGTCAGATTTGCTTGGTAAAGGGTTAAAATGATTGTCCCTATGTACCTGTAACTTCTGCAGTGAAAATTCACAACTATGATTACCTAAGGTACATGTATTTATATTTATCCCCTGGATAGAAATTACATAAAATACAGCCAAACCTCTTTTTAACTCTTTACCAAATGAAAAAATTGTAGACTTGTCAAAATTGGAAACATTTGCAGACAACAATATAAATAAGACTCAAAAATTCAAATTTGATTTTAGAAGGGTAGAAAACATTGTGGGACCAGCATTACCTGGTTACCAGCATTTTCTCCCTTTCCACAATGCTTTAAAAGGTTGTAAAAACACAGGACTGTCTTGAAAACGGTTAACCCTTTACCACACAATCCCGACTTTTAACGACCCTCAGAAAGTGGCCTTTTGAAAACATCATGGGAAAAGGAAAAAATGCTGGTAACCAGCATTTTCTACTTTTTCCACAATGTTTTCTACCCTTCCCAATACATATCTTTCAGTCACCTTTATTTTGTTGTCTGCTATTGCTTTCAATTTGGACCAGTCTTAAATTTTGTTGTTTGGTAGAATTAAGCATGCACCTAAGAGACACTCCAAAAAGGCTTGCTTAAGACAGGTGTTTGCTAGAGACAGGTACATCTCAACATATTTGCCATCTTTGGGAACACTGTACATGCTTAACCCTTTACCAAACGATCAAATTCTGGACTCAAACAAATTGAAAGCAGAATACAATTGTAGCTCAGATGATGATTTCTGTCTTTGATAGGGTAGAAAACATTGTTACCAACATTTTCTCCTTTTCTCACAATGATTTCAAAAGCCTTCTCTTTCAGGGTTGTTAAAACTCGGTACTGCATGTTAAAGTATTAACTCTTTACCAGACGACAAAATTTGAGCCTTCTCCAAATTGAAAGCATTTGCAGACGACAATTTCAATGTGACTAAAATGGTGCAATTTTTCTTTGTTAGGGTAGAAAACATTGTGGGAAAAGGAGAAAATGCTGGTTACCAGCATTTTCTCCTTTTCCCACAATGTTTTCAAAAGGCTTCTTTCCCAGGGGCATCAAAAGGCGCCATTGTGCGGTAAAGGGTTAAAGGGCGATTAAAACAGATTTAATTAAGCATTTTTTTATTATTAAGCCTTTACCACACAATACGGACTTTTAACGACCCTGAGAAAGAAGCCTTTTGAAAATACTGAGGGAAAAGGAGAAAATGCTGGTGACCAGCATTTTCTCCTTTTCCCGCAATGTTTTCTACCCTTCCAAAAACAAATTTCATTTTTTCAGTCACATTTTATTTGTCTTGTGCAAATGCTTTCAATTTGGAGTAATGTAAGATTTTGGTTTTTGGTAAAGAGTTAAATTCTTTTTAACAAAAGCTGTTAATTTTCATTTGTGTGCAAAGATGGCCTTTAAATTAAAACAGGTAGAAAACCTGCAAGGAATTACAGAGTTTTTCATATTTGAACTGTGAAATTTCCTATTCCTTCATAACTGCATTGCCAGTGTAGGAGTTGACATGGCAGGTGTTTTTACTTCAATATTCTTTGAACAAGTTTTCTTGTTAGCACCGTCATATAAATGGGAAAACTCCGTGCCAGTCTATATTTGCACCATACCACCTGAAATAACAAAATAATACTTCTTATTCCGAACCCCTCAGCGCAGTTGGAAGATTCATGATAGTTATTGTGACCGGATTCATTCCTGAATCCTCTCTCACTGCTGATTATTGATTTGACGATGGTTATGTGGGAAATCAGCTAGTGGTTTGAAAAGAATATTGTGATGTATGGGTAACAGGACCTCTAGGAAAGGATGAATAGGTGCACTTGCTGCCATTATATAACTGACACAAAATAATTAGACACCTCCTTGGATCATAGGCAACACTTGTATAAAGTTTCAGGGTCCTAGGTCAAACAGCTATACAGCTTTTGAGCTAGAGCATGGAAACGATTTTCAAAGTTCACCTCTGACCTTGACCTTTGACCCATGTGGAACCCCCCCCCACCCCAAAACAACACTGCAACTTCTTGGGTCATGAGCAACCCTTGTATAAAGTTTCTGGGTCCTAGGTCATACAGCATATGAGTTAGAGCACAGAAACCAAAAAGTCTACAGAAGTACTGATTGACAAACGGATGTATGAACAGACAGACAGACAGACAGACATGGTGAAACCAGTATACCCTCCTCTACTTCTTAGTCTGATCATGACCTATACATTTTACAAAAGTGATTAAAAGTGTCCTTTGCAATCCAAGGGTCAAATATGGGGGTTAAATATAGAAACAAACAAACAAACAAGAGGGCCATGATGGCCCTGGGTCGCTCACCTTAGTAGAGTGCCTTAAAGGTTTTTCTTTAATTTGACCATGTGACCTAGTTTTTGACCACAGGTGACCCAATTTCAAACTCATATTTCATGAAGACAAACATTCTGACCAATTTTCAAGTCAACTGAGCAAAAAATGTGGCCTTGAGTGCCCTATAGATATTTCTTTAATTTGACCTAGATTATGACCCCAGGTGACCCAAATTTGAACTGGTCTTTTACTATATCAGAAGAAACATTTTAACCAATTTTCAAATCAAATGAATAATAAATGTGGCCTCTAGAGTGCCCACTAGCTATTTCTTTAATTTGACCAAGTGACCTAGTTTATGACCCCAGTTGGCCCAAATTTAGACTCATGTGAGATTTTACAAAGACAAACATTCTGACCAATTTTCAAGGCAATTAAGCAAATAATGTGGCCTCTAGAGTGCCCACAAGGTATTTCTTTATTTTGACCTAGTTACCTAGTTTATGGTTCCAGGTGACCCAAATCCAAACTCATCTGGTATTTCATCAAGACAAACATTCTGGCCAAATTTCAGGTCATTTGAGCCAGGGGCATCATATGAACAAACTTGGTAGAGGTCCACTCTGAGATGCAACATACCAAATATCAAAGCTCCACACCTTTCGGTTTCAGAAAAGAAGAATTTTAAAGTTTTCCTTCTTTGTTCCTATGTTCGAACTTGTGACCCCAGGGGCTGGGCCAGTTTTGACCCAAGCAGCATCCTTGGAACAAACTTGGCAGAAGTCCACTAGGCGATGCTACATACCAAATATCAAAGCTCTATACCTTCCCATTTAAGAGAAAAAAAAAATTAAAAGTTTTCCTTCTTTGTTCCTATGTTTGAACTTGTGACCCCCGGGGCAGGGCCAATTTTGACCCCAAGGGCATCATATGAACAAACTTAGTAGAGGTCTACTAGGCGATGCTACATACCAAATATCAAAACTCTACGCCTTCCAGTTTCAGAGAAGATGATTCTTAAAGTTTTCCTTCTCTGTTCCTATGTTCGAACTTGTGACCCCCTGGGCAGGGCCAACTTTTGCCCCAAGGGCATCATATGCACAAACATGGTAGAGATCCACTAGAAGATGCTACATACCAAATATCAAAGCTCCATGCCTTCCTGTTTCAGAGAAGAAGATTTTTAAAGTTTTCCTTCTTTATCCTATGTTGGAAATTGTGACCCCCAGGGCGGGGCCAGTTTTGACCCCAAGGGCATGATATGAACAAACTTGGTAGAGGTCCACTAGGAGATGCTTCATGCCAAATATCAAAGCTCTATGCCTTTTAGTTTTAGAGAAGAAGAATTTTAAAGTTTTCCTTCTTTGTTCCTATGTTGGAAATTATGACCCCTGGGGCGGGGCCAGTTTTGACCCCAAGGGCATCATATGAACAAACTTGGTAGAGGTCCACTAGGAGATGCTACATGCCAAATATCAAAGCTCTACGCCTTCATGTTTCAGAGAAGAAGATTTTTAAAGTTTTCCTTCTTTGTTACTATGCTCAAACTTGTGACCCCCGGGGCGGGGCCAGTTTTGACCCCAGGGGCATCATATGAACAAACTTGGTAGAGGTCCACTAGGCAATGCTACATACCAAATATCAAAGCTCTACGCCTTCCAGTTTCAGAGAAGATGATTTTTAAAGTTTCCCCTCTTTGTTCCTATGTTCGACCTTGTGAGCCCCTGGGCAGGGCCAGTTTTGACCCCAAGGGCATGATATGAACAAACTTGGTAGAAGTCCACTAGGAGATGCTTCATGCCAAATATCAAAGCTCTATGCCTTCTAGTTTTAGAGGAGAAGATTTTTAAAGTTTTCCTTCTTTGTTCCTATGTTGGAAATTGTGACCCCCGGGGCGGGGCCAGTTTTGACCCCAGGGGCATCATATGAACAAACTTGGTAGAGGTCCACCAGGAGATGCTACATGTCAAATATCAAAGCTCTACGCCTTCAAGTTTTAGAGAAGAAGATTTTTAAAGTTTTCCTTCTTTGTGACTATGCTCAAACTTGTGACCCCTGGGGCGGGGCCAGTTTTGACCCCAGGGGCATCAAATGAACAAACTTGGTAGAGGTCCACCAGGAGATGCTACATGTCAAATATCAAAGCTCTGCGCCTTCTAGTTTCAGAGAAGAAGATTTTCAAAGATTTTGCTTTTTTTTCCTTTTTGTTGCCATGGCAACCAGAGTTGTGGGTGGAATTCAATTCTTTGAACAATTTTGGTAGAGCTTCACCCAAGGAACATCCCTGCCAAGTTTCATCAAGATTGGCCCAGTGGTTTAGGAGAAGAAGATGTTTAAAGAAATTGTTGACGGACGCCGGACATAGGGCGATCACAATAGCTCACCTTTAGCACGTTGTGCTAAGGTGAGCTTAAAACATACTTTGTTAGAATGCATTGTTCTAATGGGGGAATTTTTTCCTCTTCCATTTTTCTAGTCAGCCCTGTTTTGGCCCTCAAACGTCTTGTGTACCGTGTGTCTACAAAGGCAAGATTACAAGTATAATAATGAGCCATGCTCTGGCAAAAGGGGACTTAATGCATCTCCGTGGTGCATTAACCCTTTACCGCACAATGCCGCCTTTTAACACCCCTGGGAAAGACGCCTTTTGAAAACATTGTGGGAAAAGGAGAAAATGCTGGTAACCAGCATTTTCTCCTTTTCCCACAATGTTTTCTACCCTATCAAAGAAATTTTGCACCATTTGAGCCACACTGAAATTGTCGTCTGCAGATGCCTTCAATTTGGACAAGGCTAAAATTTTGTTGTATGGTAAAGGGTTAAAGTTTTGGCCAGGACAGCCTGCGCAGCTGACATGGGTCAATACTTTTCACAGATGCATTAAGCCCAATTTTCACAGAGCATTTATATTGAAGTTGTTTGGTCTTTTGACAAACTTCACGTTATGTATAGGTCACAAAGAACATTATCACATATATGTGCATGATTGTGTACTACTGGTATCGATCTACAAGAACCATACAGAGGCTAATAACTTTACAGCTTCAAATTAACTCTTTCACAACCAAATGAGCCATGCTATGTGAAAAGGGGGTTTAACCCTTTACCAGACGACAAAATTATAGCATTGTCCAAATTGAAAGCATTTGCAGACGACAATTTCAGTATGGCTCAAATGATGCAACTTTTCTTTGATAGGGTAGAAAATATTGTGTTTTCAAAAGGCTTCTTTCCCAGGGTCATTGAAAGGCGGCATTGTGTGGTAACGGGTCAATGCATCTCTGTCATGCAATATACCAACCAAGTCATCACATGATTATGGATCCCAAAAATCCATTTTGTCTAACAACCGACTGAATTATAATGTAGAATGGTCCTTGGATATGCAGAAAATTTAAAAATAGCAAAAAGTTGTGACTCATGTCAACCTGCGCAGGCTGACACGGCTTGATACATTTTGCAGTTGCATTAATTGACCTTTTCCCAAATCATGGCTCAAATATATGTGACCAGATTCAACGTATTTCAAGGTCTTAAACATAAAGTTATAAACATTGCAATGGGCAGACTAAAAATTGTGTTGTGGTAAAACATAGTAACATATTTGCTTAATTTTCTTTCAATTATTCATCTTCAATTGACTTTAACACATCCAATACTTTGAACTATATTCAATAATCTTTAACAGTACCAGAAATCCTTTCAAAGACAAATACACGTCACCTTGATTAAAGTAGACATGGAAATGATTTTTAAATATAACAGAATAATGTCTACTAAATGCATTAAAAATCATGTTAACTCTTTACCAAATGACAAAATTTTAGACCAGTCCGAATTGAAACATTTTGCAGGCAAAAAAATAAATGTGACTGAAAAATTGAAATTTGTTTTGGGAAGAGTAGAAAACATTGAGGGAAAAGGAGAAAATGCTGGTTACCAGCATTTTCTCCTTTTCCCACAATGTTTTCAGAAGGCATCTTCCACAGAGTCGTTAAAAGTCAGGATTGTGTGGTACAGGATTAAGCATAGAGCTGTGTCTTTACAGTGTCTGGTTTAGTTGCTATGCTTGATTCTTTTAAATAGTTTATATAATAAACAGAATCACAGAATAATACGATCATATTCATGTAATACTTAAAATACATCACTCAAATCAGTTTTGTCCACTAGTATTCAAAGCCTATTCTTCAAACTGTTTTTGTTTAGCCAAACTAAAAAGCTTGACTTTCCTCCATTTAGTTAATTGTATACAATTAACCCTTTACCAAACAATCCTGACTTTTAACCACCATGAGCAGGAAGGCTTCTGAAAACAGTGTGGGAAAAGGAGAAAATCTTGGTAAACAGCATTTTCTCCCTTCTTTTTTTCCACAATGTTTTCCATCCTTTTAAGGACAAATCCCATCATTTGAACCACTTTCAATTTGTCTTCTGCATATGGTTTGAATATGAACAAGTCTACCATTCTGTTGTGGTGTCCGTGGTTGTGAGGTAGAGCGTCGGCCTCATAATCATAAGGTCCTGAGTTCGATACCCGGAGCAGATGTCAACTTTGGGACTGTTCATCGGCCCACACATTCGGCGCGAGTACTGGTGTAGTTTTCAGGAAGCAGAATTGAGAGAGATTAGTATAAGTTGTAAGAACTTGTTTCTCAATCGATGTAAAATAAATATGTTTAAACTAAACTACCATTTTGTTGTTTGGTAAAGCGTTAATACAGTTACAATAAGTGACAACAAAAATGAAATGGTAAATGTCACAATATAAAATTCAACATTACAAATACCATCTTAACCTTTTACCACAAAGTCCCGAGTGCTAAAGACCCTGAGAATGAAGGTTTTTGAAAACACTATGGAAAAGGAGAAAATAATGGTATCCAGCATTTTCCCCATTTCCCACAATGGTTTCTATCTATTACTAACATTTGAAAACAAGAGGGCCATGATGGCCCTGGGTCGCTCACCTTAGTAGAGTGCCTTAAAGGTTTTTCTTTAATTTGACCATGTGACCTAGTTTTTGACTGCAGGTGACCCAATTTCAAACTCATATTTCATGAAGACAAACATTCTGACCAATTTTCAAGTCAACTGAGCAAAAAATGTGGCCTCGAGTGCCCTAAAGATATTTCTTTAATTTGACCTAGTGACCTAGATTATGACCCAGGTGACCCAAATTTGAACTGGTCTTTAACTATATCAAAAGAAACATTTTAACCAATTTTCAAATCAAATGAATAATAAATGTGGCCTCTAGAGTGCCCACTAGCTATTTCTTTAATTTGACCAAGTGAACTAGTTTATGACTCCAGTTGACCCAAATTCAGACTCATGTGAGATTTTACAAAGACAAATATTCTGACCAATTTTCAAGGCAATTAAGCAAATAATGTGGCCTCTAGAGTGCCCACAAGGTATTTCTTTATTTTGACCTAGTGACCTAGTTTATGGTTCCAGGTGACCCAAATCCAAACTCATCTGGTATTTCATCAAGACAAACATTTTGGCCAAATTTCAGGTCATTTGAGCAATAAATGTGGCCTCCAGAGTGCAAACAAGGTATTTCTTTAATTTGACCCAGTGAACTAGTTTATGAGCCAAGTTGACCCAAATTAATCTTATGTGAGACTTTATAAAGACAAACTTTCAAACTAATTTTCAAGGCAATTGAGCAAATAATGTGGCCTCGAGAGTGCCAACAAGGTATTTCTTTAATTTGACCTAGTGACCTAGTTTATGACCCAAGATGACCCAATTTTGAACTCGATGAACTTGTTGTGCTTAGATGGGCAAATAAACTTAGAAGAGAATCACTACATACCAAATATCAAAGCTCTATGCCTTCCAGTATTAAAGAAAAATTTTAAAGTTTTCCTTCTTTGTTCCTTTGTTCGAACTTGTGACCCCCGGGGCTGGGCCAGTTTTGATACAGGGGCATCATATGAACAAACTTGGTAGAGGTCCACTAGGAAATGCTACATACCAAATATCAAAGCTCTACACCTTCCCGTTTAAGAGAAAAAGAAATTTAAAGTTTTCCTTCTTTGTTCCTATGTTCGAACTTGTGACCCCCGGGGCTGGGCCAGTTTTGACCCAAGCAGCATCCTTGGAACAAACTTGGTAGAAGTCCACTAGGAGGTGCTACATACCAAATATCAATGCTCTATGCCTTCCCATTTAAGAGAAAAAAAAATTAAAGTTTTCCTTCTTTGTTCCTATGTTTGAACTTGTGACCCCTGGGGCAGGGCCAATTTTGACCCCAAGGGAATCATATGAACAAACTTAGTAGATGTCTACTAGGCGATGCTACATACCAAATATCAAAGCTCTACGCCTTCCATTTTCAGAGAAGATGATTCTTAAAATTTTCCTTCTCTGTTCCCATGTTCGAACTTGTGACCCCCTGGGCAGGGCCAACTTTTGCCCCAAGGGCATCAAATGCACAAACTTAGTAGAGATCCACTAGAAGATGCTACATACCAAATATCAAAGCTCCATGCCTTTCTGTTTCAGAGAAGAAGATTTTTAAAGTTTTCCTTCTTTGTTCCTATGTTGGAAATTGTGACCCCCCGGGGTGGGGCCAGTTTTGACCCCAGGGGCATCATATGAACAAACCTGGTAGAGGTCCACTAGACAATGTTACATACCAAATATCAAAGCTCTACGCCTTCCAGTTTCAGAGAAGATGATTTTTAAAGTTTCCCCTCTTTGTTCCTATGTTTGAACTTGTGACCCCTGGGGCAGGGCCAGTTTTGACCCCAAGGGCATCATATGAACAAATTTGGTAGAGGTCCACTAGGAGATGCTCCATGCCAAATATCAAAGCTCTATGCCTTCTAGTTTTAGAGGAGATGATTCTTAAAGTTTTCCTTCTTTGTTCCTATGTTGGAAATTGTGACCCCCCGAGGCGGGGCCAGTTTTGACCCCAAGGGGCATCATATCAACAAACTTGGTAGAGGTCCACTAGGAGATGCTACATGCAAAATATCAAAGCTCTACGCCTTCAAGTTTCAGAGAAGAAGATTTTTAAAGTTTTCCTTCTTTGTTACTATGCTTAAACTTGTGACCCCCGGGGCAGGGCCAGTTTTGACCTCAGGGGCATCATATGAACAAACTTGGTAGAGGTCCACTAGGCAATGCTACATACCAAATATCAAAGCTCTACGCTTTCCAGTTTCAGAGAAGATGATTTTTAAAGTTTCCCCTCTTTGTTCCTATGTTCGAAATTGTGACCCCCGGGGCGGGGCCAGTTTTGACCCCAGGGGCATCATATGAACAAACTTGGTAGAGGTCCACTAGGAGATGCTCCATGCCAAATATCAAAGCTCTACGCCTTCAAGTTTTAGAGAAGAAGATTTTTAAAGTTTTCCTTCTTTATGACTATGCTCAAACTTGTGACCCCCCGGGCAGGGCCAGTTTTGACCCCAGGGGCATAAAATGAACAAACTTGGTAGAGGTCCACTAGGAGATGCTACATACCAAATATCAAAGCTCTGCGCCTTCTAGTTTCAGAGAAGAAGATTTTCAAAGATTTTGCTTTTTTTTCCTTTTTGTTGCCATGGCAACCAGAGTTGTGGGTGGAATTCAATTCTTTGAACAATTTTGGTAGAGCTTCACCCAAGGAACATCCCTGCCAAGTTTCATCAAGATTGGCCCAGTGGTTTAGGAGAAGAAGATGTTTAAAGAAATTGTTGACGGATGACGGACGCCTGACATAGGGCGATCACAATAGCTCACCTTTAGCACGTTGTGCTAAGGTGAGCTAAAAACATATGAATTGTCATCTGTAAATTTCTTCGTTATGAAAAAGTGTAAAATTTTACCATGTGGTAGATTAACCCTTTAGTGTGGCTCAGATGGTGCAACTTTTGTTTGATAGGGTTGAAAACATTGTGGGAAAAGGAGAAAATGCTGGTTACCAGCATTTTCTCCTTTTCCCACAATGTTTTCAAAAGGCTTCTTTGCCAGGGGCGTCAAAAGGCGGCATTGTGTGGTAAAGGGTTAACACCCAAAGCATGGTAAGTATGCTGTGAGGTAAAGCCGGCTCTTTTTGTAAAACAGTTAACTTGCAAAACAATATTAATCACAAAATGAAAGTAGACCAACACCTAAGTTTAGTGCTTTTTAACCCTTTACCACACAATGCCACCTGTTAATGACCCTGATGAAGGCCTTTGAAAACATTGTGGGAAAAGGAGAAAATTTGAGTAACCAGCATTTTCTCCTTTTTCCACAATGTTTTCTTTCCTTTCAAAAACAATTTTCAATTATTTGAATCATATTTATTTTTGTCGTCTGTGCAAGCTTTCAATTTGAAAATTTCTAAAATATTGCCATGTGGTAAAGGGTTAACTAATTTAGTGAAGACAGCATTCAAGCATGACAATAGTGATGACATTTCTCATGTTCAGCTTTCTTATAACTTATGCAGTATTAGTTGTCCGGTCAGTGGCAGAGTACATGGCTGTGGCCAATCGTGTCGCCACGAGCCAAAGGCGAGGCAGTGACATGAATTGCCACAGCCGTGAACAAATTTCCAAGAGCCCTACCACCTGACTGGACAACATATTTATTAAACTGCAATGTATTACCATTCCAACGCGTATTCAGTGAAATTTCCGTGTTTTATGGTCTCGCAAACAAAGTATGTTTACGAAATAGAATTTCCCTTCTGAATGCCCAAAACACCCTGAAAACTGACGTCAATGAAAAACCTAGGTAAAACATGCAGTTTGGTGCATGAAGTCACTGCCATAAACATTCGACATATTTATTTTTTAAACATGGATTTAAACAACTCTAAGGTAAGGAACTATTCACTTTATGATTTGTTGGCAAAAATAAACAACCATTAGTTGTTTCAAATGACCATTAGTTTATCATTTTTTCATTTCAACACATACAATGCATGACCTTTAACACCTCACTGTTGGTTTCCATAATTCGATGCTGCCATCTTCGATTTTGCTGTGCTGTACCCTGGGAGCTGCCAGTGTACCAGTGTGCCAGTATATATTCAGAGCATATTATCCACATATTATCAAGAGAAATTTCTTTGCAGTATATCGGTAGTAATTATTTCTTGACTGTTTATTATCCCAGTTACCTACACATGAGCCATGCTCTGACAAAACAGGCCTTAGTGCATCTCCATAATGCATTATACAAAGCAGGACATTCACATAAATAGGGATCCATAGAATTCATTTTGTCTCACAACCAACTAATTCATGAGGTAGACTGGTCTTTTGACATGCAGAAATTTGACCGAAAGCGAAAAGGTTCGGCCCAGGTCAGCCTGTGGGGATTGTGCAGGCTGACCTGGATCGATAATTTTTGCAGATGCATTAAGCCCCCTTTTCACAGAGCATTTTTTTTTATACTTTCACATGTATGTAAGAAAGTAAATGTTAATTTATATCCACTGAAATAATGCTTAGCATTCAAAATGCTAAAGCACACAATCATGGTAGTAAATGTATAGTTACCCATACTATGACAGTATATGTGCGAGTTAAACTCATATCAGTGTAAAAGGGATGATTCTAAACTAAAAATACACTGTAAATACTTGAAGGTGAATAGAGTTTATGTTTAGTTATACAGAACCATGATCATTTCAACCAAAAAAATTATAAAAAAAAAAATTATTCATTATATGAAAAGCACACAACACAAGCAGACAGTTTAGTTTACCTTATTGCTACAACAATATTGTTTGAATTAATAAAAAAAAAACAATAATAAATGAATAAACAATCTGTTGTCACTTACTTTGCAATTGGAGCAGTATAAAATACAAATATTGAAAATAGCACTGAACTGAATTCATAAGCTTAAAATGTTTTTGAAAAGAGACCAAAGTAATTTATACCACATAAAGAGTAGAGCATGCATATATCAAATTTTATGTCCATGATTAATAAAATCCCAAAGATCAAAAAAAGGCTCATGAGGGCCTGAATTGCTCTACAGGTTTCTACAGGTTAAAAATAATTCCTTATCATCAGATATTCTCCTTTTTTGTGTACTGCCATCTCTTTTTGGTGTATGAAAATGACTGCGTAATACCGTTCAAATGACCCCAGTGCCACATTTTAGAATTTCATGTAAATGAAAATATTACAGAGCATATTTGAAAAGACATGGCTGGACAGGCCCAGCTCAAAATGATAGAATTGGTAAAAATAATTAGAGATACTTTTTTTTTTATGACAAAGTCGAAAACCATGCCAAGTTATAAGCTCTTTGGGTCTTTGGTAAGTAAAGCTAATGAAGTAAGCTGACACTATAAAGTGTGTGGAACGAGTTGAGAAACCAGCACCCATGAAGTGTGGAACAGATTTCTGTGAAACTAAACTGAGTGCGTTTATTTATCTGTTTTAAAAATGGGGTGAATAAAAAAAACCCATCATAGGAAGATGTACAAAAAGATGGGCTGACCTCATGAAAAAATATTACATGACAAGAAGTTAACACTTTATCAAAACACAAAAATCTAAAGGGATCCAAAATGAAAGCATTTGCAGATGACAAAACAAATATGCTAAAATTATCAGATTTACCTTATTAGAAAGTAAAAAGCTTTTAATCCTTTCCCAAACGACAAATTTTGGACTAGTCCAAATGAAAAGAGTTTGCAGACAACAATTTTAAATTTGACGAAAATGGAAGAAAGGTCTCAAAAAGGGTAGAAAACACTGTGGTAAAAGGAGAAATTGCTCGTTACGAGCAATTTCTCCTTTTACCACAGTGTTTTCAAAAGACTTGTACTGCAGACACGTGAAAACCAGGGCTTGTTTGGGAAAGGGTTAAGGAAAAAGGAGAAAATGCCTGTTACCAGCATTTCTCCCTTTTCCCAAAATGCTTTTTCAAATGCTGTTGTCTTCAGGATCGTTAAAACTCTGAAATGTTTGATAAGGGCCACACTATCAGTTTAATAAAGCCCAATGACAGAAACATTGTGTCAGTATCATTCTGAATTCACACCATTGCTAAAATCTTACACTTTGATGGGGCAGGTTCTGGTTCTTTTGGCACAGCAAGTGTTTCTATAACAACACAAAACAGGAGCACCGTATGTAGGTGCCATCGCTTGGCTGTAGTTGCTTGATTTTCAGAGGAAACTTCAGTTGAATAAAGGGCATAACTGCGTCAAAAATATTTTGATGGCTACCAGCCCTTACTGCATGGGTTCCCCGTTTGATGGTAAACAGCTTGTCCAAGTTTGAAGTAATATCTTCAGTAATGACAGAGATGTCATTGCAAAACTTTTAAAAATTGAGAAATTTGACTAGCACCTGTAAGCTAGCAACAGAATGTTGTAAGTTGTTCTATGTTATGCATTGTATTTGTCTTGTTCAACACTATTTTCGAGCAATTTTATGTCTCATTCTCCATCTTATCTTTTTTCTATTTCATTATTTCATATGTTTTCTAATGTAAAGTTCAAAATTGACAAATTACAGTGTCTGTTTCACGCTCAGCGACCACCTCCTCAAGGTGTGATTTTTATGTACTATACTAGTTTGGGGTACTCATTAAGTATTGTACATGTACTATCTCCTTTTTTCCTCATTATTTTTGAAAAACGGTAGAAAATGGCTTTTGTTCTACTCTATGAGGTTGTTATTGTACACGTCACATGGCCACAGGTATGGTAAAATCATTTACTGTATTACAAGATACATGTATATGTAATAAAATATGTCTATGTCCATAAAGTTTAAAAGTTTTTGAAAATGTCAACATTTTTGCATGTCGACTACACAGGCGACGACGCCAGCACTAGGACAATATCTTGACATTTTCTTTGAAAACAGCTGAGCTAACAATACTTCTGTGTCTGTATTCAACAACCATATTTAAAAGCATTCAAGAATAGTCTAAATTTTAAATAAACATAACTTGATTTGCTATTTAAAGCAAATGTTTCTGCAAATCAGAAATGGCATTACTTTTTACACCTAGAATAAGACTGGGAATATAATTTAGAATGTTTGGTGAATATAGTCCCTGGTTTCAACTGCCCTGAATGGTGTTTCTTGTTTTGTTTTTAACACTAAATAAATGAAATGATAGTAAAAACCAAAATTTTGCTTTTTCAAATGTACTTTGGGGCAAAAGATTTCTCCTGACCGGACAGTGCAGATCCAAGATCAGACCACATGGTCTGTGCAGTCTGATCTTGACCTACACTGCCCACAAAAGGTCATTGAGTCTCCTGCTAGGCAGCCTAAGGATTAATGCCATTTTCTACTATATATTTTAATCAATTACTGGATGCCAGTGTACCAACATTTCCCTCTGTTTCTTCAACACATGGAGCTGGTGAAGAAGCAGGTATGGCAAGTGTGGCTACAAGTGGTCAGGTCCATGAATAATTTTGATGGGTGGGAGGAGGTAGTGGCTCTTTCATTCCCCCCTCCTCCCAATAAATTTATAAATTTTGTGAATTATAATCCATTATTTTTTTTTCTACACATTTTTTTTCCCAGCTAAAGTAACTCTTAAAGAAGCAAAAAGCCAGATTTTCTTTGGAAAATATCTGAGAAAATCTTAAGAAAAGCTGACAGTCTCTATTTGCATGCAAAAAATGCTTTAATCCTTTACCAAACAACAAAATTTTAGACTGGTTCAAATTGAAAGCCTTTGCAGACGACAAATCAAACCTTACCGAAAACATGAATGGTGTCAATGAAAGGCTAGAAAACATTGTGGGAAAAGGAGGAAATGCTGGTAACCAGCATTTTCTCTTTTTCCACGATGCTTTCAAAAGGCCTCCCCCCCAGGGCTATTAATAGTCCGGTTTGTGTGGTAAAGGGTTAACCCTTTAACACAAAACCTAATCTTTTAACAACCCTGACAAGGAAGGCTTTTAAAAACACTTTCAAAAGCTTTCTTTCTGTTAAAATTCAGAATTGTTTGGTAAAGGATTACCCTTTACCACACAATCCCGACTTTTAACAACGATGAGAAAGACAGTTTTTGAAAACATTGTGCAAAAAGGAGAAAATGCTGGTAACCAGTAAAGGACAAAATACTGGTTACCAGCATTTTCTCCTTTCCCACAATGTTTTTTACTGTTTCAAAGACAAAGTTCATTATTTTATCCACATTTCCTTTTTCCTCTGCAAATACTTTCAATTTGGACTAGTCCAAAATTTTGTTGTGTGGTTAAGAGTTAAAATCTAACGTGTATTGGAACATGAATTTACCTATAGTTAGTTGCGTTGAGGTGTTTGTGGAGAGTCCCGTGAAATAGTAGAGAATGAAATGATGTTCCACCCTCCAGTCGGACACAAGGTCGCGATTTAAACTGAATATCATGCCGTACTGTCCGTTCACCAATGTAAGCCATATTGGATACTTCGGCGTCTTCAACATACTGCCGATCTAAAATGAACAGGAGAATTTTTCAAGAACAGATCATTATTCAGTTAAGCCTCAAAAAGAAGCATGATTATAATGAAATAAAAGAAGCAAAAAAGATCAGAACTGGGTGATGAAAAATGCTCAAGTTCCTACTGTACTGATGTCACAGATAAATTATAAAATCCACAACTGTTGAAGCCTAAAAACACAGAAATACTAATCTTTTTTTGTCCAGAATGGTTAGTCCTGAGAAAAAAAATGTCTTGAAACCATTGTGGGTAAAGGAGAAAATGCTGTAAACTGCATTTTTTTCTATTTTCTACATTTTCTATCCTTTCAAAGACAAATCCCATCATTTGACCTAAATTTACTATGCTATCTGCAATGCTTTCAATTTGTACAAGAGTAAAAATTCTACTATTTGGTAAAGACTTGATGGTTAATTGGATCAAAGTACAAAAAGTGTAAGATTCTACCTCTGTCTTTTCTTCCTTATTTTCGGATTTATCCCAGTATAACAGACCGACTTGGCTTCTTTCTTTCACACCTCTCAATGGCATTGGCTATCAAACAAAATAAATGTTAGTAATCAAATCTTAAGAATTATCTTATCAGACAATACAAAAATGGAGTAATTTATAGCAAAATGTTTAAGCTTTTACCACACAACCTCAAGTTTTAATGACCCTGAAAGAGAAGGCTTTTGAAAACATCGTAGGAAACAAAGAAACTGCTGGTAACCAGCATTTTCACCTTTTCGAACAAAGTTTTCTACCACATAAAAGACAGAAATCATCATTTGAGATACATTAAATTTGTCATCTGCAAATACTTTTAATTTGGTTTGAGTCCAAAGTTTTGTCACGTGGTAAGATGTTAAACTACCATACTAAGTATGACAATTCACTTTGCTTGCCTTTTACTAAACCATTATAATAAAGATACAAATTACATGTATCTCTTTCGAGATGACAAGATTTTGGCCTCACTCTCTATATTTCAAAGCGTTCTGGTCCTTATTCACTTGACTTTTTACCACTAAATACACAATTTACCAGCAGATTCCCATCCTGATCATAGACAATATTGCCATTGTGAAAGTTTTGTACGGCCCGACCAGTCAAAAGCAAGTTAAGCAAAGATGGCAGACACTGTTCATTATCCGTCAATAACCGGGCGTTCGGGGAGTTCTCGGCAACATTCAGATCCTCTAGTATCCTGAAATGGACAGGCCACCACATCACATCTGTCGATAAAATTTTTAGTCTTGCAGCAAATTACATGTACTTATAATCCTTTACCACACAATCCTGAGTTCTAACAACCCTAATGAGGAAGTCTTTTGAAAACATTGCGGAAAATGGAGAAAATGCTGGTAACCAGCATTTTCTCCATTTCTAACAATGTTTTCTACCCTTTCAGAGACAAAATCCATCATCTGAGCCATGTTAATGCTGTCCTCTGCACACGATTTTAATTTGGATCAGCCTGAAATTTTGTTGGTAGGTAAAGAGTTAATCCTTTACCACATGATAAAACTGTACACTCGTCCATAATGAAGGAATCTACAGAGGACAATGAAAATGTTTTTCAAATTAAATCATTTAGTCTTGAATAGGAAAAAAGCATTGTGGGAAAAGGAGAAAATGCTGGTTACCAGCATTTTCTCCTTTTCCCATAATGTTTTCAAAGGCCTTCTTTTTGAGTCATTAAAACGTAGGATCGTGTGGAATAGTGTTAAATACTTTGTGTCATTAGGGGAACTTGTTCATAACACATAATTTCTCATTTTCCACCATCATTTTGTGGTTGTATGGTGTCAAATGCCGTTTCCAAAATAACTTTTGTTATATCATGGTGGCTAGCGCACCTATCCATACTTTCCTAGAGATCCCTTTACAGTACTTTCCTTCTGGGAGTGCCCTTGGGCAAGGCACTTCAAAGTCCTAGATTAGTATTGATGATACCAAAGGCATACATGTGTTTATGGACATGTACGACTGGGCTACAGAGATAATCACTACTTTTATTTTACACCTACAGTATAATGTCCAATGAAATCACTTTAAATACTACTACATGAGTACAAAATATCTGAATCAGTATTGGAAGATCTGTAAAGTCCTGAATATGGATTTTTCAAAATGAGGCAAGAGTACAGTAATACGTTGTCTTGTTTTCTTACAATGTCTTCTACCCTTTCAATGATAATTCCACAATATGGGCCTTCTTGACAGAAACTTGTTTCTTAGAAAATATAGAAAACTACCTACCTAACTACTGTTCTAGACAATATAACACTATACAGGAACAATATACAACCATTGGAACTTTCACTTTCAAACTGAAATAGATATATGTATATGTCACTTGAATGAATGCAAATAACATTAGGCTTCAATGTAAAATAAAGTGAAAATATTAACAAAAACTTTCATGTCACAAAATTTGTAATCTGACTACATATAATGTAATTTCATTAAAATATATGTGAAAATATATGTGAGCAATGCTGTATGAAACAGGGGCTTAATGCGACTGCAAAATGTTTCGCCCCATGTCAGCCTGTGCAATCCGCACAGGCAGACATGGGGTGAAACTTTCTTGTTTTGAGTCATATTTTGTACATGTCAAAGAACCTGTGTGAGTGTACCTCATTATTTAGCTGGCTGTGGACAAAATGAATCTTACGGATCCATAATTATAACTGTGACAACATGCTCAGTATCATACGTTACGGAGATGCATTAAGCCCTCTTTTTGCCAGAGTGTGGTTCAAATAATATCTTTTGCTTCAGTTTTCTTGTGGATTTGCTCTACAAATCTGCTTCCTGTGATCGCTCTGACTTAGACCAAATACTGCCACATGCATTTTACTTCAACCCTTTACCACACAATCCCGACTTTTAAAGACCCTGAAAAAGAAAGGTTTTGAAAACATTATGGGAAAAGGAGAAAATGCTGGTTACCAGCATTTAATCCTTTTCCCACAATGTTTTCTCCCTTTTCCAAATCAAAGTTCTATTTTTGAGTCACCTTTATTTTGTCGTCTGCAAATGCTTTCAATTTGGACCAGTCTAAAATTTTGTCCTTTGGTAAAGAGTTCAGCCTTTCTAAAGCCACAGTGCAAGTCATATAAAGTCCCTTGTGAAATTAAAATGAGCCATGCTCTGTGAAAAGTGGGTTTAACACATGCGCAAAAAAATATCAACCTGAGTCAGCTTGCGCAGCCAAGTTGAAACTTTTTGCTATTGGTTAATTTTGTGCATGTCAAAGGACCATTCTACCTAGTGATTCAGTGGGTTGTTAGACAAAATGGATTTTATGGATCCCTTATTACATGATGACTTGCTTGGTGTAATGCATTACAGAGAAACATTAAACCCCCTCTTGCCAGAGCATGGCTTAAATATTTACTAGCAAACTGAGATCAGGATACATAATGAAATTTTCTTCATCATATAAGTTATACCGTACCTTTATTTTAAAGGTGGTGTTGTCAATTAACCATTTACCACACAGTCCTGAGTTTTAAAAATCGTGAGGAAAAACCCTTTTGAAAACATTGAAGAAAAAAGAGAAAATGCTGCTGACCAGCATTTTCTCCTTTCACAACAATGTCTTCTACCCCACCCAATACAAATTCCTCCAACTGAACAACCTATAAATTGTCATCTGCAAGTGCATTTAGTTTGGATGAGTCTAAGAATTTTTCTTATGTGTGATAAGGTGTAAAAAGCATAAGTCTACTCGAGTTATTCCACAAAAATGAAAGAAAATATATTTTAATACTACTCACATGACTTAAATGTCTTTTTACAAACATCTCTAAATCTTGGAACTTTTTAAATTCATATAGATGTAACTGAAATATAAATACACATCATATTTTCTATGTGATTAACTGGTTACCATATCACAAAGTTGTTCAAATCCAAA
The DNA here is from genome assembly GCA_945859785.2 of Tridacna gigas. NCBI lineage: Eukaryota > Metazoa > Mollusca > Bivalvia > Cardiida > Cardiidae > Tridacna > Tridacna gigas. The sequence continues at coordinate 32,528,479 of OX244043.2, read as the reverse complement.
GTGTTTGCAGACAACAAATCTAGAACTGTCCCAAAGCAGACAAAAATATCCCCCCCCCCCACCAGCACCCTGTCACTTAAGCAGCACAATCAGAGAAAACAAGTTCACCTATGACCTTGACCATTGACCCATTTGACCCCATAACAACAGGTCATGAGGAACACTTGGACAAAGTTTCTGGGTCCCTAGTCAAATGGCTTTTGAGTTACAGCACAGAAACGAAAACAAGACAAATGGATTGACAAACAGACGGATGGACGGACAGACAGGTATGGTGAAAACAGTACATCCCCCCTCCACTTTGTAGGTGGGGAGTGTGATAAGTGTGGATCAAATTGTAGGATTTGCATTTGGTAAGGTAGAAAATACTTTCAATAGCATTTTCTCCTTTTCCAACCATGTTTTCAAAAAGGTTTCAAGATTGTTAAAAGGATTAATTTGTCCTCTAAGGCAATTCAGAGTTTTAACGACCCTCAGGGAAAAAAGAGAGCTTTTGAAAACATTGTGGGAAAAGGAGGAAATGCTGGCAACCAGCATTTTCTCCTTTTCCTACATTGTTTTCCACTTTATTGATGGCAAGCTCCAGCCATTTTTGTTTTTTCATCTGCAAAATACTTTGAACTTGGTCAAATCTGAAATTTTGTCATGTGGTAAAGAATTAATGGTTACTTTTTCTGTTATTCCGTCCACACGGTATGTATAATCGGTATCAAACAGTGCCTCCTCTTGTCGTAGACACACACAACATCTGGAATGGTTCCCTGCTTGCCACAGAATATCACATATAGCACCACATAGAGCCTTTCTGCGCTCAAATTCACCGGGCTGAACAGCACTGCAAAATGTAAATTAAAGTCAACTTAACCCTTTACCACACGACAAAATTATAGCCTTGTCCAAATTGAAAGCATTTGCAGACGACAATTTCAATGTGGCTCAAATAATGCAACTTTTCTTTGATAGGGTAGAAAATATTGTGGGAAAAGGAGAAAATGCTGGTTACCAGCATTTTCTCCTTTTTCCACAATGTTTTCAAAAGGCTTCTTTCCCAGGGGCGTCAAAAGGCGTCATTGTGCAGTAAAGGGTTAAGTGCGATATAAAGCTAAATAACAAATTTTGTTAGCTTTAGAAACATTAACTGCACAATCCTGAGTTTTAATGACCTTGAGAAAGAAGGCTTTTGAAAACATTGTGGGAGTTTTCCCCACAATGTTTTCTACTCTTCCAAAGGCAAATTTCAGTTTTTGAGTCACATATAATTTGTCGTCTCCAAATGCTTTCAATTTGAACAAGTCTGAAATTTAGCTGTTTGGTAATGAGTTAATTTAGAACCTTTCAAACTTATAACTGGCTTTATGGTCTGCATAGATCAAGATCACACTGCAAAAAATGTGCAGTCTGATCTTTGATCTATAGTGTTGGCTTTGCTAAGACATTCTAGACATGAGCAACCTTGAAATAGCAATTATTTTGGTCTTATTTCTAGATTGAAATTAGTCCTGCATGGTTCAGTGATAAAGTGAAGGACTTGTAAACTGGAGGCCTTGTGTTCAAGCCTCAGTGGAAGCACTGGGTTTTTCATGGGAGTGTCCTTGGGCAAGACGCTAGCCTAGTACTGATGAAACCCAGGACATACATGTACATGAATATGTGAGCTGTGACTGTGATAGGACTGAAATAACTTTGAAAGTGGCATAAAACACCAATCAATTATCTAGACTGAAAAAAGGTTAACTTCCAAATTCAACTTTTAATGTACCTGTATAAATCTACCTTAAGAAACAAAGATACTACAGACAAATTGGGATGATTAGCAAAAAGTTATACTTATGATGTGAATGCAAGCAAAAAGATTTTACTGAAAGAATAAATTCCTTCTTACAAGTCATATGCTTTCTCTTTGCAACTATGTTTTCAAAATAGACTGCAAAAATATACAAAAATTGGCCTGAAATAACTCACCTAATGAATTATGTTGGCATGTTCATCACATGAGAAAGTTTGATAGATAGAAAATTTCAAAAATAATAAGAAAACTTTCATTTGCCTCTTCTAGGTTTGTTTTCATATCAATCAATAAATTAATTACGATACAGTGGTTTAAAATACTGACCTTTTTGTACCAAAGCTAGAAGAGTACTCTCTAGCAAAGAGGAGGTTTTTCATGAGATAACCTTGTATACAAAGCACCATTGCTCTTGCTCCACACTGTTAAAACAATGGTAAAATGGTATCATTAACCCTTTACCAGAAGACAAAATGTTTGCCAGCATTTTCTCCTTTTCCCACAATGTTTTCAAAAGGCTTCTTCCTAGGGATCATGAAAATGGGGGATCGTTTGGGAAAGGGTTAACCATTGACCAAATAATCACAAGTGTTTCTACTTTACCAAAAAAACCAAACTTTTAGACTCTTCCATATTCAAAGCATTTGAGCTATGCTCTGGCAAATGGGGGCTTAATGCATCTCCGTGATAAATGATAGCAAGCAAGTCATCACATAATTCTGGATACATAAAACCCATTTTGTCTAGCAACCTACTGAATCATGAGGTACACTGGTTCTTTGACATGCAGGAAATTTACAAAAAGCAAAAAGTTTCGGCCCACATCAGCCTGCGTGGACTGTGCGGGCTGACCTAGGAGGATGCCTTTTGCAGATGCATTAACCCTTTACCAAAGGACAAAATTTTAGACCAGTCCAAATTGGAAGCATTTGCAGACAACAAAGTAAATGTGACAAAAAAATTGAAATTTGTCTTGGAAAGAGTAGAAAACTTTGTGGGAAAAGGAGAAAATGCTGGTTACCAGCATTTTCTCCTTTTCCCACAATTTTTTCAAAAGGCTTCTTCTTCAGGGTCGTTAAAAGTCGGGATTGTGTGGTAAAGAGTTAAGCCCCCTTCTCACACAGCATGGCAAATTTGCATACAAAAATTCAAAAGTGGCACAGATAATGAAGCTTACCATTAATAGCGTAGAAAACATTGCTGTTAAGCAGCATTTTCTCCTCTTCCCACAGTGTTTTCAAACAGTTTTATTCTTCAGGGTCATTAACTCTTACAGTGCTGAATTAATGAAATGCACCTTTTCAATCAAGAAAAATATACAAAAATATTGTTACTTCAATATAGTTTTGGCCAGAACATGTAATGAAGTAGAGGACAGGGTAGATCCAAGATCAGACTGCACGTTCTGTGCAGTCTGATCTTGATGTATACTGTATGCAATAACAACTTAAGTCGGTTCCAGCACTTTAAGGGTTAAAGCTCGGGATTGTGTACTAAAGGGTTAATCAACTATCAGAGCTCCAGATAGAGGGAGTGATTTTGATTATAGAATTGAAAGTATTAATTATTCTCAACTAAACCCTATGTTATGGGTACTCATTAGAATCGTCTCATCGAGACGATTCTAATGAGTACCCACAACATAGGGTTTGGAAGAGAAATAATGGATTTAGAATACCATCACCCACTCTTATCTGGAGCTCTGAACTATGGTCAGTTATATGGGTGGATCATCTAAAGGTCTTGATCAGTCAAGTGGTCAGTCAACTTTGGGCCTGTTTATCTCTTTCAGTGCCAATGTATGAGCCATGATCTGGCAAAAGGGGGCCCAATACATCTTCATGATGCATATTACCAAGCAATTCATCATAGTTATGAATCCATAAAATCCATTTTGTGAAACAACTGACTGATTCACAAGGTAGACTAGTCCTTTGACATGCAGAAAAATTGACCTTTAGAAAAAAGTTTCGGCCCAGGTCAGCCTGTGTGGACTGCGCAGGCTTGACATGGATCGATACTTTTTGCAGATGCATTAAGTGCCCTTTTTACAGGGCATAGCTCATATAAATTTAACCTATGTAGCCGGCTGATAATTCAGTCTACTGAAACTCAAAAAGATTTTTATGTTATAGACTTGACCTACGCAAGTGGACGTATGGATCCAGGATCTGACTGCACATTCCATGCAGTCTGATCTTGATCCATGCCGTCTGCAAAAAACACCATTTATTTTGCCTACGCTGCAAAAGGGTTATGTCGTCCCCAGAATCACAAACATCTCTCTGTCAAACACTTGTGACTTAACCCTTTACTACACAATCCAGAGTTTTAAAGACAACTAACGACCCCAAGGAAAAGGACTTTGAAAAACATTGTGAGAAAAGAAGAAAATCTTGGTTACTAGCATTTTCTCCTTTTCTCACAATGTTTTCTACCCTTTCAGAGATGAATTTCTTCATTTGCAACACTTCCTATTTGTCATCTGCAAATGCTTTCAATATGAACAAGCCTAAAATGTTGTCATTTGGTAAAGAGTTAATTGACATGTGTTAATCTAAACCTTTTGATGCTAAATACGTATACTTGACCTCTTTTAATGACCGGAAATACAGTCCATCGAAGGTCATAGAAATTTTACACTCATCCAACTTGAAAGCATTTGCAGACAACAAACTAAACTAGAACTGTCGCAAAGCAGACAAATACCCCTACCAGCCACTGAAGGAGCACAATCAGAGAATAGAAATAATTTTCAAAACAAAGTTCACCTGTGACCTTGACCTTTGACCCATGTGACCCAAAAAACAATAGGGCATCTGCATGGGTCATGAGCAGCACTTGTATAAAGTTTCAGGGTCCTAGGTCAAACGCCTTTTGTGTCAGAGCACAGAAACTAAAAAGTGTACAGACAGACGGATTGACAGACAGAAAGATGAATGGACAGATAGACATGGTGAAACCAGTATACCCCCTTTACTTCCTAGGTGGGGGAGGGTATAAATTCCATTGAAGCTCAGAGAGATTTTAGACTTATTTATGTTGAAAGCATTTGTAGACAACAAACTAAATTAAGGTAACCAACATGTTCTGATTTTTTTATGTTTTCTACCCTTTCAAAAAACAAATCATATTATTTTAGGCAATGTTCAATTTGATGTCTGCTGATGTTTCATCTCTTTACCAAACAACAAAATTTAAGACTGGTCCAAAATGAAAGCATTTGCAGATGACAAATGTTGCTATGACCCTGAACTTATGGTCATTTATTTTGTCATCTGCATTTGCTTCCAATTTGGATTAGTCTACAATTGTGTCATTTGGTAAAGTGTTAAAACTCTGTATTGTAAGGTAAAGGGTTAATTTGTCGTCTGCATTTTCTTCAGCTCCTAACTTTAGTCAGCTGGTAAACGGTTCATAGCTTAGGCACTCAGGTGACAGTCTTGTCTGTTATTAATACATTATAATTGAATCATGCTCTGGCAAAAGGTGGCTTAAAGGATCTTGGTCATGCGTTATTTGAAACAAGTCATCATATTAACTATGGATCCATAAAATCTATATTGTTTAATGATAGCAAAAAGTTTCACCTCAGGTCAGCCTGCCCAGACTACACAGGCAGACCTGGGTGGGTACTTTTTTTGCAGATGCATTAACCCTTTTCCAGATGACAAAATTTTAGCCTTGTCGAAATTGAAAGCATTTGCAGACGACAGTTACAATGTAGCTGAAATGGTGCAACTTTTCTTAGATAGGGTAGAAAACATTTTGGGAAAAGGAGAAAATGCTGGTTACCAGCATTTTCTTCTTTTCCCATAATGTTTTCAAAAGGCTTCTTTCCAAGAGGCGTCAAAAGGCGGCATTGTACGGTAAAGGGTTAAGCCCCTTTTTACACAGCATGGCTCAATTATATGGGAATCTATCAATAGCACTTGACTCTGATAATATTTATAGCAGGACTTGTCTTCCTGAATAAATCTGCTGATAAAATGGTATTATAAACATTGTTGTGGTATAGTGATTTGCTGTGAACTTATCTAACAACCTTGGGTTCTTTTTTTGCCACCAGGACACTGGCTTTCACTTTGTGACAAGCTTCCCTGTCTATATAATGTGATATATAAGACTTATAATACTATATATCATTATACAGATGGCAAAGTTTGTCACAAAACAAACTCCTGTTCTCCAGGAAGAAAGCTTTAACCCTTTCCCACACGACAAATTTTGGACTCATCTGAATTCAAAACATCTGAAAATGACATATTTAAAATTGGTACAAACATACTTAAGTTCTCTGATAGGACAGAAAACATTGTGGGAAAAGGAGAAAATGCTGGTTACCAGCATTTTCTCCCTTTCCCCGATGTTTTCAAAAGGTTCATTAAAACTCATGATTGTGTGGTAAAGGGTTAAAAAAACATAAGGAACGAATGAAAAAAATTGAAGGCAACAAATGCCATCCTGAGAAAAATAAACTAATGCAAGTAGCCAGTATTTTATCCTGTTTCACAATGTTTTTACCATTTCAGAGACAAGTACTGTATTTTTACATTTCTTAAAAAGTAGGAAAATATGCACAGTAACTTAAACTTCTTCAAATAGAAAATGTTTCGACTGTGTTTACCCTTAACTCTTTACCAAACGACAAAATTTTAGACTGGCCCAAATTGAAAGCATTTGCAGACGACAAAATAAATGTGGCTAAAAATTGAAATTTCTTTTGGAAAGGGTAGAAAACATTGCGGGAAAAGGAGAAAATGCTGGTTACCAGCATTTTCTCCTTTTCCCACAATGTTTTCAAAAGGCTTCTTTCTCAGGGTTGTTAATAGTAGGGATTGTGTGGTAAAGGGTTAACCTTTGACTAGACATTCCTAACTTCAAGTGAGGAAGCAGGCTTTTGAAAACACTGTGGGGAAAGGAGAAAATGACACTCCAATCATGGGATACATTTTCAAGAGGTGAAAACATTGTGATAAATGAAGAAAATGCTGATAACCTTTCCTACATGTTTTCCAAAGCCATATTTCTTGGGATTTAAAAAACACAGAAATACATGCTAACTCTTTCACTACTAATGATAACTTGATTACCTTCTGCGGACAGCTTAAATTAACATAAGACTGCACATAATGTGCAGTCTGATCTTGATCTAGACTGTCCGATACTCTGTTTTTAACCTATGGCAAAAGTCGTTTTCAATACAAGTGGAAATCCATTTTGAGAGCTTGGAAAAAAAAACTGGAATTTCCGGAGTTAGTAATTTAAGAGTTAAAGAGCGAGATATCAACATTATTCTGTACATGAACGTCTTCCTACCCGAGTAGTCTGTAGACCATACGCATGTTTGGAGGACAAATCATGGAAGATCAGGGAAGATTTTCTCCAGTCCAGACTGAATGAATGTACAGCTGACCCCAGGGTGATAGTGCGTAATTGCTGAAAGCAACAAATAAATTAAAAATTAATTTTCACAGAGTTAAAATAAAAATTTTCCTGAAATTTAGTTGCAGCAGACAACTTTGAAAGCAACCTTGTAGAATAACTCCTTTTTCCACAATGTTTTCAAAAAAATGTACCAGACTACAAAATTTTAAGCAGTGAAAACAACACCTTAAAGTTTTCTAAAATGATGAAATTTATCAAAAAAAAAGGCAGACAACATGGTACAACAAGGAGAAAATGCTGGTTACAAAGTTAATGAAAGCCTGTCTATCATAAAAATTTATACTGGTACTCTTGAAATTTTCATTATTATCAATGATTATCAACTTTTACAGGAGTTATGGCCCTTTGAATTTTTTTTCCAGATCAAGTGACAAGGAGAGCAGTAGTGGGTAATTGTCTGATAGTATTAGTTTAAATTTTAACACTTTACCCACAATGCCAACTTTTAACATCTTTACCACACAATCCCGACTTTTAACAACCCTGACAAAGACAGCTTTGGAAGACATTATAGGAAAAGGAGAAAATGCTGGTAAGCAGCATTTTCTCCTTTTCCCACAATGTTTTCTAACCTTCCCTAAAACAAATTTCAATTTGGCAGTCACATTTAATGTTGTCTGCCATTGCTTTCAATTTGGACCAGTCTAAAATTTTGTCGTTTTGTAAAGAGTTAATGATCCTGAGAAAGAGGCCTTTTGAAAACATTGCAGGAAAAAGAGAAAATGCTGGTAACCAGCATTTTCTCCTTTTCCCACTATGTTTTCTACCCTATCATTTGAGCCTTACTGAAATTGTCGTCTGCAAATGCTTTCAATTTGGATGGATCTTAAATTTTGTTGTGTGGTAAAGGGATAATCATTTTCCTATATGTACAACACTGCGGATATTCAGACAAAAAAGTGATGAGAAACTTACAATTGCGGTCTCCCTGGTAATGGGTGTTCCACCAATCATTGAACGCGCTCTGGCTGACTTTGTGGGCAACTTGGGTATTAGAATAGGATCTGTAAATATGACGAAATACATAGGCTGAAACGTCTTTTTGACAGAGTTTTTAACTTTTTACCACACAATCCCTACTTTGAAGGTCCCCGAAGAAGAAGCCTTTTGAAAACATTGTGGGAAAAGGAGAAAATGCTAGTAAACAGCATTTTGTCCTTTTCCCACAATGTTTTCTACCCTTTCAAAGACAAATTCCATCATTTGAACCACATTTAAATTGTTGTCTGCAAATACTTTTCATTTGGACAAGTCTTCAATTTTGTTTTTCTGGTAAAGAGTTAACCTTTGCCAAATATTGCTTTAGCAGCCCTTGAGAAGAATGCTGTTGAAAACAATGTGGGAAAAGGAGAAAATGGTGATTAGCAACATGACTTTGTTGATTTAAATTGGTAATAATGGTGGATGATATTGATCTTAGATGGACTTTCTGTGCAGTCTGATCTTGATCTATGTCATCCGCAAAAGCTTTTGACTATGGCATTGAAAGGGTCAAACACGACACCTATGGTTAATAGAAATTCTGTGCCGTCCAATTATATGCATTGATGAAAGTATTTACTCACTCATTATCCTTTGCATAGAGGTCAATTTCAAATCAATTTGCTCGAGTAATACACAGACTAAAATCTATCAAAGTACAAACAGATGCACTGGCCACCTTTCCTGTCTAAAATGATATATGTAGTGGGGGTGCTAAGCAAAAAAACAAAAAAATAAGCAAATACTAGACTTAAGAATTTGTAAAACAACACAGGTACCTGTGGTCAATGCATGATCCATATAAAATGTTTTTACTCTTTGTGTCAGATGTGGAATGACTTTGGGTGGCTGTTTTTTGTCATTTAAGGTCACTCTTCTCTAGAAAAAAAAATAATCTGTGAATTCCATAATTTCATCATAATCACTGTACACTTTTAAATTATATACAGGGGTTGAAATTAGCACTCACTAACTCGCAAAATGCAAGTGAAAGTCAAAAATTGCGAGTTGAAATCACCAATCACTTGCACTTTTTTGTGAGTTCAAAAAATTTGCTACATTATTCCATTTTTATGCAAAATCGAAAATTATGGTGCACCATTTGTTACTGAGATTGCATGAAGCTTGTTTTTCTTTATTACATTATGTAAAGATTGCCATTCATGCAATCAAAAATGATCATAATCTTTTCACGCTAGGGTTGCCTGCAAAATACTGTTCCGCAAGTACCAGAAGTGTAGTAAATGACAGTTCTGCATTGCTGAAAACAGCCATACGATCATCTGAAGGGAAAACCCAGATTGAGAGTCAATAAATTTTTACAGAAAAATCTTAATTTCTTATTTGGCAAGTAGCAACTTGCATTTAGCAAGTTGGAAATTATGGCACTTGCAATTTTTAGTAAGTGGCAAAAAAAGTTAATTTCAACCCCTGAAATATTTCATTTATACACGTTAAACAATATGTATATAAAAATATTCTTTGCCTCTTTAAGTTTGTAAAAGTTATACGAAATATCACTTTTTTAACAATATTTAATATGACAATACAATTAATAAGCTTTTTTGTATATAATTCCTGTGAAACACCAGTAAAAACATGAATTTCATAGAAGAAGGCAAAATCCAGCAACTTTATGATGAAAATTATTATATAATTTTTTTTTATTATATGACAACAGAGAAATCTGTTAATTTAATAACAAACCCTACCTAGATATTTTCTTCTTAAACCACACAAACAAAATTTCAAACTGGTCCAAATTGAAAGTATTAATTTTGTAGATGACACAGTAAATGTGATGATACTTTTCTGTGAAAGGTTAAAAAACATTGTAGGAAAAAAAGAAAGTGCTGTTAACCAGGTTTCTTCCTTAGGGTTGTTAACTCTTTACCAAACGACAAAATTTTGGACAAGTCCAAATTGAAAGCATTTGCAGACAACAGAATAAATGTGACTTAAAAATTGAAATATGCTTTTGAAGGGGTAGAAAACATTGTGGAAAAAGGAGAAAATGCTGGTAACAAGCATTTTCTCCTTTTCCCACAATGTTTTCAAAAGGCTTCTTCCTTAGGGTTGTTAAAACATGGGATTGTGTGGTAAAGTATTAAAATCAAACTATTATAAAACAAAATTACTCACATCAGAGCTACTCATTCACAAATAAAGTACATGTTACGTCACAAAACTGATACAGAATTTTTATGAACAAACTCTTTAGAAACCACCTCATAGATTTACATAATTTTTGTTCCTTAAAACAATCTAATTTGAACCTACTGCATAAACATGTTTTAGCTTTCTTTCTGACATGCATTTTTCTTTTTATTTTTCAATATTACCAGTTTTCTTTTTTCATCTTGTGCTATTTTTTTGTATATTTTACAGCACATTTGTGTTCTGCAGCACAGCCTGTTTTCACATGTGTACAATATCATTAATCCTTATTCTTCATCCTAGACAATGACAATAGTTATTCAAAGTACATGTATAAAGACCTCTGGCCCATAAAACTTATGACATACATGTACATATATAGATACACACATATACATATATAGAGAGATTGAAGAAGCATGTGATCATATAGTGCTACTTTATTTGTCATAGTTTTTTGTTTGTAGTAAAGTTGCTTACACCTGTACCTGATTTACACTAGCTGAAAAGATAGTGATTTCTTACCTGATCCTATATAGAAGAATGGAAAAGAGTTACCCTGAAATTCTTGTGTTAAAAAAGCTTTCATGTAAGCTCATACATTATTGTAAAAACTAGGTACAATTCTTCATACATGGTGAATACAACACAGTGTTAAGACAACATCAAACACATTATACTAAAAATTACAATAATTAACTCTTTACTGAACAACAAAATTTTAGACTAGTCCAAATTGAAAGCATTTGCAGACAACAAACTAAACATAAATCAAAAATTAAAATTTGTTTAGGGGAAGCTAGAAAACATTGTGGGAAAAGGAGAAAATGCTGGTAACCAGCATTTTCTCCTTTCCCACAATGTTTTCAAAGGGCTTCTTTCTCAAAACCTGTGATTGTGTTGTAAAGAATTAAAAGGTTGTGAAAATCAACAACAAACTTGAATCAAATATTTCTTCAAATCAAACCATGGCAAATTGTTTGTAGACAAATGATGAAAATTGTCTTCGATGGGGTAGAAAACATGAGAAAAGGAGAAAATGCTGGTTTTCCGCATTTTCTCCTTTTCCCACAACATTTTCAAAAGGTCTCTTTCTCTGGGTCATTAAAACTCGGTGTATTGTGTGGCACAGGGTTAACCTAACTGAACCTGGGTTTAATTGATTATGCAGACATTGTAGGTCAAGACTAGACTGCACAGAGCATGCATTTATTTTGCACTGCAAGGATTAAACTAGTAAGTCCAACTCTCTGGACACGATGACATGCTGTTATACCCACTGTAGATCTAGGTCATATTGTACTAAAGATGCAGCCCAATTTGAAGCTACAGTGTCCAATCTCTGCAAGATATTCTGAACAAAATAGCCTGAAATTTCTTAATACATGTATTTAAGCCATGCTCTGGCAAAAGAGGGCTTAATGCTTCTCCATTATGCATTATACCAACCAAATCATCTCATAATTATGGATCCATGAAATCCAATTTGTCTAACAATCAACTGGTTGAGGGTAGGATGGTCCTTTGACATGCCGAAAATTAAATGCTGGCAAAATGTTTCGACTCATGTCAGCCTGCACATTTTATGCAGGATGACATGGGTCAATACTTTTTGCAGCTGCATTAAGCCCCCTTTTTACTAAGCATGACTCATTTATGTATGTCCTACTGCTTGAAACTGTCCATTTCATTCTTTAAGTAAATCTATGTGTTAATGAAAAGTGACGTATGAAAAACGATTACTTGCAGACAGTGTCAAAAACAAACAAGCCTGACAAACAGACTGTCAAAAAGTGAACAAACATTTGGACACTACCTCTACATCTGTGTCTTCATCCAGTATTTGTGTTGCCACTGGTGGCATACCCTAATAGAATAATGAATATTAAACCCAAATATGTAATACAAAAGTGTGATCACTTAGTAAAATTACAAACCCAAGTATTTAGTAAAAAAGGCAGACTCTTGTACAATCAGAAACCTCAGTATATGGTAAAAAAGTGGGATGCCCTACTGGAATTATAAACCCAAGTATATGGAACAAAAGTGGGGTGCCTAAGTAGAACTATAAACCCAAGCATATGGTACAAATGAGGCATGGCCTAGTAGAATCATAAACCCAAGTATGTGATCTAGATGTGGCATGCACTGGTAGAATTATAAACCCAAGTATATGGTACAAATGTGGCATGCCTTAATAAAATTTATGACCCAAGCATATGGTACAATATGACATTCCTTTGTAGAATTATAAACCCAAGTATCGTTAAATAGTACAAATGTGGGATGCCCTAGTAGAATTACTAACCCAAGTATAGTACTAATGTGGTATGCCCTATTACAGAATTGTAAACAAAACTATATTGTACAAAAGTGGGATGCCTTAGTAGATTTATAAACCCAAGCATATGGCACAAATGTGGCATGCCCAGGTGGTAGAAATATAAACCCAAGAATCTGGTACAAATGTGGCATGCCCAAGTAGAATTATAAAGGTTAAATCCAAGTAAATGGTACAAATGCCACACCCTAGGGGTTGCTTAACCTCAGGCCTATTTGATGAGGGATCCAGAAGGTTTATTGATTGATTGTATGGTGTTTAACGCCTTTTTCAACATTATTTCAGTTATATCAGGGCAAGTGCACCTAGCCATGCTTTCCTGGAGTTTCTTTTACCAGTACTACGCACAATGTTCTTTCCAAGCTACTGGCTGCTTTCTCACATAGCCATCATCAAACCATGGTCAGCAGTGAGAGAGGAATGAATCCTTTCGCAATGACTATCTTCAATCTGGGGAAAGAAATTGGCAGGGTCCAGAAGGACACACACACACACACACACACACACACACACACACACACACACACACACACACACACACACACACACACACACACACACACACACATATATATGGACCATGCTCTGTGACAAGGGGGCTTAATGCATCTGCAAAAAAAATCGCCCCAGGTCAGCCTGCACAGTCCTCGCAGGATGACCTGGGCCAAAACCTTTTGCTATTGGTCAATCTTTTGCATGTCCAAAGACCAGTTTACCTCATGACTGGACAAAATGGACTCCATGATATTTACAACATTAATTACAGAGACTTAAAGGGATGTTAAAGTGGCAAACAACAGTTCCAGAATTTGACAAAGTTTGTACAGCAATTAATTTGATAACTGATACATTGATTTCATCTGAGCATAAAACAAAAAGGTCATCTGGGCATAACATTTTAGTTTTACTAATGAAAAAAAATCTACCAATAAGGAGCTTCAAATTGACAGCAAATCAATATTGTATGCCTTATAGCTAATGGATTACAACAGTCTTTTATGCAGTTTTCAACATTATTTTAGTCATATCATGGCAACAGCAGGCTTATTCATCTGACCAGTACTAAGCTGGGGTATTCCCAAGGACACACCCACAAAAAAACTCATAGTCTCTGGGGAGGATCAGGGCTCGTACTCAACAACCATTCTGAAGAATGTTCTTAGTCTAATTCTCCAGACTTTTCTTCATTTGAAAGTTATACAACTTCTGATTGGCTAAACCATTTGGTTTAGCCAATCAGAAGTTGTGTTACCTTCAAATCAGAAAATGTTGGATCAAAAGACTAAGAACGTTCTCAAGAATGGTTGGTGAATACGGACTGGAACCTGGCGCTTACAGGTTGCCAATGCTAAACTTTCACCACTGAGCTGTACAAGACCCCCATGGTGTGCCTAGACCCACAGAAATCTATAATTATATTGTTTCTCCACAAGTGCACTGTTTTAATGTATAATTAAGTTATCACATTATATCATTTTCTATTCGATCAAAAACAAGGTAAAACAATTAATAGAAAAAAAAATTAAAAACTTCAAAGCCATGGTTGTACTCTCTTATAATGTTTCTTCTTCACAACTTGTAGTAAATTTAGCAGAGTACCATACAATAGATTTGAAGGCTAAACTAAAAAAAATTAATCCTTTACAAAATAATCATGTGTTTTAACAACCCTGAGGTGAAAAGCCTTTAAGTGAAAATCATGGGTAAACGAGAAAATACTTGTAGCAAGCATTTTCTCCTTTTCAAACAATGTTTTCCAGAATTTTAGAGACAAATTCTATCCTTTCAGCAAAACAGAATTTTTTGAAAGAGTCTAATATTCATTGTCCGGTAAAGAATAAGAGAACAGAACAGACAAGCATGGGTAAGACTTTTGCAAAATCTCCAGAATACATTTTGAATACATTGTCATTTCATTTATGCTCAACACCTGAGCTGGGGGATATTTCACTGCCAAAATCTTGTCTTCATCAATATTCATGAGGTAATAATTTGACCGTTCAAATGATCAAAATTTGTGGTTCCAATTAACCGTTTACCACACAACAAAATTTCTGAGTACTCTAAATCGAAAGCTATTTGCAGATGACAAATTAAATATGGTTCTAGTGGAAAAAGTTGTCTGAGAAAGGATAGAAAACTTTGTGGGAAAAGGAGAAAATGCTAGTTAAAAGCATTATCTCCATTTCAAACTATGTTTTGTAAAGCTTTCTTCCTCACGGTCGTTAAAACTTGCAATTGTATGGCAAAGGGTTAAAAATACTCCAACATGGACTCTAGCCATAAGAATTATTTTGGAAATGTAGACCCAGAAAATCTACCGGTATTTGTACAAGTAATTTGTAACATGTCACCTCATTGGTCAAAAGTACCACAAAAATGTCATCATGGAACCAATGACAAGCTCCATTAATTGATCATACAAGAATTTGCCATTCAAATAACCCATGGTATTATAGATAAAGAGTACTACATTTGAGGGTAACAGAGAAAGGGGTTAATAGGTATGGGTAGGGATAGATTCTATATTAACCCTTTACCAAGTACATGTAATCTCATGTTTTAATGACCCTAAGAAAGACAGCTTTTGAAAACATTGTGGGAAAAGCAGAAAATGCAGGGTTACCAGCACTTGCTCCTTTTTCCCTTTTAGAAACAACTTTAATCACTTAAGCAATATTTAATTTGTTGTCTGCATGTGCTTTCACAATGGGCAAGTGTAAAACTCTGCTGCTTAGTACAGGATTTGGTGTAAAGTAATCAAAGTATCAAGGGTAACTGACAAAGGTATAAATAAGGATGGGCACAGATCAGATAAAATTAGTGTAGAATAATCAAAGTATCAAGGGTAACAGACAAAGGCATAAATAAAATAGGGATGGGTACAGATCAGATGAAATTTGGTGAAACAGGACTTCTCTAATCTTTATATCCTTTAGAGCACTTACTAAATGAAACATATATTTTCAGTTAAGAAAAAGAGTCCTTAAATCTATAAGCACATTTTACATCTTTAGGTGTCCCAGCAGGTCTTACAGATTAAGATTAAGATCAGACTGCAAAAAATGTGTAGTATGACCTCGGATCTTTGCTGTCCACTTTGCTGAGACATTCTGGACAAAAGCAATAGAAACTTTTAAGCAGTTGCAACTTTTTCCAACTTTTTTTTTTTCTCAGACACCCCAGTCTAACAGCCTATCTGAGAGCCTTGGTCCAACTCTACCATGAATAATTTCCCTTGGTCTGCGGCAGGGATAATCACTACACAGATTTTTTTGACATGTCAAAAACAGTCATGCTGAAACTCCAACAGCTACTGATTACATCAGATCTCCGCAGATCGGAACAGTTCTGCAGATGGAGGAAGATGACATTTCATGACCACATGATTGAATTTGATCAAGGTTCTCAGATAGGCGGCAACAATGGCATATTATTTAGTGCTCTTTGCCATTTTGAGGCTGTTTTGACAGAATAGCAGATAGAACCAAAACAGGATCTGTGCAGTCTGATCTTGATCTATACTCTGTATCAAAGCAAACCAAAGTCATTTGTAGCGCTCTAGAAGATAATTTTTAAGTGATATGGATTAATCTGGAGAACTTACTCTGCCATGTTGAGCTACTCTAGGTGTGTCCTATAAAAGTCATACAAATTAACAACCTTTATACTATGGCATTATTAAACCTGAGACAAAGCATGTTTCAGCACACTCTTTGTCTTTATCCATTTTGGTGAAGAACCATTTTTATGTGGTTCTACCCACGTCAGATAGGATATTGTATTGGCTGTAAGAATTGACCTGGTATGGCTTGGCTAACCTTTGACGTAAGTCAACCAATTTAATTTTCATTTCAGTGGCCTATAGACCCATTTCCGAATTGTTCATCATAAATCTACATCAACACATGAATCATAACAATGCTTCATTGATCCTTTATCAAATATGTCTACTCATGATGATTTCAGGATTACATTATTTTAAATGTACCTCAGTCTAAACTGCAGTGAACTGTTACATAGCTCCGCCCTGCGAGGTCAATTCTTACAGCCAATAGCAATAGTTCTAGTAAACTAGTCATATTCAAACGATGAGCCACACAGAGTATGCAGATGTCCTAGTTTAACTTTGTCTTTTATTAACAGAAATATCATGAATTGATCCTTTGACAGACCACTGGCCTCCAGGTTCCAAATCCTACACCTTTACCTGGCAGGATCCTAAAACGGTTAACCCTTTACCACACAATCCCTAGTTTTAACCAATTTGAGGAAGAAGACTTTTGAAAACATTGTGGGAAAAGGGGGAAAATGCTGGTTACCAGCATTTTTTCCTTTTCCCACAATGTCTTCTAACCAAACAATGGAGAATTCCATTATTTGAATCATGTTTGATTTGTTGTCTGGAAACGCTTGCAATTTGGACGAGTCTAGAATTTTGCCGTTTAGAAAAGAGTTCACGCAGTTCATTCCTGACCAGAACTATCACAAAAAGTGACCTGTTACCAACTTCATTAGCAAGGAAAGCTTCTGTTTCAATCTAACTTATTCAACTGCTTACCAATATTCCAAGGCTTCTGCCTGGCTTTGTGCCTGTAACTGAAACCAAAACTTGCAGCAAAACTCATCCTCCTCAAACTAAACAGTTACACCCTGAAGGTCGTGCTATCAAACAAAACATTGTTCAGAGCTCCAGATAGAGGGAGTGATTTTGATTTCAAAATTGAAAATATTAATTATTCTCCATGAAACCCTATGTTATGGGTACTCATTAGAATCGTCTCATGGAGACTATTCTAATGACTACCCACAACATAGGGTTTGGAAGAGAAATAATGGATTTAGAATACCATCACTCCCTCTATCTGGAGCTCTGATTATATTTGTGCATTTATTACTGTGGTAATGTCACCTTGCCTTCTTCCATCATAAGCTTATATTTAGGATCTTTGCGGATCTTCCAGCCAAGAAAGCTAGCCATAATAATGTCTGCTAGCCCACACATGTACTCAGTCTCCTGGGTGCTGTCAAAGTCAGCTTGGGCTTCAATCACCCGAACCAGTATGGTCTGATTTGTAAATTCCAATTCATAGCATGAGATGCTATATGATGCTACAGCACTCTTTGGAATATCAACTCTTAACTCTTTACCACACAATCCGGCGTTTTAACGACCCTTAGAAAAGAGGCCTTTTGAAAACATTGTGGGAAAAGGAGAAAATGCTGGTAACCAGCATTTTCTCCTTTTCCCACGATGTTTTCTACCCTATCAAAGACAAATCACATCATTTGAGTCACACTGAAATTGTCGTCTGCAAATGCTTTCGATTTTGGCCAGTCTAAAATTTTGTCGTTTGGTAAAGGGTTAAACTAACAACAAAATTTTAGACTCCACCAAATTGAAGGCATTTGCAGACCACAAATTAAATGTAGCCTAAAGAAATCCATTCAAAATATCTATTTCACTTATTCACGCATTTAATACTTGATTAACTCTTTTCCAAACGAGCCCTGGTTTTCACGTGTCTGCAGTACAAGTCTTTTGAAAACACTGTGGGAAAAGGAGAATTGCTCATAACGAGCAATTTCTCCTTTTCCCACAGTGTTTTCTACCCTTTTGGAGACCTTTCTGCTATTTTCATCAAATTTAAAATTGTCGTCTGCGAGCTCTTTTAATTTGGACCAGTCCAAAATTTGTCGTTTCAAAATTGAAAGCTTTTGTAGACAAAAATTTGATATAATTCAAAAGATGAAGTCAGTCTCTGAATGGTAGAAAACATTGTGGGAAGAGGTGAAAATGCTGGTTGCCTGCATTTTCCCTTTTTCCCCACAAAGTTTTCCGAAATCTCTTTCCCAAGGGTCGTTAGAACCTGGGACTGTTTCGTAAAGAGTTCATACCTGACAAACTATTTGGATAAATTGAAGAAAAAATATCTTTACACCTCTATGTAAAATACATGTAACATATTGACATAAATCTGACAGGATTATTTGCCAACATTTAAAACTACAATATATATATATATAATTATAAACCATGCTCTGGCAAAGGAGGTTTAACTCTTTACCACACAAATATGTAGACCTGTCTAAATTGAAAGAATTTGCCAACTTAATTCAGATGTGGCTCAAATGATAGAATCGGTCTTTGGTAGGGTAGAAAACATTGTGGGAAAAGGAGAAAATGCTAGTTACCTGAATTTTTTCCTTTTTCCACAGTGTTTCCAAAAGCCCTCTTTCTGTGGGTTATTAAAACTCAGGACTGTGTGGTTAAGAGTTAATGCATCTCCATGACGCATTATACCAAGAATGTAATCACATATTTTTTTGCATGTATTGATCCATGCAATCTATTAAAAGTATAACAAGAAACTGAATCATGATGTAAACGGGTCCTTTGACATGCAGATAATCAGGCAGAACTCCAGATTGAGGGAGTGATTTTCATTATAGAATTGAAAATATTAGTTATTCTCAACTAAACCCTATTTTATGGGTACTCATTAGAATCGTCTCATCGAGACGATTCTAATGAGTACCCACAACATAGGGTTTGGAAGAGAAACAATGGATTTAGAATATCATCACTCCCTCTTATCTGGAGCTCTGATCAGGGATTGAAAATTACATGTTATATATCCCTGATATAATTGATCCAATAGCAAAAGGTTTTGACCCAGGTCAGCCTACGCATACTGTCTTATAAAATGTTCATCAGAGAGAAAGGGATGAATCCTATTGCAATGACTATCATTCATCCTTAGAAGAAATTTGCCTGACCCGGGGATCAAACCTGCTACCCCTGGGATTCGAGCCCTGTATGTTACTGAATGAGCTACCGGGGCTTGGTACAAGTAAAAAAAAGAATGTAATGTAAAATGTATACCCCAATATTTATTCCTGTCCCTCCATTAAAGATTTTCAGGAGTCTATCCAGATTGTCTCTGTCTATACTTGAAGACTTGCTCTCTCTGCTCATAGATGATTCTGTCTCTGCCATCGTCTCAGCCATGGTCCAACTATAATCATCTGATGGAGAAAAAATTATATGAGCCATGCTCTGGCAAAAGGGAAGTTAATGCATCTCCGTGATAGATGATACCAAGCAAGCTGTCATGTTATTATGGATCTGTAAAATTCATTTCGTAGAGTAACTGTCTTAATCATGAGGTAGAATGGTCCTTTGACATACAGAAAATTGACCAATAGCGAAAAGTTTTGACCCCTTTTCACACAGCATGGCTCATATAATTATTATTATCTATCTCTTGTATGTTAACCCTTAGACTGCTGATCAGAACTCAAGGTGCTTATGCAGCCATTGTAGATCAAGATCAGACTGCCAATAATGTGCAGTCTGATCTTGGATGTATGATAAGGAAATATACCTCCCTCCAACACAAATAAAACTTAGAAATTGCAATATTTGGGTTTTTTACAATTTGTTAGATTTCAAAAGTTCCATTTGACTCATTTACCAGTTCAAAGATACCGGTACATTCTTACAGCCAGAGAGAAAAAAACACTAAAAATTTGACAGACTGTAGAATGGTGCAAAATTTAATCAGCTGCGTAAACATAGATAAAATACTGATACATATGGTGTAAAGGATAAAATTTAATACATTTATCAAATCTTTGATTTATCACCTGAAACTTCACAGTAGTGATTTCTTTGATGGCCTCCAGAAAATGAAATTCATATTCTATCCGTCTTAATCTATGCAATCTTGCAAACGTCAGGGGCTATACATGGCATGAAGATACAAGAATGATTATAGCTTAATCAAATAAAGACGTAATGGATTAAAAACTGGCTGAATTGGTCAATTTTTTGCATATTAAAGAACCTGTCTATCTCATGATCAGCCAAGCCCCCGTAACTCATGCAGTCAGTAGCGTACAGGACTTGAGAACAGGAGGTTGCTGGTTCGATCCCCGGCTTGGCCACTTTCTTTCTGAGAATTGATGATAGTCATCACGGCAAGATTCACTCCTCTCTCACCGCTGACCATTGTTTTGATGATGGTTATGTGGGAAAGCAGCCACTGGCCTGGAAAGAATACTGTGTGGAATACTGGTAAAAGAAAACTAGGTGCAATGGCCACCATGATATAACTAAAATAATGTTGAAAACGGCATTAAACACAATACAATCAATCAATACAATCAATCTCATAACCAAGTCAGTTTTTAGAAAAAAGTGGCTATTATGGATCCATAACATATGATGGCTTGAAACCATCACGGAGATGCATTAAGCCCCCTTTTGACAGAACAAGGCTCTAATGTCAATAACCCTTCACAAGATGACAAAGTTTGAGACTTATCCAAATTGAAAGCATTTGCAGATGACAATTTCAACGTGGCTCAAATGGTACAGTTTTTCTTTGATAGGGTAGAAAACATTGTGGGAAATGGAGAAAATGCTGGTTACCAGCATATTCTCTTTTCCCACAATGTTTTCAAAAGGCTTCTTTCGCAGGGTCGTTAAAATGTGGCATTGTGTGGTAAAGGATTTAAAAAAAAAGATAGACAGCATAAATTTGCAAGCAAATAGGCTGGGACACTAAAAATAAACATATATCTACATTTTTTGACCAATCACAATTTTCTATTTATTCATTCTTTATCAGTACCAAAAAGTACAAATAGGTCCAGCCAGCACATGTACATGCCAGCGCATTCAGCTATGCCGAAAAAAAAGGGTACGACCCTCAAATCTTTCTTCACAACTATAATTGCCTTGGCACCCAGAAGTGATCAAGATCAGACTGTAAAATATAAAAATATACAGTCTGATCTTTGATTTACATGTACACCGTCTGCTTTACTGGGACATAATCAACAAAAGCAACCTTAAAATTACAACTAATTTGGTCTTATTCCCAAAATGAAAATGTCTATTAGTTTGACTCTGTGCTTGAAGGGTTAAATTTCTCATTCATGTATCGAAAAAATACTTGGCCTTCATAATCAATAGATAAAGGCCAGAAAATAAAAATCAATAAACTAAACACTGTTAATAGGGTGACATTGTCTCTCTAATCATAATGAACTTGTCAATAAAATCTCTAACGTAGTTCTTTACCAAATAACAAAATGAAAGCACTTGCAGCCAAGAAATTAATCCTTTACCAGACGACAAAATTTTACCCTTGTCCAAATTGAAAGCATTTGCAGATGACAATTTTAACATGGCTAAAATGGTGTAATTTTTCTTTGATAGGGTAGCATTGTGGGAAAAGGAGAAAATGCTGGTTACCAACATTTTCTCCTTTTCCCACAATATTTTCAAAAGTCTTCTTTTTCTGGGTCATTAAAAGGCGGCATTGTGCGGTAAGGGGTTAAAGTCCCAGTAGCAGCAAAAAGTAAACAATTATGTGTTAGAATGCATCTGGAAAACATTGTGAAGATGATAATCTATTATTGTACAGAAAAGGTCAGCCCAAGTTCAATTACAGATTGTCATATTCACAATAATTTCCATACTTTTAAATGGTATGATTTAAATTTAAATATATTTTACTATCCCCTTTGTTTACTTTTGGTTACTACTGGGCTTTTAATTATACTTGATATGATGATTTCTCACTCTGATAGGGTAGACAACATTGTCAGAAAAGGAGAAAATGCTGGAAACCAGCATTTTCTCCTTTTCCCACATTTTTTCCTCTATCCTATCAAAGAAAGATCACATAATAATTTGAGCCACATTGAAATTGTCCTCTGCAAATGCTTTCAATTTGGACAGGTCTAAAATTTTGTCATGTGGGAAAGGGTTAACCCTTTACCAAACAATCCCGGAATTTAACGACCCTGGGAAAGAAGCCTTTTGAAAACGTTGTGGGAAAAGGAGAAAAATGCTAGTAACCAGCATTTTCTCCTTTTACCATGATGTTTTCTACTCTACCTAAAACAAATTTCAATTTTTGAGTCACATTTTTTTTCTCATCCGCAAAAGCTTGCAATTTGGACTGGTCTACAATTTTGTCATTTGGTAAAGAGTTAAACATGATGTCTACAGGGAAAAAAGGTGGGAAAGATATACAAGAATATTACTGACAACAATCAAATATTCCTTTTCCCATGAAGGTTTTTAACATACTGTTATACAGACCTCCAGATAAAAGGGAGTGATAGTATTCTAAATCCATTACTTTTCTTCCAAACCCTATGTTGTGGGTACTCATTAGAATCGTCAAGGTAATGGATTTCTAGTGGGAGTGTCCTTGGGCAAGACACCTCTGAGCCCTGACCTAGTACTGGTGAAACCCAAGACACACCTGAATTCAAGCCATGCTCTGGCAAAAGGGGGTTTAATTTATATCTGTGATGCATGATATCAAGCAAGTTTTCATATAATTATGAATCCGTAAAAACCATTTTGTCTAACATTATACAATCAGCAGAATACTGCAGTAGAATGGTCCTTGGACATGCAGAAAATTGACCAATAGCAAAGAGTTTCGACCCAGATCAGCCTATGCAGACTGAACAGGATCAGTCAGGCTGATCTTGGGCAATACTTTTAGCATTAAGCCCCTTTTCATAGGGACCAGCACCAGAGCATAGTTCATTTATAAGTATGATGGTATTCCCCTGATATGAAAGCAACATTAAATAGATCTACCATGAACCATCAATCAAATTAAAAAGAAAATCTATAAACAACGTAGATCAATCCTTTTGCCAAATTAAGTGTTAACCTTTAACCCTTTACCGCACAATGCTGCCTTTTGACGCCCCTGGCAAAGAAGCCTTTTGAAAACATTGTGGGAAAAGAAGAAAATGCTGGTAACCAGCATTTTCTCCTTTTCCCACAACGTTTTTTACTCTATCAAACAAAAATTGCACCATTTCAGCCACAGTGAAATTGTCGTCTGCAAATGCTTTCAATTTGGACAGGTCTAAAATTTTGTCGTGTGGTAAAGGGTTAAAATAACATTGATAACTAGTTGCCTTTGAGGGCAGTGTAGATCAAAGATCAGACTGCACTATCCTCTTTGCTGAGACATTTTTTGGGCAACACTCAGAATGTCTTTTGTGTTTATTCAGCGCTCTAAGTTTTAACCCTTTCCCAAACAAGCCCTGGTTTTCACGTGTCTGCAGTACAAGTCTTTTGAAAACACTGTGGGAAAAGGAGAAATTGCTCGTAACGAGCAATTTCTCCTTTTCCCACAGTGTTTTCTACCCTTGTTGAGAACTTTCTGCCATTTTCATCAGATTTAAAATTGTCGTCTGCAAACTCTTTCAATTTGGACCAGTCCAAAATTTGTCGTTTGGGAAAGGGTTAAGAAAAAACGAACATAGGAAATCTACTTACCTGAGAATCTTTGATTTCCAAGTTCTTTCAGTTTCACGTTGCACAAAGTTTTGAAAACTTATTATTTCTCTAGGAACGGTCACCCGTTTATAAATACGTCGTTCACAACTATCACTCCACAAATTCAATCTGAAACTGCACAACTGTTATAACAAGTCCTAGATTTCTTTTGACAATTCCTGTGAAACTTGAGAGCTTTCTGGGTGTAAAATTTCTTGTTGACATTGTTGGATTTGGAGGTCTTCGGATAATATCCGGCACAGATAAATTGATTTTCCGATATTTTCATTGGTCAATTAGGTAACTATGGACGCTAGCCAAAAGTTATTTTAAACTCCCCAATAAATTAGAGATCTACATCGTCATTGTAGCATGGCTATTGCATAATTTCTAGTGTGTGGACTTAAGTCGGATTGCACTTGCAGGCTGATCATCGTCGAATAACTCGTCAAATTCAAAACTTATGGGCGCGCAGGATAAGAGGTCGCGCTTGCAGCAACCATTCGTTTCGCAAGATCTTCCCTTTTTTTTTGAAATCATAATAAAAACCTGAATATTTTTATTCGCCTGTAAACACGGCTTTAAAACTAAGAAATAGTCAGAAATGCGAATATATTTAGAAAGCGGGAGAAACATTTCATCATTTTTTTTTTTAAAATAGATCTAGACTTTTTATTTCTTTTTGTTATCCTGTCAGTCACGAAGTAGGTCTATAACCATTAGTAGAGTAGGATGAACGTCGTAAGTTTGGACCACAGCAACAATAAAATGAGCCATGCTATGTTTAAAGGGGGCTTAAAGCATCTGCGAAAAAAAAAATCGACCCAGGTTAGCCTGCGCAGTCAGCGCAGGCTGACATGGGCCGAAACTTTTCGCTATTGGTCAATTTTCTGTATGTCCAAGGATAAGTCGACTTCATTATTCAGTAGGTTATTAGAAAAAGTGGCAATTATAGATCCATAATTAGGTGATGGCTTGTTTGGTATCATGGATCACGGAGATGCATTAAGCCTCTCTCCCTCCCTGCAGTCCACCGTTTGTCCTTCGCATACTAGCTCTATATATATTTTTTTTTTCTTTTTATTTTCAGACCACAAAATTTTAGACTGGCTTGTCTATTCTGAAAGCTAATGCAGACGGCAATTTTAAATACGTGTCTTAGATAATAGGCTTTGTCTCTAAAAGGGTAAGTAAAAAGACACGTGGGGGAAGGAGAAAATGATGGTTGCCTGTATTTTATCCTTTTCCCATTTTCTTTTTTTTTTTTTTTTCATAGTCGTTAAAACACGGGGTTGTTTTGCCTAGACATTACACCTAACTATGCACTCGTTCAAAAGCGATCGGATGATGAATATGCGATGTACATAATCCGGCGTACTTAAGGGAGTCTACTCTCGCCTTTATCTTAATACCTACATACCAGAGTTACTCCCCTTAGCAACTGAAGCGGCGATACAAGGTTCCTCTTTGTATAAAGCAGTCCCTTTTGAAAATCCGTTTTTCTGGAGACTCGTTAAAAACACAGGATGTTT
This sequence comes from Tridacna gigas, assembly GCA_945859785.2. NCBI lineage: Eukaryota > Metazoa > Mollusca > Bivalvia > Cardiida > Cardiidae > Tridacna > Tridacna gigas. The sequence goes on along the minus strand of OX244043.2, from coordinate 32,502,908 downwards.
TGTTAAACGGTATAAAAAGAAATAGTTTACCCACTCCCGAAGAAAAAAAAAAAAAAAATCCCCTCTCCTATGTGATTCAATACAAATAATGATTTTTGACTCGGCAAACACATTAGATCACGACTTTTGCAGTCTAATGTGGTCGTGATTTAATGTGATTGCCAAGGCAAAAATCAGTATTTTCATAAGCCTTTTCCTCAAGGTCGTTAAAACGTCGGATTGTTTGGTAAAGTGTTTAACTGATCTTTACTCATTGAAAGCAACCGGTGGGTCCTAAAATATGCATTTTTCGTAAAGCCTAAGGGAGCCTACTCCTACGTAAATATCAACGTACTTGTACAGAGTTACTTCCCTTAGGATCAGACGAAGCCGTTTCATACACGCTTTAGAAACCAGTCCCATAACGGCATTATCATTTTGCAGTTATGGATATTTTTCAGAGTAGTTTACTTCGGTGGCTTTTGGCCTACTTTTGGTATTGATATACTGGAATAAATAAATAGTAATTTGCGATTGGTAGAAAACTGTTGACATAATTATTCTGTGGGGCTCTGCGGGCCTTTTTTAAAGGCAAATTTATGACAACAATATAATACAAGATACTGTATATCTACAATATATTAGCCATAACCTGGCAAAAGGGGGCTTAATGCATCTCCGTGATCTATGATACGAATCAAGTCATCACAGTATTACTTATCCCTAAAATCCGTTATGAACATCAGCCTACTGAATCATGAGGTGCACTGGTCCTTTGACATGCAGAAAATTGACCAAAAGCAAAATGTTTCGGCCTAGGCGCGGACTGCGCAGGCTGACCGTGATCGATACTTTTTACAAATGCATTAAGTCCCCTTTTCACAGAGCATGACTCATATAATACTTTATGTCTACATGTATTTTTAGACACGTTGAAATTAGCAACAACTGGTCCTTTTCAAACGATGATGTGAATTAGCATGCACTATTGAAAAAGTAATCTAATGGAAAATTTCATCTTTCAACAATATAAAAAATAGTGCAGAAAAAAGGCAAGTGCTGGTAGGGGTCACTTTTCACTATATCTCTTCAAATTGAGCCACAAAACAGCTTCAGTATGTTTCATTATTCATATTCCAGTACCTCTTACGCCGTTTATCTTTTCTTAACCCTTTACCAGACGACAAAATTATAGCCTTGTCCAAATTGAAAGCATTTGCAGACGACAATTTCAATGTGGCTCAAATGGTACAACTTTTCTTTGATAGGGTAGAAAACATTGTGGGAAAAGGAGAAAATGCTGGTTACCAGCATTTTCTCCTTTTCCCACAATGTTTTCAAAAGGCTTCTTTCCCTGGGGAGTCAAAAGGCGTCATTGTGCAGTAAAGGGTTAACGATATGAAGTCTTCATTGTTAACCCTTTCGGTACCATAAAATTAGGTCTGTTCTGTGAAAAGCGGGCTTAAATCTTTCGCTGCCAACGGAATGGATACGACTTTTCCCGAGGTCTACAAAAATATGAGCCATGCCCTGTGAAAAGGGGGCTTAATGCATCTGCGAAAAGTATCGACCCAGGTCAGCCTGCGCAGTCTGTGCAGGCTGACCTGGGCCGAAGCTTTTCGCTATAGGTCAATTGTATGTATGTCAAATAACCATTCTCCCTTATGACAAGATCGGTTGTTGGACATAATGAATTTTAAGGATCCCTAACTGTGTCATGCCTTGCTTGGTATCATGCATCACGCATAGAGATGCATTACGCCCCTTTTGCCAGAGCATGGCTCATATGTTTCGTGGTATTTGGAACTGATCTCGGAAAACGTTTGGAACCAGGTAGCGGACGGTGTAGATCCAAGATCAAACTCCACGTTTGGTACAATCTTGAATAGGTAACAATTCATGAAGTTTCATAGTTGGGTAATTCTACAGAAAATGTCCAGATTGGGGTTTGAAATTTTTCATTTTCTGACTTGTTGTATTTTGTACAACATTTGCCCTAATATCAATAGTAAACACCATAGAATCGATGTTAAATACTCACAACGCTAACAAACAGCATATGACAGCATTGTGCTCCATGAAACTGTGACAGGGAACATAATTTTTCACTACCGTAACAAAAGTTTAAAAGCTTAAAATGTTGCTTAATACTGACCGAATGATATGAGGCCTTTACATGACAATAGCATTTTTATTCAAAATGTTATTTTCATGGTGCAAACATTATAGACTTTGATCTCTACCAAAATAACTGCACAAATTACGTGAGAAAATGAAATCGACAAACTTTAAGAATCTTGAAAATTGCGCTATGGTCTATATATGGTGAAAATTTTTGGAGAACATGATAGGCCACTGTAGAAATTATTCATTGTGACACACGGGCAAGGCATTTAGATAATAGTTTAAGAAGAAAGTACGAATTTGGTGGCCGTTACGGTAGTGAAGTCAGTGTTACGGTAGGGAGGAATATGTTACGGTAGTGAAAATAGCTTCAAACAGTCCAGTAATTACAAGCATTTCAAACATTTCTTGCTCATATATGCTTTATCAAATACACTTATGCATTACCTATGCGTGACCAGCCCGACTAACTCAAGCGGTAGATCATGATACTTGTGAACGAGAGGTATCGGGCCACTTCAGAGTGTTGGTTTGATTCCCACGGCTGACGCATCTAAAACTTAAGGCTCTCTTACATCCCGTCGTGCGTGGTTAGAGATCGTGCGGACTCGGAGTTCCTGTCAGGCATGGCGTTGTCGCAGGATGAAAATTAAATCGGAGGGGAAGTACGTAGTAAGTACTTAATGAGTGGGTGTGTCTTGCTCTAAACGTGAGGCCCGCAAGTGGTCTGTACGCCTTTGTGGAAGTAGGAAGAAGTAAGAAGCACGTAAGATCTGTACTTCTGTCGCACACAATGAGTGGGATAATCGTACGTGAATTGCAAGTGAAGCGTACGTTTTAAGAAATCGTACTTACGAAGTAAGAGAAACGTAAGAGAAACGTAAGGAGCACGGAAGTGTTAAGCAAGACAATCCTGCGTCAAATTGGAAGAACGCACGGATAATCACAATAATATACAAGGGTGCACTGAGTCTCTTCATCATTCACTGGTTCAGCATCCAATATGGCACTACCAAGAAGGATGCGCCATCGTCTTCTACAGCTGTTGTTGCAAGAGGAAGCTTTTATATAGGCGCAAGATGCACCTGAGCATGTCTCAACACGTACTTCTGACGCACTTTTATCGTGATGGTCACGTGCGTCGTCTGAGTGTGACGTACTTTACAAGTACGGTAGTAGTACTCACCACGCACTTTGGAAGTAGGTAACACGCACGGAGGAAGTGCGCTCACCCCCCTTTTGTAAACACGTACATTGAAAGCAAGTGGAAAGTAGGAGCATCTTGCGTGGTAAGTACGCCTTCGTGGGAGAATACCCCGGAATTGCTGCATGATTTGCCTGCGTTACACGCACGCCTATCGAACTTACTCAGTACTTTTGTCTTGCGTACTCCGAGCGTGCTCCAGGCGTGCTAATTGTCGCTGCCAGGTCGCAGCGAAAAACTGGCCGGCCAGTTTTCAGGCTGCGTGCTATGCGTCGTGTTTGCGACCACCAAAAAAAGTACTCTCCACTTGCGTGCATCTCACTACTTGGCCCATTTTGGACACGCAAACCACTCGTAGTACCACGCACGACGGGATGTAAGAGAGGCTTTAGTAATAGTCTTTGGGATGAGACATTAAATAGAGGTAGGATCCTTCGTGGTTCAGTGGCAAAGTGTAGGACTTGAGACCTGGAGGCCCCCGGTTCCAGCCTCACTGGATCCACTGGGTCTTTCGTTGGAGCGTCCTTGGGCAAGACACCTCAGAGCCCCAGCCTAGTGCAGGTGAAACCAAGGAAATAGGTGAATATGTGAGCTGTCGTCATGATATTACTGAAATAATGTTGAGAGTGGCGTAAAACACCATTCAATCCATTTAATAGAGGTACCATGTGACAATGCAAGATTCGGAGCGCATTAAATAAACTAGTGTGACAGTATTATTCTTGTTTCTGTCACTTTCGTTGTTTTTTTTTTTTCCTTAGACCTTTCTATATCCTAATGCTCCATCCAGCATTCTCTGCCTATAATATTTCCCAATCCCCACTTTTCTCCTCTTGTTTTGAAATGCTTTTGCGATACAGTCTCCGTCTGACAACTCCCCCCCCCCCCTTTCAAGTCACAGTAGCTGCCAAAAGTAAACAGCAGGTGTTGCAATACAATTAAATCTAAATCATATCTATTAGATGTATGGAAACTATTGTGAAGATGACAATCTGTTATTTTACGGTTGATCCAAATGATAGTCCCTGGTACAGAAATTAATTTCAAAACTAGGTTAAAAGTTGCCAGGTCAGTAGTAAAGGGAAGTAGCCTAGGGACTGGTCCCTAGGCTACTTACCCTGAGGGAAAATTTGTCCCCAGAGTGCTTCCCCGGGTAAGTGATCTGGGGACTATTCCGGTCAATTTGGAAAATTTTGGGTCGATTTGGGTAAAAAATGGCATTTTTGCTTCCCCCCCTCCGTCCCTAGTCTGCTTACCCTGAGGGAAGATTTGTCCCCAGAGTGCTTCCCCGGGTAAGTGATCTGGGGACTAATCCGGTTATTTGGAAAATTTTCGGGTGACAATTTGAAAAGATAGATCTTTCATGGTAGATGGTTAGCCCTGAAAAGGGCTGTTTTGTTTGGAGACTGTGTTTTTTCTCTCTACTGACAGCTTTTCTTTGTTCTTCTTGGGATTTTCGGGATTTTGAAGTCATTGAAATTATCAATGTTTTTCCCGTATCTGCCCTGTCCTGCCAGTGTCGGTATGTTTTTCCCGTATTTGCCCTGGCCTGTCAGTGTCGGTGAAGATCTCTTTTGGTCAACATGTCGCTTATGGAGATGGCTAACGTCTTCCTCTGATTTTCGTTTTGTTGTTCTTCTCGGTTGATTTTGTTTTGGTTGTTTTTCTTTCTTCACAACAGTTACGATAGAGTCCACTAACTTGTGAAGATTTGTCTTATCGAAGTCGAACTCCACAGGAATCTTTACTGGAACTGCTGAAATACTCTGTCTTTGATAGCGTAGTGTCTCAATGTTTTTCCATAACCGTTCGGTGTTTGTGTTTAAAGTTTTAATCTCCTCCAAATGTTTGTTGAATGTTTCCAGTTCTTTTAAGATCCGAGTCAACATAGAGTCTTGTTGCGAATTTAACTGTTTCGTCTCTTCGTAAATGTTATCCAATACAGTCGTCGGAATGATGTTTGCTGAATTCATAGCCGATGAGAGAATGTCTCCATTGTTTTCCACTGGTAGGAAAGCATCTAAGTTGAAATCGTTTAAGTCGAATTCCATATTGATTTTTAACTTCCGAAATGTTCGAGAGCTATGAGTCAAAATGATGAATGTATGGGAAAAAATCGGTGTTTTTATAGCTTGACAGCGGGATTGACCTACTTTGACTTGGAATTAACAGAATTAACGTTAACCAATCGTTAGTTTCGTTACATTTTTTGGATTTGATACTCTTAGACGTTGTAGATAGATCATATAGTACGTTATGTTCTATCTACATATTCTCGCCCACGTTCGCGCTTTTAATTCTGTTAATTCTGTATCAAAGTAGGTCAATCCCCCTATCATGCTATAAAAGAGACAGCATTTTTTTATTCTTTTATTAACTCATTTCACGATGAAGTTTTCGAAATTTTGCTGTGGGTTGTTTGGTGGCAGGAAGAATAAGAAAGAAATGGAGGAGAAATGGGAGCAAGAGCTCATGGAAAAGAAAGAAGACGAAGTAGAAGAAAGAAAGAGAGTAAAGCATAAAGCTCTTCGGGAGTTCTTCGCCAGGAGAGGGTATGAGTTTTATACGCGTACCCCAATTGTTAAGATGGGTAATATTTATCCGGACCTGTCAGAGCTGATACCGCCAACAGAACATCGTGGCTGGCAAAATAAATTAATGAGAATGTATCCTTCATTGAAATGGTAAAGTATACGTTCTCTTTAATTTTAAAACAGCCCTTTTCAGGGCTACCCAATACCAAGAAAGAACTTTTTTCAAATTGTCAAACAAACAAAGTCAAGTCCTTTATGTTTATTTAAAACTTTTTATTTTATAACTTTTCATTACAATGAAACTTTGAACTGTAAAAAAAACAAAATGAATGAAAAAACTTTTTTCTTCGGAATGTCATAGAACTTTGAACTGTAAAAAAGACAGAATGAATGAAAAAACTTTTTTTCACTTAGGCTGTTTTTCTTTTTTTCTTTGGAATGTCAGATTCACATTTACTCTTACGTTTTTTTCCCCTTTCATTGTTTTTTAATACCATATCTGGACACATTTCATTCCCGTGTTTTGTCGATTTGCAAAAGAAACAGTTGTTTTTTTTGGTTTGTCGTTTTTTCTTCTTTTCGTTATTTTGACGTTTTTCCTCGCTTTCGCTGTCACTTTCTTCTTTCAACGGTACAGTTTTTTTCTTTTTTGGTGGAAATGACTCGTCGTCACTGTCACTTTTTTCTATCAACAGTAAATCTTTTGGTTCTTTCTTCCCGTTTGAACAATTCGCCTCTGCAGAAAATTCGTTTTTTGTGCAATCTATGAGATTTTGTTTGTCCAGATTTTTCCGTAAAGTCTCTAATTTATCTGCTATCTTGCAGATCTCTGAATCCTTAATAGCCGTGTTATCAGTCTGCATGTCTATGGTCTGAGTTTCAACGGATGATGTATCCTGTGGTGAACTTTTTTTCCATGTATTTTCACCGCTGAATGATTTGCAGAATGAATTTACTACCCCGACGTATTTCATATGTTGGAGCTTGACAACTGTTGGTGAAATTTTGATGTCATGGTTGAGTGGATCCACATAGACAAAAACATTTTCTCCAGTCTGCTTTTCTTTTTCTGGACATTCTCTGGCCCAATGCCCTGTTTTGTTGCACGTAAAACAAATATTTGTTCTCACGCCATTCATCCCATATCGTTTGTCGATCGTTGATTGATCCAAAACTCTGTAGCTGGTCATACGGTAAACATCTTTTTCTGCTAAATGTTGGTGGGATAGAAATGATCCCACGTAGACGCCGTTATGTTTAACTTGATATTGTGGTGGTATATTGCTGATCTCATAATCGTGGGTGTATGGGTTAACATACAACGCCATCCTCTTTCTAAGTGGTGATGTATTTTGCAGCTTGAACTCGCTCATTTTCTTTTATCGACTGCTCTGTCTGAGGTTGGTCAGAGAAATAATGAGATTTTCACAGTCGACGTCTCTATTTATACACTACTGCAAGGAAAGAGTCTATAAATTGTTAGATTTTTTCTTGCTTGCTTCATTTTGTCTTCTCAACCAGAGCTGAAACGATGGGTAAAAGAAAAAGAATAATAGTTTATTCAGACAGTGACAGTGACGACGAGTCATTTCCACCAAAAAAGAAAAAAACTGTACCGTTGAAAGAAGAAAGTGACAGCGAAAGCGATGAAAAATCTTTGAAAGAAGAAAACAGCAGCTCTACTTTGGATATGAAAAGTCTGTATGACTTAATAGAAAGGGGAAAAAAGAAGTCAAGAAAATTTAGAACAGAATCACATGTATTATCAGTGAGTTTTAAGAAATTTGAAGAATTATCACCCCAGAGACTGCTTGGATTATTTGACAATGTTACCCATGAAATCATTCGAAAGTTAGATGCAAACCCGACAGATATGATTAGAATTACCATCGATCATCCTTCATTGGAGATGGGGATTCATATTCCCTTTTTAGCTACAGAACAGCTGCAAGGTGAAACTATATTGAATGAAATTGAACGAGTTTTACAGTCAAATACAGATTTTGTCTTGAACGACGGATCCATGACATTTGACATTACACATACAATACCTCCATATGGTAACGGAAAAAATCTTAGAACCACAGAACTATTGGATTCGAAAGTTTTTGCCAAGAAGAAACAATCGCTTATTCAAATTAACAACCATGATCAATTATGTTTTGCAAGAGCCGTTGTTGTGGGAATTTGCTACCATGAACGTGAAAACAACGAAGTGTGGAATAGGAGATGGGATTACATCAAAAGATCAAACAAACCCCTTCAAAAGATTGAAGCCGAGAAATTGATGAATGAAGCTGGAGTTTTACCAACACAGTCTGTAGGAATTGATGAATTCAAAAAAATTCAATTGTTTTTGTATGAAAAAGACTATGTCATTAAAGTTCACGACCAGCATTCCAAAACGAGGAAAATATTTGAACATCCAGAAGTGAAAGACAATAGTAAGATCGTACATTTATACTTTCATCAAAACCATTATGACTATATCAAATCCATCAAAGGTTTTTTTTGTTGTGCTTGTTATTGTGAGTTCTGTGATGTGGGTTATAACGCTCGGGAAAATCATACTTGCTCAAAAATCTGCAAAGGTTGTTATCGTGCTGGAAAATGTCCATCAGAATCCAAAGAGTATGTCTGTTCCAAGTGTCATAGGCGATTTTTCAGTGCAGCATGCTTGAAAAATCACAAAACACTTCAAGGCAAAGAAAAGAAATCCATTTGTGAATTAGTGAAACTCTGTTCAAAATGTGGTGTACAGTATCTTGTCAGAAAGGGAAATCATATCTGTAAGGGAAAGAAAAAGTGTCATCTTTGCAAGAAGATAGTTGACTTTTCTCATCGCTGTTTTATTCAACCTTACCAAAGTAAGACGAATCATAACAGCGATGATGAGACGGGTTCTTCTCTAGTCAAAAAACCACAGTTCATTTTCTTTGATTTTGAATGCAAACAAGATACAGGGGTGCACATCCCAAATTATTGTATAGCACATAGAGCCTGTGATGATTGTATCGATAAACCACTTGATTTTCATTGTTCTACATGCAGTGAATTTGAAGAGGGTAGGGAAGTTATTTTTCAAGGAGAAGAAACTTTGAGTCAATTTTGCAAGTGGCTCTTTTCAAAACATCACAAAGGAGTCACAGCTATGGCTCATAATTTAAAAGGGTATGACGGGCAGTTCATTCTTAACTATATTGTCAAAGTTGGATTAAAACTCCCAAAATTGATCATGAATGGAAACAATATTATGAAGTTAGAATTGAACGGCGTGCGTCTGATCGATTCCTTCAATTTCATGAACTTTGGGTTGGCGAAATTTCCAGCCACATTTGGTCTTCAAGAAATGAAAAAAGGTTACTTTCCTCACTGGGCAAATACAGATGATTTTTGGAGTTATATTGGACCATACTTGGATATGTCTTATTACAAACCCGACTCAATGTCTGAAGAGGGTAGGTCGAAATTCATAGTCTGGTATAATGACAAAGTTCAAAAGGGTGAGGAATTCAATTTTCAAAAAGAGATGGAATCGTACTGTAGGTCAGATGTCGATATCCTAAGACGGGGATGTGCTGAATTCAGAAAGCTGTTTATCGAACAGGGTGGTATTTGTCCATTTTTAGAGGCAATTACCATTGCCGATGCCTGTAACAAAGTCTGGCGAAGCAAATATTTGCCAGAAAATCAAATTGCCATCATTTCAAGTAAAGATTCGTCCAGACGTCGTTTTTCTATGAAAGCGGTACGCTGGATTCAAAGCGTAGCTCGGGAAAAAGGTATTCATATTCGCCATGCAAAAAATGGTGGGGAAGTTCAAATCGGAAGATATACTGTAGATGGTTTTCACCGTCAATCAAACACTGTCTATGAGTTCCTTGGGGATTTGTATCATGGTTGTCCTGTATGTTATACAGATCGAAAACAGATCAACCCTATCAATGGGAGACCCATGGGTGAATTGTACGATCATACTTTTAAACGTATAGGAGATATCATAGAAATGGGGTATAATGTAGTGACCATTTGGGAGCACGAATTCGATGCTAAGATGAAGGATAAAGAGTACAAAAAACTTATTGAAAAGTTATATCCACATCTGGATCCCATCGATCCGAGGGAGGGGTTGTCTGGGGGAAGATGTAATGCCATAAAAATTAGCTACGATGTTGATGAAAAAAGCAAGAAGGAAATCAAGTACATTGATATCTGTTCTCTGTACCCTTATGTTTGTAAACATAAATCCTATCCTGTGGGCCAACCAGAAATTTTGACTAGTGAGAATATTGATATGAACAATATTCGTCAGTATGAGGGCTTAATCAAATGCAAAGTTTTACCTCCAACTGATTTGTTTCACCCCGTTCTTCCAGTTCACTGTAACAATAAAATGATGTTTCCACTCTGTATGAAATGTGCAGAAGAAAGTTCAAACATTTGTATCCATGGTGAAGAAGAGAGGGCTTTGGTCGGAACTTGGGTTACCTTTGAATTATTCAAAGCTCTCGACTGTGGATATCGACTAATACAAGTGTATGAAATCTGGCATTTCAACTCTGTTTCGGACCAATTCTTTAAAGGCTATGTGGATAATTTCTTGAAAATTAAGCAAGAAGCCAGTGGTTACCCAAATTGGTGCCAATCAGACTCGGAAAAAGATCAATTCGTTTGTGAATATGAGAAGGCAGAAGGGGTTCGTCTTGATCCAAGTTGTATTCAAAAAAACCCTGGGAGAAGATCGTTTGCTAAGATTATGTTGAACTGTCTTTGGGGAAAATTAGCCCAGCGTGAAAAATTGACTCAGACGGAATACATCAGTGATCCGTCTAAATATTTCGAATTAGTCACCAATCCCAATTTCATTGTAAAGCATGTAGAAATCTTTGACGAGGACTGTCCATTCATCTTGGTTAACTATGAATCAAAATTGGAACATATTGATACCCACGCTACAGCCAACGTGATAGTAGGGTCTTACGTAACAGCTTATGCAAGGTTGGAATTGTACGCCGTTCTTGAAAAGTTAAAAGATAGAGTTCTGTATTTCGATACAGATAGTTGTATGTACATTCATGATCCTGAATTATGGAACCCGCCCATTATTAACAGTAGGTTAGGAAAATGGACTGATGAAGAGCCTGACTGTAAAATTACCCAATTCAGAGGGCTTGGACCTAAAAATTATGCTTACAAAATGAAAACAAAAGATGGAGAAGAGATAAGTAAATGTAAAGTGAAGGGAATTACTTTGGATTACAATACCAAGCAGGTGGTGAATTTCGATACCTATTCAAAATGTGCTTTGGATCGTACGATAGAAATCAAAATTCAGTATGATTGTAAAATTAAAAGACATAGAGATAGAACGGTGACCAGCGAAGCGCAGACAAAAACGTTTCGCTCTGTATACACCAAAAGAGTTATTGTAAATGCTACTGACACTGTACCCTATGGTTATAAAAGTCTGAGAAAATAAATTTCTATAGCGCATTGTTTTGTGGTAAACAGATAAAGTAAGACGTTTTTAAAAACAGTGAAAAATGGCAACTGTGTTACCGTTACCCATTGAGCTACGTGAAAAAGTTTATGGAGAATTTGTTCGACAACACACGCTCGATGAAGGAACACAGTTTAAGCTTAAATTCAGATGTGTGCAATTTTGGATAGATAAATTGCACAAGGGAGTTGCAAAAGGAGAGATATCTTGTAAATTGTATAGCATGCACGACTTTATTACAATGCTGATAACTGAGTCAAACTTCGATACCCCTATCAAAGGGTATTTAACAGCTTGTTTGTGGAAAAGTGACTATTTCACTAAGCAGTTGCAAGCCACAAGTCGATGGCGATTCATTATCATAGGAAGACCAGAAGAAAGTTATCTGAATCTACTGAAAATGAAATCAGTCCTGTTTAACTTTTACTTACGGTATACAAAATCAAGAGATAATGCAGAAGGAGTGGATATCATGGAAGGGTATCTCCTATTTGGTAGAGATGTCACAGAAAAAATCGTACTTTCAACTCTTTCGTCAAAAGCAGTATTCAAAAACGTCTTCGAAATTAGAGGAACGTGTGAATATAGTGGTTTGGACAGTGTATATAGTTTGTTTTTGGGTAATGAACAATTGCACAAAACTGTTGTGGAACATGAAGACAAGTGGAAAAATCGAGGTATCTGTGAATTTGCATTGTAAAAAAATGTTTATTGTAAGAATTGTTTTTCATTGTAAAAAAATGTTCAATAAAAAATGTTCACCTCTGTTCAATAAAAATGCTTTTATTTTCATTGATATTGTCATTTTATCAATAGCCTTTAACGAGAAAAGTAAAAAAATATGGATGTACAATCCATATTGTTTCAACACCCTTGTAATATTTTCATCACAGGACCGAGTGGATGCGGAAAAACAGAGTTCGTTCATAAATTAATTGACTATCGAGAAGACTTGTTCAACATCGTTCCTGAAAGAGTTGTTTGGTGTTACAAAGAATGGCAGCATGCTTACAATCTTATGCAAGAAAAGTTCAATTCACAGTTCAAATTGATAAAATTCGTGGAGGGAATTCCTGACGATGAAAACGAAATTGTCAGTGATGTATCTATTCCACATTTAATTGTCTTTGATGATATGTTGGGTGAAAAAGATGAGGAAAAAATTAAACTTTGGTTTACAAGAAAAGGACACCATCGTAATGCAAGTGTGATTTACATCACGCAAAATATGTTTCAGCAGTCGAAATCGAGTCGAACCATAAGTCTTAATTCCAGATATATGATTTTATTTCGAAATGAACGAGATAAGAATCAGATTAAAACACTAGCTCACCAAATGCAAGCCCCACATTTGTTACCTGCTTATGAAGATGCTACATCGATGGATCATGGTTATTTAGTCATAGATTTTCATTCACAAACAAATAAAGAATTAAGACTACGAGCAGATATATTTCATCGTTGGCGTACACAAGGAGATGAAAGAGGCCCCATTATTTATTCTCCTGCTTAAAAAACTTTATGCAAAATTCTTGCTTAAAAGGGAATCACATTTTGAACATAAATCATTTTTATGATTCACGCCCGTGAGTAAACATGGCATTACCAGCCACATCGAGTTCAGTTTTAGCTGCTTTGCGAAATTTAAGCCAACAAACCGATAGACATGAAAGAGAAGCTGTGTTAAAAGCAGGCTTAAAAGAAATTTTAAAATGGTTTACGTTGGCTGCGCAAAACATCATTGAAAATAAAATCAAATTACCAAAACAAACCACAACGTACATGACAAAACATAGAACAGATATTGAACGGTTAGCAGATCCATCCATAGACGAGGAAAGTAAACGTAAAATCATTTTAAAACCTGGAGGGGGAGGATTTCTAGGTGGCGTTATTATCAGAAGCTTACTGAGATGGGATGGAGTAAAAACCATCAGAAAATTTGGAGTTGAAAGACAAACTCGAAAACGTGTTCCACGAAAACGTGCACCGCAAAAGAAAAAATCTCCAAAAAAGAAAAAATCTCCAAGAAAGCGTGCTCCGCAAAAGAAAAAGTCTCCAAAGAAAAAATCTCCAAAGAAAAAATCTCAAAAGAAAAAATCTCCAATTACGATTGATGAAAGATTTGTTACTACCCGAAAACGAACCCCTGTAGCAAGTACCATTTCAGAACATCAACAATATCCAAAATCTAGAGAGGAAATACTTGGTGAAAGAATGCGGAATTACCAAAGAAAGTATTCAAGATTTATATTACCAGGCAAAAAAATAGCGTTTCAAAGAATTCCATCCGTCGCTTGGTCTCCAAATACATTGGCTAAACATAAAAAAGGATTAAGAAAATATAGACGGATGATAGAAGATATGCTACGATATAACCTTGGCATAGGAAGATATAAACTTGACGAAAAAAAGCAGATGCTTGACCTTGGGAAAGGAAGATCCGTTCCCGTGGATTCGTCCATGGCTAGCGCTGATACATTGGTTGACGCTCTCTATTCACAGTTTTCTTAAAAACAGTTTTCTTTTGAAAAGACAGTATGTTAAAAAACAGTATGTTAAAAAGTTTTCTTTTGAAAAAACGGTATGTTAAAAACAGTATGTTAAAAAATATCAGGTATAAATGATAGCTGCATGGACGTTGTATTATCATTTAATCCGATATCGAGTTAAAGTCAACATGAAAAGGAAAACGCCTCTGATAAAAAAACATGGTTCAATGGTTATGGCCATGATGCAGGCTACACCAAAAATACGTAAAAAACTTGTAAAAGATTCATCACCCGAAGTGATAAGATGTATATCGGAATGTTGTCATAACGTTTTAAAAGGCAATGTACATTTATCATCAGCTCAGAAGAAGAAATTGTATTCAAGCCGACAACATATCAGACGTTTAGCTTCGAAATCGGCTTCTGTAAAAAATAAAAAACAAATATTAAATCAAAAAGGTGGATTTCTTTCATTACTTGCACCTGCATTATTACCATTGTTAGGAAAAGCCGTTATCGGAGGAATAGGAGGGGCACTTAAAGCCTTATAGATAAAAAATCTTATAGATAAAAAATCATGTCTGTTAAAAAAATGGTTATCGTGCCTTATCAGGTTTTAGAAAATATGAATCGTTGGAAAGACGAGCAATATCATAAGCCTCGTTTACCACCCAATCCGCAAGTTGTGGATGCAGCACATCTTCGGCAGGATATGGGTCATATTTTACAAAGCACTGATTTGTCAGAAACAGAAAAGGCTCAAAGGTATGGTGAAACTTTGTTTAAGTTACAAAATTCGCTTCAAAAAGCAAGACCAACTTTGTTCAACTCACTTCCAACGACAAAAAATGATGATAGTATACAGAAATCAGCATCTGTTACCTTGCATGATCAAATTTTGCAAAGCGTACCAAAAACCATGAAAAGAAAAGCTGAGTTACTTTTGAGTATGATAAAAGATAACAATAATTTAACTTGGGACGAACAAGGAGTCGTGTCATACAAAGGTGTACGCATTCATGGTTCCAATATCATCGATCTTATCAATGATACAATTCGTCAGAGAAAAGGTACTGAACCTAGAGGATGGAAAACTTTTTCAAAGGCATTACACGAAAGCAATATACCGCGAGAAGTTATTGGTAACTCAAATAGATGGAGATGGATGCAAAAAGCTCAAGATAAATCGCTGACTAAATCACTGAGTAAATCACTGACTAAATCAGTGAGTGAAGATGAAGAATCCTACGGCGAATCCGATCACTTATTTCACACGCCAAAAAGCGTACAAAAAAGTGCAAGGAAATCGCTTACAAGAAGTGTTAAAAAATCTGCAAAAAGAATAAAAGAATCATCTCCATACATGAAACCTGAAGAAAGAGAAAGACTGAGGCAATTCTATACTAAAGAGTTGTTAACTCCACCAAAATCTATAAAAAAGACCCCTAGCCGTAAAACGCTTCAGTCATGGGAATCCTGGTAAAGCCTAAACTTGGTTACAAACTTGCTTACAAACTTGATTACGTGTTAAGAAAATTGTTTTATGATCCCAAAAGTACTGTCGCATTTACTGGAATAAAGCAATTGTATCACGCTGCAAAATCTGTTTTGAAAGGGATAAGATACAAAGATGTTCAAGAGTGGTTACGGGGTGAATCCACCTATACCTTACATAAACCAATTCGTCGTCGTTTCAAAAGACGAAAAACTATTGTAAGTGGTATAGACTATCAATGGCAGGCTGATTTAGCTAACATGCAACATTTAGCAAGACAAAATGATAACAAGAAATATTTACTTTGTATAATTGACGTGTTTTCAAGATTTTCATGGGTTATCCCTATTCCAAATAAGATGGGAAAAACTTTGATTCGAGCATTTCAATCTATTGTTCAGAAATCAAATCGGAAACCTTTATCACTTCAAACAGATAAAGGTTCGGAATTCAAAAACAGACAGTTTCAGCAATACTTGAAAAAGAATCAGATTCATTTTTTTACCACCGAAAATCCAGAGACGAAAGCAAGTATTGTTGAAAGATTTCAACGCACTTTAAAAACGAGAATGTGGAAATACTTTACGTACAAGAAAACAAGACGTTACATTGACGTGTTGAATTCTTTAGTTAAGAATTACAATCATACTTTTCACAGAAGTATCAAAACATCTCCTGCAATGGTAACAAAATCAAATGAGGCAGAGATTTCGAAAAATCTGTATCCACGTTTATCGACAATTGCAATGACGAAAAAACCAAAATTCAAAATTGGAGATCGTGTTCGTATCAATAAAACGAAACGTACATTTGATAAAGGTTATTTACCAAATTGGACTCAAGAAATATTTGAAATCACTCATGTTAACAAGACATTTTCACCTATCACCTATAAAATAAAAGATTTAGAGGGTGAACAAATTTTGGGGACCTATTATGAATACGAACTTCAATTGATAAAAGATGATGAAATTTATGAAATTGATTCAGTTCTTGATAGACGTAGAAGACGTGAGGGTAAAAAAATAATCAAAGAAATAAAAGTCAATTGGAAAGGTTATCCAAAAAAATTTCAAAGTTGGATACCAGAATCGCATTTGGTATCTTGATCGGAAAAAATAAAAAGACAATACAATTATGATAAATTCGCAGTCAAACATTGAGACTGGGACAGAAAGTGTCGATAGTGTTAGTACTAAAAATTACAACTGCTGTGGAAATCGTGTTCCAAAGAATCAGTTTACGTATATTTCACAGATATTAGTCATTTACGCAATTATTGCAACCTCGATAGTACATTTAAGTATTCAAAGTCAAGATCGTGAATTGTGGTTGATACTGTTAAGCAGTTCACTCGGGTATATTCTTCCATCTCCAGGGCTAAAATTCACAAAGTCTGGACAAAAAACAACTAGTGGGGCTGATTTCGTTGACAGTAAAAAATACTAGATCAAAAAAATTTTAAAAAATGAATTCGTTTTATCTTACTCTACCTAGCGATAGTTCCATAAAACTTTATCCAAACAACACACAGTGCTGTTTTAAAGTTCATTTACCAAAAACAATTCATATTGACAGGGAAAATTGGGAAGTTGCATTAGTTCATCTTATTACCCCCTCTCAGTTTTTAAACATAACTGAAGAAGAAGCAAAGTTCGAAATTATAACTGCAGATGTTAATTTATACAATGCAGCAGCAGCGGTAGATAAAAGAAGAGATAATATGAAGATAATTCCAATAAAACGAAACGCAAAAGGTGAAGCAGTAAAATGGACAATTGGATTTAATTTTCCACCGGGTAGTTACACTTCACCAAAACATGTTATAGAGGTAATGGAAGAATTGATTCAAAATAACCTAAGTGAAATCTTTCAGAAGCATTCAATCGGGGTGTCTATTAGCTATTCAACCTCAAGCAAACGCCCGAAATTGGGATTCACAAATATAACAAGAACCGGAATCAAATTTCATCCACAGCTGTTTTTAAAACTGGGAGGATCACCAGAATTCAAAAATGAGATAATTTATTCGAGTAGAAATATTTTAGATGTATTTAAATACAGTCCTAACATTGATGCTGGCTACAATCATCTGTTTGTTTATTCAGATATTGCTGAATACACTATAGTGGGTGATACATTGGCTCCCATACTTCGTGTTCTTCCGTTCAAACCAAGCATATCAGATGAAAATAATTATGAAGCCCAACATATCAACCATGAAATTACATTACCGCATTATGTCCCCGTTTCGAAATCTGATTTCGATACTATTCACATTCAAATAACAGGGGATTCTGGTATACCGTTTCATTTTATTATTGGTAAGACAATCGTCAAGTTACATTTCAGACAGAAAAATAAAAATATTTGACAAATAAATATTTAAATAAATATTCGACCAAAAAATGCTACCAGTTTATCGCGGCGAAAAACATCAGTATGGGTACGGACTAGGTTCTCTATTTAGATCAGCACTTAAAACAGTGACTCCATTGCTTAAACCGTTGGTCAAATCTGGGTTGAATGCTGTAAAAAAAGAAGGACTCAGACAAGGATTAGGGGCGGCAAGAGATATCCTTTTACGTGGTGAAAACCCTAAAAAAGTTGTAATTTCAAGGGGAAAACAAGCTATTCATGATCTAGCACAACAGCTAATACCGGGGATAAATAAAAGAAAATCACAAAAGACACGTCATTCATCTTCTCGATCTCGCAAGGGCAAGATCATTAATAAAAGACAAAGAAATCATTACAGTAGATCAAGGACTCTCGATATATTTGATTGATATATTATATATTATATATATTATATATATTATATAAAAATGATGCAAAACGGATCTTGTGAATGCAGTAAATCAGAACTCAATGTTCTTTCTGTACCACCTACAATGACAACGATGCAAGAAAGTCAATGGGTTGAACATTTTCCAATAGCATCCTTGACAAGCAATTCACCAATAGAATTCATCATACCACCTCAAACCGAACATTGGACAGATTTGTCACAATCGTATTTGTATATCAAATTCAAAATCGTTAAAGCTGACGGTACTAATTTAGAAGTCGGTTCAAATGTGGCACCTGTAAACAATTTCCTGCATAGTATGTTTAGCAGCGTCGATTTGTATCTAAATAATAAACTAATCAGCAGTAATTCAGATACCTATCCGTACAGAGCATATATCGAAAATCTTTTGTCCTATAATGCTGACAGCAAAACTACGCATTTGAAAGCTGGTGCACTTTGGATTGAAGACACCAGTGGGCAATTTGAAACACTCAACCATGATGCGGGAAATACTGGACTAGTAAACAGAATCGGTGTAATCGGTCTAAGCAGAACTGCAGAGCTTTTCGGACGATTGCATCTTGATCTATTTCAGCAAGAAAAATATTTACCTAATGGGGTTGAAATCAGACTTAGATTAAACAGAGCCTCACCAAACTTTTGCCTTACAGGAGGTACTGCTGCACCAGATGCAAAAATTGTAATGGAAACAGTCAGTCTTCATGTACGAAATATTGAATTGTTGCCTGTTGTTGCAAATGATCTAAATCATCTCATAGCTCAGCAAAACATGAAAATCCCTATCCGTAGGGTAGAAGTAAAGACGTTTACTATCGGTAACGGACTTCAGTCTAAAATTGAAGATCATTTGTTTCAAGGACAGCTTCCAAAACGTGTTTTCATTGCAATGGTAACAAATGCTGCTTATAATGGGGCTTATGCTAACAATCCATTTTTCTTTCAACACTTTAATCTGTCAAAAATAGATGTATCATGTAATGGACACAGTATTCATAACAGACCCTTTGAGCCTGACTTTGAAAATGGGTTGTATTTGAAATCATATTTGTCTATGTATCAGGCTGTCTCAGCCTTAGGACTCAATAAATCATTTGATATTGCTAAAGAAGACTATGTTGGTGGATACTGTTTGTGGGGGTACGATTTGACAGCTGATCAAGGCAGTGAAGAAGGACAACTTCATCCTATAAAAACTGGAAGTCTTCGCATTGAGCTTCAATTCGCACAAGCCTTGGCAACAGTGATCAACGTTATTGTCTTTGCTGAATTTGACAATCAGATTGAAATCAACAGTTTGAGAGAAATCATCACAGATTATTAATCTTGAAAAATCAACAGAAACTCTCTGATCGAAAAAAGTTAGCTTTCACAAAAAAACAGTCCTTATCAGGACTAATCAACTATTGAAAGATAGATCGAAAACAGTCCTTATCAGGACTAATTAACTTTTGAACGACATATCAGAAAAAACAGTCCTTTTCAGGACTATCTACAGGACTAAAGAACTAAAAAACAATGTCGGGAGTTAGATTTGCTATTTCACTGAGAAAAGAAGCAGAAAAAGTGAAATATTCCACCTCAGAGTGTCTTTCTACTCGGAAAAATGACATTCACAACAGCTTTGAAAAACATATGATTAAAGAACTACAAAATCTAATAGTCAGTGAAGTTCGCAACGAGTGTTACGGATGTCAAGTGGATCATCCCAGTCAAATACAGCATGAACTATGTTTATTCAAGGATAGACAAGAACATACAGATATGTTCATAGAACAAGCCATGAAGGAATTAAATCCATACAGAATCATGAAAAAATGGTATCCTGAGCTCGTAGAAATGAAACTCAATGAAACTGACTATGCGGAAGCCTACAGATTTTGGCGAAATATAAAACAAAACATTCTATCTGATATCACGGAGTCGTTCTTAAAATATTGGTGTGACAAAGTAAAACAAGCCTGGAAAAGTGATTAGAAAAATGTATACTTCTGAAATTCAATACATATTGGATCATGGAACATGGATAAAAAATCTACAGGCAAAAGTCTGTGCAAAAGATCAGTTGCCTCGACAAAAACCCATTCATGTGAAAGCCTACATTGTGAACACAGAGAAATCAACCGGTTCAGGAGAACACTGGGTGGCCGTGATATTTGATAATAATGGCAATGTACTATACTTTGATCCCTACGGCCTACCACCACTTGAGCCGGAAATTATTAACTTTTTAGACAATCATTCTTATTCGTGGAGATACAATCGACAAACCCTTCAGAGCCTACAGGGTAAAGTTTGCGGAATTTACTGTATCTTCGCATTGGATGCTGTTGCCAGAGGATATAATATACAGAAATATCTTCAACAGAAATTTCTCTCAACGGAACACCATCGCAATGATCGAAATGTATCATCGTGGTTTAATCAACACTATGGAAATCTATACAAGAAAATTTCAGAGACTTCTCCCCACAAACAGTGAAAAAACATTTTCAAAAATGATTTTTTATTGTTAACAGTTCATTGATATTATGTTCATTTTTTGTCTTTTTAAGTTTTATTGTAAATATGTTCATTGTTTCAGTTCATTGTTTCAGTTCATTGTTTCAGTTCTGTTCAATAAAAAAAGTTCAAAAAAAAGCAGTCGAGTTTTTCATTCTTTTTTCCCAAAAAGACTCCAATCTGCTTACATTTTTCCCCATGCTACGAGTCATAACTTTTTTACTATATTAGCATGAAAACGTAGTTTGGGAAAAAATGTATATGCTTTCCGCCAGGTCCGCGCTCTTATTTTTCAATCCTCCTGCTATCGTATAAAGAAAGGCTGATATTTCCCAATACATTCATCATTCGACTCTCAGCTCTCGACCAGTTCGGAAGTTAAAAATCAATATGGAGCAGAACAATATGGAGGAAATCAACCATCAACTGCGTGAGGCTCTCAAAGACTATCTAGATGTCGGGCAGCAGATATTGCTACTAAACACTCAGCCCGTACAACTACACCGTATATCACAACCGTTCAAAGATCTCGGTGAAAGAATAGTTCAACTATTCTTAAAGACAACAGCTGATATTATTTTAGTTGATGTCAAATTTGGGAGAAAGATAACTTTCAATAACGGAGTAATGACGATCACAAAAAGAGTTGGAGTATGCCCCATCTGTCAGGCGAATTTCGGTTGCTGTCATTAGAAGTTGAAAAAATCACAACCACTAAAAAACAAAACAGTCCTTTTCAGGGCTAACCATGTACCAAGAAAAGAGCTTTTTCGAATTTGTCAATTCTTTCTCTCAGAAGAATTAAAACTCGGAAAAAGTCATAGTCAGAAAAACACAAGATAGTCAAACTCTATTTTTCTATCCCGAACAAGAAATTGTAACAAAGCTATGCATTGGTCAACGTTAATTCGGAGTTAAAAAACATGAGGTAAGTAGGTCAATCCATACTGTGAACTATATAAGCGCGATGTTTTTTCTCACAAAAACATAAATACTTCAGCATGGTTCAGATTCTTCTCTGTCCTCACTGTGCGAGCAGATGCCAGATAGAGTGTGGAAAATGCTTTACACTCCTGGACTATCTTGGCCAGAAGCATAATTGTCCAGATCCAGACGAAGGATTTTTTGATGATGATGAGGGATCTACAGTTTGCTGTGAATTCTGCGGATGCGAAATCATCCCAGTAATTCAACCAGAAGAATTGTAGGTCTTGACAATTCATTAAATCTTCCTAAAAGCCCTTTTCAGGGCTAACCATTTACCATGAAAAGATCTTTCTTTCAAAATTGTCAACTAAAACTCAAAACACTAAAGAAAAAATGTAACAAAATATGCATTGGTCAACATTTACCAAATGTAAACACTAAGAAACTCCCATTTACTACTCAACTATCGTAGAGATAAGGCGATATTCACAATGTTTGGATTGACAATTATCCTCGCATTCCTATATTGGTTAGAAGAAAGAAAACGTATCAGATGTATCAAACATGAAGTGGACCGTCTGATACAGATCCCATATCCAGCGGGAAATATGGATAGAGAAAAGAGAGGTTAAAAAGTGTATTTTACACAAAAAACAGCCCTTTTCAGGGCTAACCAATACCATGAAAAGATTTTTTCAAATTGTCAAACAAACAAAGTCAAGCCATAGTCAGAAAAAACACAAGATAATCAAACTCAAGTTTTTTCTGTCCCGAACAAGAAATTGTAACAAAGCTATGGATTGGTCAACGTTAATTCGGAGTCAAAAAAACATGAAACGCTGAAGCGGGAAAATATAGGAGAAAATGACGTCATGAGACAACTCAATCCTCCTGAAAAGCTATAAAACCCGACTCTATTTTATCATTTTCATTTCACGATGGAAGATCTTAGGAGAAACGTGAGAAATCTGATGAGAGTGGCTGAGACCCTCCATCTGAAATTAGAAAAGATAGATAGACAGCTGGATGAGATGACAAGAGAGAAGAAGAAGGAGTTTGTCATTCCGACAACAGAATGTTGGGATGATGATGATGAACCGCCGTTCTCATTAAAGTCCAACTTGGGCGAAAGGCAGATAAAAAGGCTCAGAAGACGAGCGGCGAGCAGCTGTCCAGCCTGCAGGAAAGTTGGAGGTTGTGCATAAAAACACAGTCTCCAAACAAAACAGCCCTTTTCAGGGCTAACCATCTACCATGAAAGATCTATCTTTTCAAATTGTCACCCGAAAATTTTCCAAATAACCGGATTAGTCCCCAGATCACTTACCCGGGGAAGCACTCTGGGGACAAATCTTCCCTCAGGGTAAGCAGACTAGGGACGGAGGGGGGGAAGCAAAAATGCCATTTTTTACCCAAATCGACCCAAAATTTTCCAAATTGACCGGAATAGTCCCCAGATCACTTACCCGGGGAAGCACTCTGGGGACAAATTTTCCCTCAGGGTAAGTAGCCTAGGGACCAGTCCCTAGGCTACTTCCCTTTACTACTCAGGTCACTCTATCTTTTGTTTAGTTTTTGCCTGATTTTCAAATTTATTTTTCTGCCGGCGGCTAACACTTTGAATGGCCACACAATAACAAGTTGGCATCTTCACAATATTTTCCATACTTTTGAATGGTGTGATTTGAATTTAAATGCATCTTAACACCTACATTGTCCTTTTGGTCGCTATTGGGCCTGTAAAGTACTTCCATTATTGCCACCTTTTTTTTCTCTATTCCCCACAACGTCATTCTTCGACAGACCACCATTTTAGAGTGAGTGCTTTAAACGACTCTACTTTCTCTTTTTCTTTTTCTTGCTACCCATTTGTGTCTCATATATCCGGAAGTGCATCAGTTTTACTTTGCATTGTATTTGTATATTTCCTCATATTGTGTTGTGTGATACTTGGGTGTAATAAAGAGATGTTATGTTATAATCACAATACATCATATAACAATATTTAATTAACCATTATTACCCGTAATAATTGTCACTTTATACAGAATGCAAAACTTGTCAGCCAGAGCAGAGCTACGAGATAAGGCATAAGAATTGTTTACAAGCGCTTGAGGGTTTGGGTTCGATTCCAACAGATGGCCGACTAAAACAATTATAAATAGTCTTCTGTTACAAATACAGTATTTTATTTACCACTAACGCCAAGTGTACGCCACAGGCCAGGCGAACTTTAAATATGCATGGTTCCTTACAGAGAACAATTTTAGAATTGTGACTTGTTTGGGAAAACTCTTGAAATCGCAAATGAAAAATTGTTTTAGCTTTTCCTTAGGATCTATGTCATAATGTTTCAAAGTCATTTGCAATAAGATACAAATATACTAGATCCAGTGTTCTTAAGGCAGTAATCTCTACAACATACACTGGAAGCGTAACAAACTTTTTAAACTTGTGCAAAAAACTGTGATTATATATATATATATATATATATAGTTTTATAACCACCGACTTATTGGGACCAACTTAAGTTTAATCCTCGAATTGTTGGGTCCACACCTAAAATTATTGGGTCCTACCTAACTATTGGGTCAAAGACCCAATAATTTAAGGACCCAATAATTTTTTGTGTTTCAAACGTCTCCTTTTGGCTAATTATCACAAATAAACCCTACTTTCTGAACCCGACATATTGGGTCCTAAAAATTTCCCGATGTATAAATTCCGTCGTTCGTATATACTATTTATATATTCGCGGTCAAATAATACGCCTGCGTGAAAAGTGCGAGAAGTCCATTTCCGCTCACGTGACATTTCAAGATCTGATGCCGCCAATTTCTGAAGTTAAAAGATAAATAAATCACTTTGAAATTCACTGTTTATGAACTAGAGAGTGGATAAGAGCCACTTTCGTGTGGCGAGGCATAAAAACGGGAAAACGGTTTGGAGAGTGAAGGTATTTCTCATGACAAGGCTATAAAAAACAAAGTAACCGGCATCTTCAACCTTGCAATCGCAGGTAAGTTTTTCAGTTTCAATATATCCAGTTAATCTAGATCTACAATTCTCCAAGAAAAAAAAAAGAGTTTCGGTGCATGAAGAATGAATAAATTACTGACATTAGCTTGAACATATAGGTGCTTCGAACACATTTTTTGGTTTTCCATAGATCGAACAATATTTTTTTATGTGGGTAATAAGTTCATTTCTTTGTCGACGCGGTCAGCCATTTTTAATTGTTGCTGCGGTGAATTTGGTCAATTTCTACAACGTAGTAAGGTGTCATAGTCGTTTTTTTAAACAAATATTTTAGTAATAATACCGGTTGCGGGACATTTCGGCCCATTACAGTTTCGGCCCAATACAAGTTCGGCCCATAACAAGTTCGGCCCATTAAAATTTTGGTCCAAAGATTGTTTTTCAATTTAAACGACGCTCATTTGAGCTCTTCCTTGCATGTTTCTCTGTCAGTTTGCATCCTCTTACTTGATGGTTGTCAGATTATGTATGTGTTGATCATTTACAAGTCTTTATATCATTGTCATAGCCACTTACACAGGCAATTTGTTCCTCTCTCAGTGACCTGATTTAACCCCCCCCCCTCCGCCACAGTAATCAAAGACATTAAAAATGAACAGAATAAATTCCAGAAATCTATGTGAAATCTGTGTTTCAATTAAAATGACTTCTATAAAATTTTGACTTTGTTTCCCTACACACTTACAGTTTGTTTATCTACTTACTTGGTCTTACTTGGTCTCGAGATCATTAATAGGCAGCAGCCACTCCGATCCATCTTGATTGGTCTGTACTTGTTATGCCTCCTTCCGTTTCATAAATATTGGGCATAAACTTTATATTTACATTTTTTCCAGTATGAATGTGAGAGATTTTTAAAACTATTTACACTGCTTGCATTGAGCTGGGAGAGCATTCCAGTGATTTATGACCCTTTGGCTGAAACTAAATTTTCTAGTATTGGTCCCACTTTGAAGTTTAAAAATCTTAAGGCTATGTCCTCGGGTAGTGTTCGTATTTAACTCTTTACCACACAATCCAGACTTTTAACGACCCTGAAAAAAAAAAAAGGCCTTTTAAAAACATTGTGGGAAAGGAGAAAATGCTGGTAACAGCATTTTCTCCTATTCCCACAATGTTTTCTACCCTTCCCAAAACAAATTTCAATTTTTCACTCGCATTTATTTTGTCGTCCGCAAATGCTTTCCATTTCAAACAATCTAAAATTTTGTCGTTTGGTAAAGAGTAAAAGTAAAGATCTGATTTTTATCAATTTAATCAATATTGTGCATAATTCGAAACACTTGAATCATGTCAGATCTTAGTCTTTTGTATTGGAGACTTGGTAGCCCTAGGTTTTTGAGTCTTTCATGTCTTTCATGATAGTTTAGATTTTTTAAATTTGTCAAGAGTCCTGTAGCTCTACGTTTGATGTTTTCGAGCTTATTTGTTCCTTTTTATTTAGTTCTGACCACACTTGACTTCCATATTCAAAGTGGGGTCTAATCAAACTTTTTATAGTACATAGGGATGCACATATAATTGGTCAGAAGTGTTTTTAATGAAACAAAAATCACATATTGATTGAAAATTCAGTTTTCAGAGAAAAATGACCTCCATATCTTGAAAATTTTGTTTTTGATTTTTCTTTTTTATGGGGGTGTCAAGGAGTGGCACAAACCATGGAAAGTAGGACCTGTTACCGCGTCGTTTATCTGTGGCTTTACTCATTTTATATAATAGTTTGCCAAAGTGAAGAGCCGACTCATATATTGGTTAAAGAGGGTTGGGGTTTGACTTATTTCATTGTAAATGATGTTCCCACAGAATGATCCTAACTTGTTTATGCAATTCAGCCGTTAAAAGTCATTATAAAGGCTGGAAAGGACAGGTTTCAGGGTCTCTGATCAGACAATATGAATTTGACGCAAGATTTGTTTTCAAAGGAGACAATCCAAATGAAAAGACTTGATGATCAACTATGATCAGTTACATCTGCAAAAAGCAATTAACAACGTATTTGACTGACTCTTTCACTAGCAGTGGAGATCAAAACATTGTTCATGGACAATGTATTTTAAGATCAGAACACATTGAAATGTAAATTAAATTACGATAAAAATCTGACTGAAATCTTTAACATCAGAATCTAGTTCTTACGTAACTCTTACAGAGCCGACGGAGACTGTACACAGTATTCTTTGTGATTGGCGTAGATCTAGACTAGAATACACATTAATTATGTGAAGCCTGATCAGGAGCACAAAACATGAAACGTCCACCGTATGCTTATATACTGGTTTTTAGCTCTGCTGGCTGTAAGCCAGCAGAGCTTATGTCATGGTGTGGTTTCCATCGTCCGTCCATCCATCCGTCCGTTAGTCTTTTTCTTGTTTACGCGATAAAGTCTGCATTTGTGGTCGGATTTTCTTGAAGCCTGCAGTTTATTTATCTCATCAATAGCCTGAACCTTATTAATTTTGAAAAAAAAATCTGACAATGTAGGAAAAGCAGCCATTTAACCCTTTACCAAACAACAATAATTTAGACCAGTCCAAATTGAAAGCAGTTGCAGACGACAAATTAAAGGTGACTCAAATGACAAAATTTGTACTTGATAGAGTAGAAAACATTATGGGAAAAGGAGAAAATGCTGGTTACCAGCATTTTCTCCTTTTCCCACAATGTTTTCAAAAGCCTTCTTCCTCAGGGTCGTTAAAAGTCGGGATTATTGTGTGGTAAAGGGTTGAAGTTCAAAATTTCAATTTCTTGTTTACGTGATAAAGTCTGCAACTGTGGTCAGATTTTCGTGAAACTTGCACAGTTTGTTTAAATCATCAATAGCTTGATCCCTATTGATTTTGAAAAAAATCTGACAATCAGTGTGGGAAAAGTAGCCATTTAAAATTCAACATATAAACTTCCTGTTTACACAATTAAGTCTGCATTTGTGGTCAGATTTTTGTGGAACTTGCAAAGATTGTTTATCATATCAATAGTTTGAACCCTATTGATTTTGAAAAAAAAATCTGACAATCAGTGTAGGAAAAGTAGCCATTTAAAATTCAACATTTAAATTTCTTGTTTACATGATAAAGTCTGCATTTAATTTCAGATTTTCATGAAACTAGCACAGATTGTTTATCTTATCACTAGCTTGAACCCTATTGATTTTAAAAAAAATCTGACTATCAGTGTAGGAAAAGTAGCCATTTAAAGTTCAACATTTAAATTTCTTGTTTATGCTGTAAAGTCTGCAATTGTGGCTAGATTTTTGTGAAACTTGCACAGTTTGTTGATCTCATCAATAGCTTGAAGCCCATTGATTTTGAAAAAAATCTGACAATCAGTGTGGGAAAAGTAGCCATTTAAAGTTCACAATTTCCTTTTCTTGTTTATGTGCTTTAGTCTATATTTTTGGTCAGATTTTTGTGAAACTTGCACAGTTTGTTTATCTTATCAATAGTGTGAACCCTATTGATTCTGAAAATAATCTGACAATTGGTATGTGAAAAGTAACCATTTAAAGTTCAAATTTTTGTTTCTTGTTTACACGATAAATTCAGCATTTGTGATTGGATTTTCATGAAACTTGCACAGTTGCTTTGTATCATCAATAAAATGAACCCTATTGATTTTGACAAAAATTTGACAATCAGTATGGGAAAAGTAGCCATTTAAAATATGAAAATTTACATTTCTTGTTTACGCCACAATGACTCGGCATTTGTGGTGGAATTTTCATTAAACTTGCACAGTTGCTTTATACTATCAATAGCATGAACCCTGTTGATTATGAAAATCATCGGACAGTTATCATGGGAAAAGGAGCTATTTAAAGTTGAAAATTTACAATTCTTGTTTACACAATTTAGTCCGCATTTTAGATCCGATTCTTTTGAAACTTGCAAAGATTATTTGTGTCATCAAGGGATTGAACTGCATTAAAAATGAAGAAAATCTAGCAATCAGTTTAGGAAAAGCAGCCATTTGAAGACGTATTATTGTTTACTCAACATGGTCCATATTTTTAGTCACATTTCTTTGAAATTTCCATGGATTGTTTAATGCAATGAGTACTGAAACCACATTAAATTTGGCTGGATTCCAAACAGTTGGTTTAGAGAAATTGCACTTCATTTTTTTTTTTTTCACTATTTGTTCAATTCAACATGCCTACTTGTGCTTTCTTAGTGGGTTCAAGCCCAGTTGCAACAACACCTTTCTTTTTTTGCGGGGGCGGGGGGGGGCGTCTTTCACCTTTTTGCATCATGAATTCATAATGTATGCTGGAGAAAGCTAAATTACTGCCAGTAGAGCGATTTCAGGCCCTCTAGGGCTTCTAGTTTATTGCTCATATCATAAACTGTCATTCTATAAAGACCAGTACATTTTTAGTTTAAAAAAAAAATTTTGATGGATGCATCAGAACTAGAAATATGCAATAGTGCAGTTAAAAAAGTTAATTTTATTGCGTTTATTAGCAATAATCCGGTATTTAACTGAGATAGTATTCCGGCCGCGCCTGCGCATCAGTGTGTTCCGCTAGCGCTTACACAAACAACGTGGTTTTCGAACGTAGTTCGAAATTTTATGTTTTCTCGGCGTAGCTGGGAATATTTCACTGTTCGTAGGCGATTTTTTGTGTTCGCCAGTCTTCTTATTCACGTTGTGAGCCCGGACGTAGTTCGGGTAGTGTTTATCGTTGTTTTTTCAACGGATTTGTTTAACCACGTGGTTCCATCATGGCGGAGAACGAGAAAAAGAAAGGGAAAGTGCCGGCCAAAAAGCCGGAGGAGCCTCGAAAATTGGACGACAGTTCTGATAAAACAGCCAAACCGGCCAATTTTAAGATACCGGTGAAATCTGCGACGTCGTCGCCGAGTGATCTTAACAGCAATTTGATTTTGGAGTGCTTGAAAAGCATTCAAGCTTCACAGTCGGCTCTGGTAACCAGAATGGATAATTTTGAACAGGCTAATGCCTATTACGATGATTACGATGATTATGAGGAGGAAATTGTCCCTAAGAGAGCAAGATTGGACGATTCTTGCTCTGAATCAGAACAAACTAGCTGCTTTGCAGATTTATCTAAAAAATTCAAGGCTACAGAAGTTTGTGATGAAAATGTGGATGAGTTTTTGGCCGACACTGTTACTGAAGTGTATCGGAAGGGCATGGACCCTGAAAAATACGAAAACTTTGTTCGGGATGAAGTTAGTCCCAGGCCAGGGAATTGTGAAGGACTTGTCATGGCAAAAATGAACAAGTTAGTGTGGGATGTTATGTCATCCCAAAGCCGTACAGTAGACAAAAAGTTACAAAGCATCTGTACTTCAGTGGTTAAAGCAGGTGTCTGTCTTACCAAAACTATGAACTTGGCAGCTAAAATGGAAAAAACTTTGACAGACAAAGGGATAGATATGGATATAAACATGACTGAAATTATCAATGGTTGCCATGACGCAATGGGCCTCATGGGTCACTCCAATTACCAAACTAACATGCTTAGGAGAGATCTATTAAGGCCGGAATTAAAAAGGGAATATGCCCATCTGTGCACTCACACTCTACCTGTTACACAGGAATTATTTAGGACGACGTGTCCAAAACGGCCCGTGAAATTGAAGACACTGCCAAAATAAGAGACAGAATGGTTGGATCTTCCATCCAGAGGGGAAATTTCAGATCTCGGTCTTGGAACCGTGGACGTCTTCGAGGGTCCATTAAAAGTAGACCAAGCCCAACACCCACATACACATGTACTAATTACCGTAGTCCGGATTCAAAAAACTACGGCCGACGTCCAGGGGTTCGTCCTCTGCAGAAAAATTAAACAAGCTAATTAAAGATGTAAGTACTTCTGATAAATTCACAGCAGGTAGATTGGAATCTTTTGTCTCTGAATGGGAGAAAATAACTTCTGACAAAATCATTTTGGACATGGTGAAAAATTGTCGTATTGAGTTTATGAATAATGAGAAGCCGAAACAAAATCATGTACCTCATCGGCATTTTAACTCGGTTGAAAACTCTATTATTGATCAGGAAATAACAAAGCTTTTACAAAAACAGGTCATCATTGAAGTATTGCCACATGAAAATCAATTTATTTCACCAATTTTTCTCAGACAGAAGAAAAATGGGGACTATAGACTAATTCTGAATTTGAACGACTTGAATACTTTCATCCCATATCGTCATTTCAAAATGGAAACTTTCGAAAATGCAATCTCATTGATAAGGCAAGACATGTTTATGGCATCTTTAGATATTCGGCACGCTTACTATTCTGTAAGAATTGCAGAAGGAGATCAAATCTATCTTCGCTTTGTTTGGAGACAAAGAATATATACCAATTTACATGTTGTCCAAATGGAATTAGTCATGGTCCTCTCTGGTTTACAAAACTGATGAAGCCGGTTTATGCAAACTTAAGAAATATTGGTCATATTAGCACAGGTTTTATCGACGATAGCTTGTTAGGTGGTTTATCTGAGGATAGTTGTTATCTAAATCTTCATGATACTATAAGTTTAATGGTTAAACTTGGCTTTATACTGAATTTTGATAAATCAGTTCTTAAGCCTACAAAGGTCCTAACTTTTCTTGGAAATGTGATCGATTCGGAAAAAATGATAGTATATTTACCAAAAGAAAAGAAATTGCTTATCATCAGTGAATGCAAACTTTTGTGTGACGCTACTGAAGCGCCTATAAGACAGGTAGCCAAGGTCATAGGCCTTATGGTAGCTTCCTTTTCTGCTGTTGAATTTGGAAAATTGTTTTATAGAGAACTAGAAATGGCAAAAATACACTCTGGAAATGAATCGTGGGAACTATGATGCTAAAATGACAATAACTTCAAGAATGAAATCTGATTTGGAATGGTGGATTGAGAACGTTGACTCACAAGTACAGGTCATTGATCGAGGAAAACCAGAATTGACTATTCAGACTGACTCTAGTAAATCAGGCTGGGGTTTTAAATGTCGAGACATAATATCTGGTGGCAGATGGACCTCATCAGAATGTTTGGCACATATTAATGTCTTCGAGCTTAAGGCTATTCTGTTTTCAATATGTGCTTTGAAAGAAAATTTGAAAGGCAAGCATATAAAAATTTTGTCCGACTCGACCACAGCAATCTGCTATGTCAAAAATATGGGTGGCTGCAAATCAGTAGAATGCAATCTTGTCAGCAAACAGATTTGGCAGTGGTGTTTAAAAAATGATACATGGATTACCATAGCTCATATACCAGGTTCCCAGAATGATGCAGACAAACCATCACGGAATTTCAATGACAAACTTGAATGGGAACTAAATGGAAAGGTATTTGATCAACTATGTAACATTTGGTCTAAACCAACTGTAGATTTGTTTGCTTCAAGGTTAAATTTTAAGGTAGAGCAATTTTGCTCTTATAAACCAGATCCACAAGCAACATATATTGATGCTTTTTCCCTTGACTGGGGAAAATTTGAGCTGAATTACATATTTCCTCCTTTCAGCATGATCAGCCGCTGCATTTGCAAAATCCAGGACCAAGCAAAAGCCTTACTGATAATACCACTGTGGTCCACACAGCCTTGGTTTCCGGGACTCTTATCAATTTTGATAGATTACCCTCGATTTCTGCGGAGGGACAGGAACTTGATCACGATGCCTTACACCAACGAGGTACACCCACTTTGGCAGAAACTGGTAATGATCGGATGTTTAGTTTCAGGAGATCATTCCGCAATCAAGGATTTTCACCAAAAGCTACCAGCATTCTATTATCATCATGGAGAACATCTACTAGACACGAATACCAATCATATATATCAAAGTGGCTATTATTCTGCAGTAAACGGAAAATTAGTGAAGTTTCTCCCAGCGTGAAAGACATTATAGAATTCCTAACTGAACTTTATGACAAAGGAAATGGCTATAGTACATTAAATTTAGCAAGGTCAAGTTTATCATCAATTGGTATAAGTATCGAATCTCACCCAGCTGGATCACATCCATTGATTATTCGATTCATGAAAGGGGTTTTCAACTTAAGACCACCAAAACCTAGATACTCAAAGATATGGGATGTCAATGTCGTTCTCAATTACTTACGTAAACTCTCTCCGGTAAAACAACTAACATTGAAGGATCTGACGTTAAAGCTTGTGATGTTGATGGGTCTTACAAATGCAGCACGTGTAGATACACTTTCCAAACTGTCCATTTCAAATATTCAGAAATTAAAATCAGAGTATGTGTTACAAATTGATGGACTACTCAAGCAGAGCAGACCAGGCCATGATTTTTCAACTTTATCATTTAAAGCTTTCCGGCCAGATAGGCGAATATGTGTATATTTTGTTTTGAAGGAATATTTACTTAGAACTAAACCATTGCGTGAAAAGAATCACACAAGGTTATTTATCAGTTATGTAAAGCCTCATTCACCAGTTACTACAAGTACAATTTCTCGGTGGATTAAAGTAGTTATGGCCAGAGCTGGAATTGATATTACAGTTTATGGGGCTCACAGTGTTAGGGCCGCTGCAACATCAAAGGCAACTGAACAGGCGGTGCCAATACAGGAAATACTTCAAGTTGCAGGTTGGTCAAATGCGGGAACATTCAGGAAGTTTTACAACAAACCTGTTCAAAACCAAAGTACTTTTGCTACGGCTGTCTTGAGATCATAGATTGTGGTATGTCCCTTTATCTCTCTTATCTTTTCTTGCAGCTTTAAAGTCTCAGTTAAATACCGGATTATTGCTAATAAACGCAATAAAATTTAAAAATTAAACGAGACTTACCTGGAAGTTGAAGTTTAATTGTAATTTTATAAGTTAAGTAGTAATAAGGAGGGATTTAACTGCCTCCCTCCCACCCAACATATTCACTTCCAGATAAAAATTGTGTATTGCAATATGTTAAAAATTCAACATTGAAGTACCATCATAAAAGATACGAGAGAGCTTCAAAAACTGATGCGCATGTGCGGCTGGAATACTATCTCAGTTAAATCCCTCCTTATTACTATTTAACTTATAAAATTACAATTAAACTTCAACTTCCAGGTAAGTCTCGTTTAATTTTTAAATTATGTCTTATTATGCATCAAACAATAATTCGACAGAAGGTGTAATAATTACATGTATGATACACTGATCATGGGCCAAAATTGTATGGGTCTGTATTGTTATGGGCCGAAATTGTAATGGGCCAAAATGTCCACACACCATAATACCGATTGTGAATGGATAGAGTGGGCTCAATCTTTGAAACCAGTTAAAGGTGAGGCAAAGAAAAATTTGAGTTTCTTCTTATTGCCCATGTTATGTCACACAGTTGATGAAAATTAGGAGTTTTTTATGTCAGCTTTTCTCTTTAAAGATCAGCATGCCAACTGGGTTTTCAATTTGGGGGTACATGCAGGTTTTGGAAATTGGGGTACAAAGAAAAAATTGGGGGTACACTGTACCCCCCCTAGGTTTTGAATTGGGGGGTACAAAGGAAAATTAAGGGGTACAGAGTAACTTTGGGCTGTTTCAATTTTATTAATGAATTTGAACACCCTTCCTCCTTTACCATAATGAATGGGATCTTAATTAAATTAGTAGATTGTGCATTTGGTGATTAAATGGAAACACCATATGTCTCCATGGCATGCACATCCTTGGATATAATCGCAACAGCAGTCAGGGTTTTAAAGTAGAACACGGCCATGAGTTTTGATAATCGACCGCCTTTATGGAAGATTTTTCACCTTTATTCCTTTTCCAGAGTTGCAATGTACATTAGAACTGTTTTAAAAAGGAAGCGTAGACAGATTGATGCTCGTTGTCCAAGATGATGTTTGTAGATCTGGCCATTTTAAAATCACAGAGGAGCAGGCCGATTGGCTCATTGTAAGCTCAAACTCTGTCAAATAAAGGCCATGTCATGTAAGGGCAAAATAAAAGAAAGTGTGTAATAGTAGAATCACTCCTGTAAACCTACCTTTCTCAGATCTTCACGCTGTAAAATATTTTAACAGCTTTTGTTGTGATGAAATTTTTTTCTGCAGCAGACGCCATACATACGAAAATTACATGTTTAATTTGCAGTTCGATTTTTTAGCTTTCATATGTAAAAAAAAAAAATGTGTTTTTAACAATAACCGTGCATTATAAAATTATCGTCATTAAATGATTTTAATTTCTCATTCAAAACTAATTACCAGATTTCCTGTACACATGGTAGATTTTGACACTATAAAAATAACTGTAGCGAAAATTATTCAGACAGACAACGGAGCCGCAAAATATAAACAGTGAAAATACTTGGTTACCCGCTCTATATTGAGGAGAAAGCGTGGTACCCACTTACGAGGGAAACTATGGTACTTTCGTTTTGTTTGTTTGGCATGCAATACGAAATGGTATCTAATTTGTATGTGTAGTTTACGTAATTACTTTCCTTTTTGTACGTGCATACTTTTGATAGAATGTGCATGCACGTAAGCACAAAAAATTTGTAAGTGTGGAGCAGAATTTATATGTGAATTACGTATTGCAGTACGTGATTGGGCACTCTGAAGATGCTTTGATTTGCCTTCAATTTTAACTTTGAAGTCCTGAAACATCTTGGAAAAACCATAAAAACCTGTGTGATTTTTGTAGGAACCGTGATTTGATTGGTTGTCTGATGCAATCAGGAGAAATGCCAGAATTTTAAGAGTAGACCATAGATCTAGAACTAATTGCAGTAGGTTAACCCTTTACCACACAATCCAACTTTTAATGACCCCCTTAGGAAGAAGCCTTTTGTAAAAATTTTGGGAAAAGGAGAAAATGCTGGTTAGCAGCATTTTCTCCTTTTCCCACAAAGTTTTCTACTCTTCCCAATAACAAATTTCAAATTTTGAGTCACATTTATTTTGTTGTCTGCAAAAGCTTTCAAATTGGAGAGGTCTAAAATTTTGTCGTTTGGTAAAGGGTTAAAGCAATTTTTAGTCCCCCACCGGCGAAGCGAAAGGGGACTTTAGTTTTGCACTCCGTCCGTCTGTCTGTTAGTCTGTCAGTCAGGCAAATCAGTTTTCTGGACTTTTTTTTCTACAAGATGGCAGATATTGAGCTAATTTTTGGTTTGTAAGTCAACCACTATGAGATACAGATCAAGTTCGAGTTTCGTTCCGGTCCACTGATTTTTTATGAAATTACGGATCTTGGACTTACAAAATTTCACTGTAAACAGTTTTCAAGACTTTTTTTTCTAAATGCTGGTAGACATTGAGCTGACTTTGGATGTGCAAATCAGCCACCATGAGTTACAGATCAAGTGTGAGTTTTGTTCTGGTACACTGATTTTTAGCTCACCTGAGCACATAGTGCTCAGGGTGAGCTATTGTGATCGATTGTTGTCCGGTGTCCGTGTGTCCGTCCGTCCATCCGTCTGTGAACAATTACTTAAAAAATCTTCTCCTCTGAAACCTCCCAACAGATTTCAGTGAAACTTCACAGAAATGATACTTAGGTGATGCACTTTCAGAATACTTCAAAGATTTGAATTCCATGAAGAACTCTGGTTGCCAAGGCAACCGAGAGAAAAAACTTTAAAAATCTTCTTGTCCCAAACCATAAGGGCTAGAGCTCTCATATTTGGCATGTAGCATCATCTAGTGGCCCTCTACCAAAGGACTTCAAATTATGGCCCTAGTTTGAAAATGGCCCTATGTTGTGGGTTCTCGGATTTCATATAAAGAAGGAAATCTTTAAAAATCTTCTTGTCCCAAACCGTAAGGGCTAGAGCTTTCATATATGGCATGTAGTATCATCTAGTGGCCCTCTACCAAAATACTTCAAATAATGGCCCTAGTGTTGAAAATGGCACTATGTTGTGGGTTCTCGGATTTCACATAGAGATAAAGAAGGAAATCTTTAAAAATCTTCTTGTCCCAAACCGTAAGGGCTAGAGCTTTCATATTTGGCACGTAGCATCATCTAGTGACCCTCTACCAAAATACTTGAAATTATGGTCCTGGTGTTAAAAATTGGCCCTATGTTGTGGGTTCTCGGATTTCACATAGAGATAAAGAAGGAAATCTGTAAAAATCTTCTTGTCCCAAACAATAAGGGCTAGAGCTTTCATATGTGGCATGTAGCATCATCTAGTGGCCCTCTACCAAAGTACTTCAAATTATGGCCCTAGTGTTGAAAATGGCCCTATGTTGTGGGTTCTCGGATTTCACATAGAGATAAAGAAGGAAATCTGTAAAAATCTTCTTGTCCCAAACCTTAAGGGCTAGAGCTTTCATATTTGGCATGTAGCATCAACTACTGGCCCTCTACCAAAATACTTCAAATTATGGCCCTAGTGCTGAAAATTGGCCCTATGTTGTGGGTTCTTGGATTTCACATAGAGATAAAGAAGGAAATCTTTAAAAATCTTCTTGTCCCAAACCATAAGGGCTAGAGCTTTCATATGTGGCATGTAGCATCATCTAGTGGCCCTCTACCAAAATACAGTACTTCAAATTATGGCCCTAGTGTTGAAAATGGCCCTATGTTGTGGGTTCTCGGATTTCACAGATGGATAAAGAAGGAAATCTGTAAAAATCGTCTTGTCCCAAACCTTAAAGGCTAGAGCTGTCATATATGGCATGTAGTATCATCTAGTGGCCCTCTACCAAAATACTTCAAATAATGGCCCTAGTGTGGAAATTGGCCCTATGTTGTGGGTTCTTGGATTTCACATAGAGATAAAGAAGGAAATCTTTAAAAATCTTCTTGTCCCAAACCGTAAGGGCTAGAGCTTTCATATTTGGCATGTAGTATCATCTAGTGGCCCTCTACCAAAATACTTCAAATTATGGCCATAGTGTTGAAAATGGCCCTATGTTGTGGGTTCTCGGATTTCACAGAGATAAAGAAGGAAATCTGTAAAAATCGTCTTGTCCCAAACCATAAGGGCTAGAGCTTTCATATTTGGCATGTAGCATCATCTAGTGGCCCTTTACCAAAATACTTCAAATTATGGCCCTAGTGTTGAAAATGGCCCTATGTTGTGGGTTCTCGGATTTCACATAGAGATAAAGAAGGAAATCTTTAAAAATCTTCTTGTCCCAAACCATAAGAGCTAGAGCTCTCATATATGGCATGTAGTATCATCTAGTGGCCCTCTACCAAAGTACTTCAAATTATGGCCTCTACCAAAATACTTCAAATAATGGCCCTAGTGTGGAAATTGGCCCTATGTTGTGGGTTCTTGGATTTCACATAGAGATAAAGAAGGAAATCTTTAAAAAATCTTCTTGTCCCAAACCGTAAGGGCTAGAGCTTTCATATTTGGCATGTAGCCTTATGGTGTTGAGCTCAGTTGCATTTCAGGTGAGCGATTTAGGACCATCATGGTCCTCTTGTTGAGGAAATTATGGGCCTCAGACTTAGAAATTTTCGCAGAAAAAAAAAAAGTTTTCTGGACTTTTTTCTAAACGCTGGCATATGTCGAGTCTATTTTTGCTGTGTAAGTCAACCACCATGAGCTACAGATCATGTTTTAGTTTCGTTTGGATCCACATATTTTTGACGAAATAACAGGCCTTGGACTTAAAAAATTCTCACCGTAAAAACTGATTTCTGAACTTTTTTTTCTAAATGCCGGTAGAATGGAGCTGATTGTCAGTGTGTAAATCAGCCACTATTAGTTACAGATCAAGTTTGAGTTTAGTTCTGGTCACTGATTTTTGAAGAAATTACGAGCCTTGGACTTAAAAATTTTTACCAAAAAAAACCACATTTTTTTCTACCTGATTGAAGGTATTCCATGTATATTTGGTGTGTGAGTCTGTAATTAGGAGTTACAGCTCAAGTTCGATTTTCGTTCTCGTTTATTGATTTATGACTGAGTTATGGGCCTAGAACGATGGAAATTTCCTAAAAATTGCAGTTTTCCTGGCTTTTTTGCTTCATGGTTGGAGGTATTCCTTTTATATTTGGTGTGTGAGTCTGTCATAAGGAGTTACAGCTCTAGTTTGAGTCTCATTCTAGTTCACTGATTTTTGCCAATTGTGGGACTTGAACATGTGAAATTTCTCCAAATTTGCAGTTTTCCAGACTTTTTATGCTTCTGGAAGGAATTTCGGGGAAGTGTTTAGTCGCCAGGTTGTCTGTCCGTCCACCCCATGAAAGAAAATTTTGTTTTTTGTTGCCTGCAATTCCCTTTCAATTTGGACCAGTCTAAAATTTTGTTGTCTGGTAAAGGGTGAAATACCTTAATCGATTAAAGATAGAATTAATCTTTTGTTCTGGTTCGATGGCTTTGATGTAAAAAAGTAAAATGCTGGTAGGGGACTTAGTATTGCATGCAATACTCTCGGAATGCTTGTTACTTACATATTTTTGTTAGCATCATAGAAAATATTTATTTTCATTTGAATGTTTGAAAGAAAAAAAAAGCTACATCAGTATCCCGCTGCCAATTTGAAATTGACTCATGTGACTTTGCTGGAATTTGTCAAAAAATCATTGTAACGTGATACAGTTGGTGCCCATTTGTAGTCGTTTACATCGTTTTCACTTCCGGAATATTTCTTCCCATTCAAAACTTAAGATATATTTTGGAGATAAAAGTTGACGTAACAGAAGCGATATCTAGATTGAGGTATCTACCATGAAAATAGAGGCAAGCTGCTAGACTGCATGGATATTTGTCATTGATTCAATAAGCGGTTATAAACTAATTAACAACATCCTGTCAAATCAGGATATGTTGTAAACAAATTACACATGCTGATTGGACACCAGCTGTGAATTAGGTATGTCACACTCTGATTCGGCTTTTCTCTTGGACACCCAATGCCTTGTCAATATATGCGATGCGACTTCCCATTTTTTTCAGGTGACTTCGACTTTGCTTTTCTTGGCGAATCGGGCAAAGTTTTTTTATTTCAAGGGACTTTTTCGCCCAAGTCACCCACTCGGCAGAGGTCTGATTTCGGGTTTCGATGGATTCAAGGATCATCTCAAGCTGCAGTTTATTATTTGAAATGTCATTTTATACAGAGGGTGAATATTTGTATTTCACAGCGTAATGTTTACAACAGGTATTTGTCTCAAAATATTCCTGCATTTTCTACTTGTCGGGGGACAATTAAATTGAAAAAAGTCACTTGTCTGATGCCAATTTTTCCTGAGTCGGATGTAGGATTTCCACACCCCTAAGTACTTACTAATCGTCAAAAAAAAACTTGAAAATGTTTTGGCCTTTTTTTATGGAGATTTTCTTGGCATGATTATTTAGCTTGGGGGCACTGATAATATTTACTAATCATATTTACTGTGGAGTGTGCCTGTGTGAAAAGTTTCGCCTGGAATTGAGCAGGAATTCCGCCCAGAGATTCAAAATGGAAACAAAATGGCATTTCCAGGCAGAAATGGAATGGAAACAGGCAGGAACTTTTGGGCAAAATATGTAAATGAGCTCCCTAACTTTTTCAAGTACGAAGGAATAATAGAAACAAAAAGTTGTTTTGATTATCTAAGTACAAGTTAATAATCATTTTGAAGGTTAATAAATTAGGTCTGAGAAAGTTATGACCTTGGAAGTTTAATAATTGGTGGAAAAAGGTTTGTTGTCAATATAACTTTGGAACAGGAGGTGTGGAACAACAGCTGTAAATCCAATAGATTCAAAAGTTAGACTAATTGTTATGCAGGCAATAATTTAAGCCTACCTGTCAATTTTAAATTCTGTGGAAATGCCTGCACGGTACAAAAAGTGTGTTTCCTAGTGACTGATTTTGTTGTGTCCATTTTTAGGAATAATTCATTCTTTTTTTATCTGCAGATGATGGCGATGGAGATGATGGCCTATTTGATGATACTGTACATAAATCACTACACAAGACAGCAGGTATTATAATACTTCTGCTTAGTATTCAGGTCCACTGGCCATAAGCAGGGGTTACATCTCTGAAAACCTTAAAAAAGTATTTCCATGAAGAACTCTGGTTGCTATGGCAACAAAAATGATTTTTATTTCTAATTAAAAAAATCCTGTTCTAAATTATTATTTGGTGGAATTTCAAAAATATTTTACAGAATTCTTCAAAAGATGACACTCAACCAAGTTTGATGAAGGCATTTCTAATTTGTCTAAAAACAAGGCCACCAATGGGTGGGACTTTTGTTTCTCTACTTAACTCTGGTGTAAATTTCAGTCATGTTCTCAGATCTTTTTTTGCCCTATTTTTAAAATATCTTTTTGAGTTGTTCTCCATCAGATCCTTTCCCACATTCCTTGAAGGCATTTTTGATTTATCAAAGTACACGGCCTCCTGGTTGGATCGGCTTATTCCCTATATACTAGTAGTTCATTATGGAAACTTTGAAACTTTATTCCTGTGTAATTTCTGGCCTAATTTCATGATACTTTGATAAAAATATTCCACTTATGATTCGCTAAGAAAATTGTTGAAGCCTTTGCAATGATTGGAAAAGACATGGCTATCATAAGATTAGGAATTTGAGACCCTTAACATCATTTGAAACTTTTTGTTTTAAATGAAGGTTTAATTTTGAAATAATTTGACTGTGATAGAACCCTGTTGGTGCTCTATACATATTTGCTTAAGTATGGTAATCTTTCAAATGGCTTAGTTGTAAGTTTCCAAATTTTTTTTTCTGTACATGAAATATATTTTGCAGTTACTTGTCCTTATGGATCGTTTTCGGAATGAGATTATTTGACTATACCCCTGTTGGTGCTCTATACATATTTGCTAAAGCTATGTTTCATTCATCCCACCGTCATGTTATGCTTGTGTAGAATCTAAAGGACACCACAGGAAAATGATTATTGTGATTAGAACAAATATTATTATGTACCGCAGGATTCGATTCTGAAATATTTGTCACAATATTAAGTAGTTTTAAATTGCAATATGACATAAGAAGGTGTACAGGAATGCATAAAGGTATTAAAGTTGAAGACCCAATAAAAATTGTATAATAGAATAAGACCCAATATTACATGTATTGTGTTCACAAAAAAGTAGTCAGACCTTTCTGCCTAAGCTAGAATTTCGAAAAGCAAGCAGGTAGATATTTACTATCCTCAAGGTCTTGTCCTACAAAAGCGCTTAACTGCAGTATGATGTAAAAGTACATATAGAAATAAAGGTGCTAAGTGTAAAGACCCAATAAATTGTATAATACCAGTAGTGCCAATATAAGCCAGAATTGTAGAAGCAGACTGGTAAATATAATTAAGGTCTTATCCAGATAGGGCTTAGAGGTCTGCAATATGAAATATATGAAGGTGCTAAGTGTAAAGACTTAATAAATTGTATAATGCAATATGACCCAATATTGGTGTGTTCTAACCAAAGTAACCAAACCTTTCTGTCCAAACCAGAGTTGGGGAAGCAAACTGGTAAATATATTTAAGGGCTCATTTTGAAAGCGCTTATCTGCAATATCATAAAAAAATGCATATAGATATATGAAGATGGTAAGTGTATAGACCCAATAAATTGTATAATCCAAGTAGTCCAAATATTATTATAGTTGGAAGAAAGTACCAATCCTTACAGTCTAAGCCAGAATCTGAGAAGGAACCTGGTAAATATTTATGTTTGAGTGCTTATCCTGATTTGAACTGTGTCAAACATTGAGAAGTGACCTGTCAGTCATATAAATATGACCTGAGTGTCAGTGTTCAAATGTGGATTTGGCTTGCCAAAAATTATTTAGACCAATCCCTTACTTTTTCAAGTTTCAAGGAATAATGAAAGCAAAAAATGTTTCACTAATCTTAGTACAAGAAAATAATCATTTTGAAGGTTAATAATTTAGATCTGAGAAAGTTATGACCTTGGAAGATGAAAAATCAGTGGAAAAAGGGTTGTTCTCAATATAGGTATGGAGCAGTAGGTGTGGAACAACAGCTGTAAACCCAAAATAGATTAAAAGTTACACTAATTGTTATGCAATCAATAATTTAAGCCTACCTGTCAATTTTAAATTTTGTGGAAATGCCTGCATGGTACGTAAAGTGTGTTTCCTAGTGACTGATTTTGTTGTGTCCATTTTTAGCTCCACTGGCCGAAGGCCAGCGGGCTTACGTCATGGCCTGGTGTCTGTCGTCCGTCCGTGCGTGTTTTTATTTCAAACATCTTCTTCACTGAAACTACCCATCCATTTTTCATGAAACTTCACAGAAATGATCCTGCCATGGTCCTCATCAGAATTTCTTGAAAGAATTTGATTCCTTTAAAAACTCTGGTTGCCATGGCAACAAAACTGAAAAATATTGGAAATCTTTAAAAATCTTCGTCTGAAACCATTAGGCACAGGGCTACCAAATTTGGCATGTAGCTTTATGTAGTTGACCTCTATCATGTTTCTTCACATTATAGCCCTGGGGTCAAAATTGGCTTTGCCCCAGGGGTCACAAGTTTTACATAGGCTTATATAGAGAAAACTTTAAAAATCTTCCTGTACCTAGCCATAAGGCCTAGAGCTACCAAATTTTGCATTTAGCTTGATCTAGTGGGGTTCTACCAAAAGTGCCCAAATTACAGTCCTGGGGTCAATTTGGCCTCATGCTGGGGGGTGGGGGTGGTTCACAAGATTTACATGGGCTTATATAGGGAAAACTTTTAAATCTTGGTGTACATAGCCATAAGGCTAAGGGCTATCAAATTTTGCATAATTATAGCATCATCTAGTGGACAACTACAAAGAGGACCCAAGTAACAGCCCTAGGATCAAGTTTGGCCCTGCACCAGGGGTCACAAGTTTTACATGGGTTTATGGGGTGAAAACTTCAGAAACCGTCTTCTTACTAGCCA
The DNA here is from genome assembly GCA_945859785.2 of Tridacna gigas. Taxonomy (NCBI): domain Eukaryota; kingdom Metazoa; phylum Mollusca; class Bivalvia; order Cardiida; family Cardiidae; genus Tridacna; species Tridacna gigas. The sequence continues at coordinate 32,459,495 of OX244043.2, read as the reverse complement.
TAAGGCCAAGAACTCCCAAATTTGGCATGTTATTCTTCTAATACACATATTCCCCATTTAGTCTGACTGTAGCCCAGGGGTCAAAGTTTTATAAGGGCTTATATAGTGAAGACTTCTCTTTATGGTTTATATTTATACATGTAAGCCAGTGGAGCGATACAGGGTCATCATGGCCCTCTTGTTAGGAACAATTCATTCTTTTTTTATCTGCAGATGATGGAGATGGAGATATGGCCCATTTGATCATATTGTACATAATTTACCACACATGACAGCAGGTATTATTTTACTTCTGCTTGATATTTAGGTCAACTAGCCAAAGTCTGAAAACCTTCAAAAAGGTATTTCCATGAAGAGCTCTGTTTGCTATGGCAACAGAAATGATTTTATTGTAAACTTAAAAAATCCTTTCGTCAATTACATTTTGGTTGATTTTATAATGTTCTCAATCAGACCCTTTACCACATTCCTTGAAAGCATTTTGATTCATCAATACACTTGGCCTCCTGGTTGGATGGGCTTATTCCCCAAAAAGGTCATAATGTAAACTTTGAAAGTTTATTCCTGTGTAATTTTTGGCCTAATTCCATGATTCTTTGATAAAATTTTTTCCCTGATGATTCGCTACAAAAATGGTAGAAGCTGTTGCAATAATTGAAAAAAAACATGGCTATCGAAAGATTAGGAATTTTGGGCCCTTAACATCATTAAAAACTATTAAGTTCAGAATCCTGCGGTACATGATAATATCTGTTCTAATCACAATAATCATTTTTCCATCATTCTTTTTTTATGTGCTGATGATGGAGATGGAAATGATGGCCCATTTGACGATATTGTAGATAAATTACCACGCAAGACAGCAGGTATTATTTTTATTCTTCTTTGTTTTTAGCCCCACTGGCCAAAGGCAAGTGAGCTATGTGACGGCCCTTTGTCGACCATTTGTTCACTTTGTCTTCAAACATTTTTTCCTAAAACATCAGCCAATTCCAAATAAATTTCACAGATACATTTTTTGGAGGTTCATTTCTGAAACCTTCAAAGAAAGTATTTCCATGAAGAGCTTTGGTTGCAATGGCAACAGAGATCATTTTATTTCAAACCTAAAAAAATCCTTTTCTGAAGGATATTTTGGCTGATTTTCCAAAACATTTCAAAAGATGACACACAACCAAGTTCCATGAAGGCGTTTCTTATTTGTCTAACAACAAGGCTACCAAGGGGTGGGACTTTTTATCTCTACTAAACTCTGGTGTAAATTTCTATCTTGCTTTCAGAAGATTTTATACCCTATTTTAAGATATCTCTTTGAATTGTTCTCAATGAGACACTTTACCACATTCCTTGAAGACATTTTGATTCATCAATATACATGGCCTCCTGGATGGATGGGCTTACTCCCTATAAAGTTCATTATGGAAACTTTGAAAGTTTATTCCTGTGTAATTTTTGGTCTTATTTCATGATACTTTTCTTAATATATTCCCCTGATGATTCGCTACGAAAATTGTTGAAGCCCTTGCAATAATTGAAAAAGACATGGCTATCAAAAGATTAGGAATTTTAGACCCTAAACATCATTTGAAACTTTTCATTCTAAATGAAGGCTTAATTTTGAAATAATTCGACTGTGATAGACCCCTGTTGGTGTTCTATACATGTTTGCTTAAGTATGGTAATCTTTCAAATAGCTTCAATTTCAATTTTTTTTTTTTTTCTTTACATGATATATATTTTGCTGTTACTCTTCCTTTTGGATCGTTTTTCGGAATGAGATTATTTGACTGTAATATACCCGTGTTGGTGCTCTATACATATTTGCTAAAACTATGTTTCATTCTTCCCATTGTCATGTTATGCTTGTGTAGACTCTGAAGGACACCATAGGAAAGTGATTATTGTGATTAGAACAGATATTATCATGTACCGCAGGATTCAATTCTGAAATATTTGTCACAATATTATGTAGTTTTAAATTGCAATATGATGTAAAAAGGTGTACAGGAATGCATAAAAGTATTAAAGTTGAAGACCCAATAAAAATTGAGACCCAATATTATTGTGTTCACAAAAAAGTAGTCAGACCTATCTGTCCAAGCTAGAATTCAAGAAGCAAAGTGGTAGATATTTATTATCCTAAAGGTCTTATCCAAAAAGCACTTAACTGCAATATGATGTAAAAGTACATATAGAAATAAAGGTGCTAAGGTAAAGACCCAATAAATTGTATAATACAATAAGACCTAATATTTTTGTGTTCACAACCAAAGTAACCAAACCTTTCTGTCCAAGCCACAGTTGGAGAAGCAAACTGGTAAATATATTTAAAGGCTCATTCTGAAAGCACTTATCTGCAATAATATATAAAAGTACATATAGATATATGAAGATGGTAAGTGTACAGACCCAATAAATTGTATAATACAAGTAGTCCAAATATTACTGTAGTAGGAAGAAAGTTAGCAAACCTTACAGTCTAAACCAGAATCTGAGAAGGAACCTGGTAAATATTTATGTTTGAGTGCTTATCCTGATTTGAACTATGTCAAGCATTGTGTAAAGTGACCCCACATTCATATAAATATGACCCAATAAATTGTATAATACAATAAGGCCCAATATTGTTATGTTCACAAAGTAACCAAACCTTTCTGTCCAAGCTAGAGTTGGAGAAGCAAACTGGTAAATATATTTAAAGACTCATTTTGAAAGCGCTTATCTGCAACATCATGTAAAAGTACATACAGAAATATATGACAGTGGTAAGTGTATAGACCCAAAAAATTGTATTATACAAGTACTCCAAATATTACTGTAGTAGGAAGAAAGTTACCAAACTTTACAGTCTAAGCCAGAATCTGAGAAGGAAACTGGTAAATATTTATGTTTGAGTTCTTATCCTGATTTTGAACTGGTGTCAAATATTGTAAACTGACCTGTCATTCATATGAGTATGATGTGAGTGTCTGTATTCAAATGTGTATTTGGCCTGCCAAAAATTATTTTATCATTCACTGTCCCAATTCTTAGGAACAAAAAAATACTGATCTTGCTTTGCCATTTTTAGTATGGCCCAAATCAGTGGGTCATTAAAAATAATTCTTTTCGCTTTTTTTGATGGTGTCCGAATACTTTTGGTGTCCCAAAATTTAAGCAAAATACGGTAGGTTGTGTTGTTGCACATTTGGAACAGAAACAGAGTGAACAGAGACTCTTCTGTGAAAAACAAATGCCTCCATCGATGCATTGGGAACAATCTCGGAGCATATGCTCTCAACCAAGCTAGACAAATGCAATGTACAGGAGTAGGGGGCAAGCCAATATAATGATGACGAGATTGCAGATAATCATTATTGAATTGATTTCTTACTATTTGTGCCTAAATGTTGCTATCGTGATTGCCTACAATTAGAACAGCTTTCTCAGTTGCATTGCTATCGTGATCATGAAGGTGGCCATGACATATAATCTGTCTTCAAGTGCCATTGAATGTCACAATCCAGCATGGTCTCCTATGCCTCCAGTTTTTCTCAGGTTCATAGCAAGTAGTTCTGTTGTTGAAATGTTCACACCAAATTGTCTCACAACCTGTTGCTGCTGTTGACCTTCCAATAGCAATGCAATAGCACGACCCCTTTATACCTTGGTCAGCCGTAGTGTGATAGCAAATGGTCAGATCTAACGAAAAGTGATGTGCATTGTCTCAAGAGTGCTGAGTGGTAATATAAAATATGATGAGCATTATGTTATGTGATCTTTGCATTTCTCCACTTTTTCTATTGGGCATAGCACATCACCCAGCAGAACAAATTTAGGTACCATGTTAGTTACCTTGACAGTTCTACGACTAATTTTCAGCATTTTAGGCCAAAACATTCAACAGTGGTTTCACTTTTAAAACATGCTCTAACTTGATCTTGATGAAACTACTAGAGTGTCAAAATATTTTAATCCATTACCTGCAAGTTTGAAAATTGGACATATGGGCACAAAACGTAGGTCAATAGGTCAAATAAAAGAAAAACCTTGCGTGCTCTCTTGCGGCTGCATTTTCAACCAATGTTAGTGTCAGAATATTTGTCTCGGTTATCTATCATCCAAGTTTGAAAATGGGTTATGATTAGTCTGGAAACTAGGTCACTAGGTGTTATATCTTAATAACCTTGTGTACATGCTGGAAGAGACAGCTCCTATTTGAACTTGATGAAATTTTGTCAGTATGTTTATGCCATTTTCTCTCAGCCTAGTTTGAAAATGGGTCATGTGGGGTCAAATACATGGTTACTTTTTCAAATATTGGAAATACCCAATGAGGCCACAATTTTAACTGTATCTGATGAAACTTTGTCTTACTATTTGTCTCCTTGATCTCTTAAAAAAAGTTCAACAATGGGTGGTATGGATTCAAAAACTATGTCATTAGGTCATATGTTGGAAAAAAAACATTGTGTGTACGCTAAAGACCATAATTTTAACCCAACTCTTTTTGAGACTTTGTCAGAATGTTTGTCTTAAAGATCTCTAAGTGTCCAGGAGAAAAAAAAATAGGTCTTTAGGTAAAATATATGAAAAAAATGCAACTTGTGCAATGTTGAGGTTACAATTTCCATTTGATGTTTTTTTTCAACGCAGCTGTAAAAAATGCATCACATTGGGTAAAGTAAGTGATTTAGAGCTATTTTTGCTCATGTAACCTACAAACTTCAATATATAAATATTTTGTTTGTTCTGTTTGAGAAAAAAAATACCTGAGTATTAAACTGACACCTCACACATGTGTTTTTACCTGTAGCTTAATGTTACTGGCCCTATGCCTACACTCTGATATGCATTTAAAAAAAAAAAAACATTCCCTGTTTCAACTCAGAAATATTGAAAACAAGTGGGACAGGTGAGACATGTATCTCCAACAAGCCTTGTCTTTCTCTGTTAACAATGTTACACTAATGTTAATGATGCAGGTACAGACAAACAGATGGGAGAATCAGATGCACATGTTCAGATGGCTGATTCAGATGCAAATGCACAGATAGCTGATTCAATTACAGATGAACAAATGGAACTCATGCCTGCCAAGAAAGCAGCAACAAGGTCAGCACCTGGTGCAAATGTGAGTAAACCTCAAAATTCCTTGTGTTTGTAAGGTTATGTTGACAAAATAGGACTCTACAACCTCTGCTACACACAAAGGAAATAAATGCCATAAAAATGTGTTTACAACATACAATACCTGAATCTCTAGGTTTAGGGACATAGTCTAAACTCATTCGAAGATTGACAAATGTCGCAGATTTTAATGCTACAGTAAACATGCTCAAGAATGTACTCATCAGTACTTTTGAACAACAATTGGACCATAATTGTCAATTTTGAGGTCACTCATTGAGGTCAAAAGGGAACTAGAAGTGTTTTGTTTCAGATCACTTGTTTGTGGTGTCCTGCTCGGTCCGGTTGTAAGGTCTGTCAAAAAATATCAGTGTTAAGGGTTTCCCGACCCTACCTAGAAATGCTGCTGACCCTAAACTTTTCATGCTACAATTGAAAAAGACAAAAAAAATCTGTCGGGTGCCACTTCGGTCCATGTAAAAAGTTTCTGGGAAAAAAATCCCTAGCTACCCTACCTACAGCATCTCGGATCGAAACCATAGACGCAGATATTTTTGTTAGGCCTAGAGTGTAGGACCCGTGACCTGGAGGACCTGGGTTACGGCCTTACTTGACCCACTGAGTTTTTCGAGGGAGTGTCCTTTGGCAAAACACTTCAGAGCCCCAGCCTTGTACTGGTGAAATCCAGGAAATAGATGTAATTGTGACCTGTCACCGTCATATGACTGAAATTATGTTGAAAGTGGTGTAAAACACCAGTCAATCATATCAAGATCACTTGTATAGCTGTAGTTTCTCAAATATTTAGTTGGAGATTCCCTTAGCAGTGGTTAACTATGATGAATTATATTGCTTCTATGATCGTTTGTCACCTTCTTTTCAATCCATTAATGAATTGTACAAATGAACTTATAGAGAAGAATTAAATCTTTTTAAAACAAGCAGGTTAAACCAAATACTTCGAAGCAAACAAAACTGATGTAACAGGCCCATGCACACATGAGTAACATACAAGCGTATACAGGTAAAAGTTTCTATGATACGTGGAAGAGTCAGGGTTTGCAAGGCTGGAAAAATCATGTAAGATTTGAACTGTGGAAAAAACATGGAAAAGAGAAAATTCGACCCCTGTCATGAAAATCAGGGTTTTCAAGTTTAAAGTCAAGTTACAGGTGTATGTTACATATCATGGAAAATATTTTTGTCATGGAAAAACAAGGGAAAAGTATAGAATTTTAAAGTCAGAAATATGTATGAACCCTGTAGGTAACATTGACAAAGATATAATTTATACATTTCAGGTAAGCGAAGTGTAAAAAGACATTGGTCTGTTGCTGAAGAAACATACCTTAGAAAAAAGTTCCAAGTTTTATTTAGGTGGGACGAGATCCAGTGTACATAATACAGATATGAAAGAGGCACAGGAGACTTAGCAAAAACTGTCTACTCAAACACTGCCACAACTCAGGGCAAAATCAAATAACGTGAAGCTAGGAAAATCGTGACTCTGATCAGAACTTTGTGAAAATTTATGTGGTTTTCATTAAGATTTTACCAGTACTATATGCACAATTTCCACTGGAATTCAATGTTGACCTTTGGGAAAATTGGCAGTGGAAACCCCGGCCAATGAGATGCTAGATCTTGTAATACCAGTATAAACTTTTGAGCACAAGAACAAAGCTTGCATTATCTTTATGTTCACATTTTTATCACACCTGAGCACAACATTGCTCAAGGTATTGAGATGAGCCATTGTCCAAAATATGCAACATGAGTCTTCAACATTTGACCTGTGTGCACTCTAGAGGTCACAGTTTTTACCTGATCTGGATGAAAGTGGGTCAGATTGTTTGCCACTTTGAAATCAAGGATAAGTGTGATAATAGGTCAAAAAAGGTCATAAACTAGGTTACTAGATCAAATAAATTGATACTTTATGTGCTCTCTAGAGGCAACCTTTTTTTTAGCTAATCTAGATGAAAGTTGATTTGAATGTTTGTCTCTTTAAGGTTCAGATCAAGTTTGATATTTGGTCAGAAAGGGCCATAAACTAGGTCAGTAGGTCAGATGATTGAAAAACCTGGTGTGCAGTCTAAAGCGGCCCATCCACACACAATATCATTGTCAATTTTATTGTCAATCATGATGATTGACAATAAAATTGACAGTGAATGGATGATATTGAAGACACCGTCAATGTATTGATGAAAATCAGAGAGCTCAAATATTTCTGGACGCATTGTCAATTTTATTGATAAGTGTTTTGCACCCTTCAATAATATTTATCAATATTTAGTCTAGTCAAAATTTCCGTAGAGTCAACATGGCTAAATCAACCAAAGATGAGGAACGGAAGTTTATGCTTGAATGCATAGATCTGTACAGGGAGCTTCCAGCTCTCTGGAAAGTGACATGCGAATATTACAGTAATCGCGTGAAGAAAGAGGCTGCCTATAACACTCTGCTAGGAAAGTATAGGGAGCGTTATCAAGATGCAACAAAAGAAGATATAAAGAAAAAGTTAAATGCGCTTCGAACCAATTTTCGAAAAGAACTGAAAAAAGTTCTTGATTCCGAAAAGTCTGGAGCTGTTATTGACTGACGCATACGAGTGTCTTTTTTCTGTATTAAAGGTGTTAACATGTCCATGAGTTCGTCAAATGATTCCTCGTCCATACGAAGAAAATTTCTGTAATCTTCTGGATGATTTATACGAAGTTCATTCAGGAGCATTATGTGTCCAAAATTCTGTTTTTGCTGGAACCATTGTTTTGTCCAAAATTTCTTCTTTTTTCGCTTTCGTTTATCCAACAGTAGCGCAATACTTATGACAACAGGATCCATCTTGTTTGAATGATGACCGAAGCACAAATGAACAAAATATTGATCAATATTTTTGTACAGTTGAGGGCAAAAACTATTCTGTCAATATTATTGAGTCAATAATATTGACAATGATATTGTGTGTGGATGGGCCGCTTAAGGCTATGTTTTTAAGCTGATCCTGATGAAAGTTGGTCAGGAGGTTTTTAATCATAAAATCTTGGTCTAGTTTGATAATGGAACACATGAAGTTACAAAGGTTGCTAGGTCAAATCTTTGAAAAACTTTGTGTGCACTCTAGAGGCCACATTTCTAGCTGAACTTTATCATAGTTAATCAGCATGTAGAAGCATCCAGAGGACTACAAATGCTTTTGTGTATTACAGTTGATATTGCGTTTATGCTTACCTAAGGGCATAGTGCTCAAGGTGAGCGCTTTTATGATCGTATGATATTTATTATGTGTTGACGTTTACAATTATGGCTGTCTACACTCTAGAGGTCACAGTTTTTATCCAATCTTCATAAAACTTGATTAGAATGTTAGGTCAGATGAATTGAGTTCCAGAGACCATTTTTTTTACCAATCTTCATGAAAACGTATTAGGCTGAGTTTAAATATAGGTCGGTAAGTTAAAAGGGTAAATTATTAAAAGAAAGTATCTATGCCTGTCAGCCTGCCTTAAGTTTATGTCCACTAAAGGAGAAAATTCAGAGTGAAAATAGTTAAAGCCTTGAACTGAGATTGTCACGAAAAGGGTTTTCACATGAATGAAAAAGCTAAGATTCTGGAGTTTCGGTGGCGGCTGATGTCTTCTATAAATAAAAGTGGTGTATAACCTAGCTAGATATATTAATCATGCTTCTGTTTTAAGGCGAAATGCAGTCTCATGATGATAATAAAATATCGATGAAAATGCCGTAACACCATTCTGTCTTCAAAGGTTTTAGCATGTAGAAGCATTATAATGTAATCTTTTGTCTTGATATACATTTTTCTTTTTCATAAAAAACTTGCATGACTTAAAAGGTTAATTCAAATTTGTGCTTTTATGCAAACAAAGATTGCTTATCAAACAAATGTTTGTATGTTAAACTTAGTTATAGTTAAGGTACATTTACAGAAAATGTTGACATATTGTATAATGTTTGTATATTAAACTTAGTTAAGATACATTGCCATTTTCTGTAATCACGTTTCCATAAGACGGCAAATTGTAGGAGAATATAGAAATAAGTATTTTATATAATACACCTTTGTATAATATGTCACTTTTTGCCACATTTTTTTTCATAGGCTTTCCTTCAAAGGAGCATGAAAATTTGCAATGTTTTTAAAAGCTTTACTCTAAAGAAACAAAAAAAATAGTAATATCTGGATGTTATGTCATAATTTAACACAATGTTTTCAAAGTCTTCCCTCAGAAGGAGCAGGATGAATTGCAATGTTTTCAAAAAGTCTTACTCAAAATGAGCATGAAAGATATTGGCCTTTGGATGTCATGTTACCCTCTTGCTACAATGTTTTCAAAAGCTTTCTTCTAACGGAGCAGAAAAAGTAGTATTCAAATGTAAGTGTGCTTGAAAGCAAAGAAGTAAAGATTGCTTTTTAGGTCACCTGAGCACAAAGTGCTGAATGAAGGAGAGCTTTTGTGATTCTACTGTGTCTGGCACCGGTTGTGCGTCATCAACTTTAACCTTTTGTACGCTCTAGAGGCCACAATTTTAGCCTGATACTCCTGAAACTTGGTCAGAATGTTTATCTTGATAAAATCTCGAAAGGGTTTTGAACATTGGTAATGCCAGAAAAAATTAAGTCACTAGGTTAAAGTTGAAAGAGCCTTGTGAGGCCACATTTTCAGTCACATACTCATGAAAATTGGTCAGAATGTTTCTCTTAATTATTTCTTGGACTTTAACCTTTTGTACGCTCTAGAGGCCACAATTTTAGCCTGATACTCCTGAAACTTGGTCAGAATGTTTATCTTGATAAAATCTCGAAAGGGTTTTGAACATTGGTAATGCCAGAAAAAATTAAGTCACTAGGTTAAAGTTGAAAGAGCCTTGTGAGGCCACATTTTCAGTCACATACTCATGAAAATTGGTCAGAATGTTTCTCTTAATTATTTCTTGGACGTTTGAAAATAGGTCACCCTCTTTACACAGTAGAGACCATATTTTTACTCTGACACTCATGAAAATTGGCCAGAATGTTTTTCTTAATCATTTCTCAGACGAGAATGAAATTGAGCCATATCGGATCAAAAAGTAGGTCAGCAGGTCAATTCTTAGAAAAAGTTTGTGCACACTCTATAGGCCATTTTTAAGTTGATACTCATGAAACTTGGCCGGAATGTTTGTCGCGACAAAACCTTGAAAGAGTGTGAAAACCTAATTATCTGGCCATAAACCGGGTCACTTGGTCAAATTTTAGAAAACCTTGTGCACAGGCAAGGTCGTATTTTCAGCACAATGATAATGAAGGTAGGTCAGAGCTGGATCAGGGAAAACTTTAAATATCCAGGGCCCAAATTATAGCCCTGGGTCAAGTTTGTCCTTGCCCAGAGGGAAACAAGTTCTACATAAGCATATATAGTGAACACTTTAGAAAGCCCCGAAGGTAACAAAGTAGGACATAAAGGTATGTAGAGCAAACTTTAAAAATCTTCATCTCTCAAACTAGAAGGCTTAGAGCTTTGATATTTGGAATTTAGCATCTCCTAGTGGACCGCTACCAAATTTGGTTAAATGATGCCCCTGGGTCAAAATTTGGCCCGGTCCCAGGGGATAAAAAATTAGGATATAATTGTCTATGGAAGGGGTTGTTTCGTGTCTCTGAGATACCTCCAAGACAGACGAAAGGAATCAAATCAAACTCCACAGAGAGTTCAATCACACTGAGATGGTGTGTCATGCACATGCGATATTTCCCCATGTTAAAGGCCAAAGTCCTACGAAATTAAAATTTGTGTGGGGGAAGTGTTTTGTGTCTCCACAAAATCTCCAAAACTGCTGAATCGAATTTAATCAAACTCCATATAAAGGTAAACCACATTGAAAAGGTGTGTCATGCACAAGAGATATGTCCCTAGGTTAAAGGCCAAGGTTCTACCAAGTAAAGATTTGTTTAGGAGGATTATTCGTGTCGCCGCCATATCTACTAAACTACTGAAGGGAATTAAATCATACTCCACAGAAAGGTAAACCACATTGAGGTGTATCATACAAGTGATATGTCCCTTGGTTAAAGGCCAAGGTCCTTTCATGTAAAACTTTGTTTGGGAGGGGGGGTTCAAGTCTCTATGATATCTCCAAAATTGCTGAAGCGAATTTAATCAGACTCCACAGAAAGATAACCACATTGAGAAGGTGTGTCATCCACAAGTACTATGTCCCTGGGTTAAAGGCCAAGGTTCTATCAAGTTCATATTTGTTTGGGAGAGGTGTTGCGTGTCTCCTGACTCCAAAACTGTTGAAGCGAATTTAATCAAACTCCACAGAAAGGTAAACAACATTGAGAAGGTGTGTCATTCCCAAGTGATATGTCTCTAGGTTAAAGGCCAAGGTCCTACCAAGTTAGAATTTGTTTCGGTTTGGGGTGTTTTGTGTCACCGCGACATCTCCAAAACGTCCGAAAGGAATTTAATCAAACTCCACAGAAAAGTAAACTACATTGAAAAAGGTGTGTTACGCACAGGCGATACGTCCCTAGGTTAAAGGCCAAGGTCCAACCAAGTTAAAATTTTTTGGGGGGATTTCGTGTCTCTGCGATATCTCCAAAACTTATGAAGCGAATTTTATCAAACTCTTCAGAAAGGTAAACCACAGTGAAAAAATGTGTTATGCGCAAGAGGTATGTTCCTAGCTTAAAAGGTCAAGGTCCCAAAAATTTGTTTAGGAGGGGGGATTTCAAGTCTCCGTGATATCTCCCAAATTGCTGAAGCGAATTTAATCATACTCCACAGAAAGCTAAACCACATTGAGAAGGTTTGTCATTCCCAAGTAATATGTCCCTAGGTTAAAGGCAAAGGTCCTTGAAAGTTCAAATTTGTTTGGGAGGGGTGTTTCATGTCTCCGTGATATCTCCAAAACTGCTGGGGCGAATTTAATCAAACACCACAGAAAGGTAAACCACATTGAGAAGTTGTGTCATGCCTAAGTGATATGTCTCAAGGTTAAAGGCCAAGGTCCTACCAAGTTAGAATATTTAGGTTGGGGGTGTTTTGTGTCTCTGTAGTATCTCCAAAACTTCCGAAAGGAATTTAATCAAACTCTACAAAAAAGTAAACCACATTGAGAAGGTGTGTTATGCACAAGCTATATGTCCCTAGGTTAAAGGCCAAGGTCCTACCAAGTTAAAAGTTGTTGATGTGGTTTCTTATGAAGCGAATTTTATCAAACTCTTCAGAAAGGTTAACCACAATGAGAAAATATGTGCAAGAGATATGTCCCTAGGTTGAAGGCAAAGGTCTTACCAAGTTAAAATTTGTTTGAGGAAAGTGTTTCGTGCCTCCGCGATACCTCCAAAACTGATGAAACAAATTGAATCAAACTCGACAGAAAGGTAAACCACATTGAGAAGGTGTGTCATGCGCAAGGGATATGTCTCTTGGTTAAAAGCCAAGGTCCTACCAAGTTAAATTTTGTTGGGGGTGTTTCGGGGGCATCAGGCACTTCCAGTGACACGTCTTGTTCTGAAATTTGCACACTGTCTTTATATTATCAATAGCTTAAACCCTATTGATTTTGAAAAAAAATCTCACAGTCAGTAAGGGAAAAGTAGCTATTTGAAGTATGAAATTTACAGTTCTTTTTTACGCAATAGGAGACTCAGGTGACCGATATAGGACCATCATCGTCCTCTTGTTTTTTCGTATTGGGCTTTATCTTGCGGACCTCTACCAGGATTCAAGTAATTATAGCGCTGTGGTAAAATATGGCTATGCCCTGACCTGAGGTCATGGTTTTCTCGTGGGATTTTACAGAGAAAATTTTATATGTCTTCTAGTTTGAGACCAATTCGCCAAGTTTGTAATATTGGCGTGTAAGTTTTTTACTTATTAGCCAGTGGCATGATACAGGGCTATCATAGCCCTTTTTTTTCTAATTGTTACTGTTGTCATTCGAAGTGCCTTACACTTTTTTATGTTGAGAGTATTGTGCAGATATACAAGGGATCTGAATAAAATGTTCTTATTATTTGAAAGGTGTCTTGTTTTTAACTCAAATTTCTTGTTTGATTTTCTACTCACCTGTGGGCAAGTTATATCGCTACAACTAGATTTTGAATGGGTTAACCCCTATTTGAACTAAGAAAGTCTGAGGTTTGCATGGTGTTTAACGCCGTTTTCAACATTATTTCAGTTATATCGCGGCGGCAAGTGTACCTATCAATGCTTTCCTGGAGTTTCTTTTACCAGTACTACGAACAATATTCTTTCCAAGCCAAGTCTGAGGTTAAACTCTAGCAAGCAATTGCTGCTTTGACAAATACTGAAAATATCCACTTAAATCTTCACACATATTTAGAGTCAGAAATGTAGATCACTGACAAAGACCCCTACACGTGTCATTGGGTTTGGCTGAATAATTCCTCTAGTGTAAAATTTACTGCCAGGTATATGCTGTGAAAACATGCAATTTTATAGTTTCAATTATCGGTATCACTAACAAGAAATTGACCATCCAGATTGGTAATACATGTACTCGAAGATCTGGACTATGAGCGCGTGGAACTAGTCAGTTTGTACCCTCTCTCAAGGACACTTAGTTATGAAGGGCAATATGTCGGAATTCAATGCAAACAAAATCCGAAAGTGGAGACCTGGGGCAAGTGACCAATTAAAGGGGATAAGTCTATGTCTCTCTGCAAGATAGGCTTGCGTGGCTCAGTGGTAAAGTGTTTGACTCATAATCCAGGGGACCTGGGTTCGAGCCGTACTGGATCCTCTGGGTTTTTCGTGGGAGTGTCCTTTGGCAAGACACTTCAAAGCCCCAGCCTAGTAATGGTGAAACCCAGGTAAGACGTGAATAATGTGAGCTGTCGCCGTGATATGACCGCAATAATGTTGAGAGCGGCGTAAAACACCATTCAATCAATCAGTCAATCAAGCAAGCAAACTTTAAAACAAGCGATAACTGTAAATCAGAATTGATTGATTGATTGTATGGTGTTTAACGCCGTTTTCAACATTATTTCAGTTATATCACGTAGGCCAGTGCACCTATCCATGCTTTCCTGGAGTTTCTTTTTACCAGTACTCCGCACAATATTCTTTCCAAGCTACTGGCTGCTTTCCCAGGTAACCATGTGAATCAGAAGTAGTGATTTTAATGTATTTTGCCCGAAGAAATTTTATCTGGAAACAATGACTAATTATTACAAGTTTCTGTTCTCTGATAGGGTAGAAAACATTGTGGGCCAACAAAATTCCCCTTTTCCCACATTTTTTTCAAAAGCCTCCTATGCTAGGGTCGGAAAGCTAAAGGCTGCTTGGTAAGGGTTATGCGACAATAATTTGATATGTGCAACTGTAACTGGCTAAAAGAGGCAGACCCGAGGACAAAACCTACTTATAACTGCACTGACTAGATGAACGGAAGGACTTTCTACAGCCGCTACACTCTTCAAAAAGCGTAAATGTGTATGTTGTACTTACCGTATTTAAACAAGACGTTTTGGTAGTCAAACCATTGAAAATATTGTGAAGAATTCTTTGCTTGTTACATGGGTCATCTTGCTAAAAACACCCATCAGATACCTCTTAGCAACATTCTTAGCAGAACAGACCATCAGATACAGATCGCAATGAGGAGAAGTGCAGTGCGGTGCACATGAAATGATATTCTACCTCTTAATTTTGGCTCTATATTCCATCACACCTGTCACTCACACAGGATTTATAATAATTGTTTGCTATTGGATTTAACGGGCGTTCATGCAATGTTAGTAGAAAACATAATAGGGAGCAGATTCGCAAAGACGCAAAAAACACATTTTGATATTAAGGGTCGATCTATGGAAAGGATGTTTCATGAGGTAGCTATAGTAAAATATTCCTGGTTACACGGAAAAAACCTTGTCACTGGTCACTAGATTGTCAGACCTGGAGCTAAATGATCATCATAGCATGTCCTTGTCACTTCCTTCACTCATAAATATATGTATTCAATAATTGGGCGAGAATTGAACATTTAGTGGTATAAAACCTTGTATACAAAATTATTGGGGCCATGCCAAACATTTAGTGGCA
This sequence comes from Tridacna gigas, assembly GCA_945859785.2. NCBI lineage: Eukaryota > Metazoa > Mollusca > Bivalvia > Cardiida > Cardiidae > Tridacna > Tridacna gigas. The sequence continues at coordinate 32,444,307 of OX244043.2, read as the reverse complement.
TGTAACCTTATATATAAATATTGGGTCCAAGACCCAATTAATTATTGGGTCGGACCCACTAAGTAGGTCTCAGGATAATTGCATATTTTTTGTAAGATGCATTGTGAATTCACGATATATATAGGTATACATAGTACCCTTGCCCTAAACAGATAATTTCTCAAGGAATCGCATGCTTCTAACACCTTTATTTCGGGTAGGACCCAATAGTTAGGTTTGACAAGTGAGACCCAATATGTGGTCGTTTTTTTTTTTTTTTCTATTCAGTATCTTTACTTCATTGATTTATAATGAAATACCCTTGTTTTATGTGACAATCATCTTATTTTTCTCCCTTAAATTGTAAGATTTTCATCAGTGTTTCACTACCGTAACGATATGTTCACTACCGACATGTAAACTGCTGCTGTGGTAGTGAATCGTTGCGGTAGTGAAATTGCTCTCAAATTGAGGGCCTGGACGGCTCTGAAATTGTTTACATGTGGGCAAATCAACAAATAAAAATCTGTTTTTCTTACTTAAATCAGTTGTACTGAAATCGTACAGACACATAAATTTACACACAACTTTTTAGTCGTTCGGTAGTGAACTATCATAAGTATACGGGCAAAATAACTGACGGTTATTTGTTGTTTTCTTGTTTTCTATGCTGCTTTGTCCTTTCAAACTTCCCGCCTTGAAAAATCGATAAAAACTACGTCATAACATGTCATGTGGTTCGCTTGATCATTTCTAACTTTGAATACATATATCCAAAATTCGCCTCTGTGACGGTTGTGAACTCAAAATGTATGGACATACTTCAAGCGCCAATATTTTTCAACGTTTTCAGAAAATATGTGTAGAAAAAAATCTTTACTTATTCTCTGTTATATGTAAATCGAAAGTGTGTATTTACCTTGCTTGTAAGTGTTTCAAATGCTTTAAAAGCGGTGTTTGTTGGAGGATAATTGGGGTTCGGGACAACGCAAAATTGCCAGTTGCCAACATTATAGGATAAAAAAAGACAAATGAATGAAAACGAACCTGTATAAATCTTATATCGCGTCATGCAGAACAAAATAAAGATGCAGATTACGCAAGTTTCACTTTGATATTTGCATTACTAAAAGAAATATATTTGTTTGTATGCAAGGGACGCAATTTGCCCATTTTCTGTAGAAATACCCAGTTGTGCTAATTATTAATAATGAACAATATGCCGAGACTAGTTTAAAATGACCGAAACTAGTCGGGATTAAACTTTTTTTTAAATGATACTTGGATTTTGATCTCTTTTATTCATTTATTTTTGTGCTAGAGAGGTATAGGGCAAGAACCCTCTCCCTACCCCCCGCCACCGAAATTGTTTGAAAACGCGCCTGGTGTGCAGTCTGGGTGTTCTAAAAGAGTCCATATTCACCAACCGTTCTTATGGACATTCATAATCTTTTTCTCAAAGATTTTCAAAATTTGAGAGTAACACAACTTGTGATTGGCTCAACCGAATGGTTTAGCCAATCAGAAGTTGTGTTACTTTCAAATTTAGAAAATCCTGGTGAGTAAAACTTTGAACGGTCTTAATTGAAGGGTTGGCGAATTCACACGAACCCTGATCAATATGCTTTATTTAGTGCTTGAAGTCGGGGATGTAGCTCATTACGATCCGTTGATCGACAGTTTGTGAATGCAGCCTATTTAAAGCAAGAAATAAACCTTATAGATCTATTCCACAGATTTTTTTTTCTCGGCCTAGCTAAGTGCGCTGGCTTCTGACCTGCTTCTTGATTCTGATTAAGAATGAATAGATGATAGTTTACGATTGGTAAAAATGTCCACATGTTTATTCGGCGGGCCCTGCTGGCATATTTGCTCACACGTTATGAAACCACTATTAACAAACATTGCTACCGCTAATCGATACCCCTTGATTCATACCATAGCAAAACAATGCAGTACAGAATGATTCTTTTCTTGTGTTATATGGAAATTTAATATTTTCACAAGCGATACCCAATAACCCAACACAACTTTTCAACAAAAATGAAACTGAACGGTGACGAAACAAGAAGCGACTGCTCGTGGGGTTGCTTTTCATTATTTTCCTCGTGTTGAGCCACAAATGAGTTTCATTATTGCACTATCCCTTACGCCGTCTATCTTTGGTTAAGATGTTTCTTGTTTTTCTTCCGGTCAGAATATTCTTCGCAGATTTTTGCTTTCCTTCCGTTTCATCCGCTACATATTTGCAAGAAAACGGTAAAGACATTTCCTTAATCCTTAGTCTGTCAAGAGCGACTCGGGGACCCTTAAGAGACAGTGTAGATCAAGATCAGACTGCACAGAGCGTGCAGTCTTATCTTTGATCTACACTGTCCGATAAGTAGTTATCTTTTCCCCCAAAATACTTTTGAAATAGCAAAGTTTGGTTTTTACTATCAGCTTGAAAGTTTCATTTCACTTATTTAGATGGATAGGGCTTAAACAGCAAACTGTTGACTCTTCCAAACTGACAGTAGGCTGTGCACAGACGAAAATTCGAAACCGGCACAAGCGACCTGCAGTTCCCTGATACTAACTAAGGGTAGGAAATTAACATCGTGGGAAAAGAAGAAAAAGATGGCTGTAGCCGGGTTCATTTTCTCCTTTTCAATAGTGTTTTAACCCTTTACCGCACAATGCCGCCTTTTGACGCCTCTGGGAAAGAAGCCTTTTGAAAACATTGTGGAAAAAGGAGAAAATGCTGGTGACAAGCATTTTCTCCTTTTCTCACAGTGTTTTCTACCCTATCAAAGAAAAATTGCACCATTTTAGCCACATTGAAATTGTTGTCTGCAAATGCTTTCAATTTGGACAAGGCTAAAATGTTCACGGTCGTCTGGTAAAGGGTTTTAAAAGGTATTCATTCAGAAGTCGTTGGCACTCGATATTGTGTGGTAGAGGGTTGAATAAAGTGAATTAAAGACAAAAGTCTCGATCAACAACAGCAAAAAAATTTCGGCCTACTCAGCGGTTAACCAGAAACATCCCCCGATCCCTCTGGAATCAAACTACTTTTGTATCAAGAAAAGGTAGATCTACCTAAAAGTCGCGCCATATTCTTATCTAATCAACAATATCAATCTACATTGTCACAGAGGTAGATCTTGATCTATAAGTTTTTATGTGTTTTTCTTTTCCAAATTTAAAGATGGAGAAAATTTGGCAGACAGAGAGACTGTGAAGTAGACAAGTTTGCCAGACGACGAAGGTTTAGTCTTGTCCAAGTTCAAAGCATTTGCAGACGACAAAATTGTCTTTGATTAGGATAGAAGACACTGTGGGAAAAGGAGAAAATGCTGGTTACCAGCATTTTCTCCTTTTCCCACAGTGTTTTCATAAGTCTTTTTCATCCGGGTCGTTAGAACTCGGGATTGTGAGGTAGTTTGAGTTTTAAAGAACTCTTCAATTTGAGAGGTTACATTGAGTCATTAGGCAAGCCCCTCTCAAAATGGAGGATGCGGGTGAGATCACTTCCGGAATCAAAAAACACTTTTCTTGTTTTATGCCGTTAAATGTAGATTAACCATCAGGAAATCTATATTTCGAAAACTTTATTTTATTCTTGATTATATTTGAGACAGATGCCATTGTTAACCATTGTTTTATGGATAGATTTTTCTTGATGAGTTGACATATTTTGCCAGTTTAAATTGTCAGTGTACAGTTCAACGTTGTTGTGTCATTTTAGGCTGTCTGAACTTTGACCGAATTGATTTGAAACCTCTCGCTTCTTACTAAAAAGTATATCTGAATGGAGTATAGTTGTATTGCAAACCAAAGTTAACAAAAGTTGGTTTTATGGACCGTTCTTTTCATGAGTGCGTGATGTTTTAAAAGACTCGAGGTTTTGTAATGTCAACAAAAGAGATTCGGGTTCAGTGTCGGCGGCATAAATCATCTATCACCCAATTGGAGCAGTGAATGCAGGCATTGTATCTAAAGGACAGCACAAAGGATCAAGTAATAATTACAGATCTGAGCCAGTCAAAATGAGGGAGTATAAAGTGGTTGTATTGGGTAGTGGTGGTGTGGGGAAATCAGCATTAACAGTGAAATTTGTGTCAGGAACGTTCATGGAGAAGTATGATCCAACCATTGAGGATTTTTATAGAAAGGAAATAGAAGTGGATAATGCCCCTTCAGTTTTAGAAATTCTTGACACGGCTGGTACAGAACAGTTTGCATCTATGCGAGATCTGTATATTAAAAATGGTCAAGGATTTTTAATAGTGTACAGCATTACCAGTTTACAGACTTTCCAGGATATTAAAACTATGAAAGAACAAATAATTAGAGTGAAAGGCATTGACAGAATCCCAATGATATTAGTAGGTAATAAAAATGACTTGGAACACCAAAGGGAAGTACCAATGAGCGAAGGAGCAGCTCTGTCACAATCCTGGGGCTGTCCCTTTATGGAGACTTCAGCAAAGAGTACAAATAATGTGAATGAAGTGTTCATTGAAATTGTTCGCGAGATGAACACCAGTCCAGTGAAAGAGAAGAAAGGCTGTTGTACTGTATTATAACAAAGGATTAGGCATCATAGTGCATATTTTATTTTACCCTGAAGGTAATGATTATATAATTTGTCTAAATACAGAGCTACAGATAGAGGGAGTGATTTTGATCATAGAATTGAAAATATTAATAATTCTCAACTAAAGCCTATGTTATGGGTACTCATTAGAATTGTCTCATCGAGACGATTCTGAGTACCCACAATGTAGTGTTTGGAAGAGAAACAATGGATTTAGAATACCATCACTCCCTCTTATCTGGAGCTCTTTAAATACTATCTGATTATTTTACTATTAGCTACATGAACATACATGTAGCATTGATTATGAGTTTATTTAGTTTGTTCTATGGGGGTCGGACGAATCACCGAAATACTGAAATGCCACCGAAATACCCCACATTTTTATTAATTTTTGATTTCACACAACTGAAGCTGTGGTGTTTGACTCAAATTGTAACCATATTGATGAAGGAGAGTTAGTTTAAAACCTAATGACAAAATAACAACATGCCTGACGTGAAGAATGTGCACCAGAATATCCCATCCGTACTGTAAATGTCCACCGAAATACCCACTCGACGTAGTAAAATTTATCGATTCAGGGATTCTACATCCACAATCTCACTACAGTTGCAGTACTTTTGTACAAGATTAATGTGTCTGATTTTATCCATTACTATGCTAGCAAGAAAAGTTTTCATTTTTATATTGGCTTGTGAAATTAAAAATCACCAAATCAGAAAGTCGGCAGCCATTTTGAATCTGTGGTTAACACGTTACTAGACGTAAATTGATAAGACTAATTCCGCCAGTGAGATTATTTAAAAAAAAAAAAAAAACATGTCATTTTAAAGATAACAATGACAAACTTACACATCAAATAAGTCCGATCATATCGGCCGAACGCCTTCAGTTATGATTGCATCACTTTAACAGAACAGAACAGAACAGAGCTACTTGTGCGTTTGGATGGATCAGAGACCTACATCATGCAATGTCTGATTTGGGTCTACTTCATCCGCAAATGATTTTGTATGTGTGTTTATCATTCAAAGAAATAATCAATTTATGTGATACTGATAATTCTTTGGTCTAGATTGGGGTAATCAAGACCGGGTATTTCGGTGTGTAACAGACCAGACATGCGAGTGTTTTGGTGGATGTTCTCCACGTAAATCAGTGATCAGAATATATATCAACAACATCATTTTTCTCAACAATGATTAATACTTTGATTGAGCGCATTTTCACTTAAAAAAGAAAGAAAGAAAAAAAACTGCATTCTAATATCCATTATCTGAACTTACTAATGAAAAAATATGGGTATTTCGGTGTTTCAGTGGCATTTCGGTGATTCGTCGGACTGGTTCTATGGAAGTAAAGTTTAAGCTGTTTACCAAACATATAATTCTAGACTTGTTGAAAACAAAAGCTTTTGTAGATGACGAATGTGGGTCACATGATAGAATATGTTTCAGTAAGGATAGAAAACATTGTGGGAAAAAGAGAAAATGCTGGTTACCAGCATTTTCTCTTTTTCCCACAGTGTTTTCGTTCAAAAACATTTTTTGCCAAGGACACTAAAACTCCGTATCATTTGGTAAAGAGTTAATAGCTGCAAAGGATTCCGGACTGTTGGAAGACTATTCTTTCAGCACAAAATAGACAAGCTTGACCTCTTTTCAGCTGCTGAAAATACACGTAAAATCCAATGAACCTGAATGAACAAATTGCTGGTATAGAATGAAGATAAATCTGCACATTCTGTGCAATATGATCTTGGTTTATGCTGTCTGCAAAAGGTTGTATTTTCGTTTTCAAAAGTCTTTTTTCTTCTTTAGGGGTGTTAAAACACTTGTTTGGTAAAGCATTAGATATCAGCATACCATGTGCAAGATTCCATGCTTTATCAGATAGTGTAGTTTAAGATCAGACTGCAGAAAATGTTACCTTTGACCTACAATGTCAGTAAGACTGTACCCTTTTTTAAAACTGAGCAGGCTTCTGTAAACAGTATAGGAAAAGTAGAAAATGCTGGTAACCAGCATTTTCTCCTTTTTCTAAAAATTTTTTCAAACCTTTTAAAAACAAATCTTATTTGTCTGGACTGATACCTGCATATTTTATATAGATGCTGGACGCCAACATTTTCTCCTTTTCCCACAATGTTTTCTACCCCATCAAATAGATTTTGGGAAGGGTAGAAAAAATTGTGGGAAAAGGAGAAAATGCTGGTTACCAGCATTTTCTCCTTTTCCCACAATGTTTTCAAAAGACTCCTTTCTCAGGGTCGTTAAAAGTCGGAATTGTGTGGTAAAGGGTTAACTTGAACATGCCAACCAAATTTTCAAGTCAGCCAATCTTATATTATAAACATTTAGTATGGGGTAGACCCTTTATAAGTGATTAATACCTTGTAAATATAGTCAGGGCCGGCTGGGTAGCTCAGACTCGGTGGTTACTCCAGCTGACTCATGACCTGGTGGTTGTGGGTTCAATACCCAATTGAGGCAAACTTTCTTTACGCGGATTTTTCGCCTCTGATACGCGTGAGAAAATAGTCAGTGACATGGAAAGAAAGTTGTGTCTGCAGTCAGTACTGGTGTGAGAAAGCCAGGAAACACATGCGTAGGTGCAGTGGCTGCAATGACATGACCTATTAACTGTTAACCCTTTACCGCACAGTGCCCCCTTTTAACGCCTCTGGGAAAGAAGCCTTTTGAAAACATTGTGGGAAAAGGAGAAAATGCTGGTACCCAGCATTTTCTCCTTTTCCCACAATGTTTTCTACCCTATCAATAGAAAACTGCACCATTTGAGCCACATTGAAATTGTTATCTGCAAATGCTTTCAATTTCGAAATGGCTAAAATTTTGTCATCTGGTAAAGGGTTAAAAACAGTGTTAAACTCCCAATATAAACAAAGTAAACATAATCAACTACGATTGCTGATTGATTGATAGCAGGGTTTTTAACGCCGTTTTCAACATTATTTCCGTTATGTCGAGGTGGCCAATGCACCTATCCATGCTTTCCTGTAGTTTCTTGTACTAGCACGCCGCACAATATTCTTCCCAAGCCACTTGCTGCTTTCCCACATAACCATCATCGAAACAATGGTCAGCGGTGAGAGAGGAATGAATCGTGTCGCGATGACTATCATCAATCCTTGGAAAGAAATTGGCCTAACTGGGGATCGAACCAGCGATCTTTTGTTCTCAGGTCCTTTACTCTACCGACTGAGCTACGGAGGCTTGGCCCTTATCAACTACGAGAAGCATAGTGTGAAAACTCAGTACATGTAGATAGAGTTGCTGACTCATAATTTTAAAGGTGGTGGGTTCCTGTGATGACAATTTGTTTGCTGTGGTTTGAGTCATTTTTTTCCGCAACTAATGGCTCTATGTTAACTATTTACCAAACTATAAAATTTCAGACTTGTCCAGATTGAGAGCATTTGCAGACAACAAATTGAAGGTGACCAAATGACGATTTTTGTGCTAGATAGGGTAGAAAACATTGTGCAAAAAGGAGAAAATCCCTCAAAAGCCCTCTTCCCCTGGGTCGTTAAAAGTTGGGATTGTGTTGTAAAGGGTTAACTCTTTACCAAACAACAAAGACTTGTCCAAATTAAAAGCATTTGCAGACGACTGTATAAATGTGACTCAGAAATTGAAATTTGTTTTGGGAAGGGTAGAAAACATTGTGGGAAATGGAGAAAATGCTGGTTACCAGCATTTTCTCCTTTTCCCATAATGTTTTCAAAAGGCTTCTTTCTCAGTGTTGTTAAAAGTCAGGTTTGTATGATAAAGAGTTAAGTTACATCCTTATCAAATTACAGTACTGCAAACAAATTAGGTTAACCCCATTACCACACAGTCTTGTATTTCAACGACTTTTAGAATGAGGCCTTTTGAAAACATCATGGGAAAAGGAGAAAATGCTGGTAAGTAGCATTTTTCTCCTTTCCTCACAATGTTTTCTACCTTTTCAAAGACAGTCTCATCATTTGAGCCACATGTTTTTTAGTGTAGTCTGCAAATGCTTTGGATCATTTAGATGAGTCCAAAATTTTGTTGTGTGGTAAAGAGTTAAGTGAAATAATCACATTATAGTATGGACAAGTATAACCCTTTACCAAGCAATCCTTTTTTTTTTGTAACAAGTATGAGGAGATTTGTTTTTAAAAAGGAAAGTTACATACTGAGAAATTGCTTATAACCTTTGCAGTTATCCCACAATGTTATCAGCCCTATCGAAGGCAAACCTTGTTCCCATCATTTGGGCCACGTTTGGTTACCAGCATTTTTCCCTTTTCCCACAATGTTTTCTACCCTATCAAAGACAAATTCCATCATTTGAGCCATGTTTGAATTGTCTGCACATGCTCTTAATTTGGATAAATCTACATTTTTGTTGTGTCTTAACCCTTTACCACATGACAAAATGTTACACCCCTCCAACTGAAAAGCAATTGTAGACGACAATTTTAATGTGGCACAAATGATGCAATTTTTCTTTGATAGGGTGGAAAGCATTGTGGGAAAAGGGAGAAAATGCTGGTTCCCAGCATTTTCTCCTTTTCTCACAATGTTTTCAAGAGGCTTCTTCCTTAGGGTCATTAAAAATCGGCATTGTGTGGTAAAGGGTTAAAGAGTTAAAAGCTGTTTTCCTCAAGGTGGTAAAAACAATTGAGTGTTTGGCAAAGGGTCAGTTTAGTTTCACAAAGCAAGAATTCAGACATTAGACAGAGTGTGATAGTTCACTCTTCACCAAACAACAAAATTTTGGATTTGTCCAAAGTGAAAGCATTTACAGATGTCAAAATAAAATTAATGTGACTCAAAATCAAAATTTGCTTTTTTAGGAGGACACAAAACATTGTGGGGAAAAAGAGAAAATGCTGGTTACCAGCATTTTTTATTTTTCCCACAATGTTTTCAAAAGTCCTATTTCTAAGAGTCTTTGTGCCAAGTCCTGGTAGCTCAAATGGTAACATACAAGACTTGAGAACTGGAGGTCATTGGTTCGATTCTCAGCTTGGCCAATTTCTTTCTGAGGATTGTTGATGGTCATTGCGACAGGATTCATTCCTCTCTCACTTCTGACCTTTGTCGAGTGGAAAGCAGCCAGTGGCTTGGAAAGACCATTGTGCAGAGTGCTGGTAAAGGAAACTCCAGGAAAGCATGGAGAGTGCTTTGGCAGCAGTGATATAACTGAAATAACGTAAAAAGTGGCGTTAAATACTGTACGATCGATCAATAAACCAGGGGTCTTTAAAACTTGGGATTGTGTGGTAAATGGTTAATTCTTTACCACACAACAAAATTTTAGACCCATCCAAATTGAAAGCATTTGCAGATGACAAAATAAATGGGACTGAAAACTTGAAATTTGTTTTGGAAAGGGTAGAAAACATTGTGGGAAAAGGAGAAAATGCTGGTTTCCAACATTTTCTCCTTGTCCCACAATGTTTTCAAAAGGCATCTTTAACAGGGTCATTAAAAGTTGGGATTGTGTGGTAATGGGTTAAGAGAAAAGGTAAACAAGTGCATTCGATCACATTCAGCAATCAGAATCATGAGTTGAGACATTCACTCATTACCAGATGAACAGATTCTAGAGTTTTCCAAATTGAAAGCATCAGCAGATGACAAATTAGGTGTGACGCAAATGATGAATTTTTCTCTTTGAAAGGGTAGAAAATATTGTGGGGTGAAGAACAAATGTTGGTTATAAAACCAGCATTTTCTCCATTTCCAACAGCGTTTTCAAAAGCTCTCTCTCTCTCTTTCTCTCTCTCTCTCTCTCAGGTTTGTTAGACTCTGGATTGTGTGGGAAAGGGTTACACATGATTTCCATTTCCGATGTTGCAAACAACTATGTAATTGGTAGCCTGTTAATCCTTACCCTGGTAAATACAACTTTAAGTGGATAGTAAAAGCCAGAACAATATTCATTCAAACTTAATTTTTGGAGAAAAATATCTCCTTATCGGACTCTGTAGATCCAAGATCAGACTGCATGTCCTGTGCAGTCTGATCTTGATCTACAGTGTCCGCAAAAGGTCAGTTAGTCGGGCTAAGTACCTCAAGGGTTAATGGCCGTTCACAAAGGCCATTGTTATGTATTGTCAATGTGTACAGTGTTTCCTATCTGTAACAGACCACAACATTTCAATGTTGAATTGAAAGCAATTGCAAGAGACAGACAAAATATAGCTTGACTGATACAATTTGTCTTTGATAGAGCTGAAAACATTGTTGGAAAGGTAGAAAATGCTGGTTACCAGCATTTTCTCCTTTTCCCCACTATATTTTAAGAAGCTTCCTCCTTCAGTTTTGTGCCAAGTCCTGGTAGCAAAATCATGGAAGGCCTGAGACCACAGGTTGCCAAGTCATTGCAACAGGATTCATTCGTCTCTCACGGCTGATCATTGTTGTGACAATGGTTATTTTGGAAAGCAGCCATGGCTTTGGAAGAATGTTGTATGAATTACAAGTTTCAAGAAACTCCAGCAAAGCATGGATAGGTGCACTGGCTGCCGTCATATAACTGAAATGATATTAAAAATGGCTTTAAACTCCATGCAATGAATCAGTTGTCAGTTTCGTTTAACCCTTTCCCAAACAAGCCCTGGTTTTCACGTGTCTGCAGTACAAGTCCTTTGAAAACACTGTGGGAAAAGGAGAAATTGCTCGTAACGAGCAATTTCTCCTTTTCCCACAGTGTTTTCTACCCTTTTTGAGAACATCTGCCATTTTCATCAAATTTAAAATTGTAATCTGCAAACTCTTTCAATTTGGACCAGTCCAAAATTTATCGTTTGGGAAAGGGTTGAACACTTGTATGTCTGGTAAACAGTAGCTGTTGAGTTGTAAACTTCATGAACAAATCATTTGACATGCTTGCTCTAGACTGGTTATGGGAATATCAGGAAACAATATAGCAGTCTGACAATATGGTTGTTATGAATAATTAACCCATCATGAAGCTGAAGAATGTATCTGAACAATTAACCCATAATGAAGCTGAAGAATGTATCTGCAGATCTTTATCTATTAAAAAATTTCAGTAGAAAAATGATAAAATCAGACGTTCAGATATTTTATACCTATCTATGAACCCTCAACCAATCAATCTTGTTTTTATGACCCATAACCGTTTACCACACAATCCTGACTTTTAATGACTCTGAGGAAGAAGCCTTTTGAAAACATTGTGGGAAGAGAAAAAAATGCTGGTAACCAGCATTTTCTCCTCTTTCCACAATGTTTTCTACCCAGTCAGAAACAGAAATCATCATTTGAACAACATTTATTTTGTCGTCTGTAAAATTTCTTCAATATGGTTGAGTCCAAAATTTTGTTGTTTGGTAAAGGGTTAAAGTCCCAGCGGTAGCAAAAAGTAAATAATGGCGGTCTTAAAATTTGAATCATACTGTTTAAAAGTATGGAAATTATTTTGAAGATGACATGTTCAGGCCTCTGCCAACTCTCAGACTTCTGGGAGAAGTGACTTCTCCCTAGTCTGAGAATTGGGAGAAGTTTTTCAGAATGGGGAAAAGTGGTCAGACTTTGGGGAGAAGTTTAGATGGACATTAAGATGCGGACGTGGTCGGACTTATAGAAGGAAATAACAATATTTTAACAATTTAACAATTTGATTGGATAGAAAACCATGTAAATTAAATGAAAATATTTTATACTATATATCTTTTTAATTATTTATATACTTCTGTTAGTAATTACATAAAACATATTTATTCATTGTTCACCATGCTTAATTCATACACCTTTTTGGATAAAAACATTATGGAAAGAGAAAACAAATACTTGCTGTGAGCAATGGTTTCTCCCAGCACATTTTTTTTCCCCAAAAATCTTTGAAGCACTATTTTTTTTTCCCAAAATCCTTGGCAAAGAATTTTGCTGAAAATCATTATCTTTACCAGGGTTCATGTATATTACAATCCCTGTCCCTGACCAGGTAAGAAAAAATTCTAAATCTCAAATCAAAAGCATTTACAGCAGGCAAATAAATAATTACTCAAAGGATGTAAGTAATGTTAAAAAGTAACGCGAATATTATGTCAAAGGAAGGAAAGCTTGCTAACAGCAATTTCTCCTTTTGGTACAATGTTTTCAATTTCCTCATGGTAATCAAAGCCCTGTTTCAGATAGCAAAAGAAATCGAAGATAAGTTTGTCTCAATACTGTTTGTCTTTTGCTGATGACAAATAAATCGTTGCTGAAAACATCGCTAAGGACGTTATTACATTTCCAACTTAAATACCTGTTTTAACCTCATAGATCGTTCGTTCGCGTTAGATAGGGTCCGATCAAGAAAAATGTCAAATTTTGACAAGAGTATGGTCTAGGCTTAATAACAATGTACATGTAGATCAATGCACATGTGTATTTTTTTTTTAATTTCATCTTTTTGTTCGCGTCAAAGTAAAATATACAATTTCATCCAAACTTTTGAAAGAAACCGCCCTTGAGCTACGTGAACGTCACAATACCCAGCAGCCATTTTGAAATTGAATCATGTGACTTGCTGGAATTCGTCCAAAAATCAGTTGTAACGTGACATACTTGGCGCCAATTTGTAGTCACATGATTTAAAAATATTGCCACACGATTTTTAGCGGATCATCTCCGAAAAATGTCATCATGTCTGTTCGTTAGTAAAAGTGCGAGTAATAAAGGATTGGGTAAATGGTGTTTTAAAAGCAAGGTGCCGATTTCAGTTCAATTCCGGGTCATTAAATAAAAGTTGATATCTGAGTCGGGGTTTTATTTTACACTGGGGAAAAAAAAGAGGCCAGACAAGCCACTAGACGGCGCCGATGTTTGTTATGACTGGCGAAAAGTATTAGTTAACTTCGCAAAAATTTTAGCGACCTGACAGGGCAAAGGGCTGAATACTGTCACTTAAGACGTTACCTACCAATTAAGAAGGGGGTTTGGTACCCGAGAAAGTAATTAACAATCGCTTGTCAAGTCGGACAATTGAAAACAATCTATTTTGCTGATTGGACACCAGCTGTGAATCGGGTATAACGCACTTTTAGGTAATAGATCTACACACACTGATTGTATATCGAGTACCCGACGCGTGGTCAGTATATGCGAGGCGACTTCCAATTTTTTCAGGCAACTTCGATTTTGCTTTGCCCGTCGAAATGAGCGAAGTTTTTGTAAATAAGGCGACTTTTTCGCCCAAGTCACCCACTCGGCCGAGGCCTGATGTTATTCTTATTGTACAGTCGCTCCAAGTGTTAGTCGTTGGCAGAAAAATGAATTTAAAAACTATGGTAGGTAAAAAGTTGCAGAATCACTCTATCTTTGGTTTACTCAGTTAACCTTTTTTTGAAATTAACTTTTTTGCCAGAGAAGCCGAGCCTTGGTAGCACACTAGTTACATGTAGCATACAGGACTTGAAAACAGGGGATAGCTGGTTTTAAGTCCCAGCTCGTCCAATTTCTTTCCGAGGATTGATAATAGTCATTGCAACAGGATTAATTTCTCTCTCACTGCTGATGATTGTTTTGATGATAGTTATGTGGGAAAGCAGCCACAGGCTTTAGGAGAAAGTTGTGCAAAGTTCTGGTTAATAGAAACTCTAGGAAAGTGTGGATAGTTGCTCTGGCCATCCCGACATAACAGAAATCATTTTGAAAATGGTGTTAAACACCATACGATCATTCTGCCAGGGACTATCATTTGCACTGACCATATGATTATACTGTTTTCAAAAAGGGTTAAATCTTGTCACCTAGTAAAGAGTAAAATTGCTCACATGTTACATTGGTTAATTCTTTACCAACCGAAAAAAATTTAGACTGGACGAATTTGAAAGCAATTGCGGACGTCAAAATAATTGTAGCTGAGATGATTTCTGTCTTGGATAAGGTAGAATTTAAGACATTGTGGGAAAGGGAGAAAATGCTGCATGTTCTCCTTTTCCTGCCATATTTTTTTAAATGCCTTTTTGTGGCATTTGCCGTAGACAATGCTACTGTGAGTTCAATACGGCATTTTGAAAATCATGTATCGTAGTTTGTGCAAAAAGGAAGGAAGTAAATTTAATTTTTCTGAGACAAATAAGTGTTTCGATTGCCCTTGGATATGAAATTGAAAATGGCGTATTGAAATAAATTGTATTAGGCCATTGATCATGGAAATACTTCATTTTTTTTTTATCAAAAATGGCTTGATCCGGTATGGCCTTCTGTTCGTGTAATGATACACACAATCTTTGTTTCCTGATCCTGGGATTATTCATCCCACTTGTCCCACAAGATTGCATACCACTCTATTGGATTGTGCTTGACTATATAGTAGGTTGACTTGCAAGCGGATATTTTAAAACTATTTCTATTGTTTATTTTTCAGATTATTAATTCCTTGCAATGGCTCTCAAAAATGACAAATGCCACACCAGTGCTTTCAATACTTTGATTCTTTTTTTGTCGTTAAATCTCAGGATTGTGTGGTAAAAGGTTGAGGACATATGTCACAGTTTTTGCCCAGGGACAGATTTTTTTTTCCTTTCTGCGCAGACGACAATATGACAAAGTATGCTGAGTAAAAATGAAAATCATATGTTATGGGGCAGTATACAAAGATACAGTTCTCCACAGGAGATAACTCTTGTCAAACTTAAAGGAAATAGGCTTTAATTTCAAACCTCATAAAAAGGTAATTATTCTTAAAAAATTTGATGTTTGCCAATAGTAAAGGGATTAATGAAAAGAAGGTACTCAGAAAGATAATAGTAGCAGTTAGAAATCATCATCATCATGCTAGTTCTTACATGTCAACAAAGACTTT
The DNA here is from genome assembly GCA_945859785.2 of Tridacna gigas. Lineage (NCBI taxonomy): Eukaryota > Metazoa > Mollusca > Bivalvia > Cardiida > Cardiidae > Tridacna > Tridacna gigas. The sequence continues at coordinate 32,428,925 of OX244043.2, read as the reverse complement.
TTTCCTAATCATTTTCTGCAATTAATTTAAACATTTTCAATGGACAGATTTTTAAAAATTTTGTACAGAAATTGCTGTTTCTAATCTCATTAAAAAAGTTTAAAAAAGTATATCAAGCAGGGAATTTTAAGACATATGGTGCATTTTTAAGAGTTATTGACAAAACTATTTCCCTCACTTTATAATAGATGTCCATTTTGGTGTGATTTGGCATCCTGATCACTTATGAATCTCCCATTTTCCTTCTGCGTCTGTGTTTTCCACATTTGTCAAAGGCAGATGAAAATATATCATCTCGCTGTCATAGTTACCCAATGGAATTTTATAGAGTTCAACTAAGAGGAAATATGTGCAAATTGGTGAGCAAAGGAAACTCTGGCATATGTCCTTTACCACACAATCCCGAGTTTTAATGACCCTGAAAGAGAATTGAAGGCTTTTGAAAACACTGTAGGAAAAGGAGAAAATGCTGGTAGCCAGCATCTTCCCCTTTTCACACAATGTTTTCAACCCTTCCCAGAACAAATTTCAATTTTTGAGTCAAATTTATTTTGTCGTCTGCCAATGCTTTCAACTTGGACTTGCCTAAAATTTAGTTGTTTGGTAGAGGGTTAAGAAAAGTACATGTATATGAAATTTTGAAGTAAAATTACTGCAGAAAGACCCACAAACACAACAACCAGGAAATTTTGTATCGAACTTTTCACTTTCTGTCACTATGATTTCCTTCTTTTACCCTTTCATTCAGGGCAGGACAGCATATTTTATGCTGAGGCTACTCTTGACCCTAAGGCTGTTAAGCGCAACTCTATGACCGTTTGCTGACAGTGTAGATCAAGATCAGAACATGCATACTGATCCTGGATCTACAATTTCTGATAAGGAGATATTTATCCTCCTGTAATATACTTGAAATAACCATTTGGGTTTTTACTATTGGCATGAAAGTTGCATTTCACATATTAAGCAGATTAAAGGTTAACATTATCCCAGTTATATCATGTACCATATTTCACCTAATTAATGCTCCCTCCTTAACAGTAGTGCTTCCTCTATAATACTTACTCCAGAGGCCTCTGGACAACTCCCACCCAGGCTCTTAGCTTAAAGTCGACAACTAGAGTGACAAACTGTCAAACGCAAGATAAGTTCACTAAAACTTTTCAAAGGCAGATTGATGAAAATTATTGATGACTAATATTTCATAAATAAAATTACAATAAATTATGGAATAATCCCAATTACTTCACAAACCGATGTCATTAACACGTGACTAAATACATAATTATTATGCATGTACTTCCAATAACATTATAAACTTTCGGGAGCACAAAATTTGGTAACTACCAGTAACTTGGAGAAACTTTAAGAAAGTGAAGTTAATAATCGAAGACTGTTGTCCAATATTAATCATGAATGCTATTTAACCCTTTATATACAAGTACCACCTGTACGCGTCGGCAAATACTACCCTCGAAATCCCAGAGCCGAGTAAACTCGCTATATTTTACCTGTATCGTAATCCGAGAGACGCCTTCCCTCGCTGCTATTTACTATACTGGAAAATCCCAGAGACGCGTTCACGTGTTCAGAAGACCGATGTTAAAAATAAGCCGATTGGCTTAAACCAACCAGCAATGCAACAAATCCGATTTCATTCTCCAATCAAATAATGTTTCACAATTCATAAATACATAATACCTCTATTTTTATCTTTCAAACAAAGGAATGCGAGGGGATTTTCCGACCGTTATTCTCTTTTTCCTCATTCAAACGATATCGACAATAATGGCGTCATACGAAAGTGAAAGTGATAGTGAATTCGAAGGATTTTCCCAGGAAGATCTTCTTTCTGTTTACGAAAGAGATGATTTATTGAGCGAGGATGGCTCTGATATCAGTATAAGTCCAGTTTCCACGCCAGAAATTAGCAAGGACGAGTCAGATGACAAGCCCGTCGCGTCGGTGTGGAGTTCAAATCTTCGAAGGTTTGAAGTTAAGGAATTCACATCGCGTGTAGGTGCTACTTTTGACATGGGTCCTCGAAAGAATGAGAGAGATTTCTTTCAGAAATTCTTTCCTGATCATCTCGTTCAAAGAATTGTCTTGGAAACAAACAACTATGCAACGAGAGTGATTTCGGAGAAGGCCGATGCAAAGTGGCACCCCACGACACTGGCAGAAATGTATGCGTTCCTGGGAATTTTCGTAATTTTTAGTATTATGCAGATACCAAAATTCTCAATTGCATCGAACACTGCATCATACTTTGGTTTGCCAGGAGTTCCTGATATAATGACCAGAGAGAGATTTGAAAAGCTGTGCAAGTACTTTCATGTTAATGACAGCCAAACAAATCCTCCTAGAGGGACACATGGTCATGACAAGTTACATCATATTAGACCAGTGTATGATGTTGTCAATTCTCTCTGTTTAGAGAATTATGACCCTCCTCAAGCTCAGTCAGTTGATGAGGGGATGATAGCCTACAAAGGCAGGCTGTCATTCAAACAGTATTTACCGGCCAAGCCAACAAAATTTGGAATTAAGGTTTGGGAACGTGCACACCCAAAAACGGGTTATGTGCATGAATTCCAAGTCTATGTCGGTAAACCTGACTCACTGCGAGGTCAGAGAGTAACAGAAGAAGGCTTAGGGACCAGAGTAGTCAAAGACTTGACAAGAAATATCCGTGGAAAAAACCACCACATTTACATGGATAATTTTTTTTTCAAGTCCTAAGCTTTTTGAAGATCTGCTCCTGGATGACATCTACTGCTGTGGAACAGTTAGGTGTAATCGAAAAGGCCTTCCAGAGTCACTTAGAAAACCACGAGAAGTGACGAAGCAAGGAGACATGAAAAGCCTCCAAAAAGATACCATGATTTGTGTTGCATGGAAGGACAAAAAGCTTGTACATTTGCTTTTTAATAACATGGACCCAAATCAGCTGTCACATGTTACACGCAGACAAAAAGATGGTCGCACCAAGGATGTACGATGTCCAAAAGTGGCCGATGTCTACTCCAAGCATAAAGGAGGCATGGACATTGCTGACCAAAACAGAATGCAGTATTCAACTGCTAGGAAGGCAAAAAAGTGGTTGAAATATCTGTTTTGGTTTTTGTTTGACACTGCTCTGTGCAATGCCCTTGTCTGCATGAAAGAGTCCGCTAATCACCAGATGAAAACTAAGTCTGGAAAATCCAAGAAGAGAGCACATATAGATTTCAGAATGAATCTTGCGAGACAGCTTGTTGCTGGTTTCGTTTGATCAAGAAAGCGGCGTGCTCCTTCAAATTTGGATTCAGAGGGTACTCGGCACTGGCCTACTAGATTCCCAAAAAGAGGCCGGTGTGTTAACTGTAGTAAGGAGGGTCGACGCCATGAAATACTCCTTGGCTGTAAGCAGTGTCAAAAACATTTGTGTGTTGATCATGACTGTTTTGAAAAATATCACACACAACTTCGGCAAAACTAAAATAAAATGGGTCCTGTGTTACTTCTCATTAAAGTGTCTGAAGGCTAAGGGTTTGAGCCTGAAACCTCTGAGTAGGTAGGGCTTAACCTGCCACTCAATTATGTCTTTTATGCATATCGGGATCGACCTTTGGCAAGACACTGAAGTGTCCTAGCATTGTACTGGTGAAACCCAGGAAATGCATGGATATGTGAGGTGTCACAGTGATATGATTGAAATTACAAGTTAAAAGTAGTGCAAAAAACATTAAATCAATAGAATAGGATTCAGTAAAAAACTAAAATAAAAGTGAAATTTTAACAAGTTTTTTTAGTGTTGCAGTGAAAGTTAGTTTAGTGTTAGTTCAGTGTTAAGAATTAAAAATAAAACAAAAACAGAACAAAAAAAAAAAACAATGAACACAGTGTTTATAGTGTACATTAGTGTCAAAAGTGATTCACATTTGAAGAAACTTTACAAATTTTTTTTTTCTCATTAAATGGATATACCTTTTGGATTAAAAAGCACAAGAAAAGCCTGTAAGTACATAACTTTTATTTCTAGGTTAAGTTATCCAACAGTTTTGAAAAACAAGGTGATGTTTAGCTATGTCAATTTTGTAGAGATCTCTGCTTGCAGCCATTTTGATGCTAGTATTCTACCTAGCAACAAGCCTGCGTGGCTTATCAGTAAACACTGGGCAGTGCTTAGTGTACACTAGTGGTGTAGTATATAATGGGTTAATAAAAAATTAGTTTCCAAATGAATCATGATCGGCAGTAAAATCGACATTCTCCATTAATACGGCAGGGTTTTTGAAAGGTGATCACTTTGCAGCTGGCACTGACTAGAATCTGCAAAGTTCCCTACTTTCTCTACAATATGACACAGGCCTCGGCCGAGTGGGCGACTTGGGCAAAAAAGTCGCCTTATTTAAAGAAACTGTGCCCATTTCGCCGGGCAAAGCGAAATCGAAGTCGCCTGAAAAAATCGGGAAGTCGCCTCGCGTACATTGACCACGCGTCGGGTACTCGATATATATATACATACAATCAGCGACAGCGTGCGTAGATCTATTACCTAACAGTGCGTTATACCCGATTCACAGCTGGTGTCCAATCAGCGAAATAGATTGTTTTCAACTGTCCGACTTGACAAGCAATTGTTGATTAGTTTCTCGGGTACCAAACCCCACTTCTTAATTGGTAGGTAACATCTTAAGCCACAATATTCACCCCTTTGCCCCGTCAGGTCGCTAAAATTTTTGCGAAGTTAACGAATACTTTTCGCCAGTCATAACAAACATTGGCGCCGTCTAGCGGCTTGTCTGGCCTCTTTTTTTTTCAGAGTAAAACCACAACTCAGATATCAACTTTTATTTAATGACCCGGAATTGAATTGAAATCGGCACCTTGCTTTTAAAACACCATTTATCCAATCCTTTATTACTCGCACTTTTACTGACGAACAGACATGATGACGTATTTCGATGATCTGCTAAAATCATGTGGCAATATTTTTAAATCATGTGACTACAAATTGGCGCCAAGTGTGTCATGTTGCAACTGATTTTTGGACGAATTCCAGCAAGTCACATGATTCAATTTCAAAATGGCTGCTGGGTATTGTGATGTTCACATAGCTCAAGGGCGGTAACAATTTCTTTCAAAAGTTTGGATGAAATTTTATATTTTTCTTTGACGCAAACAAAAAGATGAAATGAAAAAAAATATACACTTAAACTTAATTATAACGAACTCTGATAATGCGAATTTTCGCTTCGTAGGAATCGAAATCAATTTCCCGGCAAAAACCTTCTTTCGCTTTTGTAAAAATTAATTGTTAAAACGAATTTGGATATAACAAATTTTCGCATATTGCGAATCAAAAATCAGGTCCGCAGATATCCATTTCAACTGAAAATACCTTGGTTACACTGAAGTCGCATCTAAGGGTCTTTAATTACCAAGTCAGTTATTCACACCTTCCCGCTTGCCCAATTAACATGTTGACACTAGAGGCGTTGATCTACACAACATAAACTGACTGCGTTATCGATCGATAATTATCGTGGTAAGGTATAATTTGCCACAAGTAGAAAATTGTCGTCTGCAAATGCTTTCAATTCCTACCGGTATAAAATGTGTTTTGAATGATTAACATTGCTCACTTGATTAAATAAATACGAAATCGGCTACTAGTTTTTCCTACCTGTCATAAATGTTATTGGATACTATAAATATAGCACATATTTGTCGAAGTATGTTAGAAAAACATTTTTCTGGTAAATAAATGTTAGACTGCATGTACATGTGTCCACCTTTGAGTCCCGAAATATAACGAAGTTCGTACTATCAATAAAGCGAATTATGCTTATAGCGAATTAAATCTGATGGTCCCGTGAAATTCGCTATATCAGAGTTTTACTGTACATGTACATAGATCTACATGTACATTGTTGTTGAGCCAATACCCTTGTCAAAATTTTGACATTTTTCTTGATCGGACCCTATCTAATGCGAACGATTGATCTACGAGGTTAAAACAGGTATTTAAGTTGGAAATGTAATAATGGCCTTAGCAATGTTTTCATTAACGATTTATTTGTCATCAGCAAAAAACAAACAGTATTTAGACAAACTTATCTTCGATTTCTCTTGCTATCAGAAACATGAGGAAGTTGAAAACACTGTACCAACTGGAGAAATTGCTGGTAGCAAGGTTTCCTTCCTTTGACACAATATTCACATTACTTTTTAACATTACTTACTTCCTTTGAGTAATTATCTATTTGCCTGCTGTAAATACTTTTGATTTGAGATTTAGATTTTTTTCTAACCTGGTCAGGGACAGGAATTGTAAAATACATGATCCCTGGTAAAGATAGTGATTTTCAGCAAATTTTTTTGCCCAGGATTTTTGGGAAAAAAAATAGTGCTTCAAAGATTTTGGGAAAAAAATGTGCTGGGAGAAGCCATTGCTCACAGCAAGTATTTCTTTTCTCTTTCTATAATTTTTTTATCCAAAAAGTGTATGAATTGAGCATGGTAAACAATGAATAAATATGTTTTATGTAGTTTCTAATAGGAATAAGTATATTAATCATTAAAAAGATATATAGTATAAAATATTTTCATTTAATTTACATGGTTTTCTATCCAATCTAACTGTTAAATTGTTAAAATATTGTTATTTCCTTCTATAAGTCCGACCACATCCACATTTTAATGTCTGTCTAAACTTCTCCCCAAAGTCTGACCACTTCTCCCCATTTTGAAAAACTTCTCCCTATTCTCAGACTAGGGAGAAGCCACTTCTCCCAAAAGTCTGAGAGTTGGCAGAGGCCTGTGACAGCACTTAAATTTCAGGAAATTGGCTACGAAATAAGAGTACCCTGTTGGCAATTTGCATGGTGCACATTAATTAGGAGAAATATGGTAGTTTTCAAAAGCCTTCTTCTGGAGGATTGTTAACCCTTTACCAATCAATCCCGTGTTTTAAAAACCTTTTAGAAAGAGGACAGAAATTTTTAAAACATTGTGGGGAAAAGAAGAAAATGCTGGTAACAAGTGCTTTCACCTTTTCCCTCAATATTCCCTAATTCTAAACCATCCCTTGACAATTCTCAAGATTTGATTAGTATTTAATCCTTTACCACACAGTCCCGACTTTTAAAGAGCCTGAGGAAGAAGGCTTTTGAAAACATTGTGGGAAAAGGAGAAAATGCCAGTAACCAGCTTTTCTTGTTTTCCCACAATGTTTTCTACCCTTTCATTGGTTGAAGTCAGGGTTGTTAAAACTTGGGATTATGTGGCAAGGGGTTAAGCCTTAAGGGAAGAAGAAGTATTGTCAATAATTTAATTTATTCTGTATCACTCTACTATCTCTGATAGATAAATTTCATTACAAATGGGCTCATATCTGCCTCATCAAGGTTTTGAGTACCAGGGCCAGTATTCAACAACCATTCTAAAGGATGATTCTTAGTTAAGTTACAGATTTAAAAAGTAACACAACTTCTTATTGGCTAAAACATTTGGGTTGGCTATTCAGAGTTGTGTTACTTTCAAATTTTAGAAAATTCTTGAGAATAAGACTAAGAAAGCTATTCTGAATGGTTTGTGAATATGGACCCAGATTACGCCATGCAGTGTCTGTTGATGGTCTTGTTTAGAATTTCTAAGCTCTTTACTAAACAACAAAATTTAAGACTGGTCCAAATTGAAAGCAATTGCAGACAGCAAAATAAATGTGACTGAAAAACTGAAATTTGTTTTGGGAAGGGTAGAAAATATTGTGAGAAAATGAGAAAATGCTGGTTACCAGCATTTTCTCGTTTTCCCACAATGTTTTCAAAAGACCCCTTTCTGAAGGTCGTTAAAAGTCGGGATGGTGTGGTAAAGGGTTAAAGTGAGACTATCTCTTACAAGACTTTGTCACTATTGTTTTTTTTTTTTACTTTAACCCCTTTTTACAAGATTACTTCTGTTATATGGCAGTGGACAGTGTACCTTAACGCTTTACCAAACTATCGTGCGTTTTATTGACTCTTTGGAATATGAATCAACTTTTACCCATAGGCTGCTAAGTTTGACTCAAGGATGGGATTTGCAGTCTGATCTTGGATCTACACTCTCTGATAAAGAGATATTTGTCCCCGAAAACAACTTTAGAATAGCAATATTTGGGTTTTTATTATTGATTAGAAAGTTTCATTGTAGTTTGTTAGCAGGTTAAGGGGTAAAACTTGCCCATATTGAAGTATTTGCAGTCTATGACTTAACAAATATGGCTCAAATTATGGTATTTGTCCTTGAAAGAGTAGAAAACTGTTTTTCCCACAATATTTTCAGTAGCCTTCCTCCTAAGCTTTAACCCTTTACCAAACAAGAAAATTGTAGCCTTGTCCGAATTGGAAGCATTTGCAGATGGCAATTTCAGTGTGGCTGAAATGGTGCAATTTTTCTTTGATAGGGTAGAAAACATTGTAGGAAAAGGAGAAAATGCTGGTTACCAGCATTTTCTCCTTTTCTCACAATGTTTTCAAAAGGCTTCGTTCTCAGGGTCGTTAAAAGTCGGGATAGTGTGGTAAATAATCCCAAATAATCCCATGTTTTAGCGACCCTCAAGATTTGTATTGGATTTGTATTGGGGTTTAACACCATTTTAACAGCTCAGGTCATATCATGGCGGTCAGAGACACACCCATGTGTTTCCTGGCTTTTTCACACCAGTACTGACACAACTTTCTTTCCAAAGCCACTGACTACTTTTCTCACATGCATCAGAGGTGAGAGGCAAAAAATCTGCGGAGAGAAAGTTTGCCTCAACCGGGTATCAAACTCGCAACCACACAGGTCTCGAGTCCGATATGCTAACCACTGAGCTAACTGGGCAGGCACAACCCTGAAGAAGATAGCTATTGAAACATTGTTAGGAAAAGAGAAACTGCTGGTAAAAATAGTGGTAAACAGTGTTTTCTATCCTTTCAAAACCATATCCCATTATAATAATAATTTAAACTAGTTCCATTTAAATTAGCGTTTGCAAATGTTTTCAGTATGAACAAATCTGAAATTTTGTCGTCTTTTGAAGATTTAACCCTTTACCTTACAATCCAGATTTTTTAACAACCCTGAGGAAGAAGCCTTTGGATAACTTTGTGGGAAAGGAGAAAATGCTTGTTACCAGCATTTTCCCCTTTTCCCACTAGGTTTTCTACCCTTTCACAGACATTTACCATCATTTCAGCTAAATTTGATATGCAAATGTTTTCAATATGGACTGGTCTAAAATTTTGTCGTCTGGTAAAGCATTAACCCTGTACTGCACAATGGCCCCTTCTAACAACCCTAGAAAAGAAGCATTTTGAAAACATTGTGGGAAAAGGAGAGATGCTGGTAACAAGCATTTTCTCCTTTTCCCACAATGTTTCCTACCCTACGAATGAAAAATTGCACCATTTGAGCCACATTGAAATTGTCGCCTGCAAATGCTTTCAATTTGGACAAGGTTAAAATTTTGTCATTTGGTAAAGGGTTAAGGGAGGGGGGATAACAGAATGATTGGTTTGTTGAATTGTGTTGTCAACTGCTGAGATGAAGATTGAGTTTTTCTCTTACTAAATCGAGAAAGTTAACCCTTCACAACTCATCCCCTGCTTTCATGGCCCAGAAGATTTCTTTATTTTCATGGTGTTTAATGATGATTTTCAACAGGATTTCAGTTATATCGCAGTGTTTCTTTTGCTAAGACTTTGTATAATATTCTCCTCAAGCCACAGACAGCTTTTGCATGTAGCCACAGTAGAAACAATGATCAGGGGTCTTGCATGGCTCAAGTGTGAGGACTCTTGACCTGTAGGCTCCAGGATCGAGCCTTACTGGATTCACTGGGTTTTTGGTAGGGTGTTCTTGGGCAAGACTCTTCAGAGCCCAGCCTAGAACTGGTGGAACCTAAGAAATATAACAGTATGTAAGCTGCTGTTGTGATACGACTTAAATATTGTTGAAAGTGGTGTAAAACACCATTCAATCAATTCAATTTAGTTATATTGTAGTGGCAAGTCTTTGTTATCGATGCTTTCCTGGTGTTTCTTTTGCTAGGACTTGGCACAATATTCTTCTCAAGCCACAGGCTGCTTTTCCGCATAACTATGGTGGAAACAATGTCAGTTGTGAGAGAGGAGGTACCGGTAGTCCCGTCACAATGACTATCATCAGTCTTCAGAAAGAATTTGGCTGGTATTGGCATTTGAACCCCCCCCCCCCATCTTCGGAAGCCAAGGGTGACAATTACTAGATGGATATTACGCACTCCGAATCGAGTTATATATATTTTAGTCTGCTAAGCACGACACAGTCCTCTTTTGCGGACAGTGCATATAAAGATCAGACTGCACAGAACATGCAGTCTGATCTTGATCTACACTAAGATTTTCCATTGAAAAGAAATACCTGTAGGATGAAATTACAATATTAAATTTTGGCTTTTTACTGTCAGTTGAAGCAGTTTTAGGCTTAACCCTTGTTCTGCTGAATAAAAGAAACGAAACTTTATAGTAGACAGTAGAAGCCGAAATCTTTCTTGTTTCAAAGGTATTTTTGGAGGAAAGGTATCTCCTTATCGGACAGTGTAGATCAAAGATCAGACTGCACAATCTGTGCAGTCTGATCTTGATCTACGCTGTCTGCAAAAGGTAGGTGGGTCGCGATAAGCAGCCTAAGGGTTAATTAGGAGAATGGAGTTGTTGTATAATCCTTCATCACACATTATCCAGACTTTGAATGACCCTGAGAAAAGGCCTTTGGAAAACATTGTGGAAAAAGGAGAAAATGCTGGTAACCAGCATTTTCTCCTTTTCCCACAATGTTTTCTACCCTATCAATGACAATTTCCATCATTTGAGTAACATTTAAATTGTCGTCTGCAAATGCTTTCAATTTGGACAAGTCTACATTTTTGTCTTTTGGTAAAGAGTTAAGTGATAAAAGTGGTTCGCCGGTTCCCGTTTTTTTTTTGCACTGTATGTGCACTTGTGTATTATGCGTCATGCCTTTGATGTTGGTCTTGTTTTGGTGTATGTGTCTTTTTTTAATCTAAAGCACATGCTCATTGTTTAAGTCTCATATGCTTGATATAAACTGGAATGACTAATTGATGTGAAGCAATTAAGTTCAATTCCAACACATATTAGTCCCAGAGCTCCAGATAAGTGGGAGTGATGATATTTTAAATCCATTATTTCTCTTCCAAACCCTATGTTGTGGGTACTCATTAGAATCGTCTCGATTCTGATTTTTTCCTTTTCCTACAGTGCTTTCAAAAGCCCTCTTCCTCAGGGTTGTTAAAATTCATGATTGTGTGGTAAAGGATTAACCAAATGACTTATCCATAGTGAAAGTGTGTTATAGCCATATGATGCAGCCATAAAATTTGAATTTTTTAATCCAAAACTTAAAACTTTTTTTTCCCCTCACACCCCCAACTGCCTAGAATAACTAACAAAAGCTTTCTAAGCTAAAGAATTAAGTTTGATTCCTGCAAACTGGTATTTTAACCCTTTCCCAAATGACAAATTTTGGACTGGTCCAAATTGAAAGAGTTTGCAGATGACAATCTTAAATTTAATGAAAATGGCAGAAAGGTCTCAAAAAGGGTAGAAAACACTGCGGGAAAAGGAGAAATTGCTCGTTACGAGCAATTTCTCCTTTTCCCACAGTGTTTTCAAAAGACTTGTACTGCAGACACATGAAAACCAGGGCTTGTTTGGGAAAGGGTTAATAAATACCTGTTCTACATGATGATTTGGGTATGTATATTCTGAGTGTTTGTGGTACAATGTATATCTCTATACATGCTGCTTGGATGTAAACATAAATTGCTCATCTCTCATCAATAGACATGTTTGATTTCTCCAAACTGTCAGTGACTAGGAGAGAATGTTATGAACATGAAGCCACTAGGAAACTGACCAGGCTTCTGTTAACTCTTTACCAAACGATAACATTTTAGACTGGTCTTAATTGCATTTGCAGACGACAATTTCAATGTGGCTGAAATGATGGAATTTGTTGTAGGTCAGGTAGAAACCATAGTTGGAAAAGAAGAAAATGCTGGTTACTAGCATTTTCTCCTTTTCCCACTATGTTTTCAAAAGCCTTCTATGTTAGGGTCGTTAAAACTCGGGATTTTGTGGTAAAGGGTTAACCTTTATACTGCCAAGCTCTGGTAGCTATGTTGGTAGGGCACAGGACTTGAGAACAGGGGGTCGCTCAGGTTCGATCACCAGCTCAATTTCTTTCCGAGGATTGATGATAGTCATTGGGACAGGATTCATTCCTCCCACTGCTGACCATTGTTTCAATAATGGTTATGTGGGAAAGCAGCCCGGTAGTGGCTTGGAAAGAATATTGTGCGTAGTACTTGTAAAAGAAACTTCAGGCATGGATAGGCGCACTGGCCGTCACAATATAACTGAAAAAAATGTTGAAAACAGTGTTAAACACCATACAATCAATCAATCAAATAACCCTTAACCTGCTAAATAAGTTAAATGAAACTTCTAGATCAGACTGCATGTTCTGTGCAGTCTGATCTTGATCTACATTGTCCACAAGAGGTCAGTGAGTCGCACTTAGCAGCCTAAAGGTTAAGTCCTTACCAAAACTGCAAAACTCTGGACACATTCATTGAGAAAACATTGGCAGACAACAGACTAAATGTAGCTCAGATAATGAGATTTGTCTCTTAAACCTTTACCACAAAATCCCGACTTTTATCAACCCAGAGAAAGAAGCCTTTTGAATACATTGTGGGAAAAGGAGAAAATGCTGGTAACCAGCGTTTTCTCCTTTTTCCCACAATGCTTTCAACCCTTCCCAAAACAAATTTCAATATTTCAGTCAAATCTATTTTGTTGTCTGCAAATACTTTCAGTTTAGATTGGTCTAACATTATGTTGTTTGGTAAGGAGTAAAAGGGTAGAATACATTCTTGGAAAAGCGAAAATTCTTTTTACCACATATCAGGGTTTTTTTTTTTGGGTTTGGGGAAGACACTGGACACTGGTCAAAAGGGGAAAAAACACGCGACAAAGCCGTATGTGGGGAAATTGACTGTCTTGCTATATTATGTTGGTGAACATCACTATAGATGTTTGTGAGATACATTATGTTCTATCAATAGAACACTGATATCAATCTTTGCAATAACACTCAAGCATATGAAAGTGAATTTAACTGTTGTGTGAACACAAAATGTTTGTCTACAGAGGCATGTCTATGTCCTTTTTGGACTTAAGAAGAAAAACAAATTAAAATAATTTCTGTAAGAGTCAAAGAGAAATGTCCAAGGGTCAATTACTTGGTTATTATGGAGAGACAAGGGTGAAATAAAGACGATTTTTCATTTATGTTCTTTATTTATTGACAGAAATTAGACAAGAAAATACCTCATCTTAGGTACAGACTTGTTGGAATGAAGTGGATAGATGAATTTTAACTTGCAGTCCAAACATGCAATTCATCTTTATGAATAAACGGACACAAACAACATTTTAACTGTTTACCAAACAACAAAATTTTAGACTTGATCATGTTTTAGGCGATATTGCAGACAACAATTCAAATGTGGCTGGAATGACTTGATTTTTCTTTCATACCTTAGAACATTGTGGAAAAGGGAGAAAATAAAGGTCACATCCATTAAAGTGTTATTTCTTTAAATTTTGGTCTTATTTTTTTGTCCAATAACTACCTCTTTCACATTTGTTCCAGAGCTAATACTGTAAGACAAAAAGGCCAAACCGCCATCTTTCCGCCCGCACCCCCCTTCCCCGTCTTACCTACAGGTTGTTGTATATTTTTAGTTAAAAAACAACCAAAGTTTTTCCTCAATATGAAACAGAGATTTCAGCTTCCACTTATTGTTTTATACAGAAATTAGTGTAAATTTACTGTTTAAATTTATCATCAAAGATGAAAAGATACAGTAAAACCTCGATAATTCGAAGTTCCAAGGGGACAAGCAGAATGCTCAAATTATCGCAGTTCTCGAATTATCCAAAATATCAGTGAAAACAAAGTTGCATTCCGTCTATGATCGGCAATCAAAGTATACTTCCCCAAGCAATGCAACCGAATTTTTTTCCTTTTTTCGTAACATTCAAAGAATATCTCATCGAATGGGTTATTTTTTGTAAATTCACGTTTTTGATTACATGAGTTCTTGGAAATTAATCACTCTAATCACCTTTTTTCCAGGAAGGTCGGTACTGTAGTTTTTACGAAATCGTAAAATCTCGCCTTTTGCATTCGCCCCCAATAACTGTCACCCCACAGAAAAGTATGCGAACTTTTTTTTGTTTACTGAGAAAACGGTAGAAGGTAATATTAATAGCGTGCTTGCATTATTCCAGAAAAAAAAAAATCGAAAATTTACACTTATAACTTCCTCCAACACCAGTGCTTCCCTGAAATATACTTGAATACGGCGATATGCAACTAGAAATGAGTTGAAAACGACCGAAGAATGAAAACGGGCAAGATGTTAAAAGTTAAAAAAAAAAGAGAATGTGCAATTTACTTCTCGCTAAAACTCAGGAATGTACGGAAAAGTTATTTTGGTGTCGATACATGTAATCGTTTACAAGCGGTTCTGTGTTCTACGGTGCTTTTCAATGTCTATATGAAAGAAGAATGCACCATGATATCTACACACCCATGAAAAATAACATTAACCTTTCAGTGTCAAAGTCAGGAAAATTTCTGTGACATGTAAATAAACCAATGATATTCACGCAAACTTGAAAAATGACGTCACACGAAAAAGATGGAGAAAAAAATGTGATCACACTTTTTTTTTATTTTGTGACGAAGTGACTTGGGAAAACCCTGATGCTATAAATAGATAGACACGAAAACGGATAAGAAATTCGACATCGTCCGATCACAAATGCTTTAAACTGTCTTTTTAGCGTCAACAATGACTTTGAACAGTTGATGTACGAACACACTACGGAAAATTGTGGTCGGGAGATAAAATCCCTTGTTTAATCAGGAATAAAATACTTTTGTGAATTTTATAAGATGAAATATCAGACGACATAAATGAGATAGGAAGGTCGTCACAACTTCTTATCATTAACCTCTCATCATCAAATCAATGTCAATTTCTTCCCAAATTATTGGATAGTGTGAATCCCCTTTAGTAATTGTCATGGATTGTAAAACTTACACCA
The DNA here is from genome assembly GCA_945859785.2 of Tridacna gigas. Lineage (NCBI taxonomy): Eukaryota > Metazoa > Mollusca > Bivalvia > Cardiida > Cardiidae > Tridacna > Tridacna gigas. The sequence continues at coordinate 32,413,725 of OX244043.2, read as the reverse complement.
CACCGTACGCGGGCAGATTCGCCAAATCCTTTCCACACAAAAGGTGTGAAAACAATTACTTGAGAGGTGAGAAAGTATTGTGTTCGAATTAACAATCGATTTAAAGAAGCAATATGATGACAGGGACCAGCACATGTGCTCGAATTTTCAGATTATCGAGACTCGAAATTACCGATCTGCTTTTGGTGCATTATTGTGAAGTTTTTGCCGGGACTATGGAAATTCCTCGAATAATGCGGGGTTCTCGAATGTTCGAGACTGGAAATATTGAGGTTTTACTGTAGTTTGAAGTGCCTCTAATCGGACGATGTCAAACTGACTTCTGTTGTGTCATGAGTTTTCGAGTTTTTCTTCAGCGATCTTCTTTTCATGTCAGTTGATTTTTCCAGAAATATTACTGCATGATTTGACATGCATTTGTCAGTTAGGATAGCAAACAACTTTAAAACCTGTCATTTTACACTAGATAATTGGATTAACACCTTTATCACATTTTCAAAAATGAATCACCACTCGCCAGCTTGATTAGTTGTGATAAACAGAGCTGCGTGCGTCTTTCACATTTGATAGTACTGATTGTATTTATAACGATCTCTGTTTCTGCCGGATAACCTACATGCTAGCTAATTCATATGACGCTTTATCAGATAATCTCATGCGTCAGAGTGGCGCTTAGGCAGATATTTTTGAGTGTCAAAAACGGGCCATTTTTATACGCCCGTCGAAGACAGGACGTATTATGGGATCACCCGTGGCGGGAGGGCGGGCGGGCGGCGTCCAGTTCTTTGTCCGGAGCATATCTCCAAAACTATACAACCTACGGTTATGAAATTTCATGCGTGGATAGATCTCATCAAGGGGGAGTGCAGTGCACAGGAATCATAACTCTTGCTTCCTTAATTTTTGAGTTATTGCCCTTTCTTATTTTTCATACTTGAATTTTGTCCGGTGAATATCTCCAATACTATACTACCTAGGGTTATGAAATTTCATGAGTGGATAGATCTCATCAAAGGGGAGTGCAGTGCACAGTAATCATAACTCTTGCTTCCTTAATTTTTGACTTATTGCCCTTTGTTGTTTTTCATACTTGAATTTTGTCCGGAGCATATCTCCAAAACTATACTACCTACGGTTATGAAATTTCATGCATGGATAGATCTCATCAAGGGGGAGTGCAGTGCACAGGAATCATAACTCTTGCTTCCTTAATTTTTCAGTTATTGCCCTTTCTTGTTTTTCATACTTGAATTTTGTCCGGTGAATATCTCCAATACTATACTACCTAGGGTTATGAAATTTCATGTCTGCATACATCTCATTAAGGGGGAGTGCAGTGCACAGGAATCATAACTCTTGCTTCCTCAATTTTTCAGTTATTGCCCTTTCTTCTTTTTCATACTTGCATTTTCTCTGGTGAATATCTCCAAAACTATACTACCTAGGGTTATGAAATTTCATGCCTGCATACATCTCATTAAGGGGGAGTGCAGTGCACAGGAATCATAACTCTTCCTTCCTTAATTTTTGACTTATTTTCATACTTGAATTTTGTCTCGAGCATATCTCCAAAACTATACTACCTATGGCTATGAAATTTCATGCGTAGATAGATCTCATCAACTGGGAGTGCAGTGCACATGAACCATAACTCTTGCTTAATTTTTGACTTATTGCTCTTTCTTTATTTTGAAACTTTAATTTTGTCCAGTGCATATCTTCAGAACTATACTAGCTAAGGATATGAAATTTCATGCGTGGATACATTCCATCAACGGGAAGTGCTGTGCATATAAATTTCAACTCTTGCTTGCTTAATTTTTCAGTTATTGCCCTTTCTTGTTTTTTTTTCGAACTTGAATTTTGTATGATGCATATCTCTCAAACTATACTACCTCGGGTTATGAAATTTTAGGGCTGGATACATCTCATCAAGGGGTAGTGCAGTGCACATGAAATATAAATTGCTTATTTTTTATGCACCAGCATTTTCTCCTTTTCCCACAATGTTTTCTACCCTTTCCAAACCAAATTTCAATTTTTGAGTTACATTTAGTTTGTCAACTGCAAATGATTTCAATTTGGACTAGTCCAAACTTTTGCTGTGTGGTAAAGAGTTAATAGTAATACAATAATAAACAAGAGTTCCGTCAACACAAATACACTGCCATTATCTTCAATCAACAGTAAAAAAAATATTCTGCACTACTCTTTTTCTATACCTCCCCTTTATCATTATTATGCCCCAACTTTACAACTTGGGGTAAGACGGGCGTATCTTGCAACAATTTGCCGCTCTTGTTTTTATTTCCAAGCTTCAAAACTCAGGGTCCAGGGTCTTAATGAGAACCCTGGTCTCAATATTCTCAAGGTCCTTCTGTAATAGTTCATCTTGATACAGATTAATTCTCATGAACAAGAGAAAGCTGACTAGGGTCGAAGGGAGTCGATGCCGATTGTGTACTTTCAATTTCTTCAACAGTTACACCGTCTGACTCGTGATCATCGGGGACCAATTGCCTACTTTCGAATTGTTCATCAGTCTGTAATTTCGATGATTCACTGGATTTTGGCTTAGTTTTGGACCTAAAAAAGCATCGATTCATTTCGTATTCTTTGTGTCTGACAGTTTCAGCTTTTTATTTTAGTTATGGGCCATTTATAGGACATCTTTTTACTTTACTTTCGACACTGCAGAAAAAGTCACATGCAGAAAGACACTATTGGTTTCCATGTAATAGTTAAATGTACCAGTGAAAGTGTTGAATACCAGTTACTGTGATACAGTAGTATTTGTGTTATACCGTGAGCATGTTCAGAAAATTTCGTGCAAAGAATGAATACAAACTACGAAATTGGCCGATTAGTAACGGTTTTCCACAAACCTCAACAGAAACATTACCATCCTTTATCTTTCGGTCTGAGAGTGGGTTTATTTACTCAATCTTAGTACAGTACTTTATATTACAGTGGGGAAATGTGATTTCTTAGGGAAAAATTGACTGCTCAGGGGAAAACTACATTTTTTGGGGGGGAAAATTTGGTGAGGGGGAAAACGCCGACTATCGGCGTCACTTTCTTAGTAAAAAAAGCGCTGGTATTTGTGAGATTTGTGACGGATTCGTAGCCGATTCATGGTCAAGCCACAAATTCACGAATCCCCGAATGAGCTAAGAATACATACGAATGCCTCTGAATCGATTACGAGTCAGTTACGATGTCTAAGAATTCACTAGGAATTTGTTGCAAATTAACTATGATTTTTTGGATTCGGGAGTTTGTGGCCAAAATCTTGAACTGCTCAAGACTTTTGTCATGAATTCCCGATTGCTCAAGAATTGCAAGAACTGATTACAAATGTAATATGATTTAGTTAAGAGCTTCACAAACTGATTACGATTCAGCTACGAATGCTAAAATTTATCAATTGGTGGCGATTCGTGGTCGGTGTTGAATAGGGGCATCACCAATTATCAGCAGTGAGAGGGAAATCAATTCTGTCACAATGACTGTCCTCAATTCTAGGAGAGAAACTCAACAGGTTGGTATTTAAACCAATGACCCTCTCGTTCCAAGCTCTATACATACCTGACTGAGCTACCAGTCTTGGCTTGCTTATGAAGTAAATAGTTTCTACTTAATTTTCTTTTCAGTAAGGATTACTGTGTATTAGAAATATGCATGGCTTACAATGACTGGTGGAGGGTAGTACAGCTTAACCCTTTCCCAAACAAGCCCTGGTTTTCACGTGTCTGCAGTACAAGTCTTTTGAAAACACTGTGGGAAAAGGAGAAATTGCTCGTAACGAGCAATTTCTCCTTTTCCCCACAGTGTTTTCTACCCTTTTGGAGAACTTTCTGTCATTTTCATCAAATTTAAAATTGTCGTCTGCAAACTCTTTCACATTGGACCAGTCTAAAATTTAGTGTTTGGGAAAGGGTTAACTGTATGAGTTTTCACTAAGACCCTTTTTCAAAACAGGTATGAAGAAAAAACCTATATGAAATTATGCAGACCCAAGTGGACAATGTTACAGTTTGCCCTTGCTACAGAAACACAAGATAATGACATTAGATTTTTTAGGCTGATCCCGCTTAACTCTGTACCACACAAAATTTAGACTAGTCTAAGTTGAAAACGTTTGCAGACGACAAAATAAATGTGACTCAAAAATTGAAATTTGTTTTGGGAAGGAGAGAAAACATTGGGGGAACAGGAGAAAATGCTAGTTACCTGCATTTTCTCCTTTTCCTACAATGTTTTCAAAAGCTTTCTCGCTCAGGGTCGTTAAAAGTCGGGGTTGTGTGGTAAAGAGTTAACTTAAATGAGTCTAAATAAAAAACATTAAGAGAAAAAATGTGGTTCAGACAAGATTTATCTTTGGCTAGAACACATTTTAGGGAAAGGAAAAAAATTAACTAATTGTTTGTTTGTATTGGAGTTTAACGCCATTTTAACAGCTCAGGTCGTATCATGGCGGTCACTGATGCACCCATGTCTTTCCTGGCTATCTCACACCAGTAGTGACACAACTTTCTTTCCAAAGCCACTGACTACTTTTCTCACATGCATCAGAGGTGAGAGGCGAAAAACCGCTGGAGAGAAAGTTTGCCTCAATGGAGGGTATCAATCTTGTGACCTGTCAGATACACTAACCACTGAGCTACAGGGGTGGGCCAGAAAAAATAAATGCTGGTAAAAAGCATTTTCAAATTTATCAACCATGTTCTCAGAGGCTTTCTTCTCTGGAGCTATGGAGACATGGGACTGTATGGCAAAGGGTGAAACAATTACCTTGGTATGGAAGAGTGAAGACCAAGACCAGCCAGCATGAATTTGCAGGCTGATCGGAGGCAAGTTTTTTAGCTTTGCCCTTTCCCAAATGACAAATATTAGATGAAGAAAATGCAGTTTATTAGCATTTCTTTTCCCCCAACGTTTTCAAAAGGTGTCTCATTCAGGTTTGTTTAAAGTCGGGATCGTTTGGGAAAGGTTGAACTCTTTCCCAAATGACAAAATTTGGGCTTTGTCCAGATTGAAAGCATTTTCAGACAAGTTGAATGTAATCCAAAACCTGAAATATGCTTTTCATAAAGTAGAAAACATTGTGGAAAAAGCAGAAAATGCTGGTTACCAGGATTTTCTTCTTTTTCCACAATGTTTTCAAAAGGCCTGTTCCTCAGGGTTATTAAAAGTCTGGATTGTGTGGTAAAGGGTTAAGAAACCTTGAGGTTTGTTCAAGGTCATTAAAGGTCATTAGAAGTTGCATTTGCGTAGTAAACAGCCAACCCTTTACCAAACAATCCCGAGTTTTAATAGCCCAATGGAGGAAGGCTTTCAAAATCATTGTGGGAAAAGAAAAGAAAAAAAAAGGGGGGGGCAACCAGTATTTTCTTATTTTTTCACAAAGTTTCTTGCCCTTTCCAAGACAATTGCAATCATTTGAGACACCTTTTATTTGTCATCTGCCACTGCTTTGAACTTGGACTAGTCTTAAATCTGTTGATTGATAAAGAGTTTAAACGACACAGGGGATAAAGGCTTTCAAAACATTTTGGTAAAAGAGAATATCCTGGTTACCAGCATTTTGCCCTTTTTGCAAAATGTTCTCTCAGACCTCAGCAAGGGCCCTTAAAACTTGAGATTATGTGGTAAAGGGTTACGGGTATAGGGAACTTACTTATGGGTGCCTTTCTATGATTTATTTTCAGATTTACAGATTTACAATGGACCACAGCTATACTGTACCTGTAAGGAAGCTAGCTTTACCAGTGGAAGGAATGCATGTTAATACCTCTCCCAATGGATACACCACGGATGAAAGTATACCCAACGAAGATTGTTTGAGACTGTAGTGATACAGCTTGGCCGCTCCTAAGAAAACATTGAAGTATTGTTATAGTCTTGTCATCATCTGTGTGTTCAATGCCCTCATGCAAGAATTTTGGCATTTTCTGATATCTCTCTCATTACCGAAGATATTTACTTCAGACTGGGGGTGGTGGTTAACTATAAACCCTTAAAGTGCCAAGAAAACCCAACAGAAATTTTCATCACAGAAATACAACCTAAATAATTGCAATTTCATGTTTGCTTTTGTCTATGGTGTTTCCGAGAGGGGACAGTGTAGATCAAAGATCTGGCTGCACGTTTTGTGCTGCCTGATCTTTGATCTTCACTGGCCGCAAAGGTAACTAAAATAGAAAAAGAAGCTTTAACTCTATACCACACAATCCTGACTTTTAATGACCCTGTGAAAGAAGCCTTTTGAAAACATTGTGGGAAAAAGAGAAAATGCTGGTAACCAGCATTTTCTCATTTTCCCACAATGTTTTCTACCCTTCCAATAACAAATTTCAATTTTTCAGTCACATTTATTTTGTTGTCTGAAAATGCTTTCAATTTGGACCAGTCTAAAATTTTGTTGTTTGGTAAAGGGTTAAGGGTTAAAAATGGAACCCATATCAGTAGGGTAGGGTAGGTAACTCTTGAAATATTTTTGGTACAGTTAAGCTCCCTTTTCGATTTAAGTCGTTCTTTTGCTCCGAATCAAGCATGACCTATATCTATTTCTATAAGCAACTGCTGCCGAGTTTTGGCTTCGTCAGACAGTACTTCTGTTACCATATACAGAAATTTTTAGCCTTTCTAGGAATATCTGAATTAGACAGTTTAACCCTTTACCACACAACAAAAGTTTAGGCTTGTCATTATTTAAAGCAGTTTTAGAGGAGAAATTAAACACGGCCCAAATGATGAAATCTGTTTTTGAAATGGGTAGAAAACAATGTTTTCAAAAGCCTTTAATTATCTCAGTGTTGTTAAAACTCCGGACTTTGTGGTAAATAGTTAAAGGAGGTTCAGAGATTTTAAGGAACATTCTAATGAGACAGGTTGAGAAGAGAATTGCCGCAGCAGTATTTCATAAAAGGAATTCTGGGAAATTTCAAGGAACTATTTTTAGGACAGAATGTTTGAACATTGATGTTTGCAAGCTGCCACAGCTGTCATGGAAGGTGTTACAGAAATCCACTTTAGCCAGTCAGAGGCCAACAGAGAAACTTCATTGATCAGTTTCCAGTGCATTCAAAATATGAAGGTAGTAGTACAAATGTTGATGCATTCTACTGAATCCTGAAAATAACTTATTTTCACAAAAAAGGAATTTGAAAACTTTGTGGTGTTACCAGCATCTTCTCCTTTTCCAACTGTTTTCAAAAGCCTTCTAACTCAAAGTCCTTAAAACTTGGGATTTTCAACACTTTTACCATAGTATCTGGATTTTAACAACCCAGTGAAAAAACGCTTTTAAAATCATCATAGGAAAAGTAGAAATTGATGGTAACCAGCATTTTCTCCTTTTCCCTCAATGTTTTCTATTTGTTTAAAGAGTAATCCAATAATTTTAGACACATTTAATTTGGCATCTGCAGATGCTTCCAAACTGGACAAGCCTAAAATTCTGTTGTCTGGTAAAGTGATACTAAACCATTGTTTGGATTGCTCATCCCATCTTTAAGTCTGTACCACACAAGAAAACTTTGGACTCCAAATCCAAAGCATTTAGAGATGACAGATGTGGCTCAAATGATAGAATTTGTTAGTGAAAGAGCGGAAAACATTTTGGGAAAAGGAGAAAATGCTGATTACCAGCATTTTCTCCTTTTCCCAAAATGTTTTCAAAAGCCTTCCTCTTAAGGCATTTAAATTTAAAACACAGGATCGTTGGATAAAGTGCCAAATAAATTTGACTGAACTTGCATTATAAACCATGTGCTGTGAGAGACCTCAGGTGGTCTCTGTCTTAAGGTTCAACCTTTTATCTGTTCTTTTTTTCTTATTTGAAATTGTCTGTAAAGCCTTTCTCAAACAATACTAAGTTTGAACGATCCTGAAAAAGAAGGCTTGTTAAAAAATTAGGGGAAAAATTTGTCATTTGAAAATCATTTCAGTTTTTCTACAGGAGTCTAAAGTTTTGTCATCTGGTCATCTTTTCTTGTGTGGTCTTGTCATCTGAGTAAAGGCTAAACAGCAAATGTTTTGACACAGTTATGCCCCCTTTTCAGTTTATGTAGCACTATTGCTTTGAATCAAAGATACCTTATATATGTCTGAAAGCATCTGCACCAAACATTGGCTCCAACATATGTGGAGGTCTTGTTTACTTTCTTTTTAGACAATCTGTATCTGTATGTTATCTTATGATTTTGTTTTTCCGAACTTTTTGTCCTCGGATGATTTTATTTTGGAAGAATGGAAGAAATCAATATTTCAGCTTATTAATCCTGTACAAAACAGTCTGATGTTTAGCAGTCTATAGGAGATAGGCTTTTGAAAACTTTGTTTGAAAAGGAGAGAAATACTGCACATTCCTTTTTTTTTCCACAATGCTTTCTTCCCTTTCATAAGAGCAAACGCATGTACTGTTATTTGAACCATAGGTGACTTATTGTCTGCAAAGAGCCTTGAAGTAACATTTTGTCATGGGGTAGAGAGTTAGTGTTACTAGATAATTATGTGCAGGTTTTAATTTTTGCTTGCATTGAGTGCAAAATGGAAACACTGATTGTAACCAAGATAGGAATTTTACAAAGTGATGGTATTTTAACCCTTATCTTGCTAGATAAGTGAAGTAAAAAATTTCAAGCAGATGATAAAAACCCACATTTTGCTGTTTCAAAGGTATTTTTTTTGGAAAGGTATCTCCTTATCGGACAGTGTAGCTCTAAGATGGTTACCAGCATTTTTTCCTTTTCCCACAATGTTTTCAAAAGGCTCCTTCCTCAGGGTCATTAAAACTCGGGATTGTGCGGTAAAGGGTTAAAACAGGTGTTTGCTTACAGTTCCCTAGCTACGCATTTTAAGCCAAATATAGAAATGTGTTTAAATCAATAAATTTGCAATATTTATGCCTCCAAGAATGAAAAGAAGTTTCAGATTTGTTACTGGAAATGTGTCGTGGTCGGGAGAAAAGTACATCAGGTCAAAACTAGTGGGGAGTTCATAGCTAGAGTCATTTGCATACTCCCATCTAAAAATAGAAAGCTACTTGTTTCAACACGGGAAATGGCGACTCATCTGTTTGAAGAATCATGTCTTTTCCCCTTCTTTCACCTATCCAAAAATGCTAAATATTAATGTACACATATAAAATTTACATTTCTACTGTCTTTTAAATCATTCCACTATACTCTCAATATAAAGTTCCAGATCCTCGAGTAAATTGCTGCTTGGTGACACAATATACTGGTGTAGTGTGTATCGACTCCACATCTTGCCAGCCCCATGAATATGCAAGTTGAAGGTTGTACACAGTCACATGATATCCTCAATTGAAGAGGGTATAGCCACGAAGTCCAAAAATGCATTTTCTATTTGTCATAAACTATGCAATATCCTAACCGCCAGATGTAGTATTTGTCATGAAGCCACAAGAACGACCATAGTTTGATAAAATATCGACGAAATGCGTTATATTTGACTTAAAATGAGTAGTTACTGAAACTTTAATGCAGGTACATTTCAACGTGATTGCCTTCTGTGGGATCCAGAGGTATGCTTGCTTAACTCTTTACCAAATGTCAAATTTTTAGACTTGTCAAAATTCAAAGCATACAACAAAATAAATGCAACTAAAAAAATTGAAATTTGTTTTGGGAAGGCTAGAAAAACATTGTGGAAAAAGGAGAAAATGCTGGTTACCAGCATTTCTTCTTTTTCCACAATGTTTTCAAAAGGCTTCTTTCTCAGGGTCATTAAAAGTTGGGATTGTGTGGTAAAGAGTTAATACAGGTAGCTTGCTTAGTTGGTCATTATGGCAGGTTTTACTGAACTGAATTCCTCCATTTACATTGCAGTTGTATAATATATTTAATGCTTATATTTTTTTTTAACTTTTTTTTTTGTAGGAAATAAAATACCCTGTATACCAGTATTTTGCAGATTAATTAATCACCCTATAGACCAGTATTTTGCAGATAGTCAATCATATGTTTCTAGATATCCCTTTCAGTTCAGTAGTTTTGCTTTTTTATCCCATTTTTTTAAGCTGCTAGAATTTTCATAATTTGAAAGAAAAAGCATGTAATATATGAGCCATGATCTGGCTAAAAGGGAGTTTAAAAGTATTTCCAAACAATAAGGTTGACCTGGGTTGATAGATTTTGCTAGTGGTCAATTCTCAGCGTGTTAACCCTTTCCCAGACAAGCCCTGGTTTTCACGTGTCTGCAGTACAAGTCTTTTGAAAACACTGTGGGAAAAGGAGAAATTGCTCATAACGAGCAATTCCTCCTTTTCCCACAGTGTTTTCTACCCGTTTAGAGACCTTTTTGCCATTTTCATCAAATTTAAAATTGTCGTCTGCAAACTCTTTCAATTTGGACTAGTCCAAAATTTGTCGTTTGGGAAAGGGTTAAAGGACCAGCCTACCTCATGATTTAGTCTGTTGGTAGACAGAATGGATTTTAGGGATTCATAATTATGAGATGACTGGCTTGGTATAATGCATCATAGAGATGCACTAAACCCCCTTTTGCTAGAGTATTGCTCATGCATCACAGATATGATTATAGCCCCACAAAACACATGGGGGTTGGGTATAGTTAGACCTTAATCAGGTTGTCTGTCTGCCTGTCCATCTGTAGGTAGATTCTGTGTCCTCTTCCTCTCCAATAGTTTTCAACAATTTTCAACCAATCTGGCTGAAATTTTAATGGAAACCTTTCCACCATGGGTACTTGTGCAACTGTAATTTTCATTATGATTGGATGACAATTATGACCCTTTGATTTTTTTTAACTGATGAAATGACAAGGCAACTTGGAATTCAAATATTACTCATTTTTCTTACATTGATCCAGCGTTATGTTAGGCTTGTACATATAAAGGCCTGAGTACTTAAATTTATTCATACTTAATTTTTTGAACAATGACAGCTATTGTAGCATTGTCATATTCATGTGCTCATGAAAACAGACATCTGCATTTATTATTTGTAGTAAATGAATGGGAATTGAGAGTCCTTCAAGCCTTTGTTGTTCACTTGAGCAAAATATGCATGGGATAAACTTCTGTGCTGGGTCACAGCCCCACATGTGTTATTGTCTAATTGACACGAAGGGGGGCGGTCTTCAGTACCATCATGATCTACTTTTTATGATTAATTGTTTTTTATGATTGGACACAACATTTTAAAGAATTTTTACATAGATCATTGGCTATTTTGGTCTTTCAGATGCATGTTTTATTTGGTATATGATAGCTCATAAAAGGCTGCATTGTGGTTTTGATGACAACATACAGTCTTATCTGAATGTTTTGATGACACATGCAGTCTCACCTGGATGTTTTGGCAACAACCGCAGTCTTATATGAATGTTTTTGTTGCAACATGTAGTCTTACATGAATAATTTCATGGTGCCAATATTTGGTCTTATCTGAATTGTCTCAGACTAATGATGAAATTTTAATGTTGTAAGATATATTGACCAAAATTAGTTTGGAAATTTAAATATATATATGGCATTGCTACTTTCAATAAATTTCCAACTAATTTAATTAGGGACACAAAGTTTGAACAGAAAGAAATTATCCCAAATTACTAAATATGATTTACTGAAAGATTGTTAGAAAAAGATTCAGTGTTGATAACTTCCATTCTTACCTTTTCAAAAATACATTTTTGAACCACATTTATCCCTCAACTCTTTACAACATAATCCCAACTTTTAACAACCCTGAGAAAGAAGCCTTTTGAAAACATTGTGGGAAAAGGAGAAAATGCTGGTAACCAGCATTTTCTCCTTTTCCAACAATTTTTTCTATTCTTTCCAACACAAATTTCAATTTTTGAGATACATTTTTATAGTCGTCTGCAAACGCTTTCAATTTGGACAAGTCTAAAATTTTGTCATTTGGTAAAGAGTTAAAACCCCTATAGTTAAAAACTATAGTTGCCTTTGTGGCCAGTGTAAATCAAGATCAGACTACACTGCTCACTCTGCTTAAATACAACAGAAAAAAAAAGCAATCATGAAATTGCAATCATCTTGGTCTTGTTCTAGACTAAAACTGCCCGTTAGATTTATATGGCGCTTTAAGGGTTAGTTTGCTGTGACTTGTCTGCTATGTTTTAAACATGCACAAGTCTGAGATTTTGTCATCTGGTAGAGCGAAAACAGGTATTGCTTATCCTTGGTCAAAACTTCTCATTAGCTAGCACAACAAAACTTCTAACTTACATTAAATTTTCTTTAAGTCTTTACAAGACAGCAAAAATTGTAGCCTTGTGCAAATATTCAGATGAAAGAGTAAATGTGACTCAAAAATTGAATTATTTTTGCAGGACTAAAACATTTTGAAATGTGGACAGAATGCTGGTTGCCAGCATTTTCTCCTTTTCTCACATTGTTTTCAAAAGCAGGGTCATTAAAACTTGGGATAGTTTGGTATAGGGTCTTAAATCAGGAAGTAAGGTTGCTGTAGCTGAATGAAAATGTGTGTCAAGTATGTACAACAGTTATTGCATAATCCTTTACCGAACAACAAAGTTTTAGACACTTTCAAACTGAAAGCATTTGCAGACAAAAAATCAAATGTAGCTAAATTGATGAAATTTGTCTGTAAAAGGGTAGGAAACATTGGAGGAGAAAATGCTGGATACCAGCATTTTCTCCTTTTTCCACAACGTTTTCAAAAGGCTTCATTCAAACACTGGATTGTGTGGTAAAGGGATAATAGAGTTGTTTCTTTGTGATTGCCAAGATTTACATCTGTACGGGAAAACAAATTTTATAGTTCCATATTGAAAGCAACAAATTTTATAGTTCCATATGGAAAGCACTTGCAGACAGCAGATTAAAGGTAACGCCATTGATTGAATTTTTTTTTTTTGTATTCCAAAGTACAGAACATTGTGGGAAAACGAGAAAATGCTGATTACAAGCATTTTCCCATAAAGTTTTCAAAAGCCTCCTTTCTTTCTGATGTTATAAGCCTGGATTGTCTGTTAAAGGTTTAACAACAAATGACAAAATCTAGGACTCTACTAAATTGAATGCATTTGCAGATGACATATGTAGTGCAAATGATGGTTTATGTCTCTGATAGGCTACCAGCATTTTCTCCTTTTTCCACAATGTTTTCAAAAGCCTTCTTCTTCAGGATCGGGACTGTGTGGTAAATGGTGAACTGAGACATCTCCATTATTTTATGATATCTACTTCAGTGATGCTTGCCTTCTAAAGTGAGCAGTTTACTGTCAGTAATATTACAGCAATTTTCTGACCCTGGGATCTTCATGGAAATGTGGAAAGAATGTGATGAACTATACATGTAATTAGGTCCCCGTTCACAACTTTCTCACTTTTAAAAGAGTTGTCGCATAGGTATAGTTGTAAGCCCATTTGGCCAGTGACAGGCTGAGTCCTGATTATCTATTTTTTGCTTTGCTGTTTTGGAAGAAAACTGGAGGTATTGCCATAGCCCTGGCGTCATCAACTACGTTGTCGTGAAAAAACTTTGACCTTTTATAATAGCTCTGTTATTACTGAAGATATTTGTTTCAAACCTGGACACAAGTTGTTTATTATCAAAAGGGGAACCTATACAACGAGGGCAGGTAACCTTCAAAGTATCTTTGACACAGTTAGCTCTATTATGGACTTACAATTTTTTACTGAAAATCAAGCTTAGGCAGCCAAGCGTTGGCATCCGTATGTGGTGCTATTGTTTTCAGTAAGTTTTAGACCATACTGTGCTGTTACAGGTTAAAGATAGAGATAATTATGGGATTTATAAACAAATGGGATAGTGATATGACACCTGTCTTGTCTTGGAGATCTCTCGTACAATTTCACATAAAATTTCTAAATGACCAAAATGATGCCCTCAATTATGAGCTAATACAAATAATAGATAAATGCATTAATGTAGTTTGTTATAAATTATAACTATAAGTTTTTCACTGAAAAGGATGAGTTCCTTCTTAGAGTGGCCAAAGATTCTGTGATTTATTTGCAATTGCGAAAAGAGAAAAAAATGTTGTTTTTTTTTTCGGTAAGGATTGGCAGTGCATCTTTTTGTCCTGGTCCTCAGAGAAAGGTGAAATTACATTTTATTGAGTAGACATTAGTTAAGCTTTTTAGCTCACCTTAGCACAACGTGCTAAAGGTGAGCTATTGTGATCGCCCTATGTCCGGCGTCCGTCGTCTGTCGTCCGTCGTCCGTCAACAATTTCTTTAAACATCTTCTTCTCCTAAACCACTGGGCCAATCTTGATGAAACTTCACAGGGATGTTCCTTGGGTGAAGCTCTACCAAAATTGTTCAAAGAATTGAATTCCACCCACAGCTCTGGTTGCCATGGCAACAAAAAGGAAAAAAAAGCAAAATCTTTGAAAATCTTCTTCTCTGAAACTAGAAGGCGCAGAGCTTTGATATTTGGTATGTAGCATCTCCTAGTGGACCTCTACCAAGTTTGTTCATTTGATGCCCCTGGGGTCAAAACTGGCCCCGCCCCAGGGGTCACAAGTTTGAGCATAGTAACAAAGAAGGAAAACTTTAAAAATCTTCTTCTCTGAAACTTGAAGGTGTAGAGCTTTGATATTTGGCATGTAGCATCTCCTAGTGGACCTCTACCAAGTTTGTTCATATGATGTCCCTGGGGTCAAAACTGGCCCCGCCCCGGGGGTCACAATTTCCAACATAGGAACAAAGAAGGAAAACTTTAAAATTCTTCTTCTCTAAAACTAGAAGGCATAGAGCTTTGATATTTGGCATGAAGCATCTCCTAGTGGACCTTTACCAAGTTTGTTCATATGATGTCCTTGGGGTCAAAATTGGCCCTGCCCCGGGGGTCACAAGTTCAAACATAGGAACAAAGAGAGGAAATTTTAAAAATCTTCTTCTCTGAAACTGGAAGGCGTAGAGCTTTGATATTTGGTATGTAGCATTGCCTAGTTGACCTCTACCGAGTTTGTTCATATGATGCCCCTGGGGTCAAAACTGGCCCCACCCCGGGGGTCACAAGTTTGAGCATAGTAACAAAGAAGGAAAACTTTAAAAATCTTCTTCTCTGAAACTTGAAGGCGTAGAGCTTTGATATTTGGCATGTAGCATCTCCTAGTGGACCTCTACCAAGTTTGTTCATATGATGCCCCTGGGGTCAAAATTGGCCCCGCCCCGGGGGTCACAATTTCCAACATAGGAACAAAGAAGGAAAACTTTAAAATTCTTCTTCTCTAAAACTAGAAGGCATAGAGCTTTGATATTTGGTATGTAGCATCGCCTAGTAGACCTCTACCAAGTTTGTTCATATGATGTCCTTGGGGTCAAAATTGGCCCTGCCCCGGGGGTCACAAGTTCAAACATAGGAAAAAAGAAGGAAAACTTAAATTTTTTTTTTCTCTTAAATGGGAAGGCATAGAGCTTTGATATTTGGTATGTAGCATCTCCTAGTGGACTTCTACAAAGTTTGTTCCAAGGATGCTGCTTGGGTCAAAACTGGCCCAGCCCCTGGGGTCACAAGTTCGAACATAGGAACAAAGAAGGAAAACTTTAAAATTCTTCTTTTCTGAAACCGAAAGGTGTGGAGCTTTGATATTTGGTATGTTGCATCTCAGAGTGGACCTCTACCAAGTTTGTTCATATGATGCCCCTGGGTCAAAACTGGCCCCGCCCTGGGGGTCACAAGTTCGAAGGTAGGAACAAAGAAGGAAAACTTTAAATTTCTTTTTCTCTTAAACGGGAAGGTGTAGAGCTTTGATAATTGGTATGTAGCATTTCCTAGTGGACCTCTACCAAGTTTGTTCATATGATGCACCTGGGTCAAAACTGGCCCAGCCCCGGGGTCACAAGTTCTACAAGTTCGAACATAGGAACAAAGAAGGAAAACTTTAAAATTCTTCTTTAAAACTGGAAGGCATAGAGCTTTGATATTTGGTATGTAGTGATTCTCTTCTAAGTTTGCTTGCCTATCTAAGCGCAACAAGTTCATTGAGTTCAAAATTGGGTTATCTTGGGTCATAAACTAGGTCACTAGGTCAAATTAAAGAAATACCTTGTTGGCACTCTCGAGGCCGCATTATTTGCTCAATTGCCTTGAAAATTAGTTAGAAAGTTTGTCTTTATAAAGTCTCACATAAGATTAATTTGGGTCAACTTGGGTCATAAACTAGTTCACTGGGTCAAATTAAAGAAAGACCTTGTTTGCATTCTGGAGGCCACATTTATTGCTCAAATGACCTGAAATTTGGCCAGAATGTTTGTCTTGATAAAATACCAGATGAGTTTGGATTTGGGTCACCTGGAACCATAAACTAGGTCACTAGGTCAAAATAAAGAAATACCTTGTGGGCTCTTTAGAGGCCACACTCTTTGCTTAATTGCCTTGAAAATTGGTCAGAATGTTTGTCTTTGTAAAATCTCACATGAGTCTGAATTTGGGTCAACTGGGGTCATAAACTAGGTCACTTGGTCAAATTAAAGAAATAGCTAGTGGGCACTCTAGAGGCCACATTTATTATTCATTTGATTTGAAAATTGGTTAAAATGTTTCTTTTGATATAGTCAAAGACCAATTCAAATTTAGGTCATCAGGGGTCATAATCTAGATCACTAGGTCAAATTAAAGAAATACCTTTAGGGCACTCGAGGCCACATTATTTGCTCAATTGACTTGAAAATTGGTCAGAATGTTTGTATTCATGAAATATGAGTTTGAAATTGGGTCACCTGCGGTCAAAAACTAGGTCACATGGTCAAATTAAAGAAAAACCTTAAAGGCACTCTACTAAGGTGAGCGATCCAGGGCCATCATGGCCCTCTTGTTTTATAGATACTATGTCATGGTTTATATTGATCATATACTTACAACAAAAAGTACACCCTTAGAATGCAAGAAATACCTTGACCAGATTACAGAATTTAGACTTGTCAAATCGATTGCACTTTGAGACAACATATTAAGTGGTGCTCAAAATATGGGTTTTGCCATTTAAAGTGTAGAGAGCATTGAGGAAAGAAAAGAAAAAGTTGTTTCCAGCCATTTCTCCATATCCCACAATTTCTTCATCAGTAAAGTAAGAAAATGCGCGAATTTTGTAATTCGTTTAGTGCTTTTAATAGCGGTATGGGTAAAGGTCAGACTGCTCAGAATTTGCTGCCAGATTTTGGATATGTGAACTACTGATTATGGCCTTGACATTGCTACAACTACTTTCTTTTGAAGAAGTGAACATATACAAGGGATGTTTGAAAAGTATCCAACCGGCTGGGTAGCTCAGTGGTTAGCGTATTTGACTCGTGACTTGTTGGTTGCGAGTTCGATACCCGGTTGAGGCATACTTTCTTTACGGCGATTTTTCGCCTCTCACCTCTGTTGCATGTGAGAAAAGTCAGTGACCTGGAAAGAAAGTTGCGTCTGCACTGGTGTGAGAAAGCCAGGAAACACATGCGTAGGTGCATTGACCATCGTGATATGACCTAAGCTGTTAAAACATAAACTCCAATACAAACAAACAAACAAACAAATTGAAGTCTCCGAAAGAGTTCATAACATAAATTTATTATACAAGTATTATACTAAACTTTTCTCAAGTGATACTTTGATATAGTTTGCACATAATCCAATTACCGCATGACAGAATGACGCCCCTCGAATGAAAAAAAATGATGAACATCGGTTTTATTGCTGAGCGGTTCGCTACTACCTTTACTGATGAAGATGAATCTGGATGATTCCACACGCATGAGTCATGTTTATTTTCCTGGTCATATACAGGAATCCAGGTTTCATCGGCCATGATTATTGAGTTCATGAAAAGGTGGCCATGGCTACGATACTTTTTAAGAAACGACTTCGCATCTCCTACTGTCAGATGTATCTGTTTAATTGTTAGAGTTGTGGATATCCAGTGAGCACAAACCTTAGACATGCTGAGCTCGAATGTACTAAGATGCGCTAAGCACAGCCTTATAGCCTATGTCTTTTACTATAAGCATTCTAGTGCCGCAGCAACTCCCATATATCATCGGCTTTTCTTGGTGTTGTGCTTGGACGGCCGGATCTTGAATGGTCAGAAAAATGGTGCGAAGGATTGTTTTCGAATATGTCGAACTGGTGATATACAATGGTTCCTTCATTGAACTAGTACCATTCGTATTGGTAATCATTGAGAGCGTCTCTGATTTAATTTTCCTAATGAAACACATAGTTTTATGGAATACTGCTATTTTAGTGCCATTTTTAGGCTTCTGTTCTCTACTTCCGTTGATTACGGCAATGGTGTCAGATTTCAGCCTGTGAAGTTGCCTAAGCCTTGGCAGATTGCCGCAAAAAGGCCTGGAAACATCACATAAACTGAACTGATTTTGACGTTGGGAACATGTGTTTTGGGCTTCTTGAGGCCTCTTGAGACACATAGACATGTGAAGAATTTCAAAATTTGCCCAGTTCAACGTTACCCGGCTTTGCCATAGTGACTTTGGATTGTCCATCAGAAAATTTTTGTCTTTTTTTAGCTCACCTTAGCACAACGTGCTAAAGGTGAGCTATTGTGATCGCCCTATGTCCGGCGTCCGTCGTCCGTTGTCCGTCGTCTGTCGTCCGTCGTCCGTCAACAATTTCTTTAAACATCTTCTTCTCCTAAACCACTGGGCCAATCTTGATGAAACTTGGCAGGGATGTTCCTTGGGTGAAGCTCTACCAAAATTGTTCAAAGAATTGAATTCCACCCACAACTCTGGTTGCCATGGCAACAAAAAGGAAAAAAAAAAGCAAAATCTTTGAAAATCTTCTTCTCTGAAACTAGAAGGCGCAGAGCTTTGATATTTGGTGTGTAGCATCTCCTAGTGGACCTCTGCCAAGTTTGTTCATATGATGCCCCTGGGGGTCAAAACTGGCCCCACCCCGGGGGTCACAAGTTTGAGCATAGTAACAAAGAAGGAAAACTTTAAAGATTTTCTTCTCTGAAACTTGAAGGTGTAGAGCTTTGATATTTGGCATGTAGCATCTCCTAGTGGACCTCTACCAAGTTTGTTCATATGATGCCCCTGGGGTCAAAACTGGCCCCACCCCGGGGGTCACAATTTCCAACATAGGAACAAAGAAGGAAAACTTTAAAAATCTTTTTCTCTAATACTAGAAGGCATAGAGCTTTGATATTTGGCATGTAGCATCTCCTAGTGGACCTCTACCAAGTTTGTTCATATGACGCCCTTGGGGTCAAAACTGGCCCTGCCCCGGGGGTCACAAGTTCAAACATAGGAACAAAGAGAGGAAACTTTAAAAATCATCTTCTCTGAAAGTGGAAGGCGTAGAGCTTTGATATTTGGTATGTAGCATTGCCTAGTGGACCTCTACCAAGTTTGTTCATATGATGCCCCTGGGGTCAAAACTGGCCCCGCCCCGGGGGTCACACATTTGAGCATAGTAACAAAGAAGGAAAACTTTAAAAATCTTCTTCTCTGAAACTTGAAGGCGTAGAGCTTTGATATTTGGCATGTAGCATATCCTAGTGGACCTCTACCAAGTTTGTTCATATGATGCCCCTGGGGTCAAAACTGGCCCCGCCCCGGGGGTCACAATTTCCAACATAGGAACAAAGAAGGAAAACTTTAAAATTCTTCTTTAAAACTGGAAGGCGTAGAGCTTTGATATTTGGTATGTAGTGATTCTCTTCTAAGTCGCAACAAGTTCATTGAGTTCAAAATTGGGTCATCTTGGGTCATAAACTGGGTCACTAGGTCAAATTAAAGAAATACCTTGTTGGCACTCTCGAGGCCACATTATTTGCTCAATTGCCTTGAAAATTAGTTAGAACGTTTGTCTTTATGAAGTCTCACATTAGATTAATTTGGGTCAACTTGGGTCATAAACTAGTTCACTGGATCAAATTAAAGAAATACCTTGTTTGCACTCTGGAGGCCACATTTATTGCTCAAATGACCTGAAATTTGGCCAGAATGTTTGTCTTGATGAAATACCAGATGAGATTGGATTTGGGTCACCTGGAACCATAAACTAGGTCACTAGGTGAAAATAAAGAAATACCTTGTGGGCTCTCTAGAGGCCACATTCTTTGCTTAATTGCCTTGAAAATTGGTCAGAATGTTTGTTTTTGTAAAATCTCACATGAGTCTGAATTTGGGTCAACTAGGGTCATAAACTAGGTCACTTGGTCAAATTAAAGAAATAGCCAGTGGGCACTCTAGAGGCCACATTTATTATTCATTTGATTTGAAAATTGGTTAAAATGTTTCTTTTGATATAGTCAAAGACCAGTTCAAATTTGGGTCATCTGGGGTCATAATCTAGATCACTAGGTGAAATTAAAGAAATATCTTTAGGGCACTCGAGGCCACATTTTTTGCTCAGTTGACTTGAAAATTGGTCAGAATGTTTGTCTTCATGAAATATGAGTTTGAAATTGGGTCACCTGCGGTCAAAAACTAGGTCACATGGTCAAATTAAAGAAAAAGCTTAAAGGCACTCTACTAAGGTGAGCGACCCAGGGCCATTATGGCCCTCTTGTTTTTAGCTCACCTTAGCACAACGTGCTAAAGGTGAGCTATTGTAATCACCCTATGTCCGGCGTCCGTCGTCCGTCGTCCGTCAACAATTTCTTTAAACATCTTCTTCTCCTAAACCACTGGGCCAATCTTGATGAAACTTGGCAGGGATGTTCCTTGGGTGAAGCTCTACCAAAATTGTTCAAAGAATTGAATTCCACCCACAACTCTGGTTGCCATGGCAACAAAAAGGAAAAAAAAGCAAAATCTTTGAAAATCTTCTTCTCTGAAACTAGAAGGCGCAGAGCTTTGATATTTGGTGTGTAGCATCTCCTAGTGGACCTCTACCAAGTTTGTTCATTTGATGTCCCTAGGGTCAAAACTGGCCCCGCCCCGGGGGTCACAAGTTTGAGCATAGTAACAAAGAAGGAAAACCTTAAAAATCTTCTTTTCTGAAAGTTGAAGGTGTAGAGCTTTGATATTTGGCATGTAGCATCTCCTAGTGGACCTCTACCAAGTTTGTTCATATGATGCCCCTGGGGTCAAAACTGGCCCCACCCCGGGGGTCACAATTTCCAACATAGGAACAAAGAAGGAAAACTTTAAAAATCTTCTTCTGTAAAACTAGAAGGCATAGAGCTTTGATATTTGGCATGAAGCATCTCCTAGTGGACCTCTACCAAGCTTGTTCATATGATGCCCTTGGGGTCAAAACTGGCCCTGCCCCGGGGGTTACAAGTTCGAACATAGGAACAAAGAGGGGAAACATTATAAAATCATCTTCTCTGAAACTGGAGGGCGTAGAGCTTTGATATTTGGTATGTAGCATTGCCTAGTGGACCTCTACCAAGTTTGTTCATATGATGCCCCTGGGGTCAAAACTGGCCCCACCCCGGGGGTCACAAGTTCGAGCATAGTAACAAAGAAGGAAAACTTTAAAAATCTTCTTCTCTGAAACTTGAAGGCGTAGAGCTTTGATATTTGGCATGTAGCATCTCCTTGTGGACCTCTACCAAGTTTGTTCATATGATTCCCCTGGGGTCAAAACTGGCCCCGCCCCAGGGGTCACAATTTCCAACATAGGAACAAAGAAGGAAAACTTTAAAATCTTCTTCTGTAAAACTAGAAGGCATAGAGCTTTGATATTTGGTATGTAGCATCGCCTAGTAGACCTCTACTAAGTTTGTTCATATGATGCCCTTGGGGTCAAAATTGGCCCTGCCCCGGGGGTCACAAGTTCAAACATAGGAACAAAGAAGGAAAACTTAAATTTTTTTTCCTCTTAAATGGGAAGGCATAGAGCTTTAATATTTGGTATGTAGCATCTCCTAGTGGACTTCTACAAAGTTTGTTCCAAGGATGCTGCTTGGGTCAAAACTGGACCAGCCCCTGGGGTCACAAGTTTGAACATAGGAACAAAGAAGGAAAACTTTAAAATTCTTCTTTTCTGAAACCGAAAGGTGTGGAGCTTTAATATTTGGTATGTTGCATCTCAGAGTGGACCTCTACCAAGTTTGTTCATATGATGCCCCTGGGTCAAAACTGGCCCCGCCCCGGGGGTCACAAGTTCGAAGATAGGAACAAAGAAGGAAAACTTTAAATTTCCTTTTCTCTTAAACGGGAAGGTGTAGAGCTTTGATATTTGGTATGTAGCATTTCCTAGTGGACCTCTACCAAGTTTGTTCATATGATGCCCCTGAGTCAAAACTGGCCCAGCCCCGAGGGTCACAAGTTCGAACATAGGAACAAAGACGGAAAACTTTAAAATTCTTCTTTAAAACTGGAAGGCGTAGAGCTTTGATATTTCGTATGTAGTGATTCTCTTCTAAGTTTGCTTGCCCATCTAAGCGCAACAAGTTCATTGAGTTCAAAATTGGGTCATCTTGGGTCATAAACTAGGTCACTAGGTCAAATTAAATACCTTGTTGGCACTCTCGAGGCCATATTATTTGCTCAATTGCCTTGAAAATTAGTTAGAAAGTTTGTCTTTATAAAGTCTCACATAAGATTAATTTGGATCATCTTGGGTCATAAACTATTTTACTGGGTCAAATTAAAGAAATACCTTGTTTGCACTCTGGAGGCCACATTTATTGCTCAAATGACCTGAAATTTGGCTAGAATGTTTGTCTTGATGAAATACCAGATGAGTTTGGATTTGGGTCACCTGGAACCATAAACTAGGTCACTAGGTCAAAATAAAGAAATACCTTGTGGGCACTCTAGAGGCCACATTCTTTGCTTAATTGCCTTGAAAATTGGTCAGAATGTTTGTCTTTGTAAAATCTCACATGAGTCTGAATTTGGGTCAACTGGGGTCATAAACTAGGTCACTTGGTCAAATTAAGAAATAGCTAGTGGGCACTCTAGAGGCCACATTTATTATTCATTTGATTTGAAAAATTGGTTAAAATGTTTCTTTTGATATAGTCAAAGACCAGTTCTAGATCACTAGGTCAAATTAAAGAAATATCTTTAGGGTACTCGAGGCCACATTTTTTGCTCAGTTGACTTGAAAATTGGTCAGAATGTTGGTCTTTATGAAATATGAGTTTGAAATTGGGTCACCTGCGGTCAAAAACTAGGTCACATGGTCAAATTAAAGAAAAACCTTGAAGGCACTGTACTAAGGTGAGCGACCCAGGGCCATCATGGCCCTCTTGTTTTATTATTATTATGTGCAGAATATTTCGAAGTGTCACTTGTGAAAATTTTATCCTATTAATATTAATAAATAAGTTTGGACCTTTGCCTGATACTTTCCGAACACTCCTCGTACATTTCACTAGTAGGTTTAGAATCAAACATAATATGTACGTCGTGATAGAATGTAAGTTAGTGAATGTTTGATTAACAGGAATCAGTTTTGAATGATTTCCACTATGGCACCTTGCACGACTTAAGTTGCCTTGGCAACCTGCGTAGATCGAGATGAGACTGCATAAAATTTGCAGTCTGCATAAAGTGTGCTGTCTGATTTTGATCTGCACTCTCTGCTTTGTTGAGACACTCTGGACAAAAGCAACCCTGATATTGCAATTATTTGGCAATTATTATGGCTTATTTTTAGACTCGAAATACCTGTTGTAATAAAACTCCCAAAAAGTTGATGATTTGAAATCATTACATAAATACAGGGCCGCATTTTTAAGTTTGGCTTTCTGTAACTTATTGTTTATAAATAACCTCTTTATTTTCATTACGAAGTTAGTAGAATTGCCTCCCTTGAGTGAAAATTACAAAAAGTCATAATATTCTGTTAAAATATATTTAGAAGAATCTGTGGTTGAAAATAAGCAGTGAAATATAATTGATCTATTTCTGTTCATTTATTCAGTGAAATAATGATATGAGGGACACTCTTGCAAATGGGGGTTTAATGGATCTTCCTCAATCATTAAATAAAGGAATTCGTCATATAATATGGATAAATTTTGTCCACAACCCGACTGATTCATGAGTTCAGTGTTCTTTAGACATGTAGAAAATGTAAGAATAGCAAAAGGTTTCGTCCCAGGTCAGCCTGTGAGGAATGCGCAGGCTGACAAGGGTTGATACTTTTTTTTTTAAGATTCGGTAACCTCTGTTTTCACAGAGAATGACTCATACATTTTTTCAAGCCTATGCTTATGGTACTACTCATACCTTGCTTTAATGGGCTATGTAAGGATAAAGATGACTAATACCAGTCTTTATTATTTTTTTTGTAGAAAGTTTTGTAGGATATTAAAGTCTGAGAGGTTTTATTTTTTGGTGTAGAATATATGCCAGTTTTATGTCCGAGTGATGTATTATTTCAGTAAGTATACATGCATAACAAATTTCTATAGAACATAGCTTGAATGAATGTTTTTAAAAATTTATTATATTTCTATATATATATGAATATATGAGCTGCTTGATTAAAGAAATGAATGTATTATTATGTAATATATTTCTGTATACATTCATATTGTAATACTTTTGTAAAATAAAGTTACGGCATACCACAATGTAATACATTGTCCTTTTCTTTAAAACTCCCCTTTTATGATTTTCTGTAGCATCTAAAAATTATGTGTGCATGTATGTGTAGATGTACATGTAAGTGAGTGTATGTGTGAAGGTGTTGAACAATTTCTTTAACAAATGAGTCATTCTCTGGAAAAAAAGGGGCCTAATGCATCTCCTTGATCCGTGATACCGAGCAAGTCATCGCATATTCATGGATCCATACAATCCATTTTGTCTAAGAAACGACTGAATCATAAGGTACACCGGTCCTTTGACATGCAGAAAATTTAGCAAAAGCAAAAAGTATCAGCCCAGGTTAGCCTGCCCGGAGTGCGCAGGCTGATCTGAACCGATACTTGTTGCAGATGTATTAAGCCCCTTTATCACAGAGCATGGCTCAAATGTATGTACATCGAGATGTATACATAGGGGTTTGAGTTATATCAATATCGTATTATAGTATATGAAGGAACTTAACCAAGTCGTATTTTTGGAGTAAGAAAGCAGCGGTGGCTTGGAGAGGTTGTTTGTGGTTCTGTTTAAGAATCACCAGCAAATCTATATATTGCTGTATTGGTAATTTTGACATGACTGTATTGAACACAAACACACTGCTGTCTTAACCTTTTTTACTTTAAGGTCCCATGTTTTAACGACTCTTGGAGAAATGGCTTTTGAAACATTATGGGTAAAGAGAAAGTGCTGATAACCATTATTTTTCTCATTTTGCCGCAATATTATCTACAATGCTGAAGATAAAATTCATCATATGAGGAAATTGTAATTTGTCGACTGCAAATGTTTTCAATTTAGACCTAGGTAAAATACGTGTCTTTTCATAGAAGTTATATCTTATTACACAGAGCTTGTTGTAACCTCTTGAATATGAAGTATTTCTCGAGTGTGTCGTAAAAGATCACAAAAGAGACACAGAAACTGAATGCGTAAGTAGTGCAGTACGCTAGCCGACTTCCCTTTTAATGTTTGACCGTGACCGCCATCACATAGATATAGGTGACCATCGCCTTCAAATGTCCTCAAATTAGGTCTAACCGAGGTATTGTGTTATGACTATACTATATAAAATAACCTTTAAGTACAAAAAAAAACTTCTCAGGTCAATTTGGCATACAGGTGGATGAAACAGCCCAAATGGATGAGAAAATGCAATTTGATTTTCCATTTAGCCATCTCATACTTGCGGAACTCTCCCTAGGGGTCCAAATTTTTTTCATAATGGGACGATGACCCGATGGCCCGAATAACAAATCTTTTTCATCACCACTGATGAATATATCTTGAAGTAACACTGACACCGCTGAATTCTTGTACAAACTCTTAAAACATTGCTGACCTTTGATTTTGACCACTTGATGGATTTTTGTGACTGTCATACCGTGGTTCTAGTACCATCTGAGGAGTGATTGCAATCGGCATCTTGTCTTATAGTGACCTCCACAAAGCCGAGTAGCTCTGCTTTCAGGATACATTCGAGAATGACAATTTTGAAAGTTCCCTGATCTTATTTACAAATCTAGGGCGTTAGTTAACAATGCACTCGTAGCTTACAGGGTTTTTTTTTTTTTACGACAATAAGGACAAAACAGATCTTTCCAGACTCCCATAACGTCGGTTTACCCATTTTAGAAAGGATGTAGCTAATTTAGCCTTGACATATTTCTGTACTTAGATTACTTTTTAGTTTCCGCCCTAATTACCCTTGGTGACAGAACTAAGATGACCGTGTCAGTAGCATCCACTGATTGGAGGACAGTACTCAGATGTTCTTCCAGGGTATGAAGCAGGAAGGTGTACATCTATGGATTATTTACCGAGCCTCACATGCCGTCCAGAGTTAAGCTCCCGCTAAATGTAAAATACCCTGAGCATGCACTCGCCAGTCGTTGGGAGACGTCGAGTGTAATGACCCACTGTCATGGCTTGAAGACACAAAACAATTGCTGTGAAGCCAACGATCGAAGTAAAAGATCTCTGCCTTGGGTTAAACTACATGATCTCTGACCGCGCAGTGATGATAGATAATAGGATACTAGGCCCTTACAAGATCGTTATCTTGGTAGTCTGGTATGATTCGTGGCAGCAAAAATGAAAAAGGAAAGAAAAAAACTAGATTTTTGTTTGCAGGCAGACCAAGACAAATGCCCTGTAGTTGAATAGTCCTATTAAACACGTCAATTTCTCTTTTCAAATAAAATTCTGAAACAGTTCCAAAGGGGTCGTGAAAGAACCTCCGTCGAAATATTTGTAAGATAAGAAAATCCTGAGAAAATGGACATCTCATCTCATCAAATGAAGCAAATTGCTTTTTCAAAGTTGGTGATCCTCTCCCTTGATGTCTTAACCCTTTATGTCCATGTAAAATTAATCGTGCGCAGGTACATGTACTTTAATGCTCGGAACCATCAAACAAGGTATAAGGAAAAGCGCATACTTCTTTCACACTGTAGGCCTCTAAAAAACTTGCATGAGGATCCCCAGCCGCCAGTAATAGAATGGTATACAAAATTGCAATTTCTTTGACGTAATACAAAAATTAGCATTGTACTTTTTAGAAGGTGATGACCTTTCAGGTCTCACCATATGCCAACCGTCAAACTGAAATCCTGTGCTGACGAATTGCTCCTTTGTTTCAAGAAAAAAAGATGCTCATAGGTCATTGAACAGACGCCTCTGTATAATCTGACATGTGAAATAACATGCGGAATGATCAACTGTGCAAGCCAATTGCGCAATGAGTTTTAAAATATCATAAAATTAGCTCTAGATTTGAAATAGGCTGCATTTTGCAGCTGTGATATGGCCTACGAAATCTACATTGCTGATGAATAAATTAGTAAGAAAAACACCGCAAAACACACCAAACTTTGTCATTACACACCCAACCACTTTCCTAACAGTTAAATCACATGTAAAATCCTTACATACACGATTTCATGGAAAGCAGTCATGAAATAAAGCTAATAATCATAGGAAAAAAAGTTGCCCACCGTCAGATGAATGCATTTTTAATGAAGTAGTCCACTGTTAAAAGCTGTTTGCGAGAAAATTTCTCCTGGTACTTTCAGTACTTTGATTCTTCTGGTCAATGTCGCATATGTTTATGTGTCTCGCTAGACTTTCCCTGATCAAATTGAGGTAATGCTTACTTGAGTTAATTTCATGTATGGGAACTTGAACCATGACGCCTTTAACGTGGCCGTGTGTCTTTTTCATGGGACGTTGTAGTCTCAAATGACTGTTGCTTTGTTAACGTCTACGACTTCTTCCTCAAAGCAGCGTTCATTTGCATTTTTTCTACATACATGTCTCCTGTCTCATTGTGATCGATTTCTCCGAAGTCACAACACCGAACCCGGTATCATACTTTTCTAACTTTTCATAAATGGATTCTATTGCTTGACAAAGTTCATCGGGATAAATGTATAGGGTTTAGTTTGCGCAAGACCGTTGGTGACGATGAAGATAACTAGGATGCCTGACTGACTCGTAATAAATGCCACAACTTGACATACATTTAAATTGCATACAAACGCTGAGATCTGTGGTTGGAATGAGCAAAACCATCCCTAGATTAACTGGTAGGGCTTAGAAATGAGCCAAAAGAAGTTTTTGTTTTCTAAATCAAGGAACGCAGTTCTTTGAATGTTGTTATTCACTAGTTAGACAACTCTCTGTACAGGTCATTAGGGCATACAAATTTAAAGGTTTAGTTTTATCCACATTGGGATTTTATACAAATGCCTCTGAATGGTTTTAATCAAATTGAGAATTTCATTTCACTCCGTTGTTAACTTACAATACGAAATATACATTAGGATTACTTCCCTTACCACCGCAGAAACACGTAAACAAAACATTAAGCGTCTAGGTGATCATGGTCATCTCCAAGGTACTCCAAGTATCTAGACGTTATATCCGGCAGTTAATTTTTCTGCGCCATTGCAGTCACGCGTGTTTTAGTTGACTTCTTTTTTTTTTCGCTGAAGTTCGTTGTTTTGGAACTCTGCTTGGTTATGGCGGAAGCCGCTATTGTAAGGGAAAGAAAATCCGACAATGAGTCGGATATTTCCAAGGTTTCAAAGAAGAAAACGTCGGCAAACAAGAGTTCGGGTAAATTGTCGTCGAAGGCCAAGAAAAACACT
Source organism: Tridacna gigas (assembly GCA_945859785.2). Classification (NCBI taxonomy): domain Eukaryota; kingdom Metazoa; phylum Mollusca; class Bivalvia; order Cardiida; family Cardiidae; genus Tridacna; species Tridacna gigas. Next base: position 32,385,060 of record OX244043.2, on the reverse strand, counting down.
TCCGTGTGTTCGGACGTCACGAGGGACGACAAGGAATTCGAAAATTTGGAGGAAAGGCTTGATAAGAAATTCGAGGAGCGTTTTTCAGGTACTTCGGAGCAATTAGAAAAACTCACGTCTATTGTTACGAGCAGGGTGAGTGAGGAGCCAGTTTATCAACCTGTTTCTCTACCCGTTTCTCAGGAGTATTCTGCTCAGTCTTTGGCTGAGAATATTCCTCCTCCTTCCTGTCAGGTCACAGCCGAGGCATTTAGTGCAGCTCGCAGACCTTTGCTATCCGTGGAAAATAGTCTTAATAGGGACTATGGGCTGGATAGAAATTACACAAATAGGGATGATGCTATATCCCTACAAGTATCTGAGACAGAAAGGCGGAACAGTGGGTTCTATGAAGACTCTGAGGTTCATTCCTTGAGTTCAGCACAAAATGATGAGAATGTGTGTGACACTCGTTTTAGTAAATATATGTCGGTTAGTGAAGACATTAGAAATAAATCATTATTACTTATGTTTGGAGAAGATGCTCAGACAAAATCTCAGAAATCTAATGTGGGCATTGTTTTGGATGAGGCTCAGAAAAGCATTATTTCCGAATCCTTCAGGAGTGAGAAACCGGACAAGCTGTCTAGTTACAAAGACAGTTATAGAAATGATTTTCCAGTACATGAATCTTGTGAAGACTGGTTTCAAGTGCCTAAATTAGATGATACGGTAGAGTCTTTATTGATTAAGAGATATGGGCATTAGGCAGCTTTTGGACATGCTCCGAATTTATTCAGTAGACCTATGCGCTCTATTGAGAGATTAGGTTTTCAGAGCCAGATGGCAGCACGTATGGGAATGATTATTTCTTGTTACTCTCAGCAGGTGCTTGGTTCATTGTTGGAGTGTCTGCAACAGAAAGATTGTAGTTTGGACTTACCTATTCAAATGACAAGAGATAGCTTTGCTATTTCAACTAAATTATTAGATCAAATGGCAAGGAGTGGTGCTTTTTCACATTTGATTGGGAGAAAAGCGGCATTATATGACACAGGTTTAAGTGAACTCAAGGATTATGCTGCAACAGTGAACACATTACCTCTAACAACAGAGGGGGTGTTTGGCTCTGTTTTCGACAATAAACTGAAAGCAAAACAGGAAAGAAATAAGCAAATTGCTGAGGTTATCCCTGATAGTATGTTCCAGAAACCAAAGTATCTTCCTTCTTCCGGAGCATATAAGAGAAAGTATTCCGGTTCTTCGGAGAACACTGTAAAGAGAGGAAGATTTGAGGAGAAAAAACAGTCACAGCCTCACCAGAGTTCTGGTTACTCTGGGACTGGCCAGTTTAGGATTCCTAGAATCCCTTACAAACAGGGACAAAAGAATAAGGTGAGTTCCTTTCGAAGCATTAAATCAACAGCAGATAAAAGTTGACGAAAATGTAATGATGCTTTTACCAGATGTCCCAGTTGGGGGCAGACTGCAATATTTTCATGCAAATTGGGAAAAATTTACACAAGACAAATGGGTGTTATCAACAATAAAGAATGGCCTTCTGCTAGATTTCCACAGTCTTCCAGACTTCAGTGGGATAAGACAGACAAGGGCTTCTCCAGAAAAATTAGCAATTATTTTGTCAGAGGTAGAAAAGCTTTTGGAAAAAGGGGCTATAGAAGAAGTCCCATTGCAGTCAGCAATGGAAGGTTTCTACAGCACATTTTTCCTAGTATGGAAGAAAAATGGAGAGTTACGCCCTGTGATAAATCTAAGACCATTGAACAAGTTTATTGTAAAGAAACATTTCAAAATGGACACACTCACAGAGGTCATAAATCTTTTAAAAAGGGGGATTATGCGATATCTATGGATTTGAAAGACGCTTATCTTCATGTTCCGATGCACAATTCTCACAGAAAGTATCTTCGATTTTGTGTAGAAGGCAAATGTTACCAGTTCAAAGCTATGTGTTTCGGGCCCACTCAAGCACCCCGCTCGTTCACAAAAAATTGTCACGGTATTATCAGCCTTCTTAAGAATTCACAACGCGCGTCTTTCGTCATACCTAGACGATTGGTGCCTAGCAAACTCGGAAATGAAGAGGGCACTATCAGATCGAGAGATGACGCTAGATATTCTTTTGAAGCTTGGGTTCATAATAAATGTAGAGAAATCAGCCTTGATTCCAAGCCCAACAATTACGTATCTCGGCAGTCTGTTCAAACTTCATTTGGGACTAGTTTTTCCCACGTTAGAAAGGGTACAAAAGTTAGAAAATGCAATTCAGACTCTTATAACAAAGAACAATACAGCATTTCAGTTTCTTCATATTCTGGGTCTAATGGCCTCCTGTATAGAAATAGTCCCATTCGCTCGGTTACACATGCGTCCAATTCAATTGCATCTTCTTGTGTTTTGGAAACCAGTCTCAGGGGACATGTTGGCCAAAATACCTGTGTCAAGTCATTTAATAGGACACCTGAAATGGTGGTTAGTGCGAGCAAATACGCTAAGGGGCAGATCCTTCCAACCATGGTCTACAATGGTAACCGTAACCACAGATTCCTCCAAGACCGGGTACGGGGGTCATTTGGAAGGGCAGAAAATATTTCAGGGAACATGGTCTCAGCAAGAGGCCAAAAGACACATAAACGTTTTAGAGCTAGACGCTGTTCTACGGACAGTGGTTCATTTCTTACCGTTTCTGAAAAACAAGCATGTTCTGATAAGGTCGGACAACACAATAGTGGTCCAATTCATCGACAAACAGGGTGGGACAAAGTCTGCCCAGCTATGTGACCTAGCTTGGGGTCTATGGAAGTTGGCAATCAAACACAACATCAAAATAAAGGCTGCGTTTATTGCAGGCAAGAAAAACATTTTGGCAGATCAATTATCCAGGATAAAAATTCGTCCTTCAGAATGGTCTCTGAACAATGCAATAGTAAAGACCTTGTTTGGCCTCTGGGATCAACCAATGATAGACCTGTTTGCATCAGTAGACACCAAGTTTTTGCACTTGGTTACCTCACGAGAGAGCTCTAGCGGTAGATGCTCTGTCAATTTCATGGGAGGGAATGATAGCGTATGCATTTCCTCCGATTTGTTTGATCCCAAAAGTACTGCAGCACATGTCTCAATTTCAGTGTCAGATTCTATTAATAGCCCCCCCCCCAGCCCCCAGTGGCCCAGGCGCCATTGGTACACAATTCTCCTGCAGTTGTTAATAGCAGTACCAGTAAGGTTGCCAGTCTTAACAGAAATGCTTGTTCAACCAAAAACAAAGATATTCCACCCATACCCAGGCATATTCAAACTCACGGCCTGGCTGGTCTCGACAGAAATTTCAAAGCAAGAGGATTTCCTAAGAGGGTTAGAAAATTACTCACAGCCTTTTGGAGAAAAGGTACTCAGAAGGACTACATCAGTAAATTCACAAAATTCAATAGCTGGTGTGGTGAAAGGGAAAAAGATCCCTATACAGTTTCTCTAATTGACTGTGCCAATTTCCTAACTCATCTGTATCATGAGGGGTTACAATATAGAACAATAGCGGGCTATAGGTCTATGCTGTCGGCTGTTTTGCCTCCTATTGATAATTATCAAGTTGGACAGCATCCATATATCATAAGGTTGATAAAAGGGATTTCCAATTTAAGACCTCCTACTGTTAAATTGTGTCCAGAATGGGATTTGGATAGGGTTTTAAAAATTCTACAAAAATACCCTTTTGAACCATTAAGTAAAACAAGTTCGAAATATGTTTACATATAAGACTGTTTTTCTTGTAGCAATCACAACGTTCCGAAGATGTTCGGACCTTCAGTCACTGAAGATCGGTGAGGGCAACATATCTGTACATAGCGGGGGTATACTGTTTCTTCGGCAAGGCTTATCCAAGCAGTATAGACAGTCACATTATGGAAGCAGAATTTGGGTACCAGCCTTTCCAGAAAACAAACGACTTGACCCAAAAAGAGCTTTAGCCATCTACTTGAAGACAAGAGGGCCATGATGGCCCTGGATGGCTCACCTGAGTCAATACTCAATAGGCGAAATTCACTCAACGTGCATAATTCAATTTCTGACCAATTGTCAGGTCAAGTGAGATTAAAATGTGGCCTCTAGAGCGTCCACAAGGAATTTCCGTAAGTTGACCTAGTGACCTAATTTATCACCCCACATGACCCAATTTAGAACTCATCAAAAAATTTATCAAGACAAAGATTCTGAACAGTTTTCAAGTTAATTGAGCAATAAATGTGGCCTCTAGAGGGCCCACAAAGTGTTTCTTAAATTTGACCCAGTAACCTAGTTTATGACCCCAGCTAACGCAATTTCAAACTCACCCAATATTTCATCAAGACAAACATTCTGACCAACTTTCAAGTCAATTGAGCAAGAAATGTGACCTCTAGAGTGCCCTAAAGTTATTTCTTTAATTAGACCTAGTGACCTAGATTATGAGCCCAGGTGACCCAATTTTGAAGTCATCCTAGATTTCATCAAGACAAACATTTTGACCAATTTTCAAATCAATTGAACTATAAATGTGGCCTCTAGAGTGCACACAAGGTATTTTTTTAATTTGACCTAGTGACCTAATTTAAGACCCCACATGACCCAAATTCGCACTCATGTGAGATTTTATCAAGACAAACATTCTGACCAATTTTCAAGTCAATTGAGCCAAAAATGTGGCATCTAGAGTGCCCACAAGGTATTACTTTAATTTGAACTAGTGACCTAGTTTATGATCCCAGGTGACCCAAATCCAAACTCATCTAAGATTTTATAAAGACAAACATTCTGACCAAAGTTCAGGTCATTTGAGCAATGAATGTGGCTTCTAGAGTGTCGACAAGGTATTTCTTTAATTTGACCTAGTGACCTAGTTTATGACCCCAGATGACCCAATTTCGAACTGACTGAACATGTTGTGCTCAGGTGGGCTAATAAATTTAGAACAGGTTCACTACATACCGAATAACAAAGCTCTATGCCTTCAAGGTTTAGAAAAGAAGAATTTTAAAGTTTTCCTTCTTTGTTCCTATGTAAGAACTTGTGACCCCCCGGAGCAGGGCCAGTTTTGACCCCAGGGGCATCGTATGAACAAACTTGGTAGAGGTCCACTAGGAGATGCTACATACCAAATATCAAAGCTCTACACCTTCCAGTTTCAGAGAAGAAGAATTTTAAAGTTTTCCTTCTTTGTTCCTATGTTCGAACTTGTGACCCCCGGGGCGGGGCCAGTTTTGACCCGAGGGGGATCATATGAACAAACTTGGTAGAGGTCCACTAGGAGATGCTAGATGCCAAATATCAAAGCTCCAAGCCTTCCAGTTTCAGAGAAGAAGAATTTTAAAGTTTTCCTTCTTTGTTTCTATGTTCCAAACTTGTGATCCCCCGGGAGGGACCAGTTTTGACCCCAGGGGCATCGTATGAACAAACTAGGTAGAGGTCCGCTAGGACATGCTACATACCAGATATCAACGCTCTATGCCTTCCAGTTTCAGATAAGAAGAATTTTAAAGTTTTCCTTCTTTGTTCCTATGTCCGAAACTTGTGACCCCCGGGGCGGGGCCAGTTTTGACCCCAGGGGCATCATATGAACAAACTTGGTAGAGGTCCACTAGGAGATGCTAGATGCCAAATATCAAAGCTCCACGCCTTCCAGTTTTAGAGAAGAAGAATTTTAAAGTTTTCCTTCTTTGTTCCTATGTTCAAAACTTGTGACCCCCGGGGCGGGGCCAGTTTTGACCCCAGGGGCATCATATGAACAAACTTGGTAGAGGTCCACTAGGAGATGCTAGATGCCAAATATCAAAGTTCCACGCCTTCCAGTTTCAGAGAAGAAGAATTTTAAAGTTTTCCTTCTTTGTTTCTATGTTCGAAATTGTGACCCCCGGGGCGGGGCCAGTTTTGACCCCAGGGACATCATATGAACAAACTTGATAGAGGTCCACTAGGAGATGCTACATACCAAATATCAAAGCTCTACGCCTTCTAGAAGCAGAGAAGAAGATTTTCAAAGATTTTCCTTTTTTTCTTTTCCTTTCTGTTGCCATGGCAACCAGAGTTTTGGGTGGAATTCAATCTCTTGAACAACTTTGGTAGAGCTTCATCCAAGGAACATCCCTGCCAAGTTTCATCAAGATTGGCCCAGCGGTTTAGGAGGAGAAGATGTTTAAAGGAATTGTGGACAGACGGACAGATGGACGCCGGACAACGACCCATCACAATACCTCACCTTAGCACTTCGTGCTCAGGTGAGCTAAAAACGGAGGCTTTTCGTAGGGACAAAAAGTCAAAGGAGTTAAAACTTTTCTTATCTTTTATAGAACCTCATAAGCCAGTCTCATCTCAGACAATTGGAACGTGGATTGTTAATACTATTAGGTTAGCTTATGACAATGACCTGAGGGTAACTGCACATTCCACTCGTGCAATTGGCCAATCATGGGCTCTTTTCAAAGGGGCCAGTATTTCTTCTATTAATGAGGCAGCAGACTGGAAAACGAATCAACCTTTACTAAGTTCTACTTCCGTAATGTTGAAAGTTGCGTATTGAAGTAATCAACAAATACTGTATAATGTGTAAATAACATTGAGATATGGTGTATATTGTATATCGAGGGAGAAGTTCTCAGGAAATTCATTGTGTTTATAGTTCGAACTGATTTGTTTGGAACTGAATTCTTGGCTTGGAGAACATACAGTTAAATGGATTTCAAAGAAAATGCTCCCACCGCCAATTCGGAGGTAAGCTTTGTAATCCATCCTAATGTATATTTCGTATGGTAAGTTAACAACGGAATGAAATGAAATGAAATTTAAAAAAATTGTTATCAAATTTAAATTTTATTAATGTAGTTGTTAACTTACCATACGATTCCCTCCCTCCTCCCCAGCATTTCCTGTAGGGACTGCAATGTCGCCTATTCCTATTAACTGCCGGATATAGCGTCTAGATACTTGGAGTACCTTGGAGATGATCATGATCACCTAGACGCTTAATGTTTTGTTTACGTGTTTCTGCGGTGGTAAGGGAAGAAATCCTAATGTATATTTCGTATGGTAAGTTAACAACTACATTCATAAATTTTAAATTTGATAACAATTTTTTTTAAAATTTGATTCTGTTTTTGAGAATGGACCTTCACATAAGCCAGTTTTGATTTTTAATACTGATTTAACTCTACACCAAACGATAAACTTCAGACTGGTCAACATTTAACTCTTTCTCTGCCGATGTTGCCGCGGATAGCTTTTGCGGACGGCGTAGATCAAGGTCAGACTGCACAAAACGTGCAGTCTGATCTTGGGTCTACACCGTCCGCTACATTGTGTTAATCTTTGTCCAGGGTCAACTTGAAACGCAACGTACATTTACTTCAAGGCTGGGAAAAAAGTCGAATCCATTTAGTTGGCAGCGAAAGAGTTGAAGCATTAGCAGACAATTAATTCAATGTGGCTCAAATAACGTAATTTGTCTTTTTACGGGTAGAAATGTTGTAGGACAATCAAAAAAAGCTGGGTAACAGGCATACTCCAATAGCGTGTTCAACAGCCTCCTCGCTCGGTATTATAAGGTTCCCTTTGGCACAGAAAAAGTAAACATAAACAATGAAATGTTGTACAAAGCAATTTTTATTATAAAAGTACACCACTAAATGCTGTTGACGAGCCATAGGCTTGATCGAAATTGTTACATTCTGTGTAAACTTTATCTCCAACAGTTAACTCTAAGTAAATCGTCGTCGAGACGGTAGAATCCGAGAACTGGCTGTCATAATGTCCAATATGTCCCACATAACCATTGTTTGCAATCAAGTTACAGTTCACGTTTGCCTGACCGTTTGCATAGAGTGTCACTGTAAAGATATAAAGTCCGGTAACTGGGCAGGTGAACATGCCCGTTGTACTACCGAAGCCTGACCCGATGTTAAACAAGACGTTTCTGAAGAGAGCGACGCCATTCCTCTGTCCATCAGGGGTGTTTACTGAAAATGCGACAGGTCCACCTGAAATTAGCAGATACAATCATAACGTAAAGCTTAGTAGTAATATATACGAAGTGAAAAAAAATAAAGAATCTGGTGGTTTTATGCGCAGTGTATAGACAAAGTTCAGACTGCACTGTCCGATATGGAAAGGACATCTTCATAGAACGATGACAAATGTTAGTGGGGGATTTACATAAAAAAGAATATTCGATAGGACAAAATGCTGTGCACGTTATGTCTAATATGAATAACACAAATGTAATGAAAGCTTTTTACCTCTTTAAATGCAAATATCGCCTTTGATAGCTTTCGTGGACGGCGCAGATCAAGATCAAACTGCACAGAATGTGCAGTCTGATCTTAGATCTACACCGTCCGCTACCAGATGCTAATCTTTAAACAAAATCAGTTGGTAAAGCAACGACTATATACCTCCAGACCCATTTGGTAGGCAGCGAAGGGGTTAATGATACAAGGGCATCCACAAGCGTAATTTCTATTAATGGAGCAACTACTCACACTTTCTTTCCTCTACGTCGTTTCCTACACATACACTTCCAAAAGGTGGTGATCCGATTTGATTACATGTCCTTTTCCTTGTTTTATAACCACGAGAACATGCAGACCATTGTGACCAAGACGACCAAACAGCGTCTAGAATAAATCTGTCCTAAATTTAAAATTTAATAGCAATTTGTTTGTTGAGCATATAATCGGAAAAACCTATTCAAATTGGTTTCATTTCTTAACTTTATCCTTGGTTGTAATTCTGTATACAAATAAATACAGTAACGAACAAAATATACGGGTTCTGATTGGCTCATTGAGCTGGATGGGCTGGGTTCGTTTTTCGCTAGAGGCATTGGATCCGTTATTGGAATGCTCTTTGAAAAGGCACTTCAGCGTCCTAGCCCCCAGGCACTGGTAAAACCAAGGACACACGAGTAAGTGAGCTGTTGCCATGATACGACTGACCATGTTGAAAACAGCACAAAACAAGCAGCACAAAACACAGTTTGGTCAAACAATCAAAGGCACATAAATGGTGTATAATAATTTCTCCATATCTCTAAGATGTCCAAAAGAATATATTCAAAAACAGCGTTTTGTAGCCTTTAATGACCAGACTATGGCACTGCATAACATCTCCTGTATGCGATTGTAATTTTACCCGAGCATCCTTTCTGAAAGCAAGCTTTGAATTCGACAGCAGCTCCCTCACACGTCTTTCCCCCGAGTCTAGGTTCAGGGTTGTCACAGATCCTGTGTCTTGTCATAGTGCCAATATCACAGGTCACCGAACACGCTGTCCAAGGTAACCACGAACCCCACGCACCATCAGCTGTAGTAAATAGTACACTACATCTATCTTTTAACAGGATGACAAAATTTTATACTTCTCCTCATCAAATAAATCTTTAGATTACTTGTTATCCGTGGCTCCAAGCTTTGGTATGTCTTTGTAAAGGGAGACTACACTGTGGCTTCCAATCAAAAAAGAAGCATTTTAGGTAGTTGATTAAAATTTACGCATCGGCCATGAATGCAGGATACATAGTATATGGCGCACACAAGATCAGTAGTATCACCAATGGTTCTTACCATGATGTTATCAATCGATGATTTCATACTGGCACGAAAAGACAGCATTTCGTCTACAACAAGACCAATAAGACCAAAATCAAAGTCAATAAGAAAAAGCAGCACCAGTAGCCAAATGAGTCAGTATGATTTGACTGCTACAACAGGGCCAGTACGAGATTCGTCACAGGTAACGTTTTATTCACCGCCATCTTGGAAGTTTTATGGCATAGACCCTTCCTGGTTAGTTTTAGGAAATTATCTCTGGACTCCGTGACAGTTTACCTTTCGCTGTGCAAATAATTTAGTATGGCGGAGCCTTTGGTATTTGTAATCGTTCGTGGTCATTTCCGCTATGGGAAGGATGGCGTGCACCGGTCCCGTTGTACTAGTTAAAGGTGAAAGAATCAAGTGCTTCTTCATATCTTTTACATAAAATACCTAGCAGAAATTTGCTTTTCTCGTCACTAGAATTTAAAGTCGACGTAACTGCAAAACCAATGATTTGCTCTGATCCAAGACCACGCAAATATTTCTTCGTTTAAAGAAGAGAATAAGTAGCAAAAATAGGTTCCAGTTAATTTACAAAATTGTTATTAATCGGGCGATTTTATATTGACCTTGTTATTTGCCATCGGCCTGAGAGTTGTTTGATCTTTAGAAATCCTAGAAGAGGAGTACAGTTATGTCGGTACTATTTAAACGCCAAACAAGCAATTCAAACTGTGATGTAAAATAGATTTTGTACCTGGGCAGGGATCCAACGCGCACATTTTAATATCGGTGGCGTTTCCGTGACATAAACTTCCGATACCTAAGCTACTAGGAGTTGAGCAAATTCGAGTCCTAAGTGCCTGACCGAACCCACATCCTCCGACACAAAGACCCCACTCTGACCATGAACTCCAGATTCCACCTGTCAAAATGAAGAGAAAAACCTTTCCTACGTAAATAGCCTTTTAACCATGTGGTTGTTAAGCCAGACTAATATTTCTTTTGTAGACAGTGCGATGTAATTTTGATCTACACTATACGGTACAGTGAGTGAGAGTGTCATGATAATAAAGAAGTTAAAATCGGATTTTTTATGACGTAAACACTTTGCAAAAAAGACTCTTTAAGAAATTCGGGAAAATACAATAAAATTAAAATGGGGAAACCCAAAATTTGAAAAAAAAAAAAAAAAAAAAAAAAAAAAACAGGGCCCATATTCATTAACCATTTTTTAGAACATTCTATGTATTATTCTCAAGTTTTTTCTAAATTTGAAAGTATCACAATTTCTGATATGCTAAACCAAATGATTTAGCCAATCAGAAGTTGCTTTACTTTTTTAAAATCTAGAATTAGACTTAGAAAGACAATACGACATTGGTGAATACGTCTACAGGCACAGTTTCTTATTATATCACCCAAGATTCTCGCATTGCGTATGGACTTTCAAGTATACTTTATAAAACCCCTTGCGAAATTTCAGAATTGTACAAAAACAATTCCAAAATTTCGCATTCCTCCGCCGCATATACAAGAAACCTACGATAAAACCGATTCCCACGTCCCACTTGACAAACAAATCAATCCGTAACAACTAGAAATCATAATTTTCCTAGCATTAGTTAACTTCCTAGAGCAAACATCAGACCCCAAAACGAAGTGTTAGAACTCCAAACACACGAGAACACACGAGGACAAATCACCAAGGAATCGAAACCAAGGGCCATTTGATCCAATGTCCTAATTAAACGACTGTTTCCTATAAATCCTTATATATGTCGTCATACTTAGTGAACTGAAACGTTCTTAACTGAATATTCGAATAAATGCGTGAAAAATGGGGCTTTATGCAAAAAATATCGACTCAGGTCAGCCTGCGCACTCCGAGCAGGCTGACCTGAATCGAAACTTTTTCCTATTTGTCAATTTTCTCCATGTCCAAGGACCATTCTGCCTCATGATTCTGTCGGCTGTTACACAAAATGGACTTTATAATTCCATAATATTGTGACGACTTGCTTGGTATGATCCATCGCGGAAATGCATTAACCCTTTCCCAAACGACAAATTATTGACTGGTCCAAATTGAAAGAGTTTGCAGACGACAATTTTAAATTTGATGAAAATGACAGAAAGTTCTCAAAAAGGGTAGAAAACACTGTGAGAAAAGGAGAAATTGCTCGTTACGAGCAATTTCTCCTTTTCCCACAGTGTTTTCAAAAGACTTGTACTGCTGACACGTGAAAACCAGGGCTTGTTTGGGAAAGGGTTAAACTCCCTTATGGTTCTCTTCACTAGGGTTACCATTCGCTGTTCGAATAAGATGCGATTTCATGTTTGGTCAGTTAAACACTTTCGAAGACTGATCGTTAACTTTCAGATACAACTTTATTCATACCATATTAATACATTGGGGGATTTTTTTCAAATATCTCACCATGAACCTCATATCCATTTGTCATGATATTTTCTTGATAGTGTACTTTCAATCCAAGAGCTTACCGACAGTTATCAATAACTTTGAATTCTATGAATGATTGGCAGTTTAAGAATGCAATTAGTTATTTAACCCGTTTTACAAACAATCTTGTGTTTTCAGGACGCCAATGAGAAAGGCTTTGGAAAATATTGTGGTCACATTAGAAAATTCTGCTTATCAGGTGATCATTAAAACAACTCAAGATGCTAAGCCTTGTACACAGTTCTACTTACTTGTGCTACTTATTTCTGTCGCAATGAAAAGAAATATTTGTAGGAGCGTCTTATCGGTCATTTTCCCTTAATTTGTGTAAAACCAACTAAAAAAAAAACTATGAATAGAAGTAGACTCGACAACGATAAGGTCAAACTTGACACACTTAGCTTTAAAAAACGATCTAAAATACATACAACGATTATAAATGCTGTTTTGACGTCAATGTCACGGGGGCAGAAGAGTCACTCAGCGCTTGCATGTTGAGGTCGTGTTTAGATCCGGGGAACATTTATTTTTAGACTTTTCCAGCGCCAAATGTTTCAACTCTTCCTGTTGCAGCAGCAGAAAAAACCATCAGCTGAAGTTCAAACAGATTTTTATCGCATAGAATTGACTAGACAAGCAGCTGATGTAGATCTAAGATCAGACTGCGCATTCTGTGCAGTTTTAGAAAGTGCAGTATGGTCTTGATGCCGTCCGCAAAAGCTCCAATTTTTGCCAAAAGCACCGAAAGGGTTATATACTACATAGTAGGGAAACATATCTTATAACATTAGTGGCATGGATTGAATCACACTACAGCCCTTTCAAAGGGCCAAACGAACTAAATGAATTCCGAACGACCACCTTTCTTATGACTTATGTGCGCACCGACAGCATAGCTAGATGCCAACCGACGAATTTTGATTGCGTTGTGTGACATGAAAATTGAATGTACATTACAGACTGAAGCATCCGGTATGTCAAATATGTACATGGAAACAAAAAGATATAATTTAATTCTATTCCTTTAAATATGGTAAGTCCATGGAAAACCCGGAAACAAAACATTTAACATTTACTACATGAAATTTGCACGAAAAGACGTGGCGCAATATGGATTAGTTTTCGTGAACAATATAGATAAAGACAAAGCTGGAACAATACTTCTTATTCCATTCGTGGAACTCTTCAAGTTAAAGACGCGTTTACACCTACCACTCGGACCACGCGTAAACAAAAATCAATGACATCATATATGAAGTACAATCAAATCCAGCCATCTGGTACTAACAGAGGCCCATTTTATTGCGATGCAGTGTCTAATATGTATATTAAGGCTCTCATTTCTCATTTTCTTTTCTCGTTATAGGTTAGTTAACGGTTTGGCTACGTGATGGGCCCCGTGTAGGTGCCGATAATATCGCTGTCTCGCGAGACTTTTTCATTTTCTTACCACATATGCACAAGAGTGTTAAAAGAGAGATAACTCTATCGTCCGAAATAATGATGATAAGACTTTGATATAGCGGATGTGACCTGAATAGTTAACTTAGACTTTATAAAGAATAAAACAAAACTAAGAAGGATGAAATAAGGAATCGGTTTATCGAAGGAAAATAAAAGATGAAATGAACATGAAGCTAAACTGCTATACATTTTAGTATGCATACAAGTATTACAATCGAAATCGACAGCACATTGCAAGGTTACAGATTACATCTGGAGCCGCTGAATCCACGGATACATTCGCAGTGGTAACCAGTGACAGTGTTGTGACAGGTCCCGTGAACACATGTGCCGGATCGACAATGTATGACTGAAAATATAGGAAAAAAAAATGCTATCTATCATTTTCTCTCCGTTGTAATTGGAATCATAAAATCTATTTTGTCCAACAACCAGCTGAATTATTATGTAGAATGTTCTTTGACATGCAGAAAATTGACCCACAGCAAAAAAGTTCTGACCCAGGTCAACTTGCGCAGACTGCGCTGTCTGATATGAATCGATACTGTTTGCAGGTGCATTTAACCACTTTTTCACAGAGCATGACTCCAATGTAAGTGAACGATTCTTTCATCTTTTATCAAATATTGTGAGGAGCATATATTGTCGAAAGACTTGAAAAAGTTGATTTGATTTGGAAGAGCAGATTTAGTTAAAACGTGGAAGCTTTTTTTAAAACCAAACTTTCAAGACCATTTCTTCTACTCTTCAAGGTAATCTTTTACTAAAGGGACGCAGTTTGATTGATTGATTGATTGATTGATTGATTGATTGTATGGTGTTTAAAGCCGTTTTCAACGTCATTTCAGTCATATTGCTACGGCCACTGCACACGTACATGCTATCCTGGATTTTCTCTTACCAGTACCTCGCACAATATTCTTTTCAAGGAACTAGCTGCTTTCCCACATAATCGTCGTCGAAACAATGATCGGCGGTGAGAGAGGAATGAATCCTGTCGCAGTGACCATCATCAGTCTTCGGAAAGAAATCTGCCGAACTGGGGTTTCAAAAAACAGCGAATCCCTATTTTGAGTCCTGTGCGCTGCCGACTGCGTTATCTGGGTTCGGCAATACAATTTGGACAACCATTGAGATAAGAACCATATTCCCCTTCATTCTTACCTTCTTCACAGTTGTCTCCCTTGTAGCCATTATAACAAAAACAGCTATATCCCGTTTTCAGGCTGCTACACCGGCCATGGGCGCCACATGGACTAGAAGCGCAGTAGTCTATCTCTGAAATCAGTAAACAATTGTAATACATTACTGACCGAATTGCTTAACCCCTTATCACATAGTCCCGAGTTTCAACGACCTTAGAAAAGAACTTTTGAAAGTATTGTAGGAAAAGGAGAAAATGCTGGTAATCAGCATTTTCTCCTTCGCCCACAATGTTTCTACCCAATCCAAGATAAATCTCAACATTAGAGTAGCGTTTGAATTGTCGTCAGCAAATGCTTTCAATTTGGACAAGTCTAAAATGTCATCTTGAGTTTAGTGACTAATGCGAAGGTGGTGCAACAGTCAGTCGTTAAAACTGGCTGGATATACATGTATAGTCGAAGAGTGCAGCTGTAAAATTGTTGAAGAAATTGGATTGAGATCAATGGCTCTTGTCATAATCTCTGGCAGCTCTTATGTCACCATCAGACATATTTAAAACTGTTCCAGACAAGCGGGAGAGCTAACTTTACAAGCCTTGCCGTTGTGTGCTTGTTTCTCCGTGAAAATTGCACTATGTGTTACGTGTTTTCTTCTTGGAAGGATATCCCAAGCTATTAGACGTTACGTTTGTTGACACTGAGATGATAAAAACTACAGAACTAGATCGTCTGATCGCCCTACTCCTGTGATTTTTCAAAGGCTGACTTGAATTTGGTTTCGGCACTTTTCGGCGGAGAGAGTAACGTGACGAGAGGCATTTGGTATTTATTTTTGTTAAGTGCTTAACTCTTTCCTTGCTGGATGGCAACCTTTTCTAGCGTTGCTGTTAAAATGGAGCTTGTCTCTTTGTGCAAGGATAGGTACCTACTAAGACACGCATTACACATTCATACAATCTTTTTTTTACAGTGATTTGAAACTCGGGGTATGCAATACCTCGGAAGTGGAAACGTGTTAGAGTGCTCTGCTAATACAAATACAGTTCCCCAACGACTGAGAACATGATGTTTGGCGTAGATAATCGGATCATGTATTTTCAAAACATGCAAACATATTCTTGTGTTCCGAGTCGAAGGCTAAATTTACCATGTAGGTGTAAAACATTCAGTAAGCACAAGTATATCATATAAAGATATGTGGAAGTTAATTTTTCTTCAATAAAAAAAAAAAAAAACCTTAGAGCGGTACCTGTTTCACACCGTGTTCCTGTATACCCACTATTACAATCACATCTATATCCTGTCAGTAAATTTACACATCTTCCTTGTCTACAATGATTAGGGTAGCAATGATTGATTCCTGAAACAGAATTTTTTTACGGAATCTAGACTATTATTACACTGTTTAAGGAAGATCTTTGACGATCTTGCTAATTCCTAGAAGACTTGTATAAAAGTTTAAAAGCCAGCTTGTGTCAGATTCTGTTTACCACATGACTATGTTTCAAGATTTACAATCTCAGTTCATTGTGTTCAAACCGGCACTTACTACTAAATGACAAAGAGTATATGTCTAGCATAAAACAAATCCTTGCATACAACTACTTCGCCTGGCCACGATCACTGATTCTGACCGTTGAATTGACAGAAAAATGTTAATATGACATGCTTCGGGGAAAAAAATGTGGTAGGACACACATAGTTTCATCCCATTATCTCAATTGCGTGTGGTTCAAGTAAATAAGCGAAAGTACAAGCAGAACTCCGAATTGAAAAATCAAAATCTTGAAATGTTTAACCCTTAAGCTGCTAGGCCCAACTTAACGACCTTTTGTGGACAGTGTAAATCAAGACCAGGTTCCACAGAACATGTAGTCTGATGTTGGTTCTATACTATACGAATAGGATATACTTTTTTCTAAAAAATAAGTTTGAAATAACATTATTCAGGTTTTTAACTATTGGCTTGAAGGTTTCATTTAAGTTACATGTATTTAGCAGGATACTGGTTAATACCCTCAGAGATGAAACTGTTACATACAAACAGCTACTTACGTGTGTCACAGTTCCGACCTTCATATCCGGTATCACAGGTGCAAGTATAGTTTCCCAACGACTGAGAGCAATTGCCGTGTGGGCAAGGTTGCGATGCACAAAAGTCAGTCACTGCAATGAATATAGATGACTCTATTGTACAAACATGAACAAATGTTTTGTGAAATCTTGAGAATAACAATGTCGAATTTCATGCTACTTTGCTGTTATGAAGATGTTTAGTCCATTATTGATGAAAATTAAGACTAACATGTTTTGCAGATCTATCTAAATAACAATTACGAAACAAACCGCAAAGGCATATTTTATGTCTTTCCTATGATACCATTTTGCAGAGTTTTTCCGTATCTCACACAACATGTAATGCCTTGAGAGTTTGAAACTGAAAAAAACGTATGCTTCGTCAGGTATTAAGGTTTAAGGACATGATATAGACGCAATGTAGCGGACAGGAGGGATGGCGGAAGATGCGTGTGCAAATACCTTGGTCGCACTGTTTCCCTTCGAATCCTGTGGAACAGTTACACGTGTACCCGTCTGGTCTATTCACACAGACTCCATTATAACATGGGTTTGATATACAATTGTCAATTTCTGGAAAATGAATGTTCTAAATTATGCAAAATACTTTGACTTAAAATAAGACAGGTAAAATAACAGAATATAAATAGAGGACATTTGTTTTTTTCGGTGAAAGATCGAAATTTATTTCATCGAGTGAACATAATCGGTAATATTTTCACGAGTGGCTGCGCAAGCACTCGTGAAAATATTACCGGTGATGTTCACTCGATGAAATAAATTTCGATCTTTCACCGAAAAAAAAAAAAAAATCTATTTATTTCATGCTTCTAACCCCTTTTTTTGTTGGGACTTTCATCAAAATCCAGAACAGTTGTTTTCGGTATTTCCAGAACAGTTGTTTTCGGTATTTCCCCGTGGCATACCCGCCTCACATAAGGTTCAACGCATTACAAAATCACGTAAAGCGCAAGAAATATAGCGTAAATTTCGTCATATTTCCCTCTATTTGAATGGCACGCGCTGTTTACCTAGGTAACAAGTGCGCTGGAACTACTGTTTCCGCCTTCAATTGAAGAGTTAGAAAATATGAAATGGGTATTTTCACTGGTCGTTACCATGAAATATCCAACCATAATCCACCATTATTTCTCGCTAAACTACCGAAAAGCATGAAATAAATAAAGTCTTTTTTCACTCTCATGTCTTAAATGACATACACTAAATGGTAAAACTTCAAAGTTTAAAGGGCGGTTTAGAGGTAACGGGTGATCGTAGATTAACAGGAAAAAAAAAATAGAAGATGAATTGGAAACCAACTGCTACAATTCTTTCCGCCTAATGACTCAATGTTTAACATGTATTTATAGAAACGAGCCATGCCTGGCAAAAGAAGGCTCAATGCACCTCACTTCACCTTTTCACAGAGCATGTCTCACTTATACTTGTGCAAGGTGTTATCTGATAATATCATCCAGTGCGACAGGGTCGATATTTTGGTCGTAGTCCTACTTAAATCATATGTTTTTGAGTTACAAAGAATTAACGTTTCTCCTATCTGCTTTCCAGCATTATCGTCGGTCGCAAGGTTTGACTCTTTGTTTGCACTCCATACGTGGGCTTGAAGTATTAGATTTGACTGCTAAAATCTCTTCTAATGTTTATAAACTATGACTGTTTTCAAGAACGACCAAAACTAGTGCTTTAAACGAAACCTCCTCAACTGCGATGACAAATTGGAGAGTTCGTTATTAGAATTACTCGAAGAAAATTATTTCATACAAGTGATTTTTAACGTGTCAATCAATTGGTCAAAAGTTCCACAACATATAATTACGGGACTAATGAAATGCTTCTTGAACCATTTATGTGAACCAGATGTTTATCAGCTAAATACCCTATTGTACAGTGGGTAAACTACAATCTATCAAGATAAAATTTGTAATATGCACTCGCAGACTGTTACAACGCCTAAAATACCTGTTTCACAATTTTTGCCGAGGTAGCCTTGTGGACACTGACAAGTGTATCCTGTTGGACTGTCAGTGCAATTACCATGGACACAGGGACTGTCTGAACATTGTATAAACTCTGAAATTTAAAGCAGTTGTTGAGTATCAATTAGTATTTTAGCATTCACAGAGAAGTTAAAGTGATACGAATCATTTTGCTTTTTGTTTGGTGAAAAATGTATTAGTCCTCTCGATTCTGCTGTAATATGACGACTAGATATTTATTCAGTGTCCTCTCTTTTACATCTAGTGTCCCTCCTTTTTGAAAACAAATGCATGGATTGTAAAGGCCTTTTGGTCACATATGAAAAAGGAGGAAATGCACTCCGTCTGTTGGTAACTCTTTTAGCTTAGGAAGGTAGCGTATTTATTTGAATAGTGCTTTTACGTACCCTACAATTCTATTTCAGTTAAAGCAACGTGACAGCTCTCTTATTCACGTGTTTCCTGTAAAAAGAGCTGCAATTTTACAGAGTAGATAAAAAATTCAATACATACTTGTTTCACAGTTTTTGCCGATGTATCCGTCGTAGCAAAGACATGCGTATCCCAGCAGGAGGGTTTTACATGTACCGTGCACACACGGATTTTGCAAACAAGGATTGTTGCCTGTAATAATAGTAACAATAATAGTTATATTAAAAGCAATATTCGTATTTACCTTCGAATTTTAAGATTTCCAATCGTACAGCGTGTGTAATCTTTAATAATACTGGATCAGAATTGGGTCGACGAGAATTGGTTTAAAAACTGGTCCCATGCGTACTGCATAATAAGGGATCTATATCAGTATTTTGAAATATAGGGGGCTTACAAAGTACAAAGGACAGGAAATGATCAGAGACATGAAGGTCACTATTTTAAAGTTATTATTTTTTTCTACGGTGCTAAATGACATTTGTACAGAAAATACGCTCAATACATGAATTTGCTTTTCGTAAACATGTATATATAATTATCTACTAGGCTGAAATATTATAATAGTCGCTGAGATCACCAACTTTCAATTTGTGAACGCTGCTGATACAACAAAACCGTGATCACAACAGTTATAGTAACACCCAGAAAACTTCATCATTAATGATCTTATTACCTCAGATCGGGTGATGTGCCGATCTGTAAACTCTGCAAATAGAGATATGATAAATGTTGCTATTTCAAAGTCACTTCTGGGGGAGAAATATCCTCTGTGCAGTCTGATCTTGATCTTGATCTACATTGTCCGCAAAAGGTTTTTGAGTCGCGGAACTTCGTGTTTGTCACCATTACGTATGTAGTTCTATTGGACTTTTATGCAGCATTTCCTTGAAGATACACACATCAGTTTTGCTATGTATAAACAATTAAACCTTTCCAAAAGTTCATTGACCTTAAAAATCGGTGTCTTTTTTTTAATGTTCCACAGCACAGAATCCAAGCAGTAATTTCTTGCTTTTATGTGTCTTTTTCTTGCTGCCGCCGTGCTTGTTTTTATGTAACTTTAACGTGCATTACAATCAGGCCAGTCCTAAGGACTCGCACAATAATCATGAAAACTTCTTTAACCTATTTCAAGATGTTTCGCCTCGAGGAATTTAAAGTTTTCGTGCTGGACTAATTGACATGTTTGTTGAGCATAATGGGAGATTTTCTTTCCGCGAACCTCATTTATTCCTTCCAAAACGCCGAGGAACATTTTTTTAAAAGTTATTCTTCATTTAGATTTCGGTGCCTATATTGTTGGATGAAGATCAGAGCAACCATTCGGTAAACCAATCGAGAATGCATAATCGCTCCATTACGACGTTCTTCTTGATAGGAGCAAAACGATATAATGGGTGTAAAGGAAAATGTAACTTCGAAAAAGGTGAGCGATCTGAATGAAACAAATACACATGTATCCACCATTGTCTTATTGAAACCATATAACCAGTTATAAGTTGATACTTAAAGAAATAACACTTACTGTGTCCTATCTCGCAGTTTCTTCCATGGTACCCAGGTTGGCAAGAACATTTATAAGTGTCAAGATAAATCGAACAAGTTCCCATCAAACAAGGGTTGGATGAACAAGGATCTGCCGTTACACTGCTGGACACGGTTGTTGTTTTGAAAGTGGCGTTGACTGAAATCATCGTCGTCGTATTGTAACTTCCTTCAAACAGATTTTAAGAAAGAAAACTGACGGTTACAACAAGAACAACACCTAGAATAATTTACGATGACGACAACTCGTATAAAAACAGAGTCATACCTTGATGAAGTTTGCTTCTTGCTCTGTCTTTTGAAAGTTATATATTTATGTCAGGTGTTCTTTCGTACTATGAAACAGAGGCAAAACTATATCGATACTCATATTGCACCAAAATTTGCTCTCTTAATTCCCACATACAAAAATTGTAACGCTTGCTTTAAAAGGGACGGTACTCAGGCATTTAAACCTGCTACGAATCTAGATGTTGAAAGGTATTGGACATACTTTTGTTTGGTACGTTTCTTATATATGTGAGTGTTTAACCTCAGTCACATTGAGCATCTGTGCACTCTGTTTCTATGTCATGCTAATTGTTTACCTGAATGACAATGTTAAATTCTCTATTGGCATATGCTATAATTTCTCATAAAACTATACACGTGTTGATGAATTTGTATCATTTGATGCATGCACTGTGCGCTTGTAGCCTTCAGTGACCAAACATAGACTTTCTATTGTAGAGAAGAGTTAAAAGGTAACGATATAGAACAGTCCTAGAAACAAACCTGGTGGTGTTCCACTCGTAGTTATATTTGCCATGTGTAACTGTGCTGGAGTAGATAGAATTGTTCCAGCCGTAGACTGGTTAGCAAAACGACATCCTGCGTTACACAGGTCCGTGTCACAACATTCAATTTTACATTCATCACCTGTATATATATATAACAATAAAAATGATACGTTTACTTCAACGTATTACCTTAGATGGTAATTTTAATGTCTGGCAATGTTTATCATCCTCTAGGACAATTGTCACACTTCATCCTAAAATTTTACAATTCTTCCTTCACACAGTAGGTACGGCCTGTTAGCATCTAATAATGATTTTTGAACACACCTTTAACTTCGACACCTTGCAAAATTCACTCCCATTCACACTGTAAAACGCATGGTATCTCCACATTTACTGAATGAAACAACGTCTTTCTTTCCTCTGCATGCGTTCCGTCTTTCTGTCTTCATGTCTGTCTTCATTTAGTAAAGTATGTCCCATACTTATCGATTTTCACACAGCTGTCATCAAAGTAATCTAAGCTTAATCTGAATTAAACTATTTTAGATCCTTTCTGGACATAAAAATTATTTCAAAATAAAGTCAAAATTACCTATGCGAACGAAGTTGTCGTAACGTTTTTTTCCGAAACTGCTGACTGCCCTGTACTGTGCACCACATACCTACAACATGGTACAGAAATAGGATGAATTAGGACATACAGACAAACATGGCTAATGTAAATCTTAATAAAAAATACTAGCACTGTGATAGCATCTTACTGTTTTATGAAATCATTGATATTCCTTATAAGTTTCCACTGAAAGGAAGCAATGTATAAACTATTCTTGCTACTCGTGTGATGCAATTTGCTACCAGCTGGAGATGTAGTTATGACATAAATTGTCTGATGAAACTAACGTAAAAAGTGGTCATTTAAATATACATTTTAGTTGCTTCGTTTTTGTTCATAAGGATACAACAATTAAGCCAGTCTTACCGCGGAACTTTCGCATTTTGTCTGGTAATGGAAAGTCTGTGAAATGCTAGAATATACCTGCGCCAGCATGCATATCTAGAACGAAAACATGTGTTTTTAATTGTATTTAAATTTCAATGACGTGAAACCACTCCTTCAACAACTAGCCTTTTTTAACCACTTATGTAAGTCATTGTATGCCCCAGGTTGCGTCTAATCCAATCTTGAACCCAGTCACATTAAGGCACCCTGGTGGGTAGTGAAAAGTTCTTTTCATCTTGGTCGTTTTGATAAAGATATTGATGAGAGCATAATATATGGTAATAGTACGTAATCGGTGACCGTTTTACAAATAATTTTACTAAATCATGTGGATAATAGATTTTAAGAATGTTTAATAATATGCCGCCATTTTCGATCACCTTTTTTTTGAAGGTCCTAGATTTCATTGGCCATCTTTAATGACTGTCTCAGTCAACGTAGCTTTTCATGGGCATATACTTAACCAGGGAAATTAATGATTTGGTCCTTCATTCTGTTTATGAATGGAAAAAAATATGTAGAGTGATACTATATTCAGAATGATATTACTGTCCATAAACAACAACAACAACAACAAAGTATGTATACAGAGCTGACATGTATGACCCGGATTTGATTGATGTTTTGAGATCAGCCTCCCCTTCCAGACGATCAAAAGAAAAAAGAGCTGTTTTATAGCAAAAATGTAACGTATATAATAATTGTTAATAAATGATCTCTTCCTTCAAAAATAAGTTCTATACGGGGCACAAAGCCTACCGGATATTGTGTAATCAATGAAGATATTGAATATTGAAAGATATGAAAACTGGAAATCAAACTTTCATTCTAACTTATGGTGCTCTTATCAACAAACGTGTAAGATTTTCTTACCTCGGTTTTGGCACAAACAGCAACTTGTGTACAATTATTTTGTCCAGTTTGTTGGGAACAGTTATAACACAGCGGTCCTCGCTGAGAGGGCGTAGGAATACCTAAGAGAGTACGAATCTTATTAAATACTGGAGAAAAAAAATCTGTAAACTTTTCCAAAGAAAGTTATAAATATGAACAAATGAAGATATGTAATTATGCAAATTATTCCCGATATATTGCTTCAAATGTAGACATGAATACGATGCCAGTTGGACATGCAACTAAAAAACAATGCAAAAGTCCTATCTTTGAATTCTGAAACGTTTACTAGTCAGTGTCCAAACTTGCAAAGATCTAAAAGCTTTCCCTTTTAATCCCTGAGGCTCTAAACCCCAACTTCGTTGCTTGTACAGATTGCGTTGATGCAGTCTGATGCACTGAACGTGCAATCAGATCTTGGATCTACACTGTCCGCTTCTTTGCAAGATATTTTGACATCCTTGTCATTGCAATATCCGCATCTTTTGCTGTGACTGAGACTGTCCATTTCATTTTTTACCACCATATATGTTAATTTCATGGCGTACGTTGAAGACCGGATGCAACACAAAGAGAAAATACCCATACCTTGCTGACGTATGAGTAAAGTGTCCTCAAGTGTCCTAAGTCTAGTCCCCTTATCACTTTGGCTTTGAATGTGAATATACATCCATGGAATAAACAATTTCCTTTGATTGCGATACTGATGCAGTTTACTCTAAGAACTTACCATTACGAAAGGAAAGTAAGTGAACGCTGCGTTTTATGATCTATTTACCGAGGACGGCTTGGTACAACTGCCCTGACTTGTTAAAAATATGACATTTGCACATTGAAAAGAAAGCTTAATATTTCTGTTCATGCACTATTAAAGACCCGTCCTTGACAGGTATGTTTCCGTGAAAAATCGCTATACATGTACGTAAATTCGACTCACCTAGGTAGGACCTCAGTATTTCAAATGAGGCGTTTTCCAAACCAAAGGGCACAGCCACGGATACATAAACACGGACATAATTTACGAGTCGTTGAAAAAAACGCCCTTAACCTTGTGTTAATTGTAAACGCTTCAACAGACGACAAAATTTTAGACTTATCCATATCGACAACACTAGAAAAATCTGCAGACGGCAATTTAAATGTGTCTTCAAGAGGGTAAAATTGTTGTCACCAGTATTGTCTCGTTTTCCTACGATGTTTTAAAACACTTCATTTTCTCAGCGTCGGAAAAACAAGGGATTGATATGGAAAGGGTTAGGACAGGTTATAGGTTACCTGGTTTCCCGCACCCGCGGCTGTTACAGGCAGTTCCCATACAACATTCTCTACACACGGGGATGTAAGAAGCACGTTTACCAACTGCAGCTATGCTCTGTATATACGGACATTGCTGTGGATAAAAAGTGATATAGACAGAGATCAATTCATATATACTACTCAAATTTTGCTAAGCACCAAAATTTTTTTATTATATGATGGAAAGTATAAAAGAAATTCCTATACATATTATGTATAGTATGATACAGCAATGATTTCAGATGGCCCCGAATAAATGCGAGCTATTTTATCGGATACGGCTTGCCAAGTGGTCGTGGAAAGCATGCACACCTCGTTTTCTGGCTTTTTTGGTGGAGTACAGACACATCATTCTTATTATACACAGGCAATAGATATTTAGTCAGTAAAAGGTCAAAACTGATCACTTCGATATGGAAAACGCTATCATAAGACGGCATTTGAGCGAAGTAGAGAATCGGAGGACTGTAGGGAAATGTTCAGCAGGGGGCCACGCACAGTTCGATTTGTTGGCGTTTGGTGTACACCACATCGTCATCACCAGAGCCTGGGCAAGATACTAGCAATATGGTGCCGCCAGTCAGGAGGTTTTGCGGAGGTAGACAAAGGGCAACAGCTGCAGCTCAAGACAGATTCGAGATCATCCAGGCCTGCCGAGGACGGTTTTAAGCAGCACCCCATCTTGGTAAGGACCTTGGTAATGCTTCTGGGGTCAATGTTTCGACTCAGGCGGGGTGCGTAGAGAGCTGCACGTGGGTGATCTGCAATCAAGAAGACCCTCAATACAAGCTCCATTGACCCGTCGTCACCACCAGGCCCGTTTGGAATGTGCAAGGGAGCATGTTAGGTGGACAAGACTAAACTGGAGACATATTCTTTTCACGGATGAGTCTAGGTTTTGCACAGACTTTACAGACAGACGTGGGATTGAGAAAACCTGGGGAACGGTATCAGGCTGCAATTATTGCCGAGCATGACAGGTAGGTGGGTCAGTTACGGTGTGGGGGCATCAGCTAGGACGGACGGAATACCCTGGTTGTGCTAAATAAGGGCACATTGACCGCTCAGCGGTACATCGTTGAGATGTTAGACACGTACGTTAGGTAGTATACCGGGGCAGTCGGGGACCAGTTCATTTAAATGGACAATAATGCGCGTCCCCACAGGGTCTGTGTGATCCAGGACCAACTGAGAGGGTATTGAGAGCCTTTACGGCACGATCGATCAACTGACTTAATCCATTAAATCACATGTGGAATGAGCCGCAAGTACGGTTTTAAGCTCGCCAGGTGCAACGTTGATGCATTCGGAAGCTCGGGGATATGTTGATGCAAGAATGGACCGCCATCCTCGCTAGGACTGTTAGAAATCTCATAGGCAGCCTGAGAATTCGTTGCCATGCAGTTGTGGATAGCCATGTGTCTCAGACACGTTACTGAGCCTAAAAATGTTGTCCTAAATGGGATTTGACAAATTTTTAAAACAAGCGTGTTCAAAAATCTTGGATGTAGGTGTTTCTTTTTCTCTGGCATATAACAAACTCAAAATCAGTAAAAACAAAAATGTATCCTTCAAAGAAATTGATTAAACGTTAAATTAACACCTAAAATCATTTGTACAACGTTAATTAAGTCATTCCTGAAAATAATCATCCCAAAACATTTGATGCTTAGCACAAAATGAGCAGAATATTTATAAAAGATGTTTTTGTAAGATTTACGATACTTATACTTCAAATCATATTTTTTCAGTTCGCTTAACAGAAAAGGAATTTTGTCAAAATTTACGATCAAGGTACAGATGATTTATATCCATATTTAGACTGTGCATTTTGATTTTTGAAGTTGTAACAAACTTGCACGGTTGCTGAGGATCTCTAGCATAGAGTCACTCATTTGGTTGCGTTTGTGATACTGTTAGACAATAATGAGACTTCGTCGAACTGCATCAAACTTTGCAATGTTGTGCTACAACTTTAAGGCTGTAAGAGACCTTGGTTAAAAGTATTCTAAGCTGTCAAGGAAGAAGGTTGGTAGCTATTCTTCATCACTACTTGTTTTAGCCTCCCTTTGTTATATTTCGTCTCGTTTCTTTTTTATCTTACGGGATGGAAGTTTGGATGGGTATAAACCCCTGGCAGCATTCACTACCACACGAAATACTATTATCATCATCGTGTAAGCTTGTCTTACCCAGAAGCCTGATCATTTACACGATTTCACGTAAGATCATGGTCTCTCTTGAGGCCCATTGCGAAAGGTACTCCTTTTCCGTCGTTCGCACAAGAAAACTATCAACCCCTTCTCCCTGCTATGAAAGGGTTGTTAGAGCGCTATTCACTGATTTAAGGAACAGCTAAGTTGTAAATTACCGGTATCTGATGTGTAAGAAGAACTCATAGATCAAGCAGAGAGGTACTAGTAGACAGACAGAGACAAAAAACGGAGAGATAAAGATAAAGAAAAACTCACGGTAGTGTTTCTGCATCCCTGATTGTAGCGAACTTCACCTGCTGTTGTCACAACGGCATCTAAATAGCAACTCTATATACATGACAAAATTTATGAGTTAAAGCAGAGTTACACACGACTATTTTACAGAACATAGTCATAGATCTGTCTACTCGGAAGTTTGTTTTTTGGAAGATGGTATTTTTAGGTTCACAGACATGTTTTTATCAAAATTTTGTGGTCCTGTGCAGCTCGATGGTGGAGGTGTAGGATGGGTTAACTGGCGATCTTGATTCCGATCCTTACTCGAGGCGTCTGACTAATGCTTTCAATAGGGACAAGTCCAAAGTTCTGTTGTCTGGTAAAGAGTTAAATAGGTTATCAGAGCAACGACCGTTTGTGCGTAAGATTTGGGGTCAATTTCGTCTAAGGTATTAAATACAAAGGGTGATAATTCAAGTGTCTTCCTTCTTCGCATGATAAGGATGTTTTGCTGATTTTGGCTTCCTATTAACCCTTATCTTGCTGAATAAGTTAATTGAAACGTTTAAGCCGGTAGTAAAAACAAGAGTAATGCTATATTAAATTTACTTTTTGAAGAAAAAAAATCTTCATATCGGACAGTGTAGATCCAAGATCAGACTGCACATTCTGTGCAGTCTGGTCTTGATCTATGATGCTGCCAAGCCCCCGTAGCTCAGTCGGTAGCGTACAGGACTTGAGAACAGGAGGTCGTAGGTTCGATCCCCGGCTTGGCCAATTTCCTTCCGAGGATTGATAACAGTCATCGCGACAGGATTCATTCCTCTCTCACCGCTGATCATTGTTTCGACGATGGTTATGTGGGAAAGCAGCCAGTGGCTTGGAAAGAATATTGTGCGGAGTACTGGTAACAGAAACTCCAGGAGAGCATGGATAGGTGCACTGGCCGCCGTGACATAACTGAAATAATGTTGAAAACGGCGTTAAACACCATACAATCAATCAATCAACTTGATCTATGCTGTCCGCTAAAGGTCAGTGAGTCGCGCTAGGGACTAATTTTACTAGCCCAGGGATTAATTTTACTTCCTCCGATCAAATTTTTTTCTTTGTACAAGTTTGTTTCCTATGACGTCCGAACAACTATTAAACACTGTACTAACCTCGTTGCCATTACATTTGATCAATGTTGTACACAGCTCAGGGGACAATCCTTCTTGACAAGACATACACACATTTTGTCCTGCAATATAGGTAAATAAAATGGAGAAAAGGTTCTAATATGTTTTCCAACTTAATCAAAAATAATGTTCATTTTTTTTTTATGATTTAGTTTCCGTGATTTCTTTTAATAACTATGCATCAAGTCAGCAGTTAATTCCAATATATAAAAGCGTTTGTAGTACCATACAGTGTACATATGTATTCTTTAAGAAGGGTGCATTCGAATTGCAATTGGAAGGAGAAATACTATTTAGGAAATTTGGGAAAAAAAAAACATATATATTTACCATAAATGGTGGATCTCGATAAAGTTAACACCCAGCCTACAAATAAAACAGTAAATCAATGTGATGTGTATATAGTGTATTTAGATCAATGTTTTATACCTCATTTGGGAGATGCGAATTTTATATGTTTGATTTAAACTCTTACCAAACCGTTCTTTGTTTTTACGAGCTTTGGAGAAAAACAGAAAATGCTGGTTACCTT
The DNA here is from genome assembly GCA_945859785.2 of Tridacna gigas. Taxonomy (NCBI): domain Eukaryota; kingdom Metazoa; phylum Mollusca; class Bivalvia; order Cardiida; family Cardiidae; genus Tridacna; species Tridacna gigas. The sequence goes on along the minus strand of OX244043.2, from coordinate 32,356,257 downwards.
TTCTCACAAAGTGTCTTATACGCTTTAAAAGACAATTACCTTTCAACTGAGCCATATTTACGGTTTTATCCGAAAGTGCTGTTTTAACAGGTAAGTCTAAACTTCTAATCCAGTGGTTCTCAGCTCTAATCAAATCTTAGTTAAATTAATCTTTTCAGGACTGATGATAGTCATTTCGCCAGGGTTCGTAATGCGAAGTAATGGTAAACTTTAACTCCAACAAAGCATGGATAAGTCTTCAGTAAAAAGATCTTGTCTTAACGTGCTAAAACCCAAAGCAAATTTCAAAAAGATAGAAATGAAATAACAATAACACGTACCCTTTCAGTGCCAAAGGAGAAAATAGGGTTTTTGAGAACAGCATAAATCTAATATCAGACTGCACAGAATATGCATTCTTGTTTTGCATCTACACTGTCCGCTTGTTTAGTCAAGTCTGTCGAACATATTTTTTTCCCAGCATCAGTAGATTGTACTTTAGGTCAACGAAATTGGTTGAATTTACATATTTGGGGCTGAAAAAAGTTAAAGAAGGCGATAATTCCAAAACTTAAATTCCAAATTTCGATTCTTGTCAACTTTTATTGCTCCAAACAGGGCTGGTTATTGTAGGCGCGCAGCGGTCTGTCCTAAAGAGCATAAGATCAGAAAGATGACTTACATAAAACGAAGACAGCACTACTCCCCATTATGATTTGTGTAAACTATCAGTGTTAGTCGACCCTTGTTCATATTATAAAACCCCACAGAGGGAGAAAACTCTGAACACACAAATACGAAAGAGGAATACATTTCTCATAATTTATTTGCACTATTTTTGAGAAGTTATAAGTAAAATAACTTTATTATTGCCAGTCGCTTGGAGAAACTCGACCTGAATTGTGCAATTCAGTTACCATCTATTTATTGTTCTGTATTTCAGCCGACTTACTATAAGATTATAATGAAGGAAATTAAACTTTATCGAGAGTTAAACACGTAGTTTTTCCTTTTATGGAATCAACTGTAACTGCGATTGTAAATGCCCTTCTTGACGATCTATTGATTAATTGTCTGCTGTTTAACGCTAATTTAACATTATTCCAGTTATATCGCCAATGCTCCTATCCATGCTTTCCTGGAGTTTCTATTTACCAGTACTTTGCACAATTTTATATCCCAAGCCACTGGCTGCGTTCAAACATTATCATCGTCAAAACAATGTTCGATGGTGAAAAAAGGAATGAATCCTGTCGGATGACTTTCATCAATCTTCGGGAAGAAACTGGCTGAGCAGGAGACTGGAACCATAGACCTCATAGTTCCAGTTTCTGTATCGACTGAGTTACCGTGCTCGGCTGATGAATTTTTATGATTGAGCCATACTCTGTGAAAAGATGGTTTAATGCATCTACAAAAAGTATCGACCCATGTCATAGCAACATAAATACTTGTTATTTCATTTACTGGCAGATGGCTGTCTAATATTGAACTTATACTTCAAAACTCACCCTTTCAAATATAAGACAATGATCAAACTGCAATATGAAGAATAAGCTGATTTGTGGGTAAACATTAATTCTGAAAGATCGGAGATCACACACATACAGAAGGAACACTATTTACTAATGGGCAGGGGTTTGAAATAAAGTGTACATTAAACAAAGCCAAGACGGAAATCATGCTCTCTTGAAACAGTAAATTCTTAGTATCTTGATTTATTTGGCATGAAAGCCAATTGCTTTTACAGCTCAGTACAGATATTCTTACTGTCAAGATATAACTCATAGCTATGTAGTGAAGTAAATTGTCTGATTTTTTTTTCTATAATTCTTAAGTCTGAAACTTCAACATGCTTAATTGTCCTGTTACAGATCACTTATGCTTTGATTCTCTGTACTTTTAGCGTAGACATTATCTTAAAAGTACATGTGGTAGGGTTCGTTGAGTTGGGGAGAATGCCTGCGAGGCTGCAAGGCTGCGATGAGGGGCCTCGGGATGAGTCATCGGAAAACCCCATGACGCGATGGAGGGTTAGTTATCGGGGGAAAACACACACACACACACACACACACACACACACACACACGACGTCATCGAGGTCAACGAGGTCATGGTCATGGGAAACAATGGGGATGGGTATCGTATGTCTGCCACTCCTTAATGACGTCAGCCCGTGACTGATGCCATGGGACCATTGGGACGGCCATCGTATATCTACCAGGAAACGATGACTTATACCATACAGCAATGGGCTCACAACTCCTTAATGACGTCATGGTGTTGTACTGTCATTCGGGAATAGGAACCGATTTCATTTTTCATTCCGACGCTAGCCCTCGAAACAATAGCATAGTTAGAATAATCCCGCAAAATGGGGTCTGATTGGGAGGTTTTTGCGTTCCGTTTAGGATACTCATCTGATCAAATCAAACTTTTGAAAAATATGTATCCCAGACAAATCGAAATGTTGCTTTTCTCTTTGATAAATAAATGACACGATGTTGTGATGCAGTTTCCCAATGAGAATCCGAAATGGCTACTTGTAGCATATTCGAGATAACAGGACGGCATCCATGATTTTGGTGAGAAGGGATTTCCTACAAGACGTGACAACGCTGAAACCGGGACGGGACACCACAACAGCAAGACAACATATTAGCTTTTGAAATGAAGACACAAAACTATAAAAAAAAAAACGTTTTTTTCACAAAGGATTTACTTTAGTTGGAAAACCTGAGTAGACGTATACATATCGCCAACATTTCTGCAGAAACGCAAGACCCTCAAGATCAAAAGGAGAGTACTTTAAGCATGATGTTCGAAGCGATTGAAACAGTAGGGAAAGATTTGTTTTCAAAAAATCGAAACCCTAGAAAACGTATAAAAACCGTAAAAAAAGATCGCGTTGGTCTCTGCATCGTGGCATGTACTGCTCCGGGTTTCGTGTTATTAGCGAAAAGATACCGGAATAACAATACTTTGCCCTTGCCCGTAATAGGGGAAAATGTTTACATTACCGCCTGCGTATTTGCAAAGCAGTTTTATTTACGGCAAAGCGTTCACGCTACAGTATGCAATCATGACGGATACATATTTATGGACATTCGAAAATTCTCAAATGGCGCTGCTACTATTATAGGCGTTGACCTTAGTCTTACGCAGTGGTCAACTCTGAAACAGTTCAGTACAAACATTGATGAGGCCATAAACGAAGCTCGAACCTACTGGAGCGATTTTAAATATGGTCATGTAGGGAAACATGGGAATATGGGAATATTGTACTACGACTCGACAGACCCTTCCTTGTACCACCCCAATATGGCTATGATTACTTGATTGGTTTGATAGCAGTCTCCGTCCTTTCGACGGGTGTCACAGGCTTTATAGTTATAAAGTTCGCTCTCTTTGATCTGTATAACTCCCGCATCGTACATCGGTCGATGTGCTCTCTCTCTCTCTCTCTATCGCAGGGGGGGGGGGGGGGGGGAGGGGTGCCAAGGCATGTGTCCAAATTAAGGAGCACTTTGTGGAACTAAATTTTTTGCCTACTGACGGGCTTAGTGAATATATGTTATGCAGGTATTATTCACAAAATTACAAAACTACCGACGGTTTTGTCTGCCTCGAATCACAGACAGTTTTCCACAAATAACAAAACATGTACAGTTGCTCCAGCGTATAACCAAATATGTATCCCGATATCTTCTGACAGCTGACGATAAACACGATTAGAACGATTGTCATTTGAAGGGCTGAAAAAGATGAAGGGGGGGGGGGATAGGAAACAGCACTCTCTCTGTCTCTAAGGGGTCCTTGGTCAAATTTAAGGAGCATCCACTCCGAGGAGCTCAACGTTTTGCCTACCACTGAAGGCTTAAGTGGATGTGAAATATACAGGTTTTTTCACAATTAACAAAAAGTCTGTTAAAAGTCTGGCGAGATATCGACAAACTGCTGTCTCAATTCAAAAGTGACAAAAAAACGTCAGTACGTTTTGTTAATTGTGAATAAAACCTGCATGTTTCACATCCACTTAAGCCTGCAGTAGTTGGCAAAAAGTTGAACTCCTCAGAGTGGATGCTCCTTAATTTTGACCAACGCCCTCGTCTCTTCCCCTACCCCTTGGAGAGGGACAGAGAGAGAGAGACAGAGAGAGACAGACAGACAGACAGACGAGAGAGGGGGAGAGAGAGAGAGGAGAGAGAGTGGAGGGAGAAGATAGATATGTATTCTCTATGTATAATAAAACCATTTACATGTATTATAATACGTGGTAATTTTCCAGCTCGAATACATGCGTAGCATGCGAATAAAATATCACAAACGACAGCAAAAAACTTCCGTATCTACATAATGTGAAATACGATTTCAAATATGGTGTGATGAAGTAACTCGCGCGGAAAAGGTACGTATTGATTCCTGATTCGATTGGTCTAAACTTACGCTATGATATTTATCCCGGCGCCATTTATAATCAAAGCGGTGAAAATGCTGCTGAGGTGGGGTGCGTTTAATCCTGCTCAAATTGAAATCTAACTGTTGTACTAAATGATAAGCACGTAGTGCTACCAGAACTGAGTAAAAGCAAGCAGACATTGAAAAAGCTGAGAGGTATGTCTCCTATAAATTTTAGAGCAAATGAACAAACTTCTCTTTTTTGTGTGTGAGGGGAGAGGGTTCAATAGAATGTAAACAAAAAAAAAAAAAAAAAACGACGTGAGAAGTATTATTGAGCATTACCTAGACAAATGAAACAATCCTATTCAAAGAAATTACCATTACAGTTCTCATGATGCTTGTTAGCTTTTCATGGCACTTGTTGACGCTTTTTGACGCTATTTGGTCGGACTTTTACATAAATGCGTATACCTACGTATGCCTCATGGTAATCTGTTCTTACACTCATTGTTTTAGTTGTGTTAGTATATAGTATATAGTTTATTCAATTAGCATCCAGAAGGTCATTGATCTATGAGGACTCCACAATACAGCACATATACAATACAATATGACCGACAGCAGCAACAAGATACATATACAAATAGATCTACATACATCTGAAATACATCTGAAATGTCTAAATGAAGTATGTATCCACTTCTGTTCAACTTGCTTGAAAAAGAAAGCGAAATTCGGCAAGGAGAACAGTGGATGTGTAGTTGAATAAATTTAAACATTTTCGAAATAGGTTTAAACGAATTTTAACGACCTCTAGAGAGAAAACTTTGGAAAACATTGGGGTAACATTGGTAAGCAGCATTACCTCCTTTTTCGACAATGTTCTCCATGTCTTCTTACTCGTATTTTATATTTTTTGCACATACTATATGTCGTCTGCAACAGCTTTCAAAATGAACCAGTCTAAATTTTTGTCGTCTTATAATGGGTTTAAAAAAACCCCAGATACTTCATTCTATGCGATCAACATATGAGACTGTGAGTGTAATTACCTGACAAAAAACTTGAGATAAACCAAACAAATAGACGAACAATTAAACAAACTCGGATTTCTTACGAACTCAAAAGAGAAAACTTTAGAAAACATTGTGGTGACATTGGTAACCAGCTTATTCTCCTTTTCCAACAATATTCTCCATGTCTTCTTACTCGTATTTTATTGTTTTTTGCACATACAGTTTGTCGTCTGCAACAGCTTTCAAATTGAACCAGTCTAAATTTTTTGTCGTCTTGTAATGGGTTAAAAGAAGAAACAGATACTTCATTCTATGCGATCATCATATGAGACTTTGTGAGTATAATTACCTGCAAATAACTTGAGATAAAACAAACAAATAAACAAACAATCAAACAAACTCGGATTTTTAACGACCTCAAAAGAGAAAACTTTGGAAAACATTAGGGTAACATTGGTAACCAACATATTCTCCTTTTCCAACAATATTCTCCATGTCTTCTTACTCATTTGTTATTGTTACATGCACATATAATTTGTCGTCTGCAACAGCTTTCAAATTGAGCCAGTCTAAATTTTGTCGCCTTGTGATTGGTTAAAAGGAAAAAAAAACAGACACTTCATTCTATGCGGTCATCATATATATGCGACTTTATGAGTATAATTACCTGCAAATAACCTGTAATAGGCCTAGCAGTGTAGTAAGATTAAGGTGAACAATAACACTTTACTGAAAAAAAATTACTGATTTATTCCTGATATAAAGCATATCATTTCTAATTTCAAATGATTTATGTATGAAATATCCCAGTTTTTGCAGGATGACTTTATTTGTTGCACTAATAAGTTCTACGAATTTAAACATATTTGGCCTATTACAACAATACTTGGGTAAAATTTGTTTTCTTAAATCTAGATTTATTTCACATTCCATTACAAAATGATGTTCATCCTCCAACTTGTTACAGAAATTGCATTTACGATCATTTAATGGGGTCTGTGTCGGTCTGTTCCATCTTCTTGTTTCAACACATAGTCTATGGGAGGAAACACGAAGACAAGACAAACTTTTTCTAAATTTAGTAACGTGTAATATGTTAAGGTATAGCTGAAAACGAAAATCGGCTATAGTTCTATAAAAGGTAGCACGACTAGAATCATTAAGACGACTATGCCAACCTTGTAAAAATTGATATCTGATCCTTTGCTTAAATAGATTGAGAAATAACTTTGAATCACCAACAGTTTGGGAAATCCACACGTCTGGGAATCCTAAATTGAATAATGTATCCCTTAAAAGTGAACACCAGTTTTTACATTGGGGTTTTTCTTGTAGATCTCGAAAAATAAAGCCTGGTAAATGTATTTTTGAGGCTTTGCATGCAAATTTTTTAACCAAAACTTTATAATTGATATGTTCCGTAAATTTATTAAGCGCATTCTACCTAATTCTCCATAAACAAAATCGAGTTGACATTTTTTCACACACTAAACGTTTACAAAATTGAAGATCGACTCTTTTTATAGGATCACTATTCGCAAAACCCCAGACCTCACTTCTATAGTTAAGAATAGGTAGAACTAACTTATCAAATAATTCTAATTTTTGTTAAACTGATATATTTGTGAATCGATAAAGACATTTATTTAGCTTAAAGATTGACCCGCATGGGTGTTTTGAGCTGTCGACAGAGAGCCGCAGGTTGAGAATACCAAACCCAAATATACAAATCTATTGAAGATTTCCAGAGCAATTCCATTATACCTGAAAGCAATATCATTTACAAGCCTACCCCCTTCCTAAAGCCAATAACCTTCGTTTTGGAAGTGTTAACCGACAGTTTCCACCTTTCGCAATACTGGGATAATAAATCTAGATTAAATTGCAGTTCTTCAGAACTGTTTGCAAAAAAACAATATCATCTGCATACAAGATCATGAATAGTTTAAACATATATATTTCAATGCCACTAGCACCGTTTTCAGTGTACATGTCTTCTAAGCCATTCAAAAACATAAAAAAAAAAAAGAAATGGAGATAAACATTCACCTTGTCTTACCCCTAGCGCACAATCGAAACTGTTACTTATTTCATTGAAATATTTTACGCGTGACTTAAAGCTACTGTATATGGATCTAATTATATTCAAGATTTTGCCTCTGACTCCAAGTTTAATGAGTTTTAGCCATAAGTTATCTCTTGTTACATAATCAAAAGCCTTAGAGAAATCCATAAATACACAAAATAGTTTTTTACCATTACTTAACATGTGATTAATTAAGCCGTGTAATACATAAATGTTATCCGTTGTACCCATATGACTTCACGTTATATTCTTCTGCCCAAGAACACAATCTATTGTTTAAAATGCGGGTAAAGAGCATCCCAAAACCACTTAGCAATGTTATTCCCCTGTAATTATTTACGTCGTTAATACTGCCCTTCTTATGTAATGGTATGACAAAACCTTCAGACCATGACTCAGGAAAATAGCCCAATTCAAGAATTTTATTAAACAATGGAAGCAAGTAAGGAATTAGAGTAGTTTTGCCATGAATAAAAATTCATTTAAGTACAAATCAGGACCTGGAGATTTACATGTTTTTAATTGATTTATACCTTTAAGCAGTTCATCACGTGTAAACGGTAAATTTAATTCATCAAACATTATATTAAACTCATTATTTTCATAGCGTTCTATAAAATGCAGTACATCCTCATCGGGAGTGAAATAACGATCACTCGGGTTATTAACGCTTTTGAAGTATTGTTCGAAACAATCGATTGGAATATTAGATGTTTTATTATCACAAGTTCTTTTTAACATGTTCCAATAATTTTCTGCGTTTTCCTGTTTAGCAGATAGTAATAATTTTTGCGTTTCATTTCCTTCATGCTGCAGTTCAGCATTATTAACACATCTTTTATATTCTGAACGTCTGTTGACCATATCTGACCTATTAGACTGTTAACTGTTACATCTAAAACGATTTAAAGTTTAATAAAACAATTTACGCTTTTCTTTACATTCTTTAGAAAACCATTTATTATTTTCAACAGATTTATCACCAGAGTGTACTTGAGTATTCTTTGGTTTTATATTACGCTTAAAAAGAGGGGAGACTAATTCATCAATTATAGTTGAAAAAACGAAGAGGCATGAATCAACATCGTTTTTATAAGAACACGATTCAATATCATTATGTAAAAAAATGAATTTACTTAAGGTATCGGGTGACGTAAGTCGATCCTTGTAGAGTGATTCTTTGTTTTTATCCCATACATGTACATGTGTAATTTGCTCATAGGCACTGTTTTCTAAATAATTTTCTATAAATCCCTTATCAAATTTAAAACTGCAATCAACTAAACAGCGATCGAACAATATTTTAGGATCATGCACATAAAAAGAATCTACGTTAGCAATAAGGTTCTGTGAAGTGATTACATAGTCAACAACACTCGAACCCCTGGCCCCAACAAAAGTTTAACGACCAGTACCCTTATCACCGCAGGTTCGACCGTTAAGAATGCGAAAACCAGTCAGTTTGCACAGCTCTCATAACATAGTACCGTTATTGTTTAGACGACCTGTATCCTCTGATACACGATTTAAGCTAGTATCGATGGAGTAATCGTCAGGTAAAACTTGAAAAATTATCATTAGAGACAAAATCTGGTAAGTCGGATGTGCAAGAATAAAAATTACCACAAAGAACAAAATTTAAGCTATTATGTACCTTAGCCTCAAGTGAACATATAAAGTCCAATAATCTATCATATGTATGAATGTCTACAAGATCTTGTCTACTACTGTTTTCTGGAATAACATAGCATAAACATAAAAATAAATCGTCTGACAAACCTAAGACATTTTTACTAATTTTTAAACTTATAATATCATCACAACTTTCAAAAACTAAAGTATCTTCTGTGACAAACTCATTTCGCACATACACAATAACGCCCCGCCCCCATGATCTTTTACTACACTGTTTGTTTTCGGACCTATGCCACGCAAAAAAATCAAATTTTTTTACCTGTAGATCAGAATAATTATTCGATCATGTTTCTGTTAATAACATAGTATCATTCATTTCAAAAACGTTTTTTTAATTCAGAAGTGGACAGTTTATTCATAAGTTTGGTACTTAAACCCTGCATGTTCAAAAGAGCACAGCGTAGCGAGACCTTCTGGGCGCTACCCTATGGCTCAGTCATTTGCTTATCAGACTGCATAGTCGAACCACTACGTGAGCTATTTATAGGTTCCGAAAAACCCCCAACACTGGATGGTGGTCTATTTTGGGATTCGGGAAAAACACATTGTTTATTTTTAGTAAAACTCGTGTCACGTCTATAAGGGCCAGCGGATTCCGACCTTTTTTTCTGACCGGACAGTTGCACGTGAATTTCGCGCTCGTACGCGCACAGGGGAGTTGCAAGTTTTTTATTTGTGTCACTTGTTTGATTCAAGTTCTCTTGTGAACAAACTGCAGTATTTGTGTTATTTGTTGACTGGCTAGCTGGAGTTGGCGAGAACGACTGACTGTTTACATTGGACGACTGGTTAAGCTCAGTCTGAATAGAAATTGAATAGAAAGGCAAACTTTTGCCTCTGTCGCTTATCTTGGGGCCAGCAGAATTCTCACTTGACGACATCGACACAGACGGCACTGATGGACAGACAACTGACCTAATATCAGACACACTTTCCATGATTCTACTGAAGTTTAGTAAATGGTTAGAGCACGGATCCGGATCAGATTTCACTTGTTCGCTCTGATATACGGATAAGTGTTCGTGTTGGTGTTCATCTTGGATTCCTTGTATATGATTGTGAATCTGTGTGGATGTTGTATTTGGATCCTTTGACACTTGAGTATACAAACAGTCATTAGTACTTTATTGTATAACTGGATTAGACTGTGGTCGGATCGGCTCAAAAGCAGTGGAGGATTCATGTGAAGACGGTACGTACCCAATGGGATATTCACACTGTGAGTTTGTTTGACCACTTATTTTATCTACCAATTCTAACCTGCTTTTTTTTATACTCACAGACCAGCCCTCCAGCTCATCTTTCACCAAACGACCTTTTTTAATAACTTCGCAGGGTAGATAATTTGTATTTTGGCGTCTGGATAGTCTCCCTTCATCTGTTTGTATAGTGGCCATAAACGTGAACGGGCCTCTTGAATTTCTTTCGGGAAATCATAGTCAATAGATATTCTCGTACCTTTTAGCATATGGGCATGACTCATTATGTTTGCAGTGTCACAATAATCTCTAAAATTCACTATAATGGGTCGATGTTTGGAACTTTTACTTTCAGACTTTCCTAGTCTGTGGGCTGTAGAAATATACATGTTATCAGAATCCAGGTCTAGATGATTAAAAATAACAACTCGTATGATTTGAAAACAGTTTTCTCCTGTGTTTTCGGCTAGCCCTCGAAAAACTAGATTATTTCTTCGTGATCTCGCTTCAATATCGATGGACCTGATTGCTAACGTTCTCAATAACTCAGTTTCGATGTTTGTTCAATACGGCATAGTTTTTGACCCACACCCGTTAAGGGTGGTCTAGTTTATTAAGTCTCATACTGGAATTCATTTGCTCTGTACGAATACATCATAGTTCATCATACAACATCACCAACTTTTCATCTTGAGAAGAATTAATAAAACCTTGCCTTGAATTGTCATTTTGTCCAAATGGTTGCTGATTGTTTACATTATCATCACTGATTCGGGGTTCCCGCCTTTGGAAAATTTCAATTCGGTTCTGGGTTATGATAATGGTGTATTTGTTTGCATATTTATCGTCCAAGTCGTGTAAATTCCCCTTTTGTTAACGTTTTTGTCATGCCTTGATGCCAAGGTGAATAAAATACTTTCTTAATTGTACTATTTTTCCAGGTAATGATTTTGCAATGTTAGGTACTCCAGAATCAGATTTTTTAGGTTCAATTTCCTACATGGTAAATCTGAGCTGGGATGCTTCGCACCCACATCAAAAACGAAGTTACTGGCCACTACACCATTATTTGTTTTATTTTGTTTACCAGTTTACGATTACAATGTCAATAACTGCAAAAAATTTGTCGTTGAAAGTTGTAGGTATATAATAAAGGGAATATTATGTTGTAGTAACTGTCCTAATGCTTGTATTCACTTCTCGCTGCGTAAGAAACTTTTGACATATAGCTGGACCTTCGGTCTCGCGCGATATCAATTTTTTTTTCACGCTGCTGGAATCAAATACAAGCACCAGGAGACTACAACATGTTACTACGATATGATATTCCGTATTTATGTAAAGCGGGTACATTTCATTGAGATTCAGTCTTTAATGAAGTTCTCACTTCTCATTTGCTATTCTCCTTAAGGTTTTTTTCCCCCACGTAACGGGCCCCGTGTATGACCCTATTATATCGTGCTGTCTCGCGAGGCTTCATTTTCTTACCAAATATACGCAAGAGTGCTTAAAGAGAGATAACTATATCAGACTAGCGATAATAAGTATTATGTCTGACCTATCAATGTTGGATTGTTCCAAGCAAATATATTTTAGCCATGCTCTGTAAAAAGGTGACTTACTGTATATGCAAAAAGTATCAACTCAGGTCAGCCTGCGAAGTCCGTGCAGGCTGACCACAACCCAGGTCAGCCTGCGAAGTCAGTGCAGGCTGACCAGAATCGAAACTTTTTGCTTTTGGTTATTTTTCTGTATGTCAAAGGCCCATTCTACCACAGGATCCAGACGGTTGCTATATAAAATGGATTTTATGGATCCATGATAATAATTATGATGATCCGTTCGGTATCATATGCATCACAATCATACATTAAACCCCCTTCTGCCAGAGTATGGTTCATTTACAAAAGCACTGACTAAAATGGAACAGGATGAAAGTAAAACCAGTCTACCCATAAAGTGCATAATGAACCTTAAGTACATTTTCGGACGAGAAAAGTAACCCTGCTGGGTCCAATATCAAGGCCGATTTTGTCTAGTATTTCACAGGAAAGAGGACAATGTAGATCAATGATCAGACTGCACATTTTGTGCAGTCTGATCTTGATTTACACTGTACGCAAAGGCTCTGGGAATCGCACCTAGCAGCCAAAGGGTCAATTCAATATCAAGGTTGATTTTGTCTAGTATTTCACAGGAAAGAGGACAGTGTAGATCAATGATCAGACTGCACGTTCTGTGGAGTCTGATCTTGATCTACACTGTCCGCAAAATGTCTGGGAATCGCACTTAGCAGCCAAAGGGTCAATTGCCAAATGAATCTAAAGTGCATTTTCGGACGAGAAAAGTAACCCTACTGGGTCCAATATCAAGGCTGATTTTATCTAGTATTTCACAGGAAAGAGGACAATGTAGATCAATGATCATACTGCACATTTTGTGCAGTCTGATCTTGATTTACACTGTCCGCAAAGGGTCTGGGAATCGCACCTAGCAGCCAAAGGGTCAATTGCCAAATGAACCTGAAGTACACTTTCGGACGAGAACAAAAGTACCACTGAGTCTAACATCAAGGTTGATTTAATCTAGAATGTCTCAGCAAAGCGGACAGTGTAGATCAATGATCAGACTGCACGTTTAGTGCAGTCTGATCTTGATCTACACTGGCCTCAAAGGCAACGAAAGCAGTTTTAGTATGCGTTTGTAGGGCACGAAACTACAAGAAAGTGTTACGGATCTGTAAAATTTCCACCAGACAACAAAAGTTTAGACTTGTCTGTATTCGAAGCAAAAATTTGCTGACGACAATTCAAATGTGGGTCAAATAATACAGTTGGTCTTTAAAAGAGTAAAAGGTATGGTGGAAAACAGGAAAAATGGCGGATACCAGCATTTTCTCCCTTTTAATTAATGTTTTCAAACAACCTTCTTCCTCAGGGTCAAAACATGAACGTGTTATGAACATGATAATTTATCGTACAATATTGTGTTAAATGCATTCACCCAAAAAACTCAACTAGGCTGCTATTACCCTCTCACAAACCATCAACCAACCAGCTACGTACCAACCAACCAACCGATAGAGCGATCTATCAATCAACAAACCAACAACTTCTCATCAACCAGCCGACAGAGTGACCTACAAACCAACCAACCAACAGAGCGATCTATCAACCAACGAGTCTTCTCATCAACCAACCGACAGAGCCACCTACCAACAACCCAACCAATCAACCGACAGAGCGATCTGTCAACCAATAAATGAATGAAACTTCTCATCAACCAACCGATAGAGTGACCCCCCCAACCAAACAACCAACCAACCGACAGAGCGATGTATTTACCAACAAACCAAGGAACACTTTCGTCAAGCAACCGACAGAGTGACCTACCAACCACCCAACCAATCAATCGACAGAGCGATCTATCAACCAACAAACCAAAGAACCTTCTCAGCAACCAACTGACAGAGCGATCTACCAATCAAATAACCAACCAACAGATAGAGCGATCTATCAAGCAACAACCAACGAACCTTCTCATCAAACTAACCGACAAGGCGACCTACCAACCAGCCAACCAACCGACAGAGCGATCTATCAACCGACAAACCTACGAACTTTCCCATCAATCAACCGACTGAATGACCTACCAACCACCCAACTAATCAATCATCAGAGCCATCTATCATCCGACAAACCAACGAACCTTCTCATCATCCAACCCAACTGAGCGACCTACAAACCAAACAACTAACAGAAAGACATGTCAACTGTAAAACCAGCGATATCTTATCGATCGGGGACTAATTTGTCATCGGAAACTAACGTTGCAAAACATTCAACAAATAAAGCACCAGGTCAGGGTTTCATTAGCTAATGACCTGTTTTATGGCAGCCAATATACACAGCATTTACAAACATGCCAGTATTGTCCCTTTCCCAAACGAAAAGCTTTAGACCCCTCAAAACTGAAAGAATCTGCAGACAACATATTTGAAATTGATACAAATTAAGTGTAGTACTCTAGAATAGGGTAGATACAGCTGTGGAAAAAGGGTAAACTGTTGGTCACTAGCATTTTCTCATTTTCCCTCATTGTTTTCAAAATATCTCTTACCCAGAGTCGTTAACCCTTATCCTGCTTAAGAAGTTAAATGAAATGTTCAAGCTGATAGTAAAATCCAGAATTATGCTATTTCAAACTTATTTTTTCTTTGGAGAAAAATATCTCCTTATCGGACAGTGTAGATCTAAGATCAGACTGCACGTTCTGTGCAGTCTGATCTTGATCTACACTGTCCGCAAAAAGGTCAGTGAGTTGCGCTTAGCAGTTTAGGGTTTACATTTCGAGATTATTGGGTTAGGAATGATCGATTTCTGACCAAGACTTACCTACATGGTTAGAGTACACTTAAACTCTATTACCACACGACAGAATTCTAGACTCGTCCATATTTAAAAAAAAAAAAAAAACATTTGCAGACTATAAGTTAGATTGGACTCCAAAATAATTTAATATATCAATGAAAGAGTACAAAAACGTTGCGGGAAAAGGAGAAAATGTTTTCAGAAGCTTTCTCTGTCAAGGTCGTTAAAACTCTGGAATGTTTGATAAACGGTTGATCATTTAGAACACTCTGAGGCGGACGGAGACAAATTGACTCAGAAAAGGTGGGATGTAACATGGCCGGAATGTGACAAATACAAGGCGTAGCATGTCCTCGGTCTAACACTCCCATGGTGTAACATGTCTGCAATTTCAAATGGCCCCGGTGTAACCTGTCTTTGGTGAAACAGGTGCGGTGCAGTGTCACCTGTCGGCCGTGTAATACGTATCAGCAGTGAATATGTCTGCGTTAAAACATCGTTACCGTGTAATATGTATCAGCAGTGTATACGTTTACGGTTAAACATGTCAGTCGTGTAGCATGAATGCGTTGTGACCAGTGTTACGTGTAACATGTATGCAGTGAAGCACATACGCAGTGTGGCATAATATATGTCGTGTAACATGTCCGTAGTGTAACATGTAGGCAGTGTAACACGCGTGGTGTAACATGTCCGCAGTGTAGCATGCATGCAGTATAACACTCTTACCATGTGTTTACTAGATGCAGTGTAACATGACCGCATCGTGACAGAACTGCATCCAGTAAAAACATGATAAGGATGTGTCATTAAGGCCGCATTCATAGAGTTCAATTTTCTAGGCCCAGCCCGGTGGCTTAACCCTTGAACAGAGCTGGTAATTAAGAGGGTCGTGACTTCAAATCCCAGCTTAACTAAAAACTTTTTTTATTGGATTGATGGTAGTAATGGCGGCGAAGTTCGTTTGTCTTAAACCGGTGAATTGTTTGTCAACTGAAAGTCAGTGATAAAAACAATTACCATTTTTCCAATATTGCCACGCAACTTAGGAAAAAAAATCTTTTTTAAGACGTTTCATGACATATAATGCCACAGTCTTTTTTTTTCCTACGGAGATTCTTTTTTTTTTTCGCTCAGATGATAGTATAATGTATACGGAGTAGAAAGTGAAAGGAAAATCATACGTTACGAGACAAAATACAAGTATACAGTTTTTCAAAGGAGATAACTCTTGTCAAAATTACATAAAATAGACTTTAATTTCAAACTTAAAAAAAAATTCTTAAAACAATAGATACTGCTCAATTAAATGATTATTGTTCGAAAAGTGATGTTTGTCAATAGTAAACAGGATTAATCGAAATAATCAAGGCACTAGACAGATCACAGCAGCAATTAGAAATGTCCTACGTGTCAACATAGACTTATTGTCTGATCATTTTTCTCTAAAAAGAATCAATGGACAGATTTTTTTTTTTTCAAAATTTTCGCAGAACTTTCTAAAATCTTGTAAAAAAGAAATAAAAAAGAAAGTATGTCAGCGGGGCATTTTTAAGAAATACCGTGCATTTTCGTGAGTTGTTGACAAAATCAATTACCTCCTCTTATAATTAAACGTCTAGTTTGGCATGATATGGCACCGCGATCATTTACAAATCTCCTTTTTCTCCGCGGCTGTGATTTCCAGATATTTAAAATGCAACATATTGCAGATAAAAAGTATACTATCTCACTGTAATAGTAACCTTTTTGGAAATATAATACAGTTGCAAAAAAAGAAACATGCGCAAACCGGTGAGCAGTGAAATCTGTGGGTTATGTCCTAAATGTCGTTTGGAACATATTTACACTTAACATTACTTCACATCAACAGTTTCAGTGCTCTGTCTAATCGTATTTACCTAATGAATTTTGGTGCTCTTTTGCTGGAGATTGTATGCTTTAAACCTGTTGTGTATATCTTTCCACGTGTATACTTAAACGTCGATGCTGTGTTATTATTATCTGGCAATATTAAACTTACACTAATCATATTTCCGTGTATCGCATTCGTAAGTTCCCGTGCAATGTATGGGTTAGTAACCAATGTTCCGAAGTAAGTTTATTGAATAGGCAAATGTCTCGGTTTGATTTTGTCCTTATCCCAACGCAACCTTTTTCATTCTAGTGTTTTTTCGCGGGTGCGGTAGGTGTGGTAGGTCTTGTTTAGCTACGACTTTGTCGAACCGTTCAGAGAGTGTAAAAGTTAATCGAAAGGCGAACTCTAGAGAGTATCTAAGTGCCAAATTATCAAAATGATACAATATGCTCTTTCTTTGCCTTTTTCAGTTAAAGATCAACAAACAAAGTTTTTTTGTTTTTGTTTTTTGTATTTCCTATTTTGACAAGTAAATGGCTATAAACGACGGGCAAAGTCACCGGACCCAACCGCATCGAACTTAATCCGAATTGAATCGGACCAAACAGGATCGGACTTCATGACTGCAGGTGCATTAAACCCTATTTTACCATAGCACCGCTTATTTACAATATTGAGTCAACGACGGAAGATTGGCAGAAAACAACAACCAGTATTTGCTTTCTCAAATACAATGCCATCGACTTTCCGTTCTAAAGCTTTACAACCATTGTATATTTCTCAATGTGACAAATCGATTTTGAACGATTGTCAGTTGAAAGTTGAAATACCTGACTAAATTTAGTCGATATATCACAAACAGTAACACTCGAGAGCGCTCAGTTTTAAATTTCTCTTTGAACAAACGAATACACGTCTATATAATAAATTTCTTCCAACAACAGCAACAGGAATGTTATACATGGCTTGAAGTTGTTTTCTTCTTTGTTCTTATTTATTTAAGTAAGAAAAGTCTGGCAAAAGCAGGTTTAATGCGTCTCCTTGAGGCAGGAAACCAAGCAAGTCATCACAGTATTATGGATCCATAAAATCCATTTTGTGTAACGACTGACTGAAACTTGAGGTATACTGGTCCTTTGACATGCAGAAGATTTACGAAAATCGACATCTTTCGATCCAGGTCAGCCTGCGCGGACTACGCAGACTGACGTTGGCCGATTTTCTTTTTTTTTTTTTTTTTTTTTATGCATTAAGCCTCAATTTCACAGAGCATGGCTCATTTTTACCTTTGGGGAGGGGACAGTAGTTAGAGGTCGCATAATATTTTTTTTGCCTAAATCAAATTTCCTGTAAAATATTTATAAATTCCTCTAAACACTTCGTCTTTGCAAGTGTAACATAGATTTCTTGCCTTAAATCGAATTTCCTGTAAAATGTTGGCAAATGCTTGTAACTACTTTTTATTTGCAAGCGTGAAGAAACTGAAGGGTTATATTTAATTTCAAACTGCAGTTTTTTGCGTTTAAATAACGAAATAGTCGTTTTGTGAATGGGAACTGAGTTTATTTTAGTGAGACCAGATATGACGTCACCGAACGTGTACCTTTTTTAAACATAATTCCACGTAATCTACGCGTGTTGTAGATCACGTGACACTAATGTAAGCCTTTTGCAAAATTCTGGCACAAATTTCTGAAATTACCTTCACCCTTCACCCGAGTTTTAATTACCCTGATAAAGATGGCTTTTTGTTGCTATCGGAAATTGCTGAAATACTGAGAGGTAAAGTCACCCTTTCATATCATGTCAGAGGAAACAAGTGACAGAGTCCCCCCGTCCCCCCTTTTTGTGTGTGTGTGTGTGTGGGGGGGGGGGGCTACGTATATATGTACAATAAAATGTAGTTTGCTGACTTTTTGGTTATTTATGACTGATTTTGTGATAATGTAAGGTATATAATAGAACATTTCGGGCTTATCCGACACGCACCTAATTTCATACGCAAGTCAACATGATCCGACCACGCAGAAATGCAGACTGCTGTAATAATTCATGTTTATTATATCAAGTACGACAAGGCATTGCAAAAAGGATTGGAACGGAAGCATATAAGCTTAAAATTCCGCTCCCTAAAACAGTCACGTGGTATGATAAATGCAGAAAATCAAAGCAAATGAATATGAACATGTCACGCGTGGGGAAAAAAAAAAAACTTTCATTACCATATTTGAACCGCAATTGGCTTAAGCTTGTTTTGCGGAAGTGTTAATCAAGATCAGACTGCACAAAGCACATAGCCTATTTAAAAACCTACAATTTCAAGTATTTTGTGAGATAAGCTTTATCAACAGTGATAACTGGATCTTTCACTCTTTCAGCACCAATTATATCAAGTCGACTCTTTTTAAGGCTGAAAATACAATCCAGCAAAACTCAATAAAATTTGAGCCATGCTCTGACAAAAGGGGGCTTAACGCATCTCCGTGATGCATACTAACATAATATCCACTCTATTTAACAACCGACTTAATCATCAGGAAGACTGGTCCTTGGATACACAGAAAATTGACAAATAGCGAAAAGTTTCGGCCCAGGTCAGCCTGCGCGGACTGTGCAGGCTGACCTGGTCGATACTTTTCGCAGATGCGTTAAGCCCCCCTTTTCACAGAGCATGGCTCATTTCTTTTATCTTGTAAACAGGTTTGACTGAATAAGCTGACATTATAGATCTTAGATCAGACTGCACGTTCTGTGCTGTCTGATCTTGATCTATACCTTCTGCAAAGAGTCCCTAGTTTCACCTATGATGCTGAAAGGGTACTGCAGACTACTAGGGTTGTGAAAACATGATATTGGTCTCTAAAGGGTTAACCTGTATCTCAGTTATTTAACCCTTTATCACACACTTTAATGACCATGAGAAAGAAGCCTTTTTGAAAACATTGTGGGAAAAGGAGAAAATGCTGGTAACCAGCATTTTCTCCTTTTTTTCCACTATGTTTTCTACTTTATCAAAGACAAATTCAAACGTTTGAACCAAATTTTAATTTTTGTCTGCAGATGCTTTCATTTTGGACAAGTTCGCCTTTTTTGTCGTGTAGTAAAGAGTTAACTACCGGCGCTTCTTGACGGTGCGCCTACCTATGCATTACTGGTCTTGAGTACAATACTTTTATCCAAGCAACCTGCTTATTTCTACATTTACAAAGGGGAATCAATTCTTAGTGGTGAGACAGCAATGAATCTTGCCTCAATGATTTTTATCAAATCTGGGAAAAACTTGGTTTGGCAGAGCCAGGATACGGACTACCATTTTTTCTATTACAAAGATCTGTACAATTCCACTGAGCTAGCAGAGCTTGGAACGTTATATAAAATTAATGTGCCTAAGTCACTAAGGGCCAAATATATAAACCTAATCTCCCCCTCGACTGAAAATGCAATCCACTAAAATCGGAAAAAGAACTATCTTTGAGGCTTGACTGAACAAACAGGCGGTACAGACCAAAAAGATCAGACAGTACGTTCTGTGAAGTCTGATCTTGATCTATACCAACTGCAAAAGCCCCTATTTTCGCTCTTGACCCTGAAAGTTTCTAAGAATCATTTCTAATTGTGTTATAAATGTGTACAGCGCTCGAACCTGGGTCAATGCTCAAAAGACTTTTTCGTGCTCAACTCAGCTGAGTATGAAATTGCACAGTTGTATAACTGTGAGTTAATAAACTTTGTTGAGTTATTTCTGCTTTTTAGAGCTTTTCTTTGTCTCTGTTTATTATTCACTGTCGTCATATCAGATGTGCATACCCTCTTTTAAGCATAACTGAGACTTCATTTTTGAGCAAGAACTCTGTTGAGCATAGGCCAAAGTTTTATAAGTACAAGCAATGTCTTACGGTAAGAGATCCAGTATGGTAAGCAGCATTTTCTCTTTTTTCTCCAACGATTTTTGTACCCTTTTAAAGACAAATTCCGAACAATCCGTTAACCTTTTACCAAAAGACGAAATTTTAGACTCGTCCAAATTGAAAGCATTTGCAGACGACAAATTAAAGGTGTACCAAATGATGAAATCTGTCATTGATAGGTTAGAAAACACTGTGGAAAAAGGAGAAGACAGCATTTTCTTCTTTTCCCTCAATGTTTTCAAAAGGCATTTTTCTCAGGGTCGTTAAAAGTCGGAATTGTGTGGTTAAGGGTTAAAAATGAGAAAATGCCCACAATATTTTCAAAAGGCCCTTTTCTCAGGGTCGTTAAAAGTCGGAATTGTGTGGTAAAGGGTTAAAAAATGAGAAAATGCTGGTGACCAGGCTTTTCTTCTTTCCCACAATGTTTTCTACCTAATCAAAAACAAATCCCATCGTTTTAGCCTCTTTCAATGTGTTGTACGCAATTTTTGTCAGTATATGGACAATTCAGACTCAAGTTGTGGCGTCTGGTAAGGACTTACAATCATTTCCAGTGTACTGCAGTGGTAATCAAAGACAAATCAGGAAAAAATGCAACATTATGGAATTTTCACCATGATTCTATACGACTCAAAGTAATGTATGATACTGAAACAAAAATGATTCGAGACTGAAATCCGAATCAACAAACAATAACAAATAATAGCAATAAATTTTATCGCTTTCCTGCCCTACAATCCAGGAATACAATAGAGAAAAAATATCGAATAAAAAGGGCAAGTTTCAACAAGTCAGTCTTTTATATTTAGTTCTATATTTTATCTGTAAAATACCATGATCTATAATTCATTATGATCAGTCTATACGCACCGTGCGGACCATCCATAAACGCGAGGGCACAAAGTTATATTGAATTTATTGCGAAACAGGGGATTGTGGGGGCTTATTGCAAAACTTTCAAAACAGTGCAGAAAAATGTCGTTCATGATGCAATGCAGGAAAACATCTGTGACGAAACGGGTTAAAGACGGCAGCGAAATTAACGAACGGGATATGTCATTGAAAAAACGAGTCATACCGTAAGTTTTCTTTTGTTATTCCACGTTATATCAACGAATCATTATTTCAAAAAAGGTGGTAATCCAGTAGCCTAAACGAAACGACACCGAAGACATGCTCTGTGAAAGGGAGTTTAAGGCTTTTGCAAAAATTACCGACCCATGTCAGCGTGCGCGTCCGCACAGGCTGATATGGGTCGAAACTTTTTGTCATTGGTCCATTTGCTACATGTCCAAGGACCATTCTACCTCAGAATTCAGCGGGTTGTTAGACAAAATGGATTTTTTGGATCACTAATTATGTGATGAGATTTGCTCGGTATAATGCATCACAGAAATTATTTTAAACCCTTTTTGCGACAGCACGGCTCATATATAACACGACGCCGGAAAATACAATCTGCTGAAACTCACAACGATTTTTATCTTGAAGTCATGATTAAACAAGCGGGCGGTATAGATCCAAGATCAGACGGCGCCTTCTATGTTCTCCGCAAAAAGACGCCATGCCCACAGATGTTGCTGAAAGGGCTAACACACAATGTTTTCAGAAGGCTTCTTCATTACGGTCCCTAAAATTTCTTCATTATGTGCGTTAAAGCTTTAACAAACAAGCTAATCGGTTTATGAGACATTATCTTCCGCTGGGTGGCAATTTTTCAAATACAGACAGGTCTACCTGATTTTGCCATTCTGAGTACAGAATCGGACTACTTTTCAAGGCGGCAATCGATACAGTGAATTTCGAAATAAATATCGTTTACTAACTAAAACGCTACCTGGTACGATTAATCCATCTATGGTTGGCTAGCATATAACCTATGCGCCGGCCATCAATAAACGCAGCCCCTATAAGCTTTGGAACTAGCACCGGTATTTAAGCCCAGCATGGTAGGGACGTTACTTTTGTTGTCAGTCTGCTGCATAAATCCCGTTTTTCCCAAGTCTGTATTTAGAAACTGTATACAGAGATTTGCAGTAAACATTTTTTTTTTTATAAAATTATTTTTCCTGTTTGAAATTATTGTACTTTGTAAAAAATTGTTGCTAAATCTGTCTTGATTTTCCTACAGACGTATTATTTATAGCCATTTTCCGCTTCCTATTTTTAGCGGCAATTTTCGCACCGAGTAGTAATATTTTTCTTGTACTGGATAGTGATGCGTCATAGCAGACAGGTAGATCTTTTGCTAAAAACTTCTGAAAGGTGAAAAAGCCGGATGTACGTCCTGATGCGAAGTAACATGTAGTCCTCTCAACAATGGCCGTCATCTAATGGCGTCGGCTGCCCCTAAACCTTGAAAGAACCTGTGTAAAATGCCTTTGTTCAGTCCAGATCGTCAAGATACATGCTGTTGCGCTACGCATTTAGTAGCATAGTAACAGATTAGCCGAGCCTTTGAACATTCACATCTGATTTATTCCCCAACTATAATCTGCAATGTTTCATTTTGCTTTCGATGATGTTAATCAGGAATTGTAAATACGAAGTTGTACTCACGAACCAGAGAACTGGCTGCAAGTGCCATTCAAAATTATTCATACATTTTCTACTTTACCTTGCATTCAGAAGCTGACAGGACTTTAGGAGAGGGAGTCGCTATTTCGAATCCGCGGTTCGGCAAATTTCTTTCTGGGGACTGATGATATTCATAACGAAAGGATTCATTCCTTTCTAATCGCTGATCACTATCTCGGCAATGGCTATATCGAAAAGCAGCTAGTGGCTTGGAAAGAATATTATGCGAAGCACTGGTAACAGAAACTTCAGGAAAGCATGGATAGGTGCACTGGCCGCCGCGATTTAACTAAAATAATGTTGGAAACGGCGTTAAACACCACACAATCAATCAATCACAATAGTCTGACAATAAGATTCATTAAGATTAATGTGGCAGCATCAACAATGGAATGGATAACTATCGGACAAAGAGTTTCTTTTTCTCTGCCGGTAAGGTTATGGGTTATGATTTATTTGAATTGTGTGTTTCTAATATATATAATGAATGATCATTTATCGCATTGAAAATAGTATCCGAGTCCACACGTTGACATTGTCGAAATACCAAAATAAAACATTGCCCTGCGATCGTAAGTATCTTAATAACGATTAATGACACACTATGTCTTCCCCCCTCCTTCTCTCCCTTTCTCTAAAGCGCTCTTGTATTGCTGCTTTTCGGAAGGAACAACAAATTTATTAGTTGAACTATAATCGGCTCTTGAAGTTTTTAATGGCAAAAAGGGGTTTAGCGCATACATGTATTTATGATATATGATACCAAGAAGGTCGTCATATTATTAAGGACACATCAATCAATTCTGTCTAACAACCGGCTAAATCCTGAAGTAGTATGATCCTTTGACATGTAGGAAAAGGACCAATGCAAAAAGTGTCGACCAATGTCAGCCTGCACGGACTGCACAGGCTGGTATGGGTCGATACTTTTTGCAGATGCATTGAACCCCCACCCCCATTTTACAGAGCACAGCTCATATTTATTTGTCCATTTGTAAGAACTATCTACGAATTTACGATAACAACAAACCAGCCTTCGAAGCTCTAACACACACAATGTCTGACTGTTGTTTCATAATAGCAATGTATACTTGCCACCCAGGTCCCAAAGGCCATAGGGAAAACTCCACCAGTCTTTGAACGACAGTTTTGCAATGGCCCTACAGTCCTGCAGGGTCCTTGACAGTGTTATTACTTCATCGTTCAGACTGATGGTATGAAAAGCTTCCTGCACATTGCATAAAATGTGCTTGTAGCTACATTGTTAGTCATAGTAGAGGGCAAATGTGTAAGGGTTTTGGCCAGTTTCATTGCGGTAGGTGTCCTGTTGATGACTGATCTAGCACTACTGGGTTACCAGTAAAATGTGTTATATTAGTGGGTAAGGGCAATTTCATCTTCCACCCACTCTGAGCCTTTGCTTCAGTCTCTTGAGGTGAATACATTCTAGCCATTACCAGGGGTCAGCTAAGATCTAATCCAACACGTGCGGCCCCTTCTCTTTGTTGAAAGCAGCTTTTTATTTAGCTTTCCGCATGCAGAGTTAATCCAGTTTCAAGAAAAATACAGCATCTACTCCAAGTTAAGCAAACACAGTGGAAGTGATGTCCGCTAAGGGATGGGGGCCTTTGCGTAATTGTCCTGAGGAAAATTCTCACAGTTTGTCAAGAAAAATTATGTCCATTTTTGTTCGTACCTGATTCTGGCATAATTTGGGCATATTCGACGTATTGTTAACCGATTGGTCACCGAGTCCTGATGTTTATACTGCATTTATTATAAACTCTTGTGTTACTAGGGTCGTATGAAAAGTTCTGAGCCTAAGTATGAAGGAATAATGTAAGATCAACCTGATAACTAACTACCTAGTTAATGTTCAGTTGCTGTGTATTTTGCTACTGAGACAGGACTTTGAAAGTTGATGGTTGTGAAAATTTCTGTAAATGGGTAAAGTCGGGTATCGTGCCGTTATCAAATATCTGACTTTGAAAGGGTTAACTCTGACAAAGATTCATTGTGACATGGTTGGAGCATTAGGGGATAATGCCCCATCTTTTGCGGTTGGCAGCTGAATTCAAAAAGGATAGAGAGAGCATTGAAGATGACACGAGGTCTGAACGGCCATAAACAGCCGCCACCACAGAAGACATTGACCGTGTGCACAAAATGGTGACGGATGACAAATGATTGACTGTTCGTTACATAGCTGAGGCTGTTGGCGTTTCCCAGGAGAGAGTTCACCATATTCTGACCAATGAATTTGGGATGACAAAGGTTTCGGCCAGGTGGGTTCCACGCCTTCTGACTCTTGACCATAAACGCACTCGGCTTGACTTGTCAAGGGAGAATTTAGAGCTGTATGAAGCAGATCCAGATAATTTCATGGAGCGATTTCTGACTATGGATGAATGTTGGGCCCACCACTTTGAGCCCGAGACAAAAAAAAAAAAAAAAAAAAATCAATGCAGTAGAAACACACTTTCTCACCACCTCCAAAAAAGGCCAAGGTAGTGTTCTCTGCTGGGAGGGTAATGGCCTCAATTTTCTGGGATGCAAGGGGTGTTGTGTTCGTGGATTGCTTAGAAAAGGGCCAAACCATCAACGGGGAGTATTATTCTAATCTCTTGAGGCAGTTACGGCACGCAACCAAGAAAAAATACGTCCAGGAAAATTAACAAAAGGTGTCTTTTTTATCAGGACAATGCTCCACCCCACAAGTCAGTGATTGTCATGGCAACAGTGCGTGACTGTGGCTTTGAACTTGTTCCCCACCCACCATAGTCTCCTGAGCTACCTCCGTCGGACTTCCATTTATTCCCAAACATGAAGAGTCATTTAGCTGGGAAGCATTTTGACAGCGACGATGACGTCATATCCTCTATAACTGATTTTTTGACGACCAAGTTGAAACGTTCTACAAAGCAGGGATCTAAGTGCTGCAGCGCCGCTAGCAGAAGTGTGTGGACCGCAAGGTGGACTATGTTAAAATGTAAATAGCTAAACATTCATCCCAGTTGGACTTCATAGTTAGCCTCAAACCTTTTCATACGACCCTCGTATTAAAAAAAGGCACGCATTCTTCAGTCAGGGTAGTTGAAAGTCGGGATGATCTGGCAAAGGGTTAACGCCATGAAAAGAAAAATTCAGTTAACTGGCAGCGAAAAACTGAAAGACATAGAAATGTGAGTGACGCTTGGAAATGACGACACACCATTGATTGTATTGTATGGTGTTTAACACCGTTTTCAACATTATTTCAGTCAAATTGCAGCGGTCAGTCCACCTAGCCATGCTTTCCTGGAGTTTCTTGCACCATTACTACTCACAATGCTTTCCAGGCCACTGGCTGCTTTCCAAAACTATCTTCGATATAGTAGTCAGCGGTGACAGACGACTAATTCTTGTCGCAATGCCTATTATCAATTCTCGGTAAGAAATTGGCCGAGCCGTGGATCGAACCAGCGACCCTCTATTCTCAAGTTCAATACGCTACCGACTGAGCTACCGGGTCTCGACACGACACACAATAAAGCTCTCCGCGAGAATTTTTTTCCTCCGATGAGCTTGGGGAAATACAATAGTGAACATAAAGTACCACGGACCAGAAAACTTGCTTATTGGTTGGGGCATCAATTTGGGATACTTGCAAGCAATACACACTTTCCAATACGTTCTATACAAAAGGAGACTCACATGGCTACGGTGACCATGTCTCCAGAAGGTCGTTTTACTATTTATCTGGAGAAACCTGCGAAACGCAGCGACATTGTGTGATCTTGTTGAGCTATTTAAGGAACAGAAATAACCGATAATACAAAAATGCTAAAAGTTTTCAAACGGTACTTTCAAGAACCTTTATATTTAATTTATACTTTAACAGTAAATATTGAAAAAATAGTTGAAAATTGTGGAGGACAATTGAGAATTATTTGTAACTTTATGATCAATAAAGTTTCAATCATGCAACCAGCCATCTATTGTATTCCAGTGTTGCAGGAACTTTGTTTCAGCTTGTTTACACACAAAAGGCATAAACAATGGTGACATGGATACATTTGTTTGTTGGACTGAGCGCGTGATATAAATTAAACGAATAAAACGCCTCCATACTGAATAATGCATGGCTTCATAAATAAAGCGCAAAATGGTATACAACAATGAAAAATGTAAAGGGAGAATGAAATGAAAATATCGACATATTGAACTATACACCCTTTTTCTCGAAGTGGCTTTAGAAATTTCAGGTATGATTTCATAAATGTCTCTGTCTCTTGTCTCAAGACCACAATAATAGCATGCTTCCATGGGATGATCTCAGACTGCAACTAGTCCTTGTATGAAAAGATTCTCACGCCTGAAATAAGCTAGATATGTAAATGAGATGAAACATTCATCATTTTCAGTTCGTGTTGGTAAACTGTTGCAGAAAGAGTAGTGTGAAACAGCAGTTAAACAAATTAACGACTCAAAAAGTACAAACAATGTCTCGAGATTTCTGACGTATGGTGTTTGAGGTTTTATCAAAAGTTTTGTACAGAGGTTCTGTCGAAACATTTTCAGATAAACTGAACAAAGAGAGGCGCCAGAAAGAATCTTTACACTGCATGAAATTCTCAACTCTTTATTCAACCGAGAACATTATTTTTTCCGTAATTCAAGCAATGTCAGATTCAAACCATTTACTTTCTCTTTATTTGCAATGCAACAATACTGGGTTGTATACTGAGATATAAATCGTGCTTTAGACCTGCCACTTTTTCATGAAGCCAGTGTTACTGCATTGCAAATAAGGCATCCAGTAATAAGTGATTTCCCACCACAACGTAGTTCTGCTTAATGTAAAGTTCAAGGATACCTTCTTTGTAAATCTGGATATTTGAATTAGACCAAAGTACAAGAAGACCGATCAGGCATCAGAGAGCAATACCGGCAAGGTCGTTATTGATATCCTTCACTTCTTGAGTATGCAAAAACCAGGGTCCATATTCACTAACCATTCTTAAGAACAGTCTTAGTCTAATTTTAGATTTAGAGAGCAGCACCTTTGGTTTAGCCAATCAAAAATTGTACTACTTTCAAATTTAGAAAATTCTTGAGAATAAGACTGAGAATGCTTTTCAGAATGGTTGGTGAATACGGGGTGTTAAATGCTCGTTTGTTCGTATATAAACTGTACCAGTAACAATACGCTATCGGCGTTAAAACTTGGAACAGTCCGAGAAAAAATCTTATGCACATTTTCATTCTAACCCATAAAAATATTCTTGGGACCAAATTGACTTTTTTTTATGTATGTCGGTTCCTTCGTCATTTTCAGCTGGCATGATCTACAACGTCTGTGTATATATCTGGTTATGGAGAGTTCTTGATATAGCATATAATATGCCTCTGATTTTTTGGGATATAATTTTAGAAATATGCGTTGTAATTTAGCATCCGTAGAAGCAAAAAGATATAAAAAAAATGTCATGTGTTTTCTGTGCAGCATACAGATCAAAAGCAATGCTACCAATACTTCCACACACGCACACGGTCGAAAAGTAATTGAAAAAATTTGTTTTCTTCCTATTAAACGGGAAAAATCATGTTATCCCACTAAAAAAAACATACGACAGAAAAAATGTGATAGATAGCATTTGACTGATACCATTTCATTTCAGAAAAGTAGCGGAACACTGTTCAGATGGCAAAGCAGAGGTTACAGCTGTATGGACTGTAAAGTTTGGAGAGCAGGATACTAGGATTTCTTTTTGTAAGAACCCTATTTTGTTAATAACCACATGAATTAAATGAGCCGTGCTCTGTGAAAAAAAGGAGTTTTGATGCATCTCCAAAAAGTATTGTTTCAGTCAAGCGTGCGCAGTCTGCACAGGCTGACCCGAGTCAAAACCTTTTGTTATATTTCTGCATGTCAAAGGACCACTTCTTGTGGTCTACTTCATTATTCAGTCGACTGTTGGACAAAATGGATTTTAAAGATCCACAGTTCTATGACGACTGGATCACGGAGATGCATGAAACCCCATTTTGCCAAAGTGCCGCTCAATGAACCATGCTCTAGAAAAAGGGGGCTTAATACATCTCCGTCGTACTTGATACCAAGGAAGTCATCAGATATAATTAGGGATCAATAAAATCCAGTATGTCTAACAACCGACTGTATTATAAGGTACACTGGTTCTTGACATACAGAAAACTGACCGAAAGCGAAAAGTCTCGGCCCAAGTCAGCCTGCGCACTCAGCGCAGGCTGACCTGGGTCGATACTTTTCGTAGATGCATTAAGTCTGCTTTTCACAGCACATGGCTCAAATGTAGATAGAAACCATCAGGTAAAGAAAGCTTTCGCTTCATCAAACTTGATTAAAATGTTTAAGAAAAAGTTAATATTAGGTTGACATTTTTTATAAAGCAATCCTAATTTGTGTTTATGCGAAGAAGAAAAAAACCCATTAAATTTAACTTGATGAGCGAGGCAATGCCTCATTATTTTTTTATACGCAAACAAGAGGGCTATCGTGGCTCTTGACCATAGCCCCGGATAGTTGTATCTTTGGACTGCTCATCTGATTCATCTTGTGCAAGTAACATTTAATGCAACTCAAGGTTCATTCACGCGTGCCTATTCCTGTGAAAGTATAAATATTAAATTTCGTTCCACCCAATTGGCATTTAGCAGGAAAGATTGTCCTTGGAATTTCCTTGTTCAGGTGCAATGGCAATCTTTTCCAGCAAGGCAGATTTCTGTAAAAGACTTTTTAAATCAATCCGTTTAGCTTAAAAGTTGTTTGAAGGGTTTTCTGGTTCTAACTCTTGCAGTCATCTCGCTGAAACGAGCACAGTGATTCGTGCAATTTTGGTACCTGTACATAATTACTAAGAGCATACAATGTGTAACTGTTTCAAAAATCATTAACTCATTAACATTCCTTTAAAATCATTTCGACATTCTTTTCTGGTTTAGGAGGAAAATTGTTCATTTTCTTCCAATATTCAATGCAAACTGATTTCCGGTTCTGGAAAACGTTTTGAGTTCTACCTTTTTCTATTAATGGTGGCCCTGTTGGTAAAATGACTTTTACGGACTTAACCTCTAATATAGGTTAAGGGTCCCCCTTACCATTAGAGAATAATTGGCTCCACGATTTCTGAGAATAAGATCTGTGAAATTTTAACTTGTCAATGTTTTAACCTCCTTTGACCTATTTATGCCACAAACCAAAACCATTGGAATAATTTGGAAAGCAGAATACTTCAGAATCCTTCAAGTATAGTTTGATTGAAATAGGCTTGGGGATAAGTATGACATTATTAAGGACGTGTTTTGAAACAGACAAGGCACGGAGGACTATGACAAACCTGAAAGCTCTGTTAGAACAGTACAGACTCTGCATTAGTCATGAGTAGTTATAGTTTCAAAGGACATAATCCTGTCCCCTGAAAACTGCCCCCAGGAAATATGTCCCTTAGAAAAACTGCCCCCAAGAAATCTGAACCTCCTTGGTAACCACCATTTCCTCCTTTTATCAAGAATGTTCCATATTGCAAATACTTCCAGTTTGGACCAATCTAAAATTTTGTCGTCAGGTAAAAAGTTAAATTTGTTTAAATTGTGCTTGTGTATGTTTTCTAATGTTCCCATTACAGTATAAGTGTCTCTTTCGAACAATGCTTCTTAAAAAATGCTTTCATAACAAATTCTAAATGACTTTTGAAGGAACTGTTTGAAGAATTTTGCACTTCAAACTGTGCTGTGAACATTAAAAAATGCTTTGTAAATATAATGTTTAATAAAGATGATAGCACTAAATGAGAAAAACAAGATGTGTATACTGCTGAGTTAAAACATACGCTGAATTAGAAATAATAAAAAAATGGTTTGCTATGTGTTTTGAGTGTTCATCTGAAAAGTGCTTATATTTTTTTTGTATGTATGTTCCCATTTGTTTGATGTTCCCATTACAGTATTAGGACTAAAAAATAATATAAGATAATAAAAAAAAAAAAGTATACCGAGGGTATCTATGGTAATTCATTCCTATCTTTTTGATAGAACTTGCCACCACCGACTGCTTAGGCTTGTGGAGGAGCCGATTTGTTTTTTTTTTTTTTTTTTGTTTTTGTTGTAAAACATGAAATACAAATACACATAAAAGTATAGGCAGTTTTCTTGCGGGGGGAGGGGGGGGGGGGGCAATTTCCCTAGCGGCGAAGATTTCCTGTGAGCAGTTTTTTTTTTTTTTTTGGGGGGGGGGTACTATTCCAAACGCGACACCAGCATGTTAAGGCATTATTTTCAAGATCTGATGCATTTTTCAGCACGAGACAACCTTGGTGTTTGGATAAATGGTCGAGGTATACCAATTAAGGTGAGAAGTACTCTGTTTTAAGGATGAACACACACACACACACATACATACTTGTAAAACCCCCCAAACGGGGACCTAAGCTCTGAACCTACCAACCGGGGACCTGTATTTCCGATCATCGTGAGCAACTCAGATAAAGAATTTGACGGTTTTAGGGCTGTTTAATTCTTTTCTAGTTGTAAAAAACATCCTAAATCAAAGATTTTCCAAGTGAATTTTTTACAAGCAAAACGGGGAACCAAGTTGTTTATACCAAACGGGGACTTTGTTATACCAAACGGGGACTTTGTGTATACATACCAAACGGGAACTTTGTGTATACATACCAAATGGGGTCTCTGTGTATAGGGAAGTGGAAATCGAATATACCAAATAGGTAACATAGCACAAAGTGAATTTTTTGTATGATATTTGATTTTCAACGGGAAAAAAATTTGAGATACCTTCTAAAAGCAAACAGATGAATGTAGAATATCAGTATGATACCAAACACTGGCAATTATAATTACAGACATTATGACTAGCGGTTTTACTATTTGTTTTATGAATGATCCTTCGGAGAAATTGCAGAAACATTTAGATCATCAGAATTGTGTAAATGAAAAGAAAAAAAAAAAAAAGCAGTGGGGGACAACTGTTATTCGAAATGATAGGCTGGAGAATAAACAGTAACATAAAGACCTCGGGAACATCAAATTTTAATACTATATGATTGCAGAACATGCCCAAACTGTTATGCATACCTACACGGAAAGAAAAGAATTGTGACACACAACAAAATCTGCAAATTTGCACCGAAAGATTAAACAAGAGAGACTTTTGAAAAATAATAAAAAAAAAAAAGATCGACGGTATAATAGGTACTCGGGTAAAGGAATATTGAAACTCTATGGGGTTCAATATGAAGAGAGATAAATAAGGTAACCACGCCTCTTTTTCCTCTGAGTTTGCGGGATTATTGAAAAGTTTAAATTTTCAGACAGATATATTTTTTCAAAGAAGCTGCTGCTACATGAATGGATGAATAGTGAGTCTAAAGATATGTGTAGGCTGCACAGTAATGAGTAGAATTGTAATTAATAAAAGAAATACAATTATTTTTTGGAAGAATCCATTTGATAAGGTGTGAGTAAGCGTCAAGGTAGTAACGATTGTATATTGGTGTAAGAAATGGGCACGCACATAGGCCCGTTAAGGCCAGCTGAATAGACGACGCTAACTCTAGCACTGTACGTAAGCAGGACATAACAAAAATATCTTTATAAATCTTTATAACCAATGCTATAGAGAATGACAATAAAGGCCTTCAATCTACAGCAGGATCTCTTTCCACAATTTGATTAAATTTGGCCTACTGCATTGCACACACTTTAGAAAAAAAAATCCAAGCAGAGTCTAATCGCAAACGATGTGAGATCAATGTCTGAATCTCTACGGAGAGAAGCAGATGCCTAATGTCGACCGACCAAGCGCTATTCGGTGCATCTGTCTAAAAAATTATCTCATGTGGACCATATTGTCCAACAGACGCAGGGCTGGAGAGGTTTCAAAGGTAAAAAATGACGCTTTCAAATACAACATAGACAAAACTCGAAAACGCTTTCTGTCAGTCTTTGTATAGAACAGAAATATTTGAAAAATGGGGGCGAACAGCCGAGTTATATTTACTCCAGCATTATATATTAACATGGAATAGTTCAGCCGATGCTGATGAAAAAACATCTAATTAGCGACCTTGGAAACGTCTACATATTCCCCACTTAGGGTACCAGAGTTTCAGAGGAATGGATTGCATGGGGCACTTTTATTTAAAGAAGTGTCCGTTCTTTTGAACAATGAATTTGTGGAAGGTGGTCGACATGAGGCCTCTGATTCTCTCTGTTGACATTCAGACGTTGATTTCACATCGTCTGCCAGTAGACTTTGATTGAAATGTACTTTTTAAAGTGTGCGTAATGCAGTAGACTAAATTTCATCCGACAAATTGGAGTCAAATAGTATGTAAAGAGCTTCCGCTATAGATTTGATGTCTTTATTGCCAATCTATGTAGCATTGGTTCATAAAATATGGGGATATTTTTGTTACTTTGCTTACTTTCAGCGCTAGAGTCGAATAGGTGTTAATGGCGCTGTCAAAACCTTGTAAGTGTCTAAACACCATAATGATAGACTTAAAATTCTCTCGATAAGTCGGAAGACTTCCCAAGACGTGTTACGATTCCTGTCTGAAGCTCTAATCTCTGAAAGTAAATTCGGTATTTCGACTACTTATTGTGTGCAGTAGTTGTCCGCAAAAATGTATTTAACTCTTTACCAAATAAGTGCATGTTTTTATGGCCCTAGAGAAAATGACTCTTGGAAACATCGTGGAAAAAGGAGAAAATGCTTGGTGTGAGCATTGTTATGTATACTTTTTCAATTTGGACAGGTCTAAAATTTTTCCTCTGGTACAGAGTTAACTGTAAGCAGGGCATATAGCGAACACAATAAAATGGTAACTTTTTATTTTCATACGTTATTTACAATTTAAAACAAAGTACTTTTTCTTGTTTAATTAACCCATTCTCACTTAAATACCGTATTTCACGTGATTAACGCGCCGGGGGCGCAGTGCAAAACAATGACAGAGCGCTCTTATCTCAAAGCCAATTTTCCGAAATTTAGCCGTCATCTAGTAGAGCAAGTATAGTACTTTAGTAGTAGCACAAACCAGTTTACACGTCGTACATATTTATTGATCGGAAGATGTGAGTAATGTTTTTAAATGACGCCGTCTACCTTGACAAGACCATAATTCGCCGATATATTCGGATAGAAAAAAAAAAATATATATATATATATATATTTATATATATATACATATATATTATTTTTTTAGTTTTCCGAATCTTTAGGAAATTATCATTTTTGAAAAAAAAAAAAAAAAAAAAAAAAATGTCGCCGTAATAAGTTTTACCTTGTTGTCCGAATGTGTGTCCGACAGAATAGGGATAAAAGACTATCTGACAAATTTAGGTCTATTTCGGCATGTTTTCAATCTTGAAATATATGTGTTTTACATATCTTCTTACCTATTTGGGTCAGCTATTCCGTCTACCTATTATGTCAATAGGATTTCATGCTTGTCACGGGTACACAAATGTTTGCAGTAAAATTTGGATTAGAGGTATGATGTAACGTGCATTCGAAGGGTCGTAATGCAGCGTTTGTTGTACATATTTACATTTGCTCTGCTCCAAGAAATTCATACCCGGTGACTGCCAGTCCACACAAAATGATCACGCAATAAGCCAGTATCATGCCTTCTTTACATTAACTGATAGTGCCTTTTTGCGTATAGTAATAGTTGTTTCTAGAACACCAGGGCAGTGCCATATGTTTTATGTAGTCAGCAGAAAAATAAGTTGGGCTGTTTTCTTTAAAAAAAAAAAAATCCTTGCAGCCGAAATAAAAAAGAATGCATAGTTTTACATAAATGGATTACCGATATATGAAGAAATGACAAGGTTTAGTATTTATTAATTATTTAACAGATGTATCGTTTATAGACAACACAGTTATGGGTTAAACCATTTCCCCCATATTCACGGAAACGACTTTTCTTACTTAAAACTGTATAAGGTAACGTTACGAAAAAAAGGATAAACTTCAAGAACGTTTTAAAACTTTAGTTGCTTTGCGACCTGTGTTCATTCCCTATAGTCGACTGAAGTGCGCTTACGTAATACAAGATAAACCAAAACAACAGACAGCCGATTTTTGTATGTATGTGAAAAGGACAGTAGGGCGCATGTATATAGATTCGGGGACATAACGGCGGGGTGAAAAAGGGGCAGGGCGGCGAGCCCTGCTGTTCCGCTCTAGAATAAACACAACACACCCCTCTTAGCAGCAGCAGCTTCTTTACCAATCATAGTTGAATTTAACTTTTCAATAATACGGAAAACAATGAGGAAAAAGAGGCACTAATTGGGGTGATTACCCTAAAGTAACAATAGCTGTTAGAAGTAAACAAAGTAGATGTTAAAAATGTATTTAAATGTTAATGTAAATCATATCATTCAAAAGTCTGGCAATTATTGGGAAGATGACAATCTGTCATTGTAAGGTCTGTCCAACTGTTAGTCGCCAGTAGATTAACTAATTTCAAAACTAGGTTTAACTTGCCAGGTCACTCTATCTTTTGTTTGCTTTATGCCTGATTTTGAAATTCGTTTTTCTGCCACCGACTAACACTTGGACAACACAATAACAGATTGCCACCTTCACAATATTTTTCGTTCTTTTGAATGGTATGATTTAAATGTAAATGCATTTTAAGATCTGTGTTTTCTTTGCCGCTATCGGGCCTTTAACTATCTCTCTTCATAGTGAACCCCATAGAGTTTCAACATTCATTTCCTCTTATGCCACCTATCTCTCTTCTTTTTTTAAACGTCTTTCTTGTTTAATCTTTATAACCCCCCCCCACCAACGAAGTAGATCATGTCTGTCTGTCTGTCTGTCCGCCCGTCCGTTCGTTCGTCCGTCCGTCGATCTGTCCATCTTTTCGTTTCCGTGCTCTAACTCAAAAACCGTTTGACCTAGGACCTTGAAACTTTATACAAGTGTTGCTCATGACCCAAGTAGACCCTCATCGTATTTTGGTTGCATGAGTCAAAGGCCAGGGTCACGGGTGAACTTTGTTTAAAAATCGTTTCCTGTTCTCTAACTCAATAGCCGTTTGATCTAGGACCCTGAAACTGTGTACAAATGCTGCTCATGACCCAAGGAGGTGCCCTATTGTTTTGGGGCCACATGGGTTAAAGGTAAGGGTCACTGGTGAGCTTTGTTTTGATAATCAACTCCGTTCTCTGATTGTGCTGATTCAGTGACAAGGTACTGGTGTTGGGGCGGTATTTTTCCGCTTCGCGACAGTTCTAGTTCGGTTCAAAATTGCAATTTTGTTGTGCTGTCACATTTTTTATCTTTCCGTGTACGTATGCGTAACAGTTTGGGCATGTTCTGCAATTACAGAGTATTAAGATTTGATGTTCGAGGGGTCTTTATGCGACTGCTAACTCTCCAGCCTCGTCTTTCCAAGCCTCTGAGTTGTGTTGATTTACCTACATTCCTTATTTTTTCAAACATGAGTGGTTCTCCCTCCTTTTTTGTTTTTTTCATTTATACAATTCTAAACATCTAAACTAAATGTTTCTGCAGTTTTTCGACGGATCATTTATCAAGCAAACATTAAAATCGCTTGCCATAATGTCTGTTATCATTATTACTAGTTTTTGGTATCGTATTGATGTTTTACTTGATTGATAGTCTCTATCTTCTGTCTGGTCTTTTTCTAAATGAATGATTAACCATTTTCCCCACGTTATTGTCCTGATTTTCCCGCATGGTTGCAAATTTAGATGCAGATTTCTTCCGCAATATTTTTCTTGATATCCAATAATTGATATTTCTTAGTTTATCTGGCATTCATCTGGTAAATTTTGAAAACAAAGTAACCTCATATTTTTTATAATTCTATACAAACATCAATGAGATAATTTCAAGATAACGAAATATGAAGATTAAAGGAAATGACTTTTCAAGCACTAGAACATAAAAAACATGTTCCGCGCTAACTTACAGGAAAAAGAAAGTAGTTGAAATTTTATGTGTATATAAAACCTCAAGACAGTAAATTTTTCCCGACAATGTTTCAATAGTTGAAGAAAAAAAAAAAAAAAACTGAAAGGAATAATCTAGTTTTTGCGTATATGTGTAAAACTGGAAATCTTTCCGGTCAAATCGACCTCAAGATTATTCAAACGGAATCGATTCCTTCCACATTCCTGAATGTTGTGTCAACTTTAATTTACTTTCAGAAAGGGTCTTATACATAGCTTATAGTCTTGCAATCATATTTTTATCATTTATGTGGTCGATATTTTTCGCAGAATTTTGACCGAAGTCATAAGACAGAAATACCTTGTTTGAATATAAATCTACAAAAATGATTCATTTGAAAATAATAAATACTTCAGCTTTCTGCATTTTGCTGATCTGCACCAACGTGTGTTCTTGAAATAGCCCAGTAGAAATGGCGGCAAAGTGTATGAATTTTTTACGGCATGATCGCGGAACTGCACTGGACAAAGTGTAAGAATTTTTTACCGCACAACTGGGGAACTGCATTCCAAGAGATACACACCGACTCGGATCATACCAGAATATGTGTATAATGTGTGTGTGTGCTCCTAACCGTCCAATCGGGGAATGCGTCAGATTACTAATTTAATTTGACATGTTGATAATTAGGGGGTCTGGAATGCGAATTTAAAATAAAAACCAAACGGGGACCTCCCCGTTTGGTAGGTGTTCCCCGGTTGGTTGGTGTGTATTCTCACAAAGTTCCCCGTTTGGTCGGTTTTACAAACTCACACACACACACACACACACACACACACACTTTGTCTCTCTCTGTCTCTCTCTCTCACTCTCTCTCAGACTCTGGGTCCTGCTAGGCTACGTGGACTTAGTGGAGAGGGCATAGGATTCGTAAATTTGAGGTCCCAGATAGCCCTGGCAAATTAGGGGCCTGGAAGAGCCCTGGCGTAGTACTTGATAAACCCAAGTCACCCGTGACAAGTGACCTTTCGCAGTGACATGACTGAACTATGGTTGGAAGCAATATTACAACCAACCAGTCAATTGGTAAGTCTCTCTGTCTCTGTCTCTCTTTTCCCCTCTCTTTCCAAAAAATAGCTCTCTATAATCTATTCTGTCTCGCTTTATACCAGTCTCGGGTTTACATCTCCAAAAACATGTTGCATGGATGGAATATTTGTCCTTACGTTGCAGAACCGGGTCAATAGCGATCGCTGGTCATGACGTTGCTGCTTAATGCTGAGGGACCCTAGATTCAAATCACCCTAAATTCAATTTCCGAATTCCTATTTGTCGTTTAATTGTCTATCATGGAACTGAAACATGAAATGCAAAGCACGATGTGCATGCAGTGTCAGGATAATAGTTGTGCGTCACTTTTTGCTTAAATTAAACCCTTCTAGTGTTACTAAAAATAATTATTTGTATTTTTTTTCTATTTTTACAATGTAAAGGTGATATACTTAATAGTATCATGTCTCTGCACAAGTTTTTGTTACCAGACCTATATTTTACACTTCAGGAAGGGTTTATCTCAGACCATGGCTACGATGTTGACCTATTTTTCGAAGTCCTGGGTGTGGCCGGTCATATTTACAGCGACGTCGAGGGCAATCAAATGATGAATTACCTCGTCCTGGGGCAGGACCTGGTTGGCGTAGACTTCAAAGATTTCAACCATCTCGCGCAAAAATGATTGCCAAGGTCATGGAAACCCCAAAAACTGATGTACATGATAGTGATACCTAAATAGTTTCGAGCCCATGCTCTGGCAAAAGGGGGCTTAATGCATCTCCGTGATATTTGATACCAAGCAAATTTTCACATAAGAATGGATCCATAAAGTCCATTTTGTCCAACAACAGATTGAATTTACCAATGGCAACGAGTTTTGGCCTATGTTAGCCTGCACGGACTGCATAGGCTGACCTGGGTCGATACTTTTAGCAGATGCATTAATCCTCCCTTTCACAGAGTATGGATCTTTTTTATTTCGTAGAATTTCATGTCCTCTGAGAAAGTGTTTTGTGCTCGACCTCCTTTGTAATCTGGCGTCACTTTATTCCCCGGTACTAGCAAAG
Organism: Tridacna gigas; assembly: GCA_945859785.2. Taxonomy (NCBI): domain Eukaryota; kingdom Metazoa; phylum Mollusca; class Bivalvia; order Cardiida; family Cardiidae; genus Tridacna; species Tridacna gigas. Next base: position 32,317,076 of record OX244043.2, on the reverse strand, counting down.
TTAGTTTTCTTGGAAATAACAATCGAAAGTGAATGAGATCTGTATAAACTGACAGTTTTGTGTTTTACCCTCGAAATAATCGATGAATGAATTGTAAAGAAGCCGTTGGATATAGTTACAGCCTCACTCGATAAACCTTTCATTATCAGTTTATATTATCGTTAATGTTTGGAATAACAGGTTTAAAATCACGTACCGTTACGTGATAATTTGTAAACCCAACTCGATAACGTTTATGATATTTCGCCACGGTCCGTGGTTTTAAACAGGTATTCCCAAACACAAACAATAATAAAAATTGTTAATGAAAGGTTTGTCGAGTTAGAGTTATACTGGAGGATGTCCAAAAGTGTTTTTGGTGGCATTCAATATACCAAGATTTATGCATGATAAAGTTAATGGTTTTAACCCTGAAGTTGCCAAGCGCGACTCGCTGAACTTTTGCGGACAGCGTAGATCAAGATCAGACTGCACAGAACGTGCAGTCTGATCTTGGATCTACACTGTCCGATAAGGAGATATCTTTTCTCTAAAAATATCTTTGAAATAGGAAAATTTGGGTTTATACTATCGGTTTGTAAGTTCCATTTCCTTTATTTAGCAGAATAGGGGTTAACTCTTTGCCAGACGAATAACTTTTATTGCAATTGTCCAAAATAAAATAAAACAAATTGAGCCATACATCGAGTCATCACATAATTCTAGATCCATAATAGCCACTTTTTAACCAACCGAGTTACATGTAATCATGAGGTCGATTGGTCCATGGACACACAGAAACTTGACCAATAGCGAAAAGTTTCGGCCCAGGTCAGCCTGCGCGGACTGCGCAGTTCATATGATGAGATATTTCGTGGACATTGTGGGGAAAAAGGAAAGAAATGTAGGCTTCAACTTTTCTCTTTTTTTATAATGTTTTCAAAAGCACCTTTCACCAGAGTTTTAAAAACACGAGAACATTTGGTATAAGGTTATTTAAAATATTATCGCAGAAGATCATCGTTAACACAGAAAATATAACTTCATATCTTCATACTCAGCTTAACTTTCTGCAGTACATAACCACGTCAATGAAATGTTTTAGCGATGTTAAATGAGTCAGTCGATGATTATCAACCGTTACTTACTACTAATGCCAAAGTCATATATCTTGTGGGCAGATGTAGATTTTGGATTTGAAAATTTTGTGAAAAATACACATAGTATTTCAAAGAAGCAAGCTTTTGGTATAACGGGGATTCAAGTTTGTGTGTGTTTCTGCACATTGGAAAGAGGTATTTTAGTAAAAAAGTCCGTTTTAAACACAATCTTAGTGAGTAAAAGCTAAAGCCTGTAGGGCAGTATAAATTACTTTATTTGTTAAATTGAAATGCAGTTATCATAACACAATTAGTTTAAACAACAACCTGGTTGAATGTTTACACTGTTAAAAGGGTAAGACGAAATGATTACATGTAGATAAGGCAATAGCTAGACAAATTCCCACTTTCAATATGCAACGTTTTACAAATGGTCTAAATTTATTACACAACTACCATTAATTTCAGTGCAATGTACCTATTTTGGTTTTCGTTATTTTACATTTGTAATAGATAATTTTAATTTTGACTTATTTGTCAATGTCCTGTAATTGTAGGCTTTATTTCTAAAACATCCACGACCTAGTAAGTTGTAAAAGAAAAAAAACATGATCCCAACAAAACAACGATTTTTTTAACATTAGATTTAGAATAAAATAAATGTTATAGATAAGCTTCTTTTGATATTTCTTCATCGCGAACATACACTTCTGTTGGTGGAACTTACAACCACAATTCGTATTATCTCTTTACCAAACGAAAAAATTTTACACTCGTCCAAATTGAAAGCATTTGCAGACGACAAAATAAATGTGACTAAAAATTGCAATTTGTTTTGGAAGGGTAGAAAACATTGCGGGAAAAGGAGAAAATGCTGGTTACCAGCATTTTCTCCTATTCACACAATGTTTTCAAAGGGCTGCTTTCCCAGAGTCGTAAAAACCAGGGACTTTTGGTAAAGAGATACACTCCCATGTTATGAAATGTAAATCTTGAGATACAGCTATGTGATAAAAAATAAATCTGACATCCACAAGCATTTGAGGTAAATAATAATAAACACTTCAAGAAAAAAAGTCATGAGTTTGCTTGATAACATTTTTCTAAACTTGTTTGTTAAAATTTGACCACATATGCAAATTTAAATCAGATTTTATATTTCTTGGCGTTATTTGGAACAGAAACGAACTTCATATAAAATACAGTTACAGACATTAATAAATACAAATTAACTAGCTTACCAGGTTAAATTTATGTTCACTTCGACACTACTTGTTTAATAAATTGCTTTGAATATAGAATTTCCATATTTTGGGCATATCTGTAACGCTGTCCGCATTCTACAGTATTTTTTATAATAAACATGAAATGATACAGGACAGCTATCATGTTTTTTCCACGGACAAAAATAGTCTTAATAAATGAAGGGCTGCTCCTATTCAACAAATGACTACCGGTACTATATCCATGAAAATAAGCATGAAATGATACTGGGGCACTAGTAATTTTATTTACCCGGACAAAATAGTCCTTATTAATGTTAGGCTTACTGCATTCTACAGTATTCTGTATAACAACTTTAATATATCTGAAATTATAAAGGGGTACTATCATGTTTATTTCCATGGACAAAATAGTCCTGACAATTGTCAATCTGTCCGTTTGAAATCTACAATGTATTGTACAACGACTATCAAGTCCATGGAAATAAACATGAAATGATACAGGAGTGCTATCATGTTCATCTCTACGGACAAAACAGTCTTTATAAATAAAGTGCTTCTTTTATTTCACAGTATTTTGTAAAACGACTATTCTATCCATGAAAATAACCGTGAAATGATACAGGGGTACTATTATGTTTATTTCCTAGAACACAATAAACCTTATAAATTAATGTTAAGCTGCCAGCATTCCACAGTTTTCTGTATAACAACTATTATATGTATGAAAATAAACAGCCCGCCTGAATAGCTCGGTGGTTAGCGTATCTGACTCGTGGCCTGGTTGTTGCGAGTTCGAGACCCGGTTGAGAGAAAAGTTGTCAGTAGCTTTTGGAAGAACGTTTTGTCAGTACTGGTGTGAGAAAGCCAGGAAACACATGGGTGCGTCACTGACCGCCATGATATAACCTGAGCTATTAAATTGCGCTAAATCCCAATACAAACCAAACCATGAAAATAAACATGAAATCATAAAGGGATGCTAACATGTTTATTTCCATGTACAAAACGGTCATTACAAATGTTAAGCTACTCCTTTTCTAAAATATATATGGTAAAACACTATTGTTTCCATGGAAATAAACATGAAATGATACAGGAGTGCTATCATGTTTATTTCCATGGACAAAATAATTTTTATAAATGTAAAGCTACTCTCATTCTACACTTTTTTGTGTAACGACTATTGTATATATGAAAAACACGAAAAGATACAAAAGTGCTATCGGCGGGGCTTGGTTTTACCAGCCATTCTAAATCAGTCACAAATTATAAATTCAAATTCTGTATTCAAATTATAAATTTGTATCATAAATTCTAATTATAGATTCTAATTATAAATTCTAGATTCAAAGGCTAGCCATCTGATTCTGATTGGCTGAGACATTTCGTCTCGGCCAGTCAGATAGCTAGACTTTGAATCTAGGACTAGATTAATACTTAGAACTGATTTTCAATACAGACTCTACGGTAATAAATTCAGGTCTGGCTAGCGTCTAAAATCATTGTGTTTCATTTCGGTAATTTCGAGTGTTTACACATTCTGGTAAAAAAAAAAAACGGTGAGCCATTAAAAAAAAAGATATACCTGGACAATACAACCATGAATAGAAATAAAAAACATACGAAACCTAAGCTGTAGGTATGTAACTGTTTCAGTACAATGAGCGATGTTTTTTTGACAATATGGATCAAAGATCAGGATACAATCAGTGAATCTACACTTCTCACTTCTTTACTTCTACACTAAAATCCCAGCCATTCTTTCATTTGCAGTAAGTTGGGATTTTTGCCCCTTGCTAAAACATTCATTTCATGCTTTTCGGTAGTTAATCGGGAAATAGTGGTTTGATAATTTCACCGTTTGAACTAGTAAATTTACCGATTGATAAACTCACCGGTACGGAAACACCGAGAGCTTCTCTGTACTTCGCAAGTCCAAACAAAAATGGGGTTAGAAGCATGAAATAAATAGAATGTTTTCGTTATTTCGTTGACAGATAAAAAATTATTTCATCTCGTGAACATCTCATGGTAATATTTTCACTCGTGGCTGCACCACTCGTGAAAATATTACCGATGATGTTCATTCGATCTTTCACCGAAAAAAAAAAAGAAAAAAATACTATATACATCTACCGCCCTGGGTAAGAAGACTTGGGGGCACCTTGAGAGAAAGGTAGAAACGGTGGCAACCAACATTTTCTTTCTCCGTAGTTATTTCTTGCCTCTTAACACTTACCCTGCTAAAAAATGCAATGAAACTTTAGACCGACAGTATGTAAAAACCAAGACTTTGCTGTTACGAAAGTATTTTGGGAAGAAAGATATATCCTTATCGGACAGTGTAGATCGGACACGTTCTGTGCAGTCTGATCATGATCTACACTGTCCGCTAAAGGTCAATGACTTGCGCTCAGCAGCCTTAGGGTTAAATGTTTTCGTACCCTTTTAAGTGAAAACTCGCCTAACTTAATCAACACTTTGTACGTTGTCTGCAAATGCTTTCAATGTTAATAAAGCAGTCATTTTTGATGTATAGTAAAGACTTATAGACCATCAAAAAAGTTATTTATCTATGGGATAGGAAAAGCAATTATTCTAGTACAGTATCACAAAGTAAGTCATAACTGGTTACAAATCAGACACTCTAAATTACATATATTTTTTTTTTTTTTATTCGATGAAAGATCGAAATTTGTTTCATCGAGTGATGAACATCATTGGTAATATATTCACGAGTGGTGCAGCCACGAGTGAAACTATTACCGATGGTATTTACGTGATGAAATAAATTTGTATCTCACACCGAAAAAAACATCTTCTATTTTTTTCATGCTTCTAACCCCTTTTTTGTCGGGACTTTCATCAAATCCAGTACAGCTGTTTTCGGTAATTCCCCGAGGCGTACTGCCCGATAAGAACGCATTACAATACTACATGAAGTGCGAGAAATGTAGGGTAAATGCGCGTAAATTACGTCATATTTCCGTCTGGTTGAATGGCACGCACTGTTTACCTCAGTAACTACTGAGCAGGAACTACTGTTTCCGTCTTCAATTGAAAAGTTACGTAAACATTTAGGGTAAATTTCACTGGTCGTAACCACGAATTATCAAACCTAATAATCCACCCTTATTTCATGATAAACCACCGAAAATCATGAAAAACGAGGGTACCGTGAACTACAGCATTAGCTTCAGAAGAAAATCTCTGATTTCAACTCGGAAGATTCAATAATATTTATCAAAACACGTTATTCATTAATCCTAACGAACAGTATAAATAAGGAAATGTAACTTATTTAGCAATACTGAATTGGTAATAATTTAAGATTTATTATATCCTGTCTTCAAGCACTGTGGTATGATTGTGATATCTGTCCCTGTTTTCAAGGTCATCTCCACGGTGATGAGGTCAGGATTATAACAGCCAAAGACTGGATATAGAGCCTCAGTGAAGTCTAGCATGTCAAAACTATAGAGCATCTTGTTGTTATTACAATCCACTACCGTCCAGGTCTTTCTTTTCGTGTCCACTAGAAAGCCATAGGTTATCCTGACCTCTAAGCCCGCGCTGTTGTCGGATAAAGCTTGAAAATGCAGGAGATCTCGATTGTGCCAGAACTCCTGGGTCAGTCGCCCATCTTCGGGGTACCTGGCTACATAGAATGATCTGGCAAACTCGTGTCGTTCGACTGTATGATGCATGTCAACATCGTCTAGACGACAGAGGCCGATTTCAAACACGAGCCAGGTTTCTTCTAGCGGCTGTTGTATGTTATAAACGACGTCAACTTCGTAATAAAATCTCCCAGAGTCCTGGAATGGAAGTGTGCCGATGGCGCCTTTGTATTGAACCAAACTGTTTTCGATATCCACCTGGCTTCCTCCGCCGTATATATCCGTTTTCTTATTTCTAAGAATACGTCCGTCCGTCGAGACCTCCCGTTCATGATGTGCTGTTGCTACGTCCATCTGGAAATCGGGACCTGCAAATGAGCAGACATGATTACGGCCGTGTTAGTTATGATTTAAGTTCATCATAATAAGGGCCAGTGGAAATCACAGCCATAAATCCTTAGGTATATTGTTAGACATTTATTTTGATGGATTAAGTTTTCAACGTCAGTCGTAATTCCGTTTCTAACGTGTACTTCCGTGCATGCCATCTTTTTCTCGCGCCAGGTCAGTGTAATGTTCCTTAGCGTGAGCATGATTTCGTGAAATTAATTTGAACCATGCTCTGGCGCCAGGGGGTTTAATACATATCTGTCATGCACCCTACGAAGGATGTCATTATATAATTATGGGTCCATATTATGGACTTTGTCTAAAACCAACAAAACTAAATCATGAGGTGGACTGGTCCTTTGACAAGCAGAAAATTGGCCGATAGCAAAAGTATCGATCAGGTCGATACTTTTGCAAATGCCTTTAGCATCGTTTTCACAGAGCATGCCTCATTTGTTATATCCATTTTCGCTGAAATACGGTAATGCACTGAATGCTACAAATTTGGTGTTTTGCTCTGCATGTTTCAAGTAACGTAAACAGGTAAACACATTAGGAGTAAATGTATCAAGACCGTCCGGTATCGCATACCTATCGCTTAGTTCATATATGGCGGATCTTTCCGAGAAATTTTCAAAATCAAAAGACTGTATTAATTTTCCTTTACGTCGGAAGGACGAGAATTTAATTTTGAGATTTAATAAGAAACCACGCAATCGTATATACGAGGTTCAAGCACCGTCATAGCAAGGGTATAACAATAAAATTTGAACCACGTAACTTGTACAAATTTTGCAAGCACCGTTCGCCTGACGGTGTAATCACTCAATAGCAAAGGGAAAATAAAACATTGTGGAACAGAAAAATATTTTATATTTACCCTAACCAATATTTGATGACATTGTATATTAAGATCAGTATGTAAAAATGTTACCATCCTGGTGACCTGATATATACAAATATGTTAAAAGACTATTAACCGCATACTAAAAAACAGAGATCTAGACCTTGTGCTTCTCTTTTTATTTCAGCAAATCGTTGCTAAGTATGTTACATTCTACGAGTGTTAGCATTTGGCATATTGAGAAATGTTTGAAGAAATATTAGTTTTAATAACTAATTCTATAATGTGATATCTAGAATTTACATACTCAAGAAAGATTGAGTATTTATTCAAGTAACCTACTGGTATGAAATTTAAGTATTTATTCAAATTATCAATTACTATTTAAACGAATAAGAAATTTCGTGTAAAATTTGAGTATTTATTCAAATAATTAATAACTGTTTACATGAAATAGAAATTTAGTGTGCAGTTTGAGTTTTTATTCAAGTAATAAACAACTGTTTAAATAAATTCGAAATATTGTGTGATGTGCTAGATGTATTATTTGCTAAATCTCGTTTGAAAAAGCAAACGATACACAACTCGTGAACAATCACAAAACTGAACGCATGACGAGTTCGAAAGCAAACATTATAAATATACATAATTTCTGTTTAACTCTTTACCACACACAAAAAAAAAAAACTTGTTCATATCGAAAGCATTTGCAGACAAGTTTCATTGTATCCAAATGACGGGATTTGCCTCTGGAAGGGAGACAACATTGTGGGAAAATGTTTCCTAAGGTTTTTTTTCTTTCATGGCTAATACAGCTCAGGAACGTGTGGTACAGGTTCAAGCGATGAAGAATCAATCATAACAATACCATAGCTCATGGCCAATTAGCTTCGTCAGGAAAAAAAAAAAGAAAAAAAGAAATGCATGAAACATGCATGATACAAGCATCCATTTGGAACAGTTAAAACCCTTGGGTCTATTAGCCCTTATCAAACAATCTTATGTTTATTCTACCCTAAGCTACCCTAGGGTATTTAAAAACATTGAAGGAAGAGAAGAAATCTCTGGTAACCAACATATCCTCCTTTATCCACACTGTATTTTCATACTTTAAAGACAAATCAAATGGTTTTTGACATAATGAATTTGTTGTCCGCAAGTATTTTCAGTCTGGATAAGTATAATTTTGTCAACGCTTTAACGCAAAGTTTATAGGTAACTTACAAACAATGTCAGCGAATGTTACAGGTTTGTCTGGAGTTGTCTTCCTTGGAGACGGTGTCGACTGTTTTACTTCCGGATCTGTGATTAGAAACATCAAATTATTTAAATGAGTGAGAAATTTTACAGGACTACGCATGAAGACTGACATCTGTACAATCACCATGTCATTAACATACAACCGAATTACGGATGCAAAGCACCACATTTGGGGCCATTCCTTTGAGTCAGTTTATCTCCCTCGCGAGATAAAGACCCAATATAACCAAATAACAGATTGGTCCTGTTACCTGTATTCTTGTATTCCTCCTTCTTTTTCATCCTTTAACATTGCCATGTATGTAAATTGATTTATGACATAATTATATGTGAGGTTCTCATATAATTTTAGAGCGAATTCTATCCTGAGCCACTAAAGAGATTCGTATACATCGAATGGCTAAACTAATCTAATCTAATTTTAGTTGAGGTACAAACTCAAAAACATCTCTGCGTGATGCAAAAAATCAAGAATAGAAAAAAGTATTCCTTTTATGAGGACCAATGTAGCACTGGAGAGGAATCGTGAGAAATAAATGAAAAATGGCCCCCCATTGCTAGATATTGAATGAAAATATAATAGTAGCAGATGTGACGAGTTAATGATTTTTATAAGAGATAACTCAAAGAAGTTGGTGAAAGAATTTTCATCCCTAGTTGAAGCTTTCCATGTGAAAACGTCAACACATAGTCCTAGAAACGCAATGATATCCGATACATGCACATATAAGAGAGGTCTACAAAGTAAATGAATGATTGAAATTCAAAATTAAGAATGTTTAGGTATCAGTATCATTATTAGATATATCAAGTTTTCATTGACTTATGTTTCCTTTACGACATGTCGGTGGACAGATCAATAACAGCGAAAAGCAATCCCAAACTTCCGACATGTTTCAATGAGGTTCAGTATTTAGATATCATAGGACCTGTAAATGTACAAGGAAGCTGGGTAGGTCTAAAACTAAAATCAGCACACAAACATAAACGCTGTAAACAAAAGCTTTAACTCTTTACCAGACGACAAGGAAGTAGACTTATCCAAAGTGAAAGCATTTGCAGACGATACTGTAAATGTGGCTTGAATGATGGAATTGTGCCTTTGATAGAGTAGAAAATATTGTGGGAAAATTAGAAAATGCTGGTGACCAAGCAAACCAAGCGCTAGACGCAAGACAGCAGGATACAGACCGAGATACAGACAGACAGGAAGAAAATAGACTGAATCATAGTTATGTTGCAGTGAATGGTCTGGATTTATGTAGAAAAACTAACAGCACTAACATAGCATTGGAAGTTAATTCAATGTAATGTATGTGAATTCATAATAGCCAGCTACAATAAACAGACACTACTGCAGTCCTCTGATTCATATTGTGAATAAGAGAACAGGACCAGTATTCACGAACCATTTTTAGTTTCATTCTCAGGCTTATTCTAGATTGGTAAAGTAATACAACATCTGATCAGCTAAACCAAATGGTTTTAAATAAAGAAAAATTCTGGTGAATAAGACTAAGAATATTTTAACAGTGGTTGGTGAATACAGACCTGGGACTTGCAAAATCACATGCGGCTAGGTTAAAAACACCAGACACGAAAATGGTTAAATTTTAACTAAACGTATTGGATACAGTATTGATTAGTGTACATCTCTATGAGACAGCCTGTTGCCAAGAACCAGTTCGATTCAATGATTTGAATGTTGCTCTACCTGTTTTCAACCCCAAAGTTAATGGGTGTATATGTTCACACATTCGTAATGATACTTGTTAAGATTACACGTTCCTTTCCATAGTTAGCATGTTCACAACTGTAACCAGGCACATTCTACATTAAGACCACTTTTTATTGAGCATATGTGAAAACCCTATAAATGGAAGTTACATTATTTACAGTCCTCTTGACTCGAACAAACAAGGAATCATTTTTGAGACCTGCTAAATAACTTGTAGAAGTTATTGTATTAAATCCTCCTATCATGTAAATGCCATAATAGAAACATGTATTACGTAACATTATGCTTATTGCATGAATTGTTGATTAGACAGAACATCGGGTAGAAGCGTGAGAATGGTAGCTACGAAAAAGCATTCTGAAAAGAGTTTACAGGATTAACAATTTGGAAGATCTCCAGCTAGGGTTAAAAAGAGACAAGCGAAGGCCAAACTACCTTATACCATTTTGTTTCACCTACATGAACTCTCCGTCAGTACGAGAGTTTGTGGTTTTGTTTGCATTTGGTTGTCTTGGCCATTAAGGGTTTGAGCCCAAGTCACCACTTTGTTTGTCTGATTCACAATCGAACCTGTTGTTTTTCTCACTGAGGAGGGGATGTAAGCATAACTACTCGACTTCTCGTTATCTTGGTTCTGCACTGATGACGTCTCATTTTTGTCTTAAAAAGGTTTGCAAAAGCTTTATTGCAACATTATTTGAATACATTTTGATAAATTCATATCGCTGATCTATCAAAGCCTTTATTTTGTTTCAACCTGCAATAAAATGTTTCTATTTCTCTCTCTCTCGTAGCCCTACACATATGAATAGTTACGTCCTACATGTTAAACATAGCCTACATATTACAGCTTCTTATAACTAGGATCAACTATGCAATTCCCACAAGCAAAAAATACTTGCATTGGCACTACAGCACTAGTTATGTAACTGTGATTGAGTAATTGCTCGAGATTTACTAAGTATCTAATTGTACTAGCCAAATATAAAAAGGTCACTTCAGAGTTATGTATCATAAGACATCTTGATCTGTTGACAATATCCGTGAAATTGATTACAATCGACAATATGTCCTACAAACTAAAATAATAAATAAATTCAACAACATGGAAAAGAAGGTTAACAATTGCGGAAAACTAAGTCAAATAGACCTTGAATTGTTATTTCAGCTTTTTATATCATCAGACTTTTTTTCATTTGTCAAAACCACCCGTGAAATCAATTACTATTACTATAAGCAGATAGTTAAGCTGTTTTTTTTTTTTTTTTTTTTATTATTAATTAATTCAGCAGCGTAAAAGAAAGTAAGCAAATGAATCTGGGACTAAAAAAAGGTCTAATAGAACTTGAACGTTTCAAAAATGAGGTATTTAAAATATCGGGAAATGAAACGTAATATTTAATAACCATTTAGATCATTTGAGGATGGTAAAATCAAACCCACAAAGATTCGATCACGGAAGTAAAGTTTCGATGCTATTTTGTGTGTCCATTTTCAGTTAAAATTATTTTGTTTATCACACGTACAGCATCATTTCCTGGTCGGTAAATATTTGAAGAAGCATTTGCGAAGACTACTTAGTTTGTGGTATGTTATACCTGAAGGGGATAGAATATATTAAATTAATTTCAAATAACACTAGTTATAGAAGTCCTCAAAGCCAAAGGTGTGTTCGTGCTCAAGAACTATCACATAAAAATAAAGCTGCGAATTCTTGTCTTTTTTCCACAATCTTTAAAATTATGCAAATCTAGTTTAATGACAAGGTAAGATTCATAAAATGTAAAAGGATCCCTTTTTATCACAGAACTATTATTCCTTATTTCATATTTTCAGAGACCGTTCATACTTCCGTTTAAAACGTATTCCAATGATAATATTACATGTAAAGAATTCAGAAGATTTCACAACTACATTGATAGATATTTCAAACTTCCTTGCTATGTAATTGAATTTAATAATGTGATTAGCATAATGTTCTAAATTAGGATTCTTACCCCTATGTAATGCGCATGCACCTTGAAAAAGTACCAAAACGGTCTTTAGGCGATTTACGTACAAAACACAAAAAGCCAAGACCTGTTTTATGTGTATAACAACGTGTGCCCTGCGTGCACTTGCGCGCCATTGATGCAATCCAAAAGGTGTATCAGCAATAAGTAAATACAAGTTTTGATGGAAGGTTATGTGTAAAGCGATTCCGCTCTTGATTAAAGCAGTGCTGTTCCACTTTTGAACCACTAACACCCTCCTACAGTTTCGGGAAAGCAAAATGTATCAAATTAAAAAAAAATCAGAATATTACAGTTGTTGTCATTTGTTCTCATCTAGAAGTAATGATCTTTATCGTGCATCTTGCCATGCTAGATTGCATTTCACTGCTTACAAAAGCTTTTTTTAATATAAAAATTGTTTATCAAGCAATTGTCTATCGTGGAACTATTTCATGGATCCTAAATCAAATGATTAAATATGCACTTCAAATCTTAAAGAATAAATAAACATACTTTTTTACAGGTCTCTTACTCAATTTATTCAACTTTCAATTCACATACATGCAAAATTCAGCTCTGCGTGTACTATAGAACATATAATGGACCTGGGAGAAATTGAGTAATTGGTGCGATAGTCCGATCTAAACATTATTTCCGTCATTTGGAACATCGAACCCCAAAATATTCGGGGAATTCACTAGTTTCTCAAAACGTTTAAACCGTGTTCCAACGGCTAATTCCGCTCATCACGGGAAACTCAGAACCTTTGATGTGGGTGGTCGACGCTCCACTCCTTCATCAATGCCTCCCATTAATATTTACAACTATATACACGAACATGTAAATGTTCACACGATAAGAAAATTTTACAAATATTAAAAGTTCAATTATTCATTAAACTATTTCATGGATCCTAAATCAAATGATTAAATATGCACTTCAAATCTTAAAGAATAAATAAACATACTTTTTTTACAGGTCTCTTACTCAATTTATTCAACTTTCAATTGGGAAAATAAGCGTACAACTTTTCAGAAATTAGGGATTCCAACAATGGTAGTCAATAGTCTTATCTAAAACTGTAATAGCAAATTTCAAATAAATTAAAAAAACAAAACAAAAAAAAAAAAGAAGTCATATCTCAAAGTGAATAAGCAATTAACTGATTTCCTCGTAATATATCAAACTGAATCCATCTCTTTTATGAAGGGAACCGTGCTATGACTGGAGCTGTTTGGCATGTAGGTCTAACGATACGACTCAGATTGAATTTAAATACAGAATCTCGACTTGTCACTCTAACACATACAAAACAAAATCAAGCTTAATCTGATTACTAAGAAGATTGACAATTAATTTTCGATGACGTGAAACAACTATTTTTATCGTAAGTTGACTACCAAGAATACTCACAGTTCTGCACAAAGGGAGGGCTTGTAGGACTCACTGCACCATTAACTGTGGAACTTCCAGAAGGAAATTTGGTTGATGTCGGACTTGGCTTTGCCTGGAGTTTGTTCTGGAAGGCAGCGGTGAATGACGGTGATATTGGTGATACTGGAGCTTTCTTTGTTAATATAATCGTGCTGGGAACTGCTGTTGGCGTTTTAGGCAGCTGTCTCTCCTTGTCATCACCATCTGAGCTTTCTTGTGACTCTGTTGGGCGTACAACAAGATGATTAGTTTAACCCTTCGCCGGTTGGCAAAACTTTAGACTCTTCTTTGTTGAAAGCAATTGCAGACACAAATAAAATATGTCTAAAATGGTTCGATTTTTCTTTTAAAGGGTGGAAAAGATTGTGAGAAAAAGATAAATAGCTGATCAGCAGCCGTTTATTTTTTTCTCAACAATGATTTCAATAGCCTATTCGTTCAGGGTCGTACAACCACTGGATTGTTTGGTAAAGGACTTAACACGAACATAATTTTAATCTGTATTTCATTTAACCTTTATGCTGCTAAGCGCGACTCAAGGACTGATCAATCTGATCTTGGATCTACAATGTTTGCTAAGGATATATCTTTCCCAAAAGTAACTTTGAAATAGCAAAAATTTGGGGTATTACTATCGGCTTAAAAGTTTCATTTTACTTATTTAGCAGGATAAGGGTTAAACTTTCCATTGAATCATCATCACCATCTCATAGCTGCCATTATTGGTCTGGTTTGACAAGCTAAGTATCCATTCCAATTTTCATTCCTTAAAGAACTTGAAACTGTTTTAACTGATACAGGTGATGGACCATGGACTTCATAGTGATATGAATGAGCATTTTTGGTTATGTATATTTTGTTGCCAGTAGTACTAAAGGTTTAAGCCATTGCAAAAAAGAAAATACTTTCATTTACCTTTTCAAAGATTAACGCCCGACAATCGAAATGGGGAATCGCATGGTTTTTATTTTGATACATTGCGAGGATTAACAGCGGAGTTTTGACAAAATGCTAAGGTAAATTAATTGTTCTGTACCTAGTGCTTAAATTTATCGATTATCTTTTTCTGTCATACTTTTGTCCGAATTTAATAATACTGGTATCATAGAAATTAAATTTTTCCAAAAACCTTGTCACATAATTTTCAGTTCCAATTCTCCTCGCTTAAAATTTCGTGAAAAAGAGCTTGTAAATACTGTGAATATTTATGACACCAGTATGGTTTCATTAATCTGGATAAATTATGATGCATACATTGATCGATGAAATTAATCACTAAAGTGAAAGAAAAATCGTCAATTTTCCACAATTAATCCGCGCAGTGTATGAAATAAAAACACAAGATTCCTTACCCAGTATATTTTCCTTCAGCACCTGTAATTTCAGTCGTATGTTTTATGCTGTCTCAAAGTTCGAGAAAAGTTCTCGTAAAATTTAGTAAAAAACACAAAACGTGCTGTTACACCATGACCGATTCAAAATCATCTTTGATACTGTAATAACTGTCCGTGTTAAAAGATTACGATACAGTGGAAAACTACAAAATGTCATACTTTTTAGTTTTTAATTGTATTGAATTAATGAATACATAAATATTTGACAACTTATTTGATATCCTATCAAAAATATCTGATAGATTTAAGCATATTATAAAGCAACAGCAAAAATTAGAAACTTTTTACAACTATTAGAAAGAACATAAGGTTTCACCTATTGATCCCATCCAAACTTTTTTATTAAAAAGATGCTTGTGATAGAAAAGATGGTAAATCCAATTTAACATAATTGGCTTGTCACATTGATCCTTTACGGGTGTGTCTGGGCAAAATAAAATTTGTGTGGGCTTTACTTATGAGCGGATACTTGAATAATTTAGATATGTAAAATAATCTTCTACATTAACCACAAATAACAAATACAAAATAAATGAATTAATATCTGTCTCTAACGAATTAAAGTCTTGGCATCTCAAAACTAGTTATCTTGATCTTTTGTTTCTAAAGTTCCTTTTTTATTTTTATAATGGAGCTTTAATGCCCCTGCTATATATAAGAGCGTGTTATAAAAATTTAACATAGAAAGTCATTGTCAAAAAATGAAATGAAAGATATTGAAAAAAAGGGATAAGGGTAATGGTAAAATTAAATGATAAATGGGGAAAATAAATCATCAATAGACATATCTACATATACATATGCTTATACATGTTTGAAAAGTTTAAGAAAGAAGTGAAAGCCTACATTTCATACGAAAAATAACCTATGGAATGATATTCATTCAATATGTTAAAAAGAAATAAGCACACATAAGCAAGGGCAGTGCATGCAAGACGAAATATTTCAACGGATTATTAGACATTAAACAAATGGAACAGTTGCCATACCTCGATATTGGGCGATGAATGGACCTAGAACTTTTGTTAAAAATCATTTAAACCGTGAAGTGCAGGATGCTTCATTGACAGAAATTAGCGTTAGCTAGGTAGCAATCTTATTGCTGTTGTTTTCAGTAATATGTGTTAATATGCAGCATACATTGAAGATTACGATACATTACATGTTGAAATCAATACATTCTGCCAAAGCGAACATCTTAATACCTTTAATAGGCGATGTTTGGCATCTGATAACCAGTTGAAACGATCGTCCTTCTGTTCATTTAAATATAAAAAATGAGATAGAATGATTGAACAGAGTTCCAGATAGAGGTAGTGATTTTGATTTCAAAATCAATGATATTAATCACTCTTCATTAAACCCTATGTTATGGGTACTCATTAGAATTGTCTTCATCGAGACGATTGTAATGAATAGCCACAACATACGGTTTGGAGGACTGAATATTATAGGTATTACGATTTGCTATTTTTTTCGGTTAAAGTTTGGTTAGCAATAGATAGAATGTTTTTGATTATACGACAGCATTCGTAATGAAAGTTCAGGGATTCTTTGTTGCTGAATTTGCGCAAACTTATTTCTGTTATCAACCACTATGCCAAGTGATAATGACATGATAACGTTCTCGAATTAAAGGAAAGAAGTGACAAGCACCTAATCCGAATAAGGCAAAAAAATAAAGATATAGCTTAGCCAATTCATATCCACTGTCCAAAGAAACGGTTGACGGGAAACCATGTAGATTCAAATCAATCGTCGAAACAACATGTATTGACAGGGAATAAAACTGATTTCCCAATTAAACCACACGGATTCCTTTTTAACAATTCAGACTAACATTGGTTAAAAAAGACTAATGACATGATTTTTACAATAGTGATTATATCAGTAGATTAGGTTATATATGAAACAAGAAGGTTCGATACGTAAGATCTATGATGTTAGAGGCGTTTGCTAAAGTTATCAAATAAAATGAGCTCTAGTGGCAAAAGTTTTGCTGAAAACTTTGGAATTCATGAAGGATCAACTTGTAGTTCCATGTGAATGATGATGATTAATGATGACAATGATGATATTAATCTAATAGTAAGAACTAAAACGAAGAAAATAAGATAGAGGACGACATATAAAGTCAAGTCAGCACACATTCTTTGTAAATTTGTATTTTTTCATAAAGACTTCAATGATGAAAAAATGCATGCAATTTAGTTGTATATAGCATGAGAATACAGTGAAACGCCCAACACTTTAACAAGTGACATCACACCAAAACCTTTAATTATACGTATGGTATAGATTCACACTGGGTAAAGGAGGTGCATACTGGGTATGTGATCACTCTGGATACATGACATTGTGTACAGACCCGATCTATCCTTTAGAAACATCCGACTTTTCGTCTGTAACTCGTCTGAAATTTTACAGCTATCTCTTAATCACCTATCGTTATCTATGTTCACTTTCAACAAATATTTCTTGCATTTCGTTGACCATCTTACTTCCGTGTTAGACGCCGTTGTTAGACAACAAAATTAATTTGATCTAATTTTCTGTCTGTCTCTCTCTCTCCCTCTCTCTCTCTTTCTCTCTATCTCTATCCCTGTAAATCGTAAATATGAACACTACACCAGTACACTGACAGTGTGTCATATCAAGACGGTTTCACAACAAGATCTTTGAATTAGAAATTAAGCGATAGAAACAGTGATCTTATATTTAAAGTCAAAAATGTTGATTGATATAGTAAGCTGAAGAAATACTTAAAACAATAATAGTATTAAGGTTAATTTTTTAGAAGATCGAATATCACTAGAAATCATTAGATTAGTCAAATGTTTACTGTTTTCGTTACCTTAAACTCTCGCGAAATTTTCAAACATCAATATCCATGGCAAATTACCGACACGTTTTTAATTGAAACACCAAAATGACCATTGCTGCATTCATTAATTTCCGACAGCCGAAAATTTGTCGATTTTTCCATACATGTATATGAAAGCCATTAATCTGTTTCTTCCACACTTTTACGTCGGTGTGCGGCAAAGAAATTATTATCATCTTCAGTTACATCATATATCTAACCGGCAAAAATTGAATTCTTTTGGAATTCCCCTTTTGAATTCAGCCTGACTTTATATTTTTGTTCCACGGTTTACCTCTTGACCTATACAAATAAGCTCAGTCTATTTTCAGTTGGTTGAAAGTTTCAAATGCCAGCAAATCTAAATATTTAAGCCTAACCTTTACACACATAAACATACAATCTAAACTATGTGCACAGAAACATATAATTTAAACTGTAGAAAAGCAAATACAATCAAATAAACAGCGCAAAAGCACATGTAATGTAAACTGTATGTAAAACCAATTGCAGTCTAAATTGTACAGAAAAACTGGTACTATGTAAATTGTACATATACACCGTTTATTTTCTCTTTTTGGAATTGTAGATAAGAACAGGTTTAATCTTAAATAATACATAAGTCAAATGCAATCTTAATGTTACATATGGACAGATTAAATCTAGACTGCATATAAAGATAAATATTTTAAGATTAAATACGAGTACAATGTAGACTGTAAATTACAGAGGAGATCTAACAAGTTTGGAAAGACAAGTGCAATGTATATAGATTCTGTACAAATTTATACAAATGATAATCTAAGCGGTATATCAAAGCATATACAGTCTGAAGAAATATGGAATAAAATTGTACATAAAGACGTATACAAGTTATGTGAGACATGCTCTGGCAAAAAGGGGCTAATGCATCTCCATGATCCAGTATGTAAAACAAGTAATCACTCAATTATGTTACATACATTTAGTCCAACAACTGACTTAAAAATGAGGTAGAACGGTCCTTGGCAGGAAATTTACCAAAAGCAAAAAGTTTCGACCCGTGTCCGCGCTGGCTGAGATAGGTCGATAATTTTTGCAGATGCATAAATCTCCCTTTTCACAAACCATAGCTTATATATTGTGTGTACAGTTACAACCACGTAACTGTACGTAAATATTAGGCTCGGAAAAGAAAATGAACGAAATATAAAGTTTCCTTCAGATCAGTGTACCAAAATACTGTAAAGGTTACGACTTGATAAATGCTTTAAAGACAGCATAAACATATGCTGGAGGGTTAGTTATGGAAGAGTATCCATTTTTATGTCGGAGGTTGTAATTGTAGGGTAGAATATATTCAAACTTTTTAACTAACAGAGAAGAAAAAAATACAGATAACAAACAGATAAATAAAGAATAAATGATCTATGCTACGTTCACATCGGTAACTACATTTATATTGCTGTACAAAGAAGTTACTACAGCCTACAGATCGACACATTTGATACTAAAAGCTCTAAAAGGGAAGTAAATGTGTTGTCACCTCTCATCCATTCGTAACGTTTTTCACGAATTATTTCCCTTGTTTGTAACTGAAGGTTATCTGGAATATTCGACCAACGAATTGATTTCTTTCAGCCGTGCTTTGGTTTTTGAATCCCTAACAACGAACATTTGGGGATTCATTTGTATGCTAAATTCAGATGGTGTCGATTTCTAGAGACAGAAACGACGTTATATACATTTAATGACACACAGATGGATGCTGAATTCGCTAATTTTCGACTTCAAGAAGACGCATGATATGCACTAAATACTATTGTTCAACCAATAAAACTGAATGAAATTTCCTGTAAGAGAAAAGTAAGACTCACACAAAAGATAATGTTAACCTCTTTCTCGGATATCTGGACAAGTGCTTGTAAAACTTACGAGTAATAAACCACATGCCTCTGCTCAACTAGGTTCGTTCTCAAACCTTAGATTTTATTAATTCTTGAAATACATATAATTGTATTGAGAAAAGTTGAAATTAAAACTTTAATTCAATAAAGGATATATCAAACTCTTATAAACAGATTAAAGATTTTTTTTATGGATTTGTTTTATCACTACATATTATTTACATGAAATGTCGTAAACTGATACAAGAGCAAATCTGTAAAGTCTTAATGGGTGTTGACTTGATTAGGTGAGGCAAACGAGTACCATGAAATACTTTGACTTTTAGGCTCTCACGTGGAATATGTAGTTGACGTTTAAAATATGCAGAACAGCGACATTTGACATTTTATTTAAGAGAAAAAACAACTCTAGATAGCAAATTTATGATGAACATCTTTACTATTTGTTACAATGTTTTCCTACGCTCCATTATGTGTATCGTATTCAATGAAAAGGTATAACCAATTTCTACTTACTTAAAAAATCTCCTAAGGACGTGGGTTGCTTACTTGGTGTGATCACTGGGGACTTCAAACTTAAAGGCCTCCCTAGAGTATTCTCTTCTGTTGGGGATATCTTGACTCCTGAAAAGTAAAGGTCAAATGAGTTCACCTCATCATGGTCAGCTGAAAGGTAAATATTGATTGCGTTCAGTTAATCAGTGATGGGGTGTGAGCAACAAAAGATCGTTTACATAACAAAAATCTTACTCTGTGTGTGACCAACCGACCTTCTCTTTCCATTGTGTATCAAGAGAGCCTGTGCCAAAATCATTTAGACTGCAATAATTGAACCCGACAGCACATGTTCTAGAACGAAGGATCTATATACAAAGATTTGTAAGTTGTCATTTACAGTCGTTAGTATTCGAACGTGTCGTATCTAATAAGATATCGTCTGTGTACATGTAATTATATCCCTTGACTGCCAAAATCGACAATCTCATCAGTTTTAACAGTGACACGATCATAGCACGACATTCTGTAATACTTTTGTAAGAAGTGCAAAACACCTGTCAAACATACAAAAAATCAAAAAAAGCAAATTTAACATAAAGTTTTTGGGCATTCGAAATCAAATGTTTATTATGAAACAATGTGAGTCTCATGTGAGGTGACAATCTAATAGACAAAGAAGCATGTCCTCTAGTGATGTATGCAGAGTGAAGCAGTTTGCTCTGGGAAGGAAGAGAAAGGACATCACGACTATGGATCTTTGAGAAGGAAAGAAGCTGATAAGAAACAATGAAGAGAAAGACAGGCGTTCAGAGCAACAGACTTATACCTCTGTGGGCTTTGTTGACATTGCTACCAGTGATACCATCCAGTTTCAAAGGTTCTACTCTCGCCCCAATAGGTTTGCTCAATTTAGTTGGCCTCATGTTTGGAAACTTATTTGTTGTGTACTTTCCGGGTGGATTGAGAGGTGGACCCCGATATGGCAGCTTTAACTCCAAGTTCTCTTCTACTTGACCATTCAGTTTTCCTTTATCAGTCGTCTCATTATAGATATTTGTGGTAATCTCTCCTAAATTATTTACAAAGTCTTCCAGTCTGGCCTGATCAATTCCGGCATTAAAACTTATTTCAACAGGCTCTAGAGATCTCGTGATATTATCTGATTGAACAAGTAGTTCTAATTTGGTTAAAACTGTAGGTTTTAACTGTATGAACTCTGGTTTGTTGGTAAATACCAGCATTCTTGAAGAGTAATTACAACAATTTTCCATCTGTGATTTCTCTTTCTGTAACAGATCTAACTGTCTAATGACATCGGCCTTTCTTTGTTGACAAATCACATCTACTCGCTGCTTTAGCTTATCCTTTCTCTCTTTTATTAACTTTTCCAAATTGAGAAATACTTTGTCGATTTCTGAAACAATGTCAGCTTGAGTTTTGTCAATAATTGTGCTTTCAGACTCCAAACTTTTAGCATTTGAACTTATATCAGCTATCTTATTCAGTAACTCGCCTATCTTTCTTTCAACAGCGTGTTTATTTTCATCATAGATTTCGCTTAGATTTCGTATGACATGCCCTGCTACTTGGCACTGATTTCCTACAACACACTGGGTACAAACTGGCCTGTCACAGCCTGGGCTGTCACAGTAGAAGGAATAAGGTTGGTCTTCGTGTCCAGGAATACAGCACATTTCTTTTCGACTAAAATTTTCTATTCCGGTAGACTTGAATTCTTCAATAGACAAAACGGCATGGCGTCGGGTGATTTGCGTTCTTTTGTGGGCATTTGTACATTCTTTGCACAGAAATACATAACAGTCCTTACAAAAAGTCTCACCCCTACTGTCCTCGGGACAATCGAAGCATTTAATGCTTGAAGACTTTCTCTGAATCTTGATCATATCCATCATATTACACATGGTGCTGTCTTTTAGCAACTCTAGATCGTTTGGTAGTTGGTGTTCCTCATTGCAAAGTGAACATTGGAGTATGGCACCGCGCATACTGTTCAGCGCACAGTCTTTGCAAAGTGTCTGTAAACACGGTAGTAGTTTTGGAGACCTTTCATTTTCGTCGTATTCGTTATTACAAATGTTGCACAGAATTATGTCGTCATCCAAATCGTCGAGGTTCACCATTTTGAATCTCTGACGGATCTATTATAACATATAAAAGACATTTGTTAAATGCATTTCTCTTGGAAAAATGTATAGGTGATAAAATAATTTATGATTCCACATTCTTTTCACGTGCAGTTCTGTAGGCCTCAGTTCTATCCAGCTATACAGGCGATGATTTACATTTTGTCAAAGATTGAGATATATAGGTTCTGACCTAAGTTGGCCTTTGAGACAAAATTTTGCTAAACGAATGTAGAAAAAGTTATCAAGCGAGTCTCTGGCGGGCTTGATAACATTTTTGTGGGCGATGTTAATAAATGATTATCTCAAAGGCCAACGAATGTCAGACTTATTTTATTACAAAACGAGGTCGGGGAATTGTAGGTTGGACTATGCAAAACTATTCATGCTCACGTTGTATTTTCCAAGGATAAAACCCCATTAAGTTCTAGAAAGAAGTATTAATGGTGTCACATATGACGTCACACAATGCTTATCTTAAAAGTGTGTAAGATAAGAAAAATTCGGCATGGGTACTAATATATTGCACTGAAACAAGGACGATTATATTATGCAATGAAATAAATCATGTTTTTTTCACAAGTCCATAACAAAATGGATAAGAAAACTTTACACGAGACAAAAACACTTTGAAAGGATTGATTATGATTCTTGTACATGTATTAACTGTTAACAAGAGGAAAGTTGAGAACGTTCGAATGGAGTCAAACATCGATGCATCTTTTTTTTTTTTTTTTTAATTTCAGTTTTTGTTTTCTTGTAAAAAAAAACTTAAGCCTGTATGCGATTCCGTGTATTGTAAGATGAAAGATTTAAATGTGCACAAAATAATCTCGTTTTAACGACCCTGAAGAAAATGGTTTTTGAAAACTTTGTGTGAAAAGGGATAAATGCTGGCAACCACTACCTATTTAAAGTTATAATCTGAAGAATAGGTTTGGTCTAGAACGGTAAAGTAAAGGTTGGGTTTAGAATAGTCGTTGAATATGGACCTTAAAGGCCCACTAGCGGCCAAAACTAAACGACTCGGATGTCACAACCACACCATTTAAAAGTATGGATTTTATTATGAGCTTAACATTGCCTTACAGTATGGTATGTCAGAGTTTCTAGACTGAAAGTTGGCAATTTCAATTATAGTTTTCCAGACTTTTTTTCTTGTCAGCGACTGGAACTTTGACAGATCGCACTGTAACACACTGTCGGGTTCATGATAATGTCCATCGTTTTAAATTGTCTGGCTTTAATTTGCTTGTAATGTAACCCCGAATTATTTACACTTGGCCTTTCTTATTGGATATTTATCGACTAAGTCTGTGTTAATCTTTATTTTGAATTTGGGAAAGCAGCTAGCAGCGAGTGGCGAAGTAAGAATATTGTGCTAAGTACTGGCAACAGAAATTCAGGAAAAGCATGGATAGGTGCTATGGCCGCCGCGATATAAATGAAATAATGTCGGACACGGCGCTATATACAGTTAATCTGACAAAAAGGGGTTTAATGTATATCTTCGTGATGCATAATACCAAGTAAGTAATCATTTGATAATGGATCCATAAAGTCCATTTTGTCTAACAACCAGTTGAATCATGAGGTAAACTTGTCTTTTTACATGCAGGAAATTGACCAATAGCAAAAATTTTCGGCCCAGGTCAGCCTGCGCGGACTGCGCAGTCTGACCTGGGTCGATACTTTTTGGCAAATGCATTAAACCACTTATCACAGAGCATGGCCTAAATATGCTTAAACACTCCCAAAGCTGCAGTTTAGAATCTAACTTGTTCTAATTACGTTTATAAATACAATTGCGACAATAGAGTATGCAAGTCTTGGCACTGTTTCAGCAAGATATAATCCTAAGGCTTACAACCGTGCTTGATTTGTTTGTTAAAAGCTACTATAGTTAGTTTCTGTCTAATTTACATGAGCCATGCTCTGGCAAAAGGGGCTTAATGCATCTCCATGATGTATAATACCAAGCAAGACATTACATAGAGATCCATAAAATCCATTTTTGTCGAACAACCGACTAAATCATAAGGTAGACTGGTCATTTGACATACAGAAAATTGACCAACAGCGAAAAGTTTCGGCCCAGGTCAGCCTGCGCGGACTGCGCAGGCTGACCTGGGTCGATACTTTTCGCAGATGTATTAAGCCCCCTTTTCATAGAGCACGGCTCACTTAAATATTTGAGCCATCTTGCGGCCATGCTCCAGCAATAGGGGATGTAATGCATTTGAAAACAGTATCGACCCAGGTCGGCCTGTGCAATACGCACAGGTTAATTTTCTGCATGTCAAAGGACCTGTTTACCCTAGGATGTAGCCGGTTGTAGGACAAAATGGATTTTTAGTTTCATAAATATGTTATGTTTTCTTTGATATGAGGCATCGCAAGATGCATTTAGCCCCCATTTTACAAAGGATGGCTCATTTCTTTGGTGTAAGGACAGGAAAAAACATTTTAGAGTGGCTTTATCTTATACCAAATAATCCCGTGATTTAACCCTTAAATAGAAAGCATTTTAAAAAAGTTGTGAAGACCATGCTCTTTCTCTTTTTCTCCCACAATATTTTCCCCCGTGTTACAAGCAAATTTCACCATTTGAACCGCTTTTAATTTGTCGTTTTCAAATGCTTATAGTATGGACGTATCCGAAATTTTGTCGACTGCTAAAAACACCTCTTAATCCTTAGGCTGCTAGGGGCGACTTACTGACCTTTTGCGAACAGTGTAGATCAAGATCAGACTGCACAGAACGTGCAGTCTGATCTTGACCTACACTGTCCGATAAGGAGATCTCTTTCTCCCCCCCCCCCCCCCAAAAAAAAAAAAACTTCTGAAATAGCAAAATCTTGGTTGTTACTATCGGCTTGAAAGTTTCTTTTCACTTTTTAACAGGATATGAGTTAAGCTTTCCGTTGAATTTATGGTTAACGGGGATTGGCTTCTCTGTGTCATAAAACAGCTTTACACTTCGCACAATGCATTGCGACAGTCTGTGAAAATATTGACAGTTACTTATATCCTAACATTTTCTTTCTGCTTGCCGAACGTACCCCTAATAGATTCATCCCTTTGCCAAAAAATCCGAGTTGAACGACGCTGTGCACAGACGCTTTTTGATAACATTGTGGGATAGGGAAAAACAAAACCTGTCAAGCAGCATTTTCTCTCTCTCCCACAGTGTTTTGTCTCCCTTTAAAGAAAAAGAAAAATCATCAAATGAGCCATAATTTTGTTTGCCTGCGAATGAGTCAAACTCTGTGAAAAGGTAGTTTAATGCATCTGCAAAAAAATATCGACCCATGTCAGCCTGCGTGGACTTTTTGCATGTAGAAGGATCAGTCTATCTCATGATTCAGTTGGTTGTTAGACAAAATGGATTTTATGGATCCATAATTATGTGATGTCATCTCGACAGTGTTCATTCCTCTCTCATCGCTTAACTTGTTTCCGACGATGTTCATGTGAGAAAGCAACCAGTGTGAGAAAGCAACCAGTGGCTGGGAAAAAGTGATGTATGAAGTCGTGTAAAAGAAAGTCGTCGACAGTCATGGACTCATGAGACTCATGACAAGCATAGAAAAGCGTAAAGGCAGGTGTGATGACTGAAATAATGTTGAAAACAGCGTTATATACCAAACAAAATGCACGTTAGCTACGAAAGTTTAAAGCCAAGTCCCTTAATATCCCTTTATGTGTGAGCCAAAGTCTGGCAAAAGGCGGTTTAATGCATAATACCAAGCAAGTCATCACATAATTATGGATCCATAAAATTCTTTTTGTCTAACAACCGACTGAATCATGAGAGAGACCGGTCCTTTGACAACGCAGAAAATTGACCAATAGCAAAAAGGTTCGACCAAGGTCAGCCTGCGCGGACTTAGCAGGCTGGCCTGGGCCGAAACTTTTTTGCAATTGCATTAAACCCCCTTTTCACAGAGCATGGCTAATATATTATGATACGAAAGTAACTTGTAATCTAGCCTGATTCATATCTCTCCGAAATAATAAATCATAATGTTATGGAGAAAAAAACATAGGCTACAGGAGTGTCAGAACGAGGTGTGGTTGCGTCATCTCTGAGATGGATCTGACCCCTCTCTCTCTCTCTCTCTCTCTCTCTCTATTTCAACGCAAAAATGCATCGAAAAGAAATGTATCATTAAAAAAGAAATAAAGACAGCATTTACAGCATTTACAAGTACCTCTGGATTCATATCCATTATCAAACAAAACCTGACCAATTCATAAATCTCTGAGACGGGTGTTGCACCTCTCTCCCTCTCTCTCTCTCTCTCTCTCTCTCTCTCTCAACGAAAAGATAAAAGCAATTTATCATGAAAAAACAAATAAAGACAACATTTGTAACTACCGTAGGATTCATATCCATTATCAAACAAAACCTGATTAATTCATAACTTGAACTTTGTAACAGTCACATATAATAACGCCGAAACGAGCAAATAATGCTCCCCGTCTGAACGTAGAGAACATAGATCATGTCTAAACGAGATATTTAATGCCTCCTTACCTTCATCAATAATCAATATTTTGAAATCGATATTCAACTTTGGAATGCTTCTAAAGAAAAATCGATTGTAACATAACATACCTGTCTGTTTACTCACAAACCAAATTGGAAGATAATTATGGCGTTTTCGGGTTTTTTGGTTGTTTATATTTCGTCTGAAGCACTTCAGTATAATAGATTTGAATACTATGTGTGGTACAGTGTATACTTATATCACTGCGTTTGGAATGCTAGATTTCTCTTTACCGCCATAATCGGTAGTATAGTTAATCCAGATTAAATCTGCTTAAAGAAGAAAAGATTTTATTCTATTGACTTTAATTTTGATTTTAATTCACAGAGTCAGCAAAACACCTCGGAAAATGTAGAAATCTGGGTCCGTATTCACTAACCATTCTTAAGAATATTCTTAGTCTTATTCTCCAAGATTTTCTACATTTAAAAGTAACACAACTCCTGATTGGCTAAACCATTTGGTTTAGCCAATCTGGAGTTGTGTTACTTTCAAATGTAGAAAATTCTGGAGAACAAGACAAAGAATGTTCTTAAGAATGGTTGGTGAATACGGACCCTGGATATGCATCTAGGTCCGTATTCAGCAACCATTCTCAAGAACATTCTTGGTCTAACTATAGGTTTAGAAAGTAATACAACTTCTGGTTGGCTAAACAATAAACATGTACATGTGTGGTTCTGCATATTATGACCCATAATTAATGAGACATCTTCATATGATGAAAAGAGTCTGATATTCATTGGCTCTTTAGATAAACTATCATTAAACTCGTCTATGAAAAATGTTATAAAGCTCGCCAGAGGCTCGCTAAACAACATTTTTTTCTAGACACATTTGAAAAAATTATCTCAAATGCCAACTCATGTCAGATCCTATATATCTCTAACGATTCGTGTTGGCAAATTTCACTTGCCAATGTAAACGTAACAGTAAAAAGAAAGGGATTTCAAAACATAACTATCTAAAATCATTTCTTAATAACAAACCTCTTTAACCCTTCTCCAAACAAGCCCTGGTTTTCACGTGTCTGCAGTACAAGTCTTTTGACAACACTGTGCGAAAAGGAGAAATTGCTCGTAACGAGCAATTTCTTCCTTTCCCACAGTGTTTTCTACTCTTTTTGAGAACTTTCTGCCATTTTCATCAAATTTAAAATTGTCGTCTGCAAACTCTTTCAATTTGGACCAGCCCAAAATTTGTCGTTTGGGAAAGGGTTAAGAAAGATTTATAACAAAATTGAAAATCGATAAACTTAGGAAAACAAAATTGTTGACTGCTCCCGCGTAAATAAATATGACAGATAACGAATCCACCCGTGTTTGCAAATCAAGATCAGACCGTAGAAAACATACATTCTGATCTTTGATCTGCACCCTCCGATATGGTAAGATTCTTCCGAAGAAATGGTCTTTGACAGTGTATATTTCGGTCTTATACTATCTTTGGAAATTCCCATAATTCAGCTCATTTAGCAATTTAATGATTAAAAAAAAAATGAGCATTTTTCCAATTCATTGGATTTTCAGAAAGGTTGTTTTATGTACATAGCTTTCAACAACGTACAGTGCTTTATGTTAAACATTGAAATTACCCTCGGAGGTTCTGCGTGGCTCTGTGGTAAAGTGAAGGAATCGTAATCTGGTGACCCGGGGTTCGATCCTCACAGGAAGCAATGAGTTTCTCGTGGGATGGTCTTTCGGCAAGACTCTTTAGAACCCTAGTGTATTACTGGTGAAACACGGGAAATACATGAATACGTGAGCTGTCGCCGTGACTGAAATAGTGTTGAAAGTGGCATAAAGCACCATTCAATCAATTCAGTAAAATTACCCTCATGAAATGGATCTTTTTAGTTATGAAAATCAGTCAATATAATGCATTTGTAAAGTTGATTTAACCATAATATATTACAGAATAGGGCGTAGTGTAGAGCAAAGATCAAACTGCACATTCTCTGCATTCTGATCTTGATCTACACCGTCTGCAAGAGCCATGACAATTGTTCTAGGCTCTCTCAGGAATCAAGTTCTAACCTTATTATGATATTCGAACAAACTCTGTCTGATAATCCTAAGCTTTAATCCTTATCCTGGTAAGTAAGTGAAATGAAACTTTCAAGCTGATAGTAAAAACACAAATTCTGCTTTTTAAAGGTATTATTTTTGGGAAAGATATTCTACTATAATCGGACAGTGTAGATCAAGATCAGACTGCACGTTCTGTGCAGTCTGATCTTGATCTACACTGTCCGCAAAAGGTCCTTGAGTTGCGCTTAGCAGTCAAAGGGGTTAACGATCCTGAAGGAAAAGAAGGCTTTTGAAGACATGGGGGGGGGGGAACACTGGTAACCAGCATTTGCTTTTTCCTACAATGTTTTCTTCTATATGAAAAATAAATTCTCTCATTTAAGACACGTTTGAATTTTAACAAGTATATTATTATTATTATTATTATATTTGGTATGGATTCAACCCTTTACGTACCAGTCTAGTGTTGTAATAACCCTGAAAAAGGAAGGTTTTCGAAAACATTGTGAGAAAAGAAGACATTGCCGGTAACTAACATCTTTTTTTTTTTTCCCACAATGTTTTCTACCTATTTAGAGACAAATTTACTCATTTGAGACCTATTTAAATTTGGACAAGTCTATCTTTCTTTCGTTTGATAAAGAGATTACTCTTTTCAAAACGAAAAAAAAAAATCTAGATTTGTCTTGAAGGTATTTCAAACGACAATTTGATTGTCGCGCAAATGATAGGGTTTATCTTTGAAAAGTTAGTAAACATTGCGGAAAAATAAGAAAATAAAGGCTGGTTACCGGCTTGTTCTCCTTTTCCCACAGTGTTTTAAAATCCTTCATTCGCCAAGATTGTTAAAACTCGGGATTGCACGGTAAATAGTTAACCCTTTACCACACGACGAGAATTTATACCAGTTCAAATTGAAAGCATTTGCAGACAACAATTTCAATGTGGTTCAAATGATGCGATTTTTCTTTGATAGGGTAGAAAACATTGTGGGAAAAGGAGAAAATGCTGGTTACCAGCATTTTCTCCTTTTCCCACAATGTTTTCAAAAGGCTTCTTCCCCAAGGGTGTTAAAAGTCGGGATTGTGTGGTAAAGGGTTAAGGCAATTGGCCAATTTTACTTGGCATTTTTCTTATCCGATAATTCCCATTGATACAGCGAGTTAAAAACTCCTTGCCGCTCAATGCTGACATTTAACGAACCTAATGAAGAAGCCTTTTGAAAACATTGTGGGAAAAAGAGAAAATGCTGGAAACCAGCATTTTCTCCTTTTCCCCCACAATGTTTTCTACCCAACTAAAGGCAGATATCATCATTTTTGCAACATTTAATTTGTCGTCTGCAAATGTTTTTCAAATTGGACCAGTCTAGCATTTTGTCGTATGGTAAAGGGTTAAACACTCCTTACGAGACGACAATATTTTAAGACTCGTCCAAATTGAAAGCGTTTGCAGACGATAAAGTAAATTTGACTCAAATGATGGAGCATGTCCTTGAAAAGCTAGAAACCATTGAGGGAAAAAAAGAAATTGATGATTATCAACATTTTCTCCTTTTCTCACAATATTTTCAAAAGCCTTCTTCATCTGGGTTGTGAAAACTCAAGATTGTTAGGTAGAAGATTAAAGCAAAGAAAAAAAAAAAGATTGTATCAGTATTTCGACATAAATACCTTAACTCTTTACCAAACGACAAAATTTTGTACTCAGCCAAATTCAAAGCATTTGCAGACGGCAAATTTAAGGTAGCTAAAATGACGATTTCTGTCTTTAATAGGGTAGAAAACATTGTGGTGAAAGGAGAAAATGCTGGTTACCAGCATTTTCTTCTTTTCCCACAGTGTTTTCAAAAGCCATCTTCTCCTGGGTCGTGAAAAAAGCGGGATTGTTAAGTAAATGTTTGTTAAACACCTTTCTCCTACTTCTAAAATTTCATTATTTCATGCGCGTCCTTTGAACGAGTTTCAGAAAACATTTCGACGTATGAAATGGAGTGGTCAGTTTCAACGATATCTATATCACATTGTCGCATAACAGAAATTCCAAAATTTCAGATTCTTTCAGCTTACATGTTTTCTAGCTCGCTTGAATTCCGACTTTGTGAGGGAGGTTTGAACTCTCTACCCGAGGACACCTTTTAGACTTGCCCGAATTGAAAGCAGTTGCAGACGACAAATTAAATGTTACTCATAACATGAAATTTGTTTTTTCAGCGAATAGCAAACATTGTGGGAAAAGGACCCAGCATTCTCTTCTTTTTCCGCAATGTTTTCTATCTTTAATTCTCGAGTAGGATTGTTAATATAAAAGGGAATGTTTGGTACATGTATACGGCTAAACAGGGTACTCTAATAACTGTTCTCTATTTAAAGATTTGTTTACATATCGGTGCGGCCAAGTAGATATACATAGAGTTAGTATAAGAACCTCTTTCATTTAGCTCAGATCAGTCTAGATAAAGATATTTGATTGATGGACTGAAAATTGTTTGGCTTTTTACAGTCGTGTCGACATTATATCAGTTATTTCACGATGAATGTGCATTATCGTATGAATAGTACAGTAAGTGGCCTTTAATATTTCATCGAATTCCCATTGACTTAGGTGTATTTTTCAGTGTGTCAGAAAATTAATTACGTTGCTTCTCATCATGCAATCATAAGGAAAACTATAATGATAGAAAGCGATGTTACTGGAGCTATTTACATAAATATGCTATTTGTGACCCTGGCCTGACATCAAAGTTGTAGCTCTCTAAAACATACTGGTGTTATATTTCCGCTAATTTTGGCGGCTTCGCCATTAACGTCGATGTAAAAAAGAAACTTTCTTTTTTCGAAAATATTGACCACATTTTAAACAGCTGCATTTATATAATATTACACAGTGTCGAGTCTGAAACTATATATTTCAATGTAGAATTAATTTGGTGCATTTTCATACAAGTTTCATAACTATGGCTTATGTCATTAAGCTAAAATGAATCGAAAAGTAAAGTTAGAAATACATGTAAGTCAATGCGGATTCGGACTTTGATGAAATATTTATGGCCACTAACTGTAAGTGTTTTCAACTGTTTTCTACGGTATAGCATTTAAATATCAACGGGACCAGTGTACATGTCTATGTGGTGCTATACTAGCTCCATTAAAGATACATATATACTCGTTTTCAGCCAGTCTTTAACCCATTTCATCTTTATTTTATGGAACTATGATCATTCTTATCCTTGTATCTTCATGCCAAATGTTGCCCCTGACCCCTGCAAGGTTGCATACATTACGACGGATAGAAAATGCATGTCATTTTTTGGTAGCCTTCAAAGAAATCACCGTTGTTGTTTTCTGGTTTAAATGATGGCAAATCCCTTGACTTTCTCAATCCCTTATACCATGGATATTGTTAGTACATGTTTCACTGCATATCGTTGAAAAATGGAATTTTCAATTTGTTTTATTTTTCAAATTTAGCTGTTAATCCTAATCCTAGCAGACTGACCTGGGCGGAAACTTTTCGCTGTTGGTCAATTTTCTGTATGTCCAAGGACTAGTTTACCTCATGATTAAATCAGTTGTTAAAATAAGTGGCTATTATGGATCCATAATTATGTGATGGTTTGATTGGTATATGGATCACGGGGATGTACCAAGCCCCCTTTTGCCAGAGCATGGCTCAATTTAAGTGACGCATCATCCAGTGATCTCTAACTTACGTACATGTAGTTTGATTAAATTGTGTCTGTGGAGTGTCTTTATTTCTCACGTGTTTAACTTCGCTCTCAAGGTTATTTAAGTTATATCTACCCGACAAGTACACCTATTCATGCTTTCCTGGAGTTTCTTTTCCAGCACTTCACACAACATTCTTTCCAAGTCACTGGCAGCTTTCCTACAAACACATCGTCGAAACACTGTTCAGCTGTGAGAGAAGAATGAATCCTGTCGCATTGACATTAATTTGGACGAGCTGGAACTCGAATCAGCGGCCCCTGGATTTCAGGCCCTGCTCTGAGAGAGGGTCCTGAGTGCCTCAGTGGTAAAATGTTAGACTCTTAAACTGAAGGCTGCGGGCTCGCGCCCCACTGGAAACACTGGGTTTTTCGCGGATTTGTCCTTGTGCAAGACACTTCAGAGCCCTAGCCTAGTACTGGTGAAATCCATGACATACATAACAAGCGAGATGCCGCCGTGATATGACCGAAATAATGTTAAAAGTGGCATCAATCAATCAATTAATCAATCAATCAACAGGCCCTGCTTGTTACCGACTGGGCTTCTAGATCCACTCAATAGAGGAGAATCCCACAGAAGTATACAGAGGACATTTCCACTCTAAACAGTCATGCTTTTAGAATCATCCTAACCATGTAGACGGAATTTTTGATAAAAGAAGTAAATAAATCTTGTCGATTAACTGTTAAGGCATTACAGAGTTATCTTTCTTGGTGGGGGGGGCGTGTGTTTGATGTGGGGGGGGGGGGGGGGGGGGGGGCGAGGGGGTGGCTATAAAGTTACCCTAGCAATTTGACCGATTTTGAAAAAAGGTTTTAGAGGCAATTGATCATAGCCATACTGATGGTAGATTTTATTTGGTTTTGTTTGGGATTGTTAACACCCTCTGTAACACCCCCTCCCCCCCCCCCCCCCCCCAAAAAAAAAAAATCAACAAATAAAAAAAATATAGAATAAATAGATAAGTAAATAAATACTTCTTTTCAGTCTGTTCACTAAATTTGTGAGTTGTATTTACACAGGTGAATGAGCCAGGCTCTGTGAAAAGGGTGTTGATGTGTTGAAACTTTTTGCTTTTGGTAAATTTGATGCATGTCCAATGACCATTCTATCTTATGATTTTGTCGGTTGATAGACAAAATGGATTTTATGGATCCATAATTATGTAAAAACTCCTTTTTGCCGGAGCACTGTTCTCAAGCAATTGGCGTTATAATGCTATTCTTTAAGTCTATCGTTAAAGATAAAGATATGAGCCATGCTCTGGCAAAAGGGGGCTTAATGCATCTCCGCAATGCATGATACCAGGCAAGTCATCACATAATAAGGCAGAGCTCCAGATTAAGGGAGTGATTTTGATTTCAAAATTGAAAATATTAATCATTCTCCACTAAACCCTATGTTATGAGTATTCATTAAAATCGTCTCACCATTCTAACGAGTACCCACAACATAGGGTTTGGAAGAGAAATAATGGGCCTAGAACCGACTCTATCATAAGTTAAACTGGTCATTTGACATACAGAAAAACTGACCAATAGCGAAAAGTTTCGGCCCATGTCAGCCTGCACGGACTGCGCAGGCTGACCTGGGTAGATACTTTTCGCAGACGCATTAAGCCCCCTTTTCACAGAGCATTGCTCATACAATAATACTTTTTTCATAAGCCTTTTTTATCGCTCCTCGTAGATCTCTATTCAAATTCCCCCAATACCGTATAACTTTATCTGCACCACTAAACTACAAAGTAACTCTTCTGAAGTAGATGATATAGATCTAAACGGGAAATATTTTATACAGGGAAACAACATCGTACTTTTTTGTTCTATCATTTCGCACTATTATTCATACACATCATGAGCCATATTTAATATACCATTTTTTTTGCTGTATTCAGAGTTATCGTGAGCAAATTATACGAGTCCCATACAACTGTAATATGAGCCACGCTCTGGGAAAAGGGGGCTTTATGCATCTCCGTGATGCATCGTACAAAGCAAGTCATCACATGATTATGGTTCCCTTAATTACATTTTGTCTAACGACCGGTTGAATCCCGGGGTAGAAGGATGCTTGGACAAGCAGAAAATTTACAAACAGCAAAAAGTTTTGGCCCATGTCAGCCTGCGCGAGACTGCGCAGGCTGGCAAGGGTCGATACTGTTTGCAGATGCATTAAACCCCCTTTTCACAGAGCATGGCTCATATATTGATAGAAAGAAAGCTATTGTTTAGTTTGTTTGGAAAACAATGGAAACGATGTAGAAAGACTGGTCTGCAGATATCAGTAGGAACACCGGGGAAACAGTAGAGTTCCGTTTCATGACACTTTTGAGAACAGCGTAGACCAGGATCGGACGGCACAGAACTTGGGGTTACTAGTATTTCGTCCCTTTCCTCTGTTTCAGAGACATATATCATCTTTTTAGCTACGTTAAATTTGCTGGAGACTAGCATTTTCTCCTTTTCCCAAAATGTTTTCTACCATTTCAAAGACAGAAGTTATCATTTACGATACATTTGAGCTGTGCTCTGTGAAAAGAGGGCTTAATGCATCTGCAAAAGATATCGACCAGGTCAGCCTGCGCAATGTGCGCAGGCTGACCTGGGCCGGCACCTTTTGCCTTTGGTCAACTTTATCCTTGTCAAAGGACCCATGATTCAGTCAGTTGTTCGACAAAGTAGATTTTATGGATCCATGTTTTAAGTCACGACTTGCTTGGTATAATGAATCATGGAGATGCATTAAGTCCCTGCTTGGTATAATGTATGACGGAGATGCATTAAGTCCGTAGTTGGTATAATGTATCACGGAGATGCATTAAGTCCCTGCTTGGTATAATGTGTCACGGAGATGCATTAAGTCCCTGCTTGGTTTAATGTATGACGGAGATGCATTAAGTCCCTGCTTGGTATAATGTATCACGGAGATGCATTAAGTCCCTGCTTGGTATAATGTATCACGGAGATGCATTAAGTCCCTGCTTGGTATAATTTATCACGGAGATGCCTTAAGTCCCTGATTAGTATAATGTGTCACGGAGATGCATTAAGTCCCTGCTTGGAATAATGTGTCACGGAGATGCATTAAGTCCCTGCTTGGTATAATGTGTCACCGAGATGCATTAAGTCCCTGCTTGGTATAATGTATGACGGAGATGCATTAAGTTCCTGCTTGGTATAATGTGTCACGGAGATGCATCAAGTCCCTGCTTGGTATAATGTATCACGGAGATGCATCAAGTCCCCGCTTGGTATAATGTATCACGGAGATGCATTAAGTCCCTGCTTGGAATAATGTGTCACGGAGATGCAGTAAGTCCCCGCTTGGTATAATGTATCACCGAGATGCATTACGTCCCCGCTTGGTATAATGTATCACGGAGATGCATTAAGTCCCTGCTTGGTATAATGTGTCACGGAGATGCATTAAGTCCCCGCTTGGTATAATGTGTCACGGAGATGCATTAAGTCCCTGCTTGGTATAATGTATCACGGAGATGCATTAAGTCCCTGCTTGGAATAATGTGTCACGGAGATGCATTAAGTCCCTGCTTGGTATAATGTATCACGGAGATGCATTAAGTCCCTGCTTGGTATAATGTATCACGGAGATGCATTAAGTCCCTGCTTGGTATAATGTATCACGGAGATGCATTAAGTCCCTGCTTGGTATAATGTATCACGGAGATGCATTAAGTCCCTGCTTGGTATAATGTATCACGGAGATGCATTAAGTCCCTGATTGGAATAATGTGTCACGGAGATGCATTAAGTCCCTGCTTGGTATAATGTGTCACGGAGATGCATTAAGTCCCTGCTTGGTATAATGTGTCACGGAGATGCATTAAGTCCCTGCTTGGTATAATGTGTCACGGAGATGCATTAAGTCCCTGCTTGGTATAATGTGTCACGGAGATGCATTAAGTCCCTGCTTGGAATAATGTATCACGGAGATGCATTAAGTCTCTGCTTGGTATAATGTGTCACGGAGATGCATTAAGTCCCTGCTTGGTATAATGTGTCACGGAGATGCATTAAGTCCTGCTTGGTATAATGTATCACGGAGATGCATTAAGTCCCTGCTTGGTATAATGTGTCACGGAGATGCATTAAGTCCCTGCTTGGAATAATGTATCACGGAGATGCATTAAGTCCCTGCTTGGTATAATGTGTCACGGAGATGCATTAAGTCCCTGCTTGGTATAATGTATCACGGAGATGCATTAAGTCCCTGCTTGGTATAATGTGTCACGGAGATGCATTAAGTCCTTGCTTGGAATAATGTATCACGGAGATGCATTAAGTCCCTGCTTGGTATAATGTGTCACGGAGATGCATTAAGTCCCTGCTTGGTATAATGTGTCACGGAGATGCATTAAGTCCTGCTTGGTATAATGTGTCACGGAGATGCATTAAGTCCCTGATTGGAATAATGTATCATGGAGATGCATTAAACACCCCCTTTTTTCATAGCATTGCTCATTTATTTTGTCGTCAAGAAATGCCTTGAATTTCGTCTAGTCCAGAATTTTGTCGTTTGGTAAAGAGTTAACCCTTATCCTGCTAAATAAGTGAAATGAAACTTTCAACTGGTTAGTAAAAACCCGAATTTAGCTATTTCAAGGGTATTTTTGGGGAGGAAAGATATCTCCTTATCGGATAGTGTAGATCCAAGATCAGACTGCACGTTCTGTGCAGTCTGATCTTGATCTACACTGTCCGCAAAAGTTCGGTGAGTCGCGCTTAGCGGCCTAAGGGCTAACTACAAATCGAGAGGAAAACTACACTCCAAAGTGCCCGGGAAGGAGATAAATTGAATCTCTTGATAGGTAGGTCATAGGTTTAATTGCAAGCCATGGCATAAGAAAAGCAACCTTTTACCCTTTACCGAGCCCGATAATTCAGCCAGTAATGTGCAGGACCTGAGACCAGGGGGGTCCTGACCAGGGGTCCCTGGTTCGTATCCAAAGCGGCTCGGCCAATTTCTTTCCGATGATTGATGACAGTCATTGTCACAGGTTTCATTCCCCTCTCACCGCTGATCATTGTTGATTCAACGGTCGTTATGTGGGAAAGCAACCAGTGGCTTCGGGGAGAATATTGTGCGAAATCATGGTAAAAGAAACTTCGAGAAAGCATGAATAGGTACACTGGCCGCGTTGAAAACGGCTTTAGACAATATAAAAACAAACAATGTTGACCCTTTACCAACCAATCCCTAATTTTGAATGACTTGCAGGAAGCAAGCTTCAAAATACTTCGGACGGTCGATGACAACCATTAGATTTTGTCACCTTTTCCCCCTTTCCCAGGATGTTTTCTGTACTACTAAAAACAAATCTTCCACTGGCGCAATGTTTCAATTCTTGTCGTATGCCAGTTCTTTGAATTTGGACGAGTCTACAATTTTGTCGTTTGGTACAAGAGTTAACGCCTTACCAAACGATGATTATTAGGCCCGCAACATGCGAAATGGGACCTTCGGACATTTGCGTAAAGTGTCGTCTCGGATTAGCCTGCGCAGTCCGCGCAGGCTAATCGGAGACGACACTTTACGACTACATAAGATTTTTTCATGCAGTAGACTATCGTGAAACAGAAAATCGCTCAAAAACGGGTTAGTCACAGGCTTATCTGGGACGACACACTTTTACGCATATGTCCGAAGGCCCCTTTTCGTGTGTTGCACGCCATTTAGACTTGGCAAACATTGACAACATTCACAGGATACAAAGGAGTCATGCTCTGGCAAAAGGGGTCTTATTGCTTCTCCGTGATCTATTATCCCACACAGTTCATCTCATAAAGTTCTGTGGATCAATAAGTCTCTAACAAAAGACTGGATCACGAGTTACACTGGGTCTTGGACATGCAGAAAATTTACCAAAAACCAAAAAGTTTCGGCCCAGGTCAGCCTGCGCTGACTGTGCAGGCTGATCTGGATTGATACTTTTTGCAGATACATTAAGCCCTCTTTTTCTTTAATGAAGGAATGTTCCTTTTACAGGGTAGAAAAGATTATGAGGAGAGGAGAAAATGATAATTACGAGGACTTTGTATTTGTCTCACAATGTTTTCAAAGGTTTATTTCTGTAGGGTCGTTAAAACCCAGTATTGTTGGGCAAAGGGTAATTTGCATTAATAGTAATGTCTCCCACTTTACCCCTTAAATATATGTGGCTAAATAAGTTGAAAGAAAAAATTCAGCTAATTATAAAAAAGAAATAAATCCAATTTCAAAGTTCTTATTGCTGCAAAAAATACTTCCGTATAGGACAGTGTAGATCCAAGATCAGACTGCACGTTCTGTGCAGTCTGATCCTGATATACACTGTCTGCAAAAGTGCGCTAAGTCGCGGTTTATAACCTAAGGGTTAACTCGTTTTTACACTGAATTCAATGAGATTTTGTATATCAATTATCTCTGCAAAAAATACATCCGTATCAGACGGTGTAGATCAAAGATCAGATTGCACATTCTGTGCAGTCTGATCTTAATCTACACTGTCCACAAAAGCTCGATAAATCGCAGTTTATAACCTAAGGGTTAACTCGTTTTTACACTGAATTCAATGAGATTTGTATATCAATTCATAATTTTGTAAGAAAAGAATGAGTCATCTTTTGACGTAATCGTTTTCAAATTTTTTTTTTTTAAATTTCACTCATTTTTGCCTTCTTCAAAGTTTATATCCCTTATGCAGCGAGGCATACCTTAATGCGCTCTTGAGTACAGTGTGGACCAAGATCAGACTGCACAAAACGTGCGGTCTGATCTTGAATCTACACTGTCCAATATAGTATTATTACAATCAGATTTTTCCAGCGAAAAGAACGTTGAGATCGAATTCTTTAGGGTATTTTCATTGGTAGGAAATTTTCATCTAATCTTGTCCGAGCCAAAGGGGCAAAAAACATGTGCTTTTGCGGACAGCCTAAATCGAGATCAGACTTCACAGAACGTTCAGTCTTATCTTGGATTTATACCCTACACTTGTTCAGTCAAGCCTTTACGATAGAAATGAACCATGCTCTGTGAAAGGGGGTTTAATGCATCTGTAAAAAGTATCTGTCCAGATCAGCCTGAGCAATCCGCGCAGGCTGACCTGGTGAGAAATTTTTCGCTATTGGTCACTTTTCTGTATGTTCAATTGATTGATTGTATGGTGTTTAACGCCGTTTTCAACATTATTTCAGTTATATCGAGGCGGCCAGTGCACCTATCCATGCTTTCCTGGAGTTTCTTTTTACCAGTACTCCGCACAATATCTTTTCCAAGCCACTGGCTGCTTTCCCACATAACCATCGTCGAAACAATGGTCAGCGGTGAGAGAGGAATGAATCCTGTCGCAATGACTATCATCAATCCTCGGAAAGAAATTGGCCAAGCCGGGAATCGAACCAGCGACCTCCTGTTCTCAAGTTTTGTACGCTACCGACTGAGCTACGGGGCTTGGCTCTGTATTTTTAAGGACCATTCTACCTCATGATTAAGTCTGTTGTTAAAACAAGTGGGGCTATTGTGGATCCATAATTATGTGATGGCTTGATTAGTATACCTACAATGCATCACGGAGGCGCATTAAACCCCTTTTGGCTAGAGCGTGGTTCAAATCTTTCCGAGTCTCAGAAGAGTGTATTTCAGCCCTCGAAAAAGGTCGGGTTTATGTAGCTTGCGATGAATAAGTCCTTTTTCTACAGTTTAGTCCTTTACTACACACTTTTACGACCTTGCGGAAGGAGGCGTTGGAAAACAATGTGAGAAAAGGAGAAAATGCTGGTATACAGCATTTTCTCCCTTTCTCTCAATGTTTTTTTTTTTTTAACCTTGCCTATGACAATTTCTGCCGTTTAACCCACGTTAACTCTTAACCACACAATCCCGAGCTTTAACAACCCTGAAAAAGAGGGCTTTTGAAAACATTGTGGGAAAAGAAGAAAATGCTGGTAATCAGCATTTTCTCCTTTACCCACAATATTTTCTACCCAGTCCATTACATAAATCACCATTTAAGCTACATTAGAATTGTCGTCTGCAAATGCTTTCAATTTGGTCCTGTCCAAAATTTTGTCGTCTGGTAAAGGGTTCAATTTGTCGTCTGAAAACGCTTAGGGATATGAACAAATAAAGCAAAAAAAAAAAACGTCGTTTGGTAAAGAGGTACGAGCTAGATGAACAAGGATATATGCGGCTAGGTGAAGTTTTCTCGTGTGATGATGTACGTTGTATATACTAACGTATGCTGTTATATCAAAGCATACTTTTCTTGTGATTTTCTACTTCCGTATATTGACTCTTTTATATTCAAACCAATCTCAATAGGATCGTTAGTTTTGTATTCAATCTGATACATAGAAATTACATGTAGGATCGTGTGTTAAGTTTAATTGCTTATGAGTTTGCTTCAACCTTAATTTGGATTCAGTGCTTATAGGCAGGATTTGACAGAGTGTGTTTAAATATCCACTGGCAAGTTTTTTTTTTTTTCGTTATTTGTGTTAACTTTTGACTTTATTACCATTATTATTAGCTCTATCATTATCCTTTCCTACACGAAATCATCATCATCATCATCATTATTAGTAGTAGTAGTAGTTGTTGTTGTATCATTGTATCATTATTAATAGTAGGTATATTTTCAATGACTTTTTTCGAAATTAAAATTTGAAAAGTTTAATCATCTTTTTGGTTCGATTTTTTTTTTTTTTTTTTTAGAAGACAAATAAAATTTCCTTGAACATAATTATACTAGTTTTATTGTAATTACAGCGAAACTGTTCAAAGGCTTTCAACGTTTTAGTGACATCCATTTTCAGGACTGAAAATGAAGACTATATCATAATCATAATTATCGTTGGCGTCACATAT
Organism: Tridacna gigas; assembly: GCA_945859785.2. Lineage (NCBI taxonomy): Eukaryota > Metazoa > Mollusca > Bivalvia > Cardiida > Cardiidae > Tridacna > Tridacna gigas. The sequence goes on along the minus strand of OX244043.2, from coordinate 32,275,521 downwards.
ATCTCAGCTATGCCCTGGCAAAAGTGATTTTAATGCATCTCCGTAATGCATGATACCATACAAGTCATCACATAATTATGGATCCATGAAATCAGTTTTGTTTAACCCTTTACCGCACAATGTCGCCTTTTGACGCCCCTGGGAAAGAAGCCTTTTGAAAACATTGTGGAAAATGGAGAAAATGCCGGTAACCAGCATTTTCTCCTTTTCCCACAATGTTTTCTACCCTATCAAAGAAAAATTGCACCATTTGGGCCACACAGACATTGTTGTCTGCAAATGCTTTCAATTTGGACAAGGCTAAAATTTTGTCGTCTGGTAAAGGGTTAACAACTGACTAAATTATGAAGTAAACTGGTCGTTTGACATGCAGAGAACTGATCAATTGCAGAAACGGTTTCGACCCTGGTCAGCCTGTGCGAACTGAGCAGACTGACGTAGGTCGATTCTTTTTTGCAGATGTAGTAAACTCCCTTTTCATACAGCATATGTCCGAGCTGCAAAAATATTGCTCTAAACCAGAATGTTTATATAATGAACTGACAGCCTTTACCAAACAACTCCGTATTTTAACGACCCTAACAAAAAAATACTTTTAAAAACATTTTCTTCTTTTCCCACAGTGTTTTCTACTACCTCCAAGGCATATTTTATCCTTAAAACCACAATTAAATTGTCTTGTGCAAATACTTTCGATTTGGGCTAGTCTAACATTTCGCCGTTTTGGTAAAGATTTAAAGCAAAGTGGACAAGAAGTGTAAGTCTACACAGAACCATATTTGTCTTACAACGTTACTCAATCTTCAAAACTGCAATCGAAAGTTGCCTTAATCTATTAATTCTATATCAGACAAAATTTTCGACTCATCCATATTGAAAGGTTTTGCAGACGACCAATTAAATGTGACTCAAATTTTATGAAAGGGTGGGAAACTGTGAGCAAAACAGACAATGCAGTTTACCAGCATTTTCTTCTCTTCCCACAATGTTTTCAAAAGCTTCTATCCTCAATATCGTTTGTTAATCGTTATTCATATTCCACGAACGTGACCAGCATCTCTCCTTTTCTCACAATACTTTAAAAAGCTTTTATCATCATGAGCATTTAAACCATGTACTCTGTATTAAAGCTTTATTCACATTCCACCAACGTTAACCTATTTATTCTTTTTCCAGGTTAGAAACATAGCAGATCTATCAAACATTTTTGCGAGAGTAGCTTAAAATAACTGTATAACTTATCAGCTAATAAGCCACAGAAAATCTACTCATAGAACAAGACTGTAAGTGCACTTCACACAACTCAAAATAAGATGGGAATTTTATCGACGAATGTTGAAGTTGACTTCTATCATCCTAACGTATACGTCAGTGTATTTCTTTTTATAATTCTCATCCTCTATTTACGTCGGAAAAGTTATAGGAATTTTCCCAAAGGGCCTTATAGTGTTCCAATTCTTGGTAGCGTCGGATTTTTCAAACAGTACAGGAAAAGGCGCCATCACCATGTTGAGGAAGTGAGGAAACAGTACGGGGATATCTTCTCGGTAAAAGCGGGTAGCCAGTATGTAGTGTTTCTGAACGGATATGACGTCATACGGGAAGCGTTTGTTGTACAGTCTGATGTCTTCAGTGAACGTCCAAATTGGTTGAACTCCCTCCAGCAAGGGCTAAAATACGGCAAAGGTACTGTTTTGTTGTGTTTTCTATTGGAAATGTTTCATCGTTTTAAAATACCTCGTTGTCCGTGTCAGACGCTCAAGATATGATTCTTTAATTCATGTCTGCCATGCTTTCCGGGAGCTGGTTTATGCACGAACATTAGTTTCTCCCAAGGACAACGTAAAAAGAGATATTTAGATTTTTGCCAAACTTTTTGACTGTACTGATGTCAAAAAAGGAAAATTGATCTAGAAAATCAGGACAATCATATTTTGACAAAAAAATCTGGACACCATTCTTTAAGCTCTTTGAACTGTTCATAGGTCATTTCGCGGAAAGTGCAGATCAATATCAGTCTGCATGTTTCGTGTATCTGCATTGTTCGAATTGATACTTTTTTTTTTTTATGTTGAAAACAGCTTCAAGGTCGCAAGCCTTAGAATTTTTCTTCGGACTTGACATGTTCATTCGTTTTCTTTAATAGTTTAGGGGTTTTATCCACACTGTGACATGTATCTACAAAAAAGATTATTCTGTGAAGTGAATCAATGTCAAAAGATTTGATTTACATGTAGTATAATAATAATAATAATAGTAATAACAATAAGAAGAAGAAGAAGAAGAAATATTTAATATCATTTTCTAACTTCTCTAAATGTGAAAGTGATATCTTTTGTAGGACTAATATGGCAAAATGCAGATAAGTCCCCAGCTTTGAGAAAATTTGCCCTAAAATCGTTAAGGGGTTTTGGGGTTGGAAAGTCGACACTTGAGACCAGGATATTGGACGAGGTCCAAGCTCTCTCCGGTGTGTTCAAGGAGTACGTTGGTAAACCACTACAGCCTAAACCATGGTTGCACAAAGCCGCGACAAACATAATTCATCAGGTTGTTTTCGGTGAGAGGTAATTGCTTTTATCACACACCTTATTTTTTATTGCTCAAAAATATGCATCACTCGCGGATAAAATCAGTCGCGAAAATACACATTGTACACTGTCAAATGCGGTCCTTATTATTGTATGATGGCGCAATCTGCTTGTGGACTACTTCCGGCTTGGCTTTCAATTTGCTTGGTCAAAATGTTACGTCGTCATCCGTCATTCAAAAAAGTAGTGACCACTAAAAAAACTAAACAGTATTTGTCTCCATTTCCTATCGTTATTTGATAAATTAGTCAATAATTGCAAAATATTACTCTCAGTCGGGAACGTACAGGACTTGAGAACAGGAGGTCGCTGGTTCGATCCCCGGCTTGGCCAATTTCTTTCCGAGGATTGATGATAGTCATCCCGACAGGATTCATTCCTCTCTCACCGCTGACCATTGTCTCGACGATTGTTATATGGGAAAGCAGCCAATGGCTTGGAAAGAATATTGTGCGGAGTACTGGTAAAGTAAAAGAAACTCCAGGAAAGGTGCACTGGCCGCCGTAATATAACTGCGTTAAACATCATACAATCAATCAAGCAAAATATTACTATTAAATTTTAAGGCACCTGCCAGTATATCCTAGTAATGAACGACTATGTTGTGGTAACTTTCCTGGGATTGGTATTTGTTCACTAGAACACAAGAACCTGCTTTAAAAGATTTGAAATAAATGTTAAGTTTCTTATGAACTCCAAAGTCTGTAGTCTCGTCTATGATGATTCCAACAAAGTCACTGCTTTTGATGTATGTTATCTGCAGCCCCTTTCAGTTTGGTTAGTCATAAAACGGTGTAAAGCGGAAAGAGTTTAAGACAAATGCATCCACAAAACAGTTGCAGAAAAATTTTCTTTTTTTTTTTCTTTCATACACAACAAAAAAAAGTGGATAGTACCACTCTGCTTATGCCTATTAGATCTAATAAATTTAAAAATTACCTGCAAGTCTATAAGGGCGTTATATATCCGTAGGGGTAGACCATTCTTTGCAATGAAATGCATTGTCTTCAGCTGTGCAATCTGTAACAGAAATAGAAAAAAATATGGTTAGTTTAAAAAATTTAAATAATGTTCTTCTGGATTTTTTTCAGTGTTTTCATTCAACATTAATAAGTCCCAAGAGAAAGTGATTTTTAACGCAGTAAAGTTAGACAATTTTTCTTGAAATCTTATTCTAATCCAGTTCACCAATCATTCTAAGAGTATTTTTTAACATAACATACCTTTGATTTTCTGTTCTCAATAGTCCGTTTTTCTTCATGTCTGACAAGGACGTCATTCACTATGTTTTTTTTTTTTTTTCATCATTTGACCCTGAACTAATTGTAAGTGATCAGGGTTAGAATTTTCATGTCGATCTAGTGCACTTTTTTGAAAGTTTGATGTGCCAGTTAAAGCAAAGGGATTTTTCTTCTTTGCACCTCTACACAAAGTACAAAACATAACGTCACTGATGTTATCATAGGCCAGCCATTCATGAAGCTTCAACCATTCTTGTCTGACTTTTCTTTTAATTTTTGGTTTAGGGCTCTCCTGTGGAGGTTCAGTTATTGTATATGAAAAACGAAATTCTACTGTCTTTAATTTGTATATTATATTCGACCAGAGTTCTTTTTCTTTTCAGATTGGAATACGATGACGAAAAATTAGATAACCTTCTACATCTAATCAACGAATTTTTCAAAGGAGGTTTGCTAATTCCCCGAAACTTCCTGCCCAAGTTGTTATGTCAACTACTGACTAAGGTAAATCTAGGTTCATTTGCTACATCTTCATTTTTTTAACAAGAGTTTAAACAAGGCCCAAATAAGTTAATAAACAAAAGCTAGATCTAACTAATTATCCGTAACAATCGATGTGTCTTTGTGAAGTAGAGAGAGGGAGAGAGAAAACAACCGACATACCCCCGGCTAGTGCACTGGTCCTTGGACTTGCAGAAAATTTACAAAGAGCAAAAATTTTCAACCCAGGTCAGCCTGTGCGGACAGCGGACAGGTTGAACTGGGTCGATACTTTTTGCAGATGCTTAAGCCCCCTTTTCACAGAGCATGGCTCATATATAGTTTTATCTATATCTATTACAGGAAGAGGAAGAATACAAAAGAAAGCAAGAGACAATCGAAAATCTAAAAGAGTATATCCTTAACTACATTGTTGATCACGAGAGGGATTTCGATCCGGAAAATATTCGAGATTTTATCGACCTTTATTTGGAAGCTTGTGCGAAGAAATCCGAGGAATCCAATACCGTAACAAGTGCGTGTATCAGCTTGTACTTACCGTTAAGATGTATTCAGTATAAGGAAGGTTTCAGGTTGTTAAGTTGTTTCCCAGAATTAATTAGAATCTGACATCAGTTGGTAGTAGAGATATACAGGATCTTGTGGCACATGAGATAAAATTTATTACACCAGCCTTGAAAAAAAAAAAAAAAAAGTGAGCCTAGCCAACTAGCTTAATAAACGCTTTTGTAGACGAGTCTAATAATAAAAAAAAAAAAAAAAAAATCTCAAAAGCCAAAGAATGACAGATTCTTTTTATCACATTACAAAGTTTCACGAAAAAACAGACCGTGATCAGAATGTGAAAAACCATGTGTGCATACGTGGTTATTTTCGTAGCTAAAACACAATTCACTTCTCAGATAGAGCTATAAAATTACATTCTATAAGAAGCCACTCAATACCTACAGATCGATCTGAAACGTGTGTAAGATAATTGTAAAGAATGTCAATTTGCAGACCTGTCTGAAAGTCTGTTGGTTAAAAAGCGGATACATGTACAATCAGTTGGACAGCTTGAAATACGCGTATGTACACAATTTAGAATCTAGGCAGATCCGGAATCTGCCTAGACCAAATTGGAATTCTAGTTTGGTCTAGACCAAATTAGAATTCATCTTTGGTCTAGATAGATTCCAGATATGTCTAGCCCAAATTAGGGATTCCATTTTGGCTAGGCAGATCCAGAATCTGCCTGGACCAAATTGGAATAATTCCTTGTTAAATACAGTGTGACTGCATATAAACCATCTGATTTAATTTAAACCCCAAAATATTAGAGGTTTCAATCAGAAATTCAGAGTAAGGATAAACTATGAATGTTTTGCACTTTAGCGGAAAAAAAGTGGGAAACGGAACAATTGTGGGAAAACAAAAACAAATCACTTTAATTTAAAAAAAAAAAAAAAACTCTCGGTTTTAAACATGTGTGCACTAAAATGATTAAAAAATCAGGAAAAATAATCCAATAATTGAGTAGTAAGCATTGTAGGAAAAGGAGAACATGTTTTAAGTTCCTAAGAATTCTACCTCAGAATAAACCTTTTTTTGGGGGGGGATTGGTATGATTATAACAATGAGAAAAATGACTCATAAATCGAGTAGAAAGTATTGTGAGTAAAGGAGAATTGTTAATACTGTATATTCTTTATTTATTTATTTTTTTTTTCCTAATAAATAATAGTTAATAGTATGTGAAGTGTCTTAACTGCCTACCTGGCACAAATGAGGAAGGAAGAGACTGGAAGTTGTTAATTGCCAAAACATTGTTAAATGCCAAATTTGTTGGTCATAAAGGTGTGAAGGTGCTTTCAATTTGGACAAGTCGAAAATGTTGTCGTTTTGTAAATGTGTGTGTGTATTTTTTTATACAAATCAGTGTCTAACCCATAACCCATAAGCAGGTAATCCTGAGTTTTAATTACCATGCGAAAGAAACCTTAGGGGAAAAAAAAACTGTTGGTAAAAAAAGAAAGTTCTGGTTTCCAACATTTTCTTTTCTGGCAGTGTTTGAATTTTTTTTTTTTTTTTTTTCTGGTCAAGAGACATATTTCATGTAATGTGTTGTCTGCATTTTTTTCTTTTTTTTTTTATTTCAATTTGAAAAAGTCTTAAATGTACTTTTTTAATAAATCAGGCTAATCCACACAATCCTGAGTTTTAACACCCAATGCGAAATAAAGCTTTGAAAAACAATATTGGAAAAGTTAAATTAAGAAAAGTAGAATAAACAAAAATATAAAGGAACTGAAGCATCATATTATGGAAAATTTAGGACATGGTTCCCATTTCACACACAGATAGATCTATTTCGTATTTACTCTTCCAGGTGGGGAGATATTTCGTTCAATCCTCGACTTATTTCTCGCTGGATCAGAAACTACAGCCACATCGTTAGTTTGGTGTTTGTTGTACATGGCAAAATATCCCGAGATACAAGAATGCTGCTTCCAGGAAATATACAGGGTGAGTCGATTGGCCGGTCACCATTCAACTTTTTATGAATTGTAAATGTTCCCTCTTTCTTGGACAAAACTGTAAGCCCTGTGCTTTCATTGAGGCTCGAACCCTTGGCCTTTCAGGTTAAGAGTCCTACACTTTACCACCGAGCCAAGTAGGACCCCAAAAAATAAAGATATTGGACTGTAATATGCATTTTAAATGTGCAAATTGGCGCTTCATCAAATAACAGTTTTGTCGCTTTGCAATCGGTAAGTCCGCCTTTATGACGTCATCGTACTTATTTGAATGCGATCCTATATAATCGATGCGTGTTATTAATCATGATACATTCCCACAAACATTTGCGTAATTCTATTACAAAGTCTGAAAATACCGTAGAAGGATACGTAGTCCATTAAGGAAATCTACCACTGAAAAATATTTGTTCTCAAATTTGTCTTTCTTCTTTACTGATCGTTTGCCAGCTATCATATTACTTTATTAAGTGAAGTATTATTTTTGGAGTTTAGTGAGATTGTAAAGATTTTAACAGCCCCCTTTAAGAGTATCTACATCTCCAGAAAAAGCGTGCCAAATTGCGTTAAATATTTAGACGCGTTCATATAAAAAGCGTTTTATAGCTTTAACAAACCATACCGTATTTTAATGACTCTATAGAAAAAAGCATTTGAAAACATTGTTACAAAAGGGGAAAATGCTGGTAACCAACTTTTCCCACTAATTTTTGTTCTCGTTTGGAGACAAAGCCTGTCACATTCAATCTATCTTCAGCAAGTGCTTCGAGTTTGGACGATCTCAAAATGGTAGTAGCATGGTTAAGAGTTAACCATTTACTACACAATCCCGAGTTTTAACGACCCTAAAACACCAGCCCTTTGAAAACATTGTGGGAAAAGGAGAAAATACTGGCAACCGGCATTGTGGGAAAAGGAGAAAATGCTAGTTACCAGCATTTTCTCCATTTCCCACAATATTTTCTACCCTTCCCAAAGTGGGAGAGCAGTTTAATAGCATTCTCAAACGATAGCATTGCCTTTCGAAGAGGAGAAAGATTGTGGAAAGAGGACAAGATACCACTTACCAACATTTTCCTCTTTTACATCATTGGTTTCCAGATTCAGCTTCATCAGTGTCGGAAAAGAACTCGAGATTTTTCGGTAACGGGTAAAAGCATTTTCTTCTTAACCCACAGTGTTTCAGATTTCATGTTTTGATTAACATTTATCAAGTTTGTCCTCTGCAAATGCTTTCATTTTCGACAAGGCTAGAATATTGTCGTTTGGTAAAGAGTTAAAGGAAATTAAAAGGTCCGCTTGACTTAATTTCTCAAGTATGTCCCTTGTTACATCTTTCCGGTATTTATTCCGTCCTCGTATCGATCAATTGTGCGTCACATGGAAACCCATTGTATAACAACAATCAAGAAAAAACGTGAACAATGGGAGAAAATATAAACAACAACATATACCCCTTCCAACAGTTGACAAAACATTTTCAAAGCTTAACCCTTTCCCAAACAAGTTTTCACGTGTCTGCAGTACAAGTCTTTTGAAAACACTGTGGGAAAAGGAGAAATTGCTCGTAACGAGCAATTTCTCCTTTTCCCACAGTGTTTTCTACCCTTTTTGAGACCTTTCTGCCATTTTCATCAAATTTAAAATTGTCGTCTGCAAACTCTTTCAATTTGGACCAGTCCAAAATTTGTCGTTTGGGAAAGGGTTAATATTGGACTTAGATTTGAGCCATGCTCTGTAAAAAAGAAGGGGGTTTTAATTGCATGTGCAAAATATATCGACCCAGGTTATCCTGAGCAGTCCGCGCAGGCTGACCAGTGTCGAAACTTTTTGCTATTTGTCAATTTTCTGCATGTCAAAGGACCAATCTACCTCTGTTGTAAGACAAAATGGATTTATAGATCTACATGTGATGACTTGGTTGGAAAAATGCATTAAAAAAGTGGCCCTTTTGCCAGAGCATGACTCATTTGTATTAGTCGCGTAGTTAATGTACAAAATAAATGATGCTCAGAATTACGATGCAAATGTTTTATTGTGTTTACTAATACATGACTATGCCTGTATGTTTACAAAATAATTTTGCGTAGTCAATTTTCGGTAAAACTGGGATTTTTTTGTGTAAAAATGTATGATGGTTGCCATAGAAAATGTAGTTTTATGAAAATCTGAACACGCCAACCTATTTTTTATTTGTTAAATTTAAATATAAGATTCTTCAAGAATTACACACACACACACACACACACACACACACACACACACACACACACAAACGTGGTCAGAATCTATGCAAGTGTATGTTTTACTTGCAGAACTCTTAACTTTTTCGGCCTTTTGTGGATAAAAAATGCGGTTAAATGACCCTTTCTAAAATAATGTAAATGAAAAATGAATTTTTTCTGAATGTAAGATAAAGATATACAAATATTTAGGTTTGATTCTATACAAATTATAAAACCAGATCTGTCTGACAATGTAAATTATCATTTTCAGGGAAAGGCCACACTTTTTTAGAATTTGAGGTATACTGTCACCATTGAAACAGGCATTTAACAATAAAACGAATACGTCAGCGTATCATTTTCTTTTTATTTTTGTATTCAGCATAAAATTTTACATACTATATGCAGGAAAAAAAATCTATGGGAGAATTGAAACTCTAGAAAACGTCCTTAATTTCTCATTATTAATCATTGTCATTTCCTTATCAAAATTTTCACTTATTTTGAATTATGAAACCTTGAAATATCTGTTTTCACGAACTTTTGGCTTTGAATTCTTCCTTGCTGTCTTTTGATAAATGAAATACGTGCAGTCATATGTGAATATACTTTAAACAATTGGCACCTCTCAATGAAGGGGTGTTAAGCGTCAGATGCGTCACAAAATGCCTTTTTTTAAAGCACATGTAGAGTTCCTTTGTTTCGAACACTTAATTGGCCAGAACGATTGTCTGAAACATTTACCCCGTGGAATTTAATAATAGTTCAATTTCTCCTTATTAGATAATCAAACAAATACCGGTTTACTATTTACCGGGTTACTTATTTACCCTTTTCCCAAACGACAAATTATTAAAATCTTTCAAATTCAAAACATCTGCAAAAGAGGAATTCAGAACTGGAAAAAATAGCTTATGGTCTCTGACAGGGTAGAAAACATTGCGGGAAAATGAGAAAATGCTGGTTACCAGCATTTTCTCCTTTTCCTACAATGTTTTTAAAAGCTTTTTTTCACAAGGTCGTGAAAACCCGGGATTGTTTGGTAAAGGGGTAATTACTCGGGTATGGCATTCGCATGTTCAGCCTTTGTGGGACATAGATAGACAGAGACCAATATATAAGCCACGATTGGCAAAAGGGGGCTTAATGCATTTCCGTATTGCATAATACCAGGCAAGACATCACGTAATTAGGGATCCATAAAGCCCACTCTATCTAACAGCCGACTAAATGAAGAGGTAGACTGGTCCTTTAACATGCAGAAAATTGACCAACAGCGAAAAGTTTCAGCCCAGTGCCCTGGGTCGACACCGTTCGCAGATGGATTAAGCCCCCTTTTCACAGATCATGGCTCATATACTATTAATAGCTTTGTACCTTTTTAGGAAACTAGTGAAAAGATGACGGTATCAATAAGTGACAAAGGGAGATTACCGTACACAGAGGCAACCCTGCTTGAAATACAGCGGTTAGCGACAGTAGGTAAGGCCGAAATTTCTTTTTAGTTATCTGATTACCTATGGTGTTGCACCACTGCCTGCCGAGCCACGGTAGCTCAATCGGTAGCTTACAAGACTTGAGAACAGGGGTCGCTAGTTCGATTCCCGGCTCGGCCAATTTCTTTCCGACGACTGATGATAGTCATTGTGACAAGATTCATTCCTCTCTCACCGCAGACCATTGTTTCGACAATGGTTATGTGGGAAAGCAGCCAGTGGCTTGGAAAGAATACTGTGCGTACTACCTGTGAAAGAAACTCCAGGAAAGCATGGATAGGTGCACTGGCCGCTGCGATATAACTGAAATAATGTTGAAAACGGCGTTAAACACCATACAATCAATCGATCATGCACCACTGCCAACTCCTTACGGATCATAGTATCAGAAGCACTCCCGCCTGAAAATTTGGCAGCAAGCAGTTCTGCACCGTTTTATCGTACACAATGAAAAGAGGGACATGTCTAAAATGTATTTCTGGTGTTGATTTAATGACTTCTGTGCAAAATGAGCGCAAGTTATTTTTATTCCTTGAGCAACTATTTTCTTCCTGTGGCACGCATGATGGAACGTGGTCTACAACTCGAAAGGGCATTTTTTTCACTGTTATTTTTAAAGGGTATTTTGAAAGAACAAAAAAAAAAAACAAAAAAAACTGCCATCAGATGAGGTGCCATTTTTTAGCTTCTTCTATGGACCACTTTATAGGTTTACCAATAAAAGTACACCAGAGGGTCAAAGATGGTAATTCAAAAACCTGCCTAGATTTTCGGTTTGCAAAAGTTCGGTGGTGTGACACCCGATTTCAATGTGCCATACATGTTTTTAGCGCGTCTGTTTTCGAAGAAAGTGTCGAGCTGTTACCATAGACCTCTCATCGTTTGCGTCGTTGCCATGCGAAAACTTTGACACTGTCTGACATCTCTGTCAGTAGAGCAGATATTCAGTTCACGCTCGGGCTGCTTCTTAACCCTTTCCCAAACAAGCCCTGGTTTTCACGTGTCTGCAGTACAAGTCTTTTGAAAACACTGTGGGAAAAGGAGAAATTGCTCGTAACGAGCAATTTCTCCTTTTCCCACAGTGTTTTCTACCCTTTTTGAGAACTTTCTGCCATTTTCATCAAATTTAAAATTGTCGTCTGCAAACTCTTTCAATTTGGACCAGTCCAATATTTTTCGTTTGGGAAAGGGTTAACCCATATCCTGCTAAATAAATGCAATGAAACTTTCAAGCAAATGGTAAAACCCGTCATTTTGCTATTTCTTCAAAGTTATATATATATATTTTTTTTTTTTGGGGGGGGGGGGGAGGGGGAGATAATTCCTTATCGGACAGTGCAGATCCAAGATCAGACTGCACGTTCTGTGCAGTCTAATCTTGATCTACACTGTCCGCAAAAGGTCCTTGAGTCGCGCTTAGCAGCCTAATGGTTGATTATCAAAGGGGGAACCCATACCTTTTATAACGATACTTAACCGTTACTAAATATTGACAGTGGCCGAGTGTTGCCTCCCGCTTAAAGCAGTAACCCTGACACTGGCAAGTCAGGTCATGAGAAAAGTCTGTCATGTCATTTTCAGAGAGAGAGAGCGAGAGTCAGGTGTCCTGTTTTTTCTCCTTTTATATTTTCTAACCTTACTTTTACTGTTATACCACTAACTATGAAAGAACCTGGAATAGTTCTGTTGTTGCTTTGTCATTTCAGCCCCTGTTGGTGTTGCGCACGCAACATTACGTGACACGGTACTAATGGGCTATCATATACCAAAGGGGACCATTGTTATCTCGAATCTTGTATCCTGTGCCATGGATCCCAACGTATGGGAAAGTCCAGAAATGTTCAAACCAGAGAGGTTCCTTGATCAGGATGGAAGATTACGTAGAAATGAAAAGCATATACCGTTTTCGATAGGCAAGTTTTTTTTTTGTACATACTCAATAATAATTTGATATCTCATAATTATTTCTTTTAATCTATCGAGAATTAACTCTTTATTACCAAAACACAAAAATTTCAGCTAAGCTCTCACAAAAGGGGTTTGATGCACATCTGCGATGCGTTGTACCAAGTAAGACATCACATAATTATGGATCTATAACATCCATTAATTGTCTCACAACAGCGTGAATCATGCGATAGAATGGTCCTTGGACATGGAGAAAATTGACCAAAAGCAAAATATTTTGACCAAGGTCAGCCTGTGCGGCCTGCGCAGGCTGACCTGGGTCGATACTTTTTCCCAGATACATTAAACTCCTTTTTCACAGAGCGTGACTTTTTTGTTTCTCACTAGCATGCGCACAATGATAACCGAAAAGTTGATATATCGGTAAAGCCAAATTGAATTTAAGTGTACCGATGGAAATTGTCTTTGAAAGATAGAAAGTACTTAAAAAACAATGCACTGGGGTTGCGGGTGTAGGAGTGTTCTTAGGCAAGACACTTCACAGCCATAATAGTCCTGAAACCCATGAAACATGAACAATCTGTGTGAGATGACTGAAATAATGTTGAAAGCGGCCTACAATACCAGTCAATTAACTCATTACTAAACGACACAATTTTAGACAAAAATTGAAACCTTTAAATTAGTTTGCGGATGACGAATTCCTTGCTGCTCAAAAGACGACTTTTGTTTCTGGGTTGGTAGAAGACATTGTGGTTGTGGGAAAATCAGAAAATGCTGATTTACCAGCATTTTCCACTTTTCCTACATTGTTTTCAAAAGCCTTCTACTTCAGGCTTGTTTGGAAGAACGCTTCTCATTTATTTCAGGACCAAGAATGTGCCTCGGAGACTCAATGGCAAAGACGGAGATATTTTTGATTTTCAGCAACCTCGTTAAATCGTTCACCTTCACGAAATCTGGAGGCGTCGACCTGGATAGTGCTGCAGCCTTTAGGGAAGGACAAGTGGTTTTTTCAGCGGATACTTTTGAAGTAGATGTGCGCGAAAGGTCGTGAGGACGAAAGATCGCGAGGACGACAGATAATATTAAACAAATAAGAGTGTTACGTAGTGGATGAAATTGTTATTCTGGGTTACTAAAATGATCCAAATACCTGCAATTTAATCCTTTACCTATAGGCTGCTGAATACGGTAAAACCACAGGTGAACGGCGAACGACAATGTAAATCCTATATTACACACTAATATACTGAAAGGTAAACAACTGGTAATGTATTTTCAATACCCCAGTCACGCATTGCATGCTGTTTACAAGTTATTTTACTACCAGTTTTAACATTTTAGTACTAATCGATAGCAGTAACATTATTCTACAAGAAAATCATGTCACAATTTGAGCCATTTCAAGTTGCTAAGAAATATCTAGCTCGAAACTGTCGAACATCCTAACTCGAAAGAGATCTGATTGCACTGATTCGCGAAAATTTTCAAGAGATAAAACCCATTTTCAACGCGAAAGCCGTTGAATATTTGACAAGTATCATTTCGGGTCCAGCAACATTAAGGCATATAAACCTGAAACATTAAAATATTTGATGTGTAAATGCTGTACACACCTTATTTCCATCGGTAGATTTGTCCAGCGCTCAGCTGCCTGCCACTTTGACGTACTACGCATGCTCGGTTTGTTTTTCAAAACGGGTTTTCTCACTGGTTATCGATGAAGCTGTGTCTGGACCGGCCAATGAAAAAACGCGATACAAAAGCATGCTTAGTAGGTCATAAAGGATGAAAGTTTAAACGCTTGGACATTTTCTGATGAAAAAAGGTTCGTACAACACAACAAGATAATTAAGCACTATTTTCAGTGCAGATATACTTTTCAGTTTGTAGGCTTCAATGCACCTTGCACAAGAAAGGACATTTTTCGCGTTGAAAATGGGTTTTATCTCTAGAAAATTTTCGCGAATCAATGCAATCAGATCTCTTCCGAGTTGGGTTGTTTGACAGTTCGAGCTAGATATTTCTTAGCAACTTGAAATGGCTCAAATTGTGACATGATTTTCTTGTAGAATAATGTTACCGCTATCGATTAGTACTACGAATGTTAATATTGGTAGTAAAATAACTTGTAAACAGCATGGAATGCGTGACTGGGGTATTGAAAATACATTACGAGTTGTTTACCTTTCAGTATATTAGTGTGTAATATAGGATTTACATTGTCGCTCGCCGTTCACCTGTGGGTAAAACCTACCTTAATGGCCACCCATATTTATAAAGCAAAGTAACCTGTATTAAGCAAGAATACCACAAAGAAGGCAAATATGTTGAGTGTACCTATTCTTAACGAGCACCTGTCTTAAGCAAGCACATTTTGAGTGCTTCTTTGGCGCTGGTTTAATACTGGTTAGAATGTAAATGAAAATGATGTAATTTGTGCATATATCATATGGTGAGAAAATGAACAAGTCTCGCGATATTATAGGAACAGATACGGTACCTGTAAATAAACCAAATCAAATACAAACCCGTGACGGGAAAAGAAAATTAGAAATGAAAGCCTTTACAATATTCTTATTAGACAATGCGTGACAATGAAATCTGCTTCCGTTAGTGCAGAAAGTTGCGTCTGGTTGTACTTTATATACGATGCCGCTGATTTTTGTTCACACCTGGTCCCGGTAGTAAGTCTAAACGTGCCTTTAACTTGAAGAGTTCTACTAATCATTATCTTCCGCCGGGTGGCATTTTTCGAATGTATACATAACCTATCTGATATGGGCATTTTGGGCACAGAACCGGATTACTTTTGAAGGCGGCAATCGAGACAGCGAATTCCAAAATAAAATATACGTTTACTCACTAAAACCTACTTTGTACGATTCATCCAGCTACGGTTAGCTAGCATGACCAATGCACCAGCCATTTAAAACATAGCCCATATAAGCTTGAGAAAAGGCCCCGGAATAAGCCCAGCAGGGTGGAGACGTTATATTTGTTGTCAGTCTGTTGCACAAATCCCGGTTTTCCCCATTTTTTATATTTAGAAATTGCTTGCAGAGATTTGGTCACATTTGACTGCTCGTCTACAAACTGCTTTCGATTCGGACAAGTTTAAAATTTTGCCGTCTGTAGAAGAGAAAAAAACGTAAACTCTAAATATTTTTTCCCAACAATATTTTTAACATGTTGAAGTGAAATCACATCAATAGCGTCACGTCTATTTGGTCATATATATGCAAATGCTTTCATTCAGAACAGATCTAAAATTCTGTCGTAAGCAATAGTCAGTTCTGACGCAATATAGACCCTTGCTAGAAACAACGTGCTTTAGACACATTATACATGAATATAACTTTCTGTTTACAATGAGCCATGCTCTGGGAAAAGGATATTTAACGCATCTCCGTGATGCATCGTACCAAGCAAGTCGTAACATAATTATGGATCCTTGAAAGCTATTTTGTCTAACAAACGACTTGTTCGTGAGGTAATATGGCCCTTCGATATCCAGAAATTTACAAATAGAAAAAGTTTCGACCCATGTCAGCCTGCGCGGACTGCAGAGGTTGACCTGGGTAGGTACTGGGAAGACCAACTAGCAAACACTCGACTGACTGACTCTGAAAAATTTCACACAAAAAGCTTCGTCATACATAAATATCTGTGTAGGCCTACCCTTTGAATTCTGCAAGAACGTTTACGTTACGAGAGCATTCAGAGTTCTCTCCAGAATTGCTTGTATTGATTGTTGTACTGTTTCATCGCTTTATTAAACATTATCAGCCATTCTTGTAGTTTCTTAACTTAACCCTTAGCCCCTGCTATATAACTTAAATGCAACTTTCAAGCCGAAAGTAAAAAACCCAAATAATACTGTTACAAACTTATTTGTGTGGAGAAAAATATCTCCTTATCGGACAGTGTAGATCCAAGATCAGACTGCACGTTCTGTGCAGTCTGATCTTGATCTACGCTGTCCGCAAAAGGTCCTTGAGTCGCGCTTAGAAGCCTAATGGTTAAAGATTTCTCCCTAGTCTGGGTCTTATTCTTTCCAGCACCAAGTATATGAGCTATGCTCTGGTAAAAGGGGACTAATGCATCTCTGTGATGCATGATGCCAAACAAGTCATCATATAATCATGGATCCGTAAAATCCACCTGGTGTGCAAAACACGAAAAGTGGCTTTCGGACATGTGCCTAAAAGTGTGTGATCCTTGTTGTAATGATGTAAAACACATAAGTCTTAGTGACCTACTTTTATACTAACTTATATATGATTATCGAAAACATTCATTGTCATACATTAGCAAAACACTGAGTGTTTATTATTGTTTATTTAAGGAATGAAGAGATTTTTTTTTCGTGGAGGTATGAAAAAAAAAGACCTAATCGCACTGTATGAAACCGCGAAGCAAAAGTGTGATTAGGTTTTTTTTTTTTTTTCCTCATGCCTCGATGAAAAAAAATCTCTTCATTCCTTATAATTCAATATTACAGACAACATACACCCACGGAAATAATTCAAACTGCATTCATTTTCTTTATCTTTAAAGAAAATGGAGTTGGAGTTTCTAAAGCCCCTTCCACTCATATTTGTATGGCGCAAGAATACAATTGGGAAGCAGTTTTCAGATCCCCAGTACTGACATGTCCTGAAAATCAACCAATAAAACGAAAGTAAATTAACACGGCAGTGTGTAGGACCCGCAACGTGTAACCTTCACTCTGAGTCGAAGCTTGGTGAATATTGCAGTGGGAATTCATGAGAATTTTTTCTCTCGTAACTTTTATTGTTGAATTGTTATATTATTATTATTATTATTATTATTATTATTTTTTTCTTCATAAAATGATATTCAGGGGAAAACAAAATGCTTACTAATAAACTTGGGACTCTGTATAAAATTCTTTAAAAAAAATGTGGAATATTGTATACTAGTCTGGTACCCCGCCGTACTTCAAAAGTACGTCAGGCAAAGCGCAATAATGGCGGCCCCGTTTGTAATATGCAGAAGTAACGGATTATTGTTATTTCACTTGATCAGATCCTACTTCAGACTGAATTGAAAGCAGATTGGTTGCAAAAAAGTAAAGGCGGTTAGTTTTTTTTAATTGTCGTTCTTATTTAGCGAGGAAAACTACGTATCAGAAATGCTTTAAGTATCCGAAATTTCAATGGACCGATATCACGTCCGAAAACAAGGCTACTTTTAAAATGATTCATAGTCAAATTTATATTTAAACCATATCCCAAAAGCACGGTTTAGATTCGGTAATGTATATTTTGTACAAAATTGATCTCAATTTATTCACTGATCAAACTGGATCACATGAGATTAAGAAAAACAGGAAAGCATTTAGTGCTAAGATTGCACTCTCCTACACTACGGATCATTCCCATTCATCTCTGTTGTTGACTCAGAAATTAGTCCGTCATCACGTGATATTTTCGTCACACGACCATAACACAAAATGGCGACACAAACGCCGGTGAAAGAAAGACCAATCGATTGTTTTGTGTGCTGTTCAAACAGCATACGGCCAATCAGACTTAGTGGTAGGAAATGTGAAAAAGAGGGATTTTCTGAAAAGCTTAAATGTCTTTTAAAGGACGATAACTTGTATTTTAATCTTACAAACTTAGATCCATCGGTGTGTTAAATTGTCATCATTCATGGGCGCAGCCATCTTTTTTTTTTTTTTTTTTACAATTGGCGTAAGATTCTGATCAGTAAAGAAGCTTGAACAAATAGTTCCATTGTATACAGGTAAATTCATCAGTTTGAATGCACCTATAATGTATCCGGAATCATATTTCCTTTGTCTACTTTATTATGTTACACATGAAACAGTTAAACAGTAACAAAACATGTTTTCCTCGGTTTGACAAGATTCTTGTCATTTAGCCCGTTGCAGAAATGTATGGTGAGAGTAACGAACGACAACTCTGCTCGGAGATTGCTAAGATTGAGGTCGCCATGGAGGCCGCCATTATTGCGCTTTGTCTGACCCTATAACGTAGTGGTTGGGGCAGGTAATCCAGACTAATTGTATACATGTTTGTTTACATTAGTTTGACAGCTAAAGTAGTTCCGGCACAACGTGATTTTTTTTTCATGGAGCTATGAATTTTTTTTTTCAATCAATCAGAACTCGCCAATATTCATGAAAACAATTGATATTAAATTATTTAAGTAATGAAGATAATTTTTTTTTTTTTTTTTTTTTTTTTTCATGGAGGTATGAAAAGAAAAAAAAAAACCTAATCACACTGTATGAAACCGCAAAGCGGTTTCATACAAAAGTGTGATTAGGTTTTTTTTTTTCTTTTTTCATATCTCCATAAAAAAAAAAAAAATCTCTTCATTCCTTATAATTCAATATTACAGACAACATATACCCACGCAAATAATTCAAACTGCATTCATTTTCTTTATTTTTAAATATAACGTTGGAGTTTCTAAAGCCCCTTCCACTCATATTTGTATGGCGCAAGAATACAATAGGGAAGCAGTTTTCAGATCCCCAAAACTAACGTGTCCTGAAAATCAACCAATAAAACGAAAGTAAATTAACACGGCAGTGTGTAGGACCCGCAATGTGTAACCTTCACTCTGAGCAGAAGCATGGTGAATATTGCAGTGGGAATTTATGATGGATTATTGACATTCGTAACTTTTATTGTTGAATTGTTATATTATTATTATTATTTTTTTTTCCTTCATAAAATAATATTCAGGGAAAAAAAAAAAAAAAAAAGGCTAACTAATAAACTTGGGACTCTGTATAAAATTCTTAAAAAAAAAAAAATGTGGAATATTGTATACATGTTTGTTTACATTAGTTTGACAGCTAAAGTAGTTCCGGGACAACGTGATTTTTTTTTTCGTGGAGCTATAAAAAGTTTTTTTCAACCAATCAGAACTCGCCAATATTCATGAAAACAATTGATATTGAATTATTTTTGTCTTAAAAACCAAGGGCTACCAAAAGGAGGAAACAAGAATGTCCGTTCCCAACGAAGGTAAAAACAGAATAAAGTGAACAAACAATGGTGATCTTGAACTTAACGTATTCATGGATTTCTTCTGGAAAACTTTCCGATGGATAAGGGAATTGTCGTCAAGTGTTATAGATCTAAGTAGACTACAGAATTACTCGATTTCAAATTTGAGTTTATTATTTACCTTGATACTTGCCCAACAGTAAATTCAATATGATAATATTTAACACCCTAAAATGGTAGATAAATGCAGCATGCCAAAATTTACATGAAAATCCTTTTACAATTAGAGAGGGAGGGAGAGGGGGCGGGGAGAGATATGAGATGAGGTGAGATGAGACAAGACTCCCTTCCTCAGCTTTGCCTCTTTGATGCTGTATTAGAAGGTTGTACTTTCAAATGTTCAAATGATGACCACCTAAGTTATATTGGATTTTCTACATTAACTCGTTCTAAAATTGATTCTTTCATTTTATAGCGGTAAAATTCGGGATACATGGAATTCACCTCCTCGAAGCGTGATCTCGATACTCAACGTAAAAACTTGTCATATTGTTTAAAGTGCAAATATACCACATGCTAGAAAGCAATATTCATATTTTATCTAAATATGCCTCAATGGTGAAACCTACCAATGGAATAACTTCTACAGTGGCGAAAGAACTTAGTTGCGAAACCTCCGGCGACGAACTTAGTTTGTAGCGAAACATTCGTTATTAAAACGATGGAAGGGAAGAATCTCGTGTTACTCGATGGAGGGACAGCTACGCAACTAGTTATATTAGGGCATCCTGATCTTGAGGTAATGTTTATTTGTAATGTTTAATTCTGATGGATGAATTAAAAAAAATTCTCATATGAGCGGTAGCTATTAGGTTTATTCATCCTGAAACCAGATTGTCCCTGGGATATTTCGTCCTATGACTCTTCATCCCGGACTTGTTCGTTCTAGATGTTCATGTTATTGATAACACTTTCCTCCCTCGTATATATCTGTTCGATATATAGGGGCTAGTATTTGTAAGACTGTTTAAAGAGCTGAAATATAGTTCTCTAGTTATGTCAATTTGACTAGTTTTTATTCAATAAGTCTGATAAGGGTTCATTTTTATTGCAGTGAACTGATTTACCTAAGTTTGGTGGTGTGCTTGAATTATGACAGTAAAAAGGTCCCTGTAATTAAGTATTAGATATTGTTTGGCATATACATTATTTCATTTAGATCTATGTATTTGCTAATTTATTTATTTTTAGTACAGGATCACCCTTTATGGTCATCTGTTGTTTTGCAGAGAAGCCCTGATTCAGTTTTGGAAGTGCATAAAAAGTAAGTATGAAATATGTATCATTTGTATAGGTAAGGAGGTAAGAAAAATCCTCTCTTACAAATTCCTCTCAACAATTCAGCTTTAACCCTTTACTACACAATCCCAAGTTTTAACGACCCTGAAAGAAAAGGCTATTGAAAACACTGGGAAAAGGAGAAAATGCTGGTGACCAGCACTTTCTCCTTTTCCCACAATGTTTTCTATCCTATCAAAGACATAAATCACAATTTGAGTTACATTTAATATGTTGTCTGCAAATGCTTTCAGTTTAGTTGAGTCCAAAATTTTGTCTTCTGGTAAAGAGTTAAATGTCATAAAATTTATCATTGAGCTGAAGTGCTTATCTAAGTGAGCCATGCTCTGGCAAAAGGGGGCTTAATGCATCTCCGTGATCCATGATGCCAAACAAGTCATCATATGGTTGTAGATTCATAAAATTCCATTTTCCATAACAACCGACTGAATCATGTGGTAGACTGGCCAAAGTCAGCCAGCACAGACTGCCTAGGCTTACAGGTACCTGAGTCGATACTTTTTGCAGATGCATTAAGCCCCCTTTTCATAGAGCATGGCTCAAATGTTAGATCTGCCTACCTATAACCCAGATAAAATAACTGTCAAAATCCAAGGCAGTTGTAGAAAAGCTTAAATGTGATTCAACATTGCAGGGAATGGAGATGATGATGATTACCAGCATTTTCTCTTTTTTTTCTTCTCTGTTTTCAAAAGCCTTTTTTATTAGGGTCATCGAATGTTGGAATTGTTTAAAAAAGGGTTACAGGGTAAAATCCAAAACACAATTACAAAATAAGGACCAAATAAACCTTGTCTATAGCTTCATTTCAGCTGGCTCAGACATTATCCTCACCGTATCCTACCAAGCAACTGTGTCTGGGTTTATGAAGCATGCTGACCTGACAGAAGGTGATGCCATTCATTTACTACAGCTTAGTGTCAAACTAGCTAAACAAGCGAGTGATCAGTACAGTAGAACAGAGAGAAAGGGTTAGTAAATCATCTGCTAAATACTGACCTATCTTGTTTGAGCATCCTAGGTACAGAACTGGACTACTTTTCAAGATGGCAGTTGATGCAGAAATTTAACTCTTTTGCCACATGGCAATCTTTTGGACATGTCCAAATTGAAAGCATTTGCAGAACACAAAATAAATGTGACTCAGAAACTGAAATTTGTGTTGGGAAGGGTAGAAAACATTGTGGGAAGAGGAGAAAATGCTGGTTACTAGCATTTTCTCCTTTTCCCACAATGTTTTCAAAATGCATTTTGTTCAGGGTCGTTAAAACTCGTGATTGTGTGGCAGTGATTGGGAAAGGATTTTTTGCAATGGGACAATGTCCCTTTGGTCAGGAAATTCAATGTGACATTTTGAAAACTAATGTGACAATTTCAACAACACAAAAATTTTCATTGCCTTCATTTCGGTCTGATCGTCGTCTATTTGAGTCTGTTGAACTTGAGGAACGTTTGTTTTGGGAAAGAAACTACTTATAATATTGAGCCCTGGCCTTCAGGCAACTTTAATTTCTTTTTCGGGGGCATTTTAGACGTTGAAAATCAAATTTTACTATTCAATTCAAGCAGCTAAACAGACGAATTCACGACGACGACATAGGTACAAATTTTCAAGGAGTGTTTCATGAGTTACAAGTTGATGACGTCACACGCACCTACGCTACTCATTTTTATTTTGAGCGCCTAATCGGATCGGCCCCAGACCACGGTTGTCGGTGAAATGCGTGTCGATTGTCAACACTCCAAACAGAACTTCTTCGACAAAACGTCTATAGAATCAGCCTGAAATGATACAGAGCACTTAAATGCAACAGCATAACCCCAATTTTTTAGATTTCATCAAGAAATCATGTTAAACTAGTGAAATAGTGAAATTATTGACCGATACAAGCAACTGGCATGGTCGGAAAAAAATTGACAATATAAGGCATTTTAACATTTCTTCCAAAATTCACAAAATGCAAACCCAGGAGGCTAGCCTGAAAATGCCAAGCTAAATTGAAACTCGAAACAATACATAATTTCGGGATAAAATCAAAAATAGTACGTTACCATGTCATTTTTTCGCAATCTTTCATGGCATTACCCCGCCATTGTTTTTACGGCTAAAGCTAGCCACTAAATCCACGACCCCTCAGTTTCGCATTTGGGTCAAAATTAATGGAACAAAGAAGGAAAGGTCATGACCTCCTGTTTCAAAGACAAACTGAATGCTTCTTTTCAATAATCTTACACAATTCATGGGTGTAATAACTGCTCTTCTTATCAAAATTGTATTGAAAACCTACCTTTCTCCATTATTTCTAATTTTGACCATGGCCAGTTCGAATAGAACTGTTTACATGTGCCATCCGATTAAAATAGATTCGCCCCACGATTTTTCATACTTTTTCCGAAGTCGAAAATTGAGTGGGACACGGGCGCACTCGATAGCGAAAACGATGTGACATTCTGGATTTTAATGTGACTATGGCGCATGGTGCAAGCCTTTCCCAGTCACTGGTGTGGTAAAGAGTTAAATAAAAAGCAGTGGCTAGACTCCAGCCATTGTTAGCAAACACGTAACCAATGCACAAATCATTTTAAAACACAGCCCCATATGCTTTCGATTTGGTCCAGTCCAGAATTTTGTTGTTTGGTAAAGAGTAAACATTTTCTCAAATGACTAAATCGTAGACATGTCCATGCTTAAAACATTTGTAGATGACAATGATAAATGTGCCTAAAATGATGGGGGGGGTTATGTTTAACTCGTTATCAAATGACTAAGTTATGGACTTGACCAAATTGAAAGGATTTGCAGATGACAAAATAAATGTTGATCAAATGATGATTTTGTCTTTGATGGGGTAGAATACATTGTGGGAAAAGGAGAAAATACTGGTTACCAGCATTTCTCCTTTTCCCACAATGTGTTCACAAGATTTCTTCTTTAGGGTCTTTAAAACTCAGGATTGTTTAGTAAAGAGTTAAAAAGGGTAGAAGAAATCCGGGAAAAGAAGAAACTGCTGATAATCAATATTGGGCCTAACAAAAAATTATCTGTGTGTAGGGTTTTGGTCCCAAATGCTGTAGGTAGGGTAGGTAGGGATTTCTTTTTTTTTTTCCAGAAACTTATTACATGGACTATGTACTGAAATCACACGCCCCCCTCAAAAAAAATTTTTTTTTTATTTTTCAATCGTAGTATAAAAAGTTTAGGAACGGCAGCATTTTCTAGGTTGGGTCAGGAAACCCTAAACGCAGATATTTTTTTTTAGGCCTTGTCTGATTTTCATACCATGGTTTCTATAGCCTTCTTCCTCAAGGTCCTAAAAAGAATCAGTTATTTTGTAATGGTTTAATTCTCTTTTCAGCCAAGGTCGCAGGTTCAATGGGACCTGTGGGTGTACAATATGCTGATGGTTCGGAGTACACAGGAAATTATGTTGATGATATGGATGAAAAGGTTACTGTATGTTTGAATAATTGAATGGTGCTTTATTCTACTTTCAATATTATGGAAGTCATATCTCGGGGACAGTGTACTCACTGATATATATCCTGGATCTTGCTAGTACTGGACTATGCTCTGAGGTGTCTTGCCGAAGGATACTCACACAAAAACTCCAAGGACTTGGAGTGAGGTCAAACCAGGCACCACAAGATTACAAATCCCACACCTTCACCACTCAGCTACATAGGACCCCTGTTTATGTCTAACCCTTTACCAAACAATCCCGACTTATAACGACCCTAAGGAAAAGATCCTTTGAAAACTGATATAACCAGCATTTTCTCCTTTTCCTACAATGTTTTCTAGCCTTCCAAAGGTGAACTCTATTTATGAGTCACAGCTATTTTTTTTTTTTGTCTATAAAATCTTTCGATTTTAGCAAGATCTAAAGTTTTATTCTTTGGTAAATAGTTTATCATGGTTAACTCTTTACCACACAATCCAGAGCTTTAACAACCCTGAGAAAGAAGCCTTTCGAAAACTTTGTGGGAAAAGGAGAAAATGCTGGTAACCAGTGTTTTCTCCTTTTCCCACAGTGTTTTCTGTACATTTACAGGCCAATCTCACCATATGGGCCATATCTAATTTGTCGTCTGTAAATGCTTTCAATTTGGACAAGTGTAAAATTTTGTCATGAGGTAAAGGGTTAAATCTTTGACAGAAAAATTGTCTTGTAGAACTGTCCAAAGGATATTTGAAAAATTTGCAAGGGATGTGCTGTATACAGTAGAAAAAAAGAAAAAAAGCTACCCTCATTTCACACATTTTCCCCTTTTCCCATAATATTGTCAGGCTATGGGTATGTCATAATTATGTCTTGACCCCTAAGCTGACTTTTTGCGGACACTGTAGATCAAGATCAGACTGCTCAGAATGTGCAGTCTGATCTTGGATCTGCACTCTCCGATAAGGAGATATCTTTCTGCAAAAAATGCCTTTGAAATGGCAAAATTTGGTTGTTTACTATCGGCTTGAAAATTTCATTTCACTTATTTAGCAGGATAAGGGTTAATAGGATTTTTTGACCCTTTACCACATGTATGACTGGTCCAAATTGAAAGCATCTGCAGATGAGAATCAAATGGGCTCAAATGATGATATTTGTCTCGGAAAGGATAGAAAATATTGTGGAGAAAGGAAAAAATGCTGGTTACCAGCTTTTCTCCTTTTCCTACAAAGTTTTCAAAGGGCCTCTTTCTTTGGGTTATTGAAACTCAGGATTTTGTTGTTTAAGGTTATAGAATTAAACTTATTAATGTGTTACTTTATTTTATAACTACATCTTTGAAGTCAGGTTTGTTGTCATATATTTTTGATTCAGAAAACATCCATATCCATTTACCAAAAAATTCTGGGTTTTGTGACCCTGAGGAAGAGCCCATCTGAAAACATAGTTGGAAAGAGAGAAAATGCAGGTGGCTAGCATTTTCTTCACTTCCAACAATGAACCAACTTGACAAGAACTTCAGTTTATTTATAGAACTTTCAAATTTGTCTTCTGCAGATGTTTTCAGTTTGGAGAGTCTAAAATTTGTCGTTTAGGAAAGGGTCATTTTCTCCTTTTCTTGCAAGGTTATTTACCTTTTTTCAGACAATTTTCCCAATTTGACCACATATAATTTGTAAGAAAATGCTTTCAATTTTGGCAAATCTAAAATGTTGTCCTCTGGCAAAGATTTAGCTCTATACTAGAGCTCAAAATTTTAGACTTATCCAAGTTTAAAGCATCTACATATGACATTAAGTATGGCTCAGCTAATGAATTTTATTGTTAAAATGCAGAAAACATTGTGGGAAAATGAGAAAATGCTGGTCACCAGGGTCATTAAAACTTGGGATTGTGTGGTAAAGCATTAAACTCATGCAAATTGTTGTAGACTATTTCCAATTACTGTATATTGTAGGAAATACAAGATATGCACAGACCACAGATAAAGGCTTTGCTTGAAGCTGGTGTTGACCTCCTTGCCTTTGAGACTGTTCCTGCAATGAAAGAGGCCTCTGCCATTGTAAATCTCCTAGAAAAAGAATTCCCAGATGCAAGGGCTTGGTTAACATTTTCTTGTAAGGTCTGGGCTCAGTTTTATGAAAAAAACTTAACCCCTTCCTAAACGGTAAATTTTAGACTGGTCCAATTTGAAAGAGTTTTCAGACGACAATTTTAGATTTGATGAAAATGACAGAAAGTTCTCCAAAAGGGTAGAAAACACTGTGGGAAAAGGAGAAATTGCTCATTACGAGCAATTTCTCCTTTTCCCACAGTGTTTTCAAAATACTTGTACTGCAGGCACATGAAAACCAGGGCTTGTTTGGGAAAGGGTTAAATCTCATGTTTTGCTAAAATTCTTTAACTCTTTACCACACAACAATATTTTAGACCAGTCCAAATTGAAAGCATTTGCAGACGACAATTTCAGTGTGGCTCAAATGATGAAATTTTTCTTTGATATGATAGAAAACATTGTGGGAAAAGGAGAAAATGCTGGTTACCAGCATTTTCTCCTTTTCCCACAATGTTTTCTAAAGGCGTCTTTCCCAGGGTCGTGAAAACTCGGGATTGTGTGGTAAAGGGTTATCTCTTACAACACAATCCCAAGTTTTAACGACCGTGAAGGAGAAGCAATTTGAAAACATTGTGGGAAAGGGAGAAAAAGCTGGTAACCAGCATTTTCTCCTTTCCCAGCAATGTTTTCTACTCCTTCCCAAAACAAATTTCAATTTTTCAGTCACATTTATTTTGTCGTCTGCAAATGCTTTCAATTTGGACCAGTCTAAAATTTTGTCATTTGGTAAACAGTTAACAGACAAAGTAATGTTTCCAACCTAAGTTCAGTTCACTATTTTGTTCAGATCCATTAACAAACTTATTTTCTGACTTAAGTTGAGTTCATTCTTACTCGGGGTTGTTAAAAGTTGGGATTGTGTGGTAAAGGGTTAAAACCATGTGCTCTGGGATTAACGGTGTTCCACTGGCTTTCAGAATGGTCTTGAGACTTGCTATGGAGATACTTTCTACAGTGCAGTAAAAGCTGTGTACCAGTCTGACAGTATTGTGGCTGTAGGTGTGAATTGTACTGATCCAGTGTTTGTAACTTCTTTACTGAAGAGTATTCAAAGTTTAAATGTTTGTAAACCAATTATTGTAAAACCAAATAGTGGAGAAGTATGGGATGCAAACATTAAGTAAGTGTAATCTTTTTTGTTACCCTTTCCTAGGTGACAAAATTTCAGATTCAACCAAATTGAAAGCATGTGACTTAAGTGATGGAATATTTCTTGCAGTAGTAGAAAACATTGTAAGAAAAGAAAAAAAGTGTTTGAAAAATCTCATAGGGGTTTTCATTGCAAATACATGTAAGTTTAGAGGTTTGTTTTGTTGCCTAAAGTTTCTGATTTTCCACTTGTTGAGCTCATCCTAAGCCCCTGTCATGTTCTGTGACAAGGCACTACGGAAAAGCAACCTGTTACTCTTGAAACACAGAAAAAGAAATGTTGTTGTTGACCAGGGTTTCCTGTGTGTTTTGAGGCATTTTTTAGTAAAATGACCTGTAATTTTTTTTCAAGAATGCGTCATTGTGGATGCACAAAATATGATGAAGCTTACTTACGATCATTTTTACAATTGACAGTGCTACATTCATGGGTTAATAAGAAAGCTGGAGTACGAAAACAAAATGGGGCAATACACTAGACTGTGTATCAGTTTTACAATACAAGAATATTGTCGGTCTTAAAACTGCTCTGACCTAAACCAGTCGATCACTAATGAAAACAATATGGTCAAATAAATTTATGTCATTCTTGCTGTCTGCAAGGAAAAGGGACCTTGGGCAACAATCAGACGATAAACGCCTCCCCGTGCTGCGAGAAAAAAAAATCAAGGCCCCGAAATTTTATTAAAAAAATTGACTAAAGAAGTATGGCTGGCTATCTGTTGAAAACAGCCGCATGAAATACAAATGTGCTTCAAAACAAAACAAACTTTGGGATTGTGTGGTACAGAGTTAAACAGTTAAGCTCTTGTTCATTTGTATTTCCTAACAGTAACTGGACAGATAAACACAAGTGTGTAGACATATCAAGCAAAGTTGAGGAGTGGATCGAGAATGGAGCTCAATGGATTGGCGGATGTTGTAGGGTGTACGCAGACAGTATTGCCAAAATTCGACAGATTCTTGATAAACACGAATAGAAATAGTGAATGATTTGTTTATGGTAATTCTTTGAGCCCTCACCGACAATGTTGTATTTTAAGCCTTTACCACACAACAAAAAATGTAGACTTGTCCAAATTGAAAGCATTTACAGAGGACAACCTTAGTGTGGCTCACATGATAAAATTTGTCTTGGATAGGATAGGAAACATCGTGGGAAAAAGAGAAAATGCTGGTGACCAGCATTTTCTGTTTTTTCCACAATGTTTTCAGAAGGCTCCTTCCTCAGGGGCATTAAAACTTGGGGTTGCATGGTAAAGGATTAGTCCTTTTTGAAAAATCCCATTTTGATAACCCTGAAGAAACATGTTGAAAACATTGTGGCAAAATTAGAAAACTTTAGTGACCAGCTTTTTTTTTTTTTTTTTTTCGATGTTTCATACTCTGTCAGAGAACTTACTGTATTTGTACCAATTACTGATATGTGGTTCACAGATGCCTTCAGATTCAAAGCGTCTAAAATTTGTTATATGGGAAAGGGTGAATGACATAAAAGGTAAAGAGTACATATAGTAAGGCGGACAGATTGATTGTATGGTGTTTAACGCCCTTTTCAAGATTATTTCAGTTATATTGCGGTGGCCAGTGCACCTATCCATGCTTTCCTAGAGTTTCTTTTACTAGCACTCCACAAAATATTCTTTCCAAGTCACTGGCTGCTTTCCCACATAACCATTGTCAAAACAATGGTCAGTGGTGAGAGAGGAATGAATCCTGTCAGAATGACTATCATCAGTCCTTGGAAAAAAATTGGCGGAGCTGGGGATTGAACCAGATACATAGTATGTTGGGAAAAGCAGAAAACACTGGATTTTCTCTTTTGTCCAAAGTGTTTTCTACCCTTACCCAGTCAGATCACATCATACAAGCCATCTTATTGTCTGCAATTGCTTTCAATTTAGACAAGTCTAAAATGTTGTCAGATAAAGAGTTAACCCTTTACCACATAATCCCGAGTTTTAATGACCTTGAAGAAAAAGCCTTTTGAAAACATTGTGGGAAAAGGGAGAAAATGCTGATAAACATCATTTTCTCTTTTTCCCACAAGCTTTTCTATCCCTCCAAAAACAAATGTCAATTTTTGAGTCACATTTATTTTGTCGTCTGCAAATGCTTTGAATTTGGACCAGTCTTAAGATTTTGTCGTTTGGTAAAGATAAATGCTTAATCCTTTCCCAGACAACAGAATTTTAGACTTGTTAAAATCCAAAGCTTTTGCAGACCGACACTACATATTAAATATGGCCCAAAGATTGAAATTCGTCTTGAGTAGGGTAGAAGACATTGTTGGAAAAGGAGAAAATGGTAGTTACCAGCATTTTCCCACAATGTTTTCAAAGGCTTTCTTTCTGAGGGTTGTTAAAAGTCAGGATTGTTTTGTGAAGGGTTAAGTTTCCATTTTTTTTTTTTTTTTTTTGATTCCAAGACTAAGCTATGTACAAAAGCACAGAAATACAGAAATAATTTTTATTAAATATGAAAAAGATTAGTTGAAAGTAGGAGTTAAAATGAAGCCGTGCAGATTTGGTTCAATACCCATTGTCTTACAGTGATACTTACAAGAGTGATATTAGAGGTACTTCAGAAATTAGTGGTAAATCAACTGAATGGAATTTTTTGTGTCTCTATTTGATTAATCTCTAAATTTTTCATCCCTTGCAAACCCAGGTGAGCATTATAGGATTGTCATGGTTCAGAAAACATTTCTTCAACTTAATCCTTTACCACACAGTTCTGAGTTTTAACAACCCTGAGATTGAGGAAGATTTTTTGGTTGTTTGTTTTGGAGTTTTAACGCCGTTTTAACAAGTTAGGTCATATCACGGCGGTCAATGCACTCGCGCATGTGTTTCCTGGCTTTCTCACACCAGTACTGACACATTTTTCTTTCCAAGTTACTGACTACTTTTCCCACATGAATCAGAGGTGAGAGGTGAAAAATTGCCAGAAAGAAAGCTTGCCTTAACTGTGTATTGAACTCACAACCACCAAGTCACGAGTCAGATATGTTATCCACTGAGCTACTCGGGCGGGCGCTCTGAGGAAGAAGTCTTTTGAACACATGTGGAAAAAGGAGAAAATGCTACACAGTTCCGAGTTTTAACAACTCTGAGGAAGAAGCCCTTCGAAAACATTGTCGAAAAAGGAGTGGTAACCAGCATTTTCTCCTTTTTCTACAAAGTTCTCTTCTCTTTACCGATCACTGCTGCATTTTAATGACCCTATTGAAGAGGCTTTGAAAAACATTGCAGGAAAAGAAGAAAACACCGGTAACCAGCACTTTATCCTTTTCCAACAATGTTTTCTATTCCTTTATAGACAAATCCCATCATTTGAATAACTTTTCAGTTGTCATCTGCAAATGCGTTCAATTTAGTCTAGTCTTATATTAAGTTTTGTGCTGTGGTAAAGAGTTAACCCTTTTACCACACAATCCCAATTTTGAATGACCCCAAAAAAGAAGCCTTTTGAAAACATTGTGGGAAAAGGAGAAAATGCTGGTAACCAGCATTTTGTCCTTTTCACACAATGTTTTCTACCTGTCCCCCAAAAAAATTTTAATTTTTGAGTCGCACTTAGTTTGTAGTCTGCAGATGCTTTCGATTTGAACTTTTCTAAACTTTTGTCATTTGGTGAAGAGTTAAAAGACAGATATTACAATTTGAACATGTAATTTGTCATCTGCAAGTGCTTTCAAATTTAACTAGTCAATTCTTTTTTTGTTCATTTGCTCTCATTTTTCAAATTTTGTAAACGGGTGTATTCCTTGGATGATGACCTTCTGCCAGACTGGTTCAAATTCTGCTAATTAAGAGGGCTACCAGAATTGAAAATTTGAATACCTATGGACAAGTTCTTCTAAAGTAGTGGATTTTGATATGATTTCAGAGGAGTGTTCCGTGGTTGTATGAAACTGCACAAGCAGTTCTGCTTTGCTAAACAAGATGGCCCCCAGACTAAATAATAGAAAATCCTTTGACCCTTTACCACACAGTCCCTAGTTTTAATGTCCCGGAGGAAGAAAGCTTTTGAAAACACAGTGGGAAAAGGAGAAAATGCTGGAAGGCCTCCAGAAAATGAAATGCATTTTCTATCCATCGTAATCTGTTCAACCTTGCAGCTGCCAGGAGGGCATCATTTGGCATGACGATACAAGAATGATTGTAGTTTCATAAAATAAAGATGAAATGGGTTAAAATTGCCTGAAAACGAGTATAGATGTATCTTTAGGGTTTCCAGGAAGCAATCATTGAGATCAATAATACTGATTAATGGAAGTCTTGAGAATTATCCCTTGAATTGATGTTAAATAAATATTAAAAAGAAAAAAAAAAAAATGAGCCATGCTCTGTGAAAAGGGGGCTGAATGCATCTGCGAAAAATATAGACCTTGGTCAGACGGACCTTGGGTGGAAGTTTTCACTATTGGCCAATTTTCTATGTGTCAAAGGACCAGGCTGCCTCATAATTCAGTTGGTTGTTTAAAAAAATGTAATTGCTTACTGGGTATCATGTATCATGGAGATGCATCAAGCCCTCTTTTCCCAGAGCATGGCTCATTATTATGTTTAAAGTTTTCCTTTTATTGGCTGGGAAACATAGGGGGAAAAGGAGAAAATGCTGGTTACTAGCATTTTTGCCTTTTCCAACAATGTTTTCAAAAGCTTTCTGATGCAGGGTAGGTAAAACACGGGCTTTTGTGGTAAAGGGACAAAGGATCTATTCCATAGTAAATCAATATGCGATTAATTGTCGATTGATTTGTGTTGTTTTATGCTACTCCCAACAGTACTTCAGTCATATAACCAAAATAACTCGCTCATATATGTCCAGTGTCTAACAAGTTTTTGGCTTGGGTTATGGAGGTCTTGCCCAGGGACATCCCCATGTGATGTTGTGCCATACAGTATAGGTTTAGAAGAATATTTGAGTCCGAGTTTGTTGATCTCAGTTGGTTTTCACAAATAACAGACACTAAACGCTTTTAGAATATAAATAAATAAATCAGATTTATCATTTTAACTTTCGTTTATGAGGTTTTGTTTTACATATTTGTTTTATTCTTGAATAAAATAAGAACAGTCCGTTCAACTTAAATGTTTGTGTATTTGTTTGTTTTTCATTTGCTTATGCATATTACTGACTAAAATTGTGTTCATGCCTAATCTCTATTGGTTATTTTCATTGCATAGTGTTTACCGCCGTTTTCAACATTCTTTTAGTTACATGGCATTGGCTATTGTATCTATCCATGTTTACCTGGGCCTCTTTTAACAGTACATTTCACAACACACCGTGCAAGCAAAGAGCTGCCTTCCAAAATAAGTATTGCTGATATTCACTGGTGAGAAAGGATACTATGACTTTCATAAATCTGATTATTGTTATTTTTGTATTTTGTTTATCGCTGTTTTCAACATTTTTTTCATTAAAGTAGCGGCGGTCAGTGCTCCTGCCCATGCTTTTCTACAGTGTCTTTTATCAGTACTTCGCACAAAATGATTGCAAGTCACTGGCTGCTATCCCACATAAACATCATTGAAACATGTTCAGCGGTGAGAGATGAATTAACCCTTGGAATTTACTAGACATAGTGGCAGCGAAAACAACCCTTTACCACACAATCCCAAGTTTTAATGACCTTTAGGAAATACGCTTTTGAAAACGTCATGGGAAAAGGAGAAAATGCTGGTAACCAGCTATTTCTCCTTTTCCGACATTTTTTACCATTTTAAAGACAGAAATCATCTTTTTGCTTAACTGAATGTGTCGTCTTCAAATGCTTTGAATTTGGACAAGTCTAAGACATTGTTGCCAGTGTGGTAAAGAATGATGCAGATATATAGAAATCGCAAGATAGAGATACTATTAGAGTTTCAATTTATGGTTCAATTTATAGTTCAATTCATTTGAGCCACACTAAAATTGTCGTCTGCAAATGTTTTCAATTTGGATAGGTCTAAAACTTTGTCGTACGGTAAAGGGTTAAGTCCAGAATTTCTGGTTAAGATGCAAGTTTATCACCCTCATCCCGAATATTCACACGGACTGCCTTTGTCGAATTATAAATATGTTTCAGTAGTAGTTAAAGGCCCAATAGCGGCCCCCAAGAACAATGCAGGTGTTTGAATATATAATAGATTTAAATCATACTATTTAGAAGTATGGAAAATATTGTGAAGATGGCAATTTATTATTATGTGGTGTGTTCAAGTGTTAGTCGCTGGGAAAAAAAAATCAGGAAAAGTGTAAACAAAAGACAGAGTGACCTGGCAACTCTTGACCTACTTTTAAAATCAATTTTTCTGTCAGCAGCTAACACTTGGACCGACCGTACGATAATATAAGATTCTTAATTAAGGATTATCCAATTACTTTTAAAATATCATCTAAGTCTGACAAACAATTATTGACAGGATCATTTCAAAAGATTTTTAAGCAGAATAAAAAAGAGAAAATGAATAGTCTATTTTACATCTGGGTAAGATTTTATTTCAATTAAATACGAACCCGAATTTAACTTTCACTTTTCAGGGTCCAATCCAGCTGATATTACTTTAATTGTGGGCAGTGTTTTAGTCATACCCCATCGAACAGGAAGCACCCGTCACGCATGCTTGGAAGCCGAGAAACAGGAAGATGAATACTAGGGCATTTCTTTGGTAAATCGAAAATAAAGAAAGTAAAGTTATTTTTGTCTAGCAGGAGTTCATCGAAATTCATTGGTAATGTTATTTTCAGATTGATTAAGTCTTTACATTTTTAGAAAAAGAACTGTGGAAAAAGGCGAAGCTCAAGAGTACCGCATTTATGTTCATGAAATGATGAATGTTCTGTTAGAAATTGCCTGAATACTGTCAATTTCATATCTGTTTTGATCCTTTTCGCCAACTCGGCCCCGGACTAGTTGTAAAACTCCAGGAATGATAGTTTATTCAAGGACTGAAAGTTGACATAGTTCATAGCTAAAGCTGCGGTACTAGCGTTCTGGGGGTCGTGGGTTTGAGTCCCACTCCGGCAGCCTTTTGTTTTCTTTCCTTCGAAAAAGTTATCGTCGACGTACCTATTTTCGTGGGGTACCTGTTTTCGAACCCGAAATGATATCCAAGTTTTCTCCTGCACTACAAAGTGAATGACGTCACTGTTTTGTGTGAACCGCTCATTTGAATGTAAACAACAGTGTCACTGCAGCTAATTTATAAAATGCAACAAAAAAAAGGAAGTACGCATGTTACTAAAGGAAAGATCGATTTTAGTGTCAAATTTCTTATTACTTTTTTCAACCCTATACGTGCCGAATTTAAATTCTCTGTCTGATACTTTATTTTAATCCTGAAAAATTCCCGACATGTGACATAGTCAGTCTCGATGCCAAAAAGTCATGTGACCATACTGGAATAATGTGACAAGAGTCCGGTCTATAATTAGATCAGAGAATTTCGTGACCTATTTTGTTTGGTCGCTTATGAATGAACAATTTTTCCAGAACATTCGCTGCTACAGAGAGAGAATGTTTCCAGCCCTTTTATTAAGATATTCAATATTTTTCAGATGTTTTACGATAAAATAGTGTTTAAAATAATTCCTAATATGTCTTCATAGGTGCTTATAAATTGATAGAAGGGACCAGAATGCCTTAATTTATGTTATTTTAGTATTCTGATGCTGCCGTCACGAGAGGGCAAATGGCCGCCATGGCACTAATCCATCCTTTTCATCGCGCTTTAAAAACTTAGGATAATTGACTCAGAGCTGCTCATTTCCATTGTTCCAAACAGTCCCTCCTTGTGATAGTTAAGGCTTTTAATTAGTTTTGATGTACATAATGAATTTTAGTTTTTTATTTATGAGCTGTTCTATAGATATTGAAAGCCACGAAATGAGGTCATGTTTTCCAATGCGCCAATTCAGCTTCTGGCAAAATATTGAAAGGTGAAATATGTTCTTGCCGTTGAATATGCATGATTCAGGCAGAATTTATGTTTTTATATGCATTTACATTTGATTTTTTTGTTAATAAAACGTTTTTTGTGGTCATTTCTTCATTTAGATATGCTTAAGCTAAAATTGTCAATTTAGTCCCACGAAAATAGGTAAGACCACCATACTACTATTCCCCAAAATCGCGCATGAAAATTCCCAAAACAGAAGTGTTTTTCACTGCGTAACAGACTGACTTCAAATCAAGGACAGAATGTCGGTTTTCCTAAATTGGTGACTGATGGATTGAAAATTGAATTGTGGATTTCCTCCGGCAGATTGTTCTGAAAACGTAACCTAACCATTCAATACCGGCGATTTCATTGGTCAGAAAGAGGGGTTTTCCAAAGTACTAAAAAAGAAACCTGCGACGTCTGTCAGCAGTTTATTTCGGTAAATTGGTCGCAGTGTTTGATTACCAAGTTTAAGCCTTTGTTGAATGTAGGCTGGCACCCAGTGTATGTGTTTCAGCAGTCTCCATAGTGGCATTCAAATAATGTGCTGTAAATCGTTTTTATGTAGCCAAAAATTTGCAATTTGTTGGGATTCTTGATGCCATGTGTATTTGTGGAAAATTCGTTCTGAAGCAATTAAACTTGGAAATGAGCTATTACAGCAAATATTATCGAAAGAAAATCAAACTGACATGTTCTAAACTCCTTACAAAGTTCGGTTTGAAGAAGAATGACGACTGATATGTCAAGTCAAGATAAATGTAAGCATCGTGATGCAACAGTAAGCTTGTCCGATATGGATATACATTCCATTGAGCATTGATTCGAACAGTTTTGTCATTGATCAACAAAATCCAAAAGTCAACCCTCAGAAACTCTATTTGACTGTAAACTTGAGCTACCCAGACCTTCATCTCTATTCCCACTTACTAAAAATCAGATGACAACACAAAATATGAACTTAATTTTGAATGGCTGTGTTTCGTCTGTAGTAAAAATGGTTTGTGTAAAACATGCTTTTTAGAAAAGGTCTTAACAAGAGGGGAGATGATTCCCCACTCATAGATACAGAAACTACCAAAAAACTTAAAAAATATGAAGAGTCTAATGGTCATCAAGAGTCGTTAAAAAGATACATTAACTTTAAAAGGGGGCACAGTGAATAAAAATGCTAACTCATATTTTTAAGAAATTAAACCAAAGAAGCAGGATGCCGACGCTATCATAATGCTTTCATTTTAGTTAAAACCATTGTTAAAAAGGAGAAGAATCCCTTATAAACAATCTGTGACATGATTCTGTATTTTTTACAAATATTCCCAATTTGGGAGAAAACAACACATTTTTAGCTCCACTGGCTGAAGGCCAGCGAGCTATTGTCATGGCATTGTGTCTGTCGTGCGTCCGTCCGTCCGTTTGTCCGTGCGTGCGTCCGTAAACTTTTTCTTTAAAAAACTTCTCCTCAGAAAGTATTGACTGGATTTTTACCAAATTTCACAGGAATGTTCCTTTGGTGGTCCTCTTTCAAATTCCTTCAAATAATTGTGTTCCATGAAGAATTCTGGTTGCCATGGCAACCAAAGTAAAAAACCTTTAAAAATCTTCTCCTCCCAAACCGCTATTTGGATAGCATTATTATTTTGCAGGAATGTTCCTTAGATACAGGTTTACAGAATTCCTTTAAAAAAAAAAAATGATCTGTCAAAAAACATGGCTTTTATGGGAGACTCATTTTCCTTTTATGGTATAAAGTAAAATCTTTGAAAAATTTCTTCTCTAAAACTATTCATTGGATTTCATTGTTGTTTTGCAGGTAAGTTCCTATGGTGGTTGTCTGCCAAATTGTTTCTTTGGTGGTTGTATACCAAATTCCTTTTAAAAAAATGATACACCTAAAAACACATTTTTTTTATAGACAAGGCTTATATTTCAAAAAAATGTTCTTCTCCGAAACTATTTATTGTGTTAGTTTTATCGACTAACAAAGAAAAAGGAAGAAAATTGGATTGACTTGACCTAGTCAGGGCTGTCCTATGTAAGCCCACACATTTTCCTTGGTATTAAGATCACAATTTACTCCAATGATATGCTATTAGTTAGTACTAGTAATAAAATATCACTGGCCATAAATAAGATAAAAGCTTGAGCACCTTTCACAACTTGAGCCTTTCAATTTTGCCTTATTACTAAGCCTGAGTAACCATGCCAAGATAAAAAAGAAAAAGTATTTTAATAACAAAACCCCCATGTTGTAAGTACTTTATAGTCCTTTTGATATAGAACAAGAGAACCTCTGCACTTTTATTAGTTCTGGTAAAGGTTTGTTGACCTGCTGATGAGTAAATGCAGAGTGGACAGAAGGGGTGTAAATCCTGGTGACCTGGTACAAAGTGGGACAGGGCTTTATATTTGTGATAAGGCATTAATGTTATCCAGTCAAACTGATCCCGCAACTTCAGTACACCAGAATTAATCTGTGCCCTGGAGCAGGATATTTGATTTATGTAAATGCATTTGTAGACCATTTTGTGTTGTTTGCCACAGAAGACATTCAAACTGTGACTCTGAAAAGTTGATTATTAGGGATTAGGTGTTCATTGTATGCCAGCATATTTCATTCTATCTGGTGTATTGATGTAAGTTGATCTATATTGCTATAACATTCATTCATTTGCCCTCCTAGCTGTTCTTTTAGATTACCCCTTTACCACACAATCACAAGTTTTAACGACCCTGAGAAAGACATATTTTCTATATTTTGATGTTTCCCCACCCAAAATGGTTTGTGAAAGGACCTGTTGCAGACAACATATCTTCATATTAGTAAGACATATATAAAAAAGGATAGAAATTATTGTAGGAAACTAAGAAAATGCTGGTTACCATTTTTTTCTTCTTTTCTCACAAGTTTTTTCCATACCTTTTTTCTTCAGTGAGCTAAAATGCAGGATTGAATGGTAATTGTTAAAAACTTCTTTTCGCCATTATAGAAATATCAGGCCTGTGGAGCGATACAGGCGCTCAAGCGCCTCTAGTTTCTCAATTTACATGGTTTTGGACCCGGAATAGAGGGTAAAAAAATGTTGTATGAATACACTTTTCTCTCCTGATTTACTTCACTGGGGATAAGATCAATTGGTGTGCACGAGTAGGCTGCATCAGCTGTCAATGGGGACGGGGGGGGTTGGTGACTTCCAGAATATCAGGAGGGGGAGGAGTGTTGTAGTTGACATTGGGTAGACTCACGACCAGTTGCCTGGCTAGCTTATTTGATATAACTGCATTACTAGTGTTTCGGGGGTCGTGGGTATGAGTCCAACATCAGACAGACGGTCTATACACAAAATGTAGACAAGAAAGGTCAAGAAGGTGTTCAGAAAAAGCCGATTTTCATGTTTTTTATGTAGAT
The DNA here is from genome assembly GCA_945859785.2 of Tridacna gigas. Lineage (NCBI taxonomy): Eukaryota > Metazoa > Mollusca > Bivalvia > Cardiida > Cardiidae > Tridacna > Tridacna gigas. Next base: position 32,236,614 of record OX244043.2, on the reverse strand, counting down.
ACAACTATCCCCCCTAGCTTGCTAGCTCCCCCCCCTCTCTCTCTCTCTCTCTCTGTCTATCTGTCAGACACATCATATCTCTTTGTCCTCTCTCTCCCTTCTCTCTGTTTGACTCTCCCTCATTCTTTCCTTCCTCCATCAAAGAAATTGTTTCTAGCAAAAATGCATTAAAACATTTAGTTTCTTCTTAAGTCATATTTTCCAATCTTTATGGAAAGTTGTTTTTCAAATTTTTCTTGAGCAAAACAGATTTTCTTTTTAATTTTGTTACGGAAAACATGGAAAAAAGAGAAAATGCTGGTAACCACCATTTTTTTTTTCTTTTTCCACAATATATATTCTACCCTTTTATAGACAAATTCCATCAATTCAGCAACATTTAATATGGTGTCTGCAAATGCTCTCAATTTGGGAAGGTTTGAAATTGTGTTGTGCAGTAAATGGTTAACTCTTTCACTACTAACTCCAGATATTACATGTTTTTTTCCGAGCTCAAAAGATAGATTTCCACTGCCATTTAAAACTACATTCATCATAGTTTAAAGATAGAGTAGCGGACAGCATAGATCAAGATCAGACTGCATGTTCTGTGCAGTCTGATCTTGATCTACGCTGTCCACAAAAGGTAGTAAAGTCATCATTAGTAGCAAAAGAGTTAATATTCTTGGCACTCAAAGATAATAGTTTTACCATTTTCAGATTGGTATGAAATGGCATCGACTGAAAATGCAGAAAAAGTTGAAGTGAGCACCAGTTCAGATGTCATTGATACACCGATTCCCCTGGGTTATCATGAAGGTATGATAATTTTCTAGCTTGAATGTTTTCGAAGAAAACATTGAGGTATTGTCAAAGCGCTGGCACCACTGTCTGTGTCATTGTGGCGCAAAACAACCCTGAGAAAAAAAGCCTTTTGAAAACATTGTGGGAAAAGGAGAAAATGCTGGTAACCAGCATTTTCTCCTTTTCCCACAATGTTTTCTACCCTATCCAATATATAGATCACCATTTAAGCTACACTTAATTTGTCGTCTGCAAATGCTTTCAATTTGGTCCAGTCTAAAATTCTGCCATTTGGTAAAGAGTTAAACCCTGTTTTCTCAGGGTATTGCTCCTTTATTTTCATACAAAAACTGAGGCAAACATTTCAGTGAACCATCTCCTTCCAAACTCTTTGGCATAGATTCAAACATAATGCAAAAACTTTGACATTTTCAAAAACCTTTGACATTTTAATAATATCTCTGTCATTACTGAAGATTACTTACTTCAAACTTGGATACGTTGTTCACCATCAAATTAGGCTAAAGATGGTGAAGCAGGATATTTTTAGCCTATCATTTGTTTTATGTGATAAATAGAATCTCACATTTGTGTTTATGTAGTACCATTTTTATCAAACTCGTTGACTAGAATGTATTTTACGCTCACCAAGGCTTGCATCATACAGTTTTTGTCAACTTGTTCGATAAAAATGATAATACATAAACACTCAAGTAAGATCCTCTATATATTTGTCAGGTTCAATTGAGACAGAAGTTGTTGCTGGACCGCCATTAGTTCTAGCTCCGGAGAATTTGAATAGCTATGGAAGCTCAGGTTTGTAGACAATTCTGTTACGTCAAACTGTGATGAAGAAACTATACATACCTGCAGGTTGCAATACCTTAGCTTCAGGGGTGTGGAAATACTATGTCCGACTCAGGAAAATTCAGCATCGGACAAGTGATTTTTTTCAGTATAGTTGTCCGCGGACAAGAAGAAAATACGAGGAAAATTTTGAAACAAAAAATCTGTTGTATATACTTATCCAGTGAAATACGTATGCTCTCACTTCATACAAAATGACATTTTGAATGATTAACAGTGTCTTGAGATGATCCCTGAATTCTGGAAACCCAAAATACACATTTGATCCACCCCCGCTTTCACCGCATTAGACAAAATCGGTAAAATATGCGGCTGTTGTTGCACGTCGATTTTTTGGAAAATGTGTAAACACCTTCAAGATCATCATTATGGATTAAAATATATTTAGTGGTATAATTTTAGCACCGATTCAGAGATCTTTGATGACAATGTCACACACGTGAAAATTTTAGCCTTTAATCTGATTTAAACAACTGTGGTGCGAAATGGGCCGTGATTTAACACCTCTACTGGAAGCTGTCTCAACATTCAAAAGTTTTTGATTCAGCGATCAGTTGGTGCGTAAAATTGGAGAAAATGTTTGGTTTTTTTTTTATCAAATTTTCGATGCAAACGGAAGAGGGAAGTCTGAGACTCCGAACCATTTGGCGGCTCCAAACGTAAAGTGGACCGTGACAAGAAATATGACAAAAACATTTTTTTTTTCAACGAGGCGTGCTTGAAAGAATTCCCGTAGTTGAATGCAGACGATCGTAACAGTATTTTTTAACGTTTGTCGAGAGTATCCCCATGTTGCAGACATGTCGCTTTATGTGTACCTTTTAATTGAAATTGTTTTGTTTTGGACAAGTGAGCCACACTGGCGGACAAGTAGATTTTTGTAATTTACTTGTCCGCGGACAAGTAGAAATTTCTAAGATTTCCACACCCCTGAGCTTCATTGGGAAATCAAAAGGGGATCATTGAGTTCTTGAGTATTGACCCATTTGATTAAGTTTTTACTGGACAACAAAATTTTAGACTTGTCCAAATTGAAAGCATTTGCAGACGACAAATTAAATGTTACTCGAACATGAACAATGTCTTTCAAAGCATAGAAAACATTGTGGGAAAAGGAGAAAATGCTGGTAACCAGTGTTTTCTACCCTATGAAATCAAATTCCATCATTTGGGCAAAATTTAATTTGTCCTTTCCAAATGCTTTCAATTTAGAATAGTCTACTTTTCTGTTCTGTGGCAAAGAGTTAAAAGAGTTAACCCTTTACCAAACCACAAAATTTTAGACTGGTCCATTTTGAAAGCTTTTGCAGACAAATTTAATGTGTCTCAAGTAATAGTATTCATCTCTGAAAGGTATGAAAACATTGTGGGAAAAGGAGAAAATGCTGGTTACCAGCATTTTCTTTTTTTCCCACAATGTTTTCAAAAGGCTTCTTCCTCAGGGTCGTTAAAACTCGGGATTGTGTGGTAAAGAGTTAAAAGTGTAACCCATATCACAAGTTTAGGTAGCCCTCAAACTGATTTTGATACAATTATGTCCCTTATTCAACAGAATTTTCAGTGAATAAGAACTGCAGGTATGGGTGATCATCTCCATATAGTGCTCTTCTTGTGCCAACAGTGAATTGCTGAATATTGGCCGCAATTTTTACGAAGGAAGTAAAACCACTAAAATAGGTGCTAATCTGCTTGTGAGACCATTATGTTTGAATCTATGCCAAAGAGTTTGGAAGGAGATGGTTCACTGAAATGTTTGCCTCAGTTTTTGTATGAAAATAAAGGAGCAATACCCTGAGAAAACAGGGTTTAACTCTTTACCAAATGGCAAAACTTTAGACTGGACCAAATTGAAAGCATTTGCAGATGACAAATTAAGTGTAGCTTAAATGGTGATTTATGTATTGGATAGGGTAGAAAACATTGTGGGAAAAGGAGAAAATGCTGGTTACCAGCATTTTCTCCTTTTCCCACAATGTTTTCAAAAGGCTTTTTTTCTCAGGGTCGTTAAAAGTCGGGATTGTGTGGTAAAGAGTTAATGTATCTTGGTGAAGCAGTGTATCGTGCAAGTTTTCACGTAATTATTTATCCTTTAAATCTATTTTGTCAAACAGCGGACTGAATCATGAGGTAGGCATATCCTTTGACATGCAGAGAATTTAGAAATGGCGAAAAATCTCTACCTGCAATGACTGAAAAGGCTGACATTGATTGAAACCATTGAGACTTTTTGCAATTGCATGAAGCCCCTTTTTCATAGAGCATGGACCAAATGTATTTATATGTATTTTCTGATTACAGATCTGAATGGGAGTGCTTATTATGTAAAGAAAGATATTTGTGGTGAGTTCATGGCAGTAGCCATACACTTTAGTGAAAATAGAGAGAGACTAAAAAAGATGTATATGATCTTTGCATCAAACGAATCATTCCATCACTTAGAATTTCTGGTGTGAATGCTTTACCAATCAATTTCCTGTTTGGACGACCCTCATGTGGGTTGAAAACATTGTGGGAGAGGAAGAAAAATGCTGGTAACAAGCATCATCTCCTTTTTAGCTACAATGTTTCTACTTTTCTAAAGACAAATTGCATCACTTGAAGCACATATCTCAGCACATGTTTCAATTCAGACCAGTCAAACATTCAGGAAACAGTGGAAAAACAGTAGAAAAAGTAGCATTTTCTTAGATATTTTCATGACTAGCCCAAAATTTCAAATTTTAGTCCAGATGTTCTCAAAAGAATTTAGAAAGGTCAAGGTGCAAAAACTTTAACTTCCTCTGATAATCTTTATCATTATCAGAGCTCCAGATAGAGAGAGTGATTTTGATTTCAAAATTGAAAATATTAATTATTCACAACTAAACCCTATGTTATGGGTACTCATTAGAATCGTCTCATTGAGACGATTCTAATGAGTACCCTCAACATGGGGTTTGGAAGAGAAAAAATGGATTTAGAATACCATTACTCCCTCTTATCTGGAGGTCTGATTACTTTACAATCTGGCTATTTTTCAACTATCAAAAGGGGGACCCATACTAGAAGAGCATATAATCCTCAATATGAGCAGTGCTCTGTGAAAGGGAGGTTTACTGCATCTGCAAAGAGTATTGACCAAGGTCAGACTGCTCAGTCTGCACAGGCTGACCAGTGTCCAAACTTTTGCTAGTTGTCAATTTTCTGGATGTCAAAGGACCTGTCTACTTCATGATTCAGTCTATTGTCAGACAAATGGATTTTATGGATCCATAATTATGTGATGACTTGCTTGGTATAAAGCATCACAGAGATGCATGAAACCCCTTTTTTGCCAGAGCATGGCTCAAATATTTTTGACGCAGTTATGCCTTTATTTGAATTAACTTGTACTGTTGTCACCTGCTAACACCTTCAATGTGCATGGGTCCAAATTTTGTCATCTGGAAAAGTGTAAATATGTTTATCCATTTTCAGATGCCCAGGCTGTAAAAGGGAGATGTGGGCTGTACAACCTGGGAAACACCTGTTTCATGAATTCTGGGATACAGTGTCTAATGAGTAATATGCCTCTGGTGAAGTTTTTGTTCACTTACTATCAGACCAACAAGAAGTTTGATGGCACCTTGCTTGGTCAGTTCAAGAAGTTGTTTGTGAAGATCTGGAGTGGGCAGTATACCATTTTATATCCCACAGAGTTCAAACATACATTAGGACTGTATCATCCCCAGTTTCAGGACTATAGACAAGTAAGTGTTTGGTTGACCAAGCCAGGTAGCTCAGATGGTTAGGTACCCAGGGATTCCTGGTTGATCCCCATCTTGGCAAAATTCTTGCTGTGGATTGATGACTGTTATTGCAACAGGATTCATTTCTCTCTCACTGAACGTTTCTTCGATGGTGTTAATGTGGGAAAGCTGACAGTGTTTTGTGAGGAACTGTGCATAGCACTGGCCAAAGAAACTCCCGGAAAACATGGATCATTGTGCTTGATGCTGCAGTATGACTGAAATTATTTTGAAAACGATGTTAAACACAAATGAAGAAATGCTCTTTTGACAGTATAGTGTTGCTGTGTTTGAGCCATCCTCTGTGAAAAGGGGGTTTAACACTTTACCAAACGACAAAATTTCAGACCCGTCCAAATTGAAAGCATTTACAGATGACACTTTCTGTGAAGCTCAGATGATATGAGTTTTCTCTGATAGGGTAGAAAACATTGTGGGAAAAGGAGAAAATGCTGGTTACCAGCATTTTCTCCTTTTCCCACAATGTTTTCAAAAGGCTTCTTCCTCAGAGTAGTTAAAAGCCAGCATTGTGTGGTAAAGGGTTAAAGCAGCTACAAAAAGTATTGACCCATGTCAGCCGGGGCAGTCCCCAAGCCCAAAACTGTTTTTGCTGTTGGTAAATTTTCTGCATGTGAAAGGACCGTTCTGCCTCTGAATCCAGTTGGTTGTTAGATTAAATGGATTTTATGGATCCATAATTATGTGATGACTTGCATGGTATATTGCATAACAAAGATGCATCAAACACCTTTTTCCAGAGCATGACACATAAGTACTAAATGCTTATAAGTAACCCTTTAACCCTTTACCAAACAACTAAATGTTAGACTGGTCCAAATTGAAAGCAGTTGCAGATGCCAAATTAAATGTGACTCAAAAATTGAAATTTGTTTTGGGAAAGGTAGAAAACATTGTGAGAAAAGGAGAAAATGCTGGTTACCAGCATTTTCTCCTTTTCCCACAATGTTTTCAAAAGGCTTCTTTCTCAGGGTCGTTAAAAGTCGGGATTGTGTGGTAAACAGTTAAAGTAACCCTTTAACCCTTTACCAAGCAACAAAATGTTAGACTGTCCAAATTGAAAGCATTGGCAGACGACAAATGTGATCAAGAAAATTGAACTTTGTTTTGGGAAGGGCAGAAAACATGGTGGGAAAAGGAGAAAATGCTAGTTACCAGCATTTTCTCCTTTTCCCACTGTCTTTACAAGGCTTCTTTCTCAGGGTTGTTAAAAGTCGGGATTGTGTGGTAAAGAGTTAACCCTTTACCATACAACTAAATTCTTGACCTGTCTCAGTTGAAAGCATTTGCAGACAGCAAATTAAATACGGCTCAAATGATTGGACATGTCTTTCAAAGGGAAGAAAACATTGTAGGTAAAGGAGGAAATGCCAGTTAACAGCATTTTCTCCTTTTCTCACAATGCTTTCAAAAATTTTATTCTTCTGGGCCGTTAAATCTCAGGTTTGTGTGGTAAAGGGTTAACCGACAATTTCACAGCTTTCCCAATCTTATTCAGATCCAGCAGTCTTTCTTGAGGACATCTTGAGGTCTGAACATATGTGCTCCCAATCAAAACTACATGACTTGTATTGTACCATGCTCAGTTTGCCATTTTGTGTGCCAACACTTTAGCTCTATAAGTGCAAACAGGCTTTTTCAGACAGCTTAGGTTAAGATCAGACTGCACAGAACATGCAGTTTGATCTTCATTCTGTCCTATGGGCTTGTTTAGTTGAGCCTATGAAGTTGAAAACTTTGAGTTTCAGTTGATCGTGCTTTTGGCCGTTCAAAAGGGTCGAGTTTATACAAGCTATATTTGGTGAAAAGGGAGTTTAATGCACTTGGGAACAGTATTGATCCAAGTCAGCTTGTGCAGGCTGACATAGGTTGAAACTTTCTGCTATTTATGAATTTTCTACGTGTCTTAAGGACCAGAAACCCCACAATTCAGTCGATTGTTAGAGAACATGGAAGTTACTGATCCATAATCATGTGTTTACTTGCTTGGTATAGCACAGCATGGAGATGTGTTAAACCCCTTTTGTCAAAGCACAGTGCATGTATTTGAGCCATGTTCTGCGAAAAGAGGGCGCAATGCATTCACAAAGAGTATTGACCCATGACCTGCGCAGTCCATGCAGGCTGACAAGGGTCAGAACTTTTAGCTGTTTTGAATGCTCTGCATGTCAAAGGTCCATTCTACCTCCGATTCCAGTCGGTGGTTGGACAAAATGGATTTTACAGATCAATAATTATAATGATGGCTTGCCTGGTATAATGTATCTCGGAAATGCATTAAGATCCTTTTTCCCAGAACATTGCTCATATGTTTGTTACTGAAGGAGTTAATGGGTTTGCCAAAAATTTGATCGTTCTTTTATGCTTTTCAGTAGTTTATAGAAATCTAACTGAATTATATTGGTATAATTCACTGGTGAATGTTATAACTTTTATTGTTGACATGCCATGGATATTGATAGAACATGAATGAATTTTTAGCGGGTGAATGTCATGTTTTATGATATGGTCAACAGCCCTCATGATGCTATTATTACAGTCCATATCTGACTATTTAGACTGAATAGATCTGTTTTGCTTGAAAAAAGCACATATTTTTCATGATGAGCTAACATTGAATGTAAAAAGTACATGTAAGGTTAAAGCAAAGAGCATAAAAGAAATGGAATATTTGTTTGTTTCACAGTGCATGGTAGGAATTTCTTTCATCTTGCGAAAAGAAAAGGTCATATTTTCACTTGTGGCTTTGCCACTCCTGAAATGTTGCATTCGCTTTTCACTCGATGAAAGAAATTTTGATAATATACCAAAACAGACAGCAATCCTTTATATCATAGGCATGATAATTCACTCATTATCTTTTACAGCATGACTGCCAGGAATTCCTTGCCTTGTTACTGGATACACTTCATGAGCAGCTGAATTTCAGACACAAGTCATCCAATCAGATTTCGGGGGCAGGTCCTTCAACTCTGAAGCAGCCAATCAAGTTTGAGCATAATATAATCAACAAGCATGAGACAAACCAGAAACAAGCAGTTAAAGACCAATTAAACAAGGTGTGTCATTCAAAATTGACCATTGAAAACGACATAGAACTGAAAGATGACACTGATATACATAGCTCATCTCCGAGAGACGGAGACATTAAAAATGGGGTACAGTGTTCAACCACTCAGACGTCAGAAGACAGTAACCATTCCAACATTTCAGAACAAAGTTCAGATTCGGAGCAGTGCTCTGTCATTAAGAACCTCAAACTTAGATCAAGTCCAGTGGCTGGTCACTCCAACGTTAATGTCATGAAGGATGATTTAGCAAGATTTAGAGATAAGAATGGTGCTGAAGAAGTTGAAAGAGAAATGTCTTATGTTAACGAAGAAAACAAATTATATTTAAAGAAAGCTGAAAGCCTACAAGACATTGATAAGAGAAGTTCAGTTGACATGACCGGAAAACTGCCAAAAGCTTCAAGTGATAATGACCTAGTCAAATTGGCCTGTATATCAGAGGGTGTGGCCACTAGTCGAATGTTATTTGAGTCCACTAAGCTAGAAATCAACAGTGAAGTAAACAAAATGGGAGACAGAGTGTCAAGTATAAAAGGGATGGCGTTAAAGCCAGGAGAAGGGACACATCAGAATGATCCACCAGTTATTTTGAATAATGCAGTTGTAGCAACATGTGTTCCGTCACTTGAAGACATTTATGCTAAAGAAACAAAAACACTCAATACAAATGTTTTAGCCACAGAGTACATGAGTGAACCTGTTACAACAGATTCTGACAAGTTTGCTAAAACTGATAATACAACAGTTGTTCAGGACTATGGTGATATGGAAGATGGCATAGTTCATAATGATATAAGAGCACCTTGTAAAAAAGATGTCTACAAACCATCTAAACTTAAAGATGTGAACATCAGGGTTGATAAGAAAAGTAGATTGCCGAAAGGAACAAATAGCACAGGTGAGATTTTGTCCGCAGAGAAAGAGGATTGTTTCCTGTTAACCAATGTAAAAAGAATGAAGTTTGAGGGAACAGAGAAAAATCTGCAGATGCAGGAAATGTCCAAAATTCAGAAAGGAAAATTAAGCTTTAATGAGGAAGTAGAGAAATGCACTGACAAAAACACCAACTCATTTTCTCACAGAGCCCCAGACTTGCTGATGAGCACAGGTGTAGAGAGTGACGGAGAGAGTGAAATGTTGGAAGATCAAGATGTGGATGCAGATATGGAGATCTCTGACATAGACCAGTATGATCCTAGTGACAGAGAAGAGTGTCTTTCAGCTACGTGTCACGGCTACAGTACAGCTGACGTGCTGGCAGCCGAGGAAGCATGGCATAAATACCTCATGAAGAATGACAGTGTTATTGTCGATACATTCCAGGGCCAGTTTAAATCTACGGTATTGTATTCTTTTAATTTTCATTTCTGAAAGGACTGTAGACCGTGAATAAGGATTCTTGTCGTTAAGGGTTTAGAATCTTATAGGACAAAAATGTATGGTATGAATATAAACGTAAACAAAATCAGTGTTATTATGAAACCTCTTTAACTTGTCACTACTTTGTTTTTGTGACCGTGCTTGGTTTACCGATATTAGCATTGTTCTAAATGGGGTTTAACCCTTTCCCAAACGACAAATTTTGGACTGGTCCAAATTGAAAGAGTTTGCAGACGACAATTTTGAATTTGATGAAAATGGCAGAAAGTTATCAAAAAGGGTAGAAAACACTGTGGGAAAAAGAGAAATTGCTTGTTATGAGCAATTTCTCCTTTTCCCACAGTGTTTTCAAAAGACTTGTTAAATGTTTGATAAATTATGTTTTTATGGTAAACTGATCATTGCTGTGTCCATGGTAGAGGTAAAAAAATAGTCATATTATCAGAGAAATAGTTTATATAAAAAGACAGAAAGTGACAAGTCAAAGCAGTTTCACTATACACATCTAATAGAAAATCATAAAGCTATCCATAAACTACAGACGATCAAAACACAGTTTACAGGATATCAGGCTTTAAGTGTCGAAGAATTATCTTCCCTGATACTTTGATATTTTTGCTTATAATGGACATTAGTTTCAAAGATCATGTCTTCTCTATGATAAAAAACTTGGCAAGGGGTAGTAGATTACCTCTAGGGGCAGTTCTGGTTGCCGTTGTGTTTAACTCTGTACCATACAAAAAAAATTCAGACTGGTCCAGATGGAAAGCATTTACAGACAACAAATTAAATAATGTGCAGTTGTTGATTTTTTTTCTTTTTTGTTTTTTTTTTTTGTTTTAGGAAGTTAGAAAACATTGTGGGACAAGGAGAAAATGCTGATTACCAGCATTTTCTTCTTTTCCCACAATGTTTTCAAAAGGCTTCTTTCTCATGGTCATTAAAACTCAGGATTGTGTGGTGAAGGATGAACTCTGTACCAAACAAAAGACTTTAAGACATGTCCAAATATATAGCTTATTAAAGAAGACAAAGAAAATGGGACTCAAATGATTGGATTTGCTTTTGACAGTGGAAAGAGAACGTTGTGGGAAAAGAAGAAAATGCTGGGTACCAGCGTTTTCTCCTTTCCCCACAATGTTTTCAAATTGCATCTTCCTCAGGTTCGTTAAATGTCTGGATAGTGTGGTAAAGTGTTAAAAGTAAAAAATGATCACTAGGTTTACTTGGTCAGATTCCTGTTTTCAGGTCGTGTGCGGTAAATGTAACCAAGTCTCCGTGACCTTTGAACCTTTCATGTATCTTTCGGTTCCAATCCCTCATGCGATGGAAAGGCAGCTGTGTGAGTACAATGATTTGTTTCTTCACCTGAGGACAAAATCTGAGACTTGTCCAGTTTGAAAGCATATGCAAGCGAAATATTATATGTGATTAAATCATTCAAATGATAGAACTCATATTTGAAAGAGCAGAAAACACTGTGGGAAAAGGTGGAAATGCTGGTTACCAGCATTTTCTCCTTTTCCTACAATGTTTTCAAAAACCTTTTTCCTCACGGTGTTTAAAACTCAGAGTTGTTTGGGAATGGATTAAGTTGCTTTGACTCTTTACCAAGCAATCTCATATTTCTTTAAACTTGGTAAAGACCGTTTTCTCCTCTTTCCACGCTGTTTCTACCCTTTCAGAGACAAATTTTATCATTTGAGCCTCATTTAGGGTGTTGAAGGCAAATGCTTACTCTGTGGATGAGTTTAACATCTTGATGTTTGGTAAAGAGTGAATCCACTTCTGTACAACTTCATCACTGAAGTTGAAAATAAGTTGAAAATATAATTGTTTGAAAATGAGCATTTGGTTAAAGCATGCAGTTGCTGCTTTTCTCACAAATTTGTCAAAAATTTGTCCATACCGATGGAAAATGATATTTCCTTTTCCATCAAAAGTTTGCCATGTGTGAGAATTGTATGTAATACATGCAGTTTATAGCCATGGATCCTTTCTCTTACTTTGTGGTTTACTTAATTTCTCTCTTGTGAACCCTTTTGAGTGGAAATGCCATCTTGGCCAAAATCTGTTTTAGGATTAAAGTTAATAGATTAACCCTTGAATATTGGCTGAGACAGTTTATTGAGTAACATATTGGTATAACAAAGTCCAGGAACACTGTCATCGATAAGTACCCTGGCCGCTGTAATATGACTGTAAATATATGTCAAAAGGGGATTCAGTGCATCTCCATGATCATTATACCAAGCAAGTCATCACATAAATATGGATCAATAAAATCCAACAAACAGCTGAATCATGAGGTATTCTGGTCCTCTCACATGCAGAAAAGTGACCAATTGCAAAAAGTTTTGACCTAGATCAGCCTGTGCAGACTGCACAGGCTTACCTGGGTCTGTACCTTTTGCATATTCATTTCAGAGGCTTGAAAGAGTCTAGAATTTTGTCATCTAGAAAAAGAGTTAAATACCAAGATGTGTTAGGGTTTTCTGTCTTTCAGGTATCATATTTATTTCGCCATCTGCCCCTCCAACACGATACTTACTGACATTACACAAACAGGATCGTATACAAAAGGTTAAGGAGGTATTGCGGACAGTTTTAGCTCGGGACACACATGAGCTCATTTTAAGCGAAGTTCTCAATCATCATATATCAAGGATACTGGTACGTTGCGACATGTAAAATGAGACCTTCAGATATTTGCATTAAGTTTAATCCCGGATTAGCCTTCACAGTCCGCGCAGGCTAAACCGAGACAGTACTTTACAACTACATAAGATTTTTTCATACAGTAGACTTTCATGAAACACAAAATCACACAAAAACAGTAAGTGTCGTCTTGGATTAGTCACAGACTGCACAGGCTGATCTTGGATGACACACTTTAATGCATATGTCCGAAGGCCCCTTTTCTTGTGTTGCACACCAAATGAACGTGTGCTAGAATCTGTATTGTCGGGTTAAGTATCAATACTGAGCTTGGATCCCTTTTTAACTGTTCTTTTTCATTTTCTTCTTTTCCCGAAATATTTTCAAAAGCCGTCTTCCACAGGCTCTTTAACACTCAGGATTGTCGGGTAAAGGGTTACCAATTACATTGTAAAGGCAAAGGAGAAATTGCTCTTTATTATTAGCAATTTCCTTTTAAGCCTGAATTTGTTCAACAAGGGCAAAATGTGATCTGCATTTACATGAAGGTGTCAATATGTTTAACCATAAACCACACAATCTTGACTTTAAACAACCGCGAGGATGAAAGATTTTTAAATTATTGTGGGAAAATGCTGGTATCCACAATGTCTTCTGTTCGATACCCAGTTGAGGCAAACTTTCTTTCCGGCGATTTTTCGCCTCTCACCTCTGATGCCTGTGAGAAAAGTAGGCTGTGACTTTGAAAGAAAGTTGTGTTATTACTGGCGTGATAAAGCCAGGAAAGACATGGACAGGCACACTGACTGTGGTGATATGACCAAAGCTGTTAAAAGGGCATTATACTCCAATACAATGAATGAATGAATGAATCAGTCAATCATTCAATCAATTTGAACAGATCTAGAATTTTGTCTTTTGGTAAAGGGTTAAAATGTTATGATTGTTTGACTCAATTTTTTATTTTCTAGGAGGACAATACTATGCTGCGGTTCATTAATGACACCACAAGAACAATTTATGCTTTTGAAATGGATCCTCTGATGATGGAAGACATACAGAGTGATGACATATCGACATCAGATACTCCGACACTCGGAAACTCCAACATTTCAAGCAACAAAGACAGCAATGTAGGGGATATATTCAGCCAGATGGGCTCATTTACTGCAGAGAGTGCTGTATATCAGCCAGCACAGTTTGATGTGGCATCATCTACAATGACATGTGAAAGTACCTCAGTGTTAGGTGAAAGTGATCAGAATGTTTATAAAACAGAATCTACGAATATTGATCTTGCTGGGACAGGATTGTGGGAGTGGAACCAAACAGGAGGGAACGAGGGTCGGTGTGGTAGTTTAGAGACAGAGCCAGGAGATGCCTGGCCAGTGGTTGATAGTACAACATCAGGGAATGCATGCGACGAGACCTACAGAGAAAAAGATTGGACGCTAAATGAAGATAATTTAGTTAGCAGTACTTCAGCGCCAATGGCCCCGGTCACTTCTGACTGGAAATCATGTGCAATATGCCTAGAGGAACTCACTGACTGTGAGCTAATGGTTCACACAACTTGTGGAGGAACTTTCTGCCCAAACTGTCTGGAGGTATTTTTAACAGTTATTTTTGCTTTGAGGAATAATGACCATACACCAAAAAATGCTGTTTTTGATTCTTTTCTGGCGATTTTTTTGCCTCTCACCTCAGGTGCATGTGAGAAAAGTAGTTGGTGGCTTGGCAAGAAAGTTGTGTCAGTACTGGTGTGAGAAAGCTAGGAAACACATGCGTAAGTGCACTGATTGCTGTGATATGACCTAAGCTGTTGAAAACAGTGTTAAACTCCACTGCAAACAAAAACTGATTTCAAAAGAAGTTTATTCAGATTTTCATAATCACGCCCAACCCAAAACATGTTTTATTATTGAATTAATTGTTTACCAGACCCCACGTTTTAATGGCTCAGAAGAAAAAGGCTTTTGAAAACATTGTGGGAAAAGGAGAAAATGCTGGTGACCAGCATTTTCTCCTTTTCCCACAAGGTTTTCTAGCATTAGAAAGACAGATATCATCATTCGAGCTAAATTTAATCAGGGACGGAGACTTACCTTTCTTTTTCAATAAATTTAAGGGCCCAGTAAAAAACTTAGGGCCCAAGAATAAAATTTCAGAAAATGATAAAAACTTTCAAGAAAAATTTTACAAGATCTTAATCTAAGCATTGGTGCCAAACAATTTTTAGGGCACTAAATTGACCTGCAAAAAAACATCTGTTTCATCATGGGCGCTGCCATTTTCAAAGAGAGAGTATTAAAAGAAGGAAGATATCATTACATCTATATACAAAAATGAGTAGTGTAGGTGTACCTAGGTGCAGTTTGCTGAAAGAATAACTAAATGCCAACGTTTACCAAATTTTATCCTAGAACAATTAGTTTCTCGGCTGGGTGTCTCTACAGGAATTTTCACTCGTCCAAACCTATTTTGTTGTCTGGAAAAGTTTTAATTGGGCTTTTTGGATTTGAGAAAGTTTATCAAAATATTGAAACAAGGTTCAGGAGATTAGATCCAAGTAGTGCAAGCTCTAGGCCTTTTTTTTGCCTGTATACCAGTGTGGTAAAATAAGTTTCTGTTTAGTTGGATCTTAATTAGCCTTTTTATCACATAGTCCTGAGTTTTAACAACCCTATGGAAGAAGCCTTTTTAAAAAATTCTGGGAAATGGAGAAATGCTGGTAACCAGCATCTTCTTTCATACAGCATTTTCAGCACCACTGTCCGAATGCAGCTTATGTCATGGCCCTTTGTCTGTTATGTGTCTGTCCATAGAGTGTGTGTCAAGTTTTATTTCAGACATCTCTGAAGCTACCAATCTAAGTTTGATGAAGCTTCACAGAAATGTTCCAGCTATAGCCTTCTTTAGACTTTCTTCAAAGAATTTGATTTCTGTAGAAACTCTGATTGCCATGGCAACAAACTGAAAAAGTATTTGCAGACAATTTAAATGTGGGTAAAATGATGGAATCTGTCTTTGATAGAATAAAAAACATCATGGGGAAAGGAAAAATGCTGTTTACCAGCATTCCCCCCCCCCCCCCCCCCCAATGTTTTCAAAAGGCTTCTTTTGCAGAGTTGTTAAAGCTTGGGATTATATGAAAAAGAGTAATTATGCAGTCTTATTTTCTCTTTTGTACTTTTCCAGATGTCAGTTCAACACTACAGGGATTCAAGTTACTGTTGTCCGGTAAGTACATGTATAAACATTCCTGTTTGGTTTTTACCAGAGGGTCTGAGGTTCCATTTGTCTCCCCATCCATCTGTCCTATTGTTCATCTATCAGGCCATCCTTCTAAGTTCTGATCTTTTAACCCTTTCCCAAAGGACAAATTTTGGACTGGTCCAAATTCAAAGAGTTTGCAGACGACAATTTTAAATTTGATGAAAATGGCAGAAAGTTGTCAAAAAGGGTAGAAAACACGGTGGGAAAAGGTGAAATTGCTCATTACGAGCAATTTCTCCTTTTCCCACAGTGTTTTCAAAAGACTTGTACTGCAGACACGTGAAAACCAGGGCTTGTTTGGGAAAGGGTTAATAACCTGCAAACAGTACACAATATACAGCTGCACGACATTTTATGATTATAGGCCAGTGTCATAGTCAAGGTTACAGCATTTACTTCACAAATCTGTGATCTAGCTCTGTAAAACTTACAATGGTGATAGTGATCTCTGTTGACAAATACAGGTTTCTTGCATCCATAAAATTTACTGTGTTGTGAATAATCATACTTCTCTACAACAAAGTTTTGGGATATTCTGCAATAAGTCTGTCTGTTTGTCTGTCCATTTGTCAGGCTGTCTGTCTGTTCTCCTACAGTCTTTAACCAATTTGAAGTTTTAACCCTTTCCCAAACAAGCCCTGCTTTTCACGTGTCTGCAGTACAAGTCTTTTGAAAACACTGTGGGCTCATAATGAGCAATTTCTCCTTTTCCCACAGTGTTTTCTCCCCTTTTTGATAACTTTCTGCCATTTTCATCAAATTTAAAATTGTCATCTGCAAACTCTTTCAATTTGGACCAGTCCAAAATTTGTCGTTTGGTAAAGGGTTAATGGAGCCCTCTTAGAATAGGAGCCTAAAATTATGCATCTGCATTTTTTTCTTTTTTTTTTTATGAGGTAATCTATCACAGAAGTTATTGCCATCTGAAGTTTTTCTTAGTTCAGTGACAGGTTGGGTTATTTGTTTGTGTGCAACAGTTGTAGTAATATATTAACTTGATCACTCAATAATTGAGTGATGCTGTGTGGAATGGGGGTTAAAAGCATCTGCAAAAAGTGTCAACCCAGGTCGACCTGCGCAGTCTGCGAAGGCTAACCTGGGTCAAAACTTTTTGCAATTGGACAATTTTGTACATCTCAAAGGACAGTTTTATCTCGTGATTCAGTTCGTTGTTGGACAAAATGGATTTTATGGATCCATACTTATTTAATGACTTGTTTGGTATAATGCATCATTCAAGGAGATGGATCAAACCCCCTTTTGTTAGAGTGCCACTTGATTATAATTACAAGGCTTTTTTCAGTTTTTTGTGGTTTTCATGTACAGTATGTTGCTTCATCAGCACAGATTTATATCTGATACATTTTATCACTTCAACATAAAGCTCTATTACTATGTTCAGGTATGTTCAACTCCAGCCGAGATTACAGAAGATTTTGTCCCACTTGTTGATGCTGCCAAACATAAACCAAAGAACAGGTAAGTGTGGTGTCAGTGGTTGTGAGGTAGAGCATCGGCCTGGTAATCAAAATGTCCTGAGTTCGATACCTGGGAGCAGATGTCAACTTGGGCCCACACATTCGGCGTGAGTACTGGTGTAGTTTCCAGGAAGCAGAATCTTTGAGAGATTAGTATAAGTTGTAAGAACTTGTTTCTCAATCAATGTAAAATAAATATGTTTGAACTAAATTAACAAGTAAGAATGTTGCAAGAGTAAAAAAAGATGATTTCTGTAACCCAGCAAACAGGTGACTGAGTGGGCTGTTGCCATGACATGAATGAAAATATGTTGAGAGTGGTGTTTGACACAATTTGTTTTGTGAAATCTGTTTTGTTCAAACAACTGTTTCTTTTCTATTAATGTTTTAACTCTTTACATGATGACAGTGTTTTTCACTGGTCTGCATTGAAAGCATTTGCAGATGAGAAATAAAACATGGCTAAAATTGTGAGAAATATCTGTGAAAGGGTAGAAAGCATGCAGGAAAAGGAGAAAATGCTGGTTACCAACATTTTTCTTTTACCCACAATGGTTTCAAAAGCCATAACTAGGAGGATCATTAAAAAGGTGGGATTTTTCGTAAAAGGCTAGGAAGGAATAAATCTTGTCACTTGTCAAATGTCACTTTGGTTGTAATAAGTTAAATAGGGCATCAGTCTTGTATAATATTATGTCTAGGTGTTTTCATTGTGTATAACCCTTTACCACACAATCCCGACTTTTAACAACCCTGAGGAAGATGCCTGTAGAAAACTTTAGAGAAAAAGGAGAAAATGCTGGTAACCAGCATTTTCTCCTTTTTCCTCAAAGTTTTCTACTCTATCATAGACAAATTCCATCATTTGAGTCACATTTAATTTGTTGTCTGCAAATGCTTTCAATTTGGACAAGTCTACACCTTTCTTGTGTGGTAAAGAGTAACCATGGAAGAAGCATGGCATGGTTTTAATCCAGAATAATACCCAGGATTTATAAATAAGATGTGTCAGCAGTCATGTGCACCCATTGATCATATTGATAAGGAATGGTAACTCATTGAACCTGTTACAAGACAAGAAATCTTCACACTTCATCATAATAAAAGCATTTGCAGATGATGAAATAAATAATGTTCAGATGAAGGGGTATGTCTGTGAGAGGGTTGTGAAAAAAACATGGTTAGAAAAGAAGAAAATGCTGTTAAGGGGTGAACTCCTTTGGTATGTTTGTTTTAAATACGTAAAGGTAGCTCAGTGTTTAGCGTATCTGACTCGTGACTAGACCTGGTGGTTGGGGGTTCAATACCCGGAAGAGGCAAACTTTCTTTTTGGTGATTTTTTGCCTTTCGACTCTGATGCATGTGTAAAAAGTAATCAGTGGCTTGGAAAGAAAGTTGGGTTGACCAGTGCTGGTGTGAGAAACCAGGAAACACATGCATAGGTGCACTGAATGCCATGATCTGACCTAATGTGTTAAAACAGTGTTAAACTTCAATACAAACCAACAAAAAAGTGAAATACATGAACTGCTCCTACTGGAAGGCAATAAGTATTATAATGATATCATAACTTCATTTTCAGAATTGTGACCATTCCAATCTCGTTTCGCTGTGATAGAGATTTTACCGGTGCAGCTAACCCATTTATGTTTGCTCATCCACACTTACTGAACTTGCCTAGTAATCTGACAGGCAGTTACGCTTATTCTGCTTTGGAGAAGTTAATCCCATTCCAACGGGAATTCCAGATTTTACTCACAGATGGGCAGGTATGGATGGGCTGTAATGATTTCGTTTAACCCCTTATCACACAGCGAAATTTTAGACTTGTCCATATTGAAGGAATGTACTGATGACCATTCAAAAGGTTTTCAAATGATAGTATTTTGTTCCTGAAAAGGTAGAAAACACTTTTGGAAATAGAGAAAATGCTGGTTACCAGCATTTTCTCCTTTTCCCACAATGTTTTCAAATGCCTTCTTTCTCAGGGTCATTAAAACTCTGGATCGTTTGGTAAAGGGTTAAGATATTGCCAGACTACACAATTATAGACTTGTCCAAAGTAACATTTTAATGGTGGCTCAAGTAATTGGATTTGTCTTAAATAGAAGCGTAAACATTGTGAGAACAGGAGAAAATACTGGTTTCCAGCGTTTTCCTTCTCAGATTGTTTTCAAAAGCTTTATACCTTTTCAGAGCACGAGTAAAGGGTTTTTGTTTTATATTAGAACTTGATGACACGTAACTATAGGCATATGATTTTTTGGCACTTGTAACTATTTTCCAAGAAAAAGTTGTAGTGATGTCATAGCACTGTTAAAATGGTCACACATACTAGGATTGGTAACTAAATTATTATCAGCTATAAACTAGTTTAAGAAGATACACAGTTAACTAAGGTTTTAAAAAAGGATTCTGACTGAATAATTGTAGAAAAGACATCATGTTCAGTTAGGTAACCCAGGCCCTGAAGCTCAGTTTGTGATGCTCAGGCCTTGAAATCCAGGGGCCTTTGGTTCAATGTCCGAGCTTGAGCCCATTCTTTCTAAGGAATAGTGACAGGATTCAATCCTGTATCACTGCTGAACATTGTTTCAACTATGTTTATGTAGCCAAGCAGCCAGTGGCTTTAAAAGGATGTTGAAGGAAGCACAGGAACATGAATTTCAGGAAAGCACTGGCTGCCTTGATATTACTGAAATGATTTTGAAAATGGCATGTAACAGTGATCAATTAATCGATTAACCCTTAAAGTGCGGAATAAACCCAATGGACATTTTCATTCTAGAATAAGACCAAGATAATCACAAATTGATGCCTTCCTCTTGTTTGTAGAGTTTTATTGAAGTGGACAGTGTAGATCAAAGATCAGACTGCACATGTTGTGCAGTCTGATCTTAATCTACATTGGCAGCAAAGGCAACTATCGTAGTAAGAGGGCCTGTTAGGGTAAACTGACCACTTCTGAACATATTTAAATGAGTTGTGCTCTGTGAAAAGGGGGCTTACATCTACAAAAAGGATCAACCCAGGTCAGCCAGCATAGTCCGTGCAGGCTGACCTGGGCCGAAACTTTTTGCTACTGGTCAATTTTCTACATGTCAAAGGACCATTGTGCCTGATGATTCAGTCAGTTATTATACAAAATGAATGTTACTAATCGGTAGCTCTGTCATGACCTGCTTGGTAAAATACATCACAGAGATGTGTTAAGCCATCTATGTGTTAAGCCATCTTTTGCCATAGCATGGCTCATATGTAATGAATCTTTCTATGTAGGGTCTACATTGCTCCCGTTGCCTGTACATGGAACACTGTTCTGGATGTGTAATACCTCAAGATGGTGAGGTTGTCCTTCGACCTGGTGATAACCTCACCGTAAGCATTTCCATGGTTACCATGGAAGAACTGGACCAACTAGGTCATGTGGTAGAGCATGAATCAATGAAACAGCAGCGATCAAATGATCCTGTGACCTTGATGGACTGTTTTACAGCTTTCACTGAGAGGTACTCTGAACAAATTGTTTTCTTAACCCTTTCCCAAATGACAAATTTTGGACTGGTCCAAATTGAGAGAGTTTGCAGATGACAATTTTAAATCTGATGAAAATGGCAGAAAGTTATCAAAAAGGGTAGAAAGCACTGTGGGAAAAGGAGCAATTGCTCGTTACGAGCAATTTCTCCTTTTCCCACAGTGTTTTCAAAAGACTTGTACTGCAGACACGTGAAAACCAGGGCTTGTTTGGGAAAGGGTTAATGTCGTTGTGGCTTCAAAGGAGTGTTTTAAGTATTGGCAAGAGGAAGTCTAGGTTTGCATGTAAATATAACTTAGCAGCTAAAAGTTTTAGATACAAAACAGACAGAAACAAAGCATACAGCTCAGTGGTAGACATACCACTCTCTGGAGATTTTATTGATAGAGAGAAAAATGTTTTAAATGATGTAAAAAACAGTTTTAAGACAGAAGCAGTAACTTATTGCAAAAATTTTCTCCTTTTTCAAGAATATTTTTTATATTTTCTAGTGATACATTTTTCTTTTGTGTGGAACATTCTCTCTATTTACACTTCTATCAAGTACTGTTATGTCATTAGATAGCCTGCATTGTAACCTTTAGAGTTCTAAGCTAAACTTGTGTTACTCTTGTAGATGTTGTAGGATAAGAGCAGATACACAGAACATTAAGACTATCCTCTGCTTTATCACAAAAACAAGCTTGAAATTGTAAAATTCTGTGATTTTTTTCATTAATTCAGCTCCCCAAAGGTACAGATAAAGGTTTGATATAATCAAGCCATGCTCTGTGAAAAGGGGTTTTAATGAATCTGCAAAAGGTATCAACCCAAGTCGGCCTGCGCAGTCGGAAAGGTTTTGTTATTGGTCGATTTTCTGTATATCCAAGGACCAGTTTACCTCAGGATTCAGTCAGTTTTTCGACAAAATGGACTTTATGGATTCAGGATCTTGTGATGACTTGCTTGGTACCATGCATCAGAGAGATGAATTAAGCCCCCTTTTGCCAGAGCATGGCTTGGATGAATTTGACAGATTTTAATGTTAATTTCAGTGAGGAGCTAGATGAAAACAATCCATGGTTTTGTCCACACTGTAAGGAAAATCAACAAGCCAAGAAGACCATGACAGTATGGAGATACCCCGATTCACTCATTATTCATTTAAAAAGGTTTGTAGGTCTGTTAGTTATGGCAGATGTGCCATTTTAACTCTTTACCAAATCAACAGCATTTGCAGAATACATGTAGCTTAACTCTTTACCAAACGGCAAAAGTTTAGACCAGTCCAAATTGAAAGCTTTTGCAGATGACAGAATAAATGTGACTCAAAAATTGAAATTTGTTTTGGGAAGATTAGAAAATGTTGTGGGAAAAGGAGAAAATGCTGTTTAGCAGTATTCTCCTTTTCCCACAATGTCTTCAAAAGTTTTCTTCCTCAGGGTCATCAAAAGTCGGGATTGTGTGGTAAAGGGTTGAATGATGATTTCTGTTTTTGATAGAAAACATTGTGGGAGAAGGAGAAAATGCTGGTTACCAGCATTTTGTCCCTTTCCCACAATGTTTTCAATTTCTCAATTTCCCACAATATTTTTTAAAAGCTTTCTTCTTCAGGGTCGTTAAGCATTTTCTGTCTTTCCCACAATGTTTTCAAAAGCCTTCTTCAGAGTCGTTAAAACTTGGGATTGTGTGGTAAAAGGTTAATTTTTGACATTTTACAAAAATGTTCTTGTGTGTTGTTCGGAAAGGATAATTTAATATTTTTTAAGGGTTGAATGCATATTTTTGTGTTGCCATTGAGAAATAAAATGCAAATGCCTTAATTAAAATATTGCCCTGTTAAGCCATGTAATGAGGCAATTGCATTTTATTTCACGATGGCAACACAAAAATATGCACTCTACCCTTATAAGTGCACTTGCTATTCACGTAAATCAGTTTGCTAAAATGAAAGAGAGAAACAACATTGAAGGAATGCAATAGTAAACATGAGTTATTTTTCCATGGTGGCACACATCTAAATACATAGTCTATTTTTAGCCTTGGAACATTTTTTTCAGTCGGAGACAGTAATTATGCTGCTTCGAAATCAATACTTCAAATGATTTTTGAAACTCTAGATGGAAAATTTTGTCAACTTTGTGAACTTTAGGCTGGGCAAATGATAGATTCATTCAATTGACATTCTTATTGATATTTTGCTCAGAATATAGTCTTCTATCAACAGACCTGTTCTTGAGGCTACCTGTTTTCCATCCAGACATGATCCGAATTTTCTTGCAAATAATGAACCACTGATTTGAATGTAAACAATGGTGTCAAAGCTATTTACAAACTGCGATAAAAACAAGGAAACAGACATGTTTCTAAAGGAAATGCCATTTCAACAGACACAGTACTTATTAGATTTACCTTCTTCTGATCAGTAGACAGCTGTTTATCGTGCTTTCTCATGTGTAAGTCCTCTTGCCAACTGAAACTCAGAATAACTCGGTCGCAAAACAAGAAATCAACTTTGTTTGCAGGAGTAAATGTTCTGTTGAACTCTTTACCAAACGACAAAATTTTAGACTAGTCCAAATTGAAAGGAATTGCAGATGACAAAATAAATGCAACTGAAAAATTGAAAATTGTTTTGGGAAGATTAGAAAACATTGTGCGAAAAGGAGAAAATGCTGGTTACCAGCATTTTCTCCTTTTCCCACAGTGTTTTCAAAAGGCATCTTTCTCGGGGTCGTTAAAAGTCGGGATTGTGTGGTAAAGAGTTAAACAGTGCACTGGATTTTTTGGTTTTTAAACTGTACTGCTTTATGTAGAGGAAATCTTGTCGGTAATCAAAAGTGATTGGTGCATGTATCCTTAAAGTCGTGAATTTTCATTTTATTAGCTCGGCTGTTTTCAAAGGAAAAGTAGAGGTAGTGTCACAGCTCTGTCTTCTTCTATGTTGTTGTCACAGTGCAAAAACTCTGGCATTTTATAATATGTCATTCCTGAAGATGTTTACTTAAAACTTGGACTAAATGTTAACTATTGGAAAGGGAACCCATACAACAAGGGCAGGTAACAACCAGAATATTTTGGACACTGTTTTGCCCCTTTTTTCGATTTAGAATATTCACAGATAATCAGTCTTTTTCTAAAAAAGCAACTGCAGCCGAGTGTTGGCACGTGCAAGCAGTGCGTTTGTTTTGCTTATTTTTGCAGGTTTTTATTTCACGAGCTGTCAAGTACTAAAGTGGACAATAAAGTGGTGTTTCCATTGGATACTTTGGAATTGGAGGATTTTGTCTCAGGCCCAAGAACAAAGAACCTTAATTATAGATTATATAGCCTGGTGTGTCATTTTGGAGGTAAGTTTCAAGCTCTTATAAAACCACCGAAAGGTCTAACGAAAGTTAGTGTGTATGTTAAAATTAATTTCAAATATCTGTGCTAGTACTTGCTAGACTGTGGGAAACACCTTGGACATCATGATGCGAAAAGTAGAGAGTGACCAGTGTTGCTCATGACCCAAGGACATGCCCTATTGTTTTTGGGTCACATGGGTCAAAGGTCAAGGTCACATGTGAACTTCGTTTAAAAATTGTTTCTGTGCTCTAAAGCAACAGCTGTTTGACCATGACCCTGAAACTTTACACAAGTGTTGCTCATGACCCAACAAGGTTTATTGGGTCGCAATGGGTCAAAGGTCAAGGCCACTGGCAAACATTGTTTGAAAATCATTTCTGTTCTCTGATTGTGCTCTTCCAGTGACAAGATGATTGGGGGGGGGGGTATTTGTCCACTTTGCGACAGTTCTAGTTTGAATAAATTTTACAGGAGCAAATTCAGGTCATTACACTGCCTACTCGAGACACCCAGTGGACGATACATGGTACTACTACAATGATGAGACAGTGAACTGCCAAAGCCCAGGTGAAGATGAATACTCAAGTACATATGTACTCTTCTATCAGAGAAAAGGTAAGAGTTTAACGCCTTACTACACAATGACAAGTTTTAATGCCTCTGGGAAATTAAACTTTTGAAAACATCCTGGGAAAAGGAGAAAATGCTAGTAACCAGCATTTTCTCCCTTTCCCACGGTGTTTTCGAATCTTTAAAACACATCCTATCATTTGAGCATTTAGTTGTCGTCTGCAAATGCTTTGAACTTTGATCAGTCTAAAATTTTGTTTTATGGTATCAAGTTAATACTTTATGAAAAATCATTGTTTTTTTTTTTTTAGACCTCATAGGCTGTAGGAAAATGGCTGTTTTGAAACATAGTGAGAAAATTCTGGGTCCATATTCACCAACCATTCTTAAGAACATTCTTAGTTTTATTCTCTAAGATATTCTGAATTTGAAAGTAACACAATTTCTGATTGGCTAAGCCAAATGGTTCAGCCAATCAGAAGCTTTGTTACTTTCAAATTTAGAAAATACTACCACATTAGTAGAAAATACCTGAATCTATATTGAACCCTATAGAGTCTCAAATATGGATTTTTCAGAATGAGGCAAGAGTCCGGGAATACTTATTTGTTAAAATGAGGCTGGAGTCTCAATATTATTTGCTTGGTAGATTAGTCTGCCAAAATCTGTTGCCATAAAGCTTCATTATTGGCTTTTGTTTAGTTTCAAATATTTCCTAATGGAATGGTTTAAATATTTGTTGTTTGATTCAGTGGGATTCGTACACTGCAGAGCCTGTCTATATTTTGGACGAGGCGACAGCCAAGTTCAAAATATAGACTGGTTCTGCAGTGTACTCATTCAGTAGAATCGAGTATTATACCCAAGCATGTTAAGTAACCTCATTATATTGATAGGAACAGAAGAAACTTTACAAATACCTGACGAACTTGACCTAAGTCTGATTGAGCAAGAAACGACAGATCATGTGACCAGCATGCCTGCTGTATCATATCATCCTCCTGAGGCAGAGCTTACTCTCACGGTAAAATTACCCAAATCTGGTGAATCTACACCTTGCCAATCATCGTCATCACTGAGCGTCACAGCATCAACAGGACTTATGAACATCGCTTCATCATCAGAGGACAGTGTTGTAGACAGTAAAACTGAATCGGTGAGCAGTCAGGATGTAGCGACTGGAACATTTATTAATCATTCTCCTAGAGCAGAGCAAGTCGAGGCAGACAGCACTCAGTCGAGTTACGACTTCTACTCATGAACTTGTTTTTCATAAAATAATATGTGTTATTTATTAAGTGATGAAAAATGTTGATGTTCAGCTTTATTGTACTAATGTATATGCCTATTTTTTTTAATTTCATGTGTAGATGGAGACTCATAGGATGATCATAAAAAATTGTCCTGTTTCGAGTTGCCCTTTCCTCGTGACATAAAAAGATTTTAGCCCTTTAGCACACAATCCCAAGTTTTAATGACCCCAAAATAGAAAGCTTTTGAAAACATTGTGGAAAAGGAGAAAATGCCGGTAACCAGCATTTTCTCCTTTTTCCACAATGTTTTCTACCCTAACAAAGACAGAAATCATCTTTTAAGCTACATTTATTTTGTCATCTGCAAAATTTAATGCTTTCAACTTGGTCTAGTCCAAATTTCGTGAGGAGATCTTTGTACAAAAATGGGAAAATGATTGATTATAGCTTCTTCTCCTTTTCAATCAATTTTTTCTTCCCATTCAGAAATAATTTTATCATTTGAGCAATATTTGTGATCTGCATGTGTTTTCAGTTTGGACCAGTCTAATTGAGTAATTGATTTCAAGGTGTTTAACATTGTTTTCAACATTATTTTAATTATATAGCAGCGGCCAGTGCACCTATCCATGCTCTCCGTGAGTTTCTTTACCAGTACTGTGCTCAATATTTTTCCCAAGCCAATGGCTGCTTTCCCACATAACCATCGTCCAAACAATGATCAGGTGTGAGAGAGGAATGTATTGTATTACGTCTTACTGTTAATCCTTTTGAGCCATATGTGAAATTTGGACATATTTTCAATATGGATAGGTCAATAATTTTGATGCCTTGTAGACAGTTAAATATTGTTATTTTTGATTTTGTTACATATACTTCACATTTCATCTGTGACATATGGTGTGTCTGTGAGAATAGTACTGCATTTTAAGTAAAAGTGCTGTCTTTAAAGTCCATGATAATTCCTTTTGTGCTTTAATTTTATTTATCGTGTCACTTAAAATAATTTCGAGCCCATAACAGGGTGTTGTACATTTTTTATGTTATCCGTCAGTTGTGCATGTGAGCGAAGGAGTGGGCACCTACCAACTGGGACTACTTTTATATAAGTATCTTAATAACTGAATGAAAGTAACATCAACAAAGTGTATGACTGAATGTTGAATATCTGTAGAAAAGTCTCAACATGAAAGCATGATTTGTTCATTATTTTACATGTTAAAGCACTGAAAACGGAGAAATATTTGTCTTTTTTGACACAATGTTTTTCCAAGGGTAAACGTCACGTTTATGATATAATCAATATCATTATTGCAGCTGCATACCCAGTTTAGGATTGCTTTTCACAGTTCTTTTTTCCTCATTGTCAAAAAGATATTGGTATGTGCAATATTTTGAACAGAATACTCACTTTAGTCAGAAATGGATTATAAATGAGAAACACAAGAAATGAAAGATGGTTGGTGTCTTGAGTTTGGAAAGTTTATCAGGCTTGGCTCCGTCATTTTATGAAATTCCTTTGCCTTGCCGGACAAACTTTTCCCAATCCAAGACACCAAGCATCTATTCTCTATATATCTGTCAACCTTCTCTAGAAATAATGTTGAAAATGGTGTTAAACACCATAAAAACAAACATTCTTACAAAGTTTTATATACTCAGGGCTTAAAAGTCACTTAACCCTTTACCACACAATCCTGACTTTTACCGACCCTGAGAAAGAAGCCTTTTGAAAACATGGTGGGAAAAGGAGAAAATGCTGGTACCCGCATTTTTTCCTTTTCCAGCAATGTTTTCTACCCATCTCAAAATGAAGTCCAATTTTCTGTCACATCTATTTTGCTGTCTGCAAATGCTTTCAATTTGGACAAGTCCAAGATTTTGACGTTTGGTAAAGAGTTAAGCTGTATTCAATTAACCCTTTACCAAAAATTCCATGTTTTAACAACCCTTTAAAAGAGGGCTTTTGAAAACATAGAAAAAAACGAAAATGACAGTATTTAGCTCACCTGAGCAAAAAGTGCTCAAGGAGAGCTATTGTGATCATGCTGTGTCCGTTGTCCATTGTGCAGCATCAACATTTACCTTGTGTGCACTCTAGAGGCCACATTTTCAGTCAGATATGCATGAAACTTGGTCAGAATGTTTGTCTTGATGAAATCTCGGACAAGTTGGAAATTGGGTTATGTTGGGTCAAAAAGTAGGTCACTGGGCTAAATCTAAGATAAACCATGTGTGCACTCTAAAGAGAACATTTTCAGCCTGATACCTTGAAAGTTGGTCAGAATGTTTGCCTTGATAATGTCTTGGACAAGTTCAAAATCGGGTCATGTCGGGTCAAAAAGTAGGTCACTGGACCAAATCTTAGAAAAACCTTGTGTGCCTCTAAAGGCCACATTTTTAGTTGGATACTCATGAAACTAGGTCAGATTGTCTGTCTTGATGATACCTCAGACAAGTTTGAAATTGGGTCATGTTGGGTGAAAAAGTATGTCACAGGGCTAAATCTTAGGAAAACTGTGGGTTCTTCATAGAGGCCACATTTTCAGCCTTATACTGATAAAGATTGGTCAGAATGTTTATCTTTTTGATATCTCAGGCGAGTTTGAAATTGGGTCATGTTGGGTCAAAAAGTAGGTCATAGGGTCAAATCTTCAAAAACCCTTTTGTGCACTCTAGAGGCCACATTTTCAGCTTGAAATGCATGAAACTTGGTCAGAAAGTTTGTTAGCTGACCTGAGCACGAAGTGCTCAAGGTGAGCTTTTGTGATCATGCTATGTCTGGCGTCTGTCGTGCGTCATGGGGTGTGCGGCATCCGGCGTCAACAATTACCTTGTGTGCGTCCTAGATGCTACATTTTCAGTCATATACTCATGAAACTTGGTCAGAATGTTTGTCTTGATAATATCTCAGACAAGTTTGAAATAGGGTCAAAAAGTAGGTCACTGGGCCAGATCTTAGAAAAACCTTTTGTGCACTCTAGAGGCCAAATTTTCAGCTGGAAACTTATGAAACTTGGTCAGAATATTTTGTCTTGATAAAATTTGTACAAGTTCGAAATTGGGTCATGTTGGGTCAAAAAGTAGGTCACTGGGCCAAATCTTAGAAAAACCTTGTGTGCGCTGTAGAGGCTACATTTTCAGTCATATACTCATGAAACTTGGTCAGAATGTTTGTCTTGATAAAATTTGGATAAGTTCGAAATTGGGTCATGTCTAGTCAAAAAGTAGGTCACTGGGCCATATCTTAGAAAAACCTTGTGTGCTCTCCAGAGGTCACATTTTCAGCCAGAAACTTATGAAACTTGGTCAGAATGTTTGTCTTGATAATATCTTGGACAAATTCAAAATTGGGTCACGTTGGGTCAAGAAGTAGGTCACTGGGCTAAATCTTAGAAAAACCTTGTGTTTACTCTAGAGGTCACATTTTGAGCCTGATACTTTTGAAACTCGGTCAGCATGCTTGTCATAATGATTTCTTGGACAAGTTTAAAATTGGGTCATGTTTGGTCAAAAAAGTAGGTCACTGAACCAAATCGTAGAAAAATCTTGTATGCCCTCTAGAGGCCACATTTTCAGCCTGAAACTCATGAGAGTTGGGTAGAATGTTTGCCTTGATAATATGTGGGACAAGTTTGAAATTGGTCATGTTTGGTCAAAAAGTAGGTCACGGGGCTAAATCTTAGAAAAACCTTATGTGCATTCTAGAGGTCACATTTGTAATTGGATACTCATGAAACAAGGTCAGATTGTCTGTCTTGATAATATCTTAGCCAAGTTTGAAATTGGGTCATGCTGGGTGGAAAAGTAGGTCACTGGGCCAAATCTTAGGAAAACCTTGGGTGCTCCCTAGAGACCACATTTTCAGTCTTATACTGATAAAGATTGGTCAGAATGTTTACCTTGTTGATACATGTATATCAGACAAGTTTGAAATGTCGGGGCAAAAAGTAGGTCACATGGTCAAATCTTAGATAAACCTTGTGTGCACTCTAGAGGCCACATTTTCAGCCTGATTGTCATGAAACATGGTCAGAAAGTTTGCCTTGATGATATCTTGGACAAGTTTCAAAGTGGGTCACATCTGGTCCAAAAGTATGTCACTAGACAGAATCTTAGAAAAACCTTGTGTGCACCATAGAGGCCACATTTTCAGTCTGATACTCATAAAAGTTGGTCAGAATGTTTGTTTTAATGATATCTTGGACAAGTTTGGAATTGGGTCACATTGGTTCAAAAAGTAGGTCACTTACACTGAGGTGTTTTTCATCATTAAACCCAGGATCTTTTCAACTGTATCAACTGTAGATGACTTTAGTCAGGTGAGCATTTTAGGGCCAAAGGCCCTCTTGTTTCAAATGATAATCCTGGGGTCAAAATTGGCCTAACCAGGGGAAGGGGGGCACATAGGCTCATATAGGGCTACCTAATTTGGCATGTAGCTTCATTTAGTAGACCTCTGCCAAAATTCTTCAAATCATAGCTTTTGGGTCTAAAGTGGCCTCATCTTGGGGTTCACAAATTTAACAAGGGTTTGTATTACAGTGAAAACTTCAAAAATCTTTTTGATCCTAACTGTATGGCCTAGGGAAACCAGATTTGGTATCCAGCTTCATATAGTAGACCACAACCAAGATTGTCCCATGTATAGCTCTAGGGTCAAAATGGTCCCACCATGTGGAGGTCACTAGTTTTACATTGGTTCATAAACTGAAAACTAAAAGAATCATCCAGTTAGTTATCGTAAGGTCTAGGTTTAGACTTGAACAAATTGGAAGGATCTGCAGACAATAGATCAAATGTGGCTTAAGAAATGGTAGTAGTCTGAAAGGACAGAAAATATTGTGGGAAAAGAAAATGCTGGTTACCAGCATTTTCTCCTTTTCCCACAATGTTTTCAAAAGCCTAACTCAGGGTAGTTAAAACATGGAATTGTTAGGGGAACGGTCAAGGGTAATGTCCGTGAATTTCTCTTCTCGCAGTAGATAACAACAACATAATTGCTGAAATTATGAAGGAAAAAAGAAATGAGCCATGCTGTGTGAAAAGGGGGCTTAATGCATCTGCGAAAAGTATTGACTCTGGTCAGCCTGCGCAGTCCTCACAGGCTGACCTTGGCCGAAACTTTTCGCTATTGGTTAGTTTTGTGTATGTCTAAGGACCAGTCTACCTTATGATACAGCCATTGTTAGACAAAATGTTTTTTATGGATCCATCATTATGTGATGACTTGCTTTGTATAATGCATCACGGAGACGCATTAAGCCCCCTTTTGCCAGAGCATGGCTTAAATAGAAAAATGCCATCACTTAATCATCCTATGAGTTTGGTTAACGATGCCATTCGTGATGATAGATCCTGAGTTGCGGGTTATTGACATACCTTCATTGTAAGGTCAAGGTCACTGTTATTCAATAAAAGAGAAAGTAAGATTGATTATCCAGAGATCATGGGTTGGACCCTCACCCAAGGCTCTTATCTTTTGTGTTAATGTCCTTGGGCGAGGCACTTCAGAGTCCAAGCTAATTATCCAGAGATCATGGGTTGAACCCTCACCTAGGGCTCTTCACTTTTGTGTGAATGTCCTTGGGCGAGGCACTTTAGAGTCCAAGCCTTGTAATGATGAAACCCAGGAAAATGAGTAAGTAATCTGTTGCCTTGATAAGAAACAAAATTGAGAACTATCTACAACAAATCAATTTTATATCTGTATACCTACCTTTTTGGTCCCCAATACCTTTGCACACATGTCTGTTCCCAAGCCACATATAAATATCATTCAGAGAAATGTACTAATAAATCTTAGTTTTCTTCTTCTTTTGAACATAACTGCACAAAACATGAGGTTTTAAAGTCCCTTTAAGTTTTAAAAGACAGTGTTTTAAAAATAAACAAGACGTGTCGCTGAGAAGTGAATGATGCCCCCAGAAATAGTAACCTTTTCCTGTGACCTTTGAACATGAACACTGATTATGGACACGACATTCACAAACACTTCTGACCTTGCCATGACCTTGATTTTTGAACTACGGATACACTTATTAAAAACGGCACATTTGACTTTGCTGTGGCCTTGACCTTTAACCTACAGACATGTCTCTTGAGCATGACACAGTGTCTTGATGTGGTAAACATTTGTGCAAAGTTACTTTAAACTCAAGCATAGGGAAAAAAGTTACGGTTTGGACACATACTCTAACCCCCCCCCCAAAAAAAATAAATAAAAAAATAAATAAATAAATAAATTGACCTTGCTGTGATCTTGACCATTAACCTGCGAACATGACTCTTGCGCATCATACACTGTCTTGATGTGGTAACATTTGTGCAAAGTTATTTTGAAATTAAGTTACAGTGGGAAAAAGTATGGCCCAGACACTAAAAAGAACGGACAGACAGGTTGACTAAACAAAAACTCTTTGCCCCCCAATTTTTTTCGGGGGCATAAAATGTTTGGGGAAAACGTGAAAGTACTTATCACGAAAAACGTTGTTCCCTTTCCCAGGATATATTCAGCATCGTTCAAATACCATGTTTTCTTCTCCTACCAATATTTCTTCATGTAGTCATTTGAACTACTATTTTGGTAGTCTAAAAATAGCCTGTTACTATGCTAACTGATTAAGTTTAAAAGTGAATTTAAGAGATGAAGAAAACCATAAATATCTTAATATACTCAGAATTAAACCGAATCATCTCATTAACTCTTTACCACACAATCCCGACTTTTAACGAACCGAAAAAGGAAGCCTTTTGAAAACATTGTGGGAAAAGAAAATGCTGGTAACCAGCATTTTCTCCTTTTCCCACAATGTTTTCTTCCCGTCCCATAACAAATTTTAATTTTTAAGTCACATTTAATTTGTCGTCTGCAAATGCTTTCAGTTTGGACTAGTCTAAAATTTTGTCGTTTGGTAAAGAGTTAACTCAGCATCAGATTTAAAAACGTCTTTCGTCAGCTGAAACTTCAAATTCAGTGAAATTCATTAAGTTTATTATCGTTATTTTAGAGGCTTGTCGAAAAAAGCGGACGGTATAGATCCCAAATAGGCATTTTATATACCGTATGCATTCTGATCTTGATATATTCCGTTCGCAAAACTCCTTGTTTTCCCCCGTGTTGCTGAAAGAGTTATAACTTACAAACATGATGACGCAGAATTGTAAAAAGGCAACTGGAATTTACATAAAGGAAGGCTGCTGAAAAAAAAAAGGTGTGGTGCTTACTACCCGATATGCAGTTTCAAGACTATCGCTGCACAACAAAATGGACCCTAAGAAAGAGGTAAGTAGATGCGTAACAAGGAAAAAGTACCTTTTCTGGTGGCTCGACTGTTTCGTGTGCGCTGAAGTGTAGATAAACTTTCGCAGCACCGAAACAGGTACCAAACAGAAACTTTAAATCTTGTACCTGGACACTATGCAACTTCATTCATTTCTATGCTGAACAATGAAAGTGGCAACCGCTCCGGATTTCTTGGAAGCTTTTGAAGCACAAAAATTAAGCATAAGTAGCAGAAATAACCATTGAAAATTCAGGTCCTCTTTTTGTGGTGGTGCGATAAATTTGTCCAAAAACGTTCGGGTGTCTCGTGCAAAACCAACTGCGTCATGACAAGAGGTACCCGATAAAATGGTAAACGGATGCGTTACAACACAAAGTCCCCTTTTATGGTGCTGCAAAAAGTTTTAGCTGACTTCCGGCCATTTTGAAGGAAAACTTTCGCAGCACGAGAACAGGGACCACGTTGAAAAATCTCAATTTGCAAGCAAGCAAATGCATTTGGCGTGTTTTTAATGATGTCAAAAGATAGTTTGAATTACTCTGGATTACACAGCAAGTTTTTGGTGCACGAAAAACGACCCCAAGTAGTAGAAATAAGCTGTCAAAGTTTCGGTCCCCTTTTCTCGTGACGCGATAAATGAGCTCGAAATCAAGAAAATTTTTGTGAAACATGTTCGGCCCCTTATTAATCGTACCAGAAGAAAAACAATTTTTCTTTTGACATAAGTAAAACCACTTTTGTTTTTTTGAGTTGATTCGTGTGGTGTTTAACGACGTTTTCAGCAAATTTTCAATAATTACACGAAGGCAAATGCACCCTTTTCAAGTGTTTCTATACCAGCACACTGCACGACATTCTTTTCACCCCACTGGCTTATTCTTAACCTCTAGGCTGTTAAGCGTGACTCGCTGACCTTTTGCGGACTGTGTAAATCAAGATCAGACTGCACAGAACGTGCAGTCTGATCTTGATTTACATTGTCCGATAATAAGATATCCCCCCCCCCAAAAAAAAAAAATAAAAATAAAAAAAAAATAGCAAACTTTGAGTTTTTATTATCGGCCTGAAAGTTTCATTTCATTGATTTAGCAGGATAAGGGTTAACAGAGAACAGGGTCGACACAATTTTCACATTGAGTTCTTAGATCTAACAAATGCCTGAAAGCTTATCATTATCATTAAAATCTTTACCATGCGTCTTTTAACCCTTATACTCCCGAATAAGTGAAACTTTCAAGACGATAGTAAAAACCAAACTTTTGCTATTTCAAAGGTATTTCTTCTGGGAAAAAAATATCTCCTTATCAGTCAATATAGATCAAAGATCAGACTGCACAGAACGTGCAGTCTGATCTTGACCTACACAAAAGGTCCATGAGTCGCGCTTAACAGCCTAGGAGTTAACAAGCCTGAGGAAGATTTTTTTTTTTTTTAACATTGTGAAAGAAGGATAAAATGTCCTTGGAGCCACATTTAAAGGCCTATGAGAGACCAAAAAACAATTCAGGTGTTAAAATGCATTCAAATTTAAATCATAGCATTTGAAAGGATGGAAAATATTGTGAAGATGACAATCCAATATTGTTTGGTCGGCCAAAGTGTTAGCCGCTGAGAAAAAAAATAGAAAATGAATTTTAAAATCAGGCAAAACGTAAACAAAAGGTAGAGTGACCTGGCAATTTACCTTTTTTTCGGGTACGATTACACAGGGGCCGAATAGGTTTCACAAAAAATTTCTTGATTTCGAGCACATTTATCGCATCACGAGAAAAGGAGACCCATACTTTGACAGATTATTTCTACCACTTCAAACACTTTTACATGGATCAAAAACTTGCTGTGAGCTTCAAAGTAATTCTAACTAACACTTGATGTCATGAAAAAAACAGGAAATGAATTTGTGTGCTTGTAAATTAAGATTTTTCAAAGTGGTCCCTGTTCTCGTGCTGCGAAAGTTTTCCTTCAAAATAGCCGGAAGTCGGCTAAAACTTTCGCAGCACCATAAAAGGGGACTTTACGTTGTAACGCATCCGTTTACATTTATATCGGGTACCCATTGTCATGACGCAGTTGGTTTTGCACGAGACACCCGAGCGTTTTTGGACAAATTTATCGCATCACTACAAAAGGGGACCTGAATTTTAAATGGTTATATCTGACATTTAGACTCTCTTTTCGTAATTAAAAAACTTACCATGACATCCGGAACGGTTCTTGTCATCTATGGCCAACATCAGAAAGATTGAATTGTAATTTGTCTGCGAGAAAAAATCAAACTTTCTACTTGGTACCTTTTTCGGTGCTGCGAAAGTTTTTCCTATACTCCAGCAAACTCAAAACTGACGTGGCAGCAGAAAATGGGGCTTTATAATCGATCTACTGTTTCTGAGATATGGTGAAATAAATACCATTCACCCTCGTATCTGCACCTTTCCTTCAATATGGAAAAAGGAAATATATACAACAGTGGCATGATGGCATTTGTACCTTTGAGAATATTAATCAGTATTGGACTGAAAATGTGGCATTGAGAGTGTTAATACGTTTTTTTTTTTTTGTAAGATTTGTCCCGGAGACCTGCTTTTCGACTCGACAAGACCCAAAATTGTCAAATATATCGTCAGTACAAACATTCTGACCGATTTCATAAGTTTCCTCTAGTGAGTACTCAAGATTTTTTCTAAGTTTGTCCCAACGACCTACTTTTTTACCAAATGTGACCCTTATTCAAACTCGGCTAAAATTATACAGTGACAAGCATTCTGAGTAACTGTTATGAGTATTGTACTGAAAATGTGGCTTCTGGAGCGTACTCAAGGTTTTTAGCTCACTTGAGTACAAAGTGCTCAATCTGAGCCTCTGTGGTCGTGCTGTTTGCGTCGTTCGTCCGGGCATCAACAATAATTTTCTTGTGTGCACTCTAGAAGCCAATCCAGTACTCATGAAAACTGGTCAATTTTTGTCTTGATAAATCCCAGACAAGTTTGAAATTGGGTCATGTTGGATATAAAAGAAGGTCACGGGGACAAATCTAAAAAAAAAAAAAGTGGGATACTCATGAAAGCTGTTCAGAATGTTTGTATGAATGATATCTAGGACATATCTGATATTGGGCCACGTTAGGTCAGAGAGTAGGTCACCAGAACCGATCTCAGGAAAACCTTGTGTGCACTCTAATGGCCATAATAAATTTCAGTTTTTCAACCATATGAACATGTTCAGAACATTTGTCTTGATGCTATCTCGCCCAAATTTAAAAAGTGGGTCACATCGGAGACTAAAGGAGATCACTGGGATAAATCTTATAAAAAAAAATGTGTGCACTCTAGAGGGCAGATTTTCAGTTTAATACCCATAAAACATGATCAGAATATTGGTCTTGTTGATATCTCGGACAAGTTTGAATTGGGTCATGTTGGATCTAAAAGTAGGTAGCTGGAAGAAATCTTAGAAAAACCTTGAGTGCACTCTAGAAGGCACATTTTCAGTCTGGCACTCAAAACGTGGTCAGAATCTTTATCTTGCTATAATCTGGGGCATTTACAAAACTGGGTCACATCAGGTCAAAGAGTAGCTCACTGAGACAAATTTTAGGGCGAGAAAAAACTTTTCAGTACAATACTCATGAAAATTGGTCAGAATGTTTGTTTACATGATGTCTTGTTTAAATCAGGTATTCTGTCATGTAGGGTCAAAAAGTTGGTCATGGAGATAAATTTCAGAAAAACCTTGTGTGCTCTCTAGAGGCCACATATTCAGTACAATATCCATGAAAATTAGTTAAAACAATCATATGTTTGACAACATTACTGCCAGGGTCTCTTCAACTTTATCAAACCTAGATGTTTTTACTCAGGTGAGCCCTTTAGGGCCAATGGCCCCCCCTTTTTTTTTTATAGGGGGAAGAGGTGCGCTTTCCTAATTTTTTCTATGCAGTAGCCTTACAAACTTCTTATGATTTAAGTCTCTGTCAATGCAAAGGCAGGGATGATACATTTAGTGCAGTGGAGCTATACAGGGCCATCATGGCCCTCTTGTTTTAACAGTTTGCACCTTAAAAAGCATAAAAATTGCTGCAAGTCCCTGTGGATGTCAGTCAAAACCTGGCAGAATGCACATTGACCCTTCTCCAAACTGTGTTTTAACTATGCTAAGGAAGAAGGCTTTTTTGAAATAATTCAGAGAAAAGGAGAAAATACTGGAAATCAGCGTTTTCTCCTTTTTTCAGAATGTTTTCTACCCAATGATAGAAAGATTCCATTTAAAGCATATTTATTATCTTCAAACATTTTCAATATGGATGGGTAAAAAAAATCTTGTCTGGTAAAGTGTTAAAACATTTAAGCCATGTTCTGTGAAAAGGGGGCTTAATGCATCTGTAAAAAAGATCAACCCAGGTCAGCCTGCGCAGAATGTGCAGGTTGACCTGGGCTGAAACATTTTGTTTTTGGTCAATTTTCCGCATGTCAAAGGAATAATCTACCTCAAGATTAAGTCGGTTGTCAGAGAAACTGGATTTTATGGATTCACAGTTATATAATTACTAACTTAACCCTTTCCCAAATGACAAATTTTGGACTGGTCCAAATTGAAAGAGTTTGCAGATGACAATTTTAGATTTGATGAAAATGGCAGAAAGGTCTCAAAACGGGTAGAAAACACTGTGGGAAAAGGAGAAATTGCTCATTATGAGCAATTTCTCCTTTTCCCATAGTGTTTTCAAAAGACTTGTACTGCAGACACGTGAAAACCGGGGCTTGTTTGGGAAAGGGTTAATTGGTATTATGAATCACGGAGTTGCATTAAGCCCCTTTTGCCAGAACAAGGCTCATTTATTGGAGCCT
This sequence comes from Tridacna gigas, assembly GCA_945859785.2. Classification (NCBI taxonomy): domain Eukaryota; kingdom Metazoa; phylum Mollusca; class Bivalvia; order Cardiida; family Cardiidae; genus Tridacna; species Tridacna gigas. Next base: position 32,198,501 of record OX244043.2, on the reverse strand, counting down.
GTTTTCCCAAGCCTTTCTAGACTAAAACTGAATTTAAATTTCAAGACTAGCAATCTTATTGGCTAAGACAGAAGATCTCAGCCAGTCAGATTCTTGTCTTGGAACTGATCATTAGAAGAATGTTAGAGTGGTACATGTATGTGAATATTTAATAGCCCTGTTCAATCACACATTGATATTGACACAAGTTTGTGAGCCATGGACAGTGGTGATCTATGAAAACATATACAGTACTTCTTATTTTTCACCTACAATATGTTTTGTTCATTTTGCAGCTAATATATTCTTTGAAAACATTGTGGCTTAACCCTTTGTCATATGACCCTGACTTTTAACAAGTCTGAAAGAGAAGGCTTTGGAAAACATTGTGAGAAAAGGAGAAAATGCTGGTAACCAGCCTTTTCTCCTTTTCCCCACAATGTTTTCTACCCTGTCAAGAACAAATTTCATCATTTGAACCACTTTTAGCTTGTCGTCTGCAAATGCTCTGAATTTGAATTTGTCGTCTGCAAATGCTCTGAATTTGTTCTGGCAAAAAGGGGCTTAATGCAACAAGTTTCTTATGTGGTAAAGAGTTTAAGAAACAAATGCCCCATTAAAGGAAGTAACTCCTTTCACCACAATTTATACCCTACCCTGCATGACAGAAAAGTTTGTAGCCTATAGTAGAATTAGGTTGTCAATTCATCTGTCCTTAGACAGAGTTTGTGTCAGTTTTTTGTCACAGGGTTTTCAACTATTAGTATTTTGGCTGAAACTTTAATGGAAGCTTTCCTTTAATGCGAATTTGTGCACCTGCAATTTTCAGTATGATTGGTTGACTATCACAGTAGTTATGGCCCTTTGAATTTGAATTTGTTTCCTAATCCACAGATTGGTTACCTCCCCTGATACAGCAAGTGTATAGGGATCGGTGCAGGCTACTAAAAAGGGGTGGAATTCTGCCCGTCTGTTTTTAGAACAGCCATGATGCTAGACTAGTAGAGATTCCGGGGTGGTCACTCTCTTTTCCAGAGCAGTAGATTTTTCAATGTTTCTGACCTCACGAATAAGTGAATCGTTTTTTTGTATCACCTTTAATGATTATATCAGCTTATATTCTCTTGAGCTTCGATTACCAATTTCAAATTGTGCAAAATATCGCAATGCTACCTCTACAGCCAAACTGGAAATGTGTATGCTGCTCTGATCGGCTAATCTGTAATATACATGTAGCCCAATGAAAACCAGTGATGCAATAGCCTGTGCCAGTTGTAATATGTATATCTACAACGGGGACCAGTTCACCTAATCCACTGAGATGGCAACTAGTGGGGGACGCTCATGCACCGTATAAAAATGTGACATGTGACAGTTCTGGCTTTTGCATGCTTACATATTTTTCATGTTTTTATTTGCACGCACCAAGTGGAACACAGCTTTGCATGTTCTTGTTTAGCCTAGTAGACCATGATAAAAGATCATAGAAGATTTGTATGTTTAACCCTTTCCCAAACAAGCCCTGGTTTTCACGTGTCTACAGTACAAGTCTTTTGAAAACACTATGGGAAAAGGAGAAATTGCTCGTAACGAGCAATTTCTCCTTTTTCCCCAGTGTTTTCTACCCTTTTTGAGACCTTTCTACCATTTTCATCAAATTTAAAATTGTCGTCTGCAAACTCTTTCAATTTGGACTAGTCCAAAATTTGTCGTTTGGGAAAGGGTTGAAAAGCTGAACAAATGAATTTGGCATTTTCAGCATTAACTCTTTCACTGCCAACTAAATGGATTCTACTCTTCTTGGAGGTCTAAAAGTGTCGTTTCATTGAAAAACTGAAGATAATTTTTGCAGCAAGTTTAGCATTAGATAGGGGGCAGTGTAGATCCAAGATCAGACTGCACATTTTGTGCAGTCTGATCTTGATTTATGCTGTCCGCAAAAGCTATCTAAGAAGACATTGGCAGTGAAAGAGTTGGGGAAAAAAAACAAACTGAAAACACAATATTACAATAAAAGGTTTTGACCCTTATATGTTCACACAAATGAATTTTCAGAGAGGAAAGAAGACTCAAAGATCACAATGAACCCTTATTCATCTTGATAATCAGCAATTTAAAGTAACAATAGCTGCCAAAAGTAAAAGTAGTGGGTTTTAAAATTCATTTAAATTCAAATCATACCATTTAAAAGTATGGATTTTTAATAAGTGTAAAGATGACAACCTGTTAATGTACAGTCTGTCCAAGTGTTAGTCACTGGCAGAGAAATAAATGTCAAAACTAGGTTAAAAGTTGCCAGGTTACTCAATCTTTTGTTTACTTTATGCCTGATTTTAAAATTCGTTTTCCTGCCAGCGACCAACACTTGGATTGACCACACAATAACAGATTATCATCTTCAAGATATTTTCTGTCTTTTCAAATGGTACTATAGTATGATTTAAATTTAAATCCATTTCAACACCTGCATTATGTTATTGGGCCTTTAACCATTTACCAAACAAGAAAATTATATACTTGTGTAAACTGAAAGTATTTGGAGACAACATATTAAGTGTGACTCAAAAACTGAAAATTGTTTCTGGGAGGGTAGAAAAATTGTGGGAAAAGGAGAAGATGCTGGTAACCAGCATTTCCTCTTTTTCCCACAATGTTTTCAAAAGGATTAAAACCCAGGATTGTGTGGCTTTGGGTTAAAGTAGCTGGCAATGCTTCAGCCCTCAGTTATCTATAATTTGTTTGAAACAATGAATGCCTTCCCATTTTGCATTTTTTGTGTTTATTTTGTTGTCATAATACAGGTAAATAAAAGTTCAGAAAACAGGATTTTTTTTTCTTGTTTTTCTTCCAGATGGTTAGAATTGCATTTACATTTTACCAGTTTGGTGCTATGTTTTGGATTAACCCTTAAGCTGCTAAGCGCAACTCACTGACCTTTTGCGAACAGTGTATATCAAAATCAGACTGCACAGAATGTGCAGTCTGATCTTGGATCTATACTGTCTGATAAGGAGATAGGAGATAAGGAGATATTTTTCCTCCAAAAAGTAAGTTTGAAATAATATTTTTCTGTTTTTTGCTATCGGCTTGAAAGTTTTATTTAACCTATTTAGCAGGATAAGGATTTACACTTTACCAAACGGCAAAATTTTAGACTTGTCCAAAGTTGTTGAAAGCATTTGCAGACTACAGAATAAATGTGACTGAAAAATTGAAATTTGTCTTGGGAAGAGCAGAAAACATTGTGGGAAAAGGAGAAAATGCTGGTAACAGCATTTTTTCCTTTTCCCACAATGTTTTCAAAAGGCTTCTTCCTCAGGGTCGTTAAAAGTCGGGATTGTGTGGTAAATGGTTAAACTACATGTATATACAAAGTATCAACGGGTTGAAATCTGTTAACTCTTTACAAGACGGCAAAAATGTATATCTGTCCAAATTGAAAGCATGTACAGATGACTTATTAAATGTGGCTCAAATGATGATTTCTGCCTTTGATTGGTGTAGAAAACATTGTGGAAAAAGGAGAAAATGCTGGTTACCAGCACTGTCTCCTTTTTCCACAATGTTTTCAAATGCTGTCTTTCTCAGAGTCATTAAAACTCAGGATTGTGTGGTAAAGGGTTAAGGAAGGAGCTCAATCCTTTAGCGAACAATCCCAGGTTGTAATGACCCTGAGGAAGAAGCCTTTTGAGAACATTTTGGGAAATGAAGAAAATGCTGATAACCAGAATTTTCTCCTTTTCCCCAAATATTTTTTACCCTTGCAAAAACAATCTCGTGAACTGAGTCACATTTGATTTGTCGTCTGCAAATGCTATCAATTTGGACGAGTTTAAATCTTGTTGTATGATAAAGAGTTTTAACTCTACATGAAGACAAAATTTCAGATTTGTGTAACATTGAAAGCATCAGCAGAAGACAAATGTGGCTCAAACAGTAGAATTTATCTGTAAAATGGTGGAAAACATATATGATATATATACCACCATTTTCTGATTATTAGCTTCACGGCCAAATGCCAGCAAGCTTATATCATGGCCTTGTGTCCATTATGTGTCTGTCCATGAATCCATGTGTGTGACTGTTAAGTTTTCTTTCAAACATCTTCCCTGTAACTACCTTCCAAATTTTACTAAACTTCACAGAAAAGATCCCGTCATGGGAGACATGATTGTTTCATTTGATCAAAGCATCATATTATTAATTATTTTTCTGAAGATCAAGCAAATCACTTAGGACTCAAAGGGGATGATTTTGAATTAGGATGATCCCATTTATATCATGACTAACCCAAAATACTGGATCTGCACCTGTAATGACCCCGAAGAAGAATACTTTTGAAAACATTGTAGGGAAAAAGAAAAAAATACTTGTTACTAGCATTTTCACTTTTCCCACTTTGTACTCCATTCTTTGTAGGACAAATTCTGTCATTTTTCTATCGTTTAAGATACACCTATCATCTGCAAATGCTTTCAATACGGAGAAGTCTAAACTTTTTTTTGGTTTAGTGAAGAGTTACAGCAATTTGGAAGTAACACCAAAGAAAATCTATCTATCTATCTATCTATCTATCTATCTATCAGAACAAGAAGAAGAAGAAAAAGGAGAAAAAAAAAACGAATAAGTTCCATTCATCCATCAAAAAAGAAAAATGAATATTTCACGAAATGGACGAACTGCAATGAAACATAAGACAAAACACAATGGTCTAAGGGAGAAAACTCGTATTTACCTGTCATAAATTATGTCAGTCAAGAGTCGCGTACCCTGTACTTAAGTACAGCCTAAAAACAAAGACGAATAAAATATGGTACACATTAAAGTCTGAAGAGACGATCATTATAAAAACATTTTCTTCCGCTGAGTTGTCATGAATTACTTTATATTTTTATTATCATAATATAAATACCTACAAATCCGAAGAAATCATGACATCAGACATAAAATAAAAAATTAGTCAAAGATTATGAATGATAATTGATATTTTGTTACCAGAGGTAGTCTCCCTTGCTTTTCATCAAATGTGTAAACACAACATCCGCCAAAAATTTAAAGTTGAGGAAATAACCGGGTTTCTTTTTCGTCAAGATGAGATCCCACACAGTAAGTAAAGTTAAATTAGGTGATAAAACATTCAAAAATCAACATTAAGCGGGCTGCACGTGGTCACTTAGATCAATGAACGAACCCTTGGGAATTTATAAAAAAAAATGTGTAGATCTACATCTAGGTCACGGTTCTTTCACTCAAGGTTATCGACAAATATCGTCAACTGTTCTCATTTCATTACTTGTACCTTTAACTGGAAGATAAACGAGATTAAACAGAGCTCCATGTTTTGATTTTAAAGCTTGTGCCATATACCTTTTTCTTTTCTTTTTCGGCGATAATGTCTAGGCCTATAGATGTCCGAAATAAGATGTACATAAAACTTTTCGTCACATCTAGGCTACCAGTTAGCAGCATTCATTTGAGCCATGCTCTTTGAAAAGCGGTTTAATCTATCTCCTTGATGCATGAAACCAAGCAAGTCATCACATAATTATGGATCCATTAAATCCATTTTGTCTAACCACCGACTTGATCAGGAGGTAAACCGGTCCTTTGACATGCAGGCTGACATGAATCGATTTTTTTGCAGATGCATGAAGTCCCCTTTTCACAGAGCATGGTTGATTTCATGTAGATATATTAGATTACCGACATGGATATATCATAGACGGGTGAAAACCATTTGGGAAATCGTGTCGTAATTCTCCACAATCATGAACCTCAGATAAATATCGTTACAATAAGGGAGGTCACCGTGCGTAATTTTGTATTTAAGGCTGTACGAGTTTTCTCCCTTTGACCATAAAATGAACAAAGAATCCCATCGTTTACTTACCCATACTGTTTGATTGTGAAATTGCATAAATTTATTCTTTTCAATAATTGCATAATAGTCATTGGTGTGTAAACAATAAAGACAACAGGCATATTATGAAATTAATGTCACAAAAGAAGAAAGTGCTTATCATAAATAATTTACTTTTTGGAAGCTTAGTTTGCAGATCTATTTCCACAGTTACTTGCCTCACTTTACGTTGTCTCAAATTTGAAAACAATGAATCAAAAGTCGTTTGCTAATTAATTGTTTCATGAGGTTATTACTTAACCCAGGGATAGTAAATTACTTTTTGTTATATACGATCCCTGCTTAACCTAACAAATTTGTGTTTTGAACCTGAGAAAGAGGGTTGCTGAAAACATCAGACATTTTTCAAAGCAGTTTAATTGACATGCAAAACCAGCCGCATATTTTACCAATCTTGTCATATGCAGTGAATGCGGGGATATGTCAAATGTGTACTTTGGGTTTCCATAAATCTGGGATCATCTCAAGGCAATGTTTATCATTGGAAATGTCATTTTGTACAAGTGAGAACATTTGCATTTCACTGGATATTTATACTACAGATCATTGTTTCAAAATTTTCCTCATAAATTCTACTTGTCCATGAATAACTAGACTGAAAAGAGTCACTTGTCTGAAGCAGGATTTTCCCGAGTCGGACGAGTCGGGCAAAATATTTCCACACCCCTGATATATGGATTTTGACGAAACACCCTTTTGACAAAATATTGTGCACCATATGTAAACAACAGTATGGCATTAGGGAAATTTGGGCAACAATTAACTTACTATGTTAATCGTATTGAATGGTGTCACATTCTGCACATTTATACTGTCTAATAGATACCGCAGAAACACTCATACGATGCCGAGACAAAAGGGTCCATATTCATCAACAATTCTTGAGAACATTCTTTGTCTTATTTTTCAAGATTTTCAACAATTGAAAGTAACATAATGTCTGATTAGCTAAAACCTAATGGTTTAGCCAGTCAGAAGATGTGTTACTTTCAAATCTAGAAAATTCTGGAGAATACGAATGAGAAGGTTCTTAAGACTAGTTGGTGAATATGGACCCAGGGCAACAAGAGCACAGCATGTGGGTGCCAATGCTCGGATGCAAGTGCTTGATTTTCAGAGGAAATTCTAAATCGAAAAGGGGCATAACTGTGTCAAAATATTTTGAGGGTTATCTGCCCCTGTTGTACGAGTTCCCCTTTAGATATTTAACCCTTAAAGCCCTGGAACCGTCTTAAGCTGTCTTTGCAGACAGTGTAGATCAAGATCAGACTGCACAAAACGTGCAGTCTGATCTTTGATCTACACTGTCTGCTACTATGTTACATGTTCTAACAGAAACAATCTTGAAATAGCAATATCTCAGGCTTTTTTTTCTAATTAAGAGGTCCAAATAATTAATTCAGCCCTTTGAGGGTTAACAACTGGTCCGAGTTTGAAGTAAATATCTTCAGTAATACATAGATATTAGAAAATGTCAAAGTATTTGCATGACATGGATGACGACAGCATGTGCGACGATGGAGACGCCAGTGCTAGGATAACAATAACTTGTTGTTTACTTTGAAAACAGCAAAAATGGATGAAGAAACTGTTAACAAATGTTAAAAATATGTTATTTCATTATGGCTTCGGCTTTATCTAGCTGGGTTTCACTGGAAATTGAAACTGGTAATACAGGCTCACTTTATTATTTTTAACTCGAAGAAAGGATTAAGATTATGCAACCCAAAATTGATTTGAAGGTATAGATACTTCCAGACAGTGCTCTCTATGTGAGCCACACTCTGGCAAAAGGGGGCTTAACTCTTTCACTACTAATTCAAGAAATTCCACGTTTTTTTTAACAGTCTAAAAGGAGATTCCCACTGCCACTGAAGATGAACTGCATCATAATCTAGCATTGGATAGCGAATGGTGTAGATCAAAGATCAGACTGCACATTCTGTGCAGTCTGATCTTGATCTACATCATCTGCAAATGTTACTAAAGTTGTCATTAGTAGTGACAGAGTTTATGCATTTTTGTAATGCATGATACTAATCAGGCCATCACATAATCATGGATCCATTATAGCCACTATTTTTAACAACCAACTGAATCAAGAGGTAGACTGGTCCTTTGGCATACAGAATATTGACCAATAGTGAAAAGTTTTGGCCCAGGTCAGCCTGCGAGGACTGCCCAGGCTGACCTGGGTCGATGCCTTTCGCATATGCATTAAGCCCCCTTTTCACAGAGCATTGCTCATATAAAAAACTCAAAACTCTCTTGACATTATCTTTCATGTAGACTGCCATTTTATTTAAGAACTGCTTCGTCCAAGACTGGATGCTCATCCCATTTTCTAAACAAAGACACATGCAAAAGAACCAAAACCGATCTAAATCTACATTTCCGTCCATTCTGCGAAAAATCTAGTTGATATCAAATTTATAGAAGATGAAATCCATGCATTTGGTGATTGCAATTTGTATTAATGAACATAAAGTCTGATCTTGGATCTACACTGTCCAATAAGGAGCCAAGCCCCCGTAGCTCAGTCAGTAGCATACAGGACTTGAGAAGAGGAGGTCACTGGTTCGATCCCCGGCTTGGCCAATTTCTTCCCAAGGACTGATGATAGTCATTGCAACAGGATTTATTCCTCTCTCACCCCTGACCATTGTTATGTGGGAAAGCAGCCAGTGGGTTGGAAAGTATATTGTACGGAGTACTGGTAAAAGAAACTCCAGGAAAGCATAGATAGGTGCTCTGGCTGCCGCGATATAACTGAAATAATGCTGAAAACAGCTTTAAACACTAAACAATCAATCAAGTCCAATAAGGAGATATTACCCCAAAAAAGGAACTGTGATACAGCAACATTTGGGTTTTTACTATTGACTTGAAGGTATCATTTAATTCAATCAGTAGGATAAGAGTTTATGAAAAAGCAGAAAGCATATCTATAGTACCCAATAATTTATCATACTTCAACAATTTTATAATAAATGTATATATTTTCAAGGTTAAAATGTTTTTGTGACCCTAGACAGCTGTCTTAACCCTTTACCAGACGACAAAATTTTAGCCTTGTCCAAATTGAAAGCATGTTCAGACAACAATTTCCATGTGGCTCAAATGGTGCAACTTTTCTTAGATAGGGTAGAAAACATTGTGGGAAAAGGAGAAAATGTTGGTTACCAGCATTTTCTCCTTTTCCCACAATGTTTTCAAAAGGCTTCTTTCCAAGGGGCGTCAAAAGGCAGCATCATACGGTAAAGGGTTAAGACTCACACCATGTTTACTTACACTATCTCCTTTTGAAAGCTATGTATACTTAAACTTGTATTTTTTCCCCTTTCTGTTCACATGTGTATTCCTGGTGTTGTACAAGTATAATACTGCTGTTTATGTGTAATGAGCTGGAGGCCTAAGTAACCAATAAAACATTGTATTATATATTTATGTTTAGTGCTTGGGTACTCATTATAGATAACTCTGTTCGAGTGTATGTTGCGCACGGGCGCTTCCCGTTGTAGTATGAATAGAAAGCGCGGCTCGATTTCTGGTCCTTCGACGGCTGGACTGCACACTTTTACAACTGCTTTATATCCCCCCTGCTCCAGGCTTTTTTCACATATGAGAAAATTGCGTAAGTACTGTATAAGCTCTGTATTACTATGCATTCATGTGAGATATTACGTTTATGTTAACCTGCTGATAAGCATGTTTTTCTATAGAGATTATAACATGTCGAACATCTCGAATACAATGCATAGTCTATTCCTATTACCGACTTACGTTGTTTATTATTCCATAGTAAGCCCATGCAGTACATAGAACATAAATGCTTTATGTATATTGTCTGAGTGGAACAAAAGAAAATATAAGTATTGTTATCAATTGTAATGAAAACAGCACATGCCTAAGCAATGTTAATACATGAGGAGTTGTCTTTAGAGGTACATGTATGCAGTACTTGTTGAAACTTGTTGGCAGCTTTTTTCTCCTTTTCTATCCATGTTTTCAAAAGCTTTTTTCCAACTGGTTGGAATTATTTTAGTTTCAGGTTTTCTCATTAAGTCCTGAGAAAAGTTAACAAAAACTGGAGCACCCATATAGAAAGAATACTGAAATTCAACATGACTCATAGCTTCATAATTATCCTTTTTACCACACAATCCCGACTTTTAATGACCCTAAGAAAGAAGCCTTTTGAAAACGTGGGAAAAGGAGAAATTGCTGGTAACCAGCATTTTCTCCTTTTCCCACAATGTTTTCTACCCAATCCAATACATAAATCACCATTTAAGCTACACTTAATTTGTCGTCTGCAAATGCTTTCAATTTGGTCCAGTCTAAAATTTTGCTGTTTGGTAAAGAGATAAGACATTTTGACAATGCTTTAATGAGCATCTTTAGCATTTTTACATACATGTGTTAGATGCTATACAACTTGTGTTTTCTACCCTTTCTGAAAAAAATTCTCATCACTGGCAATGTCATTGACTTTGAACAAATTATTCTGGCTGCTAATGTTTTACCTGTGGAAAAAATGTCCATAGTGGTTGTGAGGTGGCTGTTACATTGTCTGCTTATATGTTAGTTAATTTGACCGTTATTCCTCTTACTTAGTGTATCCAACTTGTGACCTGGTGGTTGTGGGTTAGATACCCAGTTGAGGCAAACTTTCTTTCTGGCAATTGTTCACTTTTCATCCCTGATACGTATGAGAAAAGTAGTCAGTGGCTTGGAAAGAAAGTTGTGGCAGTACTGTTGCAAGAAAGCCTTGTGTAGGTGCACTGATCGCCATGATATGGCCTAACTTGTAAAAATTGCATTAAACTCCAATACAAACAAATAAAAAACCTCCTCTTACCCTGGCTCATGTTGCTTTTCCCAGTCCAGTTTCCACTGCACAACTTCACTTCTGTGCATTGCCTGCCTTATTCAAAACTACAGGTACCAATGGGCAAGGGCTGCAGCTTTTAAGACTTCAGGACGAAGAATTAGCTTCACACATTCCAAACTCGCTTAATAGGCAAATTTGCCAAGAACAATATATTAACCTACCTTTAATGCTCAAAGGTGCAATCGAAATTGACAATTTCTCAAAATGTTCAGTTTTTGAACTTTTGGCCTGAGGCTCGTTGGAGTCGAGGCCTAAAGAATTGGAGGAAAAAATCCCAAACATTGAAAAGTGAACCGATACTGTTTTGATTTATGCATCAGTTTATTTAGCTGACCACCCGGAAAAAACGCATGAGTTATCACACTACATGTGGTCATTTCGTGAGTGCATGGCACACCAGGGTAGATTTGTTTGGGCCACATACAACAAAAAGTGTAGAAGTCCAGCTGAGAACCCAGTGTCGTGGGCTAAACTTAACCCAGATCTTTGGTGGAGAAGTATTCAAGTTGTTTTTCAACCACCCTCCCAACCCAGCTCTAGACCAATTCAGCCAAAGATGTGCACGTTATTTAACCCTTTATCAGACGACAAAATTTTAGCCTAGTCCAAATTGAAAGCATTTGCAGACGACAATTCTAATGTGGCTCAAATGGTGCATTTTTTCTTTGATATGGTAGAAAACATTGTGGGAAAAGGAGAAAATGCTGGTTTCCAGCATTTTCTCCGTATGCCACAATGTTTTCAAAAGGCTTCTTTCTTAGGGGTGTCAAAAGGCGGCATTGTGCAGTAAAGGGTTAATGAGTCCATATGTACTTGATGTAGATATTGTTTTCCCATGCCTTTTTGAACTGTGACCTTCCCTACCCAGCAGCTCTCTGTCAAACAAGAACTGCTGCTCGTAATAAGCTAACAGCTTCTCAGTCTTATATATCCTGTAATACTTCTCCATTTTGAAATAGATCTTATCCATAAAATCAAAGAGATTCTTTGAAAGAACCATACGACCTTAAAAATGCTATGCAATCGATGATTGGCTTGCTGAATTGTTGCTGTCGAGCTGTTCTGGCTGGTCGTCCTATTTGCCGCCATTTGGTAAACTCCATCTTTGGTCATAAAGAAAAATTCGTCATTACACTGACTGGCAATGAGGATTCTATCAAAATAATTACGGCATTGTGGACTTTAGCTTACTATGGTTTATTTAGTGTGAGCAAATTAGTTCTAACCAATAGGCAGAAGGAATTGATTGTTAATCAATTGTATGGTGTTAATGCCGTTTTCAACATTATTTCAGTGATATCGCAGGGGCCAGTGTACCTATCCATGCTTCCTGGAGTTTCTTTTACCAGTACTACGCACAATATTCTTTCCAAGCCACTGGCTGCTTTCCCACAGAACCATCGTCGAAACAATGGTCAGCAGTGAGAGAGCAATGAATCCTGTCGCAATGACTATCATCAAACCTCAGAAAGAAATTGGCCGAGCTGGGGATCCAACCAGCGACCTCAAGTCCTGTACGCTACCGACTGAGCAATGGGGGCTCGGCAGGCAGATGGAAACCATCTAGGTAGATGGAAATCAAATGCTTACAGACTTTACATAAATGTTAATGTATGTTAATAACTGCATTATGTTTTCAACTTCAGAAATACGGATTTTTGGGGATTCCATACTGCCTTGGGCTGTAGTAAGAGTAAACTAGACAGTTAGGGAACATTTGAAGCTGCAAAACGAGATGCAGGTTGCATGGTGGTACTGTGGGGATCACAGGTGAACGGCGAGCGACAGTGTAAATCCTGTATTGCACAGTAATATACTGAAAGGTAAACAACTCGTAATGTATTTTCAATACCCCAGTCACGAATTTCATGCTGTTTACAAGTTATTTTCCGACCAATATTAACATCCATAGTACCAATGGATAGCGGAAACATTATTCTACAAGAAAATCATGTCACAATTTGAGCCATTTCAAGTTGCTTAGAAATATCTATCTCGAAACTGTCAAACAACCCTACTCGGAAGAGATCTGATTGCATTGAATCGCGAAAATTTTCAAGAGATAAAACCCATTTTCAACGTGAAAGCCGTTGAATATTTGACAGGTATCATTTCGGGTCCAGCAATAATAAAGCGTATAAACCTGAAACATTAAACTGTTTGATGTGAATAGGCTGTACGATCCTTATTTTCATCGGTAAATCTGTCCTGCGCTCAGTTGCCTACCATTTTGACATACTGCGCATGCTCGGTTTGTTTTTCAAAACGTTTTCTCATTGGTTATCGATGAAGGTGTGTCTGGACCCGGCCAATGAGAAAACGCGATACAAAAGCATGCTTAGTAGGCCATAAAGGATGACTGTTTACACGGCTGGACATTTTCAAATAAAAAAAGCTTCGTAAAACACAAAAACATATTGAAGTTCTATTTTCATTGCAGATATACTTTTAAATTTGTAGGCTTCAAATGCACCTTGCATAAGAACGGACATTTTTCGCGCTGAAAATGGGTTTTATCTCTTGAAAATTTTCGTGACTCAATGCAATCAGATCTCTTCCGAGTTGGGTTGTTTGACAGTTTCGAGCTAGATTTTTCTTAGCAACTTGAAATGGCTCAAATTGCGACATGATTTTCTTGTAGCATAATGTTTCCGCTATCCATTGGTACTATGGATGTTAATATTGGTATTGAAATGACTTGTACACAGCATGGAATTCGTGACTGGGGTACTGAAAATACATCACAAGTTTACCTTTCAGTATATTACTGTGCAATACAGGATTTACACTGTCGCTCGCCGTTCACCTGTGGTGGGGATTTGGGTTGGTGGCAGTTCCGGCATGAGGTGGAATGCCATATTCTGTTGCGCCCACAGCCTAAAGTTATAAGTTTACATTTGGGCGATACTGACCTGGCATTTTCGTCATTATCCTCCATACGCAGCATAATGGAGCAGGAATTCACTTACCTTTGTGATGCAGTCCCTGACGCTATTATTATTTGGGTCATTACATTGCAGAGATGTAACTGGAATACATCCAGTTATTCCATGGTACTGATGGAAAGGAAACATAAGCAAATAAATCGCTTTGGTGGGCAATAAGCAGCCTTACACCCACATTTTGACTTACTAAGTGTGGACCTGGATATGGAGACACCGAGTTTTTACCATCCTGAAGGTGTGTACGGTGTATATAATATGGTGTAATATTGCAGGTAAAAGTTTATCAAGTTTAACCCTTTACCAAACGACAAAACTTTAGCCTTGTCCAAATTGAAAGCATTTGCAGACGAGAATTTCAATGTGGCTCAAATGGTGCAACTTTGCTTTGATGGGGTAGAAAACATTGTGGGAAAAGGAGAAAATGCTGGTTACCAGCATTTTCTCCTTTTCCCACAATGTTTTCAAAAGGCTTCTTTCCCAGGGGCGTCAAAAGGCGTCATTGTGCGGTAAAGTGTTAATGCTTACTTGGAGATCTCAACTGGCAGCCAAGCTGGTTACACTCCACGTTGCTGCCGATCTACATCAGAAATAAAGGCTTTTTGAATGCACACCAGTAGTGTCCGAGATTTTGTAGTTACCCAAAGTGACCCTCTCTTAACTCTTTACCAGACGACAAAATTTCAGACTTACCCAAATTCAAGGCATTTACAGACGACAAATTGAATGTGGCTCAAATAATTGGATTTGTTTCATAAAGTATAGAAAACATTGTGGGAAAAGGAGATTTTCAAAAGTCTAATGTCCAAGAGGCATTAAAACTCATAATTGTGTGGTAAAGACTCAGAGAGAGTAAATTTGATTTCAAATTTGAAAATATCAATTATTCTCCACTAAACCCTATGTTATGGGCACTCATTAGAATTGTCTCATCTAGAAGATTCTAATGAGTACCCACAACATAGGGTTTGGAAGAGAAATAATGGATTTAGAATACCATCACTCCCTTTTATCTGGAGGTCTGGTAAATAGTTAAAGTTGATATATCAAGGCAATTTTCCTGTATACAGGATTAAAGGACTAAAAGTATTGATTCTTGGATACACACAAGATTTTTTAAAAAATTTTTAGAGGACTACGCTTTGATCTGGTTTGACCTATTTTCAAACCCTTTCGAGATATTATCAAGACAAAAACCTTCACCGAGTTTCATGAGTACACAATAATTTTTCTGATTTTAATTAGAGACCTACCAGACTTTTTGACCCAAGTTTACACATTTTCATTGTAAAAAGGTTAAATGCTTTTAGCTAGTATTTTTAGCTCACCTAAGCAGGAAGTGCTCAAGGTGAGCTTTTGAGATTTTGCTGTGACCATCATCCATGGTCAATAATTACCTTGCATGCACTTTTCAGGCCACATTTTCAGTCGTATACTCATGAAACTTGGTCAGAATGTGCGTCTTGATAAAATCTCTTTCAATTTACAAATTGGGTCATGTTGGGTATAAAAGTAGGTCACTGGGCCAGATGTTAGAACAACCCTGTATGCACTCTAGGAAAAAGGTCAGAATCTTTGTCTTGATGATATCTTGGTCAAGTTTGAAATTGGGTCATGGTCTCAAAATGTAGGTTACTGGGCCAATGCTTAGAAAAGCCTTGTGAGCACTCAAGAGGCCACATTTTCAGACAAAATGCATGAAACTTGGTGAGAATGTTTGTCTTGATATCAAGGACAAATTTGAAATTGGGTCATGTCAGATCAAAAAGTAGGTCACTGGGCCAAATCTTAGAAAAACTTTGTATGCACACTAGAGGCCACGTTGTCAGCTTTGAAACTCCATCAGAATGTTTGTCTTGATGATTTCTTGGACCCTTGAAACTAGGTCAAATCAAGTCAGAAAGTAGGTCTTTGAGCCAAATCTTGTAAAAATCATATGTGCACTCTAGAGGCCACATTTTCAGTCTGATACTTATGAAACTTGGAATATTTGTCTTAATGTTATCTCAGACACATTTTAAGCAGCCCAGCCCAGGTAGCTCAGTGGTTGACGTATCTGACTCATGACCCGGTGGTTGTGAGTTTGATACACGGTTGAGGCACACTCTCTTTCCAGCCATTCTTTGCCTCTCACCTCTGATGTATGTGAGGAAAGTAGTCAGTGGCTTTGTAAAAGAAAGTTATGTCAGTACTGGTGTGAGAAAGCCAGGAAACACAATCCGTCACTGACTGCTATGATATGACCCGAGCTGTTAAAATGGCGTTAAACTCCAATACAAACCAAACAAACACATTTTAAATTGGGTCTCATTTCCATCCCGATACTCATAAAACTTGGTCAAAATTTTTGTTTTGATGAAATTTAGTACAAGGTCAAAATTGGCTTATGTCAGGTCAAAAAGTATGTTATTGGGACAAATCTTTAAAAAACTTTGTGTGCACTCTAGAGGCTACATTTTCTGACCAATACCCATGAAAACTGGTCAGAATGTTTGTCTTGATGACATATTAGCCAAGTTCAAAATTGGGTCATGTTGGGTCAAAAAGTAGGTCACTAGGACAAAGCAGTCTAGAGGCCACATTTTCCATCTGATATTCATGAAACATTGTCAGAATGTTTGTCTTGCTGATATCTCTGACAACTTCAAAAATAGGTCAAGTCAGTCAAAAAGTAGGTCACTAACACTTACTTGTTTTACATCATAACAACCAGGGTCTCTTCAGCTTTATCAATCCTAAAACAGTTTAGTCAGGTGAGCACTTTAGGGCCAGTGACCCTCTTGCTTCTTCTTTTCTCACAATGTATTCCACTATTTCAAAGACAACACAATTACTTGAGCCACATTTGAATTGTTGTCTACAAATGCTTTCAAGTTGGACGAGTGTAAAATTTTCTTGTCTGGTACTGAGTTAAAAATAATCACAAATTCAGTACATGTACTATCCAATTCATTCAAATATGGATCATTACACAAGATTGAATTATAAGTCAATGAGGTTTACTGAAATAGTTACAATTTTTATTTACATATAAACAATATATCATTATATAACAATAACATGACTGCACTTTCCACTTCATTTTGAGTTTTTTAGCTCACCTGAGCACAAAGTGCTCAAGGTCTGCTTTTGTGATCGTGCTATGTCTGTCGTCCAGGTCGTCAACATTTACCTTGTGTGCACTCTAGAGGCCACATTTTCAGTCAGATAGTCATGAAACTTGGTCAGAATGTTTGTCTTGATAAAATTTTGGACAAGTTCGAAACTGGGTCACATTGGGTCAAAAAGTAGGTCACTGAGCTAAATCTTGGAACAAGAGGGCCATTGGTCAAATTTGGAACTTGTTCAAGATATCGTGAAGAAAAACATTCTGACCAAGTCTCAAGAGGATCAGGCTGAAAATGTAGCCTCTACAGTGCACACATGGTTTACCTAAGATCTGGTTCAGTGACCTACTCTTGGACCTGACACGGTCAAATTTCCGACTTGTCCAAGATATTATCAAGACAAACATTATGACCTAGTTTCAAGAGCATCAGGCTGAAAATATTGCCTCTAGAGTGCACACAAAGTTTTTCTACGATTTAGCTTGGTGACCTACTTTTTGACCCGACATGATCCAATTTCAAACTTGTCAAAGACATCATCAAAACAAACATTCTGACCAAGCTTCAAGAGTGTCAGGCAAAAAATGTGGCCTCTATAGTGAACACATGGTTTTTCTTTGATTTAGCCCAGTGACCTACCTTTTGAACTGACATGACCCAATTTTGAACTTGTCCAAGATACCATCAAGTCAAACATTCTGATCAAGTTTTAAGAGTTTCAGGCTGAAAATGTGGCCTCTAGAGTTTTTCTATGATTTAGTCTAGTGATCTACTTTTTGACCCCACATGTCCCAATTTCAAACTTGTCCGAGATTTTATCAAGACAAACATTCTGACCAAGTTTCATGAGTATCTGACTGAAAATGTGGCCGCTAGATTGCAAACAAGGTAAATGTTGAAGACTGCACGAAGGACGCTGGACACAGCACAATCACAATAGCTCACCTTGAGCACTTCTTGCTCAGGTGAACTCAAAACCTTATGTGCACTGTAGAGGTTACATTTTCAGCTTGGTAATCTTGAAACTTAGTCAGAATGTTTGTCTTGGTGATATCTTAAACAAGTTCGAAATTGGGTTACACTGGGTCAAATAGCAGGTCACTGGTCCAAATCTTAGATAAACATGTGTGTGCATCATATAGACCACATTTTCAGCCTGATACTCTTGAAACTTGGTCAGAATGTTTGTCTTGATGATATCATGGACAAGTTAGAAACTTGGCCATATCAGGTTCGAAAGTAGGTCACTTACACTCACGTATTTTACATCTTTAAAACCAGGATCTCTTAAGCTTTATCAACTGTAGATGACTTTACTCGGGTGAGCGCTTTAGGGTCAATGGCCTTTTTATTTATCATTCAGCCCTTTTCCAAACAATCCCCTCTTTTAATGAACATGAGAAAGAAGGCTTTCAAAAATATTGTGGAAAATGAAGAAAATACTGGCGAGCAGCATTTTCTCCATTTCCTAAAATGTTTTCTATTCTTTCAAAAAAATATTTCAATATTTGAGTCACTTTCATTTTAACATGTAAACAATATACATAGGACATGACACCATTTTTCACTTCATGTTGATTCTAAATAATTACCATTTAACTTTTTTCCAAACAATCCCCTCTTTTAACGACCCTGAGAAAGAAAGTTTTTGAAAGCATTGTGGGAAAGAGAAATTATTGGTAAACAGCATTTTCTCCTTTTCTCAAATTGCTTTCTATTCTTTCAAAACTGTATTTCAATATTTAACCCTTTCCCAAACGACAAATTTTGGACTGGTCCAAATTGAAAGAGTTTGCAGATGACAATTTTAAATTTGATGAAAATGGCAGAAAGTTCTCAAAAAGGGTAGAAAACACTGTGGGAAAAGGAGAAATTGCTCGTTACGAGCAATTTCTCCTTTCCCCACAGTGTTTTCAAAAGACCTGTACTGCTGACACGTGAAAACCAGGGCTTGTTTGGGAAAGGGTCAAGTCACTTTCATTTTTTTTTGTCTGCAAAACCTTTAAAATGAGACACAAGTCTAACACTTGTCATCTGGTAAAGGATTTCTCAACCAGACCAAGAGATCAAGATTATATCCCCATTGAAAGCATCTGGAAGGCTATAGTTTAAATGTGGTAAAAATAATGGGATTCCTAAAGATTGTCCTCCTGTAGAACACAGTGGAAAAAGAAGAAAAAGCTGGTTACCAGCATTTTCTCCTTTTCCACTAATGTTTTCTACCCTTTTGATACAAAAACTTTCATTTAACTCTTTACCACACAATCACGAGTTTTAACAACCCTGAGTAAGAAGCCTTTTGAAAATATTGTAGGAAAAGGAGAAAATGCCGGTAACCACTTTTCCCACAATGTTTTCTGCCCTTCCAGAAACAAACTTCAATTTTTGAGTCACGTTTATTTTGACATCTGCAAATATTTTCAATTTAGACCAGTCTAAAATTTTGTCGTTTGGTAAAGAGTTAAGCGACACTGACTTTGTCATCTGCAAATAAATTTAACACTGCATGAATATTCCCAACCTTGAAGAAGAAGATGACTTTTGAAAACATTGTGAGAGAAGGATGAATGATGAAAACTAGCAATTTCCCCCTTTCCCACGATGTTTGCACAGTCTTTTATAGACATGGCCCATAAGTTGACTTGTTGAGCCATATATGACGTGTGCTCTGTAAACGTTTAATCTGGACAAGTCCAACATTCTTAGGCCTGGTAGAGAGTTACCCTCATAATTTTACAAAGCTGCTGTCTTTGATCAAACATTCTCTTGGGAATGGATCCAATGTAGTTTTCTCCATCAAAAACATACACCAACAGTCTGTGCTTATTTTCTTGCTTCCATTTTCTTGCGTACCATTTCCTTAAACTGTGACAGAATCTTAGTTTCCCTTTTCGAGCGTTCATCATAGTTGAAAGTTGCCAATGCTCGCTTCTCGTCCGCACTGTAAATCTGGTTCTCTTTACGGAGACGTACAGCTTCCATTCTTCGATGTCTGAAAGATAAAAAAAGACAATAATCTAATTTTTGATAAAAACACTCCACTTGACTTCCGACAATGGAACATCTCTGCACATTGCCTAATACCCGTTTTCAATTCACCCATTACGTCTTTACCAAACGACAAATTTCAGACTTGTCCAAACTGAAAGCATTTGCAGATGACAAAATAAATGTGACTAAAAACAAGTGTGAAACCCCTAACCACATAATCTAAAGTTTTATTAACAACCCTGAATAAGCCTTTGGGAAACACTGTGTGAAAAGGAGAAAAAGTTGGTGACCAGCATTTGTTCAAAGGGCTTCTTTCTCAGGGTTGTTAAAACCCGTGATTGTGTGGTAAAGAGTTAAGGTTCCTAAATTACACGCATTTTATTCATTCTTATGATCGCTTTTTACGACGGCCAATTATGGTTCAATCAGCTTTAGTTTGTAAATACCCTCGCATAAAGTTCAGGTGAGGGCTTTCTGTATCCTACAAAACTTTAAAAAATGGCAAAGAAGAGAAATATGGCGTAAAGTTTATGATGTCAGATGATATCATTATTGTCCCCAGGAGGGTTGAGATAATTCATAAAGTCTTGTTTGGTAATTGCCGATAGTTCAGAAATACCTGGTCCCGCTCTACAAAAATTATTAAAAAAAAAAAACAGGCTATGATGTGTAACCTAATAGAACAATTGAAGTGAATTGAATGGTAATTAGATATTTTGAACCACATTTTGTTTTTACGGTTTGGTTTCATTTGTAGAAATGAGTTGACCCATGTCTCGAGTTTAATCCTTTTGAAATTGGACAAAAAAAAAAAGTTTTTTAATCTGCTTCTCATAATTCTGTCAATGACTTATGGAGAATTTCTGAATCGTTGATAGACAGTCAAATCTGTTTTAACCCTTTACAACACAACAAAATTTTGGACTTGTCCAAATTAAAAGCATCTGCAGAAAACAAATTCAATGTCCCTCAAAAGATAATTGCTGGGAGAAAACAATGTCGGATAAGGAGAAAATTCTGGTTACAAGCATTCTCTCCTTTTTCCACAATGTCTACCAAGTCCTTTTTCAGGGTCATTAAAACTCGAGGTTGTGTGGTTAAGGACAAAACCTTTACCACACCATCCAAAGTTTTACACCTCTGACCAAGAAGGCTTGTGAGAACAGTGGAGAAAGAAGAAAATACAAGTAACCAGCATTTTCTCCCTTATCCACCATGTCTTCTAGTTTTGCTGATAAGCATGTGGTTCAAATCAAGAGATATGTCATTAAAAGGATAGAAAACATTGTGGAGAAAAGAGAAAATGCTGGCAACCAGCATTTTCTCAAAACATTGTGGGGAAAAAAGAAAATGCTGGCAACCAGCATTTTCTCCCTTTTCCACAATGTTTTCTAGCTTTTCTAGTACAAATGTCAACATCTGGGTCACACTGGGTTTGCCATCTGCCAAATGATGCTCTCAGTTTGGACAAATCTAACATTGGTTGTCTAGTGAAGAATTGACTCATTACCAGACAACAAAATTTAAGACTCGCCCATATTCAAATCATTTGCAGATGACAATTAAATGTGGCTCAAATGATAGGATTTGTTTCTGAACAGTTAGAAAACATCCAGGGAAAGGGAGAAAATGTTGGTTACCAGCATTTTCTCCTTTTCCCATAATGTTTTCAAAAGTCTAATTTCCCAGAGGCATTAAAAATCATCATTCTGTGGTATAGAGTTAAATACGCACCCAAGGCAGACTGAAAATGTCTTTTCCAACGACAGGACTGGTGTGTGCTTAGAACAGGTATATTTTAACCCTTAGAGTGCTGAATAAACCTATCACAGACATTTTCATTCTAGAAAATATGACCCAAATAATTGTAATTTCATGGTTGCTTTTGTCTACATTGTTCAGCATTTAAGCGGACAGTACAGATCAAAGTTCAGGCTGCAAGTTTTGTGCAGCGTGATCTTGATCTACACTAGCCACAAGGCAACTATAGTCGTGAAAGGTGCTTTAACCCTTTACCACACAATCCTGACTTTTAACGACCCTGAGAAAGAGGCCTTTTGAAAACATAGTAGGAAAAGGAGAAAATGCTGGTAACCAGCATTTTCTCCATCTCCCACAATGTTTTCTACCCGTCCATGAACAAATTTCTAATTTTGAGTCACAATTATTTTGTCGTCTGCAAATGCTCTGAGTTTGGACTAGTCTACAATTTTGTCGTATGGTAAAGAGTTAAGAGTAAACATGTTGGTTTTCGTTGGGAGCTAAACATATTCACTACAGGATGGTTGCTCAATAGGGGTGGCCACTGTTAATAGGTTTAACTGTATATGGTTTTATAGAATGATGAACCCAGGGGTTAGAGTTTTTATCCTCTGACACTTCCAAATTTGAAGAGTCAAACAACTTGCGATACAACCTGTGTTTTAATAACACTGAGGACAAAGGACAAAGGCTTTTGAAAATATTGTTGGAAGAGGAGAAAATGCTAGTAACCAGCATTTACTCCTTCTTCACAATGTTTTCAACCCTTTTGAAAGACCACATTAAATGTGACATCCACAAATGCTTCCAATTTGGACAAGTCTAAAAATTTGTCATTAAGAAAAGGGTTAAAACAATTTCATTAGATATCAATAGAGTGAAATACATGTACCATGTATACTGAAATAGTATGGTTAATGACTCACAGAAGTCAGATCTATTTTTTACAATACAGTGGTTTACATGAAATAGTGCTCAGATTTCATTGGTTTTAGACAAGCACCAGGTAATAATATGAAGAAATTTAGTAACATAAATATTTTAAATCACAAAAATATGATAAATAAACTTGAAAAATGTTTTCTACTGTATGACAGGTTAGAGGAAAAGTTGTCTCGTAGACATACATGCTAAAGACATAACAGACTTTAACCCTTTACCAGTTGACAAAATTTTAGCCTTGTCCAAACTGAAAGCATTTGCAGATGACAATTTCAGTGTGGCTCAAATGGTGCAATTCTTCTTTGATAGCTTAGAAAACATTGTGGGAAAAGGAGAAAATGCTGGTTACCAGCATTTTCTCCTTTTCCCACAATGTTTTCAAAAGGCTTCTTTCCCTGGGTCATAAAAAGGTGGCATTGTGCGATATAGGGATAATTTAATACGGAATTTTATCAGTTTCTAAGATGGGCGGTGGAGCTTCAGCAGATGCTGCTGCAGAAAGAAAGCGGAGGGCCAAACGTCGATATCGCCGCCTCAAGAGAGAGCATCATCGTCTTAATGAGGAATTAAAGCAAAGAGAGGGAGTAGATGACTATGGAGTGAAATGTTTCTTTGATGATGAGGAGGAACCATTTTATTTTGATGAAGAAGGTTATGCGTTCTACTTGGATGAAACAAGAACTCCCTATTATAAAGATGTAGACGGAAATATTTGTTACTTCGACGAGAGTGGCGAGATTTACTATAGGGATAAACAAGGCAGACAATATTACTTTGATGAGATGGGCTTCAGATTTTACAAGGAAAAGGATGGAACTGTATACTTCTTGGACCAATATGATCAAAAATACTATAAGAATGAAAAAGGTGAATCTTTTTACATTGATGAGTTTAATGAGGTGTACTATCTTGATGGTAAAGGGAGAGAATACTACATTGATGAGAAAGGTAGAACTCTTTATAAAGATACAAAAGGGAGGAAATACTTCCTGCATGAAGGGGAAAAGGTGTTGCTGGATTCAGAGAGAGATGAGGAGATTAAGAGGAAGGAGAAAGAGATAGAGGAAGCTGATGTAATTGAGAAAGTACCAATTAGCATGAGAAATAGAATCACTTCACATAAATATGTCAGAAAGGGTTCAAGCCAAGTGACAGTATCGGGTGTCGTTATAAAGACAGCTACACCAAGATCATGGAAGAAAGGCCAACCGTGGACAGCAGGAGAGGAAGAAGAGATTGAACTGCCACAGGAACTCTTGGTAAATTCAAATTTGGAAGATACACAAAGTGAACTTCCATCTTCAACAACTGAAGTAGTTGAAGAGGAAACTGAGTTTATAATCCCATCTCCTGTCCCAAACATTGACAATCCAGGGCTGGCTGATGAATATGAAATGGAAGTGGTGGACTTTGATGCCTTGAAAGAAATACAAAAGGCTGCAGAACATAAAGTTCTAAGAAAGTTACTAGAAGATGAACTAGACAAAAGGAAGCTTCCACCACGACAGGTGGCTCAGAAGGTTGGCGATTTTCCCGTAAAAATAAAATCTGATAAGATGAAGTGTTCCATTACAGGTTCAATATTTCTGGCGGATGGAACTTTGGTTCTATCAGACTACAACAACAAAAAGATAAAACTGTTCGACTCGGAGCTAGAATTTGTATCTGCACTGAAGCTTGATTTTTTCCCTCGGAGCATGTGTGCGAGACCAACAGAATTTGAACTGTTTGTTACATTTAAATCTGCTGTAATTAATGCTATACAAGTCATCAAAGTGGAGGGTGAGAGAATGATTTTATTGCGCAAAATAAACTTGACTGATGTTCCTTTTGGTGTAAGTGGTAACAATGAAGGACTGGCAGTCACTGTCCGGACATTTAGTGGCTGGGAAATACATCTTATCAATTTGAAAGGTAAAATTCTACGAAAGATCATTCATGAAATTGAAGATAAGGACATGCTCATTAGTCCACATAATATTTTTGTTACAAAACAGTTGAAAATTTTTGTGTCTGACAGGGGATCCAATCAAATTCATGGATTCAGTTCACTTGGAGACCTTGAATGCACAGCCGAAGGAATACGGGACCCAAAAGGGCTGTGTTCCAATTTGAAAGGATCTCTTTATGTAACAAGTCCAAGTGGTATGCATCAAATATCGGACGGTGGACACAAAGTGGGAACTGTCATCAACAGAAAACAGGTTGGCTTCCATCCATCCAATGTTTGCTATGATGAGGAAGACAGGCTTCTTGTTTTGACAGGTGATGCGGATACAATGGCTGCTTTCCAGATTTCGGACCAAAAAGGATATTACTATAATCTGAAAACACCAACGTTGTCTGGTGTAGGGTCCAAACAAGGTCAGGCAATCAAGGAGGGAGCGCTAGGTTCAATACCAGCCAGCCATGATCAGGGTCCAGGTGTCCAGGTGCTTGGAACATTCACACACCCTCGCTCTAGTATGGAGTTTGGAAACATGAATTAACTCTTTACCAAACAATACTGAGTTTTACCGACACTGAGAATGAAGGCATGCTTGAAACCAGCATTTTCTCTATTTCTCACAATGCATTATATCCCTTTCATAGACAAATACAATTATTCATGTCATATTAAAGTTGTTGTTGCAAACTCCTTAATTTTTTACCAAACGGCAAAATTCTAGACTTGTTCAATTCAAAGCAAATAACATATGCATATGACAAAATGAACCAAACTCAAACATTGAAATTTGTTTAAAGATGGGTAGAAAATATTGTGGGGAGAGGAGAAAATGCTGATTACCAGCATTTTCTCCTTTTCCCATAATGTTTCCAAAAGTTTCCTCTATCAGGATCGTTAAAACTTAGGGTTGTGTTGTTCAGGGATAGCCCACTTCTATACAATCCCAACTGTAAAGAACCCTGAGAAAGAAGGCATTGAAAACATTGTATGAAAAGGAGAAAATGCTGTTTACCAAATTTTCTCTTTTTCCTTCAATGTTCTCGACCTTTTAACAGATCAATTCTATTTTTTGAGCCATATTTTCTGTGTGATCTGCAATTGTTTCCAATCTGGACAATGAGTCTAAAATTTTGTCGTCAAAATACAAGAATCATTCAAACTGAAAGCAGTTAAATGCTGACGAAAAATTAAATGTAGTTCCAAAGATGAGATTGGTATCTTAAAAGGCAAAATAATAGCGGAAAAGGGTGAAAATGCACGAGTCATGCTCTATGAAAAGGAGGCTTAATGCATCTGCAAAAAGTATGGACTCATGTCAGCTTGCATGGACTCTGCAAGCTGACATGGGTTGAAATTTTTTGCCATTGGTCAAAAGTCTGCATGTCAGAGGATCATTCTGCCTCCAGATCCAGTCAATTGTTAGACAAAACAGATTTCATGGATCAATACTTATGTGATGACTTGTTTGGTATAATGCAGTACTGAGATGCATTAAGCCCCCTTTCACCAGAGCTTGGCTCATATGTTTCACAAAAATCAACAGTGTTAGGGACAGATATTGACTCTAGATAACACGTTATTATTTCAGGCAAATTGTACAGAAATCTTCATGTTCTTTCGCAGAAAGTGTAGATTAAGACCAGAATGTACAGGACATAAAGTCAGATTTATAAATTCCTAATCAATTACTTATGGAAAGTATTCTATCCAAAAGGTTCTTGAATAAAAATATTTGGGTATTTTCCAGTCTGGAATTCACATAATAAGGGAATTAAAATGAATGGTTTTTATATCATTTTCAAGATATTTTCAGTCATATCATGGCAACAGCTCACATATTCATGTACTTCCTGGGTTCACCTGTACTACAGTAGGGCTCCAACATGTCTTGCCCAAGAACACTCCCATGAAAAACCCAGTGGATCCAGTGAGGCTTGAACCCTGGGCCTCCAGGTCATGAGTCCTACACTTTACCATGGAGCCATGCAGGAAATACAATGTACATGTATATGGAAATTTTAATAGTTGAAAAGATGTTGTATTGAAGTAAATGGAAGATTGTAAATTTGCAAAAAATTTTGGGCTGATAAAGAATCTATAGGTAAATATTTGACTTTATTTACATCACTCAACATGATCAAAATATAATTTTTAAAATCTGCATTGAAGGGCAGGAGGCCGTTAACTCTTTCCCACACCAAGAAAATTCAGACCGGATCAAAATGAATGCTTTTGCAGTCTGCAATTTAAATGTGGCAAATACTATGGAATTTGTCCCAAAAAATGGCAGAAAACATAGTTGGGAAAGGAAAAAATGCAGGTAACGAGCATTTTCTTATTTTCTAACAAAGTTTTCAAAAGCCTTCTTTCCCTGGGTTGTTAAAAGTCAGGACTGTGTGGTAAAGGGTTAACTATTGAAATTTAATAAAGTACTGTATTCTACAATGTACTGCATTGTATTTATCAGAAATAGAAAATAAAAACTTGAAATACATGACTTTTTGATTGTCTGTTTATTTATTTGGTCTTTAACACCATTTGCAACACTATCTGTTATATAGCAGCAGCCAAAGCACCTATCCATGCTTTCCTGCACTTCCTTTTGTCAGTACTCTGTACAGCATTCTTTCCAAGCTACTGGCTAATTTCTCACATAAACACTGACTGTTAAAAAAAAAAGTCCAGCTGTGAGAGACCAATGAACCCTGTTGCAATGAGCATCATCTATCCTCAGCAAGAATTTGGTCAAGCTGGGGAATGGAACCAGCAACCCCTTGGTTTTACGCCATGTGCTTTAGAGATTGAGCTACAAGGCCGGGCTCCTGATTAACCAATTTAAACTGATTAACCAATTTACATGAGAAATAGAATTACTTCACATAAATATGTCAGAAAGGCTTCTAGTCAAGTGAGAGTATCAGGCGTACTTAACCGTTTGCCACACAATCCTGAGTTTCAACAACCCTGAGGATCAAGCCTTTTGAAAACATTGTGGGAAAAGAAGAAAATGCTGGTAACCAACATTTCCTTGTTTTCCGAAAATGTTTTCTACCCTATCAAGGCAAAGTCCATCACTTTAGCCACATTTAAATTGTGGCCTGCAAAGGCTTTCAATTTCGATAAGTCTACATTTTTGTCGTATGGTAAAGAGTTAACTCTTTACCAAAAACAAAATTTTAGACAAGTCCAAACTGAAAGGATTAAATTTTGCAGACAAAAAACTTTATGTTGCACAAAGTTGGAAAGTTTTGTTTGAAAAGGTTGAAAACATTTTTGGAAAAGGAGAAATGGTTACCAGCATTTTCTCCTTTTCCCACAAAGTTTTCAAAAGCTTTCTTTCTTAGGGTCGTTAAAAGTTGAGACTGTGTGGTAAAGGTTTAAAGCGCTAAATAAAGCCAAGACATTATACATGTAGAATTAACCCTTTACCACACAATTCCAAGTTTTAACGACCCTGAGAAAGAGGCCTTTTGAAAACATTGTGGGAAAAGGAGAAAATGCTGGTAACCAGCATTTTCTCCTTTTCCTACAATGTTTTTTACCCTATCAAAGACAATTTACATCATTTGATTCACATTTCAATTGTTGTCTGCAAATGCTTCCAATTTAGACCAGTCTACATTTTTTGTCGTTTGGTAAAGAGTTAACCCTTTACCACACAATCCCGACTTTTAACGACCCTGACAAAGAAGCCTTTTGAAAACATTGTGAGAAAAGGAGAAAATGCTGGTAACCAGCATTTTCTCCTTTTCCCACAATGTTTTCTACCATTCCCAAAACAAATTTCAATTTTTCAGTCAAATCTACTCTGTTGTCTGCAAATGCTTTCAATTTGGACTAGTCTAAAATTTTGTCGTCTGGTAAAGAGTTAAGGCAAAAAAATCCAATGTCTGGGGCAGTTTTGTCTAGAATGTCTCAGCATAGAGGACAATGTAGATAAAAGATCAAACTGCATGTTTTGTGCAATCTAATCTTGATCTACTGTGGTCACAAAAGCAACTATAGTTGTGAAAGGCACTTTAAGGTCAAGTTTTATTCTTGTCAGTAAAAGGGGAACATTTTACTGGTTCATTAACGCCTATTGTTTATGTGACGTCTTTTTTTCTATTTTCTGATACAGGTATTTTGAACAGAACAATGGACAGATTTTTCTTTATCTGCTGGGACACTGTCATAAACAGAGCTTACTTTTTTGAGGCATTTTAACTCATTACCATATGGCAAAATGTTGGACATGTCCAAATTGAAAGCATTTGCAGACAAGAAGTTAAATATGGCTCAAATGATAAAATTTGTCTCTGAAAGGATAGAAAACATTGTGGGAAAAGGAGAAAATGCTGGTTACTAGCATTTTCTCCTTTTCCCACAATGATTTCAATAGCTTTCTTTCTCATGGTCGTTCAAACTCAGGATTATGTGGTAAAGGGTTGAATCTTACTACACAAGCAAGAATATAGACTTCTCCAGATTCAAAGCATTTTGCAGAAACAATTTAAATATAGCTCAAACACTGGAATTTGTCTTTGATAGTGTAGTAAACATCATTGGAAAAGGAGGAAATGCTGGTTTCCAGCATTTTCTCCTTTTCCCACAATGTTTTTAAAACACTTCTTCTTCAGGATTGTTAAAACTCAAGATTGTATGGTAAAGGTTCATTCTTTAGAAGGCATTTCAACCTAGACTCATAAAAACTCATCCCATGAGATCCTAATGGTAAGGGGTAATTGACAAATTATAGATTTGTCTTTGTGAAAAACTTTTGCAAAATAAAAACCAAACATGGATCAAATGATGGAATTTGTTTTTTAAAAGGTCAGAAATTATTGTGGGAAAAGGAGGAAATGCTGAGTCACAGCAAAAAACCCCATGAGATAGCTTAGTAAAGGATTAACTCTTTACCAAACGACAAATTTTAGGCTGGCCCAAAGTAAAAAACATTTGCAGACTAGGTATCAAATGTTGATGAAATGATGGAATTTGTTTTTTGAACGATAAGAAACCACTGTGGGAAAAGGACAAAATGCTGGGTAACAGTGTTTCTCCACAGTGTTTTCTAAGGCCTTCTTGTGCAGGTTTGTTAAAAACACAGAACTGTTTGGTAAAGGGTTGACCCTTTACCAAATGACGAAATTTCAGTCTGGTCCAAATTGAAAGCAGTTGCAGACAACAATTCAAATGTTGGTCAAATGATGACTTTTGTCTTTGATGGGGTAGAAAACATTGTGGGAAAAGGAGAAAATGCTGGTTACCAGCATTTTCTCCTTTTCCCAGAATGTTTTCAAAAGCCTTTTCCTTCAGGGTCACTAAAACTCCGGATTGTGTGGTAAAGGGCTATGCAAGGAGAGACCTATGTACTATTTATATGATCTTATTTCAGTGAACTTTGTCTGACAGTTTCCTCTTCTTAACTATTAGATCAAAAATTAAATTCACTTTTCTAGCACCTTAATTCAAATGTTGGAAATGACGGAGAAATTTGAAAATAGAAAACAAACAGAAGGACTTTTGAAGTTTTAAGGTTGGTGAAATTTCTTTTCTTTGACAATAAATAATACATAAAGATTTTTTAGGTCATTTTTTGGGGGTGGGGGAGGGGTGTCAATGTTTTACCAAAAAATCCCATATTTTAACAACCCTGCAAAGGAAGGCTAATTACAACATTTCTCCTTTTCCTACATCCATTTCTAGCTTTTTCAAAGAAATCCTATCATTTAGCATCTGTGGTCTGCAATTGCTTTTAAGGTAACAAGCATTTTCTCCTTTTTCTACACCCTTTTCTACCCTTTTATTGCAGACATAATTAATCATGTGGTCTGCAAATGCTTTCAATTTGGACAAGTCTAGAATTTTGTTGTTTGCTACAGAGTTAAAAATAATACAGCCTTAACACTACGAAATGGCAAAATTTTAGACTAGTCCATTTTCAAAGCATTTGCAGATGACAAATAAAATAATGCTAAAATGATGTGATTTATCAGTATATCAGAAAGGTTAGAAGACATTGTTGGAAAAGAAGAAAATGCTGGTTACCATTATTTTCTTCTTTTTCCATAATGTTTTCAAAAGTCCTTTTCCTTGGGGGTCATTAAAAGTCGGAATTGTGTGGTAAAGGGTTAACTCTTCACCTGACAACAAAATTTTAGACGGATCCAAATTAAAAGCAATTACAGGCAACATATTAAATTTGGCTCAAATGATTGGATTTCTCTTAGAAATGTTAGAAAAAATTGTGAGAAAAGGAGAAATGTTGGTTACTTCCTTTTCCCACCATGTTTTCAAAAGCTGTCTTTCACAGGCTTGTTAACACTTGGGATTATGTGGTAAAGGGTAAAAGCCAAACATGTTGCCACCTTCACATAACCTCTTTCGGTTTTGCAGCAAACCACTTCAGGTAATATTGTGGCAAAAGGAGAAAAATTGCTTGTTGTGAGCAATTTGTTCTTTTTGTGATTAACCATTTATCAAACCATCTCATATTTTCATAACATAGCATTAACACAGTTTCAAAACTATTTCAGCTTAATCCAGGCTGCTAAGCGTGACTCAAGGACCTTTTGCGGACAGTGTAGATCAAGATCAGACTGCACAGAATGTGCAACCTGATCTTGGATCAACACTGTCCAACAAGAAGATATCTTCCCCCGAAGAAAATAACTTTGATCTTACAATATTTGGGTATTTTTTACTATTGGCTGGAAAGTTTCATTTGATCCTGTCAGCACCATAGACAAAAACAGGGTTTATCACAGACGAAATAGATCAAGATCAGACTGCATGGAATGTGCAGTCTGATCTTTGAACTATGCCATATGCTTGTTTTATAAGCCTATAGGGTAAAACCTTTCTCAGTTTCAGTGGACGTTATTTTAAGTCATTATAGTTTATAGATTTGGCACTAAAAATTTAACTTAATTAGCAGGTAAAAAATAAAAGAGTCAACAACTACTATGAAACAATGGGCGGGACATGTTGGAGTAAAACAGAGGTGAAACCTACGTTAGAAAGACCCAAGACAAAACGATGGGAAGTTATAACTGAAGAGCCAGCGGACAACAAATTCGAAAACAGAGAATGGATTCCTAAAGTGATAAAAAAAGAAGCCAGATATGCACTTCCTGTTGGGACCTGCTCTGTTCGACTTGGAGATGATGAACAAATATGCTCCATCACAGGAGCCGCATTTTTACCAAACGGAGATCTATTTGTTGTCGATAAAAACAACAAAAAGTTGAAAGTTTTTAACAGCAAGTTTCAGTTTAAGAACAGTGTACAGATGCCCCTTCCACCTGAGAATGTGTGCAGTTCCCCAAAAGAAAATCATGCATATGTAACATTTCCGGATTCATCTAAGATTCGCCAGGTGTTGGTCACCAAAGATGACATGATCCGTGTGGACACCTTTAACACAGTATCAAAATGTACCGGCATAGCGTGTAATAAATACGGCGGAGTCGCTGTTGCTGTCAACATTAAAGGAAATCAGTGGCAAATTCATCTAATGAATAAAAGTGGAGAACTTCAGAAACGAGTGCATGGTGAATCTATTTTTCTAAATCCGGAACACATGGCTGTTACAGAAGACATGAATATGGTGATATCTGATAGAGGCAACAGCACAGTATTTCATATCACTCCTGAAGGATATGTGATCTTCGGTTATAAAAACATTCGATACCCACTCGATGTGTTTGTTGACAAACGTGGATATATCTATGTGGCTGGACCCGAAAAAATACATCAGTTAAATGAAAGAGGGGAACTTGTTCAGTACTTATTATCAAAGATAGAGATTGGATTTGCTCCCATGAGCCTGGCATATAGACGCAAAGATGAGACACTTATAATAGGCGGGAAATCTGACAAAATCAGAGTATACATACTGCAAGACAGAATGAACTGAAACAAAGTTTTTCAAGCAATACTGTTGGAAAAGGAGAAAATGCTGGTGACAAGTGAGATTAAGAACAAAATCTCTAAATCAAATTAACATCTTACAAAACCATGCACCAGTTTGCCCATGCAATAAGAATTCTGATGTACCATAGATGAAAAATATGTGTCAATGGTACAAGGGCAAGAGTGAATTCTTTATTTTGGGAATTTTTATTGTTTATTTTTTATGTGGGTCTGTCACACATTGGGTCTGAATTTATGCAGGATATGAAACAAGAGGGCCATGATGGCCCTGGATCGCTCACCTGAGTCAATAGGCCAAACATTCTGACCAAATTTCACAAGTATCTGACTGAAAATGTGGCCTCTATAGCGTGCACAAGGTTTTTCGATGACTTGACCTAGTGACCTAGTTTTTGACCCCACATGACCCAATTTTAAACTCGTGTGAGATTTCATCAAGCCAAACATTCTGACCAAGTTTCATAAGTATTTGACTGAAAATGTGGCCTCTAGAGCGTACACAAGGTTTTTTGAAGATTTGACCTAGTGACCTAATTTTGACCCCACATTACCCAATTTCGAACTTGTCCGAGATTTTATCAAGACAAACATTCTGACCAAGTTTCATGAGGATCGGACAGAAAATGTGGCCTCTAGAGCACACACGAGGTTTTTCGAAGATTTGACCTAGTGACCTAGTTTTTGACCCCACATAACCCAATTTCAAACTCGTCCGAGATTTTATCAAGACAAACATTCCGACCAAATTTCACAAGTATCTGACTGAAAATGTGGCCTCTAGAGCGTACACAAGGTTTTTCAAAGATTTGACCTAGTGGCCTAGTTTTTGACCCCACATTACCCAATTTCGAACTCGTCCCAGATTTTATCAAAACAAACATTCTGACCAAGTTTCATGAGGATCGGACAGAAAATGTGGCCTCTAGAGCATACACAAGGTTTTTCGAAGATTTGACCTAGTGACCTAGTTTTTGACCCCACATGACCCAATTTCAAACTCGTCCCAGATTTTATCAAGACAAACATTCCGACCAAATTTCACGAGTATCTGACTGAAAATGTGGCCTCTAGAGCATACACAAGGTTTTTCAAAGATTTGACCTAGTGACCTAGTTTTTGACCCCACATGACCCAATTTCAAACTCATCCGAGATTTTATCAAGATAAACATTCTGACCAAGTTTCATGAGGATCGGACTGAAAATGTGGCCTCTAGAGTGTACACAAGGTTTTTCGAAGATTTGACCTAGTGACCTAGTTTTTGACCCCACATGACCCAATTTCGAGCTCGTCCGAGATTTTATCAAGACAAACATTTTGACCAAGTTTCACGAATATAAGACTGAAAATGTGGCCTCTAGAGTGTACACAACGTTTTTCGAAGATTTGACCTAGTGACCTAGTTTTTGACCCCACATGACCCAATTTGAAACTCGTCCGAGATTTTATCAAGACAATCTTTCTGACCAAATTTCACAAGTATCTGACTGAAAATGTGGCCTCTAGAGCATACACAAGGTTTTTCGAAGATTTGACCTAGTGACCTAGTTTTTGATCCCACATGACCCAATTTCGAACTCATCCCAGATTTTATCAAGACAAACATTCTGACCAAGTTTCATGAGGATTGGACTGAAAATGTGGCCTCTAGAGCGTACACAAGGTTTTTCGAAGATTTGACCTAGTGACCTAGTTTTTTTGACCCCACATGACCCAATTTCGAGCTCGTCCGAGATTTTATCAAGACAAACATTCTGACCAAGTTTCATGAGGGTCGGACTGAAAATGTGGCCTCTAGAGCGTACACAAGGTAAAAAGTTGACGACGCACGACGTACGATGCACGACGGACACAGCACGATCACAATAGCTCACCATGAGCACTTAGTGCTCAGATGAGCTAAAAATTAGCATGAATATCACAATGTGCTTGATCATACTTCTTGAGTAATATTACATGGTGTTTATTACTGTCTGTCTATTTGTTTTGTTACAATCAGTGTATGAACAAAGAGGGGGCCTTGGCAGGATGCCTCATGTAGACAAATAGGCTGAATTCTGACAGCCATTTTATTCAGCTAATGGACCACCTTCAGCAATTCTGTAGAAGCATCACCACTGAGATATATTTTTGAAAATAATCAGAATTTTTCCACTGGTTATCAAGAAGACCTTGTTTTCACTTGTAGCTTAGGTCGTCACCTTGTTCACCAGAGTGAGGTTCTGCGTGGCTCAGTGGTAAAGTATAGGACATATGACCTTGAGGCCCATGGTTAGAACCTCACTGGATCTAATGGGTTTTTTGTGGAAGTGTCCTTTGGCAAGACGCTTCAGAGCCCAAGCCTAGTACTGGTGAAACCAAGAAAACACATGAATATGTAAGCTGCCACCATGATATGACTGAAATAATGTTGAAGGCGGTCTAAAACACCAATCAATTAATCATGTTCACCAGAGTGTAACACTTGAAATAATTTTATTGGAAGATCATCGAGTGAACATTTCACCCTTTACCACACAATCCCAAGTTTTAACAATCCTATAGAAAGAAGCTGTTTGAAAACATTGTTGGAAGCGGAGAAAATGCTGGTAACCAGCATTTTCTTCTTTTCCCACAATGTTTTCTATCCTATTAAAGACAAATTCCATCATTTGAAAAAAAAATTAAATAGTCGTCTGCAAATGTTTTCAATTTGGACAAGAACACATTTTTGTTGTGTGGAATAGAGTTAGGGGAGCCATCTGTGTAATAATTTCAACATCAGTCTAATGGCTTCGAGGGAGAAGTCACTGACCCCTTACCACACAATCCTGAGTTTTAATGAGCCTGAATGAGAAGGTTTTTGAAAACATTGTGGGAAAAGGAGAAAATGCTGGTAACCAGCATTTTCTACTTTTCCCACAATGTTTTCAAGCAAATCACATACAGAAATTACCATTTAAGCTACATTTAATTTGTCGTCTGGCAATGCTTTCAATTTGGTCCAGTCCACAGTTTTGTTGTTTGGTAATGAGTTTAAAGCAAAAGCTGATGACAGGGGTCATTTTGGACCCACAAAGGCCAATCACAATAGCTCAACTTTGAGCATTTATGCTCTGGTGAGCTAAAAACCATAACACATGTACCAACCTGCTTCCACTCATTACATAACCTACGTCCTCATAGGCTGAAATCTCCTCGCTTGTCAGACCTATTTCTCCTCTCCTCGGAATTCTTTTGCCTTCTGCAATATAAGCTGCCATGGCGGCACCTTCTCCTGGTAGCAGTGCTTTCCCGTAACTGTCAATAAAAAAAACACTATCATTCAACAATTTACCAAACAATCCAATGCTTTAACCCTTTACCACACAATCCCGAGTTTTAACGACCTGGAGGAAGAAGTCTTTTGAAAACATTGTGGGAAAAGGAGAAAATGCTGGTAACCAGCATTTTTTTCTTTTCCTACAATGTTTTCTAACCTTTTAGAAACAAATCCAATTATTTAAGTCACATTTAATTTGTTGTCTGCAAATGCTTTGAAATTGGACCAGCCTAAAATTTTGTCGTTTGGTAAAGAGTAAATGAGGTAAATAGATTTTGAATATATTGTGAGAAAAGAAAAAAATGCTGGTAACCAGCATTTTCTCCTTTTCTCACCATGTGTTCTACCCTTTCAAAAACAAATCCCATCATTTTAACCAAAATGAATTTGTCTTCTGTACATGCTTTCAATTTGGACATGTCTCAAATTTAATTCTCTGGTAAAGAATAAACTCTAAACTCTTTACCACACAATCCCAACTTTAAACGACCATGAGAATGAAGCCATTTGAAAACATTGTGGAAAAAGGAGAAAATGCTGGTAACCAGCATTTTCTCCTTTTCTCATAATGTTTTCAACCTTTCCCAAAACAAATTTCAAATTTTGAGTCACATTAATTTTGTTGTCTGCAATTGCTTTCAATTTGGACCAGTCTAAAATTTTGTCGTTTGGTAAAGAGATAATCAAACAACACAGTTTTAGATTCATCCATAAAGGAACAATCTGCAGATGCTGAATTTAATTAAACTGAAAAGATGATTTCTGTCTTTGAAATGGCAAAAACCATGGCATGTTAATGAGAAACTGCTGGCTACCAACATTTTATTTATTTCCCATAATGTTTTCAAACACCTTTCACCACAAGGCCGTTAAAAGTATTAACTTTTTGGTAAAAGATTAACCTGTTTATCCCTTTACCACACAATCCCAAATTTTGATGACCCTAAAGAAAAAAAATGTTTGAAAACACTGTAGAAAAAGGATAAAATGCTGTTAACCAGCAGATGACATTTCTGGTTAAGCAGAAAACATCATTGGAAAAGGAGATAATGCTGGTTACCAGTAATTTACCACTTGCCAATGATGTTTTCCATGACATTCTCCCTTAAAGTAGTTGAAACAATGCTATGTTTGGTAACAATTAAGGGGAGGTAATTGTGCTAATCATAATGCCCTTCTATGTTGTTTTAGCCTTCCTTTTCTACAAAATCAAGCAGCAGCCACACTTTTTTGCCACACTTTGGGGGTACTCCATAATCTAAACATTCTGAAAAAGTTTTATAAACCCTGGACTTAAAAGTCACTTAACCCTTTACAACACAATCCTGACTTTTACCAAACTTGAGAAAGAAGCCTTTTTACAACATTGTGGGAAAAGGAGAAAATGCTGGTAACCAGCATTTTCTCCTTTTCCCACAATGTTTTCAAAAAACTTCCCTTTCAGGTTCGTTAAAACTCAGGATTGTGTGATACAGGGTCAAATCTGTACCAGACAACAAAACTTTTTATTGAAAGCATTTGCAGGCGACAAATCAAAAATGGCTCATAAAATCGAATTTGTATTGGGAAGAAAAGAAAACATTGTGGGAAAAGGAGAAAATGCTGGTCTTTCGAACATGAAAGTTCGACATAAATGCATAGTTCAAATACACACCACACTGACTGGGAATCGAACCTGTGCGGGCAAAGATCCTCGTTTATTGAGGTTTTAAAGACCAATACACTAACCCCTGAGCTAAAGAGAATTCTCCCTAATGCAGCTGTCAGGTATTGATTTTATTAAGGAAGAAGCTATGCTGTAAGGAAGGAGTTATCTCCCATAACACACCCCCTCTTAAGAGAAGTCATTATTTTGATGACAGAAAGCCTTATTAGGCAGGAAGTCTATTATTTAGACAACAAATGGCACAAAGGCCAATAACGGGCAACAAATGGCTCAATGGCCAATCCCGGACGAGCCCCCATCTTACGAACATGAAAGTTCGTAACAAATGCACAGCTCAGATATAAACTGCTCCGGCTGGGATTCGAACCCCTGTGGCAAAGATCCTCGGTATTTGAGGTTTAAAAGATCAATACCGTATTTTGCTTAAATTTTGGGACACCCAAAAAATTGGGACACCATCAAAAAACGTGAAAATAATTATTTTTCATGACCCAAAGATTTGGGCCATACTAAAAATTGCAAAATACGACAGTATTTTTTTGTACCAAAGAATTGGGACAGTGAATATCTACTCCGAAAAAAAAACCTTTAATCCGCTTGTTAACCTTTGTTTACAAGCATTTGGTTCGCGCAGTTTCATTTCTCCACGTAAGCATTGCTTCCAAACCCTCTCGATATCATCGGGAATCTCCCGCTTCAAGGCAAATAAATCCGATCACCCCGACAGACAATTAAACAAGAGGGCCATGATGGCCCTGTATCGCTCCACTGGCTTATAAATATAAACCATAAATACTAAACATTTCAATTCTGAGCCAAATGGTTTCAAAATGAAGACTTACAAAGTTTTCTCTGTAAAAGCCCATGTGAAAGTTGAGACCCGCAAGGCAAAGCCATTTTTGATCCAAGAGCTATAATTACTTGAACCCTGGTAGAGGTTCACAATATAAAGCCACATGCCAAAATAATACAAGTCTATGCTGTATGGTTATAAATATGGTGATTTTCAAGTTTTGTCCATATGAAGCCTCTGCAAAACATAAGACCCCTGATGCAAGGCTAATTTCAGAAAAAAAAAAAAAAATCAAAACAGGAAGATTTCTTAACTTGTCACTATATAAGCCCATGTAAAACTTGTGACCCCAGCGGCGGGGCCAATTTTGACCCCAGGGCTAAAATTTTGGCCCGCTTGGTAGAGGCCCACTAGATACAGCAACATGCAAAATTTGGTAGCTCTAGGCCTTATGGCTAGGTAGAGGAAGATTTTTAAAGTTTTCTCTATATAAGCCTATGTAAAACTTGTGACCCCTGGGGCAGAGCCAATTTTGACCCCAGGGCTAAAATTTTGGCCTGCTTGGTAGAGGCTCACTAGATATAGCAACATGCAAAATTTGGTAGCTCTAGGTCTTATGGCTAGGTAGAGGAAGATTTTTAAAGTTTTCTCTATATAAGCCTATGTAAAACTTGTGACCCCTGGGGCAGAGCCAATTTTGACCCCAGGGCTAAAATTTTGGCCTGCTTGGTAGAGGCCCACTAGATATAGCTACATGCAAAATTTGGTAGCTCTAGGCCTTATGGCTAGGTAGAGGAAGATTTTTAAAGTTTTCTCTATATAAGCCTATGTAAAACTTGTGACCCCTGGGGCAGAGCCAATTTTGACCCCAGAGCTATAATTTGAAGAAACTTGATAGAGGTCTACTACATAAAGCTACATGCCAAATTTGGTAGCCCTCTGCCTTATGGTTTCAGACAAGAAGATTTTTAAAGATTTCCAATATTTTTCAGTTTTGTTGCCATGGCAACCAGAGTTTTTGAAGGAATCAAATTCTTTCAAGAAATTCTGAAGAGGACCATGGCAGGATCATTTCTGTGAAGTTTCATGAAAATTGGATGGGTAGTTTCAGAGAAGAAGATGTTTGAAATAAAAGTTAACGCACGGACGGATGGACGCACGGACGGACGGACGGACCGACGCACGGACGCACGACGGACACCGGGCCATGACATAAGCCCACTGGCCTTCGGCCAGTGGAGCTAAAAATCCATTTGTAAAAAAAGAACCTAAATAAGGGTAAAAAGGGTGTGATTAACTTGAATCAAAGGGCAAAGGTACATGTCATGTGTATACGTACATCTGAAGTCGACAAGTGTGTATGTGTTTCACGGTCAATCGGGTTCGTTGTATAAAAATAGAAATCAAGATATCCTATATTCTAACTGGAGGTTATCGATCGAAGATTGTCAACCAATCAAATTTGAGAATGGGCCGAGCAGGTACTTTTCAGAACGGAAATCAATTCGTTGTTTACCTCACGTTAACAGGTAAAATACGTTGTAAAAGTTTTTACATAAGCGCAAAACACCAATGCTGATTGCTTTCCCGGGATGCATACAAAAATTACTGAAAACATTTAGTTTATCAGTAACGAAAACAATGAAAAAATACGAAGTTTTAAATTCCTACTACACAAATTGACTACAGGAATTCCAATTTCTCTAAAAATAGACAGACCAGCATGTGATCGTGGTTTTATTGAAATCGCAGCGCTAATATTCGACGGGTAAGTGGTCGGTGCCAAACAGCTTGACAGCTTGTCTTGTTTGACCCAGGGATCGTATATTACGTGTAATATACGTGTAATATAAGATCCCTGTTTGACCATAAGTTTTGGGACACCACGGAAAATAATTATTTTTCGTTAACCTAAATATTGGGACATCTAAAAAATTAATTATTTTTTACTGTCCCAAAACTTACGCAATTTACGGTACACTAACCCCTGAGCTAGAGAGAATTCTCCCTAATGCAGTTGTCAAGTATTGATTTTATTAGGGAAGAAGCTGTGCCGTAAGGAACCAGTGATCTCCCGTAACACTGGTTACCAGCATTTTCTCCTTTTCCCACAATGTTTTCAAAAGCCATTTTTCCTAGGGCCTGAAAAACACATATTTGTCTGAAAATGGGTTGCACAGTAGCAATGACCTACTCTTTCTGGGATAAAGAAGATCCACCAGCTATGGCAGGTTTTGGGCCCAGGTCATCGTCACTTTCAGAATCACTGTTCTTGACCTTGACACCAGCATCTGTAAAATATGAGGGCTGTCTCAGAAATGTGCAAACATTGCTTATATTACAGAAAAATGACAATAAACACCAGTTTTCTACCCTTTTAAAGGCATATTTCTATATTTCAGTCACAACTGTTTTGTTGTCTGCAAAAGCTTTCAATTCAGGCAAGTCTAAAATTATGACGTTTGCTTAAGGTTTAACAAACAAATGTCAATGTTTAACCCTTCTCTTGCCATTCACGGACACAGTCCGCATATCGCATGTCTACTCCCCACTGCCAGTCAAGGAATGTGTCTGTTTTCAGGTTATCCTTGGGAATTTTGCCTTGTTTTCACATTTTACTACAAATCTTCATTGACAAACTGGTAGACATGAACAAATTTTGTTATTGAATGTTTTTACGCCAGCCTTTCCAAAAATAAATTCCAATCTGATTAATTCTAAACAAACAAAGAATGATGTTTACCTGGGAGAGAAAAAAAAAAAAACAGAAAATGAAAGTAAAAAAAAAAAAAAAAATGGCGCCTAACACAGTGACCGTCTGAGGATTTTTGCTTCCTTTTCTGCTTAAACAATGAAAATAATAGTAAGACTAAGGATAAACTGGCAAAAAAAATTTTGAGGAAGAGATATTTAGGAATTCTGTATCGTAAAATGCATTTTTTTTTGCCATCACCAAATAATTGGCTGAAACACAGCGAAACAGAAAGTAGGTGGGATAATGCCGACTCGCATTCACTACCTGTGGGTTAAATGAAGAATTTTTCCTAAACGAAGACACCTCAGTCAAACCAAGCTCTACTGACCATTTAGATATTGTTTTTAGAGTTTGTTTGTGACAAAATTTTGTTTAGAACACGATTTGATTAGTGTGAATGCATATTGAAAGAAGGGACATTGGACAGCATCGTCGACCTCAAAAATGGAAAAATGTCACTGTTCTTACCTGATCAAAACTGAGATATTGACGTAAAATTGTTGGTACAAACAGTTTTAGAAAATTATTGGATTTTTAAGTTTCAAGTGCTTTTCTTTTGGAAATTAAAAAGACAGATTCTTGTAAGTTTATATTATTGATTACATTCAGTAGACTTTGATGCGAGTGAGAGAGGGTGAAAGATCAACCTAGTGTTTCAGTGTATGATTTTTCGTAAGCATTTCATTGATAGCTTTTCTACAAAAAATTTATCTAGATTGAAGTTTGTGGAAGAATATGTCTCTGCAATAAAAAAGTAAATTTTAGAGGTTTAATTTTATTTTATTTCTATGAAAACTAACAACAAAATGTGAGTCCGTGCAGATCTGTTAGAAATGAAGTTCAGGTATTTGTAACAAAACATGAGGGCCATGCTCTGGCAAAAGGGGTTTAATGCATCTCAGCAATGCATTGTATCAAATAATTATGGATCCATAATAACCCCTTTTTTTAAAAACCGAATGATCCATAAGGTAGACTGATCCTTTGACATAAAGGAAATTGACCAATAGCGAAAAGTTTTGAAGGTAAGCCTTACGGTGGGATAGGGGG
Source organism: Tridacna gigas (assembly GCA_945859785.2). Lineage (NCBI taxonomy): Eukaryota > Metazoa > Mollusca > Bivalvia > Cardiida > Cardiidae > Tridacna > Tridacna gigas. Next base: position 32,156,535 of record OX244043.2, on the reverse strand, counting down.
TTAACATAATTGATATAGAGAATTAACTCTTCAGCGTCATATGGAAAAAGAGAGGCTTTTGCAAAAAGCCTACATCAAGATCAGATTGCACAGAATATCTGTATCTATACCTTCTGAATAAAATTTTACTGAGTCCATTGGACACAGTGCAACTGCAAAAGTTGAGTCCCATTGCCTTCCTTCTGAGTCCCATTTTTGCTTGCATAAATCGTCCGTGTATTAAGGCCAAATTTGGTTAGAGGATAAAAGAAGAAGCTATTTCAAATGACTTCTTTATGGAACCTTTCGCAGATTTAATGTGCTGTGCACGCCGGTGACCGTCGCTCGAAATAGTAGGACTCTTACGTCACCACGGAACTTCTTTGAAATTCCATACAACTTGTAAAAACTTTATTTCTGCTTAGTTTCATAACAACTCAAACACATTTACATGAATAGAGGAATACAGATAAATTTCTCTTCACATCTAATCTTGGAAGGCAGGATCTTTCAGCCAATGGTCTTGATAAGATCGCGAAATTTCTTTTTGGCCCAGGAAGCCATCTTCAGGGAAGCAATGCTAAACAACAGCTGGTTTCCTATGCTCAGTTCTCCGGAAAAGACAATATGAGCACAATGCAGGTAACCAGTCGAAGTTCGACAAAGAGATCTATTTTTGTCTTTTTCTTGGCACACCTAGATCTATTTATAGACACTTTGGAATTTCGATGGTCAGTTTGTACAAGAAATGTTAAATATTCGTACCAATATTTTACATTGTTTTCGTTATTGATGTAACTCTAGTTAAATCATGGTTTTGACTCAGTCTAAGGGATGCAATCAGCTTTGATATTTTGCATCAGAGCTGACTTCCGTGCGTATAGAGATACTTTTATGTCATAAACGGAAAAGCTGGTAAAGTATATATGAGTCATGCTCTATGAGAAGGGGATTTAATGCATTTGCAAAAAGTATAAAACCTTGTCAACCTGGGTCAAAACCCTTTGCCTTTGATCAATTTTCTTCATGTCAAAGGACCAGTCTACCTAATGATTCAGTTGGTTGTTAGATAAAATGGATTTTATGGGTTGATAATAGGCCCTTTACCACACAATTCCTATTTTAATTACCCTGAGGAAGAAGCCTTTTGAAAACACTGTAGGAAAAGGAGAAAATGCTGGTAACCAGCATTTTCTCCTTTTCCCACAATGTTTTCTACTCAATCAGTGACAAATTCCATCATCTGAGCTACATTTAAATTGCTGTCTGCAAATGCTCTCAATTTGGACAAGTCTACATTTTTGCAGTGTGGTAAAGAGTAAAGTGATGACTCTCTTGGTATAACGGATCACGGAGATGCAATAAACCCCCTTCTCCCTGCTTGCAGCTCATACTTGGTACTGAAAGGGTGAAAATCCAATTTTCTCATGCATCAAAGACTTACTTTTGACCTCCACCCACTGCTCTTCTTCACTCTCGCTTCCGGAGGCATCGCTTTCACTCTCCGATTCACTTTTACGCTTCTTCTTTTTAGTGGCTTTTTTCGATTTCTTCGACTTTTTACTGAAGAGAAAGATACTGATATGAATACAGGTTGTTCACAGATTCTAGTCCATCCCATGTATTATACAAATGTTCAACATAAATTTAGCATTAACTCTTTACCGAACAGCAAAATTTTAGACTTGTCCAAAATGAAAGCATTTGCAGACGACAAATGTGACTTGAAATATGTTTTTGGAAGGGTAAAAATATTGTGACAAGAGGGGAAAATGCTGGTTGCCAGCATTTTCTCCTTTTCCCACCATGTTTTGAAAATGCTAAAATGCTACAAAAATACAGAGCGGGCCAGGAAAACCAAAAAAAATGCAATCTAGTGCAGCTGTAAATAACTGCCGTGTCAGTCTCAATCTCAAACACAAAACTATTAGCAGTTTCAGGTTGATGATAAATAACTGAGCCATGCTCTGGTAAAAGGGTGCTTTATGCATCTCGAAAATGCATAATACCAAGCAAGTCATCATATAATCATGGACACATTAAATCCATTTCATCTAAGAACTGGCTGAATCATGAGGTACACTGGTCCACTGACATGTCGAAAATTAACCAATAGCGAAAAGTTTCGACCCATGTCAGCCTGCGCTGAGTGACCCGAGTCGATACTTTTCGCTGATGTATTAAGCCCCTTTTCACAGAGCACAGCTCAATCAAAATATCTCATTTGTATGGGGAATTCTTTCCCTGGCTAATACTGACCAGCTGTTGAAAGAACGTAGGCCCAACATCTTTTCTTATCGTGATTGTACCTCGGGAAAGATTGGGCTCCTTGGCCATTTAAAGCCAAGCAAGTTTTGATATTCATGAAATTCCCATAAACCGCTGTTCAAAATCCAAAATTGGTTTTAAGATGACATTTCAAAACAGACTTTCAGACCATATTTTTTCCTGTAATGTCCTAGAGCCTTACTTCCTGAAATGTTTCGTTCCGAGTGGTCTACCCAAATGCACCTTTTTCTGGATTTTGTCTTGAATACTTGAACAGCATCTTATTGTGCTTCTACTATGAATTTAAACATTTATTTCAACATTGATCTTGAGAATTTCATCTAACCATGGTGGAACGAACAGCGAGACAAAAAAAAAAAAAAAAAAAATACCCTAGAGTTCACAATACATTGATAGTCATGGTCCCCTTATGCAACGTTGTCAGTGCACTTAAAATATATTGAGAAGGCAAGGGCCCGTCTCAGACAAAAGTTAACCCTTGAAATGCCAATTAAACCCGATGGGCATTCATTCTAGAGTAAGATGCAGATGATCGTAATTTTGTGGCTGCTTTTTGTCTGAACCGTTTTAGCAAAGCAGACAGTGTAGATCAAAGATCAAGCTGCATGTTTTGAGCAGTCTGATCATGACCTACACTGGCAGCAAAGGCAGCTATAGCAGTGAAAGGGTTTTAAGGGTTAAAATGAACCCTAATCTAGTTACCTTTTCCTTCTGTGCTTTTTGTGTTTATGACTTTTGCTTCTCTTCTTTTTCTTTTTCTTCTTTCTCTCTTCTGCAAAGACACATAACCTAAATAAGTATCATACAGGCATACCAATGATTTTATGGACCTTACCTGATTGATTGAATTTGCATTTATCTATCATCACCACTGGTTGCCCATATGGGCGACACCACCTGAAGACTGTTAGTTTTGTTACTGGGGATGGTGCACAATACAGGAAGAAACCCATCCTAAGTTACGTCTGGTTCTTTAACGTACTTGGTGTATAGCACCGTCACACGGGACCTTGGTTTAACATCTCATCCAAAAGACTATTAGTAATTTTTGATGGCCAGCTTTGGGACTTGAACCCTCACCCTAAAGTGACCCAAGACTTGATGTTTACAAGTCCTACACTCTACCACCTGAGCTATGCAGGCTCGTCTGTGCATCTTACTACATGGTGACTGGTGTTTTATTTCTGCAGAATGGTCACAGGATTCACACACAAACTAATTCTAGAGTTGTACTGCTCAAGAAAGGAGGAATTCAATATTTTGGACTTCTCTAGAAGTTAAATTCATTTTTGAAAAATAGATAAGAGTATGACAGGTATAAAATTCATCCTGATGAAATTTATTGCAATAACAGTAGTCTAAGACTAGGTAAATTGGCCGTTTTGGACCAGGTCATTTTGGAAGTTGACCATTTTGATGCACTTCCTGTCAAGGGAGATTACTTTAACAAACATAATATGTTGCCAAACAGCTTCTGCAATGATGTCATTTATTCAAAATAGAGGCATTCTCTGCAAGACAAGAGAATATTCTTTGTTTTGGAACTTTTTTATTGTCTATTTTTAATGCGGGACTGTCATCCACTGGGTCTGAATTCATGGGGGATCTGAAAAAATTTAGCATGAATCCGGCAATCATGCACCGGAGAATAGACACTGCAAAAACCACGTGTAATTCTCCATCCCTTCATATCTCTTACATTAACCTTTTAACATACGCCAAAAATTTAGACAAGTCTAAAATGGAAAGCATTTGCATACAATAATCTAAATGTGGCGCACACGACAGTATTTCTTTCTGAGTGAGCAGAAAACACTGTGGGAAAAGGAGAAAATTCTAGTAACCAGCATTTTCTCCTTTTCCCACAATGTTTTATACCTGTCCCAAAACAAATTCCTGTTATTGACTCACATTCATTCTGTCCTCTGCAAATACTTTCAATTTTGACAATTCAAAAAGCGAGCCCTGTTAGTGCTCTCAGTAGCATACCGGACTTGAGAACAGGGGGACACTGATTCCAATCCTTAGCTTGGCAAATTTCTTTTCGATGATTGATGTACTAAAATACTACTTCCTTTAAGAGGTCATTTTTCTGGCTTTCTTTGGACAGTCTCCTTGAACGGACTCCACTGTATCTGTCATTAGTAAAAGAATTCTGTGTTTTCTACTATTAGGGCTAAAGCAAGGTGTGAGTTCACCCTTTACAAAACAATCCCATGTTTTTACAACTGTTCAGATAGAAGGCTACTGAAACCAAAGTTGATATCGTAGAAAATGGAGGTAATCAGCACCTTCTCCTTTTCCAACTGTTTTTCAACTGAGCCCTGTTAGTGCTGTCAGTAGCATACAGGACTTGAGAACAGGGGGTCACTGGTTCCAATCCTTAGCTTGGCAAATTTCTTTCTGAGGATTGATAATAGTCATTGCGACAACATTCATTCCTCTCTCACCGCAGATTATTGTATTGAGGGTATCTATTGTTTTCTTACCTTCTGAGCTGTCTGAGTCTTCAGACTCTGATTCACTATTATCTTGTTTTTTGCCTTCATCGGACCTACAATAAATTAAACAATTTTACAATTTACCTTTTCCCTGGACCCACTATACAAAATTTTAGACTTGTCCCTATTGAAATAGCAACCACAACAGACCTGATAAGGAATTTACCAATAATGAAAGGGTAGTGAGATTTGACTCATCTTTCTATTTCATCAAATATAAACCTCAATAACATTTACATTGTTAAAAAGCTTGTTAAATAAGCTTTCTTCTCATGGAAAAAAAAAAAAAACAATACTGAGTTTTGGATGATTTCTTATCAGCATAAGTAGAATATCAATAATATAAATACACTGTGTATAATCTATACCCTATATACGGGCACTTGCAGATGAACACAACCCTTTTATGGACAAATTCAATCATTCAAGCCAAATCAGGGGTTAACTCTTCACCAAATGACGAAATTTTTGACATTTCCAAATGGAAAGCATTTGTAGACCACAAAGTCAGTGTTACTCAAAACATGAAATTTGTTTTTCATAGAGTAGAAAACATTGTGTGAAAATGAGAAAATGCTGGTTACCAGCATTTTGTCCTTTTCCCATAATATTTTCCAAAGCCCCTGTTTCTTACTGTCCTTAAAAGTCAGGAATGTGTGGTATAGGGTTAAAGGATGATAAAGGGTTTAGACAGATGCATAATCTGTCAGACTGTCATGGTTGCCGCACCAGTTTCACTTCCTAAAAAAAAACCAAAATATAAGTTTACAATGTGGGCCTAGCCCCGGTAGCTCAGTCGGTAGAGTACACAGACTTTAGAAAAGGGGGTCGCCAGTCTGATCCCCAGCTCGGCCAATTTCTTTCTGAGGACTGATGATAGTCATTGCAACAGGATTCATTCCTCTCTCACCGCTGACCATTGTTTTGACGATTGTTACGTGGGAAAGCAGCCAGTGGCTTGGAAAGAATATTGTGCGAAGTATTGGTAAAAGATTCTCTGTGAAAGCATGGATAGGTATACTGGCCGCTGCGATATAACTGAAGTAATTTTGAAAACGGTGTTAGACACCATACAATCAATCAATTATAATGTGGTAGGGAATATTTCCATTAAATCAATCTTTCAAATTTTGGCTGGATGATAAAATTCAATAAATCACATAAATGAATTACTATTTCAAATTCAACGGCAAGTATTTCTGAAAGTGAATTTATTGTAGATACTTACTCTGATTCACTGGGTGGGGGTGGAGAATTGCCCCAGACTTCGGGAGCCCCCTGTGCACCTATTCTCTCTCTTTCCTCTCTGCGCCTATAATATATAGATCAGAGTTACAAAACCACTCCTGAGGAAGCAAGCTTAAGAAAACATTGTGGGAAGAGAAAATGCTGGTAACCAGCATTTTCTCCTTTTTTCCACCATGTTTTCTACCTTACCAATGACAAGCCCCATCATTTTAACCACCTTTACTTTGTCGTCTGCAAATGTTTTAAATTTGGACAAGTCTAAAATTTTACAGTGTGCTAAATAGCTAAACTTGGAGGAGTCTTCAAGTCTGTAATCTTAAAGTATTGTGATCTAGGTCTAGAGCTAATATGAACAGTCATATATTGAACCATGAACACCGTATAAACCCAAACACTGTTTTCAGTCTGTGCATAAGACCCAGGTATTTTCAAGGCCATTTTTGTCTAGAATGTCTCACCAAAGTAGACACTGTTGATTAAATATCAGACTGCATACTCTGTACAGTCAGATCTTGATCTTCACTGGTCAATCAAAAGATGACACAATTTTGTTTTTAAAGTATTTTAACCCTTTACCACACAATGCCTACTTTCAATGACCCTGAGAAAGAGGGCTTTACAAAAAGTTATAATTAGAGGAGAAAATGCTTTTAGTAGATATTTTCTCCATTTTCTACAATGTTTTCTACCCTTCCCAAATTGAATTTTAATTTTTGATTCACATTCATTTTGTCATGTGCAAATGCTTTCATTTTGGACTAGTCTAAAATTCTGTAGTTTGGTAAAGAGTTAAGGGATAAATTCCCAGTGGAACTTTTCATAAAGCCATAGCATTTTTTTTTTTTTTTAATAACATTGTTACAGTCTTTTTTTTTTTTTTTTTTTTTTTTTGTAAATTTTATTGTCCACGTCTTTCTGGTACTTGAGGGTCGTGGCCATCCCTCAATGCACCTTACAGATCGTTGTTAGTATTCTGTGTTAGTAACAGAACTTTAAAATACAAACAAAAGTCGTAATTACAGATTCCAGATTTTTTTACAGCTACTATTGTACTATTACATAGATATGGCTACTAAAATATGAAGATTTTAACAATAATGACTAATAACAGGTTTACTTTTCTTGTTTGATACAGTTTATTTTTAAATATGTGGGCGGAAAAGCTTATTTTTATATATAAATGTGTAGAAGAAAAAAAAAAAAATTGTGTGAGAGTTGCGTGAGTGTGAAAGTGATTGTGTTGATAAAGTGTTACTTTGATCTTGGTTCAATGTACAGTACTGAAACGTCAAAAGCAAAAAAGCAAATGAAACATTAGGTAGGTACTCTTTTGAGGCTTCAGCACTGCAGCATTGTTCGTGTGTATAGTAAAAAAAAGCTTTTGGTTTATGGGAGGTTTTGACTGATGTATTCTACAATTGTCGTAAGCCTTCGTTCATTTTCATAATTTTTTGAGCTTCTAATGATGCTAAGATTGTAGAAAAGACTATTTTTTAGGCCTAATAAAGATGGTTTAATATCTTTGTTTTTACATTTGTAAAAATATTTTTTTGTTTCAAGAAGTAATCTATCTAGCTTCAGATTTGTTTCATTTGAACCCAAAAGCGCATTTTGTTTGCTTATTGACATCGACTGATCTAAATTATTAACAAGTATTGAAATGCGCTCCCAAATAGGTTTGATATTTTGACATTCATAAAATAAATGTGCTATAGTTTCTTCACATCTGTTACAGAAAGAACACATCTTTGTTTCGACCAAGCTCATTTTAAAAAGAAGCGAGTTTGTCGGAAGAATCCTGTGTATTATTCTTGTTTGAAACCATTGGGAGTATCTGTCACTTGAATATTTAAAAACATTACTGTGTATAACATTCCAATTGATATTAGAGTTTGGAAAAGTGCTGTTCCACTTACTATGACATGTCGGTTTTTCGTTATTCTTTATCAGAACGTTATATGTGAATTTGTTACTACAAGACTTAATAATTATTTGATAAAAATAGCAGTTTATATTTGGGTTATGGAAACCTTGTAATGACTTATTCTTGTTAGTGATGTTATGTTTTACAAAAAGTGCTTTAATAGCGCTGATAATGCTATAAAATTCTAAAAAGTTGATTCCGTTATTAATAATATTTTTCATGTCATTCCACGTTTTAAAGCTACCATCTTCATTTAACATGTCTTTAACATACCTTATTCCACCATTGTACAGAACGTGATTAAAAAAGTGCTTAGAGCCAATCATTAAGTTTTCATTATAGAATAGAGGCATATTGATTAGTTCTATCCAATTTGTAAAATTACATTTTGACATATACGTCATAAGGGAGTATAAAACGTCTTTCCAGAATTCATTTTTTATTATTTTGCAGAGTTGTTCACAATACTTTCTGCCAGAATTGAATAATTTATTAATATCGAAAATATTGTTGGTAAAGCCATAGTATATTGTGTCAGTTATCCATCTTACCTCAAAAATAAATCACTGTTTTCAGCGTTGAAATGGCCATTCTCCCTTGGCTTCCTCCAAACCCCTGCCTCCTTTCTATCTGATGGTGACTTATGCCTCTTATATACTGGCGATCCTGACCTTGACCTTGATCTGTACTTTGTAGAATACCTTTCTGAAGAATCTGACACATATTTCGTCCTTTTGTGTTCACTTGGTGATCTTAATGTGTGACTACCATTGTGTTTGTTATATCTGTGATTCTTTTCAGTTACTGGTGACTCACGGTCTTCTGATACTGGTGACCTTTTTGACCTTTTATCATATGGTGACCTTGATCTGGATCTTCTCTTTGATTTCCTTGAATGTCTTTTTTCATTAGAACTGTCACTGTCGTAACTCGACATTATTTTACTTGTGGGCTTGATGTCAGCTGATGGTGCACTTCTATGCTTCTGTTTACTTTACTGTTAGTCTATCTACAGCATACACATAACTGGTGTAAGTGAAATAATACAAAACGACAACCTGTCGACTAAAATTCCTGTAAACTCTTTATTTTTCTATAACTAATTTTTTGGCCAATTTACCTTCCGCGAAAACACATGATTTTCGATGTATTTTCACTTTTAATCGAGTAGAACCTACCCTCACCTGTATATAAAACAACTATTGAAATCAGTGATAAAGCGCATATGGTTTCTTATTTTTAGACTGTTAGAGCAAAGTGACAAATTTGTAGACTTACTTGGTTTACGTTTTACATCCCCTTTCCTTGTCACGTAGAGGATTGCTATGAAAGTTTCACAGCAACAGGATAAAACACCAGCTATCCTGGTTTCGGAATACTTGTTCGTACTCAGTGAATAAATTACCGTCGCCATGGCAGCTTCGGTGACTTTTAGCGTACCCGCTTCTTAGTGAAAAATATGCATTTTGATAGAAGAAAGAATTATCATTTAGTATGATGATAATGACATCAGTATACTTTGATAAACTCTATACCAAACGACCCAATTTTAGACTTGTACAACTAATTATTTTTAAAAGCATTTGTAGCCAATCAATCTAATGTGGTCAGTCTGATCTCTGATCTACACTGGCTGCAAAAGCAGCTATAAACGTAAAAGGTGTTAATCCTTGATCCAATAAATCCTTGTTTTAATGACTGATTGAATGAATACTTTGGAAATGACTTATGGATAAGAAGAAAAAGCTTGCAGCCAGCATTTCTCATTTTCCACAATGTTTTACTACCTGTTGACAGAACTATCCCATCATGTAAATGACATCTATTGCTTGTCTGCATATCTTCTCAGAATTGACTGGTCTAAATTGTAACATCCAGTAATAACAAGTTCATTCAGTGTTACAGGTATTAAAAGATAGGTAAAGAAAGGGGACATACATGCCATAGTTTGGTGGTGTACCTTTTCAAAAAAGTGCAAATATACTGAACAACACAGATGTATTCTTTGCAAGAATACCAGTTGCAAAATAGGGCTAATGTTTGATAAACAGATGACTATTAACTGATTATGGTGACTATTATTTTTGAAAAAACAAAAAACAAAAAACATAATGCCTGGCCAGGTTGCATTAGAGTGGAACAAAAGGCCACTTAGGACATAATTCTATTGTGACAAAACCCAACAGGATAAAGCCCACTGGGACATAATCTAAATGGAACAAATTCCACTGGGACAAAAACCCACTGTTTACATTTTGTAGTCTATTTAAATCTTTAATTTAAGTAAAGTCAACGCATATTTCATTCATTTAGGAGGAAAAAGGTGATAGATCTATGTTAATATCTGTAGACCTAAATGAATGAAAATGGATCTCTTTCTTGTTATTCCTTTTAGGTTCATACTGTTAAGTTTGTGTATGCTGCTTCACTTACATTTTTTCTTTATAAGTTGTGGTAGTTGTGTGTCTTTAAAATGAGAAAAAGTTAGTGCTAGTGTACTTGTGTAACTGAAATCAAGGAAACACCTCATTTTAGATTTTTCTATGGTCAATTTCCTGTTTGGTCAATTTAAAGTCCTATTCAGGTATTTAAAATGCAGAATCTGCCAGTTTGTCAAAGGAAGACCACACAGAAGGTAAGGCAATTCTCTGTCTGTCTGTCAGTCCAGACATCCATCTGTCTGTCTGTCTATCCATCTGTCTGTCTGGCTGTCTCTCTCTTTTGCCCCCAGGCTGAACTCTTTCAGTGCTTTTACAGCCACAGTCACTTTTGTGGCCATTGTAGATCAACATCAGGCATTGTACAAAAGGTGCAGTCTGATCTTTGATCTACACTGTTCACTTTACTGAAACATTCTGAATATAATGCACTTGGCATTGCACTTACTTGATTCTTATTTCTAGCCTGAAATTGCTGGGTATATTTAGCACACTAAAGGTATTAGAATAAATGAGAGGCATGCTCTGGAAATGCCTAATGCTGTTGCATCTGCAAAAAGTATTGACCCATGTCTGCTTGAACAGTCCGCCCAGGCTGACTTGGTCTGAAGCTTTTTGCTATTTGTCAGTTCTCTGCAGCTCAAAGGACCAGTGTACCTCATGCTTCAGTAGATTCTTATGCAAAATTGATTTTATTGGACAGATAATTATGTGATGACATGCTTGGTATACTGCATCACGGATATGCATTTAGCCCTCTTTTGCCAGAGCATGACTCAATTATATTTGTTACTGGGATATTCAAAACTATATATTTCTTCCATGCAAGAGGTAGCTTCCTGTCTCTCAACATTTTTTTTTTCTATATTTTAGGCTTTGGTGAACACAACTTTGCATGGTAATGTATTCATAGATGCTGGCACAAAACAGTAAATTATAGAATCATTGAATAACAATTAGTGGAAAATAATATGCAAACCCACTTTTCTCAATTGATATAACTTGAGACTGTGAAACTCATAAAATAAATGTTTAATGATACCAAGAACATGATTCTTTTAGGTGTATTATCTTATGGTCTAAGGGACACAACTTGTATAGATTTAAACAAAAAGTATGAAGAGTAACCTCCCTTGTTTGACACCCTCTTCCCCGCCCCCACTTCTTTGGTAGCACTAGAAGAATTGGAAAAGACCCTTCCTCCAGGCAAATTTCGAATGTTTGCAATCACTGAGAAAGATTTTACGACCAAAATGGCAAAATCTTCGAACACTCGGAGCTGTATTTACTTTCGTATTCCTACCAGTCACAGGATTTGTATCGAACTTTTGACAACACGATAACTCGGCATATTGACGGAAACGTGACATCCATGTACTAAACAGGCATTCGCTTAGAGATTAAGCGATTGCATTTATCGATTGAATGTTTCAATGCCTAAATTAATGTCACATATTCCATTGTGGTTGAAGTCTTACCTTGATTTCCAAATCGTTATCATCCGCTGTAAATTTCGGGCGTTGTTGTTGTTTACAAATGTGATAAAAAAACAAGGGACATAACCCCTCATGTAACATTGATTTATTTCAGTTTTTAACCCTTCGGCGAAAACATGGCTTTTGCGAACGGCAAAGATCAAGATCAGACTGCACAGAACGTGCACTCTGATCTTTGATCTATATCGTCCGCTTGTTTGTACAACCATAAAAAAAAATCCGGGATTCCGTGGAATGTAATTTCAGCGCTCGAAAGCGGTCGATTTTAAATATTTGGCGCCGAAAGAATTCACTGTTATAAATTCCTTCCGTCTGATTTTATTCTGTCTTCAAAACTGTAAGTATATATGGTCCCATTATAAAAATATATTTGAAGTCATCACGGTTCAGTGGAAAAATAATCGTTTTTTATACCGATCGTCTGTACAGAATTGAATCGTAAATAATTTTAATTCGTCTTTGGTTTTTATACTTTCCACAAATAAGGGATGCGACTCTTGTAGAACTAATGATGGTACAAATTGTTTGAGTTTTCTCCCTTTGACCATTAATTTCTTCAATTTCACATTTTTTCCCCTTCATGATTCGCTGTTTGAACCACGCTGCTTTAAACACTATTTCAGTCATATCATGGCGATATCTTGCATACTCATGTACCAGTATGTCCTGGATTTCACCAGTACGAGGCTGGGGCTGAAAGTGTCTTGCCTAAGAACACCCCTATGAAAAAAAGTACGGTGCTTCGAGTGAGGGTCGAGCCCGAGACCTTCAGATCACGAATCATACATTTTGCAATGAGTCAAGTAGGACCCCTCCATTTTATCAAATACGCTACTAATTCCATTATATCGGAGCATCCTAAGCTTCCGATTAGCCTTTAGGTTTACGCATCATTCCTATCCGTGGGAGACTGGACTACAAAAGGCTCGTTTTCATCAATATTAGTATTGGTGCGCTAAAGGAGTGGGTATTGGAAAAAAAAAAATCAAAACTCGATGACTAAGGCAACAAATACGGGATTTTGTGACCAAGATTACGGATTTTGAGTCTAGAACTAGACCATAAAATAGTTTCTTGCAAGTAACTTGTAAACCGTCACTTCATTGGTCAAAAGTTCCGGAAAGTTTCAATACGGGACCAATGAAATGCGTCATTAATAAATCAAGAGAGCAAGATTTGTCAACTATACATCCCACGTTTCACATTATATGGTCCATGCTCTGTGAAAAGGGGGTTTAGTGCATCTGCTGGATCGAAACTTTTGGCAATTTGTCAATTTTCTACATGTCAAAGGACCATTCTACTTTAATATGGTTGAGCCGTTCGTTGGACAAAATGGAATTTACAGATTCATAATTATGTGATGACTTGCTTGGTATAATCACAGGCCTCCATTGGTCTATCACGGAACACTAAAATTTTCCTTGCTCGATCATCGAACACATTTGCACATTGGTGCATCACCTGTATATCACGGAACATTCAAATTTTCATTTACACCGTTACTATAAATAGTACATTGGCGACTGACTCTACATTGTATATAACAAGTTGGCTTCTTTAAAAAAGAAGCCAGGAGAGGTCAGCATCATTGTTTTCAAATAACTTACTGCTTTTAATTTCAATATATTTTGGTACATATAAAATAAGTAAGGCATTATATGACTGCCGCTGTGTAAAAAGGAGAAACCTCTTATTCATTACATGACAGACACGTGACCTTTTTCCCACGTTTTCAAGTCGCGTGATCTTTTCCCGCGGTGTTCTCTTTTTTAACGAAATTCTTTTTTTGTGTGTGTAGCTTTATTTGTTTAATGAAAAATTACAACCACTGGAAAGGTCATTTGCAATCAAATCAATGTAACAAATCCTTTTTGAAATCCGTCAAATAAAAACAAAACACGTCTATTTCCAATTTCAGCTTTTTGATTTCGGTTTATTTATAAAACCATGACGAAACAGACTGTGTATCAGAACGATTTCGCAGAAAGCATGGAGTTAGGCAGCAATTTCTGAGGCAGTCTGCCTTTTAAACTCACCACTGTTGGAGAGGTCTGATGACCTCTCCAATAAGACCTACTATATACGATGTAGAGGCAGTCGCCGATCTGCTATTTATAGTAATGGTGTCCGCTAAGGAAAATTTAATTATCCCGTGATAGACTCATAGAATTTCAGTCGCCTATGGTATAATCCATCACGAAGATGCATTAAACTCCCTTTTTACCCTAGAGCATGGCTGTATTATAAATGAAGAGTGGTGTAGTCGAAGGACCGTTGGTGACGAATGACGATACCAGAGTGAGGGTCTGTGACGAAGTTTTTCCCCATTCGAGCCACGAATTTCTATTCCGAAGTACTTCTTGTACCAAACTGTAAGGTCATGATCATGACATAGGGTTCATCTCGGCTGTAAATTACGGCTACACTGAACCGGAATCAGTTGAATACCAACATTTTCTGACGCTTTCCTCTTACGAACAATCAGGGTCTGGAACTAGCTATTTATGGTCAATGAATTGAGCCATACTCTGTGAAAAGGGGCTGAATGCATCTGCAAAAAGTATCGGCTAAGGTCAGCCTGCGCAGACTGCGCAAGCTGACCCGGGCCGATACTTTTTGCTTTTGGTAAATTTTCTGCACGTCAAAGGACCTCATGATCCAGTCGGTTGTTAGACAAAATGGAGTTTATGGATCCATGATTATATGATAACTTGCTTCATGTCATGGACCCCCTTTTGCCAGAGCATGTCTAATTTATATCTTTCATTCTAAATTACCGCTTTTCAATTTACAGACATTATTTTAAATGTTAGAGATATAAAATAATTCGTTTTTCATTTCTTAGCCACTATGGAGTCAATAGATTACGCATGTTATTGTAATTTCGGTGTAATATCTTGACCGGCTTTATCGTAATGTTCTAGTCCCAGACCCCTACCTTTTACCAAAGAAATAACAAAACTTTTAGACTTGTTTTTATTGAAGGTATTCGCAGAAGATCAGTCAAATGTGGTTCAAGTGTTGAGATTTGCCTTTGAAAGGATAGAAAACATTGTGGGAAAAGGGAGAAAATGCTGGTTACCAGCATTTTCTCCTTTTTCCCACAATGTTTAAAAAAATCTTTTTCCGCAGGATAGTATAACACCGGATTGTTTAGTGAAGGGTGAACCGATAAGGATATGTATAATCGCGGTCAACGAAACGAACCCACCGTCTGTTTTAACCTTTATGTCCCGAGCGTTTTATAGATCTTTTTTTACGAATCAGGATCAGACTGCACATCTGACACAGACACACAGAGAGAGAGAGAGAGAGAGAGAGAGAACAACCTCGAAAATGAAACTTATTGATCGAATATAAATGAGCCATGCTCTGTGAAAAGGGGGCTTAGAGCATCTGACGTGGGTCCATTATTATGTAATGACTTCCTTAGTAGAATGGATCACGGAGGTGCATTTAGCCTCCTTTAGCCAGAGTATGGCTCACATGTATAGCTATTTCATGTATTAGTATTTATTTGCACGTAGAATAATGTGGGGTTGCTTATAAAAAAAAAAAAAGAAAATCGGCATTTTAATCACCCTGACGTAGAGGGCTTTTGAAAACATAACGAAAAAAGGAGAACATGGTCTTGACCAGTTTTTTCTCCTTTTTTTCACAATGTGTTCTTGCCTTTCAAAGATATCTGTCTTCGATTACTCCACCTATGTCATTTGCAAATACCTTCCATTTGGACAAATCTTAACATTTTTCAAATGGTAAAGAGGAAAATGAAGAGAACCGGAAGAGAGTTGGTCAACAAATGTAGCCAGCAAAAAACTCTTACCCTAATGATCCCGACTTTTAACGACCTGTTAGAGAATAGCTTTTGAAAATATTGTAGAAAAAGGAGAACTTGCTGGTAACCAAAAACAAATCTTAACTTTTGAGTAACATTTAATGTTTCGTCTGGAAATGATTTCATTTTGTACAAATCTGAAATTTTGTTTGGCAAAGGGATGCAGGGGGAGGCTCACTCAAAGTATCTTGACTTTGAGTTATTGAATATTGTTGGATGAATGGGTCGATAATTTTTGCAGATGCATTAAGCCCCCGTTTAACATAGCATGACTCACACATATGTGCCTCGGGTTTCAGGAGTTCTCGGTTAGGGCCCTGAAGTTTCGTGCCGAAGGACATTTCCACTACCACCTAGCGCCTCGAGCGAGGATCGAGATCGGGACCTCCAGGATACGAAGAGAGGAGCTGACTTTAACCCTTTCCCAAACAAGCCCTGGTTTTCACGTGTCTGCAGCACAAGTCTCTTGAAAACACTGTGGGAAAAGGAGAAATTGCTCATAACGAGCAATTTCTCCTTTTCCCACAGTGTTTTCTACCCTGTTTGAGACCTTTCTGCCATTTTCATCAAATTTAAAATTGTCGTCTGCAAACTCTTTCAATTTGGACCAGTCTAAAATTTGTCTTTTGGGAAAGGGTTAAATATTGCTGATGACAGAGCAGCGTAAAGCAAGATCAAACAGCGCGTATGTGCAGGCAGATCTTGGGTATATGTATACATTTTGTTTCGACTGGCCATGTGAAAATCAGAAATAATGGGGAAAAGTGGGTTTTAGATGTAATTATGGCGTAAAGAGTGTAATATTGTTGAAAAGAAGCTTCAAGTTTGTCTTTTAATCAGGAGGTCACGACCTTTCCGTCTTTGTTCCATAGTTATGACCCAAAATTCGAAACTCAGACGTCACGGGTGTAGTGGCTTTTTTTTTAGCCGCAGAAATAAGGGCGGGGTAAGACCATGAAAGAATGCGGGGAAAAAAAAGCGTGGTAACGTGCTATTTTTTATTCCCAGATCATGTATTGGGTTTAGTTTGAATTTAACTTTGCATTTTTAGGCTAGTCCCCTGGGTTTGCATTGTGTGAATTCTGGAATATAATGTGAATTTTTGAATACAGACAAAAAAAAAAAATATTTTGTCTACTTTGTATTGGGCTATACCATTTATCGGACAAAGTCAATGCTTTCACTATTTTACAAGTTGAACATGATTAATTAATAATTACTGAACATTTCGGATTACGCTGTTGCATTTAAATACTTTTTTGTCATTCTAGACTGGTTTTTAGAACTTTGAAAACAGAATTTCTGTCTCGCTTGTCGCCAAGACCGCGTTACGCCGCCGTACCTTACACACTCCGCAGAGTACGTCTTTGGTCGCAAACGGCAGGGCTAGAGTTCCGGCTAAATAAGTAGATGCTTATGACCACATAAGGTCGTCCAAAATGAATATTTGCAACCGACAAAATTAAATGTTACTTAAATGATGACAATTTGTTTTTGAAGTGTGTAAATTAGTTTGGGAAAAGGAGATATAATGTTTAAAACAACCCTCTTTTGGATCTGTAAAACACGAAAATTGTTTGGTAAAGGTTCACAAAACTAAAGCTCTGTACATTTGTAACAACCCTTTCAAAGACTGACCTCTCGCTATAAAGGAGGTTCCCCAGATAAGGCTAGAGTTCCTCGGCTTCTATTTTTAGGTGAACCACGGGAGAAGGTAGGTATTTCATTTAAAAAACGGCTATATTGCACGGCTATATTTGCCTTTGCTGCCAGTGTAGATCAATATCAGACTGCACTAAACGTGAAGTCTGATCTTATATTTACACTGTCCGCTTGGTCTAGACTTTATGAATGAGAGCAACCTTGCAACTGCAATTATTTGGCTTATTTTTAGACTGAAAATGTCTGTTAGGTATTTTGGGCACTTCAAGGGGTGAAAGTAATGAAAACCAATCAATGGAATTTAAGTTTTAATTGATATGAGCTATGCCGTGTGAAAAGGGGGGTTAATGCATCTGCCAAAAGTATCGACCCATGTCATCCTGCGCAGTTGGCGCAGGCTGACATGGATCGATACTTTTTGCTATTGGTCAATTTTCTGCAAGTCCAAGGACCACTCTTCCTCCAAATTCAGTCAGTCGTTGGATGAAATGGATTTCATGTATCCACAGTTCTATGATTACTTGCTTAGTAAAATGGATCTCGGAGATGCATTAAGCCCCCTTTTGCCAGAGGATAGCTCGTATGGATGGGGGAGAATAGAAGCAACATGTTGAAGCTTTAGAATGATGATACCTAAGATTTGCTTCTCTTCGGAATTCGATAGAAAAATTTACAAAATGATTCTCGTCTTCATAATTAACCCTTTCAGCGCCATAGGCGAAAACAGGGACTTTTGCGAACGGCATAGATCAAGATCAGACTGCACAGAACGTGCAGTCTGATCTTTGATCTATACCTTCCGCTTGTTTGGTCAAGCCTATATGATAAAAATCTTCCGGAGACTCAGTGGATTCTATTTACAGCCATCAAAAGAAGCCGAGTTTGTTTATTTGGGGCCGAAAGAGTTAACCCTTTACCAGACGACAAAATTTTAGCCTCATACAAATTGAAAGCATTTGCAGACGACAATTTCAATGTGGCTCAAATGGTGCAATTTTACTTTGATAGGGTAGAAAACATTGTGGGAAATGGATAAAATGCTGGTTACCAGCATTTTCTCCTTTTCCCACAATGTTTTCAAAAGGCTTCTTTCCCAGGGGCGTCAAAATGCGGCATTGTGCGGTAAAGGGTTAAATGCAATCGAGCGGCGTTCTCGGGTTTTAACGCATCCCTGTGATGCATTATACCAAGCAAGACATCGTATAATTATAGATCCATAAATCCATTTTGTCTAATAATCGATTTAATAATGAGGTAGAATGGTCTTTTGACGTACAGAAAATTGACCAATAGCAAAACGTTTCGAGTCAGGCTAGCCTGCGCGGACTGCTGACCCGAGTCGATACTTTTTTGTTGATGTTTTAAACCTCCTTTCACTAAGCATTACTCATATCATTTTGAAAATGAACAATTTAACTTTATAAGTATCAGGCAACAACATTTTAGGGCGGCCAAAATTGAATGCATTTGCAGGCGATAGATTAAACGGGCCTAAAAATTACTTGAATCGTCTTCCAAGAGATACAAAACATGGTGGGGAAAGGAGAAAAATGCGGGTTACCAAAATGTTCTTGAAAGCATTCTTCTTTAGAGCCACAAAAGCACACTGAGTCGCGCTCAACAGCCTAAAGGGTCAATTATTCAACCCTTGTGACCTTGAATGCTCTTATCTTGGTTTTAAGGTCACAGCCGTGATTAACACAAGGACCCATAAAGTTCACGTAGAAAATAGGAACGAGTTTGCTAGGATACGATAATGAGAAATTATATCCTAAGCTTCATCATCATCGTCGACGTGGTCGTCCTCAATCTCCTCCTCTTCATCGCTGCCATCGTCATCATTCTCCTCATCAACGTCGGCGCCCCCTCTTCCTCATTATCGTCGTACTCCTCATCCTCCTCCCAATCTTCATTGTAGTCCTCCTCCTCCCCATCGTCGCCCCCTCCTCTTCATCGTCGTCGTCGCACCTTCTAATCATCGTCATCGTTGTCCACGTCATCGTCGGCCTTCTCAGCCTCCTCATTGTCGACGTCTTATTTCCCCTCAACGTTGTCTTCGCCCCTCTCCTCCTCGTAAAAAAAAAAAAATAGTTTTGTGAATACGTAAATGAACAATCTCAACATATTGCACGCCGGTGACTGAATACTATACTGGCATTTCGATATTCAATATTTAGACATAAAGTTCGTGCGACTCAACTGACCAGTCAAAATGTCTGTCGTCTTTGTCCCTCGAGGTAGTGAATTTGGCATTGCATTTGTCAGCTACTTTCATGCAATTGCAAAAAAAAAAAAAAAAATCGTGTTGATACCTCAGCCTCTAGTACTAAAGCTGAATCTGTTACACATACAGATGAGTCATGCTCTGTGAAAAGGGGGCTTAATGCATCTGCAAAAAGTATTAACCCATGTCAGCCTGCGCAGTCCGCGCAGGCTGACATGGTCGATACTTTTTGCTACTGTTAATGTTACTGCAGTCGGTTGTTAGTATAAAATGATTTTTGGATCCATAATTAAGCAATGGCTTCCAAGGTATGATGCATCACAGAGATGCATTAAGCCCCTCTTTCATAGAGCATGTCACAGATAGATGCTGGTGCGAGGGTAGAGTCTCTGAGCTTCAGAAGATGACCTTTAGGGCCATTAGGCTCATGAAAACGGAATTCTTCTCTTACTCCAGCGTCTAGCAGTAAGGCGATTACTATAAATAGACTCTGGGTACGAGAGAAGGTGTCTGGGGCCTATCGGTACAACAAACTGAATCGTAGGGACGTTAGCTCCCTAGTCTAAACGGAAACTCTGTTCTTAATGGCCTGTTTTAAACCAAAGATGAAAGTGCCTTATTATCAGTTTAGGTCAACAACAAGGACAGACCTATTATGAAACCTAAATCATGTAAAGAAAGCTTTTAAAAGCAGGTTTTGAAATATTTGCGACTTATAATTAAACGAAAAACGAAAAGCAATATCTTCCAGCATTCATTCACATTTCAGAAACGAGTTTTCAAAAAAGTAAACTTCCGTAAATTTGTCTAAGATCTTCATATTGTGTTTAATGATTCTACATATAAAACATAAAAGAAATACAGTTTACAAATTAAAATACAATTAACTGCCCCCAAAGAAGACAGCTTCTGAAAACATATCTGAAACACAAGGTAACTAACATCTTGTCCTTTTTTCCACTATGTCTTCTGTCCTTTCCGAGACCAGTCCTATTATTTGAACCACGATTATTTTGTCATCTTGCATAAGTCTTGACTTTCGTTGTCTGGCAAGGAGCTAACAGAATCCGGGGTCTGTATTCACCAACCATTCCTGAAAACATTCTTAGTCTTAACCCCAAAGATTTTCTAAATTTGAAAATAACACAATTTTTGATTGGCTAAACCGAATGGTTTAGCTAATCAATAGTTGTGTTACTCTCAAATATAAAGAAATCTGGAGAATGAGAACATTCTTAAGAATGGTTGATGAATACGGACCATTTACTTAAATTTTAGGATTCAGTACCTCTGGACCATGGGTTACCTATCCTTTGGCCTTCTGGCCGTGTTGGTCTGTGGCGCAATGGCTGCCAGCACCG
This sequence comes from Tridacna gigas, assembly GCA_945859785.2. Taxonomy (NCBI): domain Eukaryota; kingdom Metazoa; phylum Mollusca; class Bivalvia; order Cardiida; family Cardiidae; genus Tridacna; species Tridacna gigas. Next base: position 32,135,572 of record OX244043.2, on the reverse strand, counting down.
CACCGACTCTGCAACAGGTGCAAAAAGAACTCCATGACTTCGAATCCTCCATAAAAGAAACACTCTCTGGACTTTCCCGGCAAGTTATGTTACAACAGCTGTTTGTTGAGGAAAGAATTCGATCCGACGGCAACTCAGGCGTTAAACAAATACGTATAAATAACGGAGGAGTAATGGACTATCAGCGAACAACATTCACCAGCGGTTCTACCGCTGCGATCCACGAGCATTCAAATTATGACCGAACAGTTGGAATGGGGGAGTTGATTGCCGTCCTGAACGGTGTAGAGTTTCGCACTCGTCACAATGACTACAAGCTTGTGATGCCGTCAAGAACGAAAAAAGACTGGAATGCAGTGGAAAATATTCCGTTTCCTGCTGTACCACCTTCAGTATTAAACAAGAAAACCGTACAAGAACAGATTGATGAAATGAGGCTATACTTCAAAGCTTTTCATCAGCAGGATCCCAAGATTAGAGATTACCGCCCTTATTTTAAACCTGTTCTATCTTACCTTGAAGGGTCATGGACAACTGATACTAAAGATATTCAAGAACCTTTCCAAAGTGACCGACATTTCCTGGATGCTAAGAACTGGTTTGACCTCCAAGAAAAGATCAGGTATATGGCTTCAACAGGAGGAAAGAATCAATTTGAAAATTTCTCGTTCTTACCAACGACAATCGTAAATGTCACCGAAGATGGAAGACCAGTATACGCACAATGGAACTATCGAATAGTTTGCCACCCTATACAAACACCAGTGTACCTTAGAGATCTGGAACTGATTGACGATTTGTCCGTTCGAATGCGATTTCGTAAAAATATGACACAGTTTGGTACAACCAGGGCAGCTCGATACCGTTTTGCAGCTAACCATGGTTCTAAATACAACATTGACACGGAATCAGGTGTAGTACCACACAACATATACAACTACGGACTTTTGGACAGAATCATGATGGAAATTCCAGGAAAAGAGAACTACAAGGGATATCTAAATGACCGTTCCTTTGATATGCTGAAATACCGCATCGACGTTAAGAATACGACTGTCAACACAGCCAGGTACCATAGGTGGTACAAAGTAACCCGACCCGGAGCTATGGGTCTCCTTATGCGACACCGTGGGGTTTCAGATAACAGTTTATTCGTTGCACAAACCACCAACCCAAAAATTCCAAAGATGGAAGTAAGCGAATGCAAATATAACAGCAAGGCTCATAAGAATGTCTGCCAAAAATACGATATGAGAACGTCTTACGCAATACCTTTAGAACTGATCTGGTTAACCCCGTTATCAAACTGGAACCCATACAATCTCGTTGTCAACGACCGACGCCACGAAAGTGTTGTAACGGCAAATGGAAGAAATGGAGGCATGGACAAGAATAAGGCGTTCAATGGTACAGCCTACAGTAAATATTACAGGACACCGTTTGAATTCTATTCCGGTGGTACCGTAGAAAGAGATCCGGCTGATACCGCCAAGGATGCTGTTGGTGTCCTGGATCCACATGGCCAGGTTTGTTCTGAATATTTAACCCTTGTCTTGCTAAATACATGAAATGACATTTTTAGCCGATAGTTGGCATAAAAACCCAAAGTTTGTTATTTTAAAGTATTTTTTGGAAATATATCTCCTTATCGGACAGTGTAGATTCATGATTAGATTGCACGTTCTGTGCGGTCTGATCTTGATCTACACGGCCGCAAAAGGTCCTTGAGTCTTGCTTAGCAGCCCAAGGGTTAACTGACTCGTCCTATGGATAGCCTACGAGGTGTGTTCAAATATGAATGCATCTAAGCACCTGAAGTTTGATTCTTCATAGGTTTCACTGAAATTAATTTTGTATTTTGTTCCCTCAAAGTATTCACCTTCAACAGATATACAAAGTGTCAGTCTCCGGATTCAATTTTTGAAGGCATTTTCATAGTCTTTTTTAGGTCTACTAGGAAGACACTGGAATTCGTTTTCTGTCAACTCTATTTCAACGTGTGTAAACCATCAGTTTCAGTCATTGTCTTTTGTAGGAGGTGCAAGACTTTCTGAAGCAAGAAAATGTCTTTGTGCTCCTCCACTCTCCATATTCACCAGACCTTGACCCATGTGACTTCTGTTTGTTTCCAAAGCTAAAAAAAATACCTTTTCAGCTCGAAGATTTGTTCAGCACAAACGCCTCGGTTCTACAATAACCCAGCGACGCTATGACCGTTTGAATTGCAGCCATACGCTTTAGCACTGCAAATACATATGAGCCATGCTCTGTGAAAAGGGTGGTAAATGCATCTGCAAAAAGTATCGATTCAGGTTAGCCTGCACAGTCTGTGCAGGCTGACCTGGGCCGAAACCTTTCGCTATTGGTCAATTTTCTGTGTGTCAAAGGACCAGTCTACCTCATGATTCAGTCGGTTGTTGGGCGAAAGGAACTTTACGGATCCACAATCATGTGATAACTTGCTTAGTATCATGCATCACGGAGATGCATTAAGCCCCCTTTTGCCAGAGCATGGCTCATATGTAGTACAGTCTTCTGGTGAAAGGTATTGTTGCGAGGAAAACATTTGCAAACTTAATGGAGCTAAACGTCCATATAATAATAATAATAATAATGATGATGATGATGATGAAGATGAAAAGAGAGAGAGAGAGAGGTATATCCTTTTTTGAATATAATGAAATCAATGAATGTGTTGCTGTAAAAGGAGGGACTGTAGTTACTAGTCGTAGGCATATGGAATTGAGTTAAATATACATGTATACCTTTCCTTTTCCAGGTGCGAAAAGTATCTGCAGCCGGAGTACGTATTTATCTGCCAGAAATCAAGGGCGTTGGCAAGATCCGACAACGTTATCCAGTGTTCCCGATCCATCAAGAAGGCAGTGTGACCTGGAAGAACTTTCAAGCCTTACAAGACATGGTCATGGACATGAAGTCCTATGGCAAACTTTTCGAAGTTGCACCCGAAGTGCAAAGTTCCGGGGGTCACGCACCTGATAGCCGCTTCGTGACAAGCACTTGCCATATGGACCCACCAGGCATGCATAAACACGACCTCTATCTGACCGCTGAGGAGATGCATGCCATACAACACTCTGGTACCACGGTTCATGTCTTCACTACGCAGAACAATGGACACCAGCACGAACTTGAACTTCAGAGGGATCCTGCCCACAAGGATCGACTGAAGATCGTCAGCTGTGATGGTAGAAGTAGCTGCTGGGACCACCATTCTAACACTGTATATTTGAGCTCATCATAATGAGATAAAAAAAAAAAAGATGACTTATACGTGAGACGTCAATTTTGTCGAATTAAAATGACTTTGCAGAAATAGATATTCTTACTCTTATATTATCCGATACTAATACTGACGGATCTACTAGCATGAGATGTTTCACTTCGATTTGTCAATATTCTTTCAAGATTTGACCTGTTTGCTATGATGCAGCACCATCCTGTACAGGATAATTATTAATACGCGGTGCGTACATTTATGCCCAAAATAGCAAGCGGAACATGGCTATAAATAATACGTCTTAGAAAAAATTAAGCCAGTTTTCCGCTACAAATTTATTTAATATATAATGATTTCAAACATGGAAAAAAATTATACAATACCCTTGTTTAATGCAAATATCTGTCGACAGTTTCTAAATATGGACATGGGGAAACCTGGAATTTGTGCAACATATTGACAAGAAAAATAACGTCACCACCTTGCTGAGCTTACACTGGGGCATTTTCCCGAGCTTATAGGGGCTATGTTTATAAATGGCTGGTGCATAGGTTATATCCTAGATAACTATGGCTGGATGAAACGTACAAAGTAGGTTTTAGTGAGTAAACGTATATATCTTATTTTGAAATTCGCTGCATTGATTGCCGCCTTGAAAAGTAATCCGGCTCTGTACCCAGAATGCCCATATAAGATAGGTATGTAATTGAAAAAAATGCCACTTAGCAGAAGATCGATTTATTTGTATTAGTTATTTCATAGCGCATGTAGCCTGCTTCATAGTGCGTTGCAGGCGCAAAAATTGTTTGACGCAGTTATTGAACAACAACGTACGTGAACGAAACAGCGTACTTTAACGAAATCACAACGATGAGCTAATGAACCTCAGTGCATGCGAGCGTTTTCCTGCGAATGGCAAAATATTTTTTTTACCCTGGCATACACTGGGTCAATCCATTTCGGTGTAAATGCACATTAAGGTCTTGTTATTCCAGACCGGTAGATCTTTGATGTTTTCCCCTCAAAAGTCACGTAAGGACAGAATCCTAGCGGCTGTGGCATTTTGACCCGAGGACATTAAATGAACGATCTTATGAAATTAACCTTTAGGCTGCTAAGCGCAACTCAAGGACCTTTTACGGGCACAGCCACTCGTGAAAATATTACCGATGATGTTCACGAGACGAAATCAATTTCGGTCTTTCACAGAAAAAATAAAAGTCCACTAAACCTGATACAGTGGTGTCCTAAACGATCTAATACAATCAAAACTAAAGACAATTACGCAAACTTAAATGAACCAAATTCTTGAGCGTGACTTTCTTTTACTTATCATTTAGAAGTAAATAACCATTCTATTTCTATAGGAAAAGTTATCTATAGGTGATTCCTCCCTTTGAAGGAACGAAACACCATATTTACTCTTTTCTTACGGAAGACGACAGAAAAACCTTAGTCGACATTACAGATCAAGTTCGGACTAGGCAGAACTAGCAGTCTGATCTCTGATATAGGTCCATTTTTTTTTTCTTTTTTTTTCTATATTCTGATCAAACTGTGCTTCATCTTGTAGTGGAACAGTATTTGTGTAATTGAAAAATTCTATATTGTTTCTTTGGTAGAGTAAAAGTTAAAATGATTTAATAAATAAATTTAAACAAATATCCATAACTTGAATATATGCAGAATATAACTGCCTTATATCTGTACATCAATATTTAATAAAACATACAAATGAGTCATGCTCCGTGAAAAGGGGGCCTAGTGCTTCTGCAAAAAGTATCGACCCAGATCAGGTTGTGTAGTCCGCGCAGAATGACCTGGGTCGAAACCTTTTGTACAATTTCCCGCATATCGAAAGACAAGATTACCTCATCATTCGGTCGGTTATTAGACAAAACGGACTTTGTGGATCCATGAACATGTAATGAGTTGCTTGGTATTATGCATCACAGAGATGCATTAAGCCCCTTTTGCCAGAGCATAGCTTTTTTTTTTTTCAAAATTGCACAAGATGCAATCGTGCATTATTGTGATTTTATGAGACAACAAAATTTTAGACTCGTTAAAATTGTCGGGAAAAAAACACAGACAACATATTAAAACCTTTTTGGCTCGAATGATGACATATATTTGAGAAAGAATAGAAAAACTTAAGCTTACCAATATTTTCTCATTTTCTCACAATGGTTCTAACGTTTCTACCAGTTCTCAGATATACTTCATTGCTGGTTGCCGGTATGTTTTTCCTCTTTTTTTTTTTTCAAATGTTTTCAAGTATTCTTTCTCAGGGAAGTTAAAATACGGGGATATTTGATCGAAGATTAATCTTTTCACGTCCATAGACCGACCCATAGACTTTTGTGGACGACACAGATTAAGATAAGATTGGATAGACCGTGCAGTCTGATCTTTGATCTATACCGCACACTATTTCACTAAAACCTATAATATATAATATCTGAGTTTCAATTGATTTCATTGATTTTTCAGCCGTCTAAAATGGTGAGGTAGACTTACTTGGCTTAATCCTAGGATCGCATTTGTAAAAGGTACGCAATCAAATACAAATACTGACACAGCAAACTCTGCACTTTCCTTTCTGTTTTCCTTCCCGGTAAACTGTTTACAGCATAAGTAAGTCACATAGCCCAATTTATAAGGCTTAGTTGGTAATACACTGGCTTTGCAACCTAGGGGTCACTGTTCCGATCCTGAGCCCTGCCAAGTTTTAACCGAGAATGCAGATAGTCATTGCAACAGGATTAATTTCTATTTCACCGCTGAACAATGTTTCGACGGCATTACGGTATTCAATATTAGTTGTCCGGTCATGTGGCAGGACACTTGGAAACTTGTTCACGGCTGTAGCGAATCATGTTGCCACAGCCATGGACAAGTTTCCAAGTGCCCCGCCACCTGATAGGACAACGACTTTATTATACAACAAAGTTTTTTTTTAATTCCCTGTTTTATGGTTTTTAAGAATCGAGTATGCTTACGAGATCGGATTTCCCTTCTGAGTGCCCCAACTGTAAACTCACGTCACTGAAACCTGGGCAAAACGTGCTGTTTGGTGCATGAAGTCACTGCGAGAGACATTTGATATATTTTTTTATTTAAACATGGATTTAAACAACTCTAAGGTAATTAACCATTACTAAATACAGGTCCTTCCAAACTTAATACCGGAAATGACTTAAGTGGTTCTTAAGTGGTTATCAGCATCACATGAACGCGAGCCATCAAGCGAACGTGAGTCACCGTTTATTTATAGTAACGTCGCCGATCGAATCGCGGTCGACCCAGGAGAAAACATGGTCGAGAGTGTCTTTTAGGAGATGAACTGGACGGAAAAGTGCAACTGTATATAAAACACTTCGAAAATCTGGATCTGTGATTAATACTGCCATTTGTTTGGGTGTTGCTGAGGGAATTGTTACGGCGAACGATAAAACTTTACTAGATAAGTTTGGGGGACCCATATCATTGAAAAAAAGCTGGGAACAGTTTTTTTTTTTAACAAATTGTGTTCAATACCTGAAGTTGTTCTTAAAAAAAAAAAAACCTACCTCGGATTAAGAAACCGCAAAAATTAAATGAGCAAAAATTAGTTGTACCGTTTTTGGCCCCAAACCGCAATAATTTGCACCCGCAAAAATAAGCAGTTACACAGTATATGATTTGTTTTCAAAGAAGACACGATCTTGTTCATAGTCCAGCCGCGACAGCGGCTCTTAGTGAAATATACGCAATAAAGTCCACAAGTCGCAGTCTATTACCCGAAGACTGTACTCGAATTCTGTTGTACACGTATCGAGGTCCATTTTTCTTTAATGTCGTCTTGAATCGTCCATGATAGAAATCCAGAGTATGTCCCAAAAATGATCGCTGTTGAGGGTCTCTTATGAACTAAACTTTACTAGATCAGTTTCCGGTATCCAAGAGTCGTATTTCTTTGGCCAGCCTTGTGTGAATAGAAGCTCGGTCGTCTTGCTATTCAAAACCTCGTGCATGATGTCGTCCAAGACGATGCTATCGTGCTCGCCAACCGCAAATTCTTCTATTTCCGACTCTGAAGGTACTTTGGGATGTAAGGTTAAAGAAGGGATTCGTCTTTCCATTTCTTCAAATAGATCCTGGTAAATACTTTAACAGTACACAATTTTTTTTTTCGTCGGTGTATGGTACAAGTAGTGGAGCCTAAATAGCTGAACGTCCATCTCGTTTTACCTGAACCCGTCGGTCCGGCGATCATGATACTCGAACAAGGTTTGAAAGGTAACAGGTTTGTTTCATCCTGCGGCGGTGGCGTGTCAAGTCTATATCCCCGCGGCGGCGACAGCGCTGACGTGTCCCGTATGTACCCCTGCGGCGGCAGCGGCGGTGACGTGTTTTGTATATACCCCTACGACGGCGATGTGTTCAGTGAATATTTCTGCGGCAGCGGCGGGGGTGATGACGTGTCTTGTACATATCATCAAAACTTTGAAACGCTTCGGCAGTGACCCTTTTTCTCTAGTAACGCCTTAATAACATTTTCTAGCATCATTCTAAAATTGAAAAATAACTCCTTTTTACAAGTACACATATAATTAGGTTAACTACTTATCGCTTCCCTTATTCTAGCAGCATATTTAGTGACATCGGGTCGGTCAAGTGATCATCCGATGCACTGATTCTCCCTGATACTTTTGACTTGGTTTCAGGAAATTCGTTTACAATCCTGCATTTATTCAATATCAAGATAGCAATTATGGCCATAGCTGTCTAGTTGAAATTTATTTAGCGTTTTTAAATTCATCATAGACAAAACTTTACAATGGAATTATCTAGTTTATCACTCGGTATATATGTTTTGTCTTTCAGGCAAGATCTGTAACCAAAAGACAACTTCAAGGCTCTGGAACGGAAATTTCTCCAATTCTTCGGTATACGGTGAGTTTTTTCTTCTTTTTAACGCTATCATTTTTAGGGTCTACTGGCTGAAAGCAAACAGAACTTATGTCATGGCGGAATTTCTGTCGTCCGTCCGTCCGTCTATTTGTCTTTTTTTTTTTTCTTGTTTACACGATAAAGTCCGCATTTGTGTTCGGCTTTTCGTGAAACTAGCACAGTTTCTCTACAGTATCAAAATCTCGAACACTATTGATTTTGAAACAAATCCGGCAAAAAGGAAGAGAAAAGTAGCCATTGAAATTTGAACATTTGCATTTCTTGTTTATGCGATGAAGTCAGCATTTTTCTTTTGATCATATTCTATTTTGAAACTTTCAGAAATCATTTATATCATCAAGAGATTTAAACCAGTCGAAAATAAAGAAAATTGAACTAACGGTTACGACATGTAGCGAGCGATATGATGAGTAAGCCTTGTCTATTTACGAAACGACAACATTTTGGAGTGGTCGAAATTGAAAGTATTTGCAGACGACAATTCAAATGTGGAGGCATTTTTGAGATTTGGCTGTGAAAGAGTAAGAAATATTTGGCTGAGAGATTTGGCTGTGAAAGAGTAAGAAACATTGTCTAAGTTACCAGCATTTTCTCCTTTTCCCACAATATTTTCAAAATCCTTCTTCTGTGAGGGTCGTTGAAACGCGTGATTGTGTGATAAAAGGTTAAACAATTTAGTCCGACCATCTGTCTTTCCGTTACGTTTTCACTAACCATCACCGACTACCGAACGTATATTTAAACGTTTTTAAACGGATAATTTAATGTCTAAATACTACAAGTAGGTTTTTTTTTTAGTTTTAACCACAAAACTTCCAGTCAACTTCACGTTAATGTATGTACATCTCTAATATTTATTGCTGATTTACTTTTTGTTGTTGGTGTTTTACAGCCGATTGCAACGTCAACACCAAGAAAAAGATTGCGCTTCTCGGTAAGCGATAACACTTATTATCGTGTTTCATTAATTCATTTAATCATTTCTTTTTTGTATTAAGCCGATTTAAGGCTATTTTAATAGCTAATGTATTGGTTGAATGACGACAGTTATTTTGTTTGAAAAGAAAAAAAGAAAAAAAAAATCAATAACATTTAGAAAAAACAAGAGGGCCATGATGGCCCTGTATCGCTCCACTGGCTTATAACTATAAACCACGAAGAGAAGTCTTCACTATATAAGCCCTTATAAAACTTTGACCCCAGGGCTACATCGGACTAAATGGGGAATATGTGTATTAGAAGAATAACGTGCCAAATTTGGGAGTTCTTGGCCTTATGGCTAGTAACAAGACGGTTTCTGAACTTTTCACTCCATAAACCCATGTAAAACTTGTGACCCCTGGTGCAGGGCCAAACTTGATCCTAGGGCTGTAACTTGGGCCCTCTTTGTAGTTGTCCACTAGATAATGCTATAATTATGCAAAATTTGGTAGCCTAAGCCTTATGGCTATGTACAGCAAGATTTAAAAGTTTTCCCTATGTAAGCCTATGTAAATCTTGTGAAACACACCCCCTCCCCCAGCATGAGGCCAAATTGACCCCAGGACTATAATTTGGGCACTTTTGGTAGACCCCAACTAGACCAAGCTAAATGCAAAATTTGGTAGCTCTAGGCCTTATGGCTAGGTACAGAAAGATTTTTAAAGTTTTCTCTATATAAGCCTATGTAAAACTTGTGACCCCTGGGGCAGAGCCAATTTTGACCCCAGGGCTATAATTTCAAGAAACATGATAGAGGTCTACTACATAAAGCTACATGCCAAATTTGGTAACCCTACGCCTTATGGTTTCAGACAAGAAGATTTTTAAAGTTTTCTCTATATAAGCCTATGTAAAACTTGTGACCCCTGGGGCAGAGCCAATTTTGACCCCAGGGCCATAATTTCATGAAACATGATAGAGGTCTACTACATAAAGCTACATGCCAAATTTGGTAGCCCTATGCCTTATGGTTTCAGACAAGAAGATTTTTAAAGATTTCCAATATTTTTCAGTTTTGTTGCCATGGCAACCAGAGTTTTTGAAGGAATCAAATTCTTTCAAGAAATTCTGAAGAGGACGATGGCAGGATCATTTCTGTGAAGTTTCATGAAAATTGGATGGGTAGTTTCAGAGAAGAAGATGTTTGAAATAAAAGTTAACGCACGGACGGACGGACGGACGCACGGACGGACGGACGGACGGACGCACGGACGCACGACGGACACCGGGCCATGACATAAGCCCGCTGGCCTTCGGCCAGTGGAGCTAATAATAAAATACGAAAAGTTGTGTGGTGTCCGTGGTCGTGAGGTAGAGTGTCGGTTTTGCAACTTAAAGGTTCCGGGTTCAATTCCAGAGAGCGGGTGTCAGCATTTGGACCTTTCATAAGACCGAAAATTGGGCGCAAGTACTGGTGCAGTCTGCCAGGAAGCAGAATCGACAGAGATTAGTATAAGGTATTAGCTTGTTTGTCAATCGATGTAAAATGAATAAGTTTAAGCTTTAAGCTAGAACAAAAAAGGGAATGAATGAATGAATGTTGTTTTATGGCGCATCGACAGCTTTGGTCATTTAGCGCGCATATCTGTGTTGAAGGAACGATTAAGGCGGATTTTTTTCTAAAAAGATTTGAGACATGCTGACAGTAAAAGAGTTAAATTAAGAAGGATCATGTGTGATCTAAGTATGTATAAAAGATATAATTGAGCAACAGGGCTTCCCTATTAACTCAAAAAGGTTTGGAATAATGATGTTAAGACTGTGATAAAAAGATTTGAACAGTCTTAAATTGATAATAAAGGAGTCTTTAAATGAAGAATGAATGTCTCCAATGAGATAAGATGCCCTCAAAAGAGGTAATCCTCCCATTAAGGAGATGCAAACTTAAGATTGTGATAAAAAATTTGAACAGTCTTAAAATGATAAGAAAAAGTCTTTAAATGATGAAAGGTTATGTGTAACTGATAATGTGCATAAAATATAATATTGAGTGGCTGGGCAATCCCTGCCTACTCAAAGTAAAGAATGTAAAAAGGTGGATAAGAAACTAAAGAGTAAATATCACAGTTTATTGTAAATGCCAATCTCCTTTATGAAAGCGATAATAGATTCCACGTTGACAGAATCAAAAAGATTTTTTAAACTATCGACGTTGAAATATTTTGTACGAACTGGCTGAAAGTCAATGCAATCTAGTAGAATGTGTTTTATAGAGAAGGGTGCATTGCATGGAATACATTCAGGGGCATCATCTCTGGTCAAGAGCCAGGAATGTGTAATGCGTGAATGGCCAATTCGAAGTCGTGCAATTATCACTTCTTCTCGACGAACAGACCTGTAAACGGGGTACCATTCACCGAGGAAAGGTTTAACTGAATGCAATTTATTGAAAACATCAGCATCCCACTGGGATTGCCAAGAAGATTGGATATGTGTTAAAACAGAGGATTTAAAATCAGTGTGTGGAACTTTAAAATCTGAAATGGGAAGGTTAAGTGCAGATTTGGCGGACCTATCGGCATTTTCATTGCCTTTGATGCCTACATGACTTGGAAGCCAGCAGAACACCAATCTATTCATAGAAGAAATTTGTGAGATCCTTTCAAGTAAAGTACAGATCAAGGGATTCTCAAGTCGTTGATTTGAAAGGGCCTGTAATGTTGACAAAGAGTCCGAAAAGATAATGAAACGGTTGGAATTAGAATGTTCAGCTAGATTAAGGGCAAGATCAATAGCTTTAATTTCTGCAGAGAAGATAGAGGAATTGTTTGGAAGGCGGCACTTTAAGCTCCTTTCTCCATAAATAGCGGCAGCTGCTACAGAATTTCCCTCTTTAGACCCATCTGTATAGATTGGTTTGAAGGAAAAATAATGCTCCTTTATCTCGTTGTATCTAGCATGAAACACAGTTCTATCCGTGACTGACTTTTTGTCGGATGCAAGGTCAAATCTGAATTCTGCACTGTTTAGTGTCCATGGAGGGATTTCAGAGATTTTATAGTCGGCAACAGACTCAATGTCTATGCCAAGGTTATCTACAATGGGCTCCATGCGGATACCAAATGGAGGAATAACATTTGGTTTCCTTTCAAAAAGACGTTTATACTGAGGTTTAAAAACAACTTTATGAGTTGGGTTAAAACTATTCGACTTCAGTTTTAAAAGATATTGAAGCGATAGTTTTTCCCTCCTGTAAGAAAGAGAAGGTTCATTAGCCTCAACATAGAGACTATTGACAGGAGAAGTTCTGAAAGCGCCAAGTACAAGACGCAGGCCTTCGTGGTGTATAGGATCAAGAATTTTAAGGCAAGATTTACGGGCTGATCCGTATACGATAGATCCATAGTCTAATTTGGAGCGAACTAAAGACCGATAAAGCCGCAAGAGGACTTTACGGTCTGCTCCCCATTCAGAATGGGCCACAACCTTTAGAAGATTAAGAGCCTTCTTGCATTTCTTTTTAAGTGCAGTGATGTGAGGAAGGAAGGAAAGCTTTCTGTCAAAGATGACTCCGAGAAATTTAAATTCAGAAACGACTTCAATTTTAGTTTTGTCCAAATACAGTTCAGGGTCTGGATGAACACCACGTAGATTACATAGGTGCATGCACTTTGTTTTGGACTTTGAAAATTTGAAGCCATTTTCATCAGACCACGTTTGGAGTTTGTTAAGACACTGTTGAAGTTGTCTCTCAATAATATTCATATTTCGAGATCTGAAGCATATAACAAAGTCATCAACATAAAGAGAACAGTCTACACCAGGACAGATAGCTTTAACTATACTGTTTATTTTTACACTAAAAAGTGTAACAGAGAGAATACATCCTTGGGGCACACCCATCTCCTGTTCACGGGCTCCCGAGACAGTATTACCAACTCGGACACGGAAAAGACGTTCATCCAAGAAGGCTGAGATAAAAAGAGGAAGACGGCCTCGAAGACCAAAGTCATGTAAGTCTTTAAGAATTCCGTATTTCCAAGTCGTATCATACGCGCTTTCAAGGTCGAAAAAGACAGATACTACATGTTGTCTATTAATAAAGGCTTCTCTGACAAAGGTTTCAAAGCGGACAAGATGATCGATGGTGCCACGTTGACGACGAAATCCACTCTGTACATCAACGATGAGGTTGTTTTTTTCTAGAAACCAGACAAGCCTGTCGTTGACCATACGTTCTAGAGTCTTGCAGAGACAACTAGTAAGAGCTATTGGACGATAGTTGGCTGGGTCACTAGCATCCTTGCCAGGTTTTGGGATAGGAATGACTAGTGCCTCTCGCCAGGACGAAGGAAAATCACCGGATTGCCAGATATCATTAAAAATATCAAGTAAAACAGAGAGAGAAGTAAAAGGTAAGTGTTTTAAAAACTGGTAATGAACTTTATCTTGGCCAGGAGAAGAATCGTGAGCTTTATTCAGAGCAGATTTTAATTCTTTAAAAGTGAAGAGTTTATTATAGTGCTCTGAATTAGAAGAATTGAAATTAAGTTTTTTCTTTTCTTCCCTGGCTTTATTCCTCTGAAACTTTTCAGAATAGTTTGCAGAGGAAGACTTTTTACAAAAGGTGTCAGCAAGAGCATCAGCTATATCCTTGGGGGTTTCCAACGAAGTATTGTTAACTTCAAGGTGACTGAGATGGGGTTGGCCTTTACCATTGATCTTTCTGATCATGTCCCAGGTTTTTTTAGTAGTAGTTCTACTATTTAATTTAGAGACATATTGTCTCCAAGCCTTGCGCTTACATTCTCTAATGGTACGACGAGCCTTTGCCCTGGAAATACGGAATAAGTCATGATTTTCTTTGGTAGGTCTGAGGTTAAACTTTCTAAGGATTTGTTTTCTGTCTCTGACAGCCTGTTTACAATCATCATTGTACCAAGGCTTGTCAGGACGTTTTGGATTTGTCGAGGTCTGAGGGACAGACTGTTTAGCTGCATCAATTAACAGCGAAGTAAAAAGTTTTGCGGGATCATCGCAATCTCCAAACTTGTCATGTGTAATGGTCTGTTCACAGAGGGTTTCAAATCTATTCCAATTGGCTTTGGAGAGTTTCCATTTCTGCGGTTTTATGCTGCTGGATGGTTGTGTAGATGAAAAGATAATAGGGAAGTGATCACTTCCACACAAATCCTCTTTCACTTTCCAGGTGAAATCGGGAAGTAAGACTGGACTGCATAAGGTTAAGTCAATAGAAGAGTAAGATCCCGTTGCTGGATGCAAGTAGGTTTTGGATTTGTTATCATTCATGAAAGATAAGGAGTTATTCGAAATGAAATTCTCCAACTGTAAACCTCTCTGGTTAGTGTCATTGCAACCCCACATAACATTGTGACCATTAAAGTCCCCAGCAAGAATATAGGGGGATGGCAATTGGGAAATGAGATCATTCAGATTGTTCTCATTGATAGGTGTACTTGGGGGGAGATATAAAGAACACAGTGTAACAGCACTGTGTAAAGATAACCTGACGGCAACAGCTTGCAAGTTTGTATTAAGAGACACAACTTTATGAGGAATGTTGTTATTGACAATAATAGAAACACCACCTCTAGCTTTCTCGCCTTCGGTAAAGACTTTATTGTAAATGGAATGATATTTGACAGAAATATCATCCTCCCGCTTAAGGAAGGTTTCTTGTAGACAAACAGCAACTGGTTTGTGATCATTGATTAAAAGGGAAAGTTCGTCAAAGTTTGACTTTAGACCTCGACAATTCCACTGGATTATGGTATCCATAGTGCATGAAGAGAGTATAAAAGCTAAAGTAAAAAAAGAGGCCGTAAACCAATACATTTTAAAATAGATTAAGATTTAATTACAGTTGTCTCGGGTTTGGACGATTGCCAAGTACCAGTGTCTTTGTTCCAAGTATCTTTAGAAATGGACCAGATAGAGGCTTCTGAATCTGAAGCCTCACCTTCCAGATTTTCAGTATCTGCATCCATGTCCTCTAACTCCGAAAATCTGTTGGAGGTAGGGACCGGATCATCTACTGTGACTGCAATTTCACAGGATCCATGGTTATCTCTGGACTGCGGTTTAGATTTCGAGGAAGATCTTTTTGGTGATCGGGGTACATGATAAGATTTGTTATCTTTAGGTGGAACATTTGGTTTATTTGTAGACTGTGAAGATGGAGGTTGGGGTTTCCTAGGAGGCTGTTTTGAAGGGGCAGATGGCTTTGAAGCTTTTTTTGATGAAATATTTTGTGAAGAGGAAGAGGGCTTTGGGGTTTTTTGTGAAGGAATACTTTGAGAGTCTGTGGGTTTTGGGGGTGCAGAAGAGGGTTTGTTTGTTTCAGATGCAGGCTGAGTCTGAATGGAAGGTGTTGTAACCTCGACATTGGGAAGGAGAGCTTTCAGTTCACTAGTCATTTCAGGAAACTTTTGGAGAAGTTTTTTAGCCAACAGTTCGCAGGTTGGACAATGTCCATTTGCAGGCAAAGGAGATGCAACATTTGCATATGTTGTGCTTTTGCTCAACAATGCCTGATCATACCTGCGTTTTTCAACTGTTTTCCTGGCTTCCAAAAAGCTAACATTCTCCTTAAACTTGATTGATAGGATTTCTTTCTCATCTTTCCAAACTGAACATTCTTTGGAATAGGTAGGATGAGAAGACTTGCAGTTGACACAGAGAAGAGGATTATTGCAAGTCTTTTGGTCATGGTTTTCCCCTTCAAAAGCACATTTCGGACATACAGGGGTACTTTTGCAATTGCTTTCATGGTGGCCATACCGCTGGCATTTATAGCAACGCAGCGGGTTTGGTACATATACATCGACATTGACCAATTGAAATCCTACCTTAATAGAAGCAGGTAAAGTGGGTGTAGAGAACGTTAAAATGTAGGTGTGGGTATCTCTACGTATCCCATCTCTAAAAACAGAGATTCTCTTGACATCAGACACTGCCTGGGATTGTAGATTAGTCTTAATCTCGTCTATAGAATCACAGTATGAAAGTTCCTTACATCTGATGACTCCTTTGCTGGTATTTAAGGTCTTATGTGGGTATATTTTAGCATCCAAATTGTAAAACTTTTTATGGCCTAAAAGGTTTTTTGCCTGCTGTTGGGTAAAGCATTCAACAAGCAGGGTTTCGTTTTTCAATTTCTTAACTGATTTTGGAGTACCTAAGATAGACGAGATTGTCTTTTCTATAATAAAAGGTGAGAGCTTTGTAATTTCTTTTGATTTGTCAGCTGACTCTATCACAATAAACCTAGCAAAAGTAGAGTGAGTGAAAGAAGTATCTGATTCAGAATCTGAATCTGAAAGAACGCGCTTGGGTTTTTTTGGGGTTGCCATGATAGTTGTATTAATTCATTGCCGATGCTCCCCACCCGCCTCGGAGCCCAACAAGGGGACATGATCTGGGGAAACCAAACACAGATCATGACAAGGATACATCGGCAATATACTCGAAGTGAAAGGGCTAGACCGGACAAATGTAGGCCCTCAGAATGTCACACCAAGCATAGACTGTCTTTGGGCGGTTACAAGTGTCAATCAAATACCAACTTTCACCCGATTAGCCCATGAGCCACCGCCTTCTAGGGCATTTATTTATATCTATAACAGAGAGGGATGGATGATTTTTCTTCTGTAAAGATTTTGTGTATAATGGATACAAGGTAAGAGAAATGCCCTAAGGCTAGGCATGACCAGCCGATTGATCAGGACGGGCCCTCCTGACCTCTCGTTTAGTCCAATTCAAGGCCAAAGTGGTGTGTTGTGAAAGCAGAACAATTCAAGGGCCATATCCTGAATCCACTCAACCACCAGGATCCCGTTATCAGACGACACGAGTTGCAGCCCACGGCAAACGGGCAGGCACAGTGGGGGGGTCTTACCCCTTCTGTAGTGCGACAGCTGGGCTATTTCTATCCCCCCGCCCAGCTGGGGGACAACAACAAAAAAGGGGATTCACATTTACTATATTGTCTTAATTTCAGAAACGGAGGAGGTAAAGGATTCCGTAAGTTAACTAACGAGTTTACTATTATTATAGATAGTTTTTATTTATTTTCAGGCGGGAGCCTCGAAGAAAGTGGAAGACATCGAAAAAATCAATGAATTAAAAACAATACTAGAGGGATAAATGTAAATTTCAATTTACATTAAAGGTATGGAAACTTCATTTTTTTTTTAGTTTATTTTTTTTTTAGTTTAATTTCGCCAGTTTGTATTTAGGTAATTATAAAGTAAACTGTAGTCCTAGTTATCTAAATGCTTTATGTTTAATAGCGTTGCTTCTAAGCCACTGACAGATTTTCTAACGTGTTTCAGAGAAGTTAGATTAGCCTAAAAGTAGTTCGCCGCGACTGGGTATCGAACCCGCTACCTCTAGGTCAGGAGATATATGCACTACCTATTGGTTTGCCATGTCTCTTCAGAATTCCGTTAACGGTTGAAGATGGGATAATGAAAGAAATGCAAAACGGGTGTACGTTATCCAGAAAAAAGTAGATTCGTCCGTCTGACGGACTAAACATTATACCTGGATAATAAATTCGTCACAAAAGACAAGGATCTGCCGCTGTCTTTTCAAATCAGCGTTAACACATAATGGTAAGGAAACGGGATGTTCTGGGTTTCAAATGCTGGAGTTGGTCTCTACAAAGGTAGAAAATATTCTTTGAATAGAAGGAAACTGCTCGCTACGAGCGTTGGCTCCTTTTCTCACAATGTTTTTTTTTTTTTTTTTTCATTTGCATTCTTAATCAGAAATCGTAAAAAAAAACAGGGTTCTTGTGGTAAAGGGTTTACATAAATCAGTATTACGGTAAAGACAAGATTTTGAAAAAGGATATGTCTAATCTCAAGAAGGAGAATAGTCTATTGGCGCGTAGGTCTGGTCTATTTACCATAAATCCGTGTTATGGTAAAAACCGGATTTCGAAACGGGATGCGCTTAATATCGAGAGGTAGACTCGTCTATTTTGGGTATGTCTGATTCCAAAGCATTTGCAGACGACAAATTAAATCTGGTGAAAATGGTGTTGGAAAAGGAGAAAATGTTACACAATCCATTTCTCAATAGATTGCCCAAACGCACATTATGGTTTCAATTTGATAAAATAGAGGTATTTATTGCAAGATTTGATACAAAAACGTAATTTACCTACAGTCCTTCAATAACCTTTCGCTATTACTTTCGGTGTGACGTCTTTAAATTTCAATATAAACTTTCTTTTTTTCTTTTTTGTTTTCCAACAGACGACGGAACTAAGAACGTTTGGAACGGTAGTGTTGATATGTTTTATATGTTATAATACATTTAACTATCTTACCTTGATTTTTTGATTTCCTAATTCAGTTATCACAAAAACTATTGGGTATGTCGTTCTTATAAATACGTTGTATTGTCGGGTAGCGTCGGTACTTGAACGTACTAACGTCTTCATTTCTAAGTATCGTACGTGCTCACTCGTCATTGGTCAACCGTCGTTTTCTCAAGTGGCGTGCGGCGTTTTCGTTGGTTCCTATTTCAAAATAACCGTCGTTTTCCTGAGTGACGTCGGTTTTCTGTATAAGGTAAAACCATATCCTGTGACGCTAGAACGCGAATGATTCAACGTCGTGCGATATGACTCATTTACTGTTGACCTCGATTCGATCGGCGTCGTTAGTATAAATATTTCGTTTTTTGTGGATGAACTGACCCCTATGTAGTTACAGCAATAAACATTCAGAGCATATTATCAAATCAGATCGCAAGAAATTTCTTTGCAGTATAATAAAACGTATGCGGCCGGTGGCTTGGCAGAGTCCTGCACAAAAGAAGAAGAAGGAAAAAAAAAACTTCTTCAGAAAAGCATAGATAGATGCACTGGCTGCTGCAATGTAACCAAAGTCATGTTGAAATCTGCACTAAACACCAAACAAACAAACAATCAATCAATAAAGACAGCTTAAATATGTACATCATACACTATACAATAGAGTCAGGCACCCAATCCTAAAAAACATGCAGTCATTCAAAAATGAGCCATGCTTTGTGAAATAGGGGTTTCATGCATCTACAAAAAGTATCGACCATGTCAGGCTGACATTGCTATTGGTCAATTTCTTGTAGGTCAAAGGACCATTTAACCTCCAGATTCAGTCTTTTTTTTTTTTTTTTTTAAATAAAATAGGTTCTATGGATCCATAGTTATAAGGTTACTTGCTTGGTATCAAACATCACGGAGATACATTAAACCCCCTTTTGCCAGAGCATCAGTTACTCCATACAAGACGATTTAAGGCATCTCTAAGATGCATGATACCAAGCAATTTATCACAGTATCATGGATCCATAAAATCCATTTTGTCTAACAACAGACTGGATCATTAGGTAGACTTGTCCTTGGATATACAGAAATTTGATCAATAGCGGAAAGTTTCGGCCCAGGTCAGCCTGCGCAGACTGCGCAGGCTGACATGGGTCGATAGTTTTTGCAGATGCACTAAGCACGCTTTTCACAGAGTATGGCTCATATCTTTGTATCTGGAACAATCATCGAGGTTGGGGGAAGTTTATACAGATTGTTTGGTAAAACATGAGATTTCCTGTTTTATCAATGTTTTTTAAAGGCTTTCGCTCAGTGTAAACTGTGGTAAAAATGCTTCACAATATTCAAAACAGACACGATTTAACGAGCATGTGACCTTTGACACCTTCAGCAGTGACCTTGACTTTAGAGCCTTAGCCCTGAAATCTCCAATATGAACATAATTATGACCTTTGACCAACTGCTGTAACCTTGAACTAAGAGCTTGGCTTTTGAAATCTCTGCTTTGCACGCTATGATATCTAATCAAGCTGCACACGTGTAAAAATATTTTAAAAGCAGACTTACGGTTTCAAAGATATCGAGCGGACAAAATTTTAGAACACGTAACATTTGGAAAGATTCCCTTCCCCCACCCCCGCCCCGTTACTGTGACCTTGACCTAGGACCCTGGCATCTGAAACCTCTGTTTTGCTAGTCGTTTTTATCAAGGCGCACGCATGTGTGAAATATTTTCAAAATTGGACCAGGGTCCGTATTCATCAACCGTTCTTAAGAAGGGCGTCAGTCTTATTCTCCATAATTTTCTAGATCTGAAAGTGACACAACTTCTGATTGGCTGAACTATTTGGTATAGCCAATCAAACGTTGTGTTACTTTCAAAGTTAGAAAATCTTGGCGAAGTAGACTAAGAATGGTTGGTGAATACGGGCCCAGATGTTCAAGAGCGGTAATGAAATTGCTTATGCATTGACGGACTGACAGACATACGGACGGACAGACGACCAAGGTCATTACATAATACGTCCTTTGGGTGAAAACAAGAAAATCCAATTAAAGTAGAAGACTTCAAAGGAAAGTTTTAACAAAAATCTAAACGTCTCCATGAAACTGTATTTTGTCGTCTTCGTCAGCCAAGGGAGACAATCAACTACGTTAATAGAGTTACGTAGTGAATTATCACACTTTGGTAAGCGAAAATGCATTTTAGCTTGCATCAGCGAACTATTCTGGGATGCTGGAAAGACATTCTGGGATGCTGGAAAGACTGAGCTTGCCTTGCTATATTTCATTATGTTTAATCAAATAGGATTTCAGTTCATTACGATCCGGACGTAAATTGGAATGAGGTGACACTTGATGTTTCACGTGTAAGTGTGAGAGACTGGTTTCAAAAACTTTCACTTTATCACTCCCGTAACTATCTATACCAAGAAGCTTTAGCATATCTGGTTGACTTATCATACCTGTATGTGTTTCACATCTTTTTATATAGTGGTTAAAGAGACAGTGTATTGGTCTTCTATGAAGTACAACTGAAGTTCCAATAACGTTTAGATCATTTGTTACTACTAGTCTTAAATTAGATAAACTAGTATCACATGGTAACTGGATTTTATGAGATCCTGCGTGATGCTGGAAAGTAAACGACCCTGTTTTATGATCTGTTATGTCATTTACTTGTTGATTTAGAAGTGCGAAAGTTTGTATAGGATACTGAAAAAGGTCACTTAAAATGTTACCATAAAGGGTTGGATGGTTATATCTCTCTTCCTGTAAGGAAGACTCTGTTGATTTATATTCAACTTGAAGAATGAATTCACTTAATGTCTTGACTCTATCATATACGCCGCTACCTAACCCTCTCCCATCATCTGTTTCCATATTTCTATCAAGCATCACCTCCAACCAGCCGCTTTCTAGCGAGGCAACACCATTCGGTTGTGCAGAATGTAAAGTCAGCCTTTTTTTTGTATCTTCAAGAATGGCCATTGAGCTAATTGGGTAAAAGTTCGATTCGATAAATCGGTCGGGATACGTTTTCCTACCCATCAGATGGAAACTATTTTGATCTGTGAACAGAATATTTTCATTTTGTATATCTGTTTGGAGGCGCAGTATTACCTCTACATCAAATATCGATGGGAAGCCCTTTTCAATGTCAACAACGTTACTCACATATAAACCTTGACCTTGCACACCAGATGAATTGTACAGTCTAAAACGCTGTGAAAATCCTGATGAGTATACACAGTCGATTTCCGACATAAGGGGACCTTTAAGCAGATAAACAGTTACATTTTTATGCAGGCCCGGCATCTCTTCAGCAGGTCCAGCAGGCCCGAAGAGGTAAGCGCCGCTGGTCTGCGGTTTGTAGCGCATAAAACTTGACTTTACCACCGTTACTCGTCCTTTATTGTCTTTTAATTTCTGCAGTGAACAGGTGCGGGGATCAAATTCAGCTGTAAGCTTTTTAGTTTTCAGATAAATCTTGTCGTGCCCCCTAAAAAGCTTATATTTATAAACTGTGTGTTGAGTATTTGTCTCTTGAAGCGCTACTTGAAGAATTTCATACGGATCCATTTTAACGCGGAAGGACACCAAATATCCTTTGTTTATAGATACATTCAAATGTAATTTCGAAATCTGGAAAGAAATGGTTTTATTACCAATCAATACAGCAATGCTGGCTCTGTCAACTAAGATATTAACTATTTCTAAGCGGGGTTTCTCAAGAGGATTTGCAACTAAAATCACCAAGCCCCCGTTTGCAATCTCATACAAACGATCCGCACGGATACTTTTTGAATCAAGCTTCTCGAAATTTTCTTCTAAACTTTTCGGGTTTGAGTTTTTTCCCTTTGTCAGTAAAGTAATCAATGTAGTTTTCAAAGCTTGTTGAGACTTCTCTAGAGCAGTCATAAGCCGCATTTCGTAATCATAAACCACATAAGGTACGCTTGTTCCGGTTATACCATCGTGATGTTGATATATACCTAGTTCTCGCCTAGCTGCCTTCAAGTTACCCAAAATCTGAACAAAATCATCATGGACTCCCGTACACTTCTGTAGCACGATGCAACTATGATAAAGGATAACCGTGAAAGCATCGGCTGCTTTCAAAACCGGCTCTATCTCTCTGGATAATTTCTTGACCCACGGTCGTGTCGTATAAAACCCTGTCCAATACGCATTTTCACGATCAGAATATGGGAAAAAATCTCCACTGAGGATTGGAAACTTGGGATGTAAATTAGGACCATTGTTTGGCTTATGTTTTCCTGCCTCTTGATTTCGAATGTTGGCAAAATATTCTCTTATAGTTCCAAACTTAATTTTCATTTTCCAATCCGGTTTGTTATTGATGAAGTCCATCAGTTTCATGTAGTTGTGATACGTATTTTCCCAAGCATCCTCCTGACTATACGAGTTGTCCTCACCCAGAAAAATTACAAGATTGTTGTATTCATAGATACCAGCCGTGAATTTATAGGCTTTATACATTTCTGTAGCCACGTGTTCAATGTTGTTTTCTGTAATGTGTGATACCGAACCCGGATCATCCTGCATGTGTAAAAAGTTGAACAATTTACATACTTTCTGATCAGGGCTACACACGTCATTCGCCCAATAGTTTGGATAAGGCATAATGTTCGTCAGTATATCGTTTGCAGGATCAGTTTTCCAATACGGTCGCCACATGAATTCTAGACATCTCTGTTTCATAAGGGTTGCTTTTATAGCTTGATGGATTCTTAAAATCACCAAATTATCCATGCCACTGGATTTCCAGAGATATGGCATAGTGCTTGAAAACCCAAAAGGGTCGTTGACCCACGCGTTTTCGGGAATGGTATCCAGGTTTTCTTTCAGCCATTGATGTCCTTCTATCAACTGATCAATCACACTGGTATACCTCGTTAGGGCTTCATCTGGCATCACCCAGCCGCCCAGCGCGATTTCAAGCTGCCCTCGTTTGATCAGATTTCGAACCTGTAACCCAAATAAGTGCGATAACACAACTGTCAACTTGTGCCATGCTCTGGCAAAAGGGTATAATGCATCGTCGTGATGAATTATACCAAGCAAGTCATTTTGTTATTATGGATCGATATAATCTATTTTGCCTGAATGAATCCTGGGTCCGTATTCACCAATAATCCTTAAGAACGTTCTTTGTCTTATTCTCCAAGATTTTCCAAATTTGAAAGTAACACAACTTCTGATTGGCTAAACCATTTGGTTTAGCCAATCGGAAGGTGTGTTACTTTCAACTTTGGAAAAATCTAAAGAATAAGACTAAGAATGTTTTTAAGAATGGTTGGTAAATACGGACCCTGAAGTAGAATGGTCCTTGGAAAAAGCAGAAAAGTTTCAATTATTTAGAGCACCCCTTTTTCGTCAGAATAAATTGGTAATGCATTCATAAAAAAAAAAAACATACAACGAAGACTGCCACTAATAACATGTAATTCTGAGGAACCCTTTACCACTCACTCCCTTGCTTTAGTACATCTGAATAAGAAGACTACCGAAAACATGGTAGTGAAACGAGAAAATGTTGGTAACCAGTATTTTCCTCTTTTCCACTAAAGTTGATTTTCATTTCAAGGTCAAGCTCCATCCTTTATGTCACATTCAACTTGTCCCCTGTAAATATTTTCAAGATGGACGTGTCTAAATGTTTGTGATCTGGTAAAAAGTTGAGGCCACGTTTACCTGTTGTTGCTGGTCGTCCATTTGTCACCTGTAAATGCTTTCAATGTGGGATGGGTTGCATTGGAGTTTAACGCCGTTTTAACAGCTTAGGTCATATCACGGCAGTCAGTGCACCTACACATGTGTTTCCTAGCTTTCTCACACCAGTACTGACACAAATTTCTTTCCAGGTTACTAATTACTTTTCTCACATGCATCAGAGTTGAGAGGCAAAATTTCGCGGGAGAGAAAGTTTTCCTCAACCGGGTATCGAACCCGCAACCATCAAGTCACGAGTCAGATACGCTATCCACTGAGCTATCCGGACGTCTTTCAAATTGGACGAGTCTAAATTTTTTTTGGTAATAAGTTAAGGCTAGGTTTACCTGCTGTTTCTGGTCGTCCGAAATGTCCCTAAACCATCGCTCAAGGAACACTGTCTCCACCCACTGAAACGTCATATTCGGGTACTGCGTCAGTTTGTCTACCATCAGCGAGAGGACACCTAAAAAGGTGAAAGAAATTTCTGTAATCTTTAGGCTGCTATGTGCGACTCACGGACCTTTTGCGGACAGTGTAGATCAAGATCAAACTGCACATAATGTGCGGTTTGATCTTGGATCTACACTATCTGATAAGAAGATATCTTTCCCCCAAAAGTATCTTTGAAATAGCAAAATCTTGGTTTTTACTATCGGCTTAAAAGTTTTATTTCACTTATTTAACAGGATAAGTTTTATCATTCTTACAAAAGATATCCGACTTTAACCAACCATCAAAAAATAGGGTTTGAAAAACATTGTGGGAAAAGGAGAAAATACTGGTTACCAGCATTTTCTTCTTTTCGGCAATGTTTTCTACACTTTCAATGACCGATACTATCAACTGAACTGTATTAAAACTGCCGTCTGTAAATGCTAACAAAAGTGCACCAGTTTAAAATTCTTTCGTCTGGCAAAGCTTAAAACTGAGGGAAAAAATTGAGAATGCTTGTTTTCTGAATTCATAAAAAGTGTTACATATACATTGGCACAAGGTTCTGACCACAAGTTCTCACAACATAAGTGCAGCCGTTCCATTCACCGGCTGAAATTACAATCTACTGAAACTAAGTTTTATCCTTTTGGTTTGACCTAACAGTTTAGTTTAAACCTTTTTGAGCCGTTTCATGCATCTGCAAAATGTATCGACCCAGGTCAGCCTGAGCAGTCTGCGAAAGCTGACCTGGATCGAAACCTTTTGCTATTGGTCAATTTTCTACATGTCCAAGGACCAGTTTACCTCATGGTGCAGACAGTTATTGGATAAAAAGGACTTTCTTGATCTATAATCATGTGATGACTTGCTTGGAACGATGCATCATGGGGATGCATTAAGCCCCTTTTTGCCAGAGCATGGCTCATTTATTTCGACTGTGAAACAAGTTCTTACAACTTATATTAACCCATATGCTGCTAAGCTCGACTTACTGACCCTTCCCGGACAGTGTAGATTAACATCAGACTGCACAGAACGATCAGTCTGATCTTTGATCTGCACCTTCCGATACAGTATTTTCTTTCCAGTGAAATAAACATTGAAATCGTAATATTTGGGTATTCTTTTCTATTAGGTGGAAATTTCCGTTTTATTTATTTAGCATCTTACGGGTTACTCCTCATACTGTTAAAAAAAAAAAGTAAAAAGAAACTTGCAAGCCGATAGTAAGAACCCAAATTTCGCTATTGCGTAGGCATTTTTGCAGGAAAAAACATCTCATTATCGGACAGTGTAGATCCAAGATCAGACTTGCTTGGGACCATGTATCACGGAGATGCATTAAGCCCCTTTTTGCCAGAGCATTGCTCATTTATTTCGATTGTGGAACAAGTTCTTATATTGACCCTTAAGCTGCTAAGCTCGACTTACTGATCCTTCGCGGACTGTGTAGATCAAGATCAGACTGCACAGAACGTGCAGTCTGATCTTGATCTACACTGTCCGCAAAAGGTCAGTAAGTCGCGCTTAGCAGCCTGAGGGTTAATCACTCTAGATAATTCCTTAATGGGAACACTGACTAGTGCTCGTGCCGTAATCTGGATAGATGTGGTGAGTTCTAAAAGTTGAACCCCGCTCTTCACGGTATTCGAACCCAGAACCTTTGGCTGGAAAGGCCAATGCTCTACCACTAAACCACTATTTCCCACAAGTGAACGGTATAGACCAAAGATCAGACTGCACGTTCTCTGCAGTTTGATCCTAATCTAAATCGTCCGCAAAAGCCCCTGTTTCAAACCTATGGTGCTAAAAATGGGGTTAAACCATGGTCGAATTTTGAATGGTACTAATGTAGATTTTCCTAATCTTACCAAGCCTCCAAAAAAGATTCAATTCTGAATAATGTAAAACGATAGCTTGCCAGCCATCAGTGAAGAAGATACACAACTGTACGAAACAGAATTTTTCAGATGTATTTTCTTATCGGGCTACGTAGCCTCTTTATGTATTTGTGCGCCGGATTTTCGCAGAGGTATGTGGGAATTTCAAGTGATCAGTTACATGCGTCGATTATGTGAGATCTCGTTGAAATAAGTTTGATGACGTCATATTTGATATCCTACAAACAGACAGTTTCTGACTGCAAAGCAAGATAGCTACCAGCCTGATAATAAATTGGCCATGCTCTGACAAGAATGGGCTTAATACATTTCTGTGATGCATTGTACCAAGAAAGCCATCACATAATTATGGGTCCATAATGGCCACTTATTTCAACAACCGACTTAATCATGAGGTAGACTGGTTCTTGGAAATACAGAAAATTGACCAACAACGAAATGTTTCCGCCAAGGTACGCCTGCGCGAACTGCGGCGCAGGCTGAACTGGGTCGATACTTTTCGTAGATGCATTAAACCCCCTTTTCAGAGAGCATGGCTCCAATATTAACGCCAAATTTGCACCTTTTTTACAGCATGTAACCTTCGATTTTCTTCACGTTTGCAAGGAAGTGTAGTATTATTTTGTAATATTCGTCAATGTTTAACGAAAAATTTTATTTGCAACAAAAAAAATCTAAAAAGGCCCCAATAACAAATACAGTTGCAGAGCAAATAGGATTTTCAACCCAATTCCGATACTCTGGAGAAATGCTGTTTTGTATTATAAGCATCAAGGGACAGAAAACAATTATCTCACATTCTATAAACCGCATTTTGTAATTTCTCTTGAGATAGTCAGGAAGTTTATAGCAGAAAAATTTGAACAGTCTTAAAATGATAAGAAAAAGTCTTTAAATGATGAAAGGTTATGTGTAACTGATAATGTGCATAAAATATAATATTGAGTGGCTGGGCAATCCCTGCCTACTCAAAGTAAAGAATGTAAAAAGGTGGATAAGAAACTAAAGAGTAAATATCACAGTTTATTGTAAATGCCAATCTCCTTTATGAAAGCGATAATAGATTCCACGTTGACAGAATCAAAAAGATTTTTTAAACTATCGACGTTGAAATATTTTGTACGAACTGGCTGAAAGTCAATGCAATCTAGTAGAATGTGTTTTATAGAGAAGGGTGCATTGCATGGAATACATTCAGGGGCATCATCTCTGGTCAAGAGCCAGGAATGTGTAATGCGTGAATGGCCAATTCGAAGTCGTGCAATTATCACTTCTTCTCGACGAACAGACCTGTAAACGGGGTACCATTCACCGAGGAAAGGTTTAACTGAATGCAATTTATTGAAAACATCAGCATCCCACTGGGATTGCCAAGAAGATTGGATATGTGTTAAAACAGAGGATTTAAAATCAGTGTGTGGAACTTTAAAATCTGAAATGGGAAGGTTAAGTGCAGATTTGGCGGACCTATCGGCATTTTCATTGCCTTTGATGCCTACATGACTTGGAAGCCAGCAGAACACCAATCTATTCATAGAAGAAATTTGTGAGATCCTTTCAAGTAAAGTACAGATCAAGGGATTCTCAAGTCGTTGATTTGAAAGGGCCTGTAATGTTGACAAAGAGTCCGAAAAGATAATGAAACGGTTGGAATTAGAATGTTCAGCTAGATTAAGGGCAAGATCAATAGCTTTAATTTCTGCAGAGAAGATAGAGGAATTGTTTGGAAGGCGGCACTTTAAGCTCCTTTCTCCATAAATAGCGGCAGCTGCTACAGAATTTCCCTCTTTAGACCCATCTGTATAGATTGGTTTGAAGGAAAAATAATGCTCCTTTATCTCGTTGTATCTAGCATGAAACACAGTTCTATCCGTGACTGACTTTTTGTCGGATGCAAGGTCAAATCTGAATTCTGCACTGTTTAGTGTCCATGGAGGGATTTCAGAGATTTTATAGTCGGCAACAGACTCAATGTCTATGCCAAGGTTATCTACAATGGGCTCCATGCGGATACCAAATGGAGGAATAACATTTGGTTTCCTTTCAAAAAGACGTTTATACTGAGGTTTAAAAACAACTTTATGAGTTGGGTTAAAACTATTCGACTTCAGTTTTAAAAGATATTGAAGCGATAGTTTTTCCCTCCTGTAAGAAAGAGAAGGTTCATTAGCCTCAACATAGAGACTATTGACAGGAGAAGTTCTGAAAGCGCCAAGTACAAGACGCAGGCCTTCGTGGTGTATAGGATCAAGAATTTTAAGGCAAGATTTACGGGCTGATCCGTATACGATAGATCCATAGTCTAATTTGGAGCGAACTAAAGACCGATAAAGCCGCAAGAGGACTTTACGGTCTGCTCCCCATTCAGAATGGGCCACAACCTTTAGAAGATTAAGAGCCTTCTTGCATTTCTTTTTAAGTGCAGTGATGTGAGGAAGGAAGGAAAGCTTTCTGTCAAAGATGACTCCGAGAAATTTAAATTCAGAAACGACTTCAATTTTAGTTTTGTCCAAATACAGTTCAGGGTCTGGATGAACACCACGTAGATTACATAGGTGCATGCACTTTGTTTTGGACTTTGAAAATTTGAAGCCATTTTCATCAGACCACGTTTGGAGTTTGTTAAGACACTGTTGAAGTTGTCTCTCAATAATATTCATATTTCGAGATCTGAAGCATATAACAAAGTCATCAACATAAAGAGAACAGTCTACACCAGGACAGATAGCTTTAACTATACTGTTTATTTTTACACTAAAAAGTGTAACAGAGAGAATACATCCTTGGGGCACACCCATCTCCTGTTCACGGGCTCCCGAGACAGTATTACCAACTCGGACACGGAAAAGACGTTCATCCAAGAAGGCTGAGATAAAAAGAGGAAGACGGCCTCGAAGACCAAAGTCATGTAAGTCTTTAAGAATTCCGTATTTCCAAGTCGTATCATACGCGCTTTCAAGGTCGAAAAAGACAGATACTACATGTTGTCTATTAATAAAGGCTTCTCTGACAAAGGTTTCAAAGCGGACAAGATGATCGATGGTGCCACGTTGACGACGAAATCCACTCTGTACATCAACGATGAGGTTGTTTTTTTCTAGAAACCAGACAAGCCTGTCGTTGACCATACGTTCTAGAGTCTTGCAGAGACAACTAGTAAGAGCTATTGGACGATAGTTGGCTGGGTCACTAGCATCCTTGCCAGGTTTTGGGATAGGAATGACTAGTGCCTCTCGCCAGGACGAAGGAAAATCACCGGATTGCCAGATATCATTAAAAATATCAAGTAAAACAGAGAGAGAAGTAAAAGGTAAGTGTTTTAAAAACTGGTAATGAACTTTATCTTGGCCAGGAGAAGAATCGTGAGCTTTATTCAGAGCAGATTTTAATTCTTTAAAAGTGAAGAGTTTATTATAGTGCTCTGAATTAGAAGAATTGAAATTAAGTTTTTTCTTTTCTTCCCTGGCTTTATTCCTCTGAAACTTTTCAGAATAGTTTGCAGAGGAAGACTTTTTACAAAAGGTGTCAGCAAGAGCATCAGCTATATCCTTGGGGGTTTCCAACGAAGTATTGTTAACTTCAAGGTGACTGAGATGGGGTTGGCCTTTACCATTGATCTTTCTGATCATGTCCCAGGTTTTTTTAGTAGTAGTTCTACTATTTAATTTAGAGACATATTGTCTCCAAGCCTTGCGCTTACATTCTCTAATGGTACGACGAGCCTTTGCCCTGGAAATACGGAATAAGTCATGATTTTCTTTGGTAGGTCTGAGGTTAAACTTTCTAAGGATTTGTTTTCTGTCTCTGACAGCCTGTTTACAATCATCATTGTACCAAGGCTTGTCAGGACGTTTTGGATTTGTCGAGGTCTGAGGGACAGACTGTTTAGCTGCATCAATTAACAGCGAAGTAAAAAGTTTTGCGGGATCATCGCAATCTCCAAACTTGTCATGTGTAATGGTCTGTTCACAGAGGGTTTCAAATCTATTCCAATTGGCTTTGGAGAGTTTCCATTTCTGCGGTTTTATGCTGCTGGATGGTTGTGTAGATGAAAAGATAATAGGGAAGTGATCACTTCCACACAAATCCTCTTTCACTTTCCAGGTGAAATCGGGAAGTAAGACTGGACTGCATAAGGTTAAGTCAATAGAAGAGTAAGATCCCGTTGCTGGATGCAAGTAGGTTTTGGATTTGTTATCATTCATGAAAGATAAGGAGTTATTCGAAATGAAATTCTCCAACTGTAAACCTCTCTGGTTAGTGTCATTGCAACCCCACATAACATTGTGACCATTAAAGTCCCCAGCAAGAATATAGGGGGATGGCAATTGGGAAATGAGATCATTCAGATTGTTCTCATTGATAGGTGTACTTGGGGGGAGATATAAAGAACACAGTGTAACAGCACTGTGTAAAGATAACCTGACGGCAACAGCTTGCAAGTTTGTATTAAGAGACACAACTTTATGAGGAATGTTGTTATTGACAATAATAGAAACACCACCTCTAGCTTTCTCGCCTTCGGTAAAGACTTTATTGTAAATGGAATGATATTTGACAGAAATATCATCCTCCCGCTTAAGGAAGGTTTCTTGTAGACAAACAGCAACTGGTTTGTGATCATTGATTAAAAGGGAAAGTTCGTCAAAGTTTGACTTTAGACCTCGACAATTCCACTGGATTATGGTATCCATAGTGCATGAAGAGAGTATAAAAGCTAAAGTAAAAAAAGAGGCCGTAAACCAATACATTTTAAAATAGATTAAGATTTAATTACAGTTGTCTCGGGTTTGGACGATTGCCAAGTACCAGTGTCTTTGTTCCAAGTATCTTTAGAAATGGACCAGATAGAGGCTTCTGAATCTGAAGCCTCACCTTCCAGATTTTCAGTATCTGCATCCATGTCCTCTAACTCCGAAAATCTGTTGGAGGTAGGGACCGGATCATCTACTGTGACTGCAATTTCACAGGATCCATGGTTATCTCTGGACTGCGGTTTAGATTTCGAGGAAGATCTTTTTGGTGATCGGGGTACATGATAAGATTTGTTATCTTTAGGTGGAACATTTGGTTTATTTGTAGACTGTGAAGATGGAGCAGAGCAAATAGGATTTTCAACCCAATTCCGATACTCTGGAGAAATGCTGTTTTGTATTATAAGCATCAAGGGACAGAAAACAATTATCTCACATTCTATAAACCGCATTTTGTAATTTCTCTTGAGATAGTCAGGAAGTTTATGGCAGAAAAACTCAAACACGATTGTTGCTTTTGGGTAATCTTGATTTGTTTGCTTGTTTGTATGGCGTTTAACGTCGTTTCAACTTTTGACCAGCCCGCATAGCTCAAGTGGTAGAGCGTAGGATTTGTAAACATCAATTCTTGAGTCATATGAGGGTGTGGGTTCGAGCCCCACGGCTGGCCATCTAAAAATACTAATAGTCTTTCGGATGAGACGTTAAACCGAGGTGCTATACACCGAGCACGTTAAAGAACAAGGTGTAACTTAGGATGGGTTTCGTCCTGTATCTTGCACTATCCACCCTAACGAAATTAACAGCCTTCAGGAGGGGTTGCCTGTATGGACAACCGGTGGCGACGATAAATAAACGCAAAATCAATCGATCGATCGATCGATCGATGGGTTTCGTCCTGTATCCTGCACTATCCCCCGTAACGAAATTAACAGCCTTCAGGAGGGGTTGCCTATATGGGCAACCGGTGGCGACGATAAATAAACACAAAATCAATCAATCAATCAATCAATCAATCAATCAATCGTTTTCAACATTATTTCAGTTGTATCGCGGCGACTAGTGCACACATCAATGCTTACCTAGAGCCCTCTTTTACCAGTTCTTCGCACAAAGTTCTTTCAAAACCACTGGCTACTTTTCCACATAGCCGTCGTCGAAACAATAATTAGCAGTAAGAGAGGAATGAATCCTGTCGAAATGACACTCATCACTCCTCTGAAAGAAATTGGCCGAGCTGGGAATTCGAACCACATTTGCATACAGCAAATTAAATGTTGCTCAAATTATTATTTCTGTCTTTGATGGGATAGAAAACAATGTGGTACAAATTCCTCGTTTTCTCAAAATGTTTCTTCATAAACTATCAACTGCAGTGTCGGTTATTGAACGCGCATTTTGTGTGCACTGATATTGAAATCACTTCGAGTAAATCGCGAGAAATCAGGAAAAAAAAACTTTGTAGGAAAAGGAGAAATTCCTTCAGAAAAACTATCGCTCCTTTTCCCATTATGTTTCCAAAAGGCTGTTATCTAAAGAGGGAGCCATGCTCTGGCAAAAAGGATTTCAATGCATCTCCGTGATGCATTATACCAAGCAAACATGCTGCCGTCACATAATTATGGATCCATAATAGCCACTTTTTTTTAACAACCGACTTAATCATGAGGTAGACTGGTCTTTAGACATACAGAAATTTGACAAATAACGAAAAGTATCGGTCCAACTAAAGCCTGCGCGAACTGCGTTGATACTTTTCGCAGATACATTAATTCCCTTTTTACAGAGCATACTCAGGTGTTTAAACACGTATTTGATTGTATTTTGATTGTACCCGGTTGAACTTACTTCGAGTGAATCGCTGATAGTAATCTTCTACCGTCAGGCCATATCCCGGGTCGGCATGCGAAAACGGCACAACTGTCACCTGAAGCTCGTTCTCAAGTGGCTCCTTCGATCGATCGTACACCTCTTGTGGCAGTTTGTAATTACGTGTGGCGTCTAAACTGTAATCCGTCACATCCGGAAGGTCAAAGGTCGAAATCGTGGACGGGGAGACGCTTCGGAACGGAACTACTTTTTGACATAGATCGATCTTTTTGACTGGAACCTTCGGCTGTTTAGTGACGTCATTGTTGTTCTTATTGACATGAATGAATGTAGGCGCTGGCGTATGTTTCAGTTCGGTGTTCAATGTATCGTTAATGGACACCCAGCACAGTCGGAAGAGAACTACAAGTATGATTAAGACTACGATGCGTTTCAGAAAACGGGCGGTGATTCTTCGCCTGATGGCCATTTTGTACCTGTAAAAGAAATAAAGTATCTGTTTAAGTCGACGGATAAAATATACTAAGCCATGCTCTGTTAGTAGGGGGCTTAATATATCTACAAAAATTTTGTATATTGTATCATGTTGTGTATACGGGTGTGTATCATGTTGTGCCGGTGGCCAATGTACTGAACAAAATATACCCCGAATATAGTAAAAAGTATTGACCAAGGTCAGCCTGCGCAGTCAGCACAGGCTTACCTCGGCCGAAACTCTTTGCTATTGGTCAATTTTCTGTATGTCCAAGGACCAGTCTACCTTATGATTCAGTCCGTTGTTGGACAAAGTGGATTCTATGAATCCCTAATTCTGTGATGTCTTGCTTGGTACAATGCATCACGTAGATGCATCAACCCTCTTTTGCAAGAGCATGGCCTATTAATACTTTACCAAACGACAAAATTTCAAGCTGTTCCAAATTGAAAGCATTTGCAGACGACATTTAAAACGTGACTCAAATAATGGAATTTGTCTTGGATAGAGTAGAAAACCCTGTGGGAAAAGGAGAAAATGCTGGTTACCAGCATTTTCTCCTTTTCCAACAATGTTTTCTAAAGGCTTTTTTCGTTAAAAGTCGGGATTGTGTGGTAAAGAGTTAATCTTATTAACCCTCTCAATGCCATAGGCGAAAACGGGTTTTTTGGACTACAATGATCAAGATCAGACTGCACAGAACGTCTTATCTGATCCTGGATCTATCTTGTGCGCTTGTGTAGTCAAGCATATTTGATTAAGGCTTTCTGAGTTTCCGTCGATTGCATTTTTCAGCCACTAGAAGAGGTCGGGTTTATCCCTTTACATAAGAATCCCAAATTTTAACGACCCCGATGGAGAGGGCTTTTGAAAACGTTGATTGATTGTATGGTGGTCAACGCCGTTTTCAACATTATTTCAGTTATATCAGGGCGGCCAGTGCACCTATCCATGCTTTCCTAGAGATTCTTTTACC
The DNA here is from genome assembly GCA_945859785.2 of Tridacna gigas. Classification (NCBI taxonomy): domain Eukaryota; kingdom Metazoa; phylum Mollusca; class Bivalvia; order Cardiida; family Cardiidae; genus Tridacna; species Tridacna gigas. The sequence goes on along the minus strand of OX244043.2, from coordinate 32,101,001 downwards.
AGTACTCCGCACAATATTCTTTCCAAGCCACTGACTGCTTTCCCACATAACCATCGTCGAAACATTGGTCAGCGGTGAGAGAGGAATGAATCCTGTCGCGATGACTATGATTAATCCTCGGAAAGAAATTGGCCAAGCCGGGGATCGAACCAGCGACCTCCTGTTCTCAAGTCCTGTACGCTACCGACTGAGCTTTGAAAACTTATTGGGAAAGGCGCAGAATGCTGGTAACCATCCTTTACTCCTTTTCCCAAAATGTATTCTCTCCTTTCACGAACAAATCCAATATTTTCATCAAGATTAAATACATCGTCTGCAAGTACGTTCGATACAGACGATTCCAACATTCTGTTGTGTGGTAAAAAGTTAAATATTATGCCCTGAATGATTGAAAAACTCTAGAAGAAATGATCCTTGTGAAAAGAGGGTTTAATGCATATGCAAAGAGTATCGACCCATGTCAGCCTGCGCTGTCCGCGCAGGCTCACATACCCAGAAACCTTTTGCTATTTGTAAATTTTTTGCGTGTGGAAGGACCATTCCACCTTTTGATTCAACCAGTAGTTAGACAATGTAGAATTTAGGGATCCATTATTACGGATCGATTTTTATGTGGTGACTTGTTTGGAATGATGCATCGCGGAGATGCACTAAACACACTTTTGCCAGAGCGTGGCACAAATGTTATCAACCAGCAAGTACATTGCTTTCCTATTCGCTGGTTGCTCATAAGAGCTAAGAACAGCGTCGTCAGTCCTAAGTAAGTGTCCCCGTTAACACTTCATTCTCAACCATGGGAAATTTGACTGCCGAAATCTCATTTTCATTAACCCTTAGGCTGATAAGCGAGACTCAAGGTACTTTTGCGGACAGTGTATATCAAGATCAGACTGCACACATCGCGCTGTCTGATCTTGAATCTACACTGTCCGATAAGAAGATATCTTTTCCACAAAAAATACCTTTGAAATAGCAAAAGTGTGTTTTTTACTTTCAGTTTGAAAGTTTCATTTCACTTACTTAACAGGCTAAGGGTTAATATTCATGAGCTATGGCAGTAACCGTTCAAGCAAGTTAAACTCAGGCAGGCTGACCTGTGTCGAAACTTATTGTTTTTTGGTAAATTTTCTGCATATCCAAGGATCATTCTACCCCATTATTCCGCCGGTTTTAGACAAAATGGATTTTATGGATCCATTATTATGCGATTACCTGTTTGGTTTAACCCTTTACCAAACAACAAAATTTTAGACCGGTCCAACTTGAAAACATCTGCAGATGACAACTCAAATGTGGCTCGAAAATTGAAATTTGTTTTGGGAAGGGTAGAAAACATTGTGGGAAAAGGAGAAAATGCTGGTTACCAGCATTTTCTCCTTTTCCCACAATGTTTTCAAAAGGCTTTTTCTTCAGGGTCGTTGAAAGTCGGGATTGTGTGGTAAGGGTTAATGCACTGCAGATATGCTTTAAATCCCCTTTTGCTTGTATAGATCTAGTCTATGAGTGTAATTTCCTGCAGACTCACGATGATGTTTGGGTGACATTTTCGATAAGACGAAAACCAACCATTTTGTCCTTTACTAACAATGCTTTAGAAGTCCCCTCTCATCAGCCTCGCAAAATCACTTGCACTCGTCACAACTCGGCCGATTCCGTACCTACATCTAACCTCGTCCGTATAAAGGAGGCTTCCATTTTGAACTACCAATCACATGATCTTAAACATGGCGGCGCCCCTGTAGATCGCTTAGCAACGGACATGAACAACCACGGTGAAGTTATTCACTTCTAGCGATCTGTCGATGAAAGCTCCCAACGGAATTGATAAACCACGCTAAAAATTGAATGTACAAACTGTTTGCCGACTGAAATATTCTTAGAAAGATAACGATAGAAAATTTACTCATGTTTTCTTTTTTAAGAGGAGCCTTACAATTTCAATAACGGGAAAACGGTGTGCTTCCGGAGATGTGCGAAATGTACCGTGTAGGTGCACATCAAGCTATGTGATACAGCCGAGAGATTTGATCACAGGATCACCCGAGGTATACCGAATGAATCACATGGTGAAAAGGGTTTCAAAAAATGCTGCCCCACCCCCATATTGCAAACCTTCATGCCCTCGGAAAGGAAGTAATATAAGGAAGCGTTTAAATACTAATTAAACCATACCGCAAAACTGTACAAAAAGATAAAGTTCAAACACATTACCCCTGATTATGCTCTCGAATTCAATAGAAGCGTTTTCATTTAATATGATTTTATCTCGATTTTGAAAACAAACATAAAATCATCTTTGGAAGGAATAAACAATAGAACAAACTTGTACATATAATCTATGTTGACCTAGTTTTCATATTGTCAACAGTTCTTATCACTTCACTTTCAGCTCACAATCTCGTGTTTCACGATCCTAAGGTTTTTTGATTACATTTCAGGAACAGGTGACAATGTTGGTAGCCAGCATTTCCGATTTTCCCCACCATGTTTTCTACCCTATCACAGACAAAAGAAAAACATGATTAGACGCACATTTGATTTGTCATCTGCATATGCTTTCAATTTGAACAAGTCTCAACCCGTAGGCTGCTAGGCGCGATTCATTGACCTTTTGAGGACAGTGTAGATCCAAGATCAGAACGTGCAGTCTGATCTTGGATCTACACCGTACGATAAGGACATATTTCTCGCGCCCCCCCCCCCCTCCCTCAATAACTTAGAAATAGCAAAAATTGGGTTTTTACTATCGACTTGAAAAAAAATTTCTTTTAAATCATTCACTGGAATAAGGGTTAAAATTTAGTCCTCTGATAAAGGGTTATAAGGTTTCACGGTACAAACCCTTACGCGGTGTAGTTTGAGGAGGTTGTAGCCCAACACCACTTTGATTGTTTGTTTGGTATGTAACGCCTTTTTCAACCGTTGTCTGCGCATGTCATATTCTTCGAAGATTCGACCTGTCTTATATGACGCATCACCCATCCCCCGTATACCTGGGAAAAGTTGGGCTTATATTGAAGCTATTAGCCTATTACGAAAGCATGTAGGGGCTGTTTTAATAAATGGTCGGTGCATAAGTTACATGCTAGCCGATCATAGCTGAATAAATGGCACCAGGTAGCGCTTTATTGAGTAAACGTTTATTTCATTTGAAATTCAAAGTCACGGTTGTTGTTTTGAAAAATTACTCCGCTTCTGTACCCAGGATGCCCAAATTAGATAGATGTGTATTTGTAGAATGCCATCTAGCGGGAGATAATGCTTTTTCAACGTCATTGATTGACTGAATGGTGTTTACGCCCCCTTTAACATTATTTACACCTTATTTAACTCTTTACCACACGACAAAATTTTGGACTTGACCAAATTGAAAGCATTTGCAGACAATAATTTAAATATTGCTAAATGGATTATTTCTGTCTTTGATAGGATAGAAACCATTGTGGGAAAAGGAGAAAATGCTGGTTACCAGCATTTTCTCCTTTTCCCCACAATGTTTTCAAAAGGCTTCTTTCTCGGGATCGTTAAAAGTCGGGGTTGTGTGGTAAAGGGTTAAGTCATATCACGGCTACAGCTCGTATATTCATGCATGTCCTAAGTTTCACCAGTAGGCCTACTAGGCTTGGGCTCTGCAGTGCATTGCCCAAGGACACTCTTACGAAACACCCAGTGCTTCCAGTAAGGCTCGAACAACATTCGGCATACCTCGGGTGATCCGGTGATCAAATCCCTCGGCTGTATCACGTAGCTTGATATGCAATTACATGGTACATTTCGAACGTTGCCGGAGGCACACCGTTTCACCGTTATTGAAATTGCAAGGCTCCTCTTAACAAAGAAAATATGAGTCAATTTTCTATCGATATCTTTCTAAGAATATTTCAGTCGGCATCAGTTTGTACATTCAATTTTTAGCGTGGTTTATCAATTCCGATGGGAGCTTTCATCGAAGGATCGATAGATTTGAATAACTTTACCGTGGTTGTTCATGTCGTTGCTAAGCGATTTGCAGTAGCACCGCTATGTTTAAGATCATCTGATTGGTAGTTCAAATGGAAGCCTCCTTTATACGGACGAGGTTAGACGTAGGTACGGAATCGGCCGAGTTGTGACGAGTGGCTCGAACAAGTGGCAATCACATTACGAGTCCTTCACATTACCACCGAGCCATGCAGGACTCCTTTAACCCTTAGCCTGCTTAAGGACCTTTTGCGGACCGTGTAGATTAAGACCAGACTGCACAAGACGTGCAGTCTGGTCTTCATCTACACTGTCCGATAAGGAGATACCCCCCGGAAACGTAACTGCGAAATAGCCAACATTTTGTTTTTTACTATCGGTTTAAATGTTCAATTTAACTTATGTGGTAGTGTAAGGGTTAAACGTTATTTCAGTTTTATCACTTACATTGCAACGACCGGTGCACTTATTCTCTGCTTGCTATCTTACTAAGTTTGATAAGTGTATTATTCAGAGCTCCAGATAAGAGAGAGTGATGGTATTCTAAATCTTTTATTTCTTTTCCAAACCCTATGTTGTGGGTACTCACTAGAATCGTCTCGATGAGACGATTCTATTGAGTACCCATAACATAGGGTTTAGTGGAAAATAATTAATATTTTCGATTTTGAAATCAAAACTCACTCCCTCTTTCCGGAGCTCTGATTTTATGTTTGTATTATTAGCTCTTTACCATACCATCCCGAGTTTTAACGATCCTGAGGTAGAAGCCTTTTGAAAGCCTTTGGGAAAAAAGGAATGCTGGTAACGTATTTTCTCCTTTTCTCACAATGTTCTGTTTCATGTTTTGGATCATATTAAAAACAAGATCAGTTAAATTGTCATCTGCAAATGCTTTCAATTTAGACAAGTCAACTTTTTTTTTATCGTTCGGTAAAAAGCTAACACATTTACTTCTAATTCGCTCAGTACAGTATTATGTTAAATGGTACTGTACAATGGGCCGATGACCTAAGTACTGAATAAATTGTCTGTTCTATTCTGTTTCACCGGCTGCTGTTCCATATAAACACAGTCCAGAACAATGTTCAGCGGTGATAACGGAATGAATCCTGTCGCAATCACAATCGTCAATCCTCGGAAAAGAAAAATCGGCCGAGTTCGGTAATCGAACCATCGATTCCGGGGTCCCTATTTACAAACAACTATTAAGAACATCCTTTGTCTTATTCTCAAAAATTTTCTGAAAATTTGAAAGATACACATATTCTGATTGGCTAAACCAAATGCTACCCCGCATTTTATCCTTTTCCCACAATGTTTTCTACTCTATCAAGGTCAAACATTAATGGTGTGTCACTTGCATACGCACAAAAAAAGCAATACAACAACATAGAAAGAGTATTATGAATTTTGAAATCATTGTATATGAGCCATGTTAAAACGGGGCTTAATGCATCTGCAAAAAGTATCGACTCAGGTCAGCCTGCGCAGTCCGCGCAGGCTGACCTGAGCCGAAACTTTTTGCTTTTGGTGAATTTTCTGCATGTCCGAGGACCATTCTACCTCAGGATTCATTCATTTGTTAGAGAAAATGGATATAATGGGTCCAAAATTTTGTGATGATTTGCATGGTAAAATGTACCACGGAGCTGCATTAACCCCCTTTTTGCCAGAGTACGGTTCATATGTATACTTAGGAATGCGATTTGTCGTTTAAAAGATTAACCCTTTACCAGACGACAAAATTTCAGCCTTCTCCAAACTGAAAGCATTTGCAGACGACAATTTCAATTTGGCTGAAATGGTGCAATTTTTCTTTGATAGGGTAGAAAATATTCTGGGAAAAGGAGAAAATGCTGGTTACCAGCATTTTCTCCTTTTCCCACAATGTTTTCAAAAGGCTTCTTTCCCTGGGGCGTCAAAAGGCGTCATTGTGCGGTAAATGGTTAATGAACCATATTCTGACAAAAGGGGTTTAATGCATCTCCCTGATGCATTTTGAAAAGCAGGTCATTGCATAGTTATAGATCCGTAAAATCCGTTTTGTCTAACAACCAACTGAATTATGAGGTAGAATGGTCCTTGGACACGCAAAAAATTTACCAAAAGCAAAAACTTTCGATGCAGGTCAGCATGCGCAGTCTGCGCAGGAAGACTTGCGTCGAAATTGTTCGCAGATGCATTAAGCCCCTCTTTCTTAGAGCATGGCTCATATGTTTATATGAGTGCGATTTATCGTTCAAATGATTTATTTGAGTTTCATTTCATACATTTTTCTACCAAAAAGCCATTTGGTTTAACCGTTACCAGGCGACACAGTATTGGCAGTAAAAATATATCTATACTCGTTTTCAGTCAGTTTTTAACCCATTTCATCTTCATTTTAACAAACTATAGTCATTCTTGTATCTTCATGCCAAATGTTGCCCCTGACGGCTGCATGGCTGCATCGATTACGACCGATAGAAAATGCATTTCATTTTCTGGAGGCCTTCAAAGAAATCATTGTTGTGACGTTTCTGGTTTTCATTCTAAAATTTCCGATATATGAGCCATGCACTGTGAAAAGGGGGCTCAATGCATCTGCAAAAAGTACAGACCCAGGTCAGCCTGCGCAGTCCGCGCAGGATGACATGGGCCAAAACTTTTCGCTATCGGTCAATTTTCTGTATGTTCAAGGACCAGTGTTCCTCATAATTCAGTCGGTTGTTAGAGAACACAGATTTTATGCATCCACAATTATATGATACCTTGCTTGGTATCATGGATCACGGAGATGCATTAAGCCCCCTTTTGCCAGAGCATGGCTCATATGTATTTATCCCTTACGCCATATTTATCGGTAATTAATCTATGTTTACGAAGCTGACTTAATTATGAACCATTCTTCAGTCTATCAAATTTTAACAGCGTTTTTTTTTCTCTCTAGCTGTAAGGCGTTCATCTAGACTAGATATAAATTTGTACAGAATGAGAACCATTATCGTTACGTGACAAGGAAATTTTTACCACCAAATTCGAGGGTTGGTGTCAAGTATAGCACTATTGTTTCAATGAGCCGTTGAAGGATGTCCTTAGTGGTGGGAAATAAGCATACAATAGGCCCCTTTTTCTCTGTTTGAGCCGTGTTATTTGAAAAGTGGGAGGGGGGTCTTATACTTCTGCAAAAAAGTTTCGACTCAGGTCAGCCTGAGCAGATTGCGCAGGCTGACCCGAGTCGAAACATTTTTGCTGTTTGTAAATCTTCTGCGTACCCAAGGACCATTCTACCCCATGATTCAGTCAGTTGTTAGGCAAAATAGATTTTATGAATCCATAATTATATGACGATTTGCTTGGTACAATCACAGGCCTTTGAAACTCCATTGGTCTGTTACGGAACACTAACATTTTTCTTGGTTGATCATCGAATACTTGTGAATTGGTGCATCGCCTGTATATCATGGAATACTCAAATTTTCATTTACACCGTTACTATAAATAGCACATTGGCGACTGCCTCTATGTTGTATATAATAAGTCTTATTATATACAATATAAGAGGCAGTTGCCAATGTGCTATTTATAGTAACGGTGTCCGATAAGCAAAATTTCGTTGTCCGGTAATAGACCGATGGAGTTTCAGTGGCCTATGGTACAATGCATCACGGGGATGCATTAAACCCCCTTTTAGACTGTTAAGGTTCTCTTTTATCAGATGACAAAGTTTTAGACCTGTTCAAACTGAAGCCATTCGCAGAACAAACCTTACACAAAATGACATCAAAATGATGTGATTTTCATTATGACAGGGTGGAAAACATTGCCGGAAAAGGAGAAAATGCTGGTTACCAGCATTTTCTCCTTTTCCCACAATGTTTTCAAAAGGACTTCACCCCTTGGACTCGTTAAAACATTGGATTGTTGGGTAAAGTGTTAACAAAGTTAAAGTAAGTGTATGTAGGAAAGTAAAGATAATGGTCTGACGAAGCTTGTTCCTGGCAAACAAAAACTAGCCTTTGACCGTTTATACTTGGAGACAAGAAAACGCTTATATCAAACCCTTAGGTTGCTGAGCGCGACTCAAGCATCTTTGCGGACAGTGTAGATCAAGAACAGACTGCATAGAACGTGCAGTCTGATCTTGGATCTACAATGTCCGATAAGGGGATAATTCATCCCAAAAAATAACTTTGTGTAGATCAAGACCAGACTGCACAGAACCTGCAGTCTGATCTTGGATCTACATCGTCCGATAAGGAGATAATTCATCCCCCAAAATAACTGACATAGCAACAACTGGATTTTTACCATTGACTTGAAAGTTTCATTTCATTTGTTTAGCAAGTGAATGGTTAAAAAAGACCTTAAAAGTGTTGTATTTGCTTGTATGATATTTAACGCCCTTTTCAACATTATTACAGCTTTGTTGCGGCTACCAATCCACCTATCCATGTTGTCCTGGATACTTTTTTACCAGTACTAAGCACAATATTCTTAACGCCGTTTTTAACATTATTACAGTGTTATTGCGGCGGCCAGTGCACCTATTCATGCTGTCTTGGATTATTTTTTTACCAGTACTAAGCACGATATCCTTCCAGAGCCACTGGCTGCTTTCCCACATCGTCCATACAGTGATGACCTGCGGTGAGAGAAGAATGAATCCTGTGTCAATGACTATCATTAATCATCGGACAGAAATAAGTAGGCCTAGGGATTCGAACCGGCGACCCCCTGGTTTCAAGGCGTGCACGTGACCGACTGAGCTATCGGACTCGGCCAGAAAACGCTTGATAGTCAAGGCACCCCGGAAGTTTGAACCCGGATAAATCGTGCATCTAAAAAACAGATATTGTTTTCCTTTATTTTATTCACTACTATTACATGTACTTTTTTATATTAACGAAACTCCAACTTCCCCCTCTCGTCCTCTTCCGCCCCCCCCCCCCCCCCCCCCCCCCATCCCCGCAAGAAAAATCTCACACAATTAAGTTGTTTGCAGGGATTTCCCTGGAATTTCTTAAGTTATCTACCTTGACCCCAATCAAATGATAAAACAAAGCAAATACCTAAGCTCACACACATAACTTATTTGCAAGGCTTTCCCTGGTATAGCCATGCACTGTGAAAAGGGGACTTAATGCATCTGCGAAAAGTATATCTGTCACAATATCTGTTTTTTAGATGCACGATTTATCCGGGTTCAAACTTCCGGGGTGCCTTGACTATCTAGGTCAGCCTGCACAGTCCACGCAGGTTGACCCTGAGCTGAAACTTTTCGCTATTGGTCAATTTTCCGTATGTCAAAGGACAAGTCAACCTCAAGGTTCACTCGGTTGTTAGACAAAGTGGATTTTGTAGATCCATTAATATTTGATGACTAGCCTGGTATCATGCATTACGGAGATGCATTCAGCCCCTTTTTTTACAGAACACGGCTCAAATATATGACCAATACATCATAGAGTTCTAAGAGAAAATCATTCAAACGGTAGGCTGAAAAGCAGACGTTTTAACCTTTTTCCAATACGACAGATTTTTTAATCAACCAAATCGAAAAGACCTGCAGACGACAAATTTGAAAGCAGTACCCATGAGCGGAGATTCTCTGAAAGGAAAAAAAAACATTGTAAGAAAAGGAGAAAGTGCTTGTCACAAGCAATTTCTCCTTTTCTTGCTATGTTTTCGAAAGGTGCTCTCTGTAAGCAGAATTGTTTATTAAAGGGTAAAGATACCTTTGCTAAGCCCAGGGCACGGTGCATATCTTCAACAAAGGGGCAAAGTAGGGTGTTGCCCTATCTTCAACAAAGGTCAAAGTAGGGTGTTGCCCTATCTTCAACAAAGGTCAAAGTAGGGTGTTGCCCTATCTTCAACAAAGGTCAAAGTAGGGTGTTGCCCTATCTTCAACAAAGGTCAAAGTAGGGTGTTGCCCTATCTTCAACAAAGGTCAAAGTAGGGTGTTGCCCTATCTTCAACAAAGGTCAAAGTAGGGTGTTGCCCTATCTTCAACAAAGGTCAAAGTAGGGTGTTGCCCTATCTTCAACAAAGGTCAAAGTAGGGTGTTGCCCAGAGTTGTTAGTCTGAGCCAGGTTACGAGTCTTAACACTTTACGACTTAGACACGTAGGACCCCCCCCCCCCTCCACACACACACAGAGAGGTTTTTTTTTTCTGAAATATAACCTACAGAAACGAAGAAATGTCTTTAAAAAAGATAAACGTCGTAAGGGGACACTGGATCATGAACATCGAAACTCTTCTGTGGCTCAATATGAAGTAAAATAATGAAAATTAATTTCGCGAGAAATTGCCTTTTTTCCTCACCGTTTTTCATTTTGTTGAAAAGGAAAAAAATCTAAATAGAACAAAAAAAGGACCATTCTCTATTTCATTGTACATTAATTTGTTATTATATGAATCAAAGGGGTATTGGTTAGCAGTTGCAACGCTTGTAAATAGTGATTCACAAATGTGCGAGCAAATATGCCAACAGGGGCCCGCAGAATAACATGTCCATATTTTTTACCAGTTGCAAATTACCATCTTTTCATTCTCTATCAGTACCAAGAATTATGTCAAAAGCTGGCGCACTCAACTACGCCGAAAAATCGTGTGATCGAGGTGATATTCTTAACTACGTGACTTAATGTTACACTCATCCACATTGAAAAAGTTTGCAGACACCAAATTCATTGTTGCTCAAAATGATGGAAATTGCACGTCAAAATGTAGAAAACATTATGGGAAAAAGGAGTGAAAGCTGGTAACCCGCACTTTCTCCTTTTCTTACAGTGTTTTCTACCCCTATGAAAGATAAAATCTCATCACTTAGATATCATCTCATTTGTCGTCTGCAAATGCTTTCGATTTGGACGTGTTTAAAATTTTGTGGACTGGTAAAGGTTTACCCTTTACCGCACAATGATGCCTTTTAACGACCCTGGGAAAGAAGCATTTTGAAAACATTGTGGGAAAAGGAGAATATGCTGGTAACCAGCATTTTCTCCTTTTCCCACAATGTTTTCTACTCTATCAAAGAAAAAAAAATGCATCATTTGAGCCACATTGACATTGTCGTCTGCAAATGCTTTCAATTTGGACTAATTTAAAATTGTGTGGCCCGGTAAAGGGTAACCCTTAGACTGCTAAGCGCGACTCAATGACCTTTTGTGTACAGTGTAGATCAAGATCAGACTGCACAGAACACGGATCTACACTCTCTGTCAAGAAGTAATTTTTCCTCCCCAAACTGCCTTTGAAATAGCAAAATCTGGATATTTACTATAGACTTGAAAGTTTCATTTCACTTATTTAGTCGTTTAAAGGTTAAAGAGGGGAAAAAACAATAGAGTGTTTATAAATAGAACAGGAAGAAAACTGCCATTTTGAAATAATAATGTGTAAAATATGAGACAGTCAATTTTATCTCCCTATCTCAATAGAATGAGCAACTATGTATGGCAGAGCAGGAAAAGAGAATTGTTTAACTCTTTACCACATGACAATATTTTAGACTTGTCCAAATCAAAAAAAAAAAAAAAAAATACAGACGACAATTTCAATGTGGCTCAAACGGTGCAATATTTCTATGATAGGGCAGAAAACATTCTGGGAAAAGGAGAAAATGCTGGTTACTAGCATTTTCTTCTTTTCCCACAATGTCTTCAAAAAGTTTCTTCTCCAGGGTCGTTAAAAGTCGGCACTGCGCAGTAAAGGCTTAACTCTTTAGCAAACGTCAAAATTTTGGATTCGACCAAATTGAAAGTATTTGCAGACGACAAATAAAATGTAGCTCAAGGATCACTTCTGTTCTTGATAGGGTAGAGGATATTGTGAGAAAATGAGGAAGTATTGCTTAACAGCATTTCTCCTTCTCACACAATGTTTTCAGATGCCTTCCTTATCAGGGTCATCAAAACTCGTGATTGTGTAGTAAGAGTGTTAACTCTTAACCAAACGACAACATTTTAGACTTGTCCGGATTGAAAGCATTTGCTGGCGACAAATAAAATATGATTCAAAACTTTTTTTTTTGTTTTTTGTTAATGAGTAGAAAACATTGTGGAAAAAAGGAGAAAATGCTGGTTACCAGCATTTTCTCCTTTTTCCACATTGTTTTCCAAAGATTTCTTCATCGGGATCGTTAAAACATTTAAAACAACGGACTGTTTAGGAAAAGGTCAACTATAATTCGCCAACAATAACCGTACACATGGGAAGACATGATATGATCTACAGCAGAAAGATCAGAACAATGCGTTGAATTTATCTCAGTAGATATTACCAGTTTATGACCAGGCTGCCATATGCAGACAACTGCTCTCGTCCTAACACTAATGCTGTTGCGCGCAACCCAAGGGACTTTTGCGGACAGTGTAGATCAAGATCAGACTGCACAGAACGTGCAGTCTGATCTTGGATCTACACTGTCCGATAGGGAGATGTCTATTCACCCCAAAAATACTTTTGAGTTACCGAAATTCAGGGTTTCCCTATTGGCTTGAAAGTTTCATTTCACTTATTAAGGAAGGAGGTTGAGGGTTCACTATTTTTCTACCAAATAAATAAGTTACACTTTTCAGTGGCTACATATACAGTTCCGCTGCAAAATGTGGAGATATTTCGGTCATAATCTAAAATAAAAGAAGTGGACGGTGTAGATCAGAGATCAGACTGCGCGTTTTGTGTAGTCTGATCTTGATCTACACTGTGAACAAAAGATTCTTGTATCGTCTGCGGTAAGGAAAGGGTAAAAGTCCCACACCCTCTTCATTTTATCCCCATTTTCTTTACGAGGGAAATGAATCATCAAGATTAAGTAAAAACAAGAAATATCTTTAAAAAAAAATATACGGCGTAAATTTGCCGGCAAAAAGGCAGGGACTCTTAAAATAAACATGCCGACAATTTTGACCAATCAAAAATTTCCATTCATTCATTTGTTATCAGTATCAAAAAGTAGGTCAAAAGCCAGCGCATTAAGTTTCGCCGAAAAATCGAAGAAAAGAATTAGTTGCAACCTTCTGAGGGGCATTTTCTCCAAGTTGTAAGAAAGCCCACGGCACAAAATGGAAGAGGAGGCGGAGAAACGCGCGCGCACAGTAGGAAGTGAAAGTAACAAAATATAAAATCTGGGTCTGTATTCACCAACCATTCTTAAGAATGTTCTTAACCTTATTCTCCAGAATTTTCTATATTTGAAAGTAACATAACTTCTGATTGGCTAAACCATTTGGTTTAGTCAATCTGAACTTGTGCGAACAACTTGTTAAGAAAAACTCCAGGATGGCAAAGATAGGTGTACTTGTTGCCGCCATATAATTGAAAAAAAGCAACCCTGAAAAAATAGTGTAAGCGGCAATAAACACTAACCCCCTCCTCCCCCCCCCCCCCCCCCCCCCCCCAAAAAAAAAAACAATCTTAACACTATACACAGATCAAGAAGTAAAAAGAAAGTAAGGCTTATAGATTTCATAGAACTTGCACGTACATATTTTGTATTAGAAATCTATAAAACGACTCACCTCATGGGCAAACAAACTCCACACAGTAAGTAGGAAAACCAATGACATATACAGTATTTTCTACAACATCAACTGGACACGGATGTAATATCTAAACCTTTCTTTGTATCTCACCCTGGCAGCTACACGAGGAAGTTTGTTCTGTTTATTGAATGTGAGAAATTCTGTGCATGTCTGAATATCATACATGATTGTTTCCTGTCATATTTAACCCTTATCCCGCTACATAAGTCAAATGAAACTTTGAAGCCAATAGTAAAAAAACCAGAATAATACTATTTCAAACTTATTTTTAGGAGAAAAATGTATTCTTATCGGACAGTGCAGATTCAAGATCAGACTGCACGTTCTGTGCAGTCTGATCTTGATCTACACTGTCCGCAAAAGGTCAGTGAGTCACGCTAAGCAGCCCAAGGTTTCGTAATACAGGCTTCCTCAATATTGCGCTATCATATCCGCTCTGTACATGTGTAGATATTGACGAGGAAAAGTTTATCGAATTTTGATATCATGCAATGCGAGTGCGAGGGGAGAAAACTGTTATAGAGAGTAGCTGGTCAACTGTGGGGTGAAGGATAACATGGAGAAATGGGAGGGGAGACAGACAGGCAGACAGGCAGACGGACAGACAGACTGACAGACAGACTAACTGACTGACTGACTGACTGACTGACAGACAGACAGACAGACAGACAGACAGACAAGGGAGAGAGATTATTTTATCTAATAAATATCTTCTTCACGAAAATTTGCAACTCTTAACGGTCACCGCCACTGTAATTTCAAAATCAACCATAGTTTTCCCTTGACGCCGTCTGCAATAATTAATTAGCCCTTCATTGGTTCCGCAAGGACAGTTTGCGGAGCATTTGACCAGTGAATATGACATTTAACGAATCGCTTAAACAAAAGTATTTTCCTGGTCTAAATTTAGAAACAAAATCTCGTATTTGTCTTCACAAACTCAATGTTGGTGAGTTTAACGATGAAACAGTCGTTTTGATTGTTTTAACAGACACTTTTTTTAGCTCATGAATATTGCCAAAAACAAGGAATAAAGCGTATACTGAGAAATTTAAAGGGGGACGCTCGATGGATTTGATTATTTCTAGCAAACTACAAAATTTCCACAATGTTTTCAACTGCTTTCTTTCTAAGAATCAGTAAAACTCCGGAATGTTCGCTAAACAGCGAATTATACATGAAAGTGCAAATCTGATATCAGACAAGATAAAAAAAAAAGATTATCACTCTCTACCAATTATCATAACTCTTTTTGGATTGCATAATAAATTTATCTGAGCTGACCGGAGTCGAAACTTTTTGCCGTGGATAAATTTTCTACATGTCAAAGGACGGTTCTACCTCAAGATTCATTTGGTTGTTGGACAAAATAAATTTTAACCCTTTCAGCGCCACAAGCGAAAACTGGGACTTTCGTTGACGGCACAGATCAAGATCAGACTGCACAGAACGTGCAGTCTGATCTTTGATCTGTACCGTCCGCTTAATTAGTCAAGCCCCTACGATAAAAAAAATCTTTCTGGGTATCTGTGGATTGCATTTACAGGCACCGGAAGAAGTCGAGTTTATTTATTTGGCGCCGAAAGAGTTAACCCTTTACCACACAATCCCGACTTTTAACGACCCTAAAAAAGAAGCCTTTTGAAAACATTGTGGGAAAAGGAGAAAATGCTGGTAACCAGCATTTTCTCCTTTTCCCACAATGTTTTCTACCCTTTCCAAAACAAATTTCAACGTTCTAGTCACATTTATTTTGTCGTCTGCAAATGCTTTGAATTTGGGCCTAAAATTTTGTCGTTTGGTAAAGAGTTAAGGATTCATAATTACGTGATGATTTGCCTGGTATAGAACGTCATGGAGATGCTTTAACCCTCTTTTTGTCTGAGCATGGTTCAAATATAATTGAGCCGCTCGCTGGCAAAAGGGGGCTCAATGCATCTCCGCAATGCATGATATTAAGCAAGCCATCATATAATTATGGATTCATAAAAAAACCTTTTGTATAATAATTGACTAGATCAAGAGGTCCTTTGACTTGCAGAAAATTGACCAATAGCAATAAGTTTCAGTTCAGTTCAGCCTGCGAGGACTGCACAAGCTAACATGGGTCGATACTTTTTGCAGATGCATTAAGCCTGCTTTTCACAGATCATGGCGCAATTATAGTTATTTGGTTCAGTGTCCAGAGAACTGTTTCCGTTAACCCGTTGCCAGATGACAGACTTTGAAACTTGTCCAGTTGGTAAGCATTTGCAGACGACAAATTAAATGTGCGTTTAGTAATTGGTTTTGTCTATGAAATTGCTCAAAACAACGTAACAAAAGGGAAAAATCCTGGATATTAGCATCTTTCTCCTTTTCCCACAACGATTTTAAAAAACTTACTCCCCGGGGGCGTTAAAACACAGACACAGCACGATCACAAAAGCTCACCTTGAGCACTTTGTGCTCAGGTGAACTAAATCAAAGCGCTGAAGGCCTGGGCATCAGAACGGGCGAAGAGGTAGGAAGATGAGGCCCAGAAGCTCAAAATTGCTATCACATTAAAATTTGGTATAGGCTTAAAAACTGCTATCACATTTGTACAGACTACAAAATATCTACATGTCTTACACTGACAGACTGTGGAGTTGACAATAGAATGGAAACAAGAGGGCCATGATGGCCCTGTATCGCTCCACTGGCTTATAAATATAAACCATGAAGAAAAGTCTTCACTATATAGGCCCTTATAAAACTTTGACCCCAGGACTACAGTCGGACTAAATGGGGAATATGTGTATTAGAAGAATAACATGCCAAATTTGGGAGTTTTTGGCCTTATGGCTAGTAACAAGATGGTTTCTGAACTTTTCACTCCATAAACCCATGTAAAACTTGTGACCCCTGGTGCAGGGCCAAACTTGATCCTAGGGTTGTAACTTGGGCCCTCTTTGTAATTGTCCACTAGATAATGCTATAATTATGCAAAATTTGGTAGCCTAAGCCTTATGGCTATGTACACCAAGATTTAAAAGTTTTCCATATGTAAGCCTGTAAGCCCATGTAAATCTTATGAACCTCCCCCCCCCCCCAAGCATGAGGGCCAAATTGACCCCAGGACTATACTTTGGGCACTTTTGGTAGACCCCAACTAGATCAAGCTAAATGCAAAATTTGGTAGCTCTAGGCCTTATGGCTAGGTACGGGAAGATTTTTAAAGTTTTCTCTATATAAGCCTATGTAAAACTTGTGACCCCTGGGGCAGAGCCAATTTTGACCCCAGGGCTATAATTTCAAGATACATGATAGAGGTCTACAACATAAAGCTACATGCCAAATTTGGTAGCCCTATGCCTTATGGTTTCAGACAAGAAGATTTTTAAAGTTTTCTCTATATAAGCCTTTGTAAAACTTGTGACCCCTGGGGCAGAGCCAATTTTGACCCCAGGGCTATAATTTCAAGAAACATGATAGAGATCTACTACATAAAGCTACATGCCAAATTTGGTAGCCCTATGCCTTATGGTTTCAGACAAGAAGATTTTTAAAGATTTCCAATATTTTTCAGTTTTGTTGCCATGGCAACCAGAGTTTTTGAAGGAATCAAATTCTTTCAAGAAATTCTGAAGAGGACCATGGCAGGATCATTTCTGTGAAGTTTCATGAAAATTGGATGGGTAGTTTCAGAGAAGAAGATGTTTGAAATAAAAGTTAACGCACGGACGGACGGACGCACGCACGCACGCACGGACGGACGCACGACGGACACCTGGCCATGACATAAGCCCGCTGGCCTTTGGCCAGTGGAGCTAAAAACAAAAATTTGTAAAGGCCAATATAATGAGTATTTTTGTATAGCCTTGGCCTCGTGGTCTTTATGGATTGAAAGGAGATAATTTTCAAAGGATTTTCTGTTTCCTATTTTCTTTCTTTACGTTGCTTTGGCAACAAATCAAAATGGTAACAAACCAAAATGAGCAGCGTGCAAAAAATTGCTGATAGAGGACACAGCCAGAGAACATTTCTGGAAAGTGCAAAAAATCCACAATGGCCATGCAATGAACCATAGTTTTCTTTCATTTTACTATACTCAGTCTATAAGTTGAAATACGAGTAGTAACCATGTCCTTTGAGCAATGACAAGGAAAAACACAAAGTCTTTAAAGGCTAATATTACAGAGCACGATTTGGTGTTTGAGAAGGCAACCTTTTAGGTATTTCTTTTTATTTTTGCATTTTGGTTTCTATGGCAACAAATAAAAAAGACGTCTGCATTCGGGCGCCAATGCTCGGCAACAGTTGTGTTAGGTAACAAGAGCACCATATGCGGCTGCCAACGCTCGGCTGCAGTTGCTTGATTTTAGTGAATACACTAAGTTGAAAAGGGGGCATAACTTGATAGTTATTTACCCTTATTGTTTGTTTCCCTTTTGATAGTTAACAACTTGTCCAAGTTTTAAGTAAACATTTTCAGTAATAACAAAGATATTGTAAAATATCAAAGATTTTGCATGACGACGATACAGACGACGAAGATGATGACACTAGGGCTACGAAAATACCATACCTCTAAAAACAGCTGAGCTAAAACTTCTTATTTGAAAAAAATAGGGCATAACTAATTACTTTGCCAAAAATATTTTTGTGGTTACCTGCCTCTGTTGTACTGATATAAATTCCCCTTTTTAATAGTTAACACAAAGTCCAAGTTTGAAGTAAGTATCTTCATTAATGACAGATATGATAAAATGTCAAAGGTTCTGAAAATTCAAAGTAATAAAAAAGGACGTAACTGTATAAAAAATATTTTGATGGTTACCCGACCCTGTTATATGGGTACCCCTTTTGACAGTAAATAACTTGTCCAAGTTTGAAGTAAATATCTTCAGGAACAGAGATTATTATAAAATATTAAAGTTTTTGCACGACGACAATGATGCACAGGCTTTGACAATAGCATGACGCTTTCTTCGTAAACAGATGAGCTAAAAACTACCTCTTGAATAAAATCATATGGATGATACAAGACTACTCAACGAACATTTCTATAAAAGTTTTGTCAAAATATCTGCTGTAAATGCCACTGTTCAGCTTTCCCCATTGAAAGTCTATGGAATCTCTAAGTTGCCATGATCAACTAAGTTTGAATGCCGATTTTCATAAACAATAGGACTGTTGGACCTATAGCTCTCATCTGAGTAAAGTCATGTAGGATTGATAAATTTGAAGAGCTCCTGGTTGTGATTATGGAAAACAAAAATGAGCCATGCTCTGGAAAAAGGGGGTTTAATGCATCTCCGTGATCAATGATTCCAAACGAGCCATCATTTATTAATGGATCCATAAAATCCATTTTGTGGAGCAACCGACTGAATCATGAGGTACACTGGTCCTCTGACATGCAGAAAATTTGCCAAAAGCAAAACGTTTCGACCCAGGTCAGCCTAAATACCTATGGAGATCAAGATCAGATTTCACTGAATGTCAAATCCATTGCTATGGATCGAAATGGTTATGGACCGAGATGTCAAATCTGGACAACTCTGACAGGAAGAAATAAGGCATACATACCAATCAAATACATAGTTATAACTTCAGACACGAGGTGCACAGTAATTTTACGAAAATTGAAATCTTACCGAGGTTTTGAGACACCTTTTTCAGAGAAAGAGCACACCGTCTGCGCAAAATAGGCTATCATTATTTGTCAGTTTTTTACATGGTGTCTAGAAAAAGGACAAACGAACGATCCCGATTAGTGCTCGGCAACAGCACGCGTCATAACTCGGTTGATTGCGTACCTATACATCTAAACATTTGATCTACGATCACCCGAGGTCTGCCAATTGTTTCCTTCACTGTTAAGCGCACGAATTTGCAGTTATGAATAAGCTCATCAGGGCCCAAAAGTCACAGTCAACATTTTCGAACGATTAACAACGCACATCTTGTGAAATCAAACCTTACTGTGATGTTCAAATCGAAATAAATGTATTCTTATTATTAAAAGGGTCGTTTCTTTCAGCGTAATGAGATGGATTGCAAGCGGTACTTTTCACTTTTACTCAGTTTTTTTCCGTAAATGTTTGGATGGGGATGAACTTTTGCTATACGATTCCTATGGCCTTGGACTTGGCAAGCCAAGCCCAGGCCAAAAACCAAGTTATTTAAACCTTTAGGCTGCTAAGCGCGACTTACTCAACTTTTGCGGACAATGTAGATCAAGATCAGACAGCACATTCTGATCTTGTCCGAAAAAGAGATATTTTTCCGCAAAAAAAAAGTTTGAAATAATATTACTCTGGTTTTTTCACTGTTAGCTTGAAAGTTGAATTGAACTTATTTAGCAGGATTTGTGTTAAGTAGAGTGTTTGTTTGTATGTATTTGAGTTTACCGCCATTTTAACAGCTCAGGTCATATCATGGCGGTCGTTGACGCACCCATGTGTTTGCTGGCTTTCTCACACCAGTACTGACACAACTTTCTTTCCAAAGCCACTGTCTACTTTTCTCACATGCATCAGAGTGAGGGGCAAAAAATCGCCAGAAAGAAAGTTTGCCTCAACCGGGTGTTGAACTCGCAACCACCGGGTCACGAGTCAAATACACTAACCACTGAGATACGCGGGCGGGCTTAGGAGAGAGGTGTTTGTAAGTTTTCGGATATACGTTCGAACAAACTTTATACTTTGACATATACTTCTTCAGATAGTGATAACATCTTAGGCTAATCTCTCTTGAAACCGTTTTCAAATGACGTAATGCGGCTCGAATGATGAGAGATATGTCATTAAAAGAATAAAAAAGAATGTGGTAAAAAAAAGAAAATGCTAGTTGTAGGCTTTTTCCACATTTTCAGATATGTTTTCAAAAACTGTCTATTTCAGTCGGGCGAGTCAGAGTTGGCAGAAAACTTAACCTGCTAAATAAATGAAATGAAACTTTCAAGCCCGTGGTAGAAATCCAAATTTTGCTATTTCACAGGTAATTTTTTTCCGTAAAATATCTCCTTATCGGAATGTGTAGATCCAAGATCAGACTGCACTGTCTGTGCAGTCTGATCTTGATCTACACTGTCCGTAAGAGGTCCTAGAGTCGGGCTTGATCTACATTGTCCGTAAAAGGTCCTAGAGTCGGGCTTAGCAGCCTAGGGCCTTAAAGAAGGTAAACAGTTGCCAAGTCGCTTTCTGTTTTTGTTCCCCTGGTTATAAAATTCATTTTTTCTGCCTGCGACTAACACATGGATCGACCGTGCAATAAAAGATTGTCATCTTCACAATAACTTCAATATTTTTAAAAGGTATGATTTAAAAATGAAAATCCATTTTTAGACATGCATTGTTTACCGAACAGTTGGTTGCTAATGTGCCTTTAATGTCGTTCGAAAAAACAAAAAACACGGGATTTTTTGGTGAAGAGTAAACAGTTAAAGTCAACAAGGAGAAGAGAATGTCTCAAGACGTATATCAAGTAGATAGGACTCATTCTTATATACTGTATATAAAAACATTCAACTTGAACGAATAAATATTTGTCATGGCGTGATTTTAAATTTGACAGGTGATTCACCTCAATTTCTTTGATTCTATGACCTCTCTTTTATTTGAACGGGGCTCTGGCAAAAGGGAGTTAAATGCATATGCGCGATGCATTATACCAAGCAAGACATCTCATAAACGTAGATCTATAAAATCCGTTTTGTCTAACAACCGTTGACTGAATCATCAAGTAGAATGGTCCTCTGTGACGTAAGCAATTGAGCAATAGCAAAAAGTTTCGACACAGGTCAGCCTGCGCGGATTGCGCAGGCTGACCTGTGTCGATACTTTTTGCAGATGCATTAAACCCCCTTTTAACAGAGCATGACTCAATTATTAAAAAAAATAAATAAATAAATAAATAAAAAATAAACATACTTTTTTTTATTACAAGGGATGTAAAACCATACATGTCTTTTAACTTTTCACAAAAAGGCCACATCTTACAGACAAGTTCAAATCGAAAGCATTTGAAAACAACTAATAAAACAAACGACTTAAAAATCGAAATTTGTCGTTGGAAGGGTAGAAAACATTGTCAGAAAAGGAGAAAATGCTGGTCAGTAGCATTTTCTCTTTTTTTTCCCCACAATGTTTTCAAAAGTATTCTTAACAAACGTCGTTTAAACTCGGGACTGTTTGGTAATCGGGTTAAGTGAAATAGAAGATCTTTTTTTTTTTAATTCGACGAACTAAAAAAGCCTTGAAGACGTGGCTGCGTGGCTCAGTGGTAGAGTGTGGGACTCGTGACGTGGCGGCCCGGGTTCGAGCCCCACCTGATCCGCTGGGTTTTTCGTGGGTGTGTCCTTGGTCAAGACACTTCAGAGCCCTAGCCTAGTGCTGGTAAAACCCATGAAATACATGAATATGTGAGCTGTCGCCGTGTTATGACTGAAATAATGTTGAAAGCGGCGTAAAACACCATTCAATCAATCTACTTTAAGACGTATCAGCTTTCCGATTCTGTCATTATAATCAGCTCATGTCAACTTTAGGCACAACTTGTTAATCAACATTTTATCATTTTTTTCTCACAATATTTTCAAAATGTGTCCTTTTTTATAGACGTAAATACAGGGGATTGAATAGTGAGGGGTTTTCCACGTGGTCACGGAACAGCTCTGGTGGTAAAGATGTGGTCAGCTTCTATTTTAATCAGTTATTGATGTTTTTAAGAAAGGAAAGACCAATAGACAAATCGAGGTAAATGAAAAAGGCAGGAAAAGCAAGAAGAGAAGAAAGGGGGAAGAAAGAACATTGATCAACCGACCCATCCATCCCTCGGTCTTTCTATCCATCCATCCATCCATCCATCCATCGGGTCACCCAGTTACCCAGACACAACAACCCCCTCCTTCTATCCATCAATTAATTACATTTCTCTCTCCGCGATCTATCTATCGATCGATCCTGACCGATCCATCCATCCATCCATCCATCGGGTCACCCAGACACAACAATCCCCTCCTTCTGTCCATCCCTTCATGCCTTCCTCTCCCCGCGATTTATCCATCGATCGATCCTGACCGATGCACCTATCCACCAATCTATCAAGAATTTATCTCCAATTTCACAGGCAAATGAAGTTGTCCTTTCAATCTGTCGACCAATTAGTCAATTGAGATAATCTATAAACCTTTACCCGACAACAAAGTTTTAGACTTGTCCATTTTCAAAGCATCTGTAGACGAGAAATAAGATATGGACCATGCTCGGACAAAAGGGGGTTTAATGTATCTCCGTGATGCACTGTGCGGAGCAAGTCATCACATAACAATGAATCCATAAAATTCATTTTGCCAAACAGCCAGCTAAATCCTGAGGTAGAATGGTCATTATGGTCCTTTGACATGCAGAAAATTTACCCGCAGCAAACAAAAACTTTAGACTCAGATCAGCCGCGCGGACTGTGCAGGCTGACCTGGGCCGATATTTTTTGCAGATGCATTAAAACCTCTTTTCACGAAGTACGACTTATTGCTCCAATGATAGGATTCATCTATGAATGGAAAGAAGAAAATGCTGGTCTCTAGCAGTTTCTCCATTTTCTACAACGTTTTCAAAAGCTTTCCCCCTTTGGGGTCATGGCAAAACCTGTTCAGTGGCTAATATACAGGACATGAGATAAGGAGGATCGTTGGTTCGATTCCAAGCTATTTTTCGGCGTAGCTGAAAGTGCTGGCTTTTGACCTACTTCTTTGGGACTGATAAAGAATGAATAGAAAGTAATTTGCGATTGGTCAAAAATGTGCACATGTTAATTCGGCGGGCCCCTGCTTGCATATTTCTAACACATTTATGAAACCACTATTAACAAGCGGTGCTACCGCTAATGGATACCCCGGGGCATTAATTCATACCGTAGCAAAACAATGTAGTAGGGAATGATTCTTTTCTTGTGCTCTTTTGAAATTTAATATTTTCATAAGCGTTACCCAATTATCCATTATTACTTTTCAACGAAATGTGATGAAAAAGAGCAGTTACTCGTGACGTTACTTTTCATTTACTTCATAATGAGCCACAAGAGTTTCAATATTCATATTCCAATATCTCTTACGCCGTCTATCTTTTTTACAGATATTTCTTGTTTCCCCAAGGATTGTTGATAGTCATTGCGACAGGAGTCACTCCTCTCTCATCGCTGAATATTGTTTCGACGACCTATGTTTATTTATTTGTGTGGTATTTTACGCCATTTTCAACATTTTTTCAGTCATATAGTGGCGGCTAGTGCACCTATCCATGCACTGTTTGATTTTCATTTACCAGTACCTGCACAATATTCTTCTCAAACCACAGGCTGCTTTCCCACATAACCATCGTCCAAACAATGATAAACCGTGAGAGAGTAAGGATTCCTGTCACAATGACTATCATCAATTCTTGGAAAGAAATTGGCCGAGCTGGGGATTTGAACCATCGACCTCCTGGTCTCACGTCCTGTACGCTACCGACAGAGCTACCGGGCTCGGCACGACGACCTTCAGGTGGGTAAAAAGCCAATAGCTTTGATAGAGTGTTGTATGAAGAATTGGTTTAAAAAAAAAAATCAAGAAAACACGGATAGGTGCACTGGCCGCCAAGATATGACTGAAACAATATTGAAAACGCCTTTAAAAATTATACAATTAAACAAGAAATGAGTAAATCCCCTGGATCGTTAGTTTGGTGAACGGTCAGTATTCTAGCATTGGAAACATTGTGGAAAAGGAGAAAATGCCGGTGACCAACATTTTCTCCTCTTCCCATAATGTTTTCAATAGCCTTATTACCTAAAGGTCGTAAGTTTTGCATAGGGTTAACCCTTAGACTGCTAAGCACGACTTAAGGACCTTTTGTGGACAGTGTAGATCGAGATCAGACTGCACATAATGTGCAGTCTGATCTTTGATCTACACTATCCGATAAGGATATATTTTCACCCCAAAGTCATTTTCAAATGACTCGTCCCTTTGGTCAGTATATACCATGAACTGGTCCCCGTTGTAAATATAAATATTACAACTGGCACAGGCTATTGTGTTGATGCTTTTCATTGGCTACAGGAATATCATTGAATAGCCAATCGGAGCATCTTTCACATTTCCAGTTCGGGAGTATACCTAACATAGCGATTTTTTTGCACAATTTGAAATAATCGAAACAAAATGAATACTAGCAGAAATTCACTTTAAAAGGTGATACCATATATACAATCACTTATTTGTGAGGTCAAAATTATCGGAAATTCTACTGCACAAGAACAGAGAGTGACCTCCCCTTAATCTCGCGATATCGCTGTTCTAAAAATAGACGGGCAGTATTCTGCCCGTTTTCAGTAGCCTATACCGTTCCCTATACCCTTGCTTTATCAGGGGAGGTAACCAATCTATATATACTGTACTTTACCAGTTTATCGGTTCATTGGTCCCAGTATTTTCCCTCCAGTTTGGTCACATGACTTTTAAATATTCTTTTTCCCGCTTCAATCTTCAAACTGTTTACTTGGTAAAGATTTGATCAGATTCTTAGAACTGATTTCTTGGGACAAAGGAAGCAATTTCTTGTAAGTTGCCTTTCTGAATTCCTTTCTTCATGATTGCCAGTGTTACCTCTTTCATGATGATTTTGGAAGTCTTTTTAGTTGTCTGATCAGTTTACCCTTTTGGTTATTTACATCCCAGTCTGATCCAGAGCCTTATCTTAATTAAGCTTGAACATGTAAAGCAGTTACCTTTTAACAACCCTCTTACCTTTCTCTAGCTTGCACATCTTTTTGTTAATCTTTCAGCCAACAAGACAGCACAGAGAGAAAGGTCTTTTTATGTGTAGAGTCTGTGGGAACACTTTAATTCCTCAAACTGGTGAGTGTATTTTGTAGATGCCCATTTGTAATGTTTCTATTATAGTTTGATATGTTGGACTGTATTTCATATGCTTATTACAAATATTTGAGCCACGCTCTGGCAAAAGGGGTCTTAACACATCTCCGTGATCCATGATACCAATCAAGCCATCACATAATTAAGGATTCATAATAGCCACTTTTTTTAACAACCGACTCAATCACGAGGTAGGCTGGTCCTTGGGAATACATAAAATTGACCGATAGCGAAAGGTGTCGGCCCAGGTCAGCCTGCGCAGACTGCGCAGGCTGTTCTGAATCGATACGTTTCGCAGATGCATTAAGCCCCCTTTTCACAGAGCATGACTCATTTCTTTAGATGTTATTATAGTAAAAATATTGTTTAAAACATGTTAAAGCCAAACCAAGTGTATGGTATATTGTTTAAACTATTCTCAGTATTTCTTATTGTCAAGCTATAGAATTGTACATTTTCGTGTATTGTTACTTAGTACCTTTTATATGTAATTTCAGGGTGCTGAAATTGCCCTTCATAGACTAAGAAAGCCAAGAGAATAAAGCTGCTGTTATTTTGATTACACCAGACTTGTTTCTTATCTTTCATCCCATAAAAAAAGAACCCACTGTTACAACCACTTTTGTAATAAAACGGCTTATTACAAAAAGCCGTTTTATTACAAAAGTGGTTCTAACAACCCACTAACTCAAGGTCCACGCAGAGCTATATAGAAGAACCTTGTACACTTGGGTTTTACTATCGTCTTGAAAGTTTCATTTCACTTACATAGCAGGTTAAGGGTTGATAGACTGGAGTTTTTACGTCCATATCGTTTTATCAGAGAAATAAATTGCCCCAATTTATGACTCCAACAAGCGTAATTAGTAACAAGCATAAAAAATCATTATGTTTTTATTGATCAGCGAAAAATGTTACGAAATGGAAAACTGGCGTGATGAATTGACCGAATTAACCCATTTACTCTTTATTATACGAAAGAAAAAAAAAGTTCAGTTGATTGATTGCATGGTGTTTTTTTTTTACATAATTTCAGCTATGTCGTGGCGGCCATTGCACCTATCCACCTTTTATTGCACGTTTTATTTATCAGTGAGAAATGTTGCGAGATTTTAAACTAGCGTATTGAAATGATTGAATTAATCTATTCACCCCCTACTATACGAAAAAAAAAAGAGTTCAGTTGACTGATTCAGGGCTCCAGATAGAGGGAGATTTTGATTTCAAAATTGAAAATATCAGTCACTCTCCACTAAACCCTATGTTATGGGTACTCATTACGATTCTAATGAGTAACCACAACGTAGGGTTTGAGAGAGAAATAATGGATTTAGAATACAATCACATCACTCTCTCTTATCGGGAGGTCTGTTGATTGCATGGTGTTTAACGCCGTTTTCAACATAATTTCAAAATGAACTCTTAATTTGAAAATCACGTTTTTGATTGATGGATCTCAGAACTCAGAACATTTATTTTTGTAGTTAGGCCTCCGGCCCATATTACATAGCATGCAGTTCATAAATATTTCCC
Organism: Tridacna gigas; assembly: GCA_945859785.2. Lineage (NCBI taxonomy): Eukaryota > Metazoa > Mollusca > Bivalvia > Cardiida > Cardiidae > Tridacna > Tridacna gigas. The sequence continues at coordinate 32,074,092 of OX244043.2, read as the reverse complement.
CTGTTTTCGCCCAATGCAAAACTCGATTTTTTTTAAACAACAACGGTCATACACACGCACGTACACACACAAACATATAATATAAATTTGACAATTCCTACATCAAGCATCCAATTTGTCCAGGAGCTATGGATCGTGGCTTTGGCTAATGGCTGAAATTTTTCATTGAGTAAATTTAGTAGTTTAAAGATACATCTACACTCGTTTTCAGCCAGGTTCTTTTTACCCGTTTTGTCTTTATTTTATGAAACTATAATCATTCTTGTACCTTCATACCAAATGCTTCCCCTGACGGCTGTCAGGTTGCACAGATTACGATGGATAGAAAATGCATTTCATTTTCTGGAGGCCTTGAAAGAAATTACTGTTGTCGTTTCCGGTTTTAAATGAGGACAAATCCCTTAAAGAGTTTCTTAATCCCTACACCATATATATTGGTAATTTATCTATGTTTACACAGCTGACCAAATTCTGAGCCATTTTACACACGTTCAAGTTTTAACAGCGGTTTTTCTCTCTGGCTGTAAGGATGTATCTTTAAAGGTGAAAATACCAAGCAGGTCTATAGCTTGTTTTGGAAGAGTGCACATTGCACAGGAAGTTAAACATCTTTAAACAGTTTTTTCCTGGAAGACCTCTTCGCTTTATGTATCTGAGCCATGCTCTGTGAAAAGGGGGCTTAAGTCATCTGCAAAAAGTTTCGGCCCATGTAAGCCTGCGCAGTCCGCGCAGGCTGACCTGGGCCGAAACCTTTTGCTATTGGTCAATTTTCTGCATGTCCAAGGACCAGTTTACCTCTGGATTCAGTCGGTTGTTAGACAAAATAGACTTTATGGGCCCATGATCATGCGATGACTTGCTTGGTATCATGCATCGTGCAGATGCATTAAGCCCCTTTTGCCGGAACATGGTTCAATTCTTTATCTCTCTCTCTCTCTCTCTCTCTCTCTCTCTTTTAACTCTTTCAGTACCAGATATATATAACGTTTACGTCTTTACAATCCTATTAACTCAGAGAGATTTTATCTAATAGTCTTGACGTAAGAAGCGTTTTGTGAAGTCTGATCTTGAGCTATGCCGCCCGCAAAAGCCTGGTCTCGCCTCTAGCTCTGAGAGGCCTAATAACTTAGTCGACCTGCCTTTGAAGAATTAAGACCGAACAACATAAAAAAATGTGTTCACTTACTTAAACGATTCATAATTTATGGACAGAAATCAATTATTTTTTCACTGCGTACTTTTCCAGTTTCACGCAACTGCAGTTTTAAAATCGATCAGTCGCTTTGACTTAATTTGTACAATAAAAATGTAAATTTTATTGCAAGCAATTGTGCAAGGGAATGCGGCCTCATTTGCGTCGAATCTCCGTCGAAACAGCAGCGTGGAAGAGTTGGCGACGGATAACGTCATCGGCAAACATAGGCTCGAGACGAAGTGCAGTGATCTGCCAATGAATTATTCAGAAAAGGGAGGGTGGGGGATTGGGGATTGTGAGTTGCGATCGGAAGTGAATAAGTAAATTTTAAACCATACGGCAAAACTTTGAAAGTTATCAATATTAACCCCAAAGCTGCTCGGCACGACTCAATGACCTTTTGCGGACAGAGTAGATCAAGATCAGACTGCACGGAACGTGCAGTCTGATCTTGGATCTACACAGTCCGATAAGGAGATTTTTTTTCTCCCCCCCCCCCCATTTTTTTATTTATTTTTTTTTTGAAATAGCGTTATTCGTGTTTTTACTATCGGCTTGAAAGTTTCATTTAACTTATTTAGCAGGATAAGGGTTAAAAGCGTTTGCAGACGACAAATTAAATGTGACCAAAACGCTGGAATTTGTCGGACAATTTATATAATATTATGGAAAAAAGAAGCAATTCCTGGTAACAAGACACTTCTCTCTTTTTTTCATTCATTTTTTTTTCTTGTCTAAAGCCGAACCCCGGTAGCGAAGTCGATAGCGTACAAGACCTGAGAACAGGAGGTCGCTGGTTCCCAATCTCAAGCTCGGCTAATTTCTTTCCGAGGATTGATGATAGTATTTGCGACAGGATTTGTTCCTCTCTCACCGCTGATCATTATTTCGACGTCTGTGATGTCGAAAAGCAGCCAGTGGCTTGGGAAGAATGGTGTGCGAAGTACTAGTGACAGAAACAGCAGGAAAGCATGGATAGGTGCACTGACCGCCGCGATATAACTGACTGAATTATGTTGAAAACAGCATTAAACAACATACAATCAATTAATCAATCGATCGATCGAACGATCGATCAATTTCCTAAATTTTATCCTTATGATGGAGGATAGTCGCCAAGAAAGTTTATATTTAACCCCCCCCCCCCCCCCTAAAAAATAGTCAAAAATGAAGCGTGAAATCGAGAGTTGAGATTCACCAAATAAACCAATTAATCCATTTCTCATGCCAAATAATTTAGAATTTGAACATCTCCCTAGGGAGAAGACTTTTGAAATCATTGTGGAAAAAAGGAGTAAATGCTGGTAACCAGCATGTCCTTCTTTTCCTACAGTGTCTTTTGTTCTTTTAACCCTTTCCCAAACAAGCCCTGGTTTTCACGTGTCTGCAGTACAAGTCTTTTGAAAACACCGTGGGAAAAGGAGAAATTGCTCGTAACGAGCAATTTCTCCTTTTTCCACAGTGTTTTCTACTCTTTTTGAGAACTTTCTGCCATTTTCATCAAATTTAAAATTGTCGTCTGCAAACTCTTTCAATTTGGACCAGTCCAAAATCTGTCGTTTGGGAAAGGGTTAAAAAAATCGAAAAAACTTGAATCACGTTTATTTTATGGTAAACAAAAATTAATTTTTTAAAAATCGGATTAGTCTAAAATTTACTCGAAGAGGAAAGAGCTGACTCTTTTACAAACGACAAAATTGTACACGAGTCCAAATTGAAAGCCTCTGCAGACGACATATTAAACGGTGGCTCAATACGATAGAATATATGTCTTCGGAAAGGGTAGAAAACATCGTGAAAAAATGAGAAAATGTTGGTTACCAGCATGATGTTTTCTAAAGCCTTTTTCATGGTCCTGAAAACCCGGGACTGTGTGATAAAGGTCTGAAACGTTCAATACCAGGTATTCAGAGTCGTTTCTCGTACACACACAATTAGCTACCAGCATTTTCTCCTTTTTCGACGATGTTTTCAAAGCCTTAAAATTCCATGATCCTTAACCCTTTACCAAACGACAAAATTTTAGACTGGTCCAAACTGAAAGCATTTGCAGACGACATTATAAATGTTACCCAAAAATGGAAGTGTGTTTTGGGAAGGGCAGAAAACATTGTGGGAAAAAGGAGAAAATGCTGGTTACCAGCATTTTCTCCTTTTCCCACAACGTTTTCAAAAGGCTTCTTTTCCTAGGGCGTTAAAAGGCGGCATTGTGCAGTAAAGGGTTAAAACTCTAGATTATGGGATTATGGGTTAAGAAGCTGCCAACCAAATTCATAAGAGTCGTTTATAGTACACTAACAAGATCTAAGAGAAAATCCGTTGCGCATCGAAATCACCCAATACACATCGATCGATAGATCGATACTTAAAACTAATTCCTATGATAATAACAGACATTGTAATGTGTTTACTCTGTCTTTTTCTTTAAAGGACCACGAAGCGGCCAAAAGTAAACAATGCAGGTGTTAAACTTTAGATTGCTTCGCGTGACTCAAGGACCTTTTGCGTGCAGTCTGATCTTGGATCTACACTGTCCGATATGGAGGTATTTTTTATCTCAAAAAATACCTGTGAATTAGCAAAATTAGGGGTTTTACTATCAACTAGAAAGTTTCTTTTCACTTATTTAGTAGGTTAGGGGTAAAATATATGAGCCACGCTCTGTGAAAAGGGGGCTTAATGCATCTGCGAAAAGTATCGACCAGGTCAGCCTGCGCGGTCCGGGCAGGCTGACCTGGGCCGAAACTTTTCGCTGTTGGTCAATTTTCTGTATGGTCAGGGACCAGTCTACCTCATGATTCAGCCAGCTGTTAGACAAAATGGATTGGATGGATCCATGATTACGCGATAACCTAGTTGGTATCATGGATCACGGAGATCTATTAGGCCCCCTTCTGCCAGAGCATGGCTTATATATATATATATATATATATGAGAATCATTTACATTTAATAGCATGGAAATTATTGTGAAGTTGGCAGTCTCCTATTGATCGCTGGCAGAAAAATGAATATCAAAACTAGGTCAAAAATCACCAGGTCGATTTATCTTTTTTTTTGGGGGGGGGGGGGTACTTTTTACCTAATCCTAGAGTTCATTTTTCTGCCAGCGACTCATAGTTGAAGCGACCATATAAAAAAAAAAACAGATTGTCATCTTCACAATAATTTCCATGACTTTGAAATTTTCAAATGGTATGATTTAGATTTAAATGCATGTTAATACCAGAGTTGTTTACGTTTGGACGCTACTGGGTCTTTAAAAGCAAATGGACAAATAGAGATTTGGTAATATATAGGGTTTGGAACTCTAGAATCATTGGTTTGATTCCAAACTCGGCCATATTCTTTCAAAAAATTGATGATAACCATTGCATCAGAATTCATTCCTCTCTCACCGCTGAGCATTGTTTCTACGGTAAACATTTGGGAGAGCAACCAGTAGCTTGAAAAGAAAAAAATGTTGTGCAAAGTATTAATGAAAGAAATCCCGGATTATATTGTATAATGTTTAACGCCTTTTTTAACATTATTTCAGTTAAATCGCAGCGGCCAGTGCATCTATCTATGCGTTCCCAAGCAGGTGACTTCTTTCCCACATAACCATCGTCGATACAATGATCAGCGCTGACAGAGTTGATCCATAAAATCCGATTGTTACTGACAACCAACTGAATCATGAGGTAGGTCCGTTGACCCGCAGAAAATTTACCAAAAGCAAAACGTTTCGGCCCAGGTCAGCCTGCGCAGGCTGACCTGGGCCGAAACTTTTTGCAGATGCATTAAGCCCCCTTTTCACCGAGTAGGGCTCAATGAGAAGTCTGAAATGATGTGATAAAGACTTGAAGGGTACTTACTAAAATCTCACTTCTTGTATCAACAAACGCAGCGTCCAACGAACATCCCGTACATCCGTAAATTAAACTCCACTTGACTGTATATTTGTAAGTGCTCAGTTAAACATGAAATTCACAATCGCTACACAGTCAGAATGACAACAAAGAGTTAGCGTACAGTTGTCGTCGATATTGTGTCATATTTGTTGGTAAACACAAAAACCCATAGCATGAGCACAAAACGGGTATATTGTGAAACCGCTTTAAAGATACATCCTTGCTGTCAGAGAGATAGAGAGAGAGAGAGAGAGAGAGAGAGGCACCGCTGTTAGAGCTTGCAAGTGTGTAGAATGGCCCGGAATTTGGTCAGCTGCGTAAACATGAAATTTACCAATGTGTATGGTGTAAGGGATAGAGAAACTCAAGGATTTTTTCCTCATTTAAAACCGGAAACGACGACAGATATTTCTTTAAAGGCTGCCAAAATATGATATACATTTTCTATCTATTTCTATCGTAATCTGTGCAACCTTGTAGCTGTCAGGGGCAACGTTAGGCATAGAGATACAAAAATGATTATAGTTTCACAAGTAGTTTATAAACTTGTAAGAAACGAGTATAGATGTATCTTTAATTTATCACTACTATGTTTCCCTGACCATGTTCGGTTTTCCGATATTTACCTCCTTCTAAATGTAGTTCAAGTGTTTAATAAGTCTGTATCATAAACGGATCTTGTCGCCGTGTCAAAGGTGCAGAGGTAAAATACCTAGATACGTGATCTGTAGAAAAACATCCTATAAAATCGTAAATTTATCGGAGATCTATATATAGGCCACATTAAAAGACTGAATATTCATTAAGTGACAAGTTAAAGCGGTTTCACTATAATGAATATCGGAGTTCTTGTGAATACATATGGACCATGCTTTGTGTCATGCTTTGTGAAAAGAAAGTGTAATGCATCTGCAAAAGTTATCGACCCACGCAGGCTGATCTGTGTCAAAATGTTTTACTTGTGGCAATTTTCTGCATGTCCAAGGACCGTTTTACCTCATAACTCAGTTGGTTGTTAGACTAAATGGATTTTATGGATCCATGATTATGTGATGTCTTGCTTGGTATCATGCATAGCAGAGATGCATTAAACCCCTTTTGTCAGAGCATGGCTTCTATTTAACCCTAAAACTACTAAATAAATGAAACTCTTAATAATAAAACCCCAAATACTGCAGTTTCAAAATTTATTTCACAGGAAAGAAAATACCATATTGGACAGTGTAGATCAACGATCAGACAGCACGTTTTGTGCAGTCTGATCTTGATCTACACTGCCCGCAAAAGCACCCCTAGTCGTGCTTAGCAGCCTAAGGATTAAGAATGTACCTTCGTTTATGAGATTTGTTTGTTTTATTTCCATATATTTCTACCGAAAAGCCATTTCGTTCAAACCTTACTTGCCAAGCCCCCGTAGCTCAGTCGATAGCGTACAGGACTTGAGAACAGGAGGTCGCTGGTTCGATCCCCGGCTTGGCCAATTTCTTTCCGAGGATTGATGATAGTCATCGCGACAGGATTCATTCCTCTCTCACCACTGACCATTGTTTCGACGATGGTTATATGGGAAAGCAGCCAGTGGCTTGGAAAGAATATTGTGCGGAGTATTGGTTAATGAAACTCCGGGAAAGCATGGATAGGTGCACTGGCCGCCGTGATATAACTGAAATAATGCTGGAAACGGCGTTAAACACCATACAATCAAAGCAATCAATAAAACCTTACTAAGTGACGCACTGCAGCCGTTATGCTGTATAAACGTCAATAGAGAGAGGTCAAGTTTATCGGGTGACAGCGTTCACTTTACCCGCCAACGAGATTTTTAGACTTGGCCAAATTCAAAGCATTTGCAGACGACACAAGTTCTTCAATGTGGTTCAAATAATGCGATTTTGTCTTCGATAGGGTGGACAATATTGCGGGGAAAAGGAGAAGATGCTGGTTGACGCTATTTTTCTCCTTTTCCACAATGTTTTCTAAACTCGGGATTATATAGTACAAGGTCAAGGTTGAGTTGCCGTATTATCCCTTAAGTAAATAATCCATTCCGGGTTTAAACGACCATAAGAGATGGTTTTCTGAAAACGTTTTGGAAAAGGAGAAAATGCTGGTAACCAGCATTTTTCTCCTTTTCGCACAATCTTTACTTCCCTTCCATCGACAAATTCTGTCATTTTACATACATTCCATTTGTCTCCTGCAAGCGCATTCAGTTTGAAATGGATCTTGTATAGAATTCTGTCCCCTGGCAAAACGTTAAACATTGATTACAGTAACCAGCATTTTGTCCTTGTCCTACAATGTTTTCTACAAAAATGCATTATTTCAGCCATGTTTAAATTGTTGCCTATAAAAAGTTTCTCTATCAACAAATGTAAATAAGCCATGCTCTGGCAAAAGGGGGGAGGGGGGCTTAATGCATCTCCGTCATCCATTATACCAAGCAAGTCATCACATAATTATGGATCCTTGAAATCCAGTTTGTCTACAGCTGAATCATGACGTAAACTGGTCCCCTGATATACAAAAAATTGACCTGTAGCGAAAAGTTTTGGTTCAGGTCAGCCTGCGCGGACTGCGCAGGCTGACCTGAGTCGATACTTTTCGCAGATGCACTAAGCCCCCTTTTCACAGAGCACGGCTCAAATTTTATATCGTCTGCTATAGAGTTTTATCTAACCGTGTCCTGCATTGCACAAATCTAACCCTTTTCCAAACAATCCCTTGTTATAACGACCCCCGAAAAAAAAAGAGAGTTTAAAAATATTGTGTGAAAAGGAGACAAGGCCGGTCACTTGCATTTTCTCTTTTTCCCACACCACTTTCTATCCCTCCTTCCCCCCCCCCCCCCCCCCCCCAAAACAAAGTCCAGATTCTTGGCGACATTTGTTCGGCCATTCTGCATAATATGCTTGCAGTTTGGACGAATGCGACTACGAAATTGAAATTTGATTTGAAAAGTGTAGGAAACATTGTGGGAAAAGGAGAAAATTCTGATGGTATTTTCTCATTTTTCCACAGTGATTTCAAAAGCATTCTTTCGAAGCGTCGTCAGGAGTCCGGATTGTGTAGAAAAGGGTTAAGTCGACATCAGCAGTGAGTGAGTGAGTGAGTGAGTGAGGGAGTCAATGAATGTGTCAATGAATGTTGGCTGGCTGTGGTTCACCTAAAGTATGCTAGTTGACAAGATTAAGTATACACTATTAAAAACGATAAAGGAGATAATATATGAGCCACGCTCTGGCAAAAGGGGGCTTAATTCATCTCCGTGATGCATGATACCAAGCAAGTCATCACATAAATAACGGTGCAAAAATTTCATAATGTCTAACAACCGACTGTATCATGAGGTAGACTGGACCTTAGGCATACAGAAAACAGACTAATAGCGAAAAGTTTCGGCCCAGGTCAGCCTGCGCGGACTGCGCAGGCTGACCTGGGTCGAAACTTTTCGCAGATGCAATAAGCCCCCTTTTTCACAGAGCATGGTTCATATAAACTCGACCTCTCCCGACGGCTAAAAAGAAAAATACAAAGAATCTCATAAAGATTTTTTCGGTATAAAGATTTATCCAACCGTGTCCTGCACTGCACAAAGTTAACCTGATTAAACCTTTACCAGACAATCCCGAATTTTTGACGACCCTTAGAAAGGAGGCCCTTAGACAAGCAGAAAAAAAAAACCAGAGCAAAGAGTTTCGACTGCGCAGGCTGACCTTGGTCGATACGTTTTGCAGATGCATTAAACCCCTTTTCACAGAGAATGAATCATATGTTTGGTGATGAAAGAGTAAACTTCAAACCCTTTTCCTCTTCCACGTTGTTTTCTTAGTTCTGTATCTCACGTTACATGTTTTCTTACTTTCCGATTCATCATTTCTTCTTTTAACCCTTTACCACACAGTCCCGACTTTTAACGACCCTAAGGAAAAAAGCCTTTTGGAAACATTGTGGGAAAAGGAGAAAATGCTGGTAACCAGCATTTTCACCTTTTCCCACAATGTTTTCTACTCTTCCCAAAACAAATTTCAATTTTCGAGTAACATTTATTTTGTCGTCTGCTAAAGCTTTCAGTTTGGACTGGTCTAAAATTTTGTCGTTTGGTAAAGAGTTAATCGAAATTTTCCTGAAGCTCGTTGACTGAGTGGTATTTTACTATGCTGTCAACATTATTTCAGTCATTTGAGGACCACATGTCACCTATTCATGTATGTACTTGGGTTGACCAATACAAGGCTACGGCTCTGAAGTGTCTTTCTCAATGACACTCCAACGAAAAAGCTATCGCCTCGAGGAAAACATCGGACAGTGTGGACCAAAGATCAGACTGCACATTCTGTGCAATCTGATCTTGACCTGCACTGTCCGCAGAAGGTCAGCGACTCGCGCTTTACAGCCTAAGGGTTAAACTTACTGTATCAAGCAGGTAACCAATCTATTGATGACGTAAGATCTCGGAATACCTCGGGAATCATCGAAGTATATTGATCGTGGAGAAAACTGTATTTACCGAGTATTTAGCAATTCAAATTTGGGGGACTCTGCTGTCATACGGCGCTGTCAAAATCACACAACAGAAAAGCAAAATATATCCGGACTTTTATTGATCTTTTTCTGCGTTAATCATTCTTCCCGGTCTTTTTTTTTTATCTCTTTCGGTTTTCTCTAGTCAGATCTTTTGAGAGAGAGAGAGAGAGAGAGAGAGAGAGAGCTCAGAACTCAGAAAGTTTATTTGTAAATTAGGCCACCGGCCCATAATACATAACATACATGAAGCAACATTGGTCTGCCCTCGAATAAAATATTAAACAATAATTTAATGTAATTATAAGTATATATGTGTCGATGGAACATCATTCTTTGCTACAAGTAATGAGAGAGAGAGAGAGAGAGAGAATAACAAATGACCTATGCTCTGGCATAAGGGGGTTTAATGCATCTCCTTGATGCAGGATACCAAGCAAGTCTTCACGTTATTATGGATCCATAAAATCCATTTTTATAACAAGGGACAGAATCATGAGGTGCACTTGTCCCTTGACATACAGAAAATTCACCAAAAACAAAAACGTTGGCCTGGGTCGAAACTTTTTGCAAATGCATTAAGCCCCCTTTCCCATTTTTAATAGAGTACGGCTCAAGTCTGACTATGCTATAGTATGCCAGTAAGTTAGTAACCGTAACTTTGGTAAGTGAATTTTATTGTTACCGTAAAAATCGCCTCCCTTGAATCTGTATATACCACCCTGTCTTGTGTGTGTGTGTGTCGGTGTAAGTTTGTAGATTTATTTGAGGTTAAACACCGTTTTCAACGTTATTTTAGTTATGTCACAGCGACCGGTGCACCTATCAATGCTTTCCTGGAGTTTCTTTTACTCATACTACGCACAGTCTTCTTCCCAAGCAACTGGTTGCTTTCCCACATAACCATCGTGGAAACAATAATCGGCGGTGAGAGAGGTATGAATCCTAATATCATCAATCCTCGGAAAGAAATTGGCCGAGATGGCGCGATTTGATTGATTGATTAATTGAATGGTGTTTTACGCCGCTTTCAACAATATTTCATTCATATCACGGCGACAGCTCACACATTCATATATTTCCTGGATTCAACCAGTACTAGGACAGGGCTCTGAAGTGTCTTGCCCAAGGACACTCCCACGAAAAACCCAGTGGATCCAGTGAGGCTCAAATCCGAGGCCTCAAGGTCAAAAGTCCTACACTTTAGCAATAGGCCGCGCCAGACCCCATGGTGGGATTCAAACCAGCGACCCCCCCCCCCCGTCTCAAGCTCTGTACGTTACTGACTCTGCTACCAGGCTTGATCTTGTGTGTAAGTAGGTACATGTAACCCCAGGATAAAAGAAAAAAGCTCGAAAAGTCCCCTAGCTTTCAACTTTCGTGTTTTACATATAACGACGTTGACATATTCCTTGATCGTATTTCAACTCTTATCATGCCGTTTGTGCCCAGTTATGTTTTATTCCGGTGAGTGTTTAGCAAGATCAGCCTGCACATACATACAGCCTGATCTTGCCCTACACTCTATGCTGGTCTATGAGCAGATTAGGTCCATTAAGATCCATTTCATAAAAAATAGAATTATTTTTTTTTTTTCTTTTTTTGTGTGTAACCGTCAATAATTTCAACTCGGCGGGATAAGGGATAAAGTAACTGGTTAGGCTGTTAAAAGGACTGACGATAATATATGAGCCATGTGCGGTGAAAAGGGGGCTTCATGCATCTGCGAAAAGTATCGACCCAGGTCAGCCTGCGCAGTCGGCGGAGGCTGACCTGGGCCGAAACTTTTTGCTATAGGTGAATTTTCTGTATGTCCAGGGGGCCACTCTACCTCATGATAAAGTCGGTTGTTAAAAAAAAGTGGCTATTATGGATCCATAATTATGTGATAGCTTGATTGGTACCCTAGATCACGGATATGCATTAAGTCCCCTTTTGGCAGAGCGCTCCTCATTTAAGTGTTTTAAGAAAAATAGGAATAACAAATTTAGTTTCGTACATGTTTTGTAATTTTTGTAGCGGTATTTTCAAACGTGGTCTTGTGAAAATGGGTCCAATTAAGCTTGAAAATAACAACCTATAAGATTATTTATATTATTCACATGTTTCAGTGTGCTTATTATTAAAATTTGCAAAATCTAAAAAAATAAAATCATTAATAACTACAGTGGCTCATGACGGTCTTTAGTATCATCAGGTTACGCCAAGAAAAATCAAAGCGTTAAAAGACTGGTGTGGCATTTTTGTCAAGGGAGCCATTTTGTGGACTTAATAATTTGAAAAATAAACAAACAATAATGTGGGACGAACATGCCCGTACGAACAAGCCAAAGGACGAACAAGCTCATGAAACGAACTGGTTTTGGGACGAACACTGTCAGGATACAAAGGTTGGGTGTATCATTGCGCCAATAGAAGGCCATAGTGGGTATAGATATTTTCAATAAAAAAGAACTTGTATGCCCATGATCGATGCCCTTATCCAGCTTATTTTAATACTCCGTTGTTTATTACATATCTGAGTGCTATCGAAACACTCATTTTTCTCAGAAAAATTGAGTTTAATTGGGTTTACTTTCTTTGGTTTTGCACAAACTATGATACATGATTTTCAAAATACCGTATTGAACTCATTGTGGCATTGTTTTCAACAAATGCCACAAAAATGTCAAATGTCACCTTCTGGGGCAAAATGTCTTAGATGAGTGAAATTATGTCACAAAAAAACCTGTAGGCCAATCGTGATAAAAACTTGTCTGCTAGCACATGCAGACAGTCATGGATACCTTTTAATTGTCATAAGTTTTCGCGTTTTTCCAATCGCCGATTCTGCGATGACACAGTCATTGTAGAAGTAAACCAGATGTATTTATTGTATCCTTCAATGACAAAATGAACAATATTTTCCAACTTTCCTTAAATAAAAGATGTGTGAGAACAAATTTCGCGTTATTGGTATGTGCTAAAGACTCTTTTAATTAGTGAACAGTTCCTGGAAGTTATAAATCAATATTGCCGAGTTCATTACCCCCCTCTCTCTCTCTCTCTCTCAGTCTATCTCTCTGTCTCTCACAACATAGTTATGTTTACATGACTGTAAATCATGACTTATTCCATGGTTTTTCTAGCAAAACGCAATGAGTGATGAGCTTGCTAAGGCTGCTTTACTGTACAGTTAAAAGAGCAACCTCAGCAAGCTCATCCTGCACAGACTACCATGTGACCACATTTCAAACAAGAATGCCATGATAGCCCTGTATCGCTCCACTGGCTTTTAAAGAAATGTATCATGTGCTTTATTGGCATTTTGATAAACCTAGATCTTATGGTTAGGAACTTGAAGATTCATTTAGTTTTCAGTGTATAAGCCCATGTAAACAATTTTGACCCCTGGGCTATGATTGAGACAATCTTGGTAGAGGTGTACTCAATGAACCTGCGTGAAAAATTTGGTAGCCCTAAGTCGTATGGTTAAGAACAAGAAGACTTAAGTTTTCACTATATAAACCCATGTAAAACTTGTGACCCCTGGAGTGAGGTCAATATTAACTTCACTGCTATAATTTGAATAACATTAATCAGAGTCCAATAGATAAAGCCACATGCCAAATATGGTAGCTCTATGCCATATGGATAGGAACAGGAAGATTTTTGAAGTTTTCACTATATATGCCTATGTAAACTTGAGACCACCCCAACCAACATTTTGGGCCAATTTTGACCCCAGGGCTATAACTTGAAGAAATCTGGTACAAATCCATTAGATGAAGCTACATACCAAATTTGGTAGCCCTAAGCCTAATGGTTTCGGACAGGAAGATTTTTAAAGATTTTGAATATTTTTCAGTTTTTAAGCCATGGCAACCAGAGTTTTTATTTGAATCAAAATTGTTTTAAGAGATTCAGAATTCTGTTAATTTTCATCAAAATCGGATGGGAAGTTTCAGAGAAGAACATGTTTGCAATAAAAGTTAATTAAAGCAGGCACACATGCACGCACTGACCGACGAACACAAGGACGGACACAGGGTCATGACCGAAATGTGCTGGCCTTCGGACAGTGAGCTAAAACTGATGAGTTTGCAGATATGAATTCAATTTGGCTCATATGATGGGACTTGTCTTGCACAGAGAGAAAAGCGGAAAATTCTGGTCATTAGCATTTTCTCCTTTTTCCCACAATGTTTTCAGAGGCCCTTTTCCTAGGGGTTTCTTAAAACCAGGATTTTTTGGTAAAAGATAAAGAGAAATAGTTCAAAAGAAAGCAATTTGAATGTGTCTTTGTTTGTAGCTGCAATATCAAAAACGTGACAGAGTGATAGAGTGATAGTCGTGGTGCATTTTATTTTTTTTTTTCCTCCGTACCTAACTTTTCATGAAGAAAATCGGTAAAACAAAACATTAAAAAACTCTGGCCTTATGGTAATTTGATAAATAACGAAAAAAAAAAAAAGGACATCAGAGAAAAAAAAAAAAAATAGTGGGGGCAGATAATAAACTGGTATCTAGTGGTCTTCCGTAAACTCGTATTTAGTGTTAATCCATATACTCGTATTTAGTGTTGATAATAAACTGATATGTAGTAGTCTTCCGTAAATTTGTATTTAGTGTTAATCCATATACTCGTATTTAGTGTTAATAATAAACTGGTATTTAGTGGTCTGCCGTAAACTCGTATTTAGTGTTAATCCATATACTCGTATTTAGTGTTAATAATAAACTGGTATTTAGTGGTCTGCCGTAAACTCGTATTTAGTGTTAATCCATATACTCGTATTTAGTGATAATAATAAACTGGTATTTAGTGGTCTTCCGTAAATTCGCATTTAGTGTTAATCCATAGACTCGTATTTAGTGTTGATAATAAACTGGTATTTAGTGGTCTTCCGTTAACTCGTATTTAGTGTTAATCCGTAAACTAGTACTTAGTGTCGATCCGTAGATTCGTATTTAATGTTAATTCGTGCCATCTATGTCTTCTTTCATATTATTCACCCATTCCTCTGTTAACATTGGCTCTGAATCACCGACTGCAGGTAGTCCACTTAACATATCCAGAAGTCCTTTCTCAAATGACGGGTTCGAGCGTCGGGCCATGGTCAATCGACGAATCATTTGTGATCCTAAGGTAAAGAGTCAAACATGTATATCTAAGTACATTGAAACAAGTATTTTCTCCTTTTTCCCACAATGTTTTCTACCTTATTGATCAAAGAGAGCTCCCACTATCTGAACCACAATTATCACTTAAGCTGCTAAGAGCGACTCACTGACCTTTTGCGGACAGTGAAGATCAAGATCAGACTGCACGGAACGTGCAGTCTGATCTTGGATCTACCCTGTCCCATGAGGAGATATATTTCGCAAGAAAAATGAGTTTGAAATAACATTATTAGTGTTTTTACTATCAGCTTGAAAGTTTTATTTGACTTAATTAGCCTGAATATGCTTTCGTTTGTTTTAATCTTTCGCAGAATAGATTTAAACTCTCCTCAAGCAAAAGGGGGCTTAATGCATCGCCGTAATGCATTATGTCAAGCAAGTCATCACATAAATATGGACCCATGAAAGATCCATTTTGTCTAACAACCAGCCTAATCTTGGGGGTGGAATGGTCCTTGGGCACGCAGAAAATTTACCAAAATCAAAAAGCTTCGACTCATGTCAGCCTGCACGGTGCAGATGCATAAACCCCCTTTTTCACAGAGCATGACTCATTTAAAATGCAAATCAGCCGAAGTCTGAAAAGAATTAATCGGGTAGTTCATGACCAAGAGACATTTATCTTGTCGTCTGCAAATGCTTTGAATTTGGAATTGTGTTGTTTGGTTAAAAGTTAACTTGTCGTCAGGAAATGCTTTGTTTATGGACAAGTCTAAAGTTTGTGGTTCAGTAAACGAGAATTCCAAAGTTCTTCTAATCGCTCTTCCTAAATTAATATCCTTACCTTGATATTCGTCAAAGATAAACCCACGGTAACCCAAAATCGAACACAAGGGGGTACTTTCTGTGGGTAAATTAGCCGCTACATATTGATATCCTTGACTTGGGCACTGGAATATCCACTTGGGATCGGGGACTCCGGAGAATATCGATAATGTCACGTGATACGACGCTGGCTCGGTTTGTGCTGCAAGACAAAGGGAAGATTTATCTCGTGTAACTAGTACTTTGTAAAACAATATATAATACTGATTTGTAAAATAAGCGCTACATTGAATGTATCCTGGAAATGGTAAGTTGTGTGTGTGTGTGGGGGGGGGGGGGGGAAGCAGCGACATGGGTTTGTATTCACCAACCATTATGTATGAAACGTGCTCTGTGAAAATAGGGTTTAATGAATTAATTTAATAGATCTTGCAACAAAAAAGCCCATGTATTTTAAAACTTATGAATTTAAAGTGGTAAGACTGGACGGAGCTGGCCCCTGCGAGCCGCTGTTCGTATCTCTGCCCCTCCCCCCTTCTGCATGTAATAAATTGTGCACCGGACACGTGACTGAACAAGGTCACGGTTTTAGTATATAATAGTCTATATACATACCTACTTTTTTGTTGCGCCGAGAAAACATTTTCAGCAGAGGCATATCAACAAGCTTGTTCCGTGAAAAGCTGCATAAATGTCTGAAATAATAATTTGAAAAAAACATGCTTATATTTCTGAGCTGAACATAACCCTTTTCCATGCGGTATCTTGTCTTTACGACTGATTTACTCATAACTTTTAAACCTCCATCAAAAATGTCCGTGCTATAACGATCCCGAGGAAGACATCGACAATGTCACGTTATACAATGATAACTCAGTGTGTGCTGCACTACAAACGGGACATTTATCTCATTAAAAAGAATATGATGTTTAACACTATATAACTATGTTCAACCCTTCACCAGACAACCCCACGTTACCATAATGTTATCAGGGCTTTCTCACGAGGGTCGTTAAAAACCCGACATCAGGCTCTTCATGTTCCGTTTCCATTATGTTGCTAAACGAGGTTCAACAACAAACTGTTCTAGCTCCACACTGTCTGCATAATTACTTCCATGCCCTGGAAGCTTTAAAACAAGTTTTCTATCGTTCAAGACAAGCTTTAGTTTTTGAGTCGAACTTCATTTGTCGTCTGCAACCCCGAAACTGTCAACCCCTAGCCTCCTAGATAAGTTAAATGAAACTTTTCAAGCCAAAAGTAATAATCCAAACATTTCTATTTCAAGGCCATTCTTTGGGGGAAAATTATCACCTTAACGAACAATGTAGATCCAAAATCAGACCGCACGTTACGTACGGTCTGATCTTGATCTACACTGTCCGCCAAAGCGCACCGAGTCGCGCTGAGCAGCCCAAGGGTTAAGAAAAAACAAGAGGGCCATGATGGCCCTGGGTCGCTCACCTGAGTCAATAGGCGAAATTCACTCAACGTGCATAATCCAATTTCTGACCAATTGTCAGGTCAATTGATGAACAAACTTGGTAGAGGTCCACTAGGAAATGCTACATGCCAAATATCAAAGCTCCACGCCTTCCAATTTCAGAGAAGAAGAACTTTAAAGTTTTCCTTCTTTGTTCTTATGTTCGAAATTTGTGACCCCCGGGGCGGGGCCAGTTTTGATCCCAGGGACATCATATGAACAAACTTGGTAGAGGTCCACTAGGAGATGCTACATGCCAAATATCAAAGCTCTACGCCTTCCAGTTTCAGAGAAGAAGAATTTTAAAGTTTTCATTCTTTGTTCGTATGTTTGAAACTTGTGACCCCCGGGCGGGGCCAGTTTTGACCCCAGGGGCGTTATATGAACAAACTTAGTAGAAGTCCACTAGGAGATGCTACATGCCAAATATCAAAGCTCCACGCCTTCCAGTTTCAGAGAAGAAGAATTTTAAAGTTTTCCTTCTTTGTTCCTATGTTTGAAACTTGTGACCCCTGGGGTGGGGCCAGTTTTGACCCCAGGGACATCATATGAACAAACTTGGTAGAGGTCCACTAGGAGATGCTACATGCCAAATATCAAAGCTCCACGCCTTCCAGTTTCAGAGAAGAAGAATTTTAAAGTTTTCCTTCTTTGTTCCTATGTTCGAAACTTGTGACCCCTGGGGCGGGGCCAGTTTTGACCCCAGGGACATCATATGAACAAACTTGGTAGAGGTCCACTAGGAGATGCTACATGCCAAATATCAAAGCTCCACGCCTTCCAGTTTCAGAGAAGAAGAATTTTAAAGTTTTCCTTCTTTGTTCCTATGTTCGAAACTTTTGACCCCCGGGGCGGGGCCAGTTTTGACCCCAGGAACATCATATGAACAAACTTGGTAGAGGTCCACTAGGAGATGCTACATGCCAAATATCAAAGCTCTACGCCTTCCAGTTTCAGAGAAGAAGAATTTTAAAGTTTCCATTCTTTGTTCCTATGTTTGAACTCGTGACCCCCGGGGCGGGGCCAGTTTTGACCCCAGGGACATCATATGAACAAACTTGGTAGAGGTCCACTGGGAGATGCTACATACTAAATATCAAAGCTCTACGCCTTCCAGTTTCAGAGAAGAAGAATTTTAAAGTTTTCATTCTTTGTTCGTATGTTTTAAACTTGTGACCTCCGGGGCGGGGCCAGTTTTGACCCCAGCGGCGTCATATGAACAAACTTGGTAGAGGTCCACTAGGAGATGCTACATGCCAAATATCAAAGCTCCACGCCTTCCAGTTTCAGAGAAGAAGAATTTTAAAGCTTTCCTTCTTTGTTCCTATGTTTGAAACTTGTGACCCCCGGGGCGGGGCCAGTTTTCACCCCAGGGGCGTCATATGAACAAATTTTGTAGAGGTCCACTAGGAGATGCTACATGCCAAATATCAAAGCTCCACGCCTTCCAGTTTCAGAGAAGAAGAATTTTAAAGTTTTCCTTCTTTGTTCCTATGTTTGAACTTGTGACCCCCGGGGCGGGGCCAGTTTTGACCCCAGGGACATCATATGAACAAACTTGGTAGAGGTCTACTAGAAGATGCTACAAACCAAATATCGAAGCTCTACGCCTTCTAGTTTCAGAGAAGAAGATTTTTAAAGATTTTGCTATTTTTTTCTTTTGGTTGCCATGGCAACCAGAGTTATGGGTGGAATTCAATCTCTTGAACAACTTTGGTAGAGCTTCACCTGAGGAACATCCCTGCCAAGTTTCATCAAGATTGGCCAAGTGGTTTAGGAGAAGAAGATGTTTAAAGAAATTGTGGACGACGGACGACGCACGACGGACGACAGACATTGGGCAATCACGAAAGCTCACCTTGAGCACTTTGTGCTCAGGTGAGCTAACAATGAGGATAAGTCTCGAGCACAAGGGGTTTGAAAAATGCGTGGTAATTTTTGGCTCATACGACTTTTAAACGAAGGTATGCAACAAGCATATTCTATAAATAGCCCACTAAAAATACTAATAGTTTTAATATTTCCAATTCTAGCTCATGCCATGTTATTGAAAACATTAACACAGTGGCACAAATGCTGTGTAAATCTAATTATGATTCGAAACCGTAGAGAGCTAATCCATACCTATCCGATAATTAACCTCGAACCACTCTCTATGATTATCGACTGGTCCAGGTCGATGTCGAATTTATCACGTTTAGTTTATACTTACCCGTATTTACCTATGATGATCCTAGTTAATGCTTGGTTTGTTCATTTCCAACTGTTTAACAAACTCACCACATGTTACACGATTATTCAAACACTCATATGTATGCAACTTTTGCTAAATCCGCGTGTAGTCTCTATCTTCAGCGAAACTAAAATCACAGAATCAATACTCATTCCTACTGTTGCGTTGGCCGAGCTGGTAAAAATATACTAGATCTTTCTCACTAAATATTTTGCGTCTTAAACCCCGCATGATAATTCCTAGAAATTCGCAAATCCACGGAGGCGGAGATTCTTGGACTTCAAAAGTGAAGGGGTGTAACGCATATGATGCGTTGCAGAATGGGGGGGGGGGGGGGGGTTTGCGGTTGTTTACACATTATCTACATTGCCGCAACGTATTTCTAGTCTCGTATGTTCACTTATTGAACATGGCTGACTGAAACATTTAACAGGTTATACCAGGGTCCGTATTCACCAATTATTCTTAAGAATATTCTTAGTCATTTGCTGAATAATTTTGTAAATTTGATAGTAACACATCTTCTGATTGGCTAAACCAAATGGTTTAGCCAATCAGAAGTTGTGTTACTTTCAAATCAAGAATATTCTTCAGAATGGTTGGTGAATACGGACCAAGTGCTAGGCGTGTGCTACTAGGTGCCTTGCTGAAAGACACTCCTGCGAAAATACCTTGCGCCTAGAGAAGGAGTCGAACCCCTCTTATTGAGAATCCTGCCCTCTCACGACAGTAGGTATAGTTAGTTAAACCACTTACTATACACTTCCGAGTTTTAACGACCCCGATCGATAAGTCTTCTGGGAAAAAAAAAAATGTTGAAAAAGGAGAAAATATTGTAACTGCATTTTTTCCTTTTCGCACCATGTTTTCTGCCACCTTCGCTATCCAAGGGTAACGAACACTACGTTGCTCTATTCACTTTTGACCGACAGAGTCAAAATTTGTAACCCCCGCCAGTGCTTTTCATTGATTGCAGTCTGTTTTAAAAGCACCAATCAAATAGCGCGTTACGTTTGCTATCCATCATCAGCAAAACGTACATAAAAAAACAGCGACTAAATGAGAGAATTGTCGGATATGATGGGAATCATTACCAAAAATATAGACAAGCAATATCAGTTTCAACATTTACTGCAAAAGATCAGTTAAAATTTCAAGATACTTTCCAACTATAAATGATTGACTGTCAATATACGTGTGAGGATTTTGTTAGAAGGTTATGTAACGCGACGTTTTATTGGTTATACGAGATATCGTAAATGATGAAAGTCTAAGGCCGATAACTATAATTTGCCTAAATCCATCGGTCGGCGTATAGGGTGTCGCACCACAGCGAGATTGCTTCCGGGTCGTAGTAGCCCGATGTGAAATTTTGCAGTAGCAATTTTGTTGCACTGTTTCGTGGAGTTGAGAGGGCTTGGTGGTATATAATTTAGATTTACTTCAAATCTAGGTAGCGGGGGACCATTTAGATGTGATTTTATCATATATTAATTGGACTATTTTATGTCAGTGGAGGAACAAAAAATTGGGGTCTTGGCGGTGAACAGGCGTTTTTGAGAGGACAATTTCTAGGGTACATTTATTGATTGGGATTTAGCGAAAAACGCAATCGGTTGACATGTTGTTTTTATGCATTTTTTTTTTGAAGGACTATGACGGTACTTTTGAGAGAAAGAGACGGTAAAGCCAAAGTTTTGCCATTAAGCGATTTGTGAAGCTTCAAAGATGGTCAATTTCACTCCATTTTCAATATGGCAAAAAACCAGTGGTGTGACACCATAGTCGACGTGGGGTTTACAAATTTAGACTCGATCAGCCTAGGGGGAATAGAGCAACGGGGTGATCCTCACCCTTCAACCTTAACCTGCTAAATAAGTTAAATAAAACTTTCAAGCCGATGGTAAAAATCCGAATAATGCTATTTTAAACTTATTTTTGGAGAAGAATATCTCCCTATCGGACAGTGTAGATCCAAGATCAGAAGACTGCACGTTCTGTGCAGTCTGATCTTGATCTACATTGTCCGCAAAAAGGTCAGTAGTCGTGCAAGATAACTAGCAAGTATGGTTTTTAGCCGAATTTTATTTGTAGCATACAATTTATGCTTTCAACAAGTCTAAATTTAAACTTTTTGTCGTCTAGTAAAGGGTGAAGTAAGTAAGTGAGACGAGTTCAGACTGTGATCACAGAACAGATTGGCACCTTCTGATCAATATCTCGCATGGGACACTGTCTAAAA
The DNA here is from genome assembly GCA_945859785.2 of Tridacna gigas. Classification (NCBI taxonomy): domain Eukaryota; kingdom Metazoa; phylum Mollusca; class Bivalvia; order Cardiida; family Cardiidae; genus Tridacna; species Tridacna gigas. The sequence continues at coordinate 32,052,595 of OX244043.2, read as the reverse complement.
GGAGATGATGACCAGTGTTGTTTTTGTGAAAAACCTTGAATTCAAATTTGTCTCTATTTTTCTAATTCATTAACGCCACATAACAAAATGCTACCAGACAGATGGTTGGATGCATGGATGGATGGAGGGACGGAGGGTCGGACAGAGTGAGTGAATGAGTGAGTGAGTGAGTGAGAGAGAGTGAGTGAGTGAGTGAGTGAGTGAGTGATAGGCCTACATTTGTCAGGTCTTTGTTCTCCGTAATCGTCACCAACTGGTTTTCTTTTTTTTTTTCATTAAACATGGACCAGCTCGTGTCTGGTTGTATTCACTTATTGAAGAATTAACCTCAAATTTACAACATGGCCAAATTGTCACACAATATGCTAGGCCAAGGTTGGAAACCTCGAAGGTCATGGTGATTAATTAATATTTGATTAGTCAACCTTACCCTGCAAGTAGAAAAAAGTTTAAGCGCGACTCAAGGACCTTTTGCGGACAGTGTAGATCAAGATCAGACTGCACAGAACGTGCAGTCTGATCTTGGATCTACACTGTCCGATAAGGAGATATTTCTTTCCCTCAAAAATGACTTTGAAACAGCAACGCTTGGGTTTTTACGTTAGGCAGGGAAGTTTTAATTAAGTTATTTAACGGGTTTTAGGGTTTACCCTTCACCAGCCAATCCCCAGTTTTAACGACACTAAGTATATAAAAAAAAAACAACTTCTGAAAGCATTGTGGGTGAAAGAGACAATGCTGGGAATCAGCATTTCCCCCTTTTCCCACATTGTTTTCTACCGTTCCAAAGACAAATCACATTACTTTAATATAAATAAAGATAATAAGATATTTCGTTTACATAGGATTTCAATTTAGACGAATCTAAATTTGTGACGTTTGGTTGAGAGTGCAAAGTTTTTTCATAAACTCTTTATAAATCACACAATTTTAGACTTATCACGTTTAAAAACATTTGCAGACCAAATATCAAATGTTGATAAAATTGTGGAATTCGTCTTTGAAAGGATAGAAAATGTTGTTGAAAAAAGAGAAAATGCCGGTTACCACCACTGTGTCATTTTTTTGACAAATTTTCCAAAGCCATTTTTTCTCAGAGTAGTTAAAACTCGAAATTGTTTGGTAAATTGTTAAAATGTGTGTGAGAACATCTTTGAAAATTTAGCTGGACTAAGCATAATTTTAAAATCATTTCGCATTTCCCATGTTATACATTTTCTACACTGAAAAAGAACATGCTTATCAATAGCTGCATATACAATGGATTGCATAAAAATGATAATTATTTTCCTCTGCTCTTCAGTATACTTTTATGAACCCTTTAACCTTCTCAGTATGTTAACCTTTTACCAGACGACAAAATTTTAGCCTTGTTCAAATTGAAAGCATTTGCAGACAACAATTTCAATGTGGCTCAGATGGTGCAATTTTTCTTTGAAAGGGCAGAAAACATTGTGGGAAAAGGAGAAAATGCTGGTAACCAGCATTTTCTTCTTTTCCCACAATGTTTTCAAAAGGCTTCTTCTTCATGGGCGTCAAAAGGCGGCATTGTGCGGTAAAGGGTTAAATGAAACTTTCCAGCCAAATGTTGCAATTTCAGAATTATCTTTTGGGGAAATATATCTCCTAATCGGACAGTAAAGATCCAAGATCAGACTGCACGTTCTGTGCAATCTGATCATAATCTTCACTGGCTGCAAAAGCGCTTAGCAGCCTAAGGGTTAAGGGTTTTTCTTTTTTCTACTTGCACGCTAATTGCAATTGTCCCGGTTACATTAAATTTTTAGCAGAAGGAAATTAGTTCCTGTGTGTAAATGTTGTTGTTGTTGTTTTTTTTTTAAAACTGCTCAGTTAAGGAGATGAAACATCAACTTTTATTTGGATTATGTACTTTTTCGCTTGGTATTTAATTTTACAATTTTGTTTTAACGAAAAATGCTGCTAATTATAATATTGCCCATACAGTCAATGGCCAAAAGTAATTCGCAAAATTCCGAATTCCCATTGACTTTCATGTATTGTTCAATGTGCAAGAAAATTATTTACGCTGCTTTTGATCATGTAAAATCTTATAAGAAAAACTATACTGTTAGAAAGCATATTTACTTTGGCTATTTAAAACACAGTCCTGACTTTTAACGACCCTGACAGAAGAGAAGACTTTTGAAAACATTTTGGGAAAAGGAGAAAATGCTGGTAAACAGCATTTTCTCCTTTTTTCCACAACGTTTTCTATCTTATCAGAAACAGAACTCGTCATTTGGGCTACATTTGATATGTCATCTGCAAATGCTTTCAATTTGGTCGAGTCAAACAATTTTATCGTTTGGTAAAAAGATATATGGCATGCAACACACGAAAAAGGGCCTTCAGACATACATGTATGCCTGTGCAGTCTGTGACTAATCCGAGACGACACTTACCGTTTTTGTGCGATGGTCTGTTTCACGAAAGTCTACTGTATGAAAAAGTCTTATGTAGTCGTAAAGTGCCGTCTCGGATTAGCCTGCGCGGACTGCGCAGGCTAATCCGGGACGACGCTTTACGCAAATGTCCGAAGGTCTCATTTCACATGTTGCAGGCCATATGATATTATTTTTCCTCGCCTCTCTGGAACCTGGGGATGTTGCACTTCCTTTTAACTCTTTAGGGACGTAGGCATTGACGTCAATGAAGAAATTATTTTTCGTTGAAAATAACTAGAATTTTATCAATTAAAGTTGCCTTTTAAAACCTGAAAATTTATATTTCAATGTTAAATTTATTTGCTTTATTTTCATAATTATGAGTTGCCTATCTCGGTAGTGCAGTCGGTAGCCACAGGCGTGCGTTTTGTGACGAACTTCGCCATCTATATAATGTAATATAAGACTATATTAATTTATATAGTTAGCGAAGTTCGTCACTAAACAAACGCCTGTGTCGGTAGAACTTGAAACCAGGGGTCGCTGTTTTGATTCCTCACCGCAATCAATTCTTTTTCGAGGACATGATTATCATTGCGACAGCATTCGTTTATCTCTCACCATTGATCGTTCTTTCAACGATGTTTATGTGGGAAAGCAGTCAATGGCTTGTGAAGAATATCGTGCGGAGTACTGATAACAGAAACTCCAAGAAAGCATGGATACGTGCACTGACCAACGCGATATCACTGAAATAATGTTGAATACGTGGTTAAACATCATACTAACAAAGACATTTTATTTAAGTTTCTTAAATATAAATTAAAAATTAAACCTGTTAATACATATAACTCAATAGGGATTCGAGAATGTGCTGAAAGACATATTGCCAATGACTGCAGTCAGAAACGGTGGCCTTGATGGTCGAATAACTAGTCAGTGATCATAAACAAAATAGCCAGTAATTTTCATGCAAAACTTCTGTTTATATTGGTTCTAATTTCATTATAACTGTGTCAGATATGAGAATCAAGGTCCTGAAAGTACTGACAGATGAAAGTACTGACAGACTAGCGAATGTGGAATAAATGGCCTTGTTAAGATAAAACTTGGCTGGACAATTCAAAGTTGAAGAAAAAAGGTCCGATCTGGCTATTAAGTCCGTTTCGGTTTCATCCGGTCCAATTCAGTTATTAAGTCCAATCTGGTTCGATCGAGTGATTTTACCCTCTGCTCATGTCCATATACTTGTCACAATAGGAAGTTCAAAGAAAAAAAAATATGTTTGATGATTTCTAATCGAAAAAAGTAAATAAACGACGTATCAGGTTTATGATTTGGCATTTGAATACTTTCTAGGGTTCACGTTTCTTTCCTTCTCCAGATACGGGCCCATGCGCGGGCAGTATATTGAATGTTTTTATTTTTTCTGAAATCTATTTATTTCTATGCACGAGTATATTCCTATAGTCCAGATCGTCATCGCAAAAAATAATTATGAAGATAGTTGCAACTTTTTCGTTCTCGAAATGAAACTCTAAATACGTTTGTGCGGCTCAGTTTTTGGCTGTCGGCGATTGCTGGTGTCTGAAAAGAAAAGTTTCCTTGTATCTTTGGGTTTTATATCAAATAACAACCTTTTTGTTTTCGTAACTTGAGTCATATAAAACTAAAAAATATACACAGAATTTTGGACACGCTTTCTACTTTATTAATGCAGTGCCGTATTCTATAACCTGTCGGAGATTTTTGCGAACTATACGTAAAAACGCCTTAAAGTCAAGGTAATAGAATTTTAAAGAAAATAAGTAATTACTCCTTTAACAGACAATTTATGTAAGTAAGATGAAGTAACATTATGATATTGCAAACAGTTTATAAAATGAATCTCTGGCAACACACATAACTTCAAAAATAAACGACAGATACGTAACGACAAGTTTTGCATGTACATGTATTTGAACTAAAACATTTTTTTTCAGCATTGATGATGTATTTATATCTATAGACCTAATTCCGAGAATTCTATATATTTCATTTAAGTGGTTTATAGTACTAAGTTTGATCCACAGACTCACTGAAAACGTTTTATTTAACAGATACGTTGCGGTCTACATTTTTATGTAGGTCTTGTGGCTGAATAGTGAATGCACACTATAAACCCCTTTAAAGGCTCAATAGCAGCCAAAAATACAATTCATGTGTTAAAATGCATTTAAATTTCAAATATACTATTCAAAAGTATGGAAAATAATGTAAAGATGACAAGCGCGAGAAGTATAGCCGTAAATTACGTCATATTTCCCTTCATTTGAATGACACGCGCTTCTACCGGTAACTGGTGCGCGGGAACTACTGTTTCCGCCTTCAATTGAAGAGTTAGAAAATATAGAATCGGTATTTTCACTGGTCGTAACCATGAATTATCAAACCATAATCCACTATTATCTTCTCGATAAACTACCGAAAAGCATAAAATAATAAAGTTTATTTTCAAGTTATGTAAATAAAGATAAGAATATGATGCCTAGATCTATATATTCTGTATCAAATGTCGGTTAAGATGCAGCTTAAACAGATCTAAATCTACATAGGTCTGTATTTTGTGTAATTCTTGTGTGCTGACCTTTACGTGAAGCCTTATGATTTTCTGTCTTCTCTCTCCGGAGTTATGGCGAAAACAAATGCAGAGAGGAGAAAAAAAAATCATACAGGAAATAAAAAACGTTACGTTGCTAAAATCACAAAAAAAGAAAATAGAACTTTCGAAATTTAAATAAAGATTATTTTGATTGAGTTTTTGTTTGTTTATGTTGAATTTAATGCCGATTTCAGGATCTTAGATCAAATTACTGCGGTCAGCGTACCGTCCCATGTTTTTCTAATTTACTCATACACAATTCTTTCTAAACTACAAACTGCTCATTCACACCTATCAAAGGGAGTAGGCGTATTACAATAGTCGGAGAGAGGTACGCTCAGACCGGATATCGAACTTGTGACCTCCAGATCAGGTGTCAGATAAGTCACCAAATGAGCTCACCCGGCCGGGCATCGACCTTTAAAGCTTCATAAAAGGTCGTTCTATCAATTATGACATAATTGATAAATACTCGATATGTAATCTTTAAAATCGATGGTGACAGATACGTAACAATTGTAATACGCCTCCTCCTGTTATGATTTTCATTCGCCTCTCATATCTGATGTAAGTGGTACAGCCGTACATGGTAATAAAGATAGTCGTGTGATACTGGTGTGGTAAGCAAGAAAAACAGGGTGTGGTGATGGACGTTATATGACCAAAGATTTTGAATTCGGCATTAACATTTAACACCAACCTCAACCCCCACCTCCTCCCTCCCTGTTATCAAAAAGAGCACGGATTTGGATTTCTTCGGTATACTTTTTGATAAAAAACAAAGCTTGTCACCTGTTACATTACCTCTAGATCATGTTTACTTTGTGTATTTTATTAATAATGTAAGCAAAGAGAATGACCTTTGTAAGTTTACATCGTTCAAGTTGGAGAGGTTGAGATTTAGTAGTTCATGTTTACTTTGTCATATTTAATAGAAATTATGATTTTTAACAGAAAGAATTATTCTCTGTGGGGAAGTATTTGGCCACAGCGGGGTTTCTGGTTTACATCTGAATCTAGGTCACTCTCGATGGCAGTAGACTGGCGGTGTGATCGCTGGTAATAAAATCAAAGTTCTCAAAGTATTAATAGAAGGTGATGGTAGGGATTGCTTGCATATAGGTTTTAACAGTGGACCATTTCGTTAAAAATTCATTCATCTGACCGTTGACAACATTTTCCTCTAAGGCTGATAGCATTATTTCATGACTAGTTTCCATAAAATTGTGTAATTAAGGGTTTTGCTTCCAGTTTTATGAAAGTGGTTGGGATGTAATGACCGTGGTTTGGTGTGTCTAGAAATAGGCCTACTTCTCTTACATATTCATCCGTCATGTAGGCTTTAAAAACTAGGTCATGTTAAAGCTACGAAACAATGCTAATTTCAAATCTAGAGCTAATTCTATAGCATTTAACTCTGAAGTTCATTGTTTGTGTAATTGGCTTGCACAGTTTTCCAATAAGCATGTACTTTCACATATCACAGATACGTCTCTTCATTGATCTATGCGGACCTATTTTTCTTAAAATAAAGGGCAGGCCTTCAGTCTGACGGTTTACATAAGAAAGTGAGAACTGAAAGGTCATCACCTTCGAAAAATGAATTAGTTCGAACTAAACTACGACTTCATCAAAGTACGAACGTTTCAATAACAGAGTTTCCTGGGGTAGGGGAAAAACGGACCGAGATCAAATATAAAAGGTTTTCGAACACAGCTAATTTAACTAATATTAGCAAATAATTCTTACAGAAGATATGATAAAAATTCCTGTAATACTGTTTCTCAGTTTAAGGCAATTTCAAAACAGAACATTCGGCTAACCGAGTTTGAAATTAACAACACAGTATCAGCGAGATTTGTGGAAAGCCATTTGATAATCCCGAATTATTTATGAAAAATGTATGACTTTTCTGATCCACAAGAGTTGTTTTACAGCTATCAAGCTCTCAATGACGTCATCAACGCTGACGGCCACACTTCAGATCGACTGTGCATGTTACGGAAATGACGAAAGAATTGACTCGATCATGCCAAACTGTACAGCATCGAATGGTTCCATCGCTATCGATAGTGTTTACCATGCTGCCAAGAACCAAAGCACGGGATGCCCTTTGATTGCAACAGGTACTTTACTTCCGGTTATATTTATGTTTGTTTTCAGAATTTATTTGAAGCAGTATTTCGGAAAAAAATGTATAGATAGTGTGTATAAATTAATTGTGCACACGTCATTTTAAAAAAGTTGAATTCACGAAATTGAAAAGTCCTGGTCAACTGGGTTATGATAATGATAATTGTAAACTATGTGTACCTGTCTGTTTAAACAGGGTAGTACATATTCATGTCAATGGAGTTTTCTAGCGGGTCAAGACTGTTATAGCAAGCATAATGACTTCCCTTTAATTAATGCTAAGCAAATTGTTGTAATTAATGCCTTTATATGGATATTTGCTGAGACTGAAGCATTTCTATTTAACCGTTAGGCTGCTAGGTGCGACTCACTGACCTTTTGCGGATAGTGTAGATCAAGATCAGACTGCACAGAACATGCAGTAGATCTTTGATCTACACAGTCCGATAAGAAGATATTTTTCTCCAAATATAAGTTTGAAATAGCATTATTCAGGATTTCGCTATCGACCTGAAAATTTCATGTAACTTATTTAGCAGGATGAAGGGTTAAACGTTAGATGCCTCAGTCTGTTTTCTACATTAGGTGCCCTAGCTAGGCGCTTCGGTTTTGTCTGTATCGTTTTATCTGCTCTTGGTTTGTAAGCTGTAAACACGCAAGTGCTGTTTTATGCTGAATATTATGTTATGTTATGTAATGTTTATGTTTTGTATGGCTAGTCAAAACATTTGGCGGCTCATTTCTGTATATCTCTTACTCGATAAAACTTTCATTATCAGTTTATATTACTGTTATTGTGTGGGATAACAGGTTTAAAATCAGGTACCGTGACGAGATAATTTATAAACCCAACTCGATAACTTTTATAATATCTCGTCACAGTTCTTGGTTTTAAACATGTATTTCCCAAAACAAACAATAATTTGAACTTTTAATGAAAAGGTTTATCGAGTTAGCGTTATAGTTTAATGTAATTATAAACAAAAGATACTACCTTGTTAAATGAAGGGAATCATATTTTCTGGTCCATGGGGCACACTCGTCAAGACACCATGAATATTTTGTTAAAATATTCTAGACTGGTTACTTACACCTAATCGGCACATACATCGTTTCAATCCTCTTTGACTGTTTGTTAAACGCTGACACATTCTTATAATGATTGCAGACACCGATCGTGACGAACCAAACTGCTGCACGTACAATGCATCGGAAGATTGTCAAATTGCAATGACGTCGAACGATATTCTAGCAGCGAATGTTTTCACGGACTGTGCAGGCGCAACCACCTGTTCAAAACGAGCAACATGGCAGGATACGATATTGCACTGCCCAACAGGATACCTAACCCAAACAAACTTTATGTGCATGGAGTACTACTGCTTTCCTAGTATGTTTGTTGTTTTGTCTGTCAACGCATTTCAACATCTTTTTAGTTATACCGTGGCTACCAGTGCATCTTTTTATGCTTCCTGGAGTTTATTTTACCAATACTTCGCACGGTATTCTTCCCAAGCCACAGACTGTTTTCCCATATAACCATCTCCGGAACAGTTATTAGCGGTGAGATAGGAATGAATGCTGTCGCGATAACTGTCGTTCATTCTCGGAAAGAAATTGACCGCACTGGGGATTCGAATCTTTAAGCCCTGGTCCCAGTTTCTGTTCATTACGGGCTGAGCTACCGGGCTCCTGGTATATATTTTGAACGACGACGATTATATTTTACTTAAATACACAATTTGGGGAAACAACCAGATTGCTTTTCAAATATTTACTAGACGACAAAATTTAGACCTAACCAAATTGAAAGTATTTGCAGACGACCAGTTCAGCGTGACTCAAATTATGGAATCTGTCGCCGAAAGGGTAGAAAATATTGTTCTCCGGGGACGTTCTAAAAATAGTTTGTAATAAGTAAGTTGCCATTTTTTATGAAGAAAACGACCTCCGAACCCAGACCTTATTGACTGTTATAAAGACTTTTTTTATTTTCTTCTTTCAGTACAAGACACTGCATCTTTCTGCGACAATTCAAATACAGTTTATACGGCATCGCAGCTTTTCATCTACAATGATAACTATCCGTCTCCAGTCTCGATCTCAAACTGTTGCGCATGCGTGGTAACGGCGTCGGCAAGTTCAGCTACAATTGACGTCAATATGATCGATTTTCGCTTGTATGACATTACGTCCCAGTGCCTTCAAGCGCTGATTATTGAGGACGGTACAAACGTGACGTCATATGACTGTTCCACAAATAACGAGTTCGTCATCCAAAAGTTGATGACTTCTTCAACGAACTCTCTGACAATCACACTAGAAAATAATGCAACCACGGCAGACGGTTATATCTGGATGGGTGTTGTAGGTAAGAGAACTTGTACTTAATAGCTAACAGAAAGGAAAAATAAATAAACCCGAAAATAAATAAAATAAATAAATAGATGTTTTCTTCTGGTAATGAAAGCAAAATGTGGTTTGGAAAGGATCATTTTCACTGAATTTTTCTTCGTAATATCACCGCTGACCATTGCTTCAACGATGCTTACGTGGGCAACCACTGGCTTGGGAAGAATATTGTGCACAGTATTTGTAACAGAAACTCCGGGAAAGCATGGATATGTGCAATGACACTGAAATAATTTTGAAAACTGCGTTAAACACCATACACACAATCAATTATTCAATCTTTGTAAATGTTTGAAAAGTAAACAGCAAGTCTAAGCATTGTTTTAAAAAAAATTGTTTGGAAAAATATTTAGTCTTGCTTTTGTTAACACTGCCCGCCTTCCATAATTCCGATTGAGTTATAAATCCCCATTGAAGGTCAATTGATATTGTGTTAGACCAGCCTGCATAGCTCAAGTGGTAGAGAGTAGGACTTGTAAACAGCAAGTCTTGCGTCACTTGAGGATGTGGGTTCGAGCCCCCCGGCTGGCCATCTAAAAATACTAATAGTCTTTCGGATGAGACGTTAAACCGAGGTCCCGTGTGACGATCTATACACCAAGCATGTTAAAGAACCAGGCGTAACTTAGGGTGGGTTTTGTCCTGTATCCTGCACTATCCTCCGTGACGAAACTAACAGCCTTCAGGGGGCGTCGCCCATATGGGCAACCGGTGACGTCGATGAATGAATGCAAAAATCAGTCAGTAAGTATAAGTCTTGAAATTTTTCAGGGTGAGCCAACGAAAATAGGCTGGCATAAATCAATAAGGCATCAGACCACTCTTCAATTGTTGCTATTTTTCCTACGACTTGCCTGGCCTACAATGATTTGCCCTTTTCTATCTACCATTAGGTTTGAATTACCCGCTGTTGCCATGTTCTTGTTAGGCAGGAGAGTTGCAAGAATGACCCTGCCTGATTCTTTCCCTGATGCTTTCTGGAACATGTTCCCCTAAAGCGCTCTGAACACTGGAATAGTGTTAAGGGATCTATCTTTAATGCTTTGTCCTATAACATTACCTGACGCCTGGGCTATCTGTCTCTCCGGTGGGGGCTGTTGGACCAGCGCCGATGAGGGAACGTCCACCACTTCCGGTGCTCCCAAGACCGATTGTTCAGGCTGGTCCTTCACTTCCTGTCTTGTCTTTTTTGCTGTATTGGCAGCCTCTACCTCAGCCTGCTGTGCCTTCTTGCGTTTCTTGGTAGGCTGATTGGCCCGCTTTCCCTGATCTTTGGTTGACCCAGAAGACATTATTCAGTATGAAATGAGAAAGAAAACTAAGCGTTATTTACTTTTCATACCGCTTACCTACCCTTGCTTGTCATGTCTTAAAACTTCAAAGGAAATAGCATCAATTCTGAATCCGTGGTTTAAATGCTCCCGCCAGACGTCGAGATAGTCTATTACCATTAAGAAAGTGAAAATTCCTAAGTTTGCACCCAAGCAAATGGATAGACAGGCGTAAAAGCGTTTTCCAGTGCGAGATCAGACTTCCCATCTCGTGCAGTCTGATCTTGATCTGTACCCATTGGCGCATTGTCTATTTCTACCATCCTTTACAGCAGTTTAGATTTGCGGCTTTAACATTTATTTTCTTGAGTTATCGGACTGTATAGACCCCGATGAGTCCCCTTCTCCGGTGTCCGATCTTAACTTTCAGAACAAAAATAGTCTCTATGTTATTGTTTCACACTTTAAATAGTATATTGTGTGTGAATGGGTGGATTCAGCTTTTTTTTTTCCTATTTACATCTTTTTTAAGCACTAGAGCAAAATTTCCTGACTAAAGTATGAAGTCTGCATGTCGCTTCCAATCTGCCATGCCCCCATTTTGCACACTGCAAGCGCTGAATACGGCGCCAAAATTGTATCCACAAAAATTAACCCGACTGCTGAATCATCTGATCTAACCCGAAGCTTTTCCACACTCCATGATGGTTCATGCATCGAATCCTACCAAAACTATCTAATTAATCGCAATGTATAGTACAAAATAACCAATTTAAAATTTTCTTACTTGCTTCCTTGCGAAAACTTGCTGAAGAGGACGGTTACCATGCAAATTATGCAGTCGTAAAAAAAAACCTGCGAATCAAAGTACGCAAGACCCTAACTTTGCCACCTCAACAACGGGTACTATCCACTTGTTATAGTACCTATTATATTACGAAGTAACCTTTCATGACATTTAACCCTTATCCTGCTGATATAAATTAAATGAAACTTTCAAGCCGATGGTAAAAAACCCAAAGTTTGCTATTTCACAGGATATTTTTGGGAGGAAAAATATCTCCTTATCGGACAGTGTAGATCCAAGATCAAACTGCAAGTTCTGTGCAGTATGATCTTTATCTACACTGCCCGCAAAAGGTACTTGAGTCGCGTTTAGCAGCCTAAGGGTTAATTCTGTACTAAACTGACAAAACTGTTACAAAGTCCGTATTGATAGCATTTGCAGACGACGAACTTAACATAGCTCAAAGCATCGATTGTCTTGAAAGACACAGAAAACATTTTACGGGAATAGGCAAATGCTTGTTATTGGCATTTTCCATTTTCCTACATTTTTTTTCTAAAGTCCTCCAGCCCAGGAACGTTAAAATACGGGCACTGCTTGTCAAGGCTTGGTAGAGGGGTCGATAACATGAACTGGACGGAATGGGTTTTTTTTTGCAGCTCCTTCCCCTTTTGATGATGATGGTTGTGGTTGTATGGTGTTTAACGCCGTTTTCAACATTATTTCAGCTATATCGCGCCGGCTAGTGCCCCTATCCACGCTTTCCTAGAGTTTCTTTTACCAATACTGTTCTCAATATTCTTCCCAAGCTACTGGTTGCCCACGTAATCCGCACATTTTTCTTTCCAAGCCACTGGCTACTTTTCCACATAACCAACGTCGAAATAATTGTCAGGGGTGAGAGAGGAATGAATCCTGTCGCAATGGCTATCATCAGTCCTCGGAAGGATATTGACCGAGCCGGGGATCGAACCAGCGACCTCCTGTTCTCAAGAAGGCTCGCTCCCCCCCTTCTTTTGAATATTCGATCAGATTTCATGTTTTACAAAGCTCAGCATGGGTCCAGGAACAAATAATGTCTTAATCACTCCCTATCGTAGTCTCTATCAACCTATAGCAATAGACACTTTTAACACTTAAACTGCTGAATAAAATGAAACGCAAATTTCTACTCAATACTAAAAGCCCAACTAATATTGCGGTTTCAAAGTTGATTCCACCGGAAAGAAAATACCTTATCGGACAGTGTAGATCAAAGATCAGACTGCACGTTGCAGTCTGATCTTGATCTACACTGTCCGCAATAGGTCAGTGGATCGCGATTAGCAGCTTAAGGGTTAGGCCGTAATTATTGCATATCTGTTTACAAAGAGACGTCGGAAAGAAGGCCAACAATTTTAAGACTGGGCTATGTATGGACGGATTTTGATATATATTGTCTGCGACAGAACGTACGTTTTGCTATGCTCTTTCACCTTTACAGCACAATCCCTTGTTTTAATGGACCTAAAATAGAAAGTTTTTGAAAAAAAAAAAACTTTGTTGGAAAAGGAGAACCAGCTTTTCCGTTCCTTTCCCACGACAGTTTCTACTATGTCAGGGAAGTGTCCTATCAAATAAGTTACATTTAAGTTGTCTTCAGATGCTTCCAAAATGGACAGGTCTGAAATTCTGTCGTTTGGTGAAAAGTTATCCCTTAACCCTTTCCCAAACGACAAAATTTGGACTGGTCCAAATTGAAAGAGTTTACAGACGACTATATTAAATTTGATGAAAATGGTAGAAAGTTCTCAATAAGGGTAGAAAACACTGTGGGAAAAGGAGAAATTGCTCGTTACGAGCAATTTCTCTTTTTCCCACGGTGTTTTCAAAAGACTTGTGCTGCAGACACGTGAAAACCAGGGCTTGTTTGGGAAAGGGTTAAAGTTTAAAGTCTGTACCAAACAGAAAAAAAAATAGACTTGTCCAGCTTGAAAGCATTCGCAGACTACAAAATCATTATGACTGAAAAGTAAAGATTTATTTGTGGAAGGGCAGAAAACATTGTAGGAAAAGGAGAAAATGCTGCTAACCAGCATTTTTTCCTTTTCCCACTATGTTTTCAAAAGTCTTCTTCTATAGTGTCTTTTAAACTCGGGATCGCATGGTAAAGGGTTAAATTGATCTCATAATAAAACGGTAATTAAAATTTCGATACTGCAAGCTCTACCCTTTGTATGCCAGCAACGAATATTGGTTCCTTTTGGCACCCTATAGATCAAGATCAGTCTTTATAGAACGTGCGGTCTGATCTTGCACCTACACTGTCTTTTTTTGTCCTGTGAGATATAGCTTTACATATCAGCCTTAATATTTCAACATCAGGACCTTTCCCTCCGAAATAAAAGAAAAAATGAAATGAACCATGCTCTGTGAAAAGGGGGCTTAATGCATCTGCAAAACAGTATCGACTCATGTCAGCCTGCGCAGTCCGCGCAGGCTGACATGGGTCGAAACTTTTTGCTATTTGTAAATTCTATGCATGTCCAAGGACCATTCTACCCCTACATCTAGTCAATTTTCAGGCTTAATGATTTTTTTCTGATCCATACTAATGTGTTGTCTTGCTTAGTATAATGCATTATGGAGATGCATTAAGCCCCCTTTTGTCAGAGCACGACTCAAACATATTTCATTCTGTAAACGGACCAAAGTATGAGTCAGTGTTCTTTAAATGTCCATAAGTGTTTTCATTCTTTTTTTTTTCAATTCGATGTTGATATCTAATTGCGTATATAAATATTTGCGCGAGGCATTTCAAAAGATTTTTTTTTTTCAACTCGATACCAGATGACCTCTCCGAGATAAGGACATTTTACATTTTTTTGTCATAAATTCATTTGGAAGAAAGAAAAGTACCTATGCGTGTGTATATCTTTGGTTTATTTTGCAAACAATCATGTTCGAATGATTTAGTTGAGTCTTTCTACCCCCCCCCCCCCCCCTTTAGGCATTTTTTTCGACTACCAAAAATGTAATCCACTGAAATTAAAAAAGACATTTATCAAATAAGTTTGACTGAAAACGATGTACATCGAAGTTCAGACGGCACCTCCTGTGCAGTCTGACCTTGATCTATGCCGACCCAGAAAAAGTGGCGCTGAAAGTGATATGTCAGTGTAGTTGAACCATTTCTGTATATAAGCATATTTACATATAAAAATACAGTCCACGACAGGGTATCACAGGGATAGAGGCAAAACTAACAAACTTCCTTTTTAAGTTCATATTTAGGAATCAATTACATGTACATGTACATACGAAGGCGTTGGCCAATCAGATTATGTGCTAGATTTGTTCCACGTCATCTTGTTGTAGTCATTTAATTGGTCGGCATTTGTTTTATGCAAATAGCAGGCCGATAAATCCAGTGGCTGAATCCAAACGCCAATGTCTAGTGGGGGGGAAGGAAAATGGAAAGAGGGCTTGGGGGCCTGAATCCTCAATCTCTAGTTTAGATAGTTATTAAGTGCATTCGCTTAATTCAGTCCTTTGCGAAACCGTCACGTGTCCTGTATGACCCAGACGAAAAGTGAATTAGAAAACGATGCATGAAAAGGATAAAGCGCAGGTCAATAAGGATTTCTTTTTTATATCCCACAATATATCAGCCCTTTTAAAACAAAGCCCATTATTTAAGCCACTTTAAATTTATTTTCTGCCTATGTTCGAATTTGAAAAAAAAAAACCCTGAAATTTTGTCGTCTGACAAAGAGTAAACTAGAAAATAATTAATAATATTATTATCATGGTTTTAAATGATATCAGGAAATCGTTCAGCGAATTTTAAGTGTGTCATTCATATTTGACAGCTCAGTACTGGATAATTTATGACGAACAATGGGCAAAGCGATTTCGAAATGAGATAATCATCTTTTCTCCCAAAGACTCTGTCAGACAGAAAATACCAAAATTGTACATTTGGAGCCCCTGTAGAGTAAACCTTTTACCAAACAATCCTATCTTTTTTAGAACCGAGAAGAAAGCATTTAAAACGTTTTAGAAAATGGAGAGAATGCTGTACAATCAATCACGGGTGTTAAGGAATAAAATATTGTAGGAAAAGGAGTAAATGGTGGATACCGATTTTTTTTCCATTTGCGGCAATGTCTTTAACCTTTACCAAAAAAAAAAATCATATTATTTGGGATCCATGTAATTTGTTGTCTGTAAAAGCTTCTAATTTGGACTAGTCTATTTTTTTTTGTCTTCTGGTTTAGGGTTAACCCGTAGACTGCTAAGCGCGACTCAATGACCATTTGCGGACAGTGTAGATCAAGATCAGATTGCACAGAACGTGCAGTTTGATCTTTGATCTAAACTGTCAGATTTGGAGATGTTTTCCCCCCGAAAAATAACTCTCAAATAGCAAAACTATAGGTTTTAACTATCGGCTTGAAAGTTTCATTTTCACTTTTTTAGCAGGTTAAGGGTTACAGGAGGATGCTGAGGTTTTGGCCAGGATCCGCATTTATTAAATATTTCGATTTGCATTCTCAGTCTAGTACTAGCTTTAGAAAGTTATACAATTTTTAACTCTTTCGGCGCCAAATAAACAAACTTGGCTTCTGTTGATGGCTGTAAATACAATCCACTGAGTCTCAAGAAGTCTTTTATCATATAGGCATGACCAAACAAGCGGAGGGCATAGATCAAAGATCAGACTGCACGTTCTGTGCAGTCTGATCTTGATCTATGCCGTCCACAAAAGTTCCTGTTTTCGCCTATGGCGCCGAAAAGGTTAATTGTCTGTAAGTCTTTTTTAAAACTATTACACAAAAAAACCCTTATCCTGCTACATGAGTTGAAAAAAAACTTTCAGTGAGATTCTTAAACCCAGAATACTGTTATTTCAAACTGTTTTCGGGAAAAAAATCTCCTTATCGGACAGTGTAGATCCAAGATCAGACTGCACACTCTTTGCAGTCTGATCTCGATCTACACTGTTCGCAAAAGGTCAGTGAGTCGCGCTTAGCATCTTAGCACAAAGGTTAATGAGAATTAGAAAAGAGAATGCAATTCAAAGTGATTAGAATGCGAGTCCTTTTCGCAGTCTGATGTCTGTTAGCAAAACCATAATGAGTCGAACTTAGCAACCAAAATTACTGACGCTATAACCAAGAAGTTTAACATTCCGCCTTTTGGTTACCTGAACAGATTTGTTGTTTTTCTGAAAAATAAAAAAAAAACTTAGGTCTTTATGCTTGCATGAACTCTTCAGCTCCTAAATGCGACTCCAGGACTGCGGATACGGTAGATCAAGATCAGACTGCACAGAACATGCAGTCTGATCTTGGATCTAGACTTTCCGATAAAAAATACTTCTTCCCCCCCCCCACCCCTCTTACCTCCCCCAAAAAAGTTTGAAATGGCAATATATGTTTTTTTTTTACAATGACTGCAAAGTTTCATTTAACTTACGTATATAGAGGGCTAAAGGCTAATAGAATAATTAACAAGTGAGTGGCTGTCAATTATAAAACTTCGAGGGCCCAAAAATTGAATGCCTTCACATATGAGTCATGCTCTGTGAAAAAGGGGCTTAATGCATCTGCGGAAAGTATTGGCCCAGGTCAGCCTGCACAGTCCGCGCAGGCTGACCCGGGCGGAAACTTTTCGCTACTTGTCAGTTTTCTGTCGGTTGCTCCACAAAATTGTTTTCATGGATTCATAATTATGACATGACTTGCTTGGAATAATCTTTCATGGAGATGCAGTAAGCCGCCTTTTGCCAGAGCATGGCTCATATTTATGTTTATGGCCCCTTTTGTAACAATATTTTGACGAAAAAAAATGCACCTGTAACCTTGCCCAACTTACTCAAACACAAAGCTTGTGTCAGAGGGCTATATCACAAAGATACATGGAGTAATATTTACAGTATTTATTTGAACTTTTTCAAGTTAGGGAACCAAAGGCATTAGTCTACTGTTGCTTCATATGAGGTATTTCTTTTTGTGTAAATATTTGTTTTGATTATTATATTTTTTTAATTCGCCTTCTATCCATTAATTGCTAAATAGATTAATCAATACGCTAGCTCTTACCAAACAAAGCGAGTACTTGTCAAGCGTAACTTAAAGGCCCAGAAGCGGCCTTAAAGACAATGCAGGTCTTAAAATGCATTTAAACTTAATCCATACCATTCAAAAATATGGAAAATATTGTGAAAATGACGATCTGTTATTGTGTGGTTGGTTTAGTCGCTGACATAAAAGTGAATTTTACAATCAGACAAAAAGTAAACATAAGACAGAGTGACCTGGCAACTTTTAACCTAAATTTGAAATTAAATTCCCTGCCAGCGACTAACACTTGGACCGAACGTACAATAACAGGGTCCGTATTCACCAACCATTCTTAAGAACATTCTTGGTCTTGTTCTCCAAAATTTTCCAAATTTGAAAGTAACACACCTTCTGATTGGCTAAACCATTTGGTTTAGCCAATCAGAAGTTGTGTTACTTTCAAACTTGGAAAATCTTGAAGAATAAGTCTAAGAATGTACTTAAGAATGGTTGGTGAATACGGACCCAGATTGTCATCTTCACAATACTTAACGTACTTTTAAATGATAGGATTTAAGTTTAAATGCATTTTAAGACCTGTTTTGTTTACCTTGGCAGCTATTGCTACTTTAACGCGTTTCATTGATGAGTTTGATACTATTTAGCCATGTTCTGTGGTTTAATGCATCCGAAAAAAGTATTGACCCGAAGTCAACTTGCGCAGTCTGAACTGTTTTGCTATTGGTCAATTTTCTTCATGTCAAAGGACCAGTCTATCTCATGATTCAGTCTGTTGTTAGACGAAATGCATTTTACAAATCCATGACTATTTGCTGAACTGATGCGTGGCTCAATTTTATTGAACCCTTGACCAAATCACAAAACTTTGGACTTGTCCAAATCCAAAGTATTTGCAGACGACGGATTGATACTTTTTGCAGGTGCATTAAGCCCCTTTTCACAGAGCACGGCAAATATTTTTTTTTACAGGTCAAACAAACGCAATGGTATATCTAATAACACAGGAGGTTTAAACAAATGGTGTAGCCTTATTTCCGCTTCGAAGCTGGTGTAAAATGGTGAAAAAGGGTAAACTTAACCCCTAGGCTGCTAAGCACGACTCAAAGACCTTTTTGCGGACACTGTAGATCAAGATCAGACTGCACAGAAAGTGCAGTCTGACCTTAGATCTACACTGTCCGATGAGGAGATTTTTTTTCCTCAAAAATACCTTTGAAAAAATTTGGGTTTTTACTCTAGGCTTGAAATTTTTATTTCACATATGTAGCAGGTTAACTCTTTACCAAACAATCACGGGTTTTAACGACCCCGAGGAAGAGGCCTTTTGAAAACATTGTGGGAAAAGGAGAAAATGCTGGTAACCAGCATTTTCTCCTTTTCCACAATGTTTTCTACTCTGCCCAAACCAAATTTCAATTTTTGAGTCACATTTATTTTGTCGTCTGCAAAAGCTTTCAATTTGGACTGGTCTAAAATTTTGTCGTTTGGTAAAGAGTTAACGGTTAACCCTCTGTGATTGACGATTTCTGTGTAAATTTGTTTCGATTTTTTGTGCATTTTATTTGAAAATGAAGCAGAACCAGTGTGGTGCGTGAACCTTCGTAGCCTGTGTCAATGCGGAACTAATTGTTAACTCACTCCTCATTGCGGTCTCCTTTCACGGTACATACATATCTGTGGAAAAAAGTTCTTAACCCTTTCCCAAACAAATTTTAGACTCTTTCAAATTCAAAACATCAGCAGACGACAAATTCGAAATTGGTAGAAATAAGCTTAAGCTCTCAGATAGGATAGAAAACATTGTGGGAAAAGGAGAAAATGCTGCTTACCAGCATTTTCTCCTTTTCCCACAATGTTTTCAAAGGTCTTCTTTCCCAGGGTCGCGAAAACCAGGGATTGTTTGGTAAAGAGTTAAATGACTCTGTAATTCTTATCATTTTTTGACAGTGTAACGCCCGAATATATAACAAACAAATACATTAATTAGACTGGAACCCAGGCTGGAGCCTTCGGTGTTTTCATATTTATCACTGTGGTAGAGGCAATATCAAGGCAATGTATAATGTTTCACCTTCAACTTGTTTCCAGTGTCCCATGGAGGTTTAACAGTATCTTGTGGCCCTGTAACATCGTGTCCAAGTTCTTCTACATCCATGGCGACAACAACAACAACAACAACAACTTCAGCAAGCACGGCTTCCGCTTCCGGTAACTTCTCTTACAGATCGGTAGACATTTGGTGGGTCCGGAAATATTTGTCACGTCCTATCTATTATATTCGTATGAGCCATGCTCTGGCCAAAGGAACGGATCTTCGTGATGCATGATAGCAAGCATGTCACCATGTAACTATGAATCCATATTATCCACATTGTCTAACAACCGACTGAATGATGGGGTAGACTGGTCCTTGGACATGCCTAAAAATTTACCAAAAGAGAAATGTTTTGGCACAGGTAAGCCTGCAAAGACTGTGCAGGCTGACCTGGGTCGATCCTTTTTGTTGAAGGTGCATTAAGCCCCCTTTTCACAGAGCATGTTATATCATAATATGTAGAAAGGTTTTGCGGTAATTGAGGGGAGGTGCGGGCATGTTCAGTTTAATCCTGTCACCATACAATCCCGTGTCTTTTACGACCCTTTGGATATATCAATATAAAACACGTTGGGACAGTATATAATAAAAAATGTGAGATGATTCTTATCATTTAGCCCAAATTCAATGTGGCTTAAATCATAGGATTTATCTGGGATAGGGCTGAAAGCGTTGTAGGAAAAGAAGAAAATGATGTTACCAACATTTTCTTCTTTTCGAACAATGTTTTTAAAAGCATACTTCAGGGTCATTGCAGCACAGAATTGTCTGAAATAGGTTTGAAAGCGGAACCAGAAAATAGAAATATTGATTACGACTTAGGATTACTCAAGAGGTACATGTATATACTCACCATACAAGTACCGCTTTGAAGGTCTGTGAAGAGGACAACTTAAAAACAATGAGGAAAAGAAAAAAGTACCCGTGACAAGCATTCGGCTGTATTTAGGCTTAAATTTTCTTTGCTTGAATTATAATATATGAATAGTGCACGTTAATAAGGGACACATAACTTTTCCATCCGAGCACCTGGCGAGGTAAATTAGTCATTCATGCAACAACTCTGGTTTAATTCTATTTGGCAGATGACGAGGAGAGTTCACCGTTGCTGGGAATGTCCGTGCTTAACTTTATTTTGGTCATGACTGGTGCGCTTCTTACACTGGTATCGCTACTAACTTGTATTTGCTTCTGTATAGCTTACCTGATGAAAAGGTATAAGGTAAAAATACCACGTGGTTTAAAAAAGGGTCATTCAGAATCGAATATCTACTGTAAGAAAAAGCAACTGTCTCTTTCTCTGGTGCCTTGTATGTCTGTCAATCCACCAGTCCCAAATCTTACTATTCTCTCTCTCTCTCTCTCTTACTTCGCTCTCTGTACAGTTCAAGTTTACAGTTGTACAAAACTATCGGCTTTCCCGCTTTCCAGTGCTTAGATTATGACAGCAATAAAGATATGAACCACACTCTGTGAAAAGGGGTCTTAATACAGCTGCGACAAGTATTCTTCCAATTTTAATGATATTAAACTCTTGATAATGCCATTAAAACACACTACTTGTTCCTTATCACCCATGCCTTACCTTAAAGTTCCAATATATATGAGTCACGCTCTGTGACAAGGGACCTTAATGCATCTGCGAAAAGTATCGACCCAGGTCAGCCTGCGCAGTCCGCGCAGGCTGACCTGGCCGAAACTTTTCGCTATTGGTCAATTTTCTGTATGTTGAAGGACCAGTTTACCTTATGATACAGGCAGTTGTTGGACAAAATGGATTTTATGGGTCCCTCATTATGTGATGACTTGCTTGGTGTCATTCATCACGGAGATGCATTAAACCCCCTTTTGCCAGAGCATGGCTCATATCATTATGGAGCCAATGAGATACATGTATCATTAACCCTTTACCAGACGACAAAAGTTTAGACTTATGCAGTTGAAAGCATTTGCAGACAAAAAAATGATATATGGTTCATATGCTAAAAGTAGTGCCCTGAAAGAGCGGAAACCATTCCTACCAGCATTTTCTCCCTTCCCCCACAATGTTTTTTTTTTTTTTCATCATAAAGGTCGTTTAAACTCAGAATTTCTGGTAAAGGGTTAACTACTAATGAGAACGATATTTTGTCATCCATGTACCACACGGTACTTAGATGAAGTGCAACGCTAGCAATAAGGCGGTGGGTAACTTTTCGTCGCTTTTGTTTATATACCGTTATATGTCTATATCTAAACAAAATCATTGCAAAATATGAAGTCTCCGTGTAAAGAGTTGTGAAAAATTTCGTCTACTTTTTGATAACACGCTACTTTTACAGAGTTTCTCATTGTATTTCAGAGTTACGACGTCAAAAATAAGGACAAGGCAAAACAAGAACGTCAAAAGAGAAAGCGGAAGTCACCACCGTCTTACGTGACCCCGACGCCATTTACACATGGTAAACCTTTCCCAGAGAATAATGTCACCACGGAGAGTCGATTTCCGGATAAGTGTAAAAATACAGTGTTTGTGTACCGCCCACATGAAAACCGGTATCTAGCCGATCACTTTGGTCAGCCTCGTCATTTACCGCGGGTTGAGACGACGTAGTAAGTGATTGATTGATTGACGGATTGTTGATAGTTGAAGAAATAATGGATAGATAGATAACTCGGTAGATAGACGGATACATCTCACCATTCAAACAAACAAGCAAAACATTACAGAGCAAAGCTAAATCTTTCTGGTGAACGTTTTGAAAGCCTTAAAGTGGTTTTGATTCCTCTGGAATCCATGTATTAGGGTTAAGGTCTCTACACAGTTGAGGACATTTATAAAATTTGAGGCTGTATTCACAATTTGCGATTGACTTAAGCAAATGGTTTTTGCCAGTCAGAAGTTGTGTTACTTTCATACTTAGAAAATTCTGAAAAATAGGACCAAGAACATTCTTATAAAAGAATGAATGGTGAATAAGGATCGGGTTATGCTTAGTCGTTCATAAGTTTTGAATACTGGTGTTTTTTTTCCAAATTGTAGTCATGGTTCCTATATTAAATTACTTATTTATCTCATTTTAATCGCATGACTACCTTACTTTCAGTGTTATATCGCCATAATGTTTCTTTTCATCTTACACATGTGTTAGGATAGCCTTTTGTGATCTCATATGTGAAGTCAATTTGCACTCCTGTACAACAAATAAGTCGGGTCTGATCCGTTGAAAATGCAACGTATAGCTTTACATAATCTGATCTATAATTCTTGCATCACCTTTATTTGATGAAAAACATCCTACATTTCCCCCCTGTTTGAATAAAATATCGTCTCAAAAGACAGTATTTAATTTAAAAGGGGGGAAATGTTATTAAACACGCCAATGGCTCGTTAAGTAACTTTTTTTTTCTAATTTCGTTTGGGCGTAATTTCGTGTTCAGCGCGTTACAAAAGGTCTTCTAATTCATTATGTTCTCTATTTTCTCTATCCAGTATGCAAGTATATGTTTGGTACTGTCGGGTAAAGTCAAATTATATGAGACGTGTTTTATGGCTTTGCTGGGGAGTGCTAAAAACATATATGTCGGTCTCACCGTCATGCTCGCCCAAGATCTAGTGATTTTCATGTTTATTATCTTTTGTATATGACTATATAACTGTGTACTTGTCGTGAAATAAAATGTTATGTTCTGTTCTGTTCTGATAAACTCTCTTCCTCAAATGCCAAGTTATGTGAGACCCATCTCTTACTTAACGAGAAGTCAGTATACAGATACAAGTCAAATCTTCATCACAGTAAAACGTTAGTTCTCAACGTTCAAACAAAATCGATATTTATGAAGCACGGAATATGGTCGCTACAAGGTGCAGTGGTCGTCTCATTGTTCTTGTGGTACAAGGTGCATGTATCTATGACGTCATCATATCTCACCAAGGAGCATTCATTGATGTCACCACAAGTTTCCCTGGCTTGAAGACTGCATTTACGCATACAGGCATTCGCATTTAGAACTTTGTGTGTTGTAAGTTCTGTGTAATTGGATTGATCATATATGATTTTGCGCATGACGAATTTGGAAGTAGCGGGCACTATCCACTGATGAGCACATCTTGAATCAACTGAAACGATACCAACTTGCAATAGATGACAAACTTCCTAACAGTCTTATGTTTTCCTCTCATGAAGTTTTGAATATAGATTGATGCATATATGAGCCTCTATACGTGGTATATTTCATGGATTATATACAGAATCGAAGGTCATTTACATTACTAAATTCAATTTTGCTAGTTTCCCGTATACCAATTCCGTCGTACAGATCTAAAGTTTTAAGTTTTATTATAGAGTTCTCTTTAAACCCAGATGAGTTTCATGCCCATAATTAAATATTTCCACTCTGTCTTGGTGGTCCTGCGTGGCACATTGGTAAAGTATAGGAATCATTATCTGGTGGCCCGGTGTTTGAGCCTTACTAGAAGCACTTGCTTTTTCTCGGGAGTGTCCCAGGGCAAGACACTTAAGATCCCTAGACTAGTACTTGTACAATCAACCACTTACATGTACATGAATATGTGAGCTATCATCATGATATGACATAATTTTGAAAACGGTGTAAAACACCATTCAGACATTTATTCAACCCCGCACGTGCTAATTGTTGTCTGCTCATCCTACACTGCAGGCTGTCGTATTTTTTTTTTTCATATATCTAGTTACAATGCTTACATCTGATTTATTATTATTTTTATTATTAGCACTTCTGGAAATTTCCTGACAGTTTCCATGTACTCTTTGTGTACCTATTTTCAGGATATGACCTAGTATGGTTTCTAAAGGCATTTTTAGGTTGAATATATATGAACTCATCCCTGACCAACTCAGGGTACAAGAAATTCAGAAATAAAGAAGATGTTTAAAACAAAGAATGCAATGATACCCGTTTTGGATTTTATTATTCTGGCATTAAAGGGAGATTTAAAGGATTAGCTTCTCTAGTAGCGATAAAACACTGTAGAAATTGATGGATCAGTGGTTTTGCTATAAGATTGTGTAACCAGATTAGGTTTGTTATTGTAATATATTTCTGTTTTACCATCTCACGCTTTTCTTACCGTAGTTTGAGAAACATGTATCTAACTTCTAAATTTACCTGAACAATTGACGGATGCGTCCTCTATATGACCACAGTTGTGACTGAGACGTGTTAAAGTACAGTTCAGTAAGTTGGACTCGTCCCCTTGACATGCCACGTCGTCCGCCATTATACTTCCGTTACCAGGACCGTAATAGGCACCCCGTAATGCAGTCTCTGCTTTCCTGCAGTAACGGTGAGCCAGTCAGCATTTCATATCAACCATTTCATATCAACCTTTTACCAAACAATCTCGAATCTTAACCACTCTGAGTTAGGAAGCTTTCGAAAACATAGTGGGAAAGAGAAAATGCTGGGAAATTTGGTTTTCTCACATAGTTTATCTACCATCAGAGACTCAAATTTGTTTGTAGCAATTCAGAATTTGTCGTCTGCATTTATTTCTTTTAACACACTTCTTTCATTTTATCACAAAAATACCATTGTTTTTTGTGTAATACAGCCTTTCGAATTTTCCTATCTTACACACGTTTGAGACAAGCAAATAGTGCCATATTTGGTCAACACTGTGTAACCATATGCCTCAGTTTGAAAACAGTGCTGATCCATACTTCTTTACGAGAATAAAAGCCAAAACTTATAATCGTGACAAATCAGCGAATTTCAACATATTTATAATTCAAAACAAAGTAATTAACTGCAACTTTCTGTATAACTATTTTTCGTCCGTAATGTAGCTGCAAAGCGAAAAGGATTCACGTTAGCTTCAATGCACACATGTAGGCTTATATTCTAACACAATATAAATAAAAAAATTTTGAAATACGGCTATGTGATAACAAAAAAAAAAGTGACATTCATTGCTTTTGGAGAAAACTTTTATTAAACTCGTCTTGAAAAATATATTTAGCCCGTCAAGGGCTCGCTTAATAACATATTTTTAGACTCGTTTACATTTTTATCTCAGGTGCCAACTCATGTCAGATCCTACTCTTCATTCTCTAATATAAAAGCTATTTGCGTTTTTCCCATTTATTATTCTCTATAATTTAATACGTTTTTTTTCCGTTTGTAGATAAAAGGATGTTAAAACACTGAATGAATGAATGAATGAAGGAAGGAAGGAAGTAGGGAAGGAAGGAAGGAAGAAAGGAAGGAAGGAAGGAAGGAATCGACGAATCAACGAATCAACGAAGGAATCAACGAAGGAAATCAACGAAGGAATCAACGAAGGAAATCAACGAAGGAATCAAGGAAAAAACTTTCCCTGCATATATCATAATAGGAACTCTTACTCATATCCAAGCATCCGACACACGACATTAGCATCGTTTTTGTCCCAGCTGTCATCACAAATCGTGCCCCAGACACCATCCACCAGAATTTCAACTCTGCCTTCCCAGGGCATTGTACCTCCCACCAACCGGATATCCGTCAAATCGAACTCTAAAGAAAAGGAAAAATTGAGAGGCACTCTGGAAAAGGGGGTTTAATGCACCTCCTTGATGCATTATGCCAAGCAAGTCATCGAATAATTATGGATCCATAAGATTCACTTTGCCAAACAAATGCCTGAAGCATGAGGTAGGATGGTCTTTTAACATGGAGAAATATGACCGATAGCAAAAAAGTTCGACCAGATCAGCCCGCGAGGGCTGCGAAGATTGATCTGGATCGATAGTTTTTGTAGATGCATTAAGCCCTCGTTTCACAGAGCATGACTTTGTAACAAACCATCCCAAAAACTGCTTATCTGTAAACTCACAGACTATCTTTCTGGTTGGCCGAGAGTTTTTGTCCCTAAAACTAAGATGTCAGTTATTGCACGTGTTCTTTTGTTGACCCCCAATAAAGTCGTTTACCGACTACTAAATATAGATCTAGTCGACTTTTCTAAAGGATAAAATTCAAAGTTTCTTCGACAGACTAGATTTTTTGGGTACGACTCAGATTCAAGAAGATGAAAAATGTAGATTCAAGATCAAACTGAAGAGAACCAAGAGAAAACTGTTTCATCAAGCTACACATGAGTAGTGTTAAATGCCGGTAAGCGTCCCTTGTTCACATTTATGTTTGACCTTGACAACCGCCATCATCCATGACCTAAAAACCGCTATTGAGATAACCAAATAACATTAATTCATCGCTGCATATTATCAAATGAAACAAAAAAGAAAAAAAGGATTGAAAGGATGCTGTGAAAGTTTCGACGGTCTCTGACATGTTCAAGTCAGTCAGGATCTTTCAAACTCCTCGCAAACCTCCAGGAACTTTATGCCAATCATGTTCGAACCAGTATCATTATCTATAGCCTCTGCGTCATGCAGTTTAATAATCTAGGGCTGTCCTTGACCATATAGAAGATGCCTATAAGAGCTTTACTTCTTGCACAATTCATGACCTCTAGTGGATAAAATTCGATCGACTGCGACAGCCTTCACACTTTCTTAGTCATAAAAAAATAGCATTGCTAAAACTATTTGAAATGGCCGGCGTCGAGTTCGAAGATGAACATGAACAAGGGAAACTGTCAGGCATATAATACTACTTACGGGTTGTTCTTTATTATCATTATTATACGGCCAGTGGCCCATACTATAACTTACAGCATGTAATCGTACTGTTTTATAGGCCAATAGAAGTATTACATATCAATACCGGGGCCGCGCATGACCTTTAAGCTCAATTGGTAGTGTACTCGCTTCGTAGGCGAGAGGTCGAGGAATGAAGTCCTAGTCGGGTCATTTCTCTCTCCTAAGGTTTCAGTAGCTAAACTAACCATGACATGAAACGCCCGCTCCAGAGGAGTAGTTGCCCGTGGATATCCAGGGTGAATGCTGACATTCGGCTAGATCAGTCTCGTTACCCAAACAATACATACTGTCTAGGACCCTCGGTACGTAGTGTACACCATGGTAGTAGCTACCTCTACGGTAACCGATATAACTGCAAGAAAGTTTTAACTTTTGACCCTTATCCTGCTAAATAAGTTAATGGCGAATTCCAGCAGATAGTAAAAATGCGATTAATGTCATTTCAAACCTATTTTTGGAGGAAAAGTATCTCCTTTTCGGACAATGTAGATCCAAGATCAGACTGCACGTTCTGGGAAGTTTGATCTTGATGTACACAGTCTGCAAATGGTCTGTGAGTCGCGCTTAGCAGCTGAAGGGTTAACCTCAAGACAAAAGTTTGGACTGAAAAAAATTAGAGCATTTGTAGACTATAAATAAAAAATTACTTAAATGGTGATTTCTGTATCTAATAGGGTAGGAAACATTGTGAGAAAAGGAGAAAATGCTGGTTACCAGCATTTTCTCCTTTTCTCACAATTTATTCAAAAGTTTTCATTGTCAGTGTCGTTTAAACTCGTGATTGTCTGGTAAAGGGTTGAAGAGATACGTTAAAACTAAATCAACTTATTGGAACATCTTGAAGAAAAAACGAAGTCAATTTTACATCTAAACAACCAATGGACTGATACCGACGTTATTTTAGACACTTTTCGACTTAGAGGCTAAAGTGAAGGATTCACAACCTGTAGTCCCTGGGTTCGATCCGAAGTTGAATCTCATGAGAGTTTTTATGTGCAAGTCATTTTAAAGCCATTGTCTGGCACAGGTTAAATCTGGGAACAGAATATGGAAGATAGCTATCCTAGTGACACGACTGCAAAAATGTTGAAACAAAATTAAACCAGCGATATTTTGGCCACACACGGAACCTCTCAATTATTGTATAAATATCTTTGAAACGACGAAAAGTATTGAAATTCCAAAAATGGTGGTTTAATTGTTTTTCAGAACGGACATAATTATCTGCACATAAATGAAATTACAACGATTGTAAGAAAAAAAATCTAATCGTTATTTATCAAGTAATGTCATTCCATTTTTTTTTTTGTTTCAATATGCATGTATGTGGTGTTTTTACAACACTGTTTAAATTCTACATATCTACTAAAAGATTTACCTGAAGGCAACATTGTAACTTACTCATGTTGAAAGCATTTGCAAACAGAAAATAAACAAGCTATGCTCTGTGAAAACGGGGCTCAATGCATCTGCAAACAGTATCGACTCTTTTCAGGCTGACATGGGTGGAACCTTTTGCTATTTGTCAAATTTCTGCGTGTCAAACGACCATTCTTCATCATGATTCAGGCAGTTGATAGACAAAAGAGATTTTATAGGTCCATATTTAAGTGATGTTTTGCTTGGTACAATACATCACGGAGATGCATTAAACCCCATTTTGCCAGAGCATAGCTCAAATATATTTGAGTCATACTCTGTGAAGAGGGGGCTTAATGTATCTGCGAAAAGTATCAACCCAGGTCAGCCTGCGCAGTTCGCGCAGGCTGACCTGGGCCGAAACTGTTCGCTATTAGTCATTTTTCTGTATGTCTGTGGACCATTATACCTCATGACTAAGTCGGTTGTTTAAAAAAGACTGTTATGGATCCATAATTACGTGATGGCTTGATAGGTATAATGCATTGATGATATGCATTAAGCCCCCTTTTGTTACAGCATGACTCTTTTCAAATGGCGGATTGCGTCTTCTGAAGGCTAGAACACATAATGTGAAAAACAACAAAAAATGTTGTTAACCAGCGTTCTTTCGTCCCCAGGGTCGTAGAAACCCGGGATAGTTTGGTAAAGGATTCAACAAATTAATCATACCCGTAACCCATTATTCGACAGACAACTCTGACTGTGATATCATCTATGGAACTGATGCTTCCCCACTGGCCACCATGAAAAATTTCGACAGCTCCTTCTCGAGGATTTCCTGTGTCAGTTGTCAGTCGTATTGGTCCGCCTTCAAATTTCAAAAAAAAAAAAATGAAATTTAGATACAACCATAAACTGCTTTTGTTTCGTAACGTGGAACATTTAAAGCGTGCTCACCGTTGATTGAATAGCCTGTGACCAACAAGCGGATTTGTGATATTATTTAAATGTATCATATTTGTCAGAGTGACAACCATATTAGCTTTATATAAACATGTACCATTTTTTGACTTCTTTTTTCTTTAAAAAGTATATTGTGACGTATAGATTGGCTAGACCATTCATAACCAAATGAAATGGAAGGAAAAAAGATCGAAAATGATGAGCAGTTTAGGCTTGGCCAATGCGATTCTAATAGCTCCACTCAGATTATAGAAGCCCATATTAAAATTTGTTCATGTACAAGTTTTCCACGTAAAAGTCTCAAAAAGTTTAATAAACTTGTACCGATGCAAATAAGTAATGTAGTTAGAGCTTCTTCTCCAATGTCAACAATTACAAGCCATGCAAACCATTAGCGGGACTGATGGTGGCCATTTATCTGCGGTTGAATATGCAGGAATGCCTTGGCGGCCTTTTTTGTTGGGGAGGGGGGGGGGTGGAGGGAAGAGGAAAGCTAGACACACTGTCTAAAGCGAAGAATATCAGAACATTTTTATCACATGACGATGTCTCAATAACCGTGTGTCAGAAAAATCAGTGATCATTTGTTTACTCATGTGAACTTCAATGAATGAGACCCATTTTTTTTTTTCTTACGTATTGTTGAATGACGTTATTTATGGCATCATTTGATAACTGGTTCAAGCTGCGCAAGGTTAAAATATTCGTAATGGCTGTATTACACAGAATACAAGGGTAGCTATATGTATTTGATAACACTGAAAAATAAAGGAAGTAAAATATACATATGGACGTGAATACCCCTGCATGTCACTCCAACGGCATCTGAAGGGCTGCAGGAACCACCGTCACCTAATGTGTGTTGACATTCTGCAAGACTGTTTTCATTTCCGGTACATAGAAGGTTCGAATACCGTATCCAACCTATGCCAGTCCCAAATAAGGCTCCAAGATGAAAGTTTTTAGCACCACTGTTGATAAACGAACATTGATATTTTTATTGAGATGTATAATGCGAACGCGATAATTTGTTTACCAATACTGGTTAATAACATAAACACTGGCCATAAACACAAGCCATAAATTGTGAGTACAGTTGTTATTTTACCAAGTCAGCAGTGTATATACTACCGCGGTACAGTGGTCAGGTCGTAGGATTGTCGATGAAGCGAGTAAAGCTTGACTGATCAAAGAAGATGGCAAATTTACCGCGTTCAGTTTTTGGGTAAAATTGCCTTAACTCTTTACCAAACGACAAAATTTGAGACTGATCCAAATTGAAAATGTTTGCAGACAACACATTAAATGTGATTAACAAACTGAAATTTGCCTTTAGAAAGGCGGGAAACATTGTGGGAAAAGGAGAAAATGCTGGTTACCAGCATTTTCTCATTTTCCCACAATGTTTTCAAAAGGCTTCTTTTACACGGTCGTTAAAAGCCTGGATTGTGTGGTAATGGGTTAAATATGTATAAAGCGTATAGCTTTATAACTTTGTGCTAATCTCTGGGTATGGTGTTGTCTACTGGTTTATCTGGACAAGTATACTACAATGACATTGTAAAATATTGTTACCGAGGATAGTGCGAGAAAAGCATGGCAAGTAATTCAGTTAGATATGTTAGGTAAGTGCAGTGGCTTATAAATGGAGACAGTGCAGTCTAGTAATGGACAAACCAAATTAAAACTTGCCTGTAAATAACTGGACTGTTATTAACCTGTTCGTTCATAAAGGTTTAACTTGACCATTAGTAAGTGAAAGAAACTAATTAGTCTGTACCTGCATACAACATCATCTCCACTAAGTTAAAAAATACTGGACTACTATTCATTTATTTTCAGGAGCCACATAGACCTTGATCGGTGCAAATTGCTGGGTTGGAAAGTCATGAATAGTCATAATCGCCGAAACAAACTTCTTTTACTTTTTTGTTTGTCAACCAGAATATCGGACATTGTCGATGCAAGATCAGACAGCATGTTTTGTGCTTTAGGTCTATTGCCGTTTACAACTACATTTTACGAGCTGAACTATCTGTTGTTAGCTGCATGGGAAAGATCCATCAGTCTTTTATTTTTTACCTGTAGCCAAGATAGTTACATATTACGTTGGCAGTGTCCGTATTAAAACCTATGCCACAAACAGTCGCCCAGATTCCGTCTGCCATGACTTCCACTCTACCAGTATTTGGTGTTGGTCCATCCAAAATCCGATAATTATAGCTATCTGAAAATGAAGTGTGATTTCCAACGCATATTTTATGAAACAGAATCAAAATAATCAACTTACAATTACTAGGTTTTAATATCTTTACTCATTTAAACCTTTCAGTGCCATAGGCGGAAACAGGGGCCTTTCCGGACTACAGAATTATATTAAGATTAGACTGCAATACTGTTTAGTCGGTCATATAAGATACATGTATCAATCTTTCTGAGAATCAGCGGATTGTATTTTCATCTTGTAAATAAGATCAAGTTTATAAAGTTGGTGCTGAAAGAGTTGAACAGGAATAGTAAAATTGTAACAATGAACGTTGGAGAACTGACCAAGATGAACCTGATCTGGTATGTAGGAGGTGCTTGATCGATTGGAGGCGGAATCGATACAAAAGGCAAACTGTATCGATAATCACATATTGATGATAAATTAAGTACAACCAAAAGTTTGGTTATGTCGTTTAATGAGACGACAATGATAATAACAACGACAAAAGACAATATCGCTACGGGTGAGCTAGTTTCTAAACTAGTTGAGCACCAGAGCGGAAATAACTAAATTTCATCTTTGAAAACGCCCCATTTATTCCAGTTACAACAATTGTTTCGTCAGACTGTGTTCATAATACATCGGACAATCTAGCCCCACGACCAAAATGGTGTTATTTCTATTGAGTCTGATCTTAAACTACATTGTCTGAAAATCTATCAACGTTAAATTTGGCACCATGAGAGTTAATTTCACAGGCACAGGGTAGCATCAAGTGAACAAACTTAGCTTAAGAGAGTCCAAGATAAATAAAAAGGGAAGTTGTTTTTATTCATGCAAATACATTGTGTAGGGAGACAAACTGCACTACACGTGCAATGGCTCGTTTTGGAAAAAATGCTGTTACTAGTGGTGTTGCTAGATTATTGCTATGTAATCGAGGGATTCCTAGCCCGATATCTGTATATTCAAAGTCTCCCTTTGAAGATTGCGTAATATATTTTAGCAAGGCTAAATCTTTTCTATGCCTGAATTTCGAGATTATATTGTTTATATATTGGTAAAGATCCATATAGTCTACACGTATTTAATCAACGTTCTTGCAAAAGGGGGTTTAATGCATCTCTGTGATGTATGATACCAAACAAGTCAGCACATATGGATCTATAGTTACTAATTTGTCTAATAACAACCGAATGAATCGTGAGGTACACTAGTCATTTGACATACAGAAAATCGTCCGATAGCAAAAGTGTCGGCCCATGTCAGCCTGCGTGGATTGCGCAGGCTGACCTGGGTCGACACTTCTGGCAGATGCATTTAGCACCGTTTTCACAGAACATGGCTCATTTCTATATATAAATCTTGCGAAGGGAAATTCGGAAGATGTTTTAGATGCAAAGGCCATCTTTATATATACTGTCGAAAACGGCATCAAATAACCAAGAAGTAAATAATACTATAAATACATAAAATCATACTTAAACATTCAATGCCGACATCCATATAGGACTCGCAGTTATGATTTAGCCAACCAGCGTTAGGACAAGAAAGAAGATCTGTTTCGTTACCAAAACACGTGACTTGGCTCAGCCATATTGTTCCACTTGTACTCGGACCGAAAAAAGCGGTTTTAAAAGCAAGGCCTACTGTTCTGAAAGGAAAAAAAAAAAACAGGAAGTTTTAAAATAAGGCTTTTCATTTTTTAGGTTATGACTATGTAGAGTAGAGTAAAAACAAAACGAAAGTATATATAAATACATGTAGATGTATACATAAATAATTCTTTACCAATTCGACATGGCAGCATTTTAGGCTATACCGCAGTTACATCATCATCATCATCAACAACAACATCATCATCATCAACAACAACATTCATTTTTGTTCATTGAAGACAAATAGATCGAACACAATTGGTACATGTAACTCTTGCCTCACAGGTACGTATATAATTATGTAATATTTAAGATCTGAAATCGCTAAAAATTACTGGACCTTAATAATTTCAACAACAACAACGACAATAAGGGATAGAACAAGAACGAGACCGATGAATTGAAACAAAGAAAAACGCAAGCCAAAAAGGTTACCTTACCCTAGTCCGAGTTGCTTGCAAGCGACCGTGGCTGACCGATCTGTGAAACCATCGTCACAAATACTGCCCCAGGAGCCAGAGTGATTTATCTCCGAGTGATATATCTCCAATGTACCTTTGTTGGCTGCGACGGACTGTAGCCGCAGAGTTCCCTCTAATATATATATATAACCACTGATGAGGCGTTTGCCGAAACATGTTTGGTTTTTTATACAGTTATATGCATCTGCGAAAAGTATCAACCCATTCCGCGAAGGCTGATCTGGGCCGAAACTTTTCGCTATTGGTCAATTTTCTGTATGTTCAAGGACCAGTCTACCTCATGATTACGTCGGTTATTAACCCTTTCCCAAACGACAAATTTTGGACTGGTCCAAATTGAAAGAGTTTGCAGACGACAGTTTCAAATTTGATGAAAATGGCAGAAAGTTATCGAAAAGGGTAGAAAACACTGTAGGAAAAGGAGAAATTGCTCGTCACGAGCAATTTCTCCTTTTCCCACAGTGTTTTCAAAAGACTTGTACTGCAGACACGTGAAAACCAGGGCTTGTTTGGGAAAGGGTTAAAGAAATTGGCTATTTTTGATCCATAATTTTGTGATGGCTTGGTAGGTATGATGCATTGCGGAGCATGTCTCATACACACACACACGCACACATAAGATCGAGTACTTAAAAGGCTGGCGGGTCTTAGAAATTTATCAGGTAGATTTCGTAAGTCAAGAAAATCTTCAAAATGTGTCTTTTTTCATTAAAATTATACAAAACGCCCAGCATCTCGAAACAATACTTTTACGCTCAAAAGACTTACATTTGTGAAGTTAAACAAGGCAACACGGAGCTCATACATCCGAACGGAAGAATGAAAGGAACCAATGTGATATCCATAGCTGAATATACTACTCATACTTTGATAGGGATCATTTAGATATTTCAATACGGGTATATGTTAAAACAATACAGTTTTGCGTTAAAAAACTTACATTTCCACTGGTGATTTATTTCATCAGTGTGTCAATTTATTATATTAAAAAACTATACCTGATACATACCACACATATATTATATATCGAGTGAATCTAACCTGGCGATCCCCAGCAAATTTTGAGTGGTATATATTGTCTAGGAAGGAATGCCCATATGCAGTCCCCAGTGAAAGTATTTCTATATTGGTCATGCTTTGTGAAAAGGGGGTTTATTGAATCTGCTAAAAAAAATGTATCGACCCAGGTCAGCCTGCGCAGTCCGCGCAGGCTGACCTGTGTCGAAACGTTTTTCTGTTGGTAATCCTTCTGCATGGTTAAGGATTTGTCTACCTCAGGATTCAGCCGTTTGTTAGACAAATGTATTTTACAGATCCATAATTATGCGATAACTTGCTTGGTAAAATGCATGACGGCGATGCAATAAACCCTTTTTGCCAGAGCATGGCTCATATATTTGTACAAAAGCTGTTTTGCTTACAATACTGCTTGGTCGGATGGAAAATAGTAAATAAGTTATGCACGAGTTTTTTTTTTTTTTTTTCCGAGACAGAGAAAAAGAACTTACCTTGAGTACTTGCATAGAGACACAGACACAACAAGAAAATAGCAGTCAACAGCAGTCTGTTGGTAGAAAATATTTACAGTTTGTTTGTTGGTTGGTTATTGTGTTTAAAACCGCTTTTAGTTGTATTAACCTTTAGGCTGCCAAACATGACTTACTGACCTTTTGCAGACAGTGTAGATAAAGATCAGACTGCACAGAACGTTCAGTCTGATCTTGGATCTACACTGTGTGTAGATAAAGATCAGACTGCACAGAACGTGCAGTCTGATCTTGGATCTACACTGTCCTATAAGGAGATAAAAATCCCTCCTCCCAATGTCACTGAAATAGCAAAATCTTGGTTTTAACCAGAGGCTTGAAAGTTTCATTTCACTTAAGCAGCAGGATATGAGTTACGTATTTTAACTCGTCAGCTAGTACTTCTATCCATGGTTTTCTTGATTTCTTTTTAGCACTATTTCGAAAATACTTTTCCATCCTTTTACTCAATGTGTATTCGCAGTTGTTTACACTTGTGACCTGTAATTTTTTTAAATAACACTATGTATGAACGGTAACCAAAAGATGGCTTGTTGCATCTTTGTCGTGCATTATACCAAGCAAGTCATCACATTATTCTGTATCTATAAAATTTATTTTGTCTTACAAGTAGCACAACCCTGTTGTAGAACGGTCCATGAACACGCAGAAAATTTACAAACAGCAATAACTTTCATCTCATGTAAGCCTGATTGTATTGATTGGTTGTATGGTGTTTAACGCCGTTTTCAACATTATTTCAGTTATATCACGGCGGCCATGTAAGCCCTGAAAGGACTGGGCAGGCCGACATAGGTCGATTGTTTTTTAGCAGATATATTAAAACTCTGTTCACATAACATGAGGTATATATTTATAATCAAACTATATCGTTTACATCTCTTACCTCCTCATTTTTTAGGCTTCGACTTTTTATACCTCTACTTAGACTAGTTCCTGCTTCTTACCCTAAAAATACACGTCAGCTCTTTACCAAATGACAAAAATGTAGACTGGACCAAATTGAAAGCATTTTCAGACGGAATTTGAAATGAGAATCAAATGGTGCAAATTGTCTTTGATAGCGTATAAAACATTGTGAAAAAAAGGAGAAAATGCTGGTTATCAGCATTTTCTACTTTTCCCATAATGTTTTCAAAAGGCTTCTTCCTCAGGGTCGTTAAAACTCGGGATTGTGTGGTAAAAGGTTAAATAATTAATCAGTATGTAGAAGATTTCAAAGAGAAAAAGTAGGCTACGTTACAAAGAAAAATCTCCATTTGTACTAATGTAAGCTCTGCCGAGGGCTTTGCAGTGCGATCGCCAACAATATCCTTAAATTGTTAACTTAAGTCTATACATTGCATTCATCACGTTTATCGACGAAGCACAGTCTTTGGTCATATACAAATAAACGAAATGTGGCCATGGCAAAGGCAAATAGATATTACAATATCAGTATGCTTTCAAAATACCATGTGCGAAAAATACATTGAAACATATCCAAAATATGAGAAACACATACAATTATTGAAAACAGTGGGGGCTAACAAATTACGGCAAAGGCGAATAGAAATCACATTATCAGTATGCTTTCAAAATATAATGTGTAGAAAAATACGTCAGAGTGAGAGACAGAGACCCGTTACATTCCCTGCAATACTACTCTCAGAGACTAAATGATAGAAACTCTTGAAAAATTCCATACAGACTTGAATTCTAGATACAAGTTTCCTGTATCAATTAAACAAACAAATTAAGTTTGCAGTCAATAGTCCCCTGCTATTTAATGAAAACACTGACAGTCAGAGACAAGCTAAGACGTGGACAATATTATTTGAATCGTGCTCTGTCGAAAGGGGATTAAATGCATCTTCGTAATGTATTATACCGAGAAGGTCATTATATAATTATGGATACATAAAATCCATTTTTTTAAACAAACGACTGAGTCGTGAGGTAGAGTGGTCTTTTTGACAGGTAGAAAATTGACCAACAGCAAAAGTTTTCGACCCATGTCAGCCTGCGCGGACTGCGCAGGCTGACATGGGTCGAAACGTTTTGCACATGCATTTCACAGAACATGGCTCATGTTTAAATACCGCGATCATGGGGGCTAAAGAATTTTTCTGAATAATTAATTAAAGGCAGATACAATGAATGCCTTACTTTATCCTACTTACGTAGAAATCGTTAACGTTTTACAAATATACGTGTATAGATAATTGAAAAGGAAGAAAAACCAAACAAAATGTATCGATTTCATTTCTGTGGATTGCATTTTGCATGGCAGCTTAAGAAAACTTCATTGAGAGTCTTAATTGTCAATGCGTTTTTAACCCATAACCTGCTAGATCTATTATGGACTAGCCCCTTCAGTATCACTCTCGAAAATAGGTACAGCATAAATCAAGATCAGACTGCACAGAACGTGCAGTCTGATCTTGGATCCATACGAACCGATCTTCAAGTCAGATCTAAATAATAATGAAAAAAATCTGAGTTTTAAAGACTTGTATTTTCAGCCGGCGATGGATCGATTGATTGAATAGTGTATTACGCCGCTTTCAACATTTTTTTTTTTCAGTCACATCACGACAGCAGTTCATAAAATCATGTATTTCCTGGGTTATGCAGGTACTAGGATAGGGCTCTGAAGTGTCTTGCCCAAGGACATTCCCACGAAAAACCTAGTGGATCCAGAGAAGCTCAAACTCGGGGCCTCTAGGTCACGAGTCCTACACTTTACCACTGAGCCACACAGGACCCCTTCGACCGGCGAAGAGGTCGAGTTTATATACTTGGTGCTGAAATAATTGAAACTCAGGACTGTTTGATTACGGGTGAATTATGTCTTTTATGACATAGTATCGAGTTTTTGTTTGTTTGTTTGTTTTTATGGTGTTTAACGCCGTTTTTAACATTTTTTCAATCAAATTCGGCGGCCAGAGCACCTACATATTTCTTATACCAGTACTTCGCAAAGTATTCTTCCCGGGCTACTGGCTACTTTCTCGCATTACTATGGTCGAAACAATGATCAGCGGTGAAAGACGAATGAATCCTGTCGCTCTGACTATCATCAATCGTCGGAAAGAAATTGGCCGAGTCTGAGACTCGAATCCAGCGACCGCCTGGTTTCTGGTCCTGTAAGCTACTGACTGCACCAACGAACTCGGCCCAGTTTGGGTTATTTGTATCGAATATCATCTATGAGACTATTTGGTAAATTCAACTTTTCATGAATAACCTTTTGACTGCCAGATAAACTGAACAGGTATTTACTGTCAAAAGTTAGTACTGGTGAAACCCAGGACACACATGAATGTGTGAGCTGTCGCCGTGATATGACTGAAACAATGTTGAAAGCAGCATTGACATCATTCCATCAATTCATTCAAAAATTAAAACCCAAATTATTGCAATTTCATGGTTGCCTTTGTCCTGAATGTCTCAGCAAAGTGGACAGTGTAGATCAAAGATCAGACTGCACGTTTTCTGAAGTCTGATCTTGATCTACACTGGCCGCAAAAGGCAACTATAGTTGAAAAAGGCTCTATAATTGATAAACGTTTGTTATCCCCTTTCCAGATGACAAAATTTAGCACACGTCCTTACTGAAAGCAACTGTTTTTTTTTTTTTTTTCCCTCAAATGATATTAGCCGTGCTCTGGCAAAAGGGGGTTTAATGCATTATACCAATTCAGCCATTACTAAATACGGATCAATTAAATCCATTTCGTCTGACAACCGACTCAAATCAGGGGTAGAATGGTGCTTTAAGATGCAGAAAAATTACAACTAGAAAAAAACGTTTTGACCCATGTCAGCCTGCATTAACAACTAGCAAAAAGGTTCTACCTATGTCAGCCCGCGCGGACTGCGCAGACTGACCTTCGCTCGATACGCTTAGCAAATGCATTAAACCCCCTTTTCACAGAGTACAGCTCATAGTACTTCTTCTTGAGAGTGGAAGAAACATTGTTGGAAAAGATAAAAAGCTTGTAACCAACATACCCCCCCCCTCAACCCACACACAGACTCAGGGTCGTCAATGCAAGAGATCATTTGGGTAAAACCTTAGAAATAAATGGGTAGCACGTTTTAAATTACTCATCTTTCATTCTTTTCAATTTCTGATTCATGTTTAAAAAAAAAAAAAAAACAGAAACAAATTGTACCACACCACTTAAAGATATTAACGAATATGGTTGATTGATTTTCGTTTATTTATCACCGCCACCGATTGCCCATTCGGGCGATTCCCCGAGAAGGCTGATGATTTTCTTTCGAGGGATAGTGCAAAATATAGGATGAAACCCATTTTGAAAGGTGCTTAACCCTTTACAGCACAATGCCACCTTTTAATGACCCTGGGAAAGAAACCTTCTGAAAACATTGTGGGAAAAGGAGAAAATGCTGGTTACCAGCATTTTCTCCTTTTCCCACAATGTCTTATACCATATCAAAGCAAAATTGCACCATTTTAGCCACATTGAAATTGTCTTCTGCAAATGCTTTCAATATGGACAAGGCTAAAATTTTGTTGTCTGGTAAAGGGTTAACTCTTTACTAGACGACAATATTTTAGACCGGTCTAAATTCAAAGCATTTGCAGACGACACATTAAATGTGGCTCAAATAATTGGGTTTGTTTCTGAAAGGTTAGAAAACATTGTGGGGAAAGGAGAAAATACTGGTTACCAGCATTTTCTCCTTTTCCCACAATGTTTTCAAAAGTCCTATTTTTCCAGGGACGTTAAAACTCGGCATTGTGTGGTAATGGGTTAAACAGTTAACAAACCATGTGACGGGAGAAATTGCCATCAACCAAAGATTAGGAAAGATAACACACACAAACAGTACTTGCATTGCAAAGTAAGTTACCGCCCTTGATAGCCGATAAATACACTTGGGTACAGTCTATGTATGTTGCCGCTTGAGAGTTACTGGGCTTGGCAAGATAGAATTAATCATATTTCACACAATGACGAGTTCTAACTACCTTTTCAACGAACAGAAAGCCTTAAAAACACATTGTGGAAAAAGGAGAAAATGCTGGTAACGAGCACTTTTTTCCCCTTTTTTCCACCATGTTTCCTACAATATCAAAGTCAGAAATTATTATTTGAACGACATTAAATTTGTCGTCTGCAAATGCTTTCAATATGATCCCGTCCAAAATTTTCGTCGTTTGGGAAAGGGTTAAAGACTATTTAACCTAGTTGGCAATGACATCAACACAGATTCTTGATAGCATTCTCTACTTGTATATAACCTCTGTACCAGACATTACATTTTGGACTTATCACAAATAGGAAGCAATTGCAGACGACACAGTAAATATGTCTCTACTGTGGGGAGGATAGAAAACAATATGGGAGAAGGAGAAAATGCTGGTTATCAGCATTTTTTA
Source organism: Tridacna gigas (assembly GCA_945859785.2). Taxonomy (NCBI): domain Eukaryota; kingdom Metazoa; phylum Mollusca; class Bivalvia; order Cardiida; family Cardiidae; genus Tridacna; species Tridacna gigas. Next base: position 32,011,500 of record OX244043.2, on the reverse strand, counting down.
AAATCTTTTTTTCTCACGATGTTTCCAAAGGCCATTCTTGTTCTGTATGGTTAAAAGTTGGGGTTGTTTGGTAAAGGGTTACGTTCGGACCGGATTTCTCAACCCATTGTCCATCAGACGAATGGACTTTCTAGAAATAGAAAATACATACTGAAAAATGAGCCATGCTCTGGCAAAAGGGGCTTAATACATCTCCCTGATGCATTATACCCAGCAAGTCATCACATGATTAGGGATCTATAAAATCCATTTTGTCTAACAACCAACTGTGGCATAAGGTAGAATGGTCCTTTGACATACAGAGAATTGACCAATAGTGAAAAGTTTCGGCCTAGGTCAGCCTGCACAGTCCGCGTAGGCTGACCTGGATCGATACTTTTCGCAGATGCACTAAGCCCCCTTTTTACAGAGCATGGCTCAAATCTATTTAATTGATTGATTGATGTTTCACAACGCTTTCAACACCATATCATTTGTATCACGGCGACGACTCACATGTTCATCTATACCCCCGGTTTCTCCAGTATAAGGCTGGAGCTTTACAGTGTCTTGCCCAAGGACATTCGTATGAAATAACCTACGGCTTCCAGTGAGGGTCGAGCCCGGGCCCGCCAGATTACGAGTCCTGCACTACCACTAAACCACGGAGGACCCCTAATCTATTTCAATTATTATTTTGAGCTTGTTTTATGTTGTTTGGGGTTTAACGCCGTATTCAACACTTCTTCAGTTTAACTGCTGTTACAAGTGTTTTCCTTGAGTTCCTTCAACGAGCGCTTGGCACAATATTCGTTCCAAGCTTTTGGTTACCTTCCGTCATTTACACCATCGAAACATCATCGAAACAATGGTCAGCAGTGGGCGCGGAATGAATTCTGTCGCCATGACTATCAACAGTTCTCGGGAAAAAAATTGCCGAGTTGGGAATCCAGCCAGCGACCCACGCCTTCAAAACCTAGACGTTGCTGATTGAACTTCCGGGCGCGGCTTTTGAAACTTTATACGTTCTTTACAGTCATGCAATCGATGGTATTGATAATACAGTGTTTCAGTCTGATGTGGATGGTGATTTATTTTTTTTTCGGCGTAGATTTTGACCTACTTTTTGGTACTGATTGCAAATGAATGAATAGAAATTTGTGATTGGTAAAAAATGTAGACAAGTTTATTTTAAGGGCCCCTGTCTAGTTGCTAGCAAATTTACACCGTCTTTCCTTTTTAAAGATATTTCATTTTCGATTAAACTGCGTGAAATCTTCTGAATTTTTCCCCCCAAAAATATAGTCCTATTTATCTTCCTAAGTCGGTCAATTTAACGATGTTTTTAGCTGCTTTGCATAGCGTTTATTGTGTCGAAATCAAATCTATGAAAACAAAACAACTGAAAATGAGAACCTGATATAAATAGAACGTTTAACCCTTTACCACACAATCCCGAGTTTTAACAACCCTTAGGAAGAAGACCTTTGAGAAACATTGTGGGAAACGGAGAAAATGCTGGTAACCAGCATTTTCTCCTTTTCCCACAAGGTTTTCTACCCTATGAAAGACAAATTTCATCTTTTGAGCCACATTTGAGTTGGATGAATCTACAGTTTTGTCGGTTGCCTCTTACTTCAACCCAACCCCTTTCGACGGCTGAATATTCAGTCCACTTACACTCAGAAAGAATTGTTTCTCCATTGGTTTGACTAAACAAGGGGACGGCATAGATCCAAGATCAGACTGCACGTTCTGGGCAGTCTGATCTTGATCTATGCCGTCCTCAAAAGCCCGCGTTTTCACTTTCACCTATGGTGCTTGCTGAAAAGGCAAACTCTATGCAAGCAGATTCTGATATTTGCCCGTATTTAAGCGTTAACCTGCTAAATAAGTTAAATGAAGCTTTCAAGCCGATAATAAAAACCCAAATATTGCTGTTGCAAAGTTTTTTTTGTTTTTTTTGGAGAAAAGAATTCCTTGTCGGACAGTGCAGATCCAAGATCAGACTGCACGTTCTGTGCAGTCTGATCTTGATCTACACTGTCTAGAAAAGGTCCTCGATTCGCGCTTAGAAGCCTAGGGTTAAAGCTTTTACTGAATACAAATGAAACGTATCTTAGATAACTGAGTGGTTTTTTTTTTTTGAAATTGTGATACCAAAAAAAAAGAACATTGTGGGAAAAGGAGAAAACGCTGTTTACCAGAATTTTCTCCTTTTCCCATAATGTTTTCAAAAGGCTTTCTTCTCCAGGATCGTAATCATTCGAGTTTGTTCAGTGAAGGGACGATGTATCGGCCTATATTAACATGAAGCCGCGGCTTTATAGTACTTACCTGAGATACAGGATAGCTGACAAGACGTGCCAAATTTCTTCATAAATTAGCAGTTGCATTTTGTAGTTCGGGTTTTTATCTGTTTTTTTATTTTAAATTTAAATAGTATCAGGTGATGTTTATTATAAGTGGGTAGAAAAAAAAAATGACCTAATATTGTGGTGAAAATAAATGTTAGGATTTATCTATATAAACCATTGCTGTATTTTGCACGTGTTGCAGATTGCGGAAATACAAGGTAAGAAATTTTGATTAATATCCAAATATTTGAGCTATGCTCTGTGAAAATGGAGTTTAATGTATCTGCAAATAGTATCGACTCGTGACAGTCTGCACAGTCTACCTATGCCGACCAGAGACGAAACTTTTTGCTATTGGTCGATTTGCTGCTTGTCAAAAGGCCAGACTACCTGATGATTCAGTCGGTTGGTAGGCAAAATGGACTTTATGGCTCCATATGTGATGGCTTTCTTGGTACAGAGCATTACGGAGATGCATTAAACCTCATTTTGCCAAAGCGTAACTCATTTACATGGTTCTTTAGAAATGAAACTATACATTCAAAGACAATTACTGTGCAACCGTTAGCTTATGAGAGTCTGTCTCATCAGCTTCTTGTGTTAAATCATTTGAGTAACGTTGAATTTGTCGTCTGCAAACGCTTTCAATTTGGGACAAGTCTAAAATTTCGTCGTCTGATAAGGAATTAACCCTTAAAGCGCCTTTCAGACTTTTAATTGCCTATGCGATCAGTGTAGACCAAGATCAGACAGTACAAAACTTGCAGTTTTATCTGTGATCTACACTGTCCGCTTTGCTGAAACATCAAATTACAAACAAAAAAATCAATGAAATTGCAATTATTTTGGTCTTTTATTCACGGGTGAAAAATGTTTAAGTTTATTCAGTTCTCTATGTTCATCATTTAACCCATTATCACACTATCTCGACTTTTCACGACCCTGAAATGGAAGGCATTTGAAAACATTGTGGGAAAAGGAGAAAATGCTGGTTACCAGCATTTTCTCCTTTTCTCACAAAGTTTTCCATCCCTTCCGAGACAAAAAACATCAACTGAACAACATTTTTTTTTTCGTCTGCAAATGCTTTCAATTTGGTTGAGTCCAAAATTTGTCGTTTGATAAATAGTTAAATAATCGTGTAAACGAAGTACTGTCTATGAGCTGGGTCAATGATAAAACTCCTTGTATCCCTGTCACGCTCACTGGTCACATGACTAGGTTTAAGGCACGACATAGATTAAGATCAGACTGCACAAAACGTGCAGTTTCATATTCATATCAGCACCGTTCGTTCTTAAATTCGTTTTGGTCAAAAAGGCAAAATTGCAGTCATTTTCCGAAACACGTTTGCAACGAGAAATGGTGTCGATTTTTAAATCTGAAATAATTTCAGGAGTAGTACAGATAACTGTCCCCGAAGGCGATTTTAATTTTTGACTGGCCGCTTCCGGTGCGGTGCACAGCAAATGTCCAAATGTGAAAAGAAGCACCGCAAACGTCTCATTATTGAGGCTAATTTCAGGGGGTACCTTTCACTTTACTGGGTAGATTTACACAATGTTTTTAGGACTCAATATATAGAGGATATTTGTTTTTTTCGGTGAAAGATCGAAATTTATTTCATCGAGTGAACATCATCGGTAATATTTTCACGAGTGCCGTAGTAGCCACTCGTGAAAATATTACCGATGATGTTCACTCGATGAAATAAATTTCGATCTTTCACGGGAAAAAAAAAATACATGTATTCTATTTATTTCATGCTTCTAACGCCTTTTTTTGTCGAGACTTCCATAAAAATCAGTACAATCTCCCCGTGGTCGGTATTCTCACTGGTCGTACCCGTGTAATATCGAAAAATATTTTCACCGCTATCTCTCGATATCCTACCGGAAAGCATGAAATAAAGATTCATACGACCCCTACATTACTTACAGGTACGAGTTGGCGTAAAGTTGTGTAAATTTTTACTCAAGTCGTAAAGTTATGCAATTCAATGAAACTTGTTTTCGGACTTAATGCTTGCTTCCATAAACTGCGTACGCAAATTTCATGCCTACGCAGTTTAAAGAAAGGAACCCCGCCCTTTTGAGTAGTGCGGCAAACGTGGGTCTTTACGAAATGTTTGCTAAGGTATATGAAAAGACTGGAACATAATGCCGTTCGAACAGAGTTTCAAATGGATGACTGGCCGGTCGTGCGTCCATCTCGTAGAAATGGCCGGCTTTTCACGACTGTGTTTATCATTTCATTTTCTTGTCCATAGCATCTAACAGTCTTCTCACTATACCAGCACGACAGGTCATTTCTTCAGCATGAAAAAATTGGTACAATCGACATTACTAAATAAAATTTAACACCAATAAAGTTTATTTTGGACCCTCCACACAATGCCTACTCTTAACGACCCCGAGAAAAAAAAGCCATTTGAAAACATTGTAGGAAAAGGAGAAAATACTGGTAACCAGCATTGTCTCCTTTTCCCACAACGTTTTCTACCCTTCCAGAGACAAATTTCAAATTTCGAGTGACACTTATTTTGTCGTCTGCAAATGCTTTCAATTTGGACAAGTCTAATTCTTTGTTGTTTGGTAAAGCGTTAAGGGGCACTCGTCTCCCTTATAGATACTCTTGTAAATGCTACGCGTGTACATGGTGCTTTAACTGAATTAACAGTATACACCGTAATTAATAGTATGCACCGTAATTAATAGTATGCACCGTAATTAATAGTATGCGCCGTAATTAATAGTATGCACCGTAATTAATAGTATACACCGTAATCAATAGTATGCACCGTAATCAATAGTATGCACCGTAATTAATAGTATGCACCGTAATTAATAGTATACACCGTAATTAATAGTATACACCGTAATTAATAGTATACACCGTAATTAACACTTAAGCTGCTGAATAAATGAAACGAAAATCTCCACTTAATACTACAAGCCCAAACATTGCGTTTTCCAAGTTGATTTCACCGGAAACAAGATGCCGTAACGGACAGTGTAGATCAAAGATCAGACTGCACGTTCTGTGCAGTCTGATCTTGATCTACACTGTCCGCATAAGGTCAGTGGGTCGCGATAAGCAGCTTAAGGGTTAATAGTGTACACCGTTTTCAGCATCATTTCAGTCATAATTATCACTTTGACAACCCACTTATTCATGTGTGTCTTGGGTTTCACCTGTACTTAACCAGAGAAATCTCTTACCATACATCACACCCCCAAAAATGCCAGTGCTTCCAGGTGAGAGTATACAAGTGAGAGGTGCTCTAGAAACAGGAGATTAAATTCATCTTTGTGATACATTATACCAAGCAGGTCGTCGCATAATCCGGCAAAATCAAGAGATAGAATGGACCTTTGACAAGTGGAAAATTTACAAATATCAAATAGCCGAGCTCCGGTATCATATTCAGTAGCGTACATGGCTTGACAACATGGTGTCGTTTGATAGATACTCAGCTGAGCCAATTTCTTTCCTAGGTTTGATGATAGTCATCGCGACAGGATTCATTCCTCTCTCACGACTGATCACTGTTTCGATGAAAGCTATGTGGGAAAGCAGCCAGTGGCTTGGGACGAACATTCTGCGAAGCACTGGTAAAAGAAACTCAAGGAAAACATACATAGGTGCACTGGCCGCCGCGATATGACTGCAATAATGTTGAAAACGGCGCTAACCATCATACAATCAATCAATAAATAGGAAAAAGTTTCGACCCAGGTCAGCCTTCGCGGACTGCGCAGGCTGTCATGGGTCGATACTTTTTGCAATTTCATTACACAACATTTTCACAGAGCATGATTCAGGTGCTTTGTTTTAATCGCTATAAGCAATCAACGGGGTGCTTTACCACCATGGCAATGTTGAATTCACGTACACTGTGAATGACATACTCATCAGGTACGTTGACCTAGTTCTGTCTAACCTTGACCTTGACCAAGATTTGCCAGAAGTTACTGATGATGAAAATCACAGCTTGATTCACGTAACACCCTTCACATCATGGCAAGCAATGCGCTTACATTTTTAACCCTTTGGCTGCTAAGCGCAACTCAATGACCTTTTGCGGACGGTGTAGATCAAGATCAGACTGCACAGAACATGTCAGGTCTTGGGTCTACACTGTACGATAAGGAGATATTTGTCTCCTTAAAATAAGCTTGAAATATCAACATTCTGGTTTCTACTGTCGGCTTGAAAGGTTAAAGGCTAGCCTTATGACAGACGTTTACGTGTTCTGAGGACGATTCGGTAAGTTTTTTTTTCTGTTCGAAAACATTGTTGGAAAAGGAAAAAACGCCGGTAGTTATCGTATTTTTTTCCCTGCTTTTTCACCATTATTTTCTACTCTGTCGCAGACACCTCATCCTGTCTTGTGACGTAAATCACGACATGATTCACGTAACGCCCTTTACATGTGGGCATGCAACCGCGCTTATATGTTTTTACCCTTTCTCTCTAAGTCCTGCGATTTTTACGACACTTAAAGAAAGGCTTTTAAAAACAATGCGGGGAAAGAAAAAAATGAAGGTAACATGTTTTACTATCTTTTCCCCACAGTGTTCCCTGCCTTTTCAAAGACAAGTTCAATCATTTTTCGTTTAGACAACAGTGTATAGTTTAGGCCTTCTTTTGCATTTCCTAGATATCCCGTATTTCCGCGTTTTCCCTCCCCCACCTCCACATTAAAATCTTTAAAAACAATTTAAAAAAAAATAGGTTATTTATAGGGGAAATTAGGCTTTTCCCCGTATTGTTTTCTATGCTTACAAAGAAAATGCCATCATTCTGTTCACTTTCTAGAATTTGTCGTCTTGCAAACGTTTTCATTATAAACCAGTCAGAAATTGTCTCTCTTTCACCTATGGTTATTACGGAAAGCAGCCAGTGGCTTTGGAAGAATGGTTTACTAACCACGCTTTGTGCAGTGTAATCTTGATCTAAACTGGCTGGAAACACATCTGTAATCATGAGAGGCGCTTGAAGGGGTTAAATAGGTTTGAGCAGTGCTCCGTAAAAAGGGGGGTTAATGCATCTGCGAAAGGTATTCACCCAGGTCATCCTACGCAGTCTTCGCAGGCAGACCTGGGCCGAAACTTATTTCTATTGGTCAACTTTCTGCATGTCAAAGGGCCTGTGTACTTCATGAATCAGACGATTGTTATACAAAATGCATTTTATTGATCCATAATTATGTTATGACTTGCTTGGGGTATTATGGATCACGGATATGCATTAAGCCCCCTTTTGCCAGAGCATCGGAATGACGGGAGAAAATGTTGGGTTCCAGTGGTTTGAAAAGCCTCTTTCATTCAGAATCGTCAAATGTCGGAAGTATTTGGTACAGAGATTAAAATAACGACGAGATAAATTCGAGCCTTTAGACTATTGTTATACGGGATAGATTAGGTTATCTGTTCACTTGCAGCCTGCAGACTTGAATAGAGGGTCTGACCTACATTCGCTGCTAACACCTGTCGCATAAAACTTGACCTTGACCTTGCAAAGGCTATAGCCTGAGTTGTGTAATCCTTTAAGCATAGCATTCGAAATGAAGGGGTTTCTGTGGACGGCCTACGTCAAGATCAGACTGCATAGAACGTGTAGGCTAATCTTTGACCGATGCCGTCCGCTTAATTAGTCAAGCCTCTAAGATTAAAAGTCTTGCGAGTTTTTCAGTGGATTGCATTTTTAGCCGTCCAAAGAGGCCGCGTTGATTTATTTGGCACTAAAAGAGTTATGTTCGTGTGTACACAGATATTATAGTCTCATCTTGAATCTCTTGTGAGATACTTTAAACCCCCCCCCAAAAAAAAAAAACAAAAACAAATTATATAGGTCTTGAGTGTTGAATAGCTGAACTCTCTTTGCAGCTGCATGCATTCTCGCCATAGTCTTGTATCAGATCTGGTACAATTTTGTCTTTTGGTAAAAAAAAAAAAAATGAATGGGCCATGCTCTGGCAAAAGGGGGCGTAATGCATCTCCCTGATACATAATACCATGTATCTCATTACATACTTATAGAGATCCATAAAATTCATTTTGTGTAGAAACTGATTCATGAGGTTACGCTGATCATTGGACATACAGAAAATTGACCAATAGCGAAAAGTTTCGGCCAGGTCAGCCTGCGCGGACTGCGCAGGCTGACCTGGGTCGATAGTTTTCGCAGATGCATTGAGACCCCCTTTTCTTAGAGCATGCCTCAAATATTATATGCTGGTGAACCAAAGAAGCAGTGATTCATAATGTAACAGCAAGAATTTATTGTGAAGGTTAGTGTTTATGCGTGTGTAATACGAGCTTACAAATTAACTCAAAAAAGGTCAGGATAATTAAAGTATGGTATTGTATGGAGACAAAATACATAGCAATCTCTCCCCCTTGCTTCCTTCCTTGCTTTCTGCCTTTCTTTTTCCTCCTTTTCTTTCATACTTGTGTCCTCCATCTCTTCAATTCATCCTTCCTGTCTTCCATCCACGAACAAATCCATCCATCCATCCATCCATCCATCCATCCTACCTTCCTTTCTTCCTTCCTTCCTTCCTTCCTGCCTTCCTTCCTTCCTGCCTACCTTCCTTCCTTCCTTCCTTCCTTCCTTCAGTCCGTCCGTCCGTCCGTCCGTCCGTCCTACCCTTTTTTCAGCATGCAATGTCCCACAGTTTCATGTCCGAGTCCCCCCTAGCCGTTTTTAACTCTTTACCACACAACAATATTTTAGACTGGTCCAAATTCAAAGCATAAAGTTGGCAAACATGATGAGATCCGTATCAAAAACAGTAGAAAACATAGTGGAAAAAGAATAAAATTTTCTTCTTTTTCTCACAATGTTTTCAAAAACGTTTCTCCTCATGGTCATTAAAACTCGGGACTGTGTGGTAAAAGGTAAACCCTTTCTCTTTTCAGCCCCATTATTGCACACAATAATCCTTATTTCCCGAGAATTTCTTTGTTCCTTTCTTGCTTTGATGTGAACAGAACTTCCTTCGCTCTAATCCTCCTTTCCTCCAATCTTTCTTTAATCCATTCTTTTATTTGTCAGTCCGTACGTCCCTCTAACTGTCCGCCCATTCTTCCACCCGCTCGTCTCTTCACCTCATTTTTCTCGTTTTTTTTTTAAGGTGTTTTTTTTTTACCCGATTCCATCTATTCGTAGTTTTCCCTATCTTTTCTCGATCCCTTAGTGCTTCTGTCCTCTTTCTCTTCATTTATCAAGAACTATATTTTTTCCACCATTCCTTCTCAGTGCAAGAATACTCCAGAATGCTTCAAGTACCTGTCAGCCCTAGTGAACGAACAACAGCTGAAATATGGATCATCGCCATTAGCTAACCACGTTTTTGTGTACATGTACATTGTGCGTACTTTCTGTCCTAGTTCATTGCGCAATTTCGTGCCTGAATAACAGTGGACGCTGGAAAACGTTGTATAATCTACGGATGAAAATGTAAATTTGAAAGTTTAATGACAGTTGTGGGAAAAAGGAAACCATATAAAATCCTAAATACATTTGGGCCGTGTTTTGTAATAGAGATTTTATTGCATCTGCAAAAAGTATCGACTCAGGTCAGCCTGCGCAGTCCGCGCAGGCTGACCTGAGTTGAAATATTTTGCTTTTCTTAAATTTTCTGCATGTTAACCCTTTACCACACAATCCCGACTTTTAACGACCCTGAGAAAGAAGCCTTTTGAAAACATTGTGAGAAAAGGAGAAAATGCTGGTAACCAGCATTTTCTCCTTTTTTTCACAATGTTTTCTACCTTTCCCACAACAAATTTCAATTTTTGAGTGACATTTTATTTGTCGTCTGCAGTTGCTTTCAATTTGGACCAGTCTAAAATTTTGTCGTTTGGTAAAGAGTTAAACGACCAGTGTACTGCATGATTCAGTCGGTTGTTAAACAAAATGGATTTTATGGATCCATAATTATGTGATAACTTGCTTGGTGTCATGCATCACAGAGATGCATTAAACCCCCTTTTGCCAGAGCATGACTCATTTATAACGTTAGTTTAATAAGAAAAAAAACAAAAAAAAAAAACAATCAAAACATTTAATTTAACACGGGACTACAATTACAGAGCTTCTTGACATCATAGATTTCTTTTCACTATGCTTTTTGTTACCTACTTTGTAGTTTGCTTTTGTACTTATATGGTTGTTTGTATTTGGAGTTTAACGCAGTTTCAACAACCTAGGTCATAAGTTACCTCCCAAGGCGGGGATTGAGCCCAGGACCTCTAGATCCGAAGGCGAAAGCTCTACAACGTCGCTACAAATACTAGCTCTGTAGCATGGCTTGTTAAGTGTCCCCTTTTACAATCACAAGCTATACATTTATATCAATATGCACCCTCGTAAACCCAGGTGTGAAGTATTACCATTCATCACCCCTTAGACATTCAATTGCGAAACCGTCGTTTCTATGAATATTTATGAGATTGCGAATTACACCCAATAGCCAATCGAATTGTCGATAACATAACGATACTCTCTTGTAGTGGAGGATTATCACATTTCTTCCATTACTATGAATACACCGGGTAAAACCCACATCATTATCAACGAATATGGCGGCTGCCGGTGGACCTTCCTTCTGTGACATTTTCCCTGCGACAATCCTATTCTCTAACCAAAGCTGCTAGGGCTTTAAGCTGGAATTCTCTCGGGGTGACGCCAAATGTTTTTTGTAAACTTTTGTCAGTGATGTTCACGGCCAAGTATCGCCAAGCTTGATTTGAAACAAGCGATTTGATTTGTTGTAGGCGAGGTAAAAATAGAAATGATGGCATATGGTTGATAAAAATAGATTAACTTTTTTTTCACTGAAAAATAGAGATTGCCTCGTGAATAATTCATGAGAATGAGAAAACATACGCGAGATAAACTAGGGGCGATGAATGTAGTTTACAGAATACATCAGAACTGGGTCAACGAGAATGGTCCATATGTGGATACACCAGTATACTACATTATGACGACGATCAGTGCACCTACGTGTTTCCTGGCTTTCTTACACCAGTTTTGACTCAACTACCTTTCTTAATCACTGACTATTTTTTTTTTTTCACATGCATCAGGGGTGAGAGCGGCGAAGAATCGCCCGGAAAGAAAGTTTGCTCAACCAGGTATGGAGCTTGCAACCAGCTAGTCACGAGTCAGATACGTTAACCACTGCGCTACCTGGCCGGGCTGTACTTAGATGTAAATTTGTGGCAAATAAATGGCTGAACTCATACCAGGAGAGCAGACAACCCTCAAAATATATTTGACACAATTATCCCCCTTTTATTTTTCCGTAATAGCAACTATATGGCCCGCAACATGCGAAATGAGACCTTCGAACATTTGCGTAAAGCGTCGTCTCGGATTCGCCTGCGCAGTCTGCGCAGGCAAATCCGAGACGCACTTTACGACTACATAAGATTCTTCATACAGTAGACTTTCGTGAAACAGAAAATCGCACAGAAACAGGGAGTGTCGTCTCGAATTAGTCACAGACTGCACAGGCTGATCTGGGACGACACATTTTTACGCATATGTCCGAAGGCCCCTTTTCGTGAGTTGCACGCCATATCAGAGCCGCATGTGATACTGTTTGGTCGTTGTGCTTACGTTGAACCTTGAGTTTGGCCGCCGAAATCTTTTTGGTTGGTTCAAAGATAAATCTGTCATCCATTACTGAACGGAAATTTTTTAAGATACATCTATACTTGTTTTCAGCCAGTTTTTTTTACCGATTTCATCTTTATTTTATGAAACTATAATCACTTGTTGTATCTTCGTATCAAACGTTGCCCCTGACGGTTCCAAGGTTGTAAAGATTACGACTGTTAGAAAATGTATTTCATTTTCTAGAGGTCATCAAAGAAATCACTGTTGTCGTTTCCGGTTTTAAATCCAAGACAATTCCTCCTTGAGTTTCTGTATCCTTTACACCACATATATCGTTAATTTATCTAAGTTTACACAACCGGCTAAATTCTGAACTATTCTACACACTATCAAGTCTTAACAACGTTTTTTTCTTCTGGTTGTAAGGATGTATCTTTAACCCTTTACCACACAATCCCGACATTTAACGACCCTGAAAAAGAAGCCTTTAGTAAACATCGTGCTATAAGGAGAAAATGCTGGTAACCAGCATTTTCTCCTTTTCCCATAATGTATTCTGCCCTTATTACTACAAATTTCAGTCACCTTTATTTCGTCCTTGCAAAATCTTTCAATTTGGACTATTCTAAAATTTTGCGTTTGATAAAGGGTTAAAAAGGTTTGCATTACAAACTGCTGATCTGTGAAAACTGTTTATCAATTCTGGCCTAATTAAAGGTTATACAAACATCAAAATATCGCTAACCTCCTTTAGGTCACGTCTCGTGTTCGTCTCCTAATATGGAAGCCCATCTTGGACGTTACGAGTAGTCTACTTTGCGACACCTTCTTGAAATGTGGGCTATTTTGGGGTACACCTATTTTTACCCTTTCAGTGCCATGGGCAAGAACAGTAGATTTTGCAGACGGTTTATATCAAGATCAGCCTGCACATAAAGTGAAATCAGATCTTGGCTCTATATCGCCCACCTATTTAGTCAAGCCTATGTAATGAAAAACAGTTTCAGTGGATTGTACGTTTTCAGCTGTCGAAAGAGGTCTAGCGTATATGACATGAGCCATGCTTTTGGTAAAAGGGGGCTTAATGCGCCTCCGTGATGCATTATAACAAGCAGTCTTCACATAATTATATTGTAATTGTACATGTATTGTATAACAACTGACTGAATCAGGAGGTAGAATGGTCTTTTGCCGCGCAAAAAATACACTGAACAAAACTTCTTACTAAAACTTCTTTAAAGCTGGAATTCCCCGTAGATGGTTTTGGCATACGCTGTCCAGAAAAGAGACAGTTCATTTGTTTTGATTTTTGGAGAACAATTAATCCGTTACCGCACAGTGCCGCCTTTTAACGCCTCTCAGAAAGAAGCCTTTTGAAAACATTGTGGGAAAAGGAGAAAATGCTGGTAACCAGCATTTTCTCCTTTTCCCACAATGTTTTCTGCTCTATCAAAGAAAAATTGCGCCATTTGAGCTACACTGAAATTGTCGTCTGCAAATGCTTTCAATTTGGACAAGGCTAAATCTTTTTCTTCTGGTAAAGGGTTAACCAGTGTAAAAGCATACCTCGGCTTAAGTCTAAAAATATCTCTTTTGACTTGTACTTTTGAAAAATACTTATTTAACATTCATTCACCTAACATTGAAAATTGAAAAATCATTTTTTTTTTAACTTCATGCTCCTTCTCTCGGTTTATATTTTTGTGCAGAAAATAATTTTCATTTTTTTTCTTATTGCTTAGAAAATTTAAGTAATTTGTGGTTCTCGTTTTAACCTGTTTTGGCTGACAGATACCACGCATGCGCAAAACAAATATCTTCCCTTTTTTGAAAAAGAGATGCCATCCGTTGGTAAAATCGAGAACCTTTTTTCATTACAATACCACGGCTAACGTCCAGATATATGTTACAGTTAGTTTTTATTTGCCTGTCTATTACTTGGTAAATTTTACAGGAGAAACAAAAGTGGCCGGTTAGAAGTTTTGCTGAGTGTAGATAAAATGCAAACAAGTTTAGCCTTATGGCAGCCACCGCGGACTGCACAATCAACTCCTTTGACAAAATTTGTAATATACAGACACTCCTTTCTGTTTGTGGAAAAAAGGAGAAAATGCTGGTTACAGAAGATAATTATCATGACGAGATTCAGCCCCTAGAAAATTCAACACATTTTTAGGTTTCTTGTGTGGGTGTGGAAAACGTATGTTAACCCCTAGGCTGCTAAGCGCGACTTCCTGACCTTTTGCAGACAGCGTTGATCAAGATCAGACTGCACAGAACATGCAGTCTGATCTTGAATCTACGCTGTCTGATAAGTAAATGTCTTTTCTCCAAAAATACCTTTGGAAATGGGAAAATTTGGATTTATACAATCGCTTTAAACGTTTCATTTCTTTCATTCAGCGGGATAAGGGTTCATTTTAAACACCAGGTCGCTTGGAACATGTCCTCTTGAAGTTGATCGACACTGTATGCACTTTTGTGCAAGAACACCGAAAGAAACAGCCTTTGAGGTGCAGTGCTTTTATCCTTTGCCACATTATTTTATAACGACCCCTAGATAGAAGCCTGTTGAAAAACATTGTGGGAAAAGGAGAAAATGCTGGTAACCAGCATTTTCTCCTTTTCCCACAAGGTTTTCTATCCTATCACAGACAAATTCCATCATTTGAGTCACATTTAAATTGTCGTTTGCAAATGCTTTCAAATTGGATAAGTCTACATTTTTGTCGTGTTGTGAAGAGTTAAGGGTTAGACTAGGGACGAGGTTATTGAAGTATGCTTGTATTAAATCATATCCGGCAGAATGTAGATTTTTGACGATAACAAAATTACTTCTTGTTGTATTATTTGATACTGAATGGCCTTTACAATTTTTAGACAACTGAGAGAGCAGCGGAAGGTGTAGAACAAGATCAGATTGCACGTACATGTATGTACAGGCTGCTCTTCCCTTAAACTTTCTGCAAAAACAAATATGACCGCAAACGGCATGATAAGGATAACAACATTCTTTGTACTAGATGAAAGCAATTATTACTCATAGATATATTGTCAATTCACCTTTGTTACGTCAGAAAGTGCACATTTACTCTTTTCCAAACGACAAGAATTTTGAACTTGTCCAAATTGAAAGTATTTGCAGACGACAAAATAAATGCTGTTCGAATGACGAAACTTTAAATGGGTATACAACATTATGAGAAAAGCAGCATTTTATCCTTTTACCACAATGATATCAAATGTCATTTTCCTGTAGGTTGTGAAAACATGGGAATGTTTGGTAAAGTGTTAACGCTTTCTCTACCAAGAAAAACGAAGTAGCAATTTTATGACTGCCACAATTGGATTTCCATTGCAAAACAAGGCACGGTTCCAGCATGATCTAGAATGATGTCGCGGACAGTGTGGATCAGAGATCAGACTGCACTTTCTGTGCAGTCTGATCTAGATCTTAACCGTCTGCAAAGAAGCTATTGGCGTCTTTTATGGTAGGCATAGAGCTAAGACCTTTTTTTTTTAAATCCTGTCAAAAGTTGTTGTCCTCCTTTACGACGAAACGGTCGACTGCAGATGGTCGTCTCCAGCAATTTCTCCTTTTCTCCTTTTGCCTCGATGTTTTCAGGTGTTTTTGATGTATAAGGTCTATATATATATAAGGTCGATGTTGAAATTTTGTTGTTTTAAAGTTTCAGGCGGTTATGGGTGAGCGCCAGGTTCATGATAATGAATCATAAATGTTTTTATTCATAGCATCATCAATCCTTATCGTTAAGCATAACTTGTGTTGCATTTCTCTACATAGTCAATCAAAGATCACAATACACAGAACATGCAGTCTGATCGTTGATCTACACTGTACGCTTCTTTGTAACATATTCCGATCTAAACAATCTTGACAATGCAATATCTCAGCTTTTTTTTTTCCAAATTTAGGATGTCCAGTGCAGTGACTCAGCGTTCTAAGTGTTTAACTCTGTACCACAACGGAATTTTAGACTTGTACATGTAGATAGCGCTTGCTGACTACAAAAATGAATGGCGCCCAAATGATTAAATTTGTCCTTGAAAGAGAAGAAAACATTGTGGCAAATGGAGAAAATGCTGGTTTCCAGCATTTTCTCCTTTCACCATAATGTTTTGATAAAGCCTTCTCCTTCTGGCTCGTTGAAACTTGAGTTTGTTCCATATAGGGTTAATGGGAGGAAAAAGACTTTGAACTTTGCTGTTTGACAAGAAACACTTGGTCTTTGTATACAAGATTGATTGCGTGGGGGGGGGCTGTTTGTTTTAACTGGAAAATCATGTGCTAATTGTTCGATATTATTTTGGCAGATATAAGGCTACACTTTATTATGAGGTTCAAAATCTTATATATTTTGTATTCACGCGGAAATGACATATAGAACGACCTTAACAATTGTGATGTATATTAGCCAGGCTCTGTGAAAACGGGGCTTAATGTATCTGCAAAAAGTATCGATTCAGATCAGCCTGCGCAGTCCGCGCAGGCTGACCTGAACCGAAACTTTTTGCTATTGGTTAATTTGCTACATGTCAAAGGACCAGAGTACCTCATGATTCAGTCTGTTGTTAGACACAGCGGACTTTGTGGATCCATAATTATCACAGGCCTTTGAAGCTCCACTGGTTTATCACGGATCACTAAAATTTTCCTTGGTCGGATATCGAACACTTATATAGGGACATTGGTGCATCGCCTGTATATATTATGACGGAATACTGAAATTGTCATTTACACCGTTACCGTAAATAGCACATTTACGACTGCCTTTATGTTCATTCGGCATACCTCGGGTGATCCGGTGATCAAATCCCTCGGCTGTTTCACGTAGCTTGATATGCGCCTCCACGGTACATTTCGCACATCTCCGGAAGCACGCCGCTTTACCGTTATTAAAATTGTAAGGCTCTTCTTTAAAAATAAAACATGAGTAAATTTTCTATCGTTATCTTTCTAAGAATATTTCAGTCGGCAAACAGTTTGTACATCCATTTTTTAGCGTAGTTTATCAGTTCCATTGGGAGCTTTCATCGACAGATCGATAGAAGTGAATAACTTCATCGTGGTTGTTCATGTCGTTGCTAAGCGATCTACAGGGGTGCCGCCATGTTTAAGATCATGTGATTGGTAGTTCAAAATGGAAGCCTCCTTTATACGGACGAGGTTAGATGTAGGTATGGAATCGGCCGAGTTGTGACGAGTGTCTCTATGTTGTATATAGGATATAGAGGCAGTACTTAGCCAATGTGCTATTTATAGTAACGGTGTTCAATTTTCGATAAAGGAAAAATTCCGTATCCCGTGATAGACCATAGAGTTTCAGTGGCCAATGGTATCATGCATCACGGAGTCCCCTTTTGCTAGAGCATAGCTCATATGTAAACGACTTCAAGCAGGGGCAGATTTTAGGCGTTATCCATTCTTTACTAGAAGAGTTGTCGTGAAGTCTTGATTGTCTTCTAAACTTGTTATTTCTGGGGTAAAATGCTTACTTTGTAAGGCTAAAGACTCTGGCAAAAGGGAGTTTAATGCATCTTCGTGATATATTATTATAAGCAAGTCATCACATAAAATTGATCTGTAAAATCCATTTTGTCCTACAACTGAATGAATCAAGAGGTAGCATGGTCCTTTGGCACGCAAAACATTTACATATAGCAAAAAGGTTTCGAAACATGTCAGCCTGCGCAGTCTGCACACTCTGACTTGTGTCGATACCTTTTGCAGATGCATTATAAACACCCTTTCACAGAGCATGTCTTGTATGTAAACAGCTTCAAGCAAGGGGCAATTTTTAGACGATATTAGAAATACAGGCGATATAAGAATTTTATCTTCTCACCCGAGAGACTGTAAAACGCTTGTCTTACAAGGCTTTATATTGATGCTTGCGTTGTCCATTAAAATCGTCATTACACGGTTACAGTCCACAATGATATCATGTGTGTAGAGTAGTAGGGGAGAGCGGCGGTACTGATATCCCGCAGTTTTCAACGTACAAGGATTATGTTGATCACTGACTCAAAGTGAGAACATTAGGCGTTGACATGGAAGACAGGCGCTGACACTGAACGTAGAAACTTAGTGTGGACACGAGCCATACACGTGAGACACGGACATGTAGAATCGACATGGAATACAGGCGGGTGGCACAGACATGGATGTGGACACGGAGTGTGGAAACGGGGCGTAGCCACATGGACACGAAGCGTGGACACTGAGCATGGAAACGGAGCATAGAGGTGAGACGCAGACATGCAGGATCGTCATGGAAGGCAGGCGGGAAGCGCAGACATGGATGTGGAGGCGGAGCGTGGAAACAGGGCGTAGCCACGAGGCATAACCATGAAACGTGGACATTGAGAGTGGGCATGGAGCTTTGAAAGGAATGGGTAAGAAACGTGTTGAAACGGGGTATAGACACAAGGCATGGACTAAGAGCGACCGAAAGCTTAACTTGTAATGCACGAAGTGAAGACACATAGTGTGAACGAGGAGCTTTGATAAAGGGCTATAAAATGACTCTCTTTTTCAGAAACCATCCCAGAAACGTTACATCCTTACTACACGATTAGTTTTACTCTCTGACGACACTCAATAAGCTCTTGGGACGCATTTTCGGGCATTCCAGATGCCCACACACATTCTGCAGACATCCCCTGGATTCAGATCAGATGACACAAAATGCAGCCTCGGAGCGTGGAAACGGGGCGTGGACACGAGCGTGAAACGCGTACACGCGAGGAGGGCTTATGTTAATCTTTGGGCTGCATAACGCGACTGACTCACTGACCTTTTGCGGACAGTTTATATCAAGATCAGAACGTGCAGTCTGATCTTGGATCTACATTGTCCGATAAGGAGATATTTTTGTCCAAAAATGAGTTTGAAATAATATTATTAGGGTTTTTACTATCGGCTTGAAAGTGTCATCTAACTTCTTTAGCAGGTTAACAGTCAATAGTGAAGTAGCCTATCGGTCTACAATGTATAAGCTAACACCTGTGATATTCGTTTATCATTAAGACCTAGTTTTCGGACAAGATCAGTAGTTGGGTCATCGAAAAACATGTTTTTCCATCTACCACATCATATTTAACAAACCTGTTACAATAAGACTTAGAGATGTTTACGTTGTACCCGCTGCGATTCATGAATGACTTAATGAACTAGGTGGACATTTTAATGATATTAAATTATCATTTTTTTTTTGCTCTTGCAAAATCTAGTATAAAGACGTTTCGACTTACTTGAACAAGAAGTTAGTTCTATAACTGACATTTGTCTTTATTTGGATGTCAGCTGTATTATTGACTTAAATCTACGAACCATGCTCTGTGAAAAGGGGGCTTAACGCATCTGCGAAAAGTATCGACCCATGTCAGCCTGCGCAGTCCGCGCAGGCTGACCTGGGCCGAAACTTTTCGCTATTGGTCAATTTTCTGCGTGTCAAAGGACAAGACTTCCCCATGATTTAGTCGGTTGTTAATAAAGAGTGTCTATTATGGATCCAGAATTATGTGATAACTGGCCCGGTACATTGCATCACAGAAATGCATTAATCCCCCTTTTGCCAGGGTATGGCTCATATTTTTTAATTGACTTATGAATACCTATAAGGGTAGATATTTGGAATGGAGGGAAAACTTGTTATCAATGCCCCACAAACAAAGTGTTAGCTAAAATTTCCCTTGCGTGCGGAAAATGGTTATAATGCGATCCGACTAAATATGCGTAAAATTTTGTTGATTTATTGTATGGTGTTTAACGACGTTTTACATATAATTTCAGTTTTATCGCGGCGGCCAGTGCACCTATCCATGCTTTTCTTTAATTTCTGTTACCAGCCCTTCGCACTTGTACTATTCTTCTCGAGCCGATGGCTGCTTTCCTGCATAACCATCGTCGAAACAATGATCAACGGCAAGAGAGACATGAATCCTCTCGTAAAGACTATCATCAATTCTTGGAAAGAAATTGTCCGAGCTAGGAATTCGAAACAGCAATCAATCCCCTGTTCTCAAGTCTGGTAGGCTACCGACTGCGGTATCGCCGGGGCTCGGCGTAAAATGCTGAAGAAAGTATTAACCCTTACCCACATAGATAAGTGAAATGAAACTCTGAAACCGATAGTAAAATCCCAAAGTTTGGTGTTTTTTGGAGGGGGAATATCTCCTTTTCGGGCAGTGTAGATTCAAGATCAGACTGCACGTTCTGTGCAGTCTGATCTTGACCTACACTGTCCACTGAAGGTCCTTGAGTCGCGCATAGCAGCCTTAGGGCTAAGGGTTGCGAACTGACAGAATGTATTCGTAGAACCAGTGATGAGTATGACTATAGATAAATCCTGGTGCGAAACTATAATTTTCCTCATAAAACAATGATGTTTTACTTGAACCTTGGACTTGTTAGCTATTTTTATGTACTCTTTTACCTTTCAGTAAGATGAAAGGGGAGGAGATGGAACATGTTTTTATTTGGTTCTCTGCCTACAGAAGCATTGTGTTTGAACCATGCTCTGGCAAAAGCAGGCTTAATGCATCTCCGTATTCTATTATACCATGCAAGTCATCACATAATTAGGGATCCATAAAATCCAGCTTTTATCACAACCGACTGAATAAATTGGTAGACTGGTCCTTTGACATGCAGAAAATTTAAAGACAGCAAAATGATTCGGCCCATGTCAGCCTGCGCGGATTGCGCAGGCTGACATGGGCCGAATCTTTTTGCAGATGCAGGAAGCCCCCCTTTTCACAGAGCATGGTTCATTTATAAACGTCGATCCTGCGTAACACACATGTACATAAACCTTGTTCTAGGGAAAAAGGCGGTTTAATGCATCTCCGTGATTCATCACACCAAGAAAGCCATCACATTTTATGGATCCATAAAATCCATTTTGTCTAACAACCAACTGAATCATGAGTCAGAATGGTCCTTTGAACCGCAAAAAATTGACCAATAGCAAAACGTTTCGACCTAGGTCGACCTGCGCGAATTGCCAGGTTGACCTGAGTCGATACTGTTTGCAGGTGCATTAAAACCCCTTTTCACAGAGTACAGCTAATCTAAATTGTGAGATAAATAAACAAACAAACGATTCAGAGAGAAATCAGGGTCAATGTCTTGTTGTTTTCATGAAAACTAGCAGCCTGATCAATGGATGGAATTTTTTCCACGTTATTTCAAAATTCGCAACGAGAGCGAAAAACAAAGATAGTTGAGTTCTGGAAAAAGCAAAACCCTTACGTACTTTTCCGAAATTCTTCCCGGTAAATTTTGTCGGATACAAACAGATCCACGTAAATCCTGATTTTGCTAAATAAGTGAAATCAAACTTTCAAACCCATAGTAAAAACCCAAATTTTGCTACTTCAAAGTTAATGTTTTAGGGAAAAGATATCTCCCAATCGGACAGTGCAGATCCAAGATCAGACTGCACGTTCTGTGCAGTCTGATCTTGACCTACACTATCCGTAAAGGTCAGTGAGTCGCGCTTAGCAGCCTAAGGGTTAATCCAGTCCTAAATATTTGCGCCGTTAACATACAGTATACAAGATTTTGTTTTGATGACCTTTGCCCTGTGACTATCCCGAAAAGAGAAGGCAAAAGTGCATGTTATAAAAATAGCGACGGGAAAATGACTTCTTCAGTATCATATGGAATGTGACGTTATGCAGGTGTATTTATATCTACCGTCATTCCAAGAGACTCTTGACTGTCATTGATACTAAGTCTTGTTATGTGCGCATGTTTTGGATGGGAGGCAATTTGGACCATTTTAACGTTTAGGCTCGAAAACCGAAAGGTACGGATCTTTCCATATCCCATTGTTTTTTTTTTTTGTAACATAAGCGGTGCTCTGGGAACTGGGAAAGAGGGTGGGGGTTTGATGTATCTTAGTAAATGTAGAGCATTTAGTCAAGCAAGTCGTGACAAGACTATAGATCCATGAAATCCATTTATCTGTAAAAAGAGGGCTTAATGCATCTTTGCGATGTACTGTACCAAGCAAGACATCACATAATTAGGGATCCATAAAAATCCACTTTGTCTGACAACCCGACTGAATAATGAAGGTAGACTGGCCCTTGGACATACGGAATATAGACCAATGGCGAAAAGTTTCGGCCCAGGTCAATCTGACCTGGGTCGAAAGGCTTGGCTATTGGCAAGTCTCCTACTGTTCAACGGAACGGGTCTACACCATGATTCAGTCGGTTGTAATGCAAAATAGATTTTATGGATCCATAATCATAACGATGACTTGCTTGTAATCATGCATCTCGGAGTCGCATTAAAACCCCTTTTTCCAGAGTATGGCTCTTATAAATGGGGCCTCAATCGACGGCTGAAAACACAATCCACTGAAGTCCAGAGAGTTTTAACCCTTAGGCTGCGAAGCGCGAATCAAGGACCTTTTTGCGGACAGTGTAGATCAAGATCAGACTGCACAGAACGTGCAGTCTGATCTTGGATCTACACCGTCCGGTAAGGAGATATTTTTCCCCCCAATCATTAACTTTGAAATATCATTATTTGGGGTTTTGGTATTAACTTGAAAGTCCCATTTTAGTTACTTAGTAGGACAAGGGTTAATCTTATAGTCTGGACTAAATACGCGAACGGTATAGATTCAAGGACAGACCGCATGTCCTGAGCTGTCTGATCTTGATCAATACCGTCCACGAAAGTCCCTGTTTTGGCCTGTGGCAGTGAAAGGATGAAACTGAATTTAAACGGTCAACCGTTCAAGTCGTTGTTTGGAATCTACTTATTTATTTCGAAGTGCTCTATTCAAACTTTCTGAAACATTCTAGAAATAATTTAGAATTTGTAAGAGCTGACAACAACGTTTAGGTACGTTAGAGAACCCGATGAAGTCCATTCTATAAAATCTGAACATCAGTTTGACCAGCTGATATCGGTAGCTCAGTCGGTAGTGTGCGGGGCTGGAAACCAGAAGTCTATGGTTCAAATCTCAGGATCAACGACAGTCGTTGCGACGGGATAGGTTCTTCTCTCACCGTTCCAATGAGTCAGTGGCATGGACAGAATGTTGTGGGAAGTACTGGTAAAATGAAAAGCATTGCAAAGTGCACTGACCGCCGTGATATTACTAAAATATTATTGATAACGACGTTAAACCTTACTCTGCTTAGTGCGACCAATGAGCTTTTGCTGACAGTGTAGATCAAGATCAGACTGGACAGAACGTGCAGTCTGATCTTGGATCTACCCCGTCCGACAAGGAGATTTTTTTCTAAAAATAAAATGTTTTAAGTCGCATCATTTGGATTTTTACAATCGGCTTGAAACTTTCATTTAACCCTTTTTCTGCGAATTACGTGAAATGAAACTTTCAAGTCGACAGTAAAAACCCCAATTCTGCTATTTCAAAGGTATCTTTTGGGGAAAAAAATGTCTGCATATCGGGCAGTGTAGATCCATGATTAGACTGCACGTTCTGTGCAGTCTGATCTTGATCTACACGTCCACAAAAGGTCTTTCAGTCGCGCATAGCAGTCTTAGGGTTAACTTATGTAGCAGGGTAAGGATGAAACATAAAGTCAAATAATGTTATCATGTCCTATAACTGGTTCAAAGATGGACGGGAGAAGCTGACGCCTATATAGTTATTTTGGTCAGACAAAAAAGCCTCACTCGACTTGCCTAACTCTTTCTAATGACGACTTGGCTACCTTTTGCGGACAGCCTAGATCAAGATCAGACTGCACAGAACGTGCAGTCTGATCTTGATCTATGCTGTCCGCTACTCCATTTTTAAACTATGATGGATGTCGTTTTAAATGGCAGTGGTAATCTATTTTTAGAGCTCAGAAAAAACATGTAATTCCTGGAGTTAGTAGTGAAAGAGTTAAACCCCAGGGTGCGAAACGCGACTAACTGACCTTTTTGCGGACAGTGTACATCAAGATCAGACTGCACAGAACGTGCATTCTGATCTTGAATCTACACCGTACGATACGATATTTTTTTTCGCAATGAATTCAACTTTGATACTGCAATATCTGGGATTTTTACTATCGAGTGGCAATCTTTGTTTCATTTATTTAACAGTTTTAATGTTAACCCGTATCCTACTAAATAAGTTAAATAAAACTTTCAAGACGATAGTAAAAACCCGCATTTTGTTATTTCGAACTTATTTCTTGGAGAACAATATCTCTTTATCGGACAGCGTCGATCCAAAATCAGACTGCACGTTCTGTGCAGTCTGATCTTGATCGACACTGTCCGCAAAAGGTCAGTGAGTTGTGCGCTTTGCAGCCTAAGGGTTAACATAAATATACTGGTATAGATCGCATAAATAAGCCTTGATCTAACTTACTGACCGCAAAACATATCTGTTTTGGTACACTGTCGAGGCTGAAGTGGCGACCTGGACTTGACCTCAAGAGCGAATATCAACGTGAATCAGATAAAACTGGACCACCTTTTTATTCAGCAATGTATAGTCATAACAATCTCTTTCGCTGCAAGCTAGATAAAAAGGAAAATAAAACGTTTCTGATTAATTGGAAAATTAAACGAGACTTACCTGTAAGTTGAAGTTGGATTTCAATTCTCCAAAGCATAAGGTCACCGTGATGAGCTCACGTGAGAGATGCATGTCGTGTCCAGGAGGTCAATTTTCAACTTGTGATGTGAACACTTTTTTCCCACGGAATTGATTCACATTTACACTGAACTTTTTTTTTTAACACCGAATAAACATACCGAAATTGCGCTTAAAACTTTTCAAAAACTTTGTAACCATGTATTTTTATATAGCCAATTTTCACCAAGGGCGGGTAAAACGGGTGGGCACGTGAGCTCATCACGGTGCCCTTATGCTTCGGAGAATTGAAATCCAACTTCAACTTACAGGTAAGTCTCGTTTAATTTTCCAATTCTCCCATCAGCGCAAGGTCATGTGATGAGCCCCTGTGAGAGTTTTAAAGGTGTTCACGAACAACCAATCTCCAAGTATGCATCTTATGCACTAAATACAGTGGAATGAGTGCAATTCATTAATGTTTTGTTTGAAAACATTGTCACCTAGTACTTTAATTCAATACTTTAAGTCTAGCATTAGTGAAGTGTTGTTCTCATTTTGTGTGGGGTTGTTATAAAACCTTGAGAAAGTCACCTAAGATGTTCAACTCGCAGCTGTCGTGGTATTATGTAATGGGATCCCTGCGTTCTTAGCTGCAGAAACATGTCACTATTGTGCAATGCCTTTTCTAGCTAGTAAGAACTTGATCCGGTGATAAATTCGAGATCTATCTAGACAGTGTTAACAGACCCAGTCTTATAAAGTTTTATAAAGATTCTGGGTACTGGTAAATTAAGGCAAATACCGGAAGTATGCACTTTTGTTTTTAAATAGATGTTAAAGGCAACTATTATACACCTACCGTTTTAAATAGATATTTTAGTCAATATTGTAAACCTATCTGTCAAACGTAGATTCACCCTGGTCTAGGTTTTCATACTTTTATTTAAGACATTGTTGCTATGTCCCAAAATCATTAGGAAGGGCTCTTTTACCCGCCAAGAGAACAATGAACTTGGTTATTTATGGGTTAAGTAATGTCAATCTATTCTTGTTACTTACTGCCAATGATGTTAGAAATCACAAGGCAATTGTAGTCATAATATGACTACAGTTATAATATATATTATAATTATATTTACCTGTAGGAAAAGAAGGTGTGTAATTTTATTTTATGAAACTGGGATTACTAACTGCATAATTTTGTAACCTATATCAGAGACAACATGAAAGAATGAATTAATGCATTTTTTGCTGTGGTTAAGGCACTATAAGACACTTTAGCTTAACCCCGCTTGCCAAAGGGCATGTAAGAAGTTCAAGTACTTGATTTTCTGGGACTGAATGGCTATTTTGAGAAGAACTGCCACAGTAATGGATCCAATTTGTAATATACCTTAGACCCTATTTAGTGCTGCCCCGCTAGGGAATTAGGGAGATAAGCCTGACCACTAATTAAGGTCCCTGACAAGTGACAAGTTACCTCAGCCCTACAGAGGTAATGGATGGATTCTGCCTCAAGATGCATGCATGTAAGGTCAGTAAATCTCCAGCAAGTGGTGATCTGACTGGGGTTGATACATATATTTTTCATTGCATGATGGAACCATTGTTGTCATAGCCAATGCAGCAGTATTTATATCCCAACCCCCTGTTTTGTCAACCTCAGGCTTTTGAGGCACTTTTATTACACTGGCAGAACTGCAGCTTTTAGAATCTAAAATATTTAAACCTAAATTACATGAAGAACTTATGGGTCACGCTTGCGGAATACACATATTTCTATTTTCTTATTCTGTTCAAAAGCAAATCAGCTCTGTCTCTACTTCGAAATAGAAAGGCTTAACACCTTAATTAACAGATGGCCTGTTTAAGCATACACTTTGTGGGATCATGAAATACAGTTGGACTTTCCATATATCCGCAGTTACCTTTACCATTCTATCATGTGCGCTTGAATTAGCAGTATGTCGCAATGTTTTGCAAAGCTCTGGGGGTTTTCTAACACTTTAAGTACTCTGGCCGACTAATGACCCCCAAAATGATTTATGTAGGGGACTGTTGTGCCTTACCCAATTGAACCCAAGTACTGTTTATTTAACGGTGTCTCAAAACAAGACAGCAATCCGAAATAAACGGCTTTCAGATCAAGATAATGAATGTTGTTGTCAACAGGTATCTCTGAGGCACCTCACTGACCCCATGTGGACTGATTCCCAGCCCATAAAAGAAGAGTCTGTTGTCAGTGTAATTTTAGCGGAGATACACAGTCTGGGGGAATCCGTAGCCCTATTATATTCCTCACTGCATGTCCGAAATAGCTCTAGCACTTCATGGTAAATACCATCATGTCATTTTTGAGCTATTGAAATAGCCCGAGCACTTAAAAAACTTTTCTTCGATGAAATTACTCTTGGCATGTTTTTAGAGCTAACAAGTTTTCATTCTACAATATTTTTGTGTATACAAAACCAACACCGTTCTGGAAATGATGATACAGACAGACACAAATACCATTTACTGGTGTGATACTTTGATCTAATGTCCTGAGAACTGATAGTATTTTCTTGCCATTTCCCACTGTAGATATAGCTTAAAGTGCTTCAGCATTGTGACTGACTTTTGCACATAACTTAGAAAAGTACTTATTTTAGTGGGAAGGAATGTACTTTGTTGTTGTTATTGCAGCAAACCAAATATGAAGCATGATCACTAATTCATTGTGTATTGCTAAGGCATTCCCCATGAAGTATGAACTAGCAATATGACTAAATGACCAAATCCCATTGCTCATAAATGCACGAGGACTCCTCCCATATCTTTGTGATTGAACAAGGAATATGCACAATCAGTTATTTAGGCAGCATCTATATTTTAACATCTGTCCATTCTACAGGAATCACAGACTTTTTCTGCACTCCTTATTCCCTGATACTGTTTTATAGACATCCTCTTACTCTATGAAGGCTAATTATACTGTCTATGCCTCATTAATCTGAGAGATGATTGTGAGCTTAACAACTTAATGCATGTAACCCATTGGCTCATTCATTCGTTTTAATTCAAAGATAAGGATATACCTCCTTGATCTGTATTTTGCCCTCTCACTTAACACCTCTTCCTGGCATTTTTCAGAATGACTCTATATCTAGCAGTGGAAATTATGAATGTTGGTTGACATAAGCTTTGTGAATATAGTGAGAGGCAAGCAATATCAATTCAGTTTAATGAATTTGTCATATTCTATCCTTGGTTTTATTTCCCAGCTTTTCAAGAATTTTGCTTGGAAAACAGATTTTTTCCCAGCTCATCTCATTTGAAAGTGGCCACCTTGCTGTTCTGTTGTGATTCATCAGTATGAATTATGTCATATTCACACTTTCCACACCCCCCCTTTTTTTTTCGAATTAGTACCGTAGCCTCAACTGAGTGCTTAATTGTCAACAAGTGCAGTTATCATTCTCTCTGTGTTCACCTATTCAGGTTGGTTTCGGTTCTTGGTCTATGACACTCAAAACAAGTGCACTTGCTCTAAAGAAGTTTGAATGTATTCCCGGTTATTTCGGGTCTTTTGCCTGAGCCTCATATTGAAATACCCACATAATTTCATGGCTAACTTTTGAGTTTTGAGTTGGCTAGTATTTTCCGGTATCTGATACTTTTCTAAAACAGACACTTTCTTACAGTCATCCAATTTAGACGACAAAAATGTTTTGAGAAAGCTTGCCATCTCCTGGCATAGCAGTGGCCCTTTATGCTCTGACAATGCATGCAAAGTTGCATGTAAAACAATGTAACAGTGGGTAGTCTAGCCACTGACTGAATTTTTCCAAATACCCATTA
Organism: Tridacna gigas; assembly: GCA_945859785.2. Classification (NCBI taxonomy): domain Eukaryota; kingdom Metazoa; phylum Mollusca; class Bivalvia; order Cardiida; family Cardiidae; genus Tridacna; species Tridacna gigas. The sequence continues at coordinate 31,983,098 of OX244043.2, read as the reverse complement.
CAGCTGTCCGATTATTTGGATGGGGGTGGGGTGTGGTATAGACTACTTTACACTAGTATCATGAAACACGATTAGTTCTGTTTTATATGTATTAAATATGTTCACTGTTTATTCCACCAGCAGTTCAAGTCTAAATATGGAAATTGGTTTTGGGGATTTTGTCTGTCCCCGGATCGATGACAAATAATGAATTCCTTTTCCTCGTAGTTCAATATGTAGGACTTAATGTCCTACTGGGGCTTCTTGTAGGGCTTAATAGCCTACATGTAGGGCTTAATGCCTACTGGGGCTTCTTTGCTAAAATCACTTACCTGTTAGAATCACAAGATTCTAGTAGAAATGAGGAGGCTTACAATGCTCCTCGCCCCTTTTGAGAGTCGTATTCTATTAGCATAAATTGTGGAGGCGTGACAGCTCTCCTTGCCCCTTTTGAGAGTCCTATTTCATTACAATGAATTGTGGAGGCTAACAGCTCTCCTTGCCACTTTTGAGAGTCATACTCTATTAGCATGAATTGTGGAGGCTTACAGCTCTCCTTGCCCCTTACTCTTGGTGCTCTCTGCTTCCTTTTCAGTCTGAACTAAATGCAGAAGTCTTAGTGCTTCTGGAAACACATTTTCTGTGGTGCTCCTTAAAAGAGTCCTATGCTCTCTGAATTGTAGCTCGAACTGGAACTGTAACTGTACACTTAATTATCCAGCACTTTATTTCACTTTCAGCTATTATATTTTCAAACACTCGAATCACTTTTCAAATAAATCACACTAATAAGAAATACTAAACATTGGATTCGAATAAACACTAGTAATAATATTAAATCGTAGATTTCAATCCAACTTCACATTAAACAGGGAAAAAAAAACATTAAATAAGACTTTCCTTTAATTGTAACTCGTATTCTCAATACGGTATATTAAAGAATTGAATTGAATTCTAACATGTCTTGACCTTTCTGAAACTAATCTGCAATTGACCTCCTGGACACGACATGCATCTCCCACAGGGGCTCATCACATGACCTTGTGCTGATGGGAGAATTACATTGTTTTGTTTCTATCGGAGTTTAAAATCGCTTCAACAGCTTAGGTCATATCATGGCGGTCAGTACACCTACGCATGTGTTTCCTGGCTTCCTCACACCAGTACTGACACAACTTTCTTTCCGAGCCACTGACAATTTTTCACACGTGCATCATAGGTGAGAACCAAAAAGTCGCCGGAAAGAAAGTTTGCCTCAAACGGGTATCGAACCTATAACCCCCAGGTCACGCTTGGCCTGGCATTCAGGCCCTGTATTTGAGCCATTCTAATAAACAAAGTACATACATTGTAACTGAGGAATATGTGTTGTTACGTGCTCTTTATCTAAAATCAAGCCCCCGTAGCTCAGTCGGTAGCGTACAGGACTTGAGAACAGGAGGTCGCTAGTTCGATCCCCGGCTTGGCCAATTTCTTTCCGAGGATTGATGATAGTCATCGCGACAGGATTCATTCCTTTCTCACCGCTGATCATTGTTTCGACGACGGTTATGTGGGAAAGCAGCCAGTAGCTTGGAAAGAATATTGTGCGGAGTACTGGTAAAAGAAACTCCAGGAAAGCATGGATAGGTGCACTGGCCGCCGTGATATAACTGAAATAATTTTGAAAACGGCGTTAAACACCATACAATCAATTTATCTAAAATACACGTTAAATCAGACATTAAAAACATTATATCAGTGTATTTGTTTTGCAGTTTTATTCTAAGATTTATACCTGTCTTGGTCACGCTCAGCCACTGAGCCACTCGGCCGGGCATAATTCCATTGGAATTGTACTTTGCAGCTATTTAGATTTCTATAACCATACCAAAGGTCAAGACTGTTTTTTGTCACCGAACCAGTAAGGCGGTAGTTTGTAAACATCATTAAATCAAAAATCAAAAAGTGTTAAGAAATAATGTTTACAGCGATGTACTCTATAAAGATACGTTCCGTCCTTAACCCTTAAGCTGCTATGCGCGACTCACTGACCTTTTGCGGACAATGTAGATCAAGATCAGACTGCACAGAACGTGCAGTCTGATCTTTGATCTACACTGTCCGATACGGTGTTTCCTTCCGGTGAAATCAACTTCGAAATCGCACGATTTGGTTTTTCACTATTGCGTGAAAAATTTTCGTTTCATTTATTTAGCAGATTAAGGGTTACGGTTTTCTTGGATTTCGCTTCAGAACTTTGCAAACACTTGTGCGAATGTCAGATGATCAACGACACGCGTCTATTATTTGAGATCATAATTATTAACTCTTTCACTGCCAATGTCGCCTTCGACAGCTTTTGGAGACGGCGTAGTTCAAGATCAGACTGCACAAAACATGCAGTCTGATCCTTGATCTACACCGCCCGCTATCTGCTGCTAAATCTACAGCAGAATTATCATCAGTTTCAATGAAACATACTTTTAGAACTGCTAGAAGAGTCGAATCCCTTTAGTTGGCAGCGAAAGAGTTAAATCACGTGTAGGTACACTGACGTCATATCTGGTCCTTTTCACGTGGATTTAGTCCCCGATTGCCCAAAAGTGACACCATAAAATATATGTAACCATCGTACTGGGTCTAAATATGGTCACTAAATCTTCATTTCAAAAACAAAAAATCCTCAATTTGTCGAGGTCAGCTTGCGTGGACTGCGAAGGCTGACACGGGTCGAAGATTGTGACATGACAGAGATGTCAGCTAAAATCTAGAAAGATGATTTAATTCTTGCTTCGCGTTCGTCACGAAGCAGACTTCAGACCGCTCTGATATAGAGCAAAATTGAACAAATGAAAAAGTAAATAATTGAAATTCGGTCAAAATTCTAAAGACAGTTAGTGAGGTCATCTTGGGCCATTGTATCCATATGACCATTAGTAGGCACCTTACTTGCTTTTGCTTTTGGGTGGTTGTTGGTAGGTTATATGGTGTTCAACGTTGTTTTTAAAGTTATTTCAGCTGTATCGCGATGGCCAGTACACCTACCCAGGCTTTCCTGGAGTTTCACTTTACCACTACTTCGCACAATATGTTTTTTTCCAAAGTCACTGGCTATTTTCCCACGTAACCATCGTCGAGACAATAATCAGCGATGAGAGGAGAATTAATCCTGTCGCAATGACTATCATCAGATGTCAGAAAGAAAATGGCCGAGCTGCAAATTCGAACCTGCGAACCCCTGTATTTTTTTTTTTTTTTTTACTCCTGTGCCCTACCGAATGGGTTACCGGGTTCGATGAGTGGCTATTTCTGGGCATGTCTCACCAACCATTCTAGCCTTTTAATACTATTTTTGAATTAGAGCGTCATGCAATGTCTAATTACCTAAACCATTTGGTTTAACCAATCAGAAATCATGTTACTTTGAAATTTAGGAAGTTCTTGAGAAACTGCCTGAGAATGGTACGGGCCATGGGCTATCCTCGCAAAAACCCCCTTATTCGTGTCACCACTTGGGGTCAAAGTTTGAATTATTTGACACCGTTACAAAGAATAGCAAAATCCGGCCTTACAGTACTTCCACTACTTTGATATCGATTGGTGATCGATGACCTAGATAATCAGTCAACAAAATGTAAATGCCCAAAGGATACAATGATGAATAAACTAAATAATTCAGACCTCTGTGATATCGGGGTGAAATCCAGTTCACTTATCTGTTAAAACTTGTACGTCGTTTTTTATTTGAGCCATGCTCTGCACAAAGGGGCTTCAATGAATTTGTAAAACAGTATCGACTAAGGTCAGCCTGCGCAGTCCGCGCAGGCTGACCTGGGTCGATACTGTTTTGCTATTGGGCAATTTTCTGCATGTAAAAGGATCGGTCTACCTCATGATTCAGTCGTTTTGTAGTAAACATGAATTTTATAGATGAATCATTGCATGATGACTTGCTTGGTATAACGCATCAGGGAACTGCATTTACCCTTTACCGCAGAATGCCGCCTTTTGACGCCCCTGGAAAAGAAGCCTTTTGAAAACATTGTGGGAAAAGGAGAAAATGCTGGTAACCAGCATTTTCTCCATTTCCCACATTGTTTTCTGCCCTATCAAAGAAAAGTTGCACCATTTGAGCCACATTGAAATTGTCGTCTGCAAATGCTTTCAATTTGGACAAGGCTAAAATTTTGTCGTCTGGTAATGGGTTAAACCCCCTTTTATGGATTCATAACTATATCATGACTTGCTCCGCATAATGCATTACGGAGAGGCATTAAACCTTCTTTTGTCAGAGCGCAGCTCACATACTTAAGTTGTCTTTGTTCTTTACCCTTTCGTCACAGTTGAAAAAAGAAGCTTTTGCAGACGGCATAGAATAAGATCAGACTGCACAGCGCTTAAGCCTTGAATTGCTAAATAAGTTACATAAAATATTCGCAAGCTGATAGTAAAAACCCGAATAATGCTATTTCAAACTTACCTTTTGGAGAAAAAATATCTACTTATTGAACAGTGTAGATCCAAGATCAGACTGCACGTTCTGTGCAGTCTGATCTTGGTCTACACTGTCCGCAAAAAGTCAGCGTGTCGCGCTTAGCTGCTTCAGAGTTAATCAAAGCGGTGAAAGCGCTGCTGAGGTGGGGGTGCGTTTAATCCTTCTCAAACTGAAATCTAACTGTTTTGCCAAGTAATAACCACGTAGTGCTTCTAGAAAGAATTGAGTAAAAGCAAACAGATATTAAAGAGCTGAGAGGTATATGTCTTATAATTCTCAGAACAAACTAACAACTTTCTCTTTGTCGTGTGTGAGAGTAGGGGGTTCAACAGAATGTCAAAATGAAACGACGTGAGAACTATTATTAAGCAATATCTAGACAAATAAGCCAATTCTGTTCAAAGAAACTGGTACAAGAGTTCTCATGATGCTTCTAGGCTTTCCATGCCATTTGTTGACGCTTCTTGACGCTATTTGGTGGAACTGATACATAAATGCGTATACCTGCGCATGCTTCATGGTAGTCTGTCCTACACTCTTTTTTTTAAAATTGTGTTATAATGTATTTTCTCACCGCTGACCATTATTTCGACGATGGTTATGTGGGAAAGCAGCCAGTGGCTTGGAAAGTTTATTGTGCGGAGTACTGGTAAAAGAAAAACCAGGAAAGCGTGGATAGGTACACTGGCCGCCGCGATATAACTGAAATAATGTTGAAAACGGTATTAAACACCATACAGTCAATCAATCAATGGTGTATTTGTTTAAATATTTATCGTCCAAGTCGTGTAAGTTCCCCTATTGTTAACGTTTAGTCATGCCTTGATGTCAACGTGAATAAAATGCTTTCTTAATAGCCCTATTTTTCCAGGTAGTGATTTTGCAATGTTAGGTACTCCAGAATTAGATTTTTTAGGTTCAATTTCCCACATGGTAAATCTGACCTGGGATGCTTCGCACCCCACTTGAAAAACGAATACAACTCGTTATTTTTAACTTATCATGAATTTGTTTTAAAACGCTTTATTGCAGAACTGTATTTTTAAACGTCACTTAAGCTAACCATCTTTCAATGTAAACGTCGATTTTCGAATCACAGTTTGAGGAAGTTAAATAACAAAACAAGCTTAAACCTGAAGACACCAAAGAAATGATATGACAACATGTCTGTCAGTGCCACAGTAGAAAACAGGACTTCTTACAGACGTTATAGATCCGAGATCAAACTGCACAAAACGTGCAGTCTGATCGTGGATCTATACCTTCCGCTTTTTAACCCTTAAGCTGCTTATCGCGACCCACTGACCTTTTGTGGACAGTGTAGATCAAGATCAGACTGCACTGAACGTGCAGTCTGATCTTTGATCTACACTGTCCGATACGGTATTTTATTTCCGGTGAAATCAACTTTGAAACCGCGATATTTGGCCCTTTAGTATTGAGTAGAAATTTGCGTTTCATTTATTCAGCAGCGTAAGTGTTAAGTTAAGCTTTTGAGATAAACACTATATCTGGGTTTCTTAGCCACCGAAAGAGGTCGAGTTTATATGAGCCATGCTCTGGCAAAAGGGGGCTTCATGTATCTCCGTAATGCATTATACTAATCAAGCCATCACATAATTATGGGTCATTAATTGCCACTTTTTTTAACCGACTTAATAATAAGGTAGACTGGTCCATGAACATACAGAAAATTGACCAATAGCGAAAAATTTCGGCCCAGGTCCGAACTGCGCAGGCTGACCTTGGTCGATACTGTTCGCAAATGCATCAAGCCCCCTTTTCACAGAGCATAACTCATATATTTTTCTTCGTTAACACCCTTAACCCTTAACCTGCCAAAAAAGTGAATTGAAACTTTCAAGCCGTTAAACCTATGAGTTTGCTATTTCAACGATTTTTTGTTTTTTCGGGGTTGGGGGGGGGGGGGGGTGGAGGCGGACTGATGTCTCCTTATCGGACAGTGTAGATCCAAGATCAGACTACACGTTTTGTGAACAAAATTTTCAAATAAAAACCCGAAAAAGAAATGTGATTGCAAAGTTTTATTTTTTTTTGGGGGGGGGGGGGATATATCTCCTAATCGGAAAGTGTAGATCCAAGATCAGACTGCACGTTCTGTTAAAATCGATTCCGAAGTTCGATACGTTGCATTTTCAATACTTGATATGTATTCAACCATACAACGAACAGTGTGCGTTCCTACTGTACTTCCATGGATGTCTGATCTTGATTTACACTCAACATAACAGTAATTTCAATCTCTAAGAGACGACAGAATGTTCGAATTGTCCATGTTTGGGGAAAAAAAGGTAGACTACAAATAAAACAGAACGAAAACGGAATGATAGTATTACTTTTTCATTGAAAAGTATAAAACATTGTACGAAGAAGAGTAATGCCCTTTTCTCATTTTCTACAATGTTTTTAAAACCCTGATGTTTTTGGTGGTTGGCATAGGCCTCGTAGCTCAGTCGGTAGAGTACAAGACCTGAGAACAGGAGGTCGCTGGTTCGATCCCCGCCTCCGCCAACTGTTTTCCGAGGATTGATTCATTCCTCTCTCACCGCTGACCATTGTTTCGACGTTGGTTATGTGGGAAAGAAGCCAGTGGCTTGGAAAGAACATTGTGCAGAGTACTGGTAAAAGAAAGTCCAGGAAAACATGAATAGATGTACTGGCCGCCGCGATATAACTAAAATAATGTTGAAAACGGCGTTAAACACTAAACAATTAAACAACGAAAATACGGAATTGTTTGGTAAAGGGTGAAGTCGTGATTGGGCGTTTTAAGTGTCATCGTTTTTGTCACCAATACTCAGTTTTTATTGAAATTCTTTATCGCCGAATCCGGCTTTTGTTAAGCGTATTTTGATCTTTCACTGCTTTACATATGAGCTATGCTCTGTGAAGAGGGGACTTACTGCTTTTGCTAAAAGTATCGGCCAGTTTCAGTCTGCGCAGTCCACGCAGGCTCACTTGGGCCGAAACATTTCGCTGTCTTTAAATGATCTGCATGTCAAAGGATAATTCTACCTCATGATTCAGTCGGTTGCTTGTCAAATCGGATTTTATGGATCCATAATCTGGCGATGTTCTTGCTTGGCATAATGCATTACGAAGATGCATTAAGCCCCCATTTGTCAGAGCATGGCTCATATACAAATTTACCAAATCAAATACTCGGGTTTTGAATCACAAGGCGATTTAATATCATATTTTTTTTTTGCGAGATGTGAGTATTTTTATTGAACGTTGACCCCCTTTCAGCGCTATAGAGGAAAACGGGCTTTTTGCGGACGGTATAAATCAAGATCAGACTGTATTTATACATTTATTTATCTAACCATTTATCTGTTTATTCATTGCCTGTTTTCTACTATCATTGCGGGTCATACATGGCTCTGTGTTGGTTGGTAATGGATTTACAACCTGCAGGTCCAGGGTTTGAGCCTCTCAACGTGTGGGTTTTTTTTTTTGCGAGGGTGTCCTTGGGCGTAACATTTCAGAGCCCTTGCCAAGAACTGGTGAAACCCGGAACACATATTAACAAGCATACTTTCGCTATGACATAACTTCAATAATAATATTCAAAGCAGTACAAAACACCACTCAATAGCACATAGCACTTTACACTTCCAACAAAGCTTGCGTAACACAGGCATTTTTTTTTGTACCGATAGACCTCGCCCCTTTAGTCTATTACATGAGATTTCGTGTAAATGACCCATGCTCTGTGAAAAAAAGGGGAATTGATGAATCTGCAAAAAGTATCGACCCAGGTCAGCCTGCGCGGACTGCGCAGGCTGACCCTGGGCCGAAACTTTTTGCTAGTGGTCAGTTTTCTGCATGTCAAAGGACCAGTCTACCTCATGATTCAGTCGGATGTTAGATATAAAGGATTTTGTGGATCGATGATTAAGTAATGACTAGCCAGGTATAGTGTATCACAGAGATGCTTTAAGCCCCCTTTTGCCATAGCGTGGCTAAAATCTTTATTAATTCATACGGAGCGAACTGTTGTAAAAAGAAATAAGTACCTATACAAAGTAAGAATAAAGGTAAAACTGAGATAATAGCGGGAGAGAGGGATAAAACTAGACACAAACTTGAGTTGTCGGCAATTGACTTTTTCACGTCACTATCACGCTAATATTGCATGCGAAGTCTTCCGGTTTTTTTTTCTCCCCAATAACTAATCTTTTTTTTTCTATTTCGGAAAGAATTCGGATAAACATCTACGGCTTCTAGTCTACCTCTACGTTTTCCCAGAAACAATGCACTTTGCACTTCGTGAACCTATTTATATAATGTATGCCATTCATTTATTCCTTTTACAACATGATCTCGAGGTTTAAAAAAAACCTTGACAGAGAGGGCATTTGAAAACATTGTGGAAAAGGAGAAAATGCTGGTAACCACAATACATGTATTTACTGCTCTCTTTTAATTGATTGTATTGATTGTATGGTGTTTAAGGCGTTTTCAACATTATTTCAGTTATATTACGGCGGCTAGTGCACCTATCCATGCTTTCCTGGAGTTTCTTTTACCAGTACTCCACACAATATTCTTCCCAAGCCACTGGCTGCTTTCCCACATAACCATCGTCGAAACAATGGTCAACGGTGGGAGAGGAATGAATCCTGTCGAGATGACTATCAATCAGTCCTCGGAAAGAAATTGGCCAAGCCGGGGATCGAACCAGCGACCTCCTGTTCTCAAGTCCTGTACGCTACCGACTGAGCCACGGGGGCTTGGCGCTCTATATTATGGGAAAAAATCTCAAAATTTAAGCCACATTCAATATGTCCTCTTCAAAAATATAAAAGTTTATGTTTGTATAATTATGTATGTGTATGCAAGTGTTCCCAATAAAGGCGAGTCTGAGATTTTATCGTCTGTTAACCCTTATCCTGCTGAATAAAAGAAATGAAACTTTCAAGCCGATAGTATACTGTGACCCCAAAACTTTCCTGTTCCAAAGGGATTTTTGGAGGAAGATATCTCCTCATCGGACAGTGTAGATCAAAGATCAGACTGCACGTTCTGTGCAGTCTGATCTTGATCTACGCTGTCCGCAAAAGGTCAGTGAGTCGCGATAAGCAGCCTAAGGGTTAAAGACTTAACTCTCTTCCTCTAAATAAGCGAAATGAAACTTTCAAGCCGATAGTAAAACCCTTATTCTGTTACTTCAAAGTTATTCTTTTTTTTTTTGGGGGGGGGGGGGTATAATCTCCTAATAGGACAGTGTAGATCCAAGATCAGACTTCAAATTCTGTGCAGTCTGATCTTGATCTACACTGTCCGCAAAAGGTCCTTGAGTCACGCTTAGCAGCCAAAGGGTTAACTCTTTACCAAACAACACAATTTTTTGACTGGCTCAAATTGAAAGCATTTGCAACGACATATTTGATATTGCTCAAATGGTCAGATTTGTCTGTGATAGGTAAAAAAAAAAACATTGTGTGAAGAGGAGAAAACGCTGGTTACCAGTATTTTCTCCATTTCCCCGCAATGTTTTCAAGAATCTTTTTTGAAATTTGGGATTGCTTGGTGAAGGTTTTAAAGCTGAAACCGGTTGTGAAGTGGTTATGAAGGCACGTGCATATTTGCAAGTTTGCATCCCGATTCTGCCGATATATTGCTTCCGAAACTGCGCAGGCTGACCCGAATCGATACTGTTTCGCAGATTCATTAACCCCCTTTTTGCTAGAGCATGGCTTACATTGTACGAACGTTTGAGCCGAGCCAAGAAGCTCAGTCAGTACCTTACACGTCTTGTGACCATGGGATTGTTGGTTCGATTCGAGCTTACATCTAGCTCTGTAAGATAAATAGGGGATTCAGTGTATGCTATATGAACGCTCGAGTCAATTAGCTCTGTTGGTAACGGACGTATGGTAGCCTGAAACCATGGGATCGTTGGTTCGATTCTCGAGCTCCGCTAATTTCTGCCAGAGGATTCATGATAGTCATTGCGACTGGATTCATTCCTCTCTCGCCTCTGTGCATTTCCCGACGAGGATGATATTGGAAAGCGGCCAGTAGCTTGAAAAGTATATCAGGCAGAGTACTGGTAAAAGAAACAAAAGGAAAGTATGGAGAGGTACACTGGCCGCCGTGATATAACTGGAATAATGTTTAAAACAGCGTTAAACACAATGCAAACAAGATGAACGCACAAGTGAGACTGGCGTAAAACGATTGAGACAGAACAGAACAGAACAAAAATTTACTTGCTGTAAGTAATAATACAATACTGATAGCAGATAATATGGAAAACTGTCGTAAAAAGGTTAAGAGAAAATGTTTCACGTGTAAATGATGTTATTAATTTGAGCCATGCCTTTGAAAAGGGGGCTTAATGCATCTGCAAATAGTATCGACCCATGTCAGCTTGTGCAGTCCGCGCAGGCTAACCTGGGCCGAAACTTTGTGCTATCGGTCGATTTTCTGTATGTCCAAGGACCAGTCTACATCATGATTCAGTAGGTTGTTACAGTAAACGTACTTTAGGGATGTATAATACTGTAATGAGTTGCTTGAGATGCATTAAGCCCCCTTTTGCTAGAGTTTGGCTGATATGTAGCGATAAGGACATTGTATAATAAGATTATTTTTTTCACAACAAACGAACTTTTATCAAGCATGAATAACTTGCCACAACATCTTATATATCGTAGATAATATATTCTTAACCAAATAACAAAGTTTTACATTTGTCCAAATTTAAAGCTGCAACAGAGGACAGATAACAATGTGGCTCAGTTTATGAAACCGTACTCTTAACCCTGTCTCAAACAAGCCCTGGTATTCACGTGTCTGCAGTACAAGTCTTTTGAAAACACTGTGGGAAAAGGAGAAATTGCTCGTAACGAGCAATTTCTCCTTTTCCCACAGTGTTTTCTACCCATTTGGAGAACTTTCAGTCATTTTCATCAAATTTAAAATTGTCGTCTGCAAACTCTTTTAGTTTGGACCAGTCTAAAATTTATCGTTTGGGAAAGGGTTTAAAGGCAGAAAACATAGGGGGGAAAGGAGAAAGGATGTTGTTTAATTTTATTCAAAAGGTATCTTAACTCTTTACCAAACGACAAAATTTTAGACTAGGCCAAATTAAAAGCATTTGCAGACGACAAAATTAATATGGCTGAAAAATTGAAATTTGTTTTGGGAAGGACAGAAAACATTTTGGGAAAAGGAGAAAATGCTGGTTACCAGCATTTTCTGCTTTTCCCACAATGTTTTCAAATGGCTTCTTTCTTAGGATCGTTAAAAGTCGGGATTGTGTGGTAAAGGGTTAAACAAGTTAAAACAGATTAAACAGGCTAAAACTCGCGATTCTTTGGTAAAGTGTTAAATAAACACACATTTATATTGTGCTTTTGCCGTCAAAAGTAGATTTAGATCAGACTGCACGAAACGTACAGTACAGTGAGACCCTACATCTATCTTGTCTGATACAGTGAGATTTTTCTGGCGATAATTTTTTTACCCTTTGGCTGCTGAGCGCGACTCACTGACCTTTTACGGACAGTGTAGATCAAGATCAGACTGCACAGATCGTGTAGTCTAATCTTGGATCTACACTGTCCGATAGGGAGACATTTTTTTCCTAAAAATAAGTTTGAAAAAGCATCTTTCGGGTTTGGAAATCCATTTCACTTATATAGCAGGATAAGGTTTAATATCACAGTATTTTAACCTTTTCTATTCACTAACAAAAATGCACTGAAGTCATTATTTACCACACAATCCTGAATTTTCGCGATCTCAGATAGAGACCTTTGGAAATTAGTGTTGGAAAAGGGGTAAACTGCCGGTAACAGTTTCTATCCTTTCGGGGGCGAATCTCATCATTTGAAACCCAGTTTGCCCGAGCCCCGGTAGCTCAGTCGGTAGCATACAGGACTTGTGAACAGGAGACCGCTGGTTCGATCACCGGCTCGGCCAGTTTCTTTCCGAGGATCGATGATTGTCATTGCGGCAGGATTCATTCCACTCCCACCGCTGACCATTGTTTCAATGATTGTAATGTGGGAAAGCAGCCAGTGGCTTGGAAAGAATAATGTGCGGAGTACTGGTGAAAAGAAACTCCGGGAAAGCATGGGTAGGTGAACTGGCCGCCGCGATGTAACTGAAATAATGTTGAAAACGGAGTTAAACCCCGTACAATCAGTCATGGAACCCAGTTAGTATGTCGTCAGCAAATAATTTCAATTTGGAAAAGTCTAAATGTTTGTCGTGTTGTAAAGAGTTCAGGGTTTGTACAAATTAGTTTGTAAACTGCATTCGCCCGGTCCTATCCGCCTTGAACCGGTATTACTGTTATGTAGAAAGCCCAGTAGAGTGTGGATGTATATTAAAATCAAAGGCTGGCCATGAAACATCCTTTCCCTTTCCGTCTTAACTTCCCACTGAGAAAAAAAAAAACATTTGTCATGCTATGCCAGTTGTTCTTGACTATATTCAGCGCCCAGGTATTTTTCATAATATAATAAATGAGGGACAAAAGTAATCTCTCTGTATCAGTTATTAATATACCGGTAAGTACAGTTACATATACTTCATCGAAAAGAAAAGCGTAACTATTTGTATTGAAACATGAACGAGCTAAGGACAAGTGCAGTGCTGACATTGAACAAGTTGACGAGTTTTATCGAAATGGAAAGTAGACGAAATATCATTTGCCCAATAGAAACAAACTCACTGCAAAGAGACTCGCTGTATCGATTAACGCTCTAAGCGTTTAATATATGGACCGTGCTCTGTGAAAAAGAGACTCAATGCATCTGCGAAAAGTATCGACCAAGGTCACAGTCCACGTAGTCCACGTAGGATGACCTTGGCCGAAAACTTTTTGCTATAGTTCAATTTCTTGCAAGTAGAAAGGTCCAGTTTACCCCACAGTTCCGTCAGTTGTTGGACAAAATGGACTTTATGGCTCCATGACCATGTAATGTCTTGCTTAGTATCATGCATTGAGCCCCCTTTTGCCAGACTAGAAGATAGTTCTATTTTCATAGAATATATTCAATTTTCAGTGATAATGATTTATTCTGATATTAATGGATTATTTTCAGATGTCTGAGTTGAATCTTTTGTATCATTGTATATTTACCAGTCATGCCATTGGAAAAAATGCTGTTTGCTGAGTTTTGAAAAACTTCTTAGATACTTGATCATAATTAAATGCTTGTTTTCACTGGCATCATCTTTGCATGTAAGATTTATTTGACTTTTTGGGGCTGGGCTTATTTTTTTCTACAAAATTTTATTGCAATACAGACTTCTCAAGGTCTAATGCCCATGCCAATTAACTTTATGGTACATTTATTTAAAGGGCAGTGATGCGATACAAGACCACCATGGCCCACTTGTCCTGTAATAAGACGACAGATAGTGTGCCAAGCCATGTCTTGAACTTATTTCGAATTTTATTTTCACCGTTGTCTTTTTCAAGCAACAAGCTGCTTCTTGCTCACATTTATCTCAAGCTGAAGCAAAGCTCTAAGAGAGAGGAATAAATGTTTGCGCAATGACATACGTCAGCCATAGGAAGGACTTTTCAATGAGCAAGGGTTTAAATTTACAACTGCTGTATTACTGGTCCTTATAGTTCAGCACAGTACCTTGAATCTATACTGTAAGACATTCGTGAAATATTTGTCCAATTGTAACAACAACAAAAACTTGACATCGCAACTTAATGCAGGTTACATTTAACTTCTTTTAAGTGTATTACGTTCCACCCGTTCATAAAACATTTATCCTACTCGTAGTATGACATTTGTGTCTAAAAAACGGGCACAGGAATGGGGTGTATAATCTTACCAGCAGTACACGAATTGCAGAGATTGCTCACTTGGTAAACAAGGATAAATTCACTGGACACTGTACTCTTGAAAAGTGATCATTTGGCTTTTTGGTATGGTAGTTACAGTACTGAGTTCGATTAGATGAGTACACTGCAGAACCGGCCTATACCTTGGATGGCGTAACAGCCGAGTCCAAAGTATAGACTCAAGGTACGAGTCCATATATATTCAGTATTGTACCCAAATGATAAAATTCAACTAAATTTTAAAAACAATAAACTGCAACGCTCTGGCAAAATGGGGCTTAATGCTTCCCCGTGATGCACTGTACAAATCAAGCCGTCACATAATTACGGAGTAATAATAGCAACTTCCTTTTTGAACACCTTACTTAATCGTGAGTTAGACTGGTCTTTTGACATGCAGAAAAGTGGTCTACAGCGAAAAGTTTCAGCCCAGGTCAGCCTGCGCCGACCCGGGTCAGTACTTTTGGTAGATGCCTTAAACCCCCTTTTCACAGAACATGGCTCATATATTCTGGACAATACGACCTTGGAATAGCAATATCTCAGTTGTTTTTACCTTTTTGAAAAGGTCAAATTCATTACTTCGGCGCTCTAAAATTCCGGCTACGATTTATCAGAGTATCGGGTACTTGTTCGTTACTTTGTACAGCTTCACTACTGTAGCACAATTGAAATCGACATCCTACACTCTGCAAGTTTACGACCATTTTCCATTGTCTGCCCATTTATGTTGTAGCAATAATCGAAACATTTATCAAAATATTTATAAGAGATATCTTTAAAGTGTAATGCTGTGAACTATGTTGGCAGTTCTTGGTAATCAAGATAGAAAAGGAATAACACCTGGGCTGGCCAACAGTGGAAGGTAAATCTATTTTGAGTTTCGTTGTTATGATGAAACTAATATATCCGGACATGCGTATATCATGATATATCTACAGGGCTAGGGTTTAAGGTCACGAAACCCATTTCTGTATGGTCAAATTTTAGATCTGCGAAAGAACAGGGTTTATCCTTACCAACCATTAAAAAAGTAGCATTCTTAGTCTAATTTAACTTGAACTAGAAAGTAAGGTTTAGCCAATCAGAAATCGTGTTACTTTGGTATTTAGAAAATTCGTGAAAATGAGCTCCAGATAGAGGGAGTGATTTTGATATCAAAATTAAAAATATTAATCACTCTCCACATACCCCTATGTTATGGGTACTAATTAGAATCGTCTCATCGAGACGATTCTAATGAGTACCCACAACATAGGGTATGGAAGAGAAATAATGGATTTAGAATACTATCATTCCTTCTCATCTGGAGGTCTGTATAAAGTAAGGCAGGTGTAAAAGAGACTCAGGCAGGAAATACTATTAAAAAAAGATGTCCATTGAATTCTTTGAATTTACTTAAAAAACGATATAACTACGGCTGAAAGAGCGATTTCTTTTGTAGCAAACTGTAATCAAATAATTACCTTTCGTTTTCCAACAACAATTTCGAATTATATGAACTATGCTGTGACAAAAAGGGGGTTAATGCATTTCCATGATGCATGATACAAAGCAAGTCATCACATTATTGTGGATACGTGAAATCCATTTCGTTTAACAGCCGGCTGAATCATGAGGTAGACCGGTCCTTTGCCGTGCAATAAATTGCCCAATGGCAAAATGTTTCGACCTAGGTTAGCCTTGGCGGACTGTGCAGGCTTTTCTTGCAGATGTATTAAGCCCCCTTTTCACAGAGCACGGCTTATATGTAAACGCACTGTTGCCATGGTAAAGGGAAAAATTCACGGAAGCAGCCTTGCGTAGTAAACAAACTTTACAGCTGGCCTGACACACACAAACTTTTAGCTGACTTCGTGTAAACCGTACATCAGTTATAAACAAGAGAGTTAATGAGGACTCGGGATACATTACAGTTTACATAATCTGTAAGCCAAATCATGTGTAAAGGACATAGCTATTGTTGTTAAAAAAGATTGTTTTATATTCATCTTATTACCGGAACTTGCTAGAGTACTTAACTATTTCTCTGTGTATAAATACCGCTGAGCTGTTATTCAAAAGTAAGTCAGTTTTTATTATTTTTTTTAATTAGTACAGCATCTATAAAATCATCGTTGTTGATAAGGTCGCTCAATATTCACTCTGTTAACCAAGCCTTGCTAGAAAGCTGTACTCGTACTTTGTGTATGATTCTCGCTGTGCCGTTACTTAGAAAAATATATTTGAGCCATACTCTGTGAAAAGGGGCTTAATGGATGTGCAAAAAGTATCGACACATGTCAGCCTGCGCAGTCCGCGCAGGCTGACCTGTGTCGATATTTTTTGCTTTTGATACATTTTCCGCATGTCCAAGGACCGTTCTGCCTCATAATTTAGTTGTTTGACTAGTCTCAATAATGCGACGTTTGCGATGCTTCTTTTCTTAATTGGGTCAAACCCTCGTAGCTCAGTCGGTAGCGTACAGGACTTGAGAACAGGAGATCGCTGGTTCGATCCCCGGCTTGGCCAATTTTTTTTCCGAGGATTGATGATAGTCATCGCGACAGGGTTCATCACTCTCTCACCGCTGACCATTGTTTCGACGATGGTTATGTGGGAAAGCAGCCAGTGGCTTGGAAAGAATATTGTGCGGAGTACTGGTAAATGAAACTCCAGGAAAGCATGGATAATGTACTCTGGCCGCACATATAACTGAAATAATGTTGAAAACGGAGTTAAACACCATACAATCAATTAGTCAATCATTTTCTTAATTGGACATTTACTGTGCACCGTCGACCAATCAAAAACTAAAATCGCCTTCGTGGACGGTTATCGGTAATAGTTATTTGGCATACTGGTTTTTATAGATCCATAATTATGTAATGACTTGCTAGGTATCTTGCGTCATAAAGATGCATTAAACCCCCTTTTCCCAGAGAATGGCCAATATCTTTTTACACGACTGTAAAATTCCAATAAATAGTCGGTTGGTATGCTACAGTAGTTTTATCTCCATACCTATCGATGGCGAGGGGTTTTTTTTTGGCAGTTGTTGTCAGATTTTGAGCTGTGGGATCATCAAAATTTGCGGACAAGTTGTTTTTGCAGTTTTAAGAAGACATGCATAGTCAACGAGTGTAACCCTCAATGTGCTATAGCGGACATTGTAGAGCTAAGACAAGACTGCACAGAGCGTGAAATCTAATCTTAATTTAAGACTGTTCCATACATATAATGTTGGCCAAAAGGAACTTTAAAATCACAGTATTTGGGGTTTTGCAATTGGCTGATTTTTTTTTTAGTATCTTTAAGTCAAACAGCAGTGTAATTGGAGAGGTCATCAGACCTCTCCAACAGTGGTGAGTTTAAAACGCAGACTGCCACAGAATTCGCTGTCTAAATCCATTTTTCTTGCGAAATTAGTATGGTACACAATCTGTTTCGTCATGGTTTTGTAAATAAAGCGAAATCAAAAAACCGAAATAAGAAATAGACGTGGTTCTATTTTTAGGAATGACAGACAACTCGCCCCAAAGACAACTCGCCCAAAGACAACTCGCCCCACAAAAAATCGTCGTGTAGTTTTATAAATACGTTCAGGTGATAGTAATAAGAGCGGGGCGAGTTGTCCTATATGTGGGGCGAGTTGTCTCATAACTTGGGGCTAGTTGTCTTCTGAAGGTGAGTCGAGTTGCCTTGTGGCGAGTTTTTTTGGGGGCGAGTTGCCTTGGGGCGAGTTATCTTTGGGGCTAGTTGGCCTGCACCCACTTTTAGATATGACGAACTTCAGAAAAGATTTGTTACATTAATTTGCCATGATTACAAATGACCTCTCAAATAACTTTAATTCTTCATTAAGCAAATAAATCTAAGCAGAAGAAAAAGTATGAAGAATTTTGTTAAAAAAGAGGAAGAAGACCGCTGGACAAGATTATGCGACTTGAGAAGGCGGAAAGAAGATCAAATGACCGTCATGTAAAGCAAAAGAGGTTGAAATTAAAGGCCAATAAACTATTTGAAAACACTGACGCTGACCTCTCCTGGCTTCTTTTTGAAAGAAGCCAACTTGTCTTTAATACGGCTGTAAACTGTAGACTCTACATAGATAGTCCAGTCGACATTTTACTCGACTATTTTTAAACGAATTTAAGATACTTCTAGATCTGCATATATATTTTGTTAGAAGTTTAATGCACCTCTTGTGGAATCTAGATTATATAGACAGGAACTGCTAAATGAGATCTTTTCAATTTATCTTCTGTGGGGTTAAATGACTAAATAGTCCAACGTAGCAATTACTTTTTCTAATCCTGTTAACCCATAGGTAGCCGCTGCCAAGCAACCCAAGGACCTTTTGCGGACCGTGTAGATCAAGATCAGACTGCACAGAACGTGCAGTCTGATCTTTGATCTACACTGTCCGATAAGGAGATAATTTTCATCCCAAAAGTACTTTTGAAAAATCAAAATTTGGGGTTTTACTGTCCGCTTGAAAGTTTCATTTCACTTATTTAGCAGGTTAAGGGTTAGTAATTCGTCTTTTCTTTCACAGTCGTAATGAAAGAAATCCTTATTTTAATCATGCTATGTGAAAAGGGGGGCTAATGCATTGCGAAAAGTATCGACCAAGGTCAGCCTGCGCAGTCCGCGCAGGCTGACCTGGGAAGAAACTTTTTCGCTATTGGTCAATTTTTGGTATGTCCAAGGACCATTCTACTTCATAATTAAGTCAGTAGCTAAAAAAAAAAAAAAAAAAGGGAAAAAAAGGTTAGTATGAATACATAACTAAGTGATAGCTTCGTGGGTATATAATGTATCACGGAGATGCATTAAGCCCCCTTTTGCCAGAGCATGGCTCATTTTAACTGTGCATTCAAATGGATAGCCTCCATTATAATTAGATAAATTTCAGGGTTTCAGATTTTTTATAGTTCCGATTGAAGGTAATACTGTCCATATGTCATAAACGAAAATTTAATAACGATTTTTTTTTTAAATATGAGCCATGCTGTGGCAAAATGGGGCTTAATGCCTCTATTTGATCCATGATACCAAGCAAGTCATCACATGATTATGGATCCATAAAATCCATTTTGTCCAACAATCGACTGAATCATGAGGTACACTGGTTCTTTGACATACAGAAAAATTACCGAAAGCAAAAAGTTTCGGCCCAGGTCAGCCTGCGCAGGCTGACCTGGGTCGATACTTTTTGCATATGCATTGAGCCCCCTTTTCACAGAGCACGGCTCATATATAGATAGCCCCTTTTTCAAATATGGTTTGAATTTGCAAACACGACTGGCAAAATGTGAAAGGTATAGGATATCGAATGTCTAATTGTGTGTAAAATGTCAAATGTATATATTTTTTTCACTATTATTTGCTCTTCAAATACATTTTAAAGAACAGTGGAAAAAAGGTGCCATGTGTCATATCCCACCTCTTTCCATGCATTAAACCCCTTTTTGCCAGAGCGCCGCTTATATTCATTTACATGCGCATGTCTTTTCAAAATTAGAATTTTATGTTCTACTTTGTTGGGACGCCTATGTAGTTGACACGCCATTACGGGTTTTACAAATCATCTTCAGTACACAAGTTCTGAATTCTGTAATAAACAAGTTGGCTTCTTTAACCCTTTACCACACGACAAAAATGTAGACATGTCCAAATTGAAAGCGATTGCAGACAACTATTACAACGTGGTTCAAATGATGGAAGTTGTCTTTCATAGAGTAGAAAACATTGTGGGAAAACGAGAAAATGCTGGTTACCAGCATTTTCTCCTTTTCCCACATTGTTTTCAAAAGGCTTCTTTCTCAGGGTCGTCAAAACTCGGGATTGTGTGGTAAAGGGTTAAAAAAGAAGCCAGGAGAGGTCAGCATCAATGTTTTCAAATAGTTTATTGGCTTTAAATTTCAATATATTTTACAACATATAAACAAACAAGTAAGGCATTATATGAGTGCCGCTGCATAGAAACCTCATATGCATTACTTGACAGACACGTGACCTTACCATGCTTTCAAGTCGCGTGATCTTTTTCGGCGGTGTTCTTGCTGTTTTTTGAAGAAATTCTTTTTTTCCCGCTTAGACTTATTTAATGAAAAATTACAACAATTGGATGGGTCATTTTGGTGTGAACATAATCACTGTAATTTAAATAGATATAATGAATAATTGAAACTATCCTTTGAGGTTTAGCAAGAATTAGCTCCCTTAGTTTTAGTTTTCCGAAAAGATGAATGATGGAACAGAAAATAAAAGAAGAAAATATCGAAAATAATCTTGGTTTTTGTATCGACCGTCATAACACACTTGCAATCAAATCAATACAAAAATCTATTTTTTTTTTTTAATATGTCACGTAAAAACAAAACAAAACACGTCTATTTCCTATTTCAGTTTTTTGATTTCGGTTTATTTATAAAACCATGACGAAACAGACTGTGTATCAGAACAGTTTCCAAAAAAAGGTGGATTTAGATTGCAATTTCTGAGGCAGTCTGCCTTTTAAACTCTGATTACCTCTTCAGTTACGAAGCTCAACGTCCGAGGTTTCATACAGTTTAATATAGCATCAGTCTAAGTTGTCAGCTGAAAATACAGGGGTTACAGCAGAATCCCATTAATTTTTTTCCGGACAGTATTGACTTAAGAGAAATGGAGCTTGACTACTCTGTCTTTGAAGTTGGGCTTTTCACGCTAAAAATCCCCACAGTACCCAATACAAAGTATTGCCCGTTGTGTTGACCCGAGTTTGATCAATATTCAGGCTGGTCGATGGTTGTGAATGATTGAATCTCCTTATTAAGTTGATGTGCCAACCTGATTAACTCTTATAGCGCTAAATAAGTTAAATAAAACTTTCAAGCCGAAAGTGAAAACCCGAACAATAATATTTCATACCTATTTTGTGGGAAAAAAATCTCCATATCGGACAGTGTACATTCAAGATCAGACTGCACGTTCTGTGCAGTCTGATCTTGATCTACACTATCCGTTAGAGGTCAGTGAGTCGCGCTTAATAACTTAAGGGTTAGATCTCTTTCATTTCTTATTAATAAGCATGTTCTCTGTGAAAGGCGAATCAATACAATATACATGAAATTTGTATGTAATGATTGATTGACAATACTGTGTGATTATTGATATTGATATAGACTGAGATTGGATTATGTAGATCAATAAAACGAAGCCCATATATATATATAGGCTCCCTATAGGGGCCATTCTTTCTGTACTGATGCAGCTCTTTCACTTAACATTTCTGTTTGTTTCATCATGCTGGTCTGCATTTATTTAAGTACGTACGTACGTATGTATGTATGTATGTATGTATGTATGTGATTGGGAAAAAAAATATACAGAGTACATAGGTGGTGCGAAAAAACTTACTCTGTTCTGTTATAAATGGGTTTTAGACACCGTCCGTATTTTAGTTAAATCATTAATTTCATATTTCTATAATAAAAGATGTTAATGGCTAAACACGTACATTTTTCTTTATTTTCAGAACAAATCTAAATAATATGGCAAACGACGTCGATCGAGGTTGGGCGTGGGCGGTGCTCGCATCTTCCTTCATCGTGCACATTATGTCCTACGGTATGGCGTGGAGCACTGGCGTCTACAACGTCATATTCCTGGACGCCTTTCGACAACCCAAGGCCATTACTGCATGGGCGGGCGCCTTACCCACAGCGGTGATGTATGGCATAGGTAGCCCCATTTAGTTATAATCTGTAGCTTATGCAAAGCTCTCACAGTGATATATATGTACACATCATATACAGCTAGACGGATAAAGCTAGATATGCCATGGCGCCTCCGCCTTCTGGGCGGAGGTTGTGGTTTTTCCTGTAAGACGGTAAGACATTTTTATACCTGATGCTCTGCAAGATGTTTCCATTAGTCTGTGAGTAGAAAAAGGTATGAATGTATGAGTAGGAAATAAGCCGAACTATAAATTCAACTTTTAATGTCATAGCATCGTTACAGGCAAGCAAACACGATGAATGATAAAGTGAACAGGAATGAGACAAAATGTTGTGCTCTGTGTATAAGATCTGGCATTCATATGCGCAATAGTTACACCGCAAACAGTGGTACTTATGTGATAAAATTGCATGTAAATATACATAATTATAGAGCCATGCTCTGTGAAAAGGGGGCTTAATGCATTTACAAAATGTATCGACCAATGTCAGCATGTGCAGCCCGCGCAGGCTAACCTGGGCCGAAACTTTTTGCTTTTGGCCAATGTTCTGCATGTCGAAGAACAAGTGTACCTCATGGTTCAGTAGGTTGTTATACAAAACGGATTTTAACCTTTTCCCAAACGACAAATTTTGGACTGGTCCAAATTGAAAGAGTTTGCAGACGACACTTTTAAATTTGATGAAAATGGCAGAAAGTTATCAAAAAGGGTAGAAAACACTGTGGGAAAAGGAGAAATTGCTCGTTACGAGCAATTTCTCCTTTTCCTACTGTGTTTTCAAAAGACTTGTACTGCAGACACGTGAAAACCAGGGCTTGTTTGGGAAAGGGTTAAGGATGTATAATACTGTGATGACTTGCTCGGTATCATGTATCACGGAGATGCATTAAGCACCTGTTGCAAGAACAGAGTTCATATGATAATTCTGTACAGGTTGATAACAAGTCATTTTTCTTAAAAGCTGTCTCATATACCTCTCACTCGATAAACCTTTCATTATCGGTTTATATTATTGTTTATGTTTGGGATAACAGGTTTAAAATCACGTACCGTGACGAAATGATTTATAAACCCAACTCAATAACGTTTATATTATCGCATCGCGGTTCGTGGTTTTAAATATGCATTCCCAAAAACAGACATTGATATAAACTGTTAATGAAAGGTTTATCGAGGTATAGAGTTATAATAATTATGTATAAACCGTCAGCTATCATAATATTTGAACTGCAAAATATTCGGTTAATGTAAAATAAAACACGAGATATTTTAGTGTAATAATATTTCTTTTATCATTACGCGAAGCAATGTCGGTAACAGTTTTATCGTGCCGTCATATGCTATTATAGCACAAAGCAATCCCTAATAATACGATGACAGACTGCAGTGCATAAAGGGACAATATTATATGAAGACTCGATGGCAAATCCTCGATGGTCCCTAATTGGATAAATAAATTGTTAATAATAGAACAGATCAGGCATTTTATTTTGACACATAAGCATACAATCTAAATGGTCATAACAATTAATTACAAAGCATGCATTATATATGATGCATGCTTTCAAATACTGGAGAAAAAAAAATATGTTAAGTGATTAAGTGGACATTATTACTATCTTAAAATGTGAGAGTGCTTTGAAAAAATATGAATCTTATTTTCTGCAATGTTTTGTATCATTAAACAAGGTAAATTTGGTAGAAAGCTTTCGACAAGTTTTGACAAGTTTGTACACTGCATGAAAGACTAACATAATACCCATGTTCCTTGATAAATCCATTTCTAAATTAAAGAGACTTTTTCTCGTTTCGACAGTTTACAATTTTTGAAAACAAAATACACATTCAAAGATTATAACTATAAAAAATATACATTTATGTTCTTGTATTTTATCACTTTTGAAAACCTTATGACGAAGGCTGTTACATGTAAAGGTTCATACGGAAATATGAGGCTCTTTAATAATAATAGATCTATAGATATCCATATTTAATCCTCTACCACACAATCTCGAGTTTTAACAAGCCTCAGAAAAGAGGCTGTTGAAAACATGTGAAAACAATGTTTTCTGGCCTTTCAAAGACAAGTCTACCCATTTGAGACGCATTTGATTAGTTGCATGCGACTGTTTTCAGTATGTACACGTATAAGCTTGAAATTTTGTTGCTTCTTATAGAGTTAACCCTTATCCTGCTAAATAAGATTAAATAAAACTTTCAAGCTGACAGTGTAAACCCGAATAATAATATTACTTCAAACTTATTTTTGAAGAAAAATATATATCTCCTAATCGGATAGTGTAGATCCAAGATCAGACTGCATGTTTTGTGCAGTCTGATCTTGATTTTCACTGTTCACTTAAGGTCAGTGAGTCGCGCTTAGCAGCCGAAGTGTAAAGGGTTAAAGCTAAAGGGTTAAAGTGTAGAATTACGTAATTGTACAATACTTTAAAGTCGTCTTACCACAGGCCTCTGAAGATCAATTGGTCTATCACGGAAGACCGAACTTTTCCTTGGTCGATCATCTAACACTGTTACTAAAAATAGCATAACGGCGCATCGTATAATAAAAATGTATTTTATACTGTATTAATATATATATCTGATGTACAGGCGATGCGTTATTACGCTGTCTTTAGTAGCAGTGTTCGATGATCAACCAGTGAAAATTTCGGTCTGCCGTAATAGACCAGCGGAGCTTCCGAGGCCTATAGTCATACCTATGTGCTTAGTGATTTCTCCGTGGGAAGTTGTGCAGCAGCTGTTGTAATTGCCCGAAAGGCATTTACCGCAAGTCAATAAAGCAATTAAGACAACCTTTGATGAGTTGTATTACATAGTGTTTTTAATGTCTGGTTTCATAAATGTTAATCGAGAAAGCTAGCGGATGTTTATGCAACATAACTATATCTTACGAATAAGAACAGAATGTAAAAACATATTATGTACAACTTAAATGAGACACGATCCACTTCTTCAACAGTTATGTACAATATTTGACGTCACACGTGTACGACTTTTCATAGTGCTTTTCAACGTGTGTTTACAAGATAGAAGAAAATTGCAATCGTTAAATTAAACTGATTTGAGAAGGACCTTAAGTCACATACTACTATACGATGTCGTGTCGTACATTGCACTTAGATCTGTGTCTTGTCCGTGACTGTCTCCCATTCTCTGCATGCTTAGTAATAAATTAGCGGCGTTGTCGAAAAAAAAGGGCTAAAATGTATCTTCCGTAATGTATTGTAGCAAGTAAAACATCGCATAGTAAGGATCCATATTGTCTAAAATCGGACCGAATAATCATAACGGTCCTTTGACAAGTCGAAATTTATCTGCTACAGAAAGTTTCGACCCGGACTGCACAGTCTGACACGTCTCGATACCGTTTACTTATGAGCCATGCTCTGGCAAAAAGGGGCTTAATGTATCTCCGTGATGCACCATCACATAATTAGGGATCCATAAAATCCACTTTTTTCTAATAACGGACTGAATCATGAGGTAGACCAGACCTTTGAAATGCAGAAAGTTGACCGATAGGAAAAAGTTTAGGCCCAGGTCAGCCTGCGCGGAGTGCGCAGGCTGACCTGGGTCGATACTTTTTTTGCAGATGCATTAAGCCCCCTTTTCAGAGAGCATGGCTCATATATGCATGAACCCACCATTTTACAGAGCATGATCCATATGTATAACCAGCAACCCAATCCTGGTATGTATTTACAGTTAGATGTTAGATTGATGTAGCTAAATGTTTACCTTGTTTGATGTTTGGTCCGACCCTGGTTGTTCACTCGCAGACTCATGTGTGTAGTGATCGGGGAGTTGGGAGTTCAAATCCAGGCTTTGTCGAAATTACTGTGGCATTTCTGTTAAGAGTCATTCAGTCTATGATATTTTATTGATTCAAAATTCTGGGTCATAAATTCATTATCGTTAACATTGTTTTTGGGGGTTTGAAAATGACCGATGCTACTTTAGGGAATCTTCTTCGTCTTCTTTTTCTAGATGCATTTGCTATTGTTAGATTTTCTGCATGTCAAAGGAACAATCTACCTCAAAATTCATTTGGTTGTCAGGCAAAATAGATTTTATTAATCCATAGTCATGTGATGACTTGCTTGGTACAATGGATCACGGAGATGCATTGTACCCTGTTTGCCAAAGCATGGTTCATATATATATTTGAGCCGTGGTCTTTGATGAGGAGGGCTTAATGCATGTGCGAAAAGTATCGACCCGGGTCAGCCTGCGCAGTCCGCGCAGGCTGACCTGGGCCGAAACTTTTCGCTATTGGTCAATTTTCTGTACGTCAAAGGACCAGTCTACCTCATGATTAAGTCGGTTGTTGAAAAGTATGGCTAGTAAAGATCTACAATTAAATGATGACTTGCTTGGTGTCGTGCATTAAGCCCCCTTTTGCCAGAGCATGGCTGATATGTATTTTCTTGTGGACGAACAACTTCTATTAAAAGTGGTCCCAGGTATCGGCATTTTTTTTTTAAATTCAAACACTTCTTTTCTGTCAATTATTATAGCGATACTTGATGCATAGTCAATTAAAAAATTAAGATCATTTGAATTCCTTTTTTTACGATATGGTGGATATGAGCCATGCTCTGACAAAAGGGGGCTTAATGTATCTCCTTGATGCATCATACCGAGCAAGGCATCACATTGTTGGGGATCCATAAAATTCATTATGTCTAACAACCGACTGTATCGTAAGGTACAAAAGTCCTTTGACATACAGAACATTGACCGACAGCGAAAAGTTTCCGTCCAGGTCAGCCTGCGCGGACTGCGCAGGCTGACCTGGATCGATACTTTTCGCAGATGCATTAGGCCCCCTTTTCACAGAGCATGGCTAATATATATTTGCCAAAGTATAAGTAACTCTTTACCAAACGACAACATTTCAGAAATGTTGAATTTGAAAGCAAATGCAGACGACAAATTAAATATGGCTTAATTGATGGAATTTGTCTTTAATACGGTATGAAATACTCTAAGAAAAGGTAAAAATATATGTACTTGGTACCAGCATTTCTACATTTTCCCACAATGTTTTCAAAAGTATTCTTTCTCAGGGTTGTTAAAACTCGGGTTTGTATAGTAAACGGTTAAAACAATACTTTTTCTCTGTGAAAATGTATAGCTATTTTATATAGAATATATACATGCTTATGGTAACACAAATTTAGTATATAAACTTGTTGAAAACGATGTCGATAGGGCAGTTGTTTAGTACCACTGACATTTTTCATTTTTACATGCTGTGTTGTTATCTCTGTTTTGTTTTCAGAATATTTTTTGAGAGTATCCGAGATTTAAAAAAATGGGAAAAAAGTTATTTTTCTATTTATGGTAATAACCCTGATTGAGAGAGAGAGAGAGAGAGAGAGAGAGAGAGAGAGAGAGAGAGCAAGAGAGCACAATTCGACAAATAGAGGAATTGCTCATTCCGAGCATTTTACCTATTTGTTACAATGGTTTCAAACTCTGTCACTTATGTTTCTGTTTTATTAAAGTTCAGAATAAATGGTTATTTCAATGTCTGAACGATATTTAACAAAATAATTTATCACATACTAATTGTTTGGATTTCAGGTCCCATTTCCAGCATGTTGACAAATAAATACGGTTTCCGACCAGTCATCATTGCAGGTGGTGTGGTTTCCGGAAGTGGCCTCATTCTGAGTTACTTTGCCCCAAACCTTTGGTATCTGTACTTTAGCTTTGGAGTGCTTGCAGGTAACATATCTCACTTATGATTATATACTATCTTACTTTAAGGGGCATTTCTACCTACCGATGACAAAACCCATCATTTGGCTGACATTCAATGTGTTTGCAATTGCTTTCAATTTGAATGAGTCTCAATTTTTTTTTTTTCGTCTGGTAAAGAGTCGTGTTACACTCGGTCAGGAATAGGTCACAACATAAAAAAGTTTTAATTTGCCAACAACATCTGATTATGAGCACCTTTTTGTGTCTGGGTCAAAGTTAATTACCTGGTCTGCGTAGATTTTCGCAAATTATTCGGGATTGTATATACACACATACCACCCCGACTTAATCCGAAGGTATGCGCTGGCGTAAAGTTACGCAGATATTTACTCAAATCGTAAAGTTCTGCAGTTTAGGGAAGTTTCAGACTTAGTGCTTTCTTACCTAAACTGCGTAAGCAAATTTCATGCGTACACAGTTTAGTGAGAGGCAGCCCTAGACTCGGTCGTTTCAGACTGATTATGTAAGTGGAATAGCCGTACCCCACACTACTTTATAGTTCTGTGTTAGGATGAAATGGACGGATGAGGCAAAGTTCGCATTTTAGATACAGCTATACATGTTTTCAGTCAGTTTTTAACCCATTTCATCTTTAGTTTATCAAACTGTAAGCATTCTTGTATCTTCATGGCAAGTGTTACCCCTAACGGTTGCAAGGTCACACAGAATGCGTTATCGAATGCTCACTAGAAACAGAAAACATAAGTTTAAGGAGGCAAGTGCTGTTGGCCCAATAAGATAAATTTAGATCATACCATTTACAAGTATGGAAAATATTGTGAAGATGACCATCTGTTATTTTGTGGTCGAACCAGGTGTTCATGATTTGAATTTTAAAATCAGGCAAAAGTAAACAAACGATGGATCGACCTGGCAACTTTTAATCTAGTTTGATTTCTCTACCAGCGACTAACACTTGGACCAACATACAATAAGAGATTGTCCTCTTCACAATAAATTCTATGATTTTAAATGATATTATTTAAATTTAAATGCATTTTAATACCCGCCTTGTTTACTTTTGGCAGTTATTGTTACTTTAATTGACTAAAAATATTCTCTTTCTTCAGGTGCCGGTTATGGATTAGCCTATATACCTTCAATCACTGCCATATCTTTCTACTTTAATGAGAAAATTTCCATAGCAGCTGGCATTGCAGCTTCTGGGATTGGTTTGGGCAACTTCATCTATCCTCCGTTAAGCCGATACCTGATCAATACGTTCGGATGGCAAGAAAGCCTCCTGATTCTTGGTGCTGTTACTTTAAATATTTGTGTCTGCGGTGCTGTGATGCGGCCAGTAAGACGTCCTGAGATCAGAGAAAATAGACCCATTTTAGATATCACACCTTTCAAAAAGCGAGGATACGTCATGTTGTGCGTTAACAACTTTTTATTCTGCTGTGGAATTTCTGCGCTATATATACATCTGACAGCATACAGTGAAACCAAAGGTATTAGCGCGGATCATAGCGCTATGCTTATATCAGGTTTAGGTATTTCAAACCTAATTGGACGTTTATTGTTTGGACTTGTAGTCACGCATCCAAGGTTTAACGCCATAGTGCTCTATGGAGTATCGTTCACACTCTCAGGTGTTTGTATATGTGTCGTTCCACTTTGCAGCAACTTTATAGGACTACTGTCATGCGCAGTGATGTTTGGACTTTTATCAGGCTCTCTTGGTACCCTTTTGGTCGTTATATTGATACAACTTCTTGGACTTCAGCGCTTTGCCAACGGTTATGGGTGTTTGCTGCTTTTTGAGGCCGCTGGACAGTTAATAGGTGGATCTTTAACGGGTACGTATGAACCATGCTCTATTAAAAGAGGGTTTAATGCATCTGCGAAACGTATCCATCCGCACAGGCTGACCTGGGCCGGAACTTTTCGCTATTGGTCAATTTTCTGTATTTCCAAGGACTAGTCTGCCTCATGATTCAGTCGGTTGTTAAAATAAGTGGCTATTATGGATCCATAATTATGTGATGGCCTGGTTGGTACCATTCATCAGAGAGATACATTAAGCCCACCCCCCCTTTTGCAAGAGCATGACGATATTTTTAACCCTTTACCAATCAATTCTGTGTTCTAACAACCCTGAGAAAGAAAGTATCCAAACAATTTTCGAAAAACGGGGAAATCTTTCAGCTCCCGATTTGGAAACCCGACCTCTATCGACGGCTTAAAATATAATCCAGTTAACCTAGCTATTTATGGTGTTGGACTGACTTTACAAGCAGGTCGTATAGATTTAAGACAGGACTGCACACACGGTGCAAAATGATTCTGATCTATGTCGTTCAAAGCCCCTTTCAAACTACTGAGTAATGTAAACAGATACGACCTAATCGACGTCCCTTTTGTTACTTCCTTGAGTATCGTGCATAAAAAACGATACTACATCAATTACAGAAACCCAGTTCATGCCCAAGTTTTCTCCGGTCTGGATGCTGACCTAGTTCCAACCAACCAGGTGCAGGTGCTCGGCTCTTTACAGTTTTATTTTTTTTTATTGTAATACGTCTATGAAAAAATCTACATTCCCTAAATGGAGTTGCCGTATTCACCAACCATTCTTAAGAACAGTCTTTGTCTTTATACCTGAGTGTTTTCTAAATTTGAAAGTAATACAAGTTCTGATTGGCTAAACCAAATGGTTTAGCTAATTTGAAGTTGTGTTACTCTCAAATTTAGGACATTCTGGAGAATAAGATTATGATTGTTTATTAGAATGGTTGGTTAACACGGACGCTGTAGCGAATTGTATTGCTCCTCTGAGGAATCAAAACTGTAGCTACGTTCGTTTCACCATTTGCTTGCATGTCTGCTCAAATCAGTCCCTTGGTCACTGCAGTTTGCAAACTAAGTATCTTTGTGAAGCAACTATTTTTTTTCGGCGTAGCTGAATGTGCTGGCTTTTGACCTACTATTTGGTACTGATAAAAATGAATAAATAGAACTTTGTGATTGGTCAAATATGTATACATGTTTATTCTAAGGGCTCCTGTGGTAAAAAGTTTAGACATGTTTATTGTAAGAGCCCCTGCCTATTTGCTGGCAAATTTACGCCGGCTGTCTTTTTAAAAGATATTTCGTGTTGTATATGCCGATCTTTAAAGGTTTTGTACTCTTATCTTTACAGGTGCAATGTATGACATCGTTGAATCTTACACCCTGGCCTTTATAATCGGTGGTGTACTGGTCATGCTGAGCGGTATAGTAATGATACATCCCTACTATTACGTGAAGAATCACAAATCCGAGGACGACCTGGAGGAGGAAATACCAACAGAAAAGGCTCTAGTGTCGGACTCGATCGATATACCTTCCAGCCATTTCACCTCGTATCATGATATTGTTCAAATGACTGCATCCATGGAAAGTCTTGCAATTGTTAAGAGGATCTGTGACATAAAGCGGTCTACCTATTCCCTATGTGTGCCCCAGGTCACTGTGGCTGAAATTTCAAAACGTTCGATGGATGCCATCCCAGTTAACAAAAAGTTACTAGCCTTGAAAAGTGAAACCTTCAGCTCTACCGAAACTGTTTAAGCTTTAGGCAGCTATGTACGAGTCAATGCATTTTCTTTAGTGTCAGAAACGATGGAAATTTCTGGCGAAAAGGAAAATAAAAACTTAAAATGCAACATTATGTGTTAACAATTGGCAAGATGTTTGCGCTCAAATTATGTAAGTATCATGATTCAGCGTTAACGTGCTGAGCTGACCTGAGCAGGGCTCCGGCAAAAAGGCGTTTAATGCATCTCCTTGATGTATTATATCAAACAAGTTGTCACATAATTATGGATCCATAAAATCCATTCGACTAACAACCGACCGAATCCTGAAGTAGAATGGTCCTTGGACTTGCAAAAAATGTATCGTTAGCAAAAAGTTTCAAACCATGTCAGCCTGCGCGGACTGTGCAGGCTTATATGGGTCGATACTTTTTGCAGATGCATTAAACCTCCTTTTCGCAGAGCATGGGTCAACTATAATCGTGTTTCTTGGCGGAATAAATCAGAACAATGACAGAAAATATAGATTGACCTTAGTTTGACATTACTGTCCATTATAGTTGGAGATAAATTACAAAGCAGGTTTGACATCGTGATAATTTGATAAATTTACTCGTTCGATCACTTATCATGACAGTATGATAAATTGGATCTATTTTGCTTTATGTTTAGACAAGATTAGCCAACACATTCATATAGTCTGATCATGGTCTGTTTTGTCTATGAGCATATATTGAACTTTTCAGACATGCAGTGTCCCTCGGATGCCTATAACCTTAAATTATGCAAAATAGTGCAAAATAGTGATTCAGATCCATGACAAGAACTGTGATTGGCTGAGACAAATTATGACAACTATCATACGTTTTACCCATCTTTAAAATAATTCAGTTTATATTAGTTAGTATAGTTATGTGCCATGCACAAATATTTTGTTTTTGCTCGTTTTTACCTTGTTTAATTTTGACTTAAAAAAAAATGACATGTCATCTATTGACTTTCAATGTGGCAAGATGTAAAAAGAAGGGAATATATAGATACCCCCGCTTGAAGATACACCTATACTCGTTTTCAGGCAGTTTTCAGCTAGTTTTTAACCCATTCCACCCTTATTTTATGACACTGTAATTATTCTTGTATCTTCGTGTCAAATCTTGCCCCTGATCGCTGCAAGATTGCACAGATCACGACGGATAGAAAATGCATTTCTTGTCATGGAGGCCCTCCAGGCAATCGCTGTTGTCGTTTCCACTTTTCAAGGAGGACAAATCCGTTGTGTTTTTCTATCCCTTACACCATATATTTTGATATATATGTCTATACAGCTGAGCGATTTTACACCGTCTAAAGTTTTGACAGTCTTTTTTCTCTCTAGCTGTAAGGATTTATCTTTGAATCTAGCATTAATATGTTTTGATAAAAAAGTTACGGTTCAATATTATATTTCTAAGTTGCAGTTTTTTTGTTTTTGTTTTCTGTTTGCAGCAACAAAGGGTTTTTCCTTCCTTTCCGTGTTTAGATACTTTAAGCTCAGTCAAGACAAGGCTAAAAGTCAGACTATTCGAGAAAGTAACATGGTTTGAAATCCTTTTAGGAAAATGTTTTTGTTATCAGTTACATAAATGTTACCATTTTCCTGTCACTTGAAACTCAAAATAATTACAATGAATATAAGCCATGTTCTGGCAAAAGGGGACTTAATGCATCTCGGTGATGCATGATCCCAGACAAGTCATTACATAAATTGACGAACAGCGAAAATTGTTGTCCCAGGTCAGCCTGCGCTGGCCTTGGTGGATACTTTTCGCAGATGCAACCTTTTCTCAGAGCATGGCTCATATTCATTAGGAAAATTATGCAAAATTATGCAAAATCTGGAGAAAACGAGATCTTTGCTAACGCGAGTCACTATGGGTTTATGACTTTCATATTCATAGTTAGTGTCATATGAACTTTTGATAAATCATAACAGGATCTAATACGGCTACAATACTTCTTTGCATTAGTTGAACTCTTTAAGTTAAAGGTGCGTTTAAACTTACTACCGGCACCATGCGTAAACAAAAGCCAATGGCGTCATATAAGAAGTTCAATCAAACACAGCCATCTGTACTAACGGAGGCACGTTTCATTATGATGCAGTGTCTAATAAGTATATTAAGGATTTAATTTTCTCATTTTCTTTCCAAAGGTTAGTCAGCGATTTGGCTATGTTACAGGCACCGTGTAGGTTCCGATAATATCGCGCTGTCTCGCGAGACTTGTTCATTTTCTTACTGTATAATATTATGCACAAGAGTCGTCAAAGAGGGATAACCAGTACAAAACAGCCTTATGATGACCGTGCCAAATTCATCTTTTCGATTTTTTTAAGTTTATCGGTTTATATGGCCATGACGGTCTAGAAATCTCTAGTTTCATAGAAAGTGCTTTTGTTGAAGAATGACGTGTTTTAGCTCAAAACAATTGTGTATTTGTTATGTCTCATTTCAAACTCATTTGAGCAATGCTCTGGAAAAAAAAAGGCGATGAAATGCATCTCCGTGATGCCATATACCAAGCAAGTCATCACATAATTATGGATCCATAAAATCCATTTAGTCTAACAACCTACTAATTCATGAAGTAGAATCGTTCTAACTAAAGGCAAAAAAGTTCGACCTAGGTCAGCTTACGCGTACTGCGCAGGCTGAGATGCATTAAACCCCCTTTTCACAGAACATGGCTTATTTTTTAATGGTAAGGTGTTGATCATGGTAACCCCAAAGATTTTGAGGAAATTGTTTTTTGTATCTGAACATTTTCTCCACCATAGGCGGCTACAGGAGCTATTTGATAAGATCAGAGTCCGTATTTACCAACCATTCTTAAGAATATTGCTAGTCTTATGCTGAAGGATTTTCTAAATTTGAAAGTTACCCAACTTTTGATTGGCTGAACCATTTGGTCTAGCCAATCAGAGTTATGTTACTTTCAGATTTTAGAAAATCTTGGAGAGAAAGACTAAGAATGTTCTTAAGAATTGTTGGTGAATACGGACCCAGATCTTAAATCTACACCGGCTACCTCTTGGTTGTAAACCACATGGAAGAAAAGAGAGATTCGTTTTTAGCAACCCTGAAAGTCGGCACTTTTTACCAAACAACGAAAGAGGTGTGAGCCATACTCTGTGAAAAGGGGTCGTAATGCATCTGCGAAGGTTGACCTGGGTAAAAAACTTTCGCTATTGGTCAGTTATTTGACCAGCCTATCTCATAATTTAGTTGGTGGTTAGACAAAAAATGATTTTATGTATCCATAGTCATGTATTGACTTGCTTGTTATGAAGCATCACGGAGAAGTATTGAACCACTTTCTGCCAGAGCACGGTTGATATGTTAGTGCATATTTTCTGTAACACATTAAACTATTTGTATAACTGTAACTCGATAAACCTTTCATTAACAATTTATATTATTGTTTTTTTTTTTGTGGGGGAAATACATGTTTAAAACCACGAACCGTGACTAGACAATATAAGTGTTATCGAATTGGGTTTATAAATTATCTCGTCACGGTACTTGATTTTATCCCAAACATAAACAATAACATAAAGTGATACTAAAAGGTTTATCAAGTGAGAGCTATTATTCAAAAGTAGATGTTATCATTGTTTTGAACTCGTTTGCGTGATTTATCATTAGAATCAAGACGCCATTCAACATACTAGTTTTTAGCAAAGCTCAAGTTCAGTCATGTTTCCATCAATTTTCCTTATGTCTTGGTACAAAACATTTTAAGATACATCTTTGGTGTTGACTTTAAGCAATGCATTGTTTATTGATTGAATGATGATTTACGCCGCTTTCAACATTACTTTAGTCATATCATGGCGACAGCTCACATATATCATATATTTCCTGGGTTCCACCAGAACTAGGCTAGGGTTCTGAAGTGTCTTGCCCACGGACACTCCCACGAAAAGTCCAGTGGATCCAGGGAGGCTCGAACCCGGGGCCTCCACGTCACGAGTCCTACATTTTACCCCTGAGCCACGAGGGACACCTGTGCGTTTTTTAATCGTTTGAGATTTAGAAATATGAATGTGTCCAAGTTACCTGTAGCTTTATTGAATACGTTATAAGTATTATGTAAATTTTAGAATACACTGTAAAAGACTTTGTTCAGTCAATTGCCCACTAGCTGCCAAATGTAAACAATTTAAATTTGATTCAAGGCATTTAAAACTATGGATTTGATTATGAGTCTGATAATGTGTTAAAATGCAAATTGTAAAAGTTTAAGATGCTGGAAGAGAAAATGTATTGTAAAACTTGAACAAAAGTTGGCAGCTTTAACCCTTAGGCAGCTAAGCGCGACTCACAGGCCTTTTGCGGACAGTGTTGATCAAGATCAGACTGCACAGAATGTACAGTCTGATTTTGGATCTACACTGTTCGATGGGGAGTTTTTTTCTTCTCAAAAGAAAAATAGATTTAGAAATAGCATCATTCGGGATTTTACAATCGGCGTGAAAGTTTCATTGAAATTTTGTTTAGCAGGATATTGGTTAATTCTAGTTTTTACATTAGCTGTCCTGTCAACATCGGGTAAACTTTTTCTATCGTTACTCTGTTACATGTTATCAGACCCATAATAATACAAAACTTTTACATGATATAAATTAAATTTTTCTGCTTTTTGACTCTCGAAACGCCTACATTTGGCCGGTCGTGTACCTTTAAAAACGCGATGCATCATACCGAGGTATAATTCTTCTATTGTAATGGCCATCTTTGGAAAAGTTATGCAACAACAGACTCTAACTTATTGATGCAGGGAAGGACGATAGTACATAAGCAAAAAAATCTATTACGAGTTAATTCCTTGTTCGTCTCGATGTTTTCCTACATCGTATTCTTTAGAGGCTTTAGATACATGTCTAAATTGAGACACTGGTTGTACTCTTAGTCATAGATAATGCTATGTAATTATTGAGATGTTCTACAGAGTGGCATCTTTCTGCATTTATCATTTTTGTATCAAAAGACATTGAGTAAGTTGAATACTTTACGTTGTTGTTAGAAATTATTTTTATACATTTCTTTTTATTATTCCTTACGAATAACTGTAGTTTTCTTTGCAATATTTGCAACTGAGTGCTTTTTTCCCTTCCTTCTTTCGTCTTGACAGTCTTGAGGTTCCTAGTTGAGTGATGCTCTCTGTAAAGGGGGTTGATACATCTGCAAAAAGGATCGACCCAGGTCAGCCTGCGCAGTCTGACCTAGGTCGAACCGTTTTGTTATTAGTTAATTTTCTGCAAGGCAATGGGCCAGTCTACTGCATCGTTCAGCAAGAGATTGAACTCGTCAGCATACCCTTGTTGAAACCATTGACGAAAAGAATGTTCGCTATTTTTTTCCTTTTGCGACAATGTGTCCCCTTGTACTTTAATAGGTCATATATTCACCAACCTTTCTAAATAACGTTCTCGGTCTTGTTCTGTTTTTCTTTTCTTTTTCTTTTAATTTGAAAGTAAAGCAATTTCTGATTGGTTAAAACAAATGAACCATGATCTGTGAAAAAGGGACTTGATGCACCTGAAAAAGTATGAAGCCGTGTCGGCCTTTCAGACCGCGTAGGCTGACATGGGTGGAAACTTTTAGCTATTATTCAATTTTCTGCATTTCAAAGGACAGTCTACCTCATGATTCAATCCGTTGTTAAACAAAATGGATATAATAATTACATGTATGTGATGTCTTGCTTGGAAGAATGCATCACTGAGATGCATGAAATCCGCTTGCCAGAACATGGCTGAAAAGGTTTAGCCAATCAGAAATTTCGTTACTTTCTTAATCGAGAATAGGGCAAATAAAGCAATATGGAATCGTTGGCGAATACCGCCCCAAGATATAAACAAGGTTGTCTACTTCAAAATTGTTTCTGCAGATAATGAGCTAACGCTAGCTGCGATTGTTTCATGCATTTGTATATAAACCACAAACTGTTGAGCAGATCTCAATTGTATATAGTAACCTTTTTATTGTTTCAATTATCTACTAATACTTTGTCATTTCAGTTGTTGAGTGCTTTTTGTTATTACTCATTTGTACATAAATATTATGTTCTGCTATTAACAATAAACTGTTTTTAAAGCAACAGTTATGAAATAAATGTAATATCCATTGAGTTTTTTATTGTTTATAAGTTGTTGTTTACCCACTATCAACTCAAATGATGGAAAAAGGTTTACCAGATAATGCGAATAATGAAAAAGCTTCCTCTGATGACGCAAACAATAGAAAAAAAGGTTCACCCGATAATGCGAACGAA
This sequence comes from Tridacna gigas, assembly GCA_945859785.2. Lineage (NCBI taxonomy): Eukaryota > Metazoa > Mollusca > Bivalvia > Cardiida > Cardiidae > Tridacna > Tridacna gigas. The sequence continues at coordinate 31,945,458 of OX244043.2, read as the reverse complement.
AGAAAAGTTTTATCCAATAACGCAAACAATGGAAAAGGTCAACCAAATAATGCAAACGATGGAAAAGGTTAACCCAATAACGCAAACGATGGAAAAGGTTAACCCGATGACGCAAACGATGGGAAAGGTTAACCCAATAATGCAAACGATGGAAAAGGTTAACCCAATAACGCAAACGATGGAAAAGGTTAACCCGATGACGCAAACGATGGGAAAGGTTAACCCGATAATGCAAACGATGGGAAAGGTTAACCCGATAATGCAAACGATGGGAAAGGTTAACCCAATAACGCAAACGATGGGAAAGGTTAACCCGATGACGCAAACGATGGGAAAGGTTAACCCGATTTTGGTAATGATAGAAAAGGCTTACACGCTAACACAAGTAATGGAAAAGGTTTACCCGATAATGCAAACAATGGAAAAAGGTTTACCAATCCGATAACACAAAGGACGGAAAACATTCACCCGATAATACAAATGATGTAAAAGTTTTATCCAATAATGCAAACAATGGAAAAGGTTAACCAAATAACGCAAACGATGGGAAAGGTTCACCCAATACCGCAAACGATGGAAAAGGTTAGCGTTAACGCGATCATGCAAACGATGGAAAGGCTAACCCGATAATGCTAATGATGGAAAAGGTTCCCCCGATAATACAAACGATGGAAAAGGTTTATCAAATAACGCAAACGAGGGAAAAGGATCATCCGATAATGCAGTTGATGGAAAAGGTTAAGGCGATTATGCAAACGATGGAAAAGGTTAAGCCGATAATGCTTATGATGGAAAAGGTTCCCCCAATAATACAATTGACGCAAACGATGGAAAAGGATCATCCGAAAATGCAGTCAATGGAAAAGGTTAAGGCGATTATGCAAACGATTGAAAAGGTTAGGCCGATAATGCTAATGATGGAAATGGTTCACCCAATAATACAATCGATAGAAAAGGTTTATCCAATAATTCAAACGATGAAAAAGGTTAACCCAATAACAAATGATGGAAAAGGTTTACCCGATAACACAAATGATGGAAAAGGTTTATCCGATAATGCAAACGATGGAGTCCGCTAAAGCTCCTTCTTTCGCCTATGGCGCTGAAAGAGTCATTGGTATTCAACTCAATGCAGTTAAAGCCCCATGCCCACTTGGATGAAAAATGGGTAAAGAACTTAAGGTTAAACTATTTATATGAGTTATTTAGGTAGACAATATATTCTGAAAATTTATCAAAACGTTGTTGACCTCACTTAAGCTTTTATTAGTTGGATTATAACGGAAGCCCCCCGTTCGAGGCAAGACCCGTGGATGATATTTTTGATGTCACCAGCTTGGTAGTAATTACAGCAGAAAGTAATAGGTCGCTTCTATATTTTAGGAGGGACACTAGTTAGAAATAGGAAAAAGTTATCAATTTCTATCTACGAAGACAAAGTTACTGATTTTTTACATGTTTTTGTCTCACATTTTGCTGGTATCCAGTTGCAATAAAACGCTCTAACATCGGTAAGGGCTACAAGCTGAAATACCGTGTCATGTCATCAAAGCACGTGCGTTACGAGATATAAACAAAAATCACCGGTTCAAGGACACTCACGGAATAAAAACACTTGACAATATAGTGCAACCGATTTGACTTGTCACTACTTTGTTTCATTCGGCAAACTTCGGGTGATCCAGTGATTAAGTCCCTCGGCTCTTTCACGTAGCTCGATATGCACCTACACGGTACATTTCTTCGCCGGAAGTACATCGTTTTACAGTTATTAAAAAGGTTCCTCTTTAAAAAGAAAACATAAGTCACAATTTTCTATCGATATCTTTCTAAGCATATTTCCGTCGGCAAACAACTTGTAAATTCATTTTTTAGCGTGTTTTATAAATTCCTCTGGGAGCTTTCATCGACAAATCGACATATGTGAATAACTTCACCGTTGTTGTTAATGTCGTTGCTATGCGATTTACTCGGACACAACCATGTTTAAGATCATTTATTGGTAGTTCAAAATGGAAACCTCCGTTATACGGACATAATTCTACCTCTACATATGATCTCGAAATAAACGTCTCGTAAAATCGAAAATTTATCGGAGATCTATAAATAGTTCACGTAAACAGACGGAATATTCATTAAGTGACATGTTAAACTAGTTGCACAATATTTTTGTTAGTGCTGTATTATAGCTCCCACTCGATAAACCTTTCATTGTCAGTCTATATTATTGATTATGATTGGGATAAAGGTTTGAAATCATGTACCCTGACGAGATAAATTATAAACCCAACTCGATCATGTTTATATTATCTCGTCACGGTTCGCGGTTTCAAACATTTATTCCCAAAAACAAACAATAATATAATATATATGTAAAATTGGCCGTTTGACTCAATCTCGCGTACGTCTCGCTTGAGTCAAACAATCTTATTTTCCATATATATAACAAAGATATTCCATTTTTTAGTTGCCCCCCATATATAAATAAATAAATAAATAAATAAATAAATAAAATAGAAATAAGTAAAATAAGAAAATAGAAAATAAAAATTTGATTTAGAAAAAACCCTCAAATATTTGGATCTAAATTTCGGAAAAATAACCTATAATTTTACCTCATCTTATATTAAGCAATTAAACAAAACATTACATATAAGAAAAAAAATGCTGATGAAAGAGATTAAAACAATTCCACTAGGGATTCCTGTAGAAGTCATTGATTACTATCCTGTATATAATCCAAAACAATTAGTTATTAGAGGATGTATAGATGGGGGAAAAAACAACACACATTTAAATAGGTAAAAATATCTCATGAAGACAATTAAAAAAGTAGCAAAAGAAGTAGAAGATTACAGTCTTTTGCAAAACTTAAGATATTACCAGTTTATTACAACGTTTGACACATTTGATGGATATGACTTTCATATAGTTTCATACCCATGCTATTATCCTGATAATTAATATTATCTATATTTTTATTTATTTATTTTTTTTCTGCCTCACCTTATATCAAACATAAAAAAAAATAATGATAAAATGAAAAAAAATGCAACAAAAATAATTGCAAACCCTTTAAAATTACACAGTGAATGTAGAATTAGTGATTCTGCATTAGATAAAGCACTACTTGCTTTAGATACACAGGAGAAAAAAAAAAAAAAAAAAAAAACAGAAGATGAGAAGATTAAAAGGAAACAAGAAACGAGGAGAAGAAAAAGACAAAGACAAAAAGAAAGGATTGAAGAATTGATAAAAGAATTTGAAGAAGAACTTAGGAAAAAATAAAATTTTCAATTAGTATCTGAATTTCTGTTCACAATCAATTAAATGGAGAAAGAAAAGAAGCTCATGGATAAGAACATACTGATCCGAGTGCCGTTCTTTATGATGATAAAGTATCAGAAATATATGACGGTCAAGTAGCTTACATTGAAAAATGGATATATTAGTTTACTAATACAAGTTCTTGGCTGGAAATAGAAAACTGTGAAAAACTTTATCTCAATGTTGCAAAGTACGAATCAATCAAAGGATCATTTAATATTCTATTACCAAAAGCGGTATCTAGCTAAAAAGCTATAATTAACGTAAAAAAACAAAGATAACCGATGTTTAGAACTGGCACTTCTTTCAGCTTTATATACAAGACAAAAGTAAGCACTTAAATATGTAATCAAGATATCGAGAACATCTTGGGAAACTCAATTTTGGTGAAATAGATTTTCCAACACCAATAAATCATATTCCGAAAGTAGAAAAAAAAAAAAAAAAAAAAAAATAATGAAAAAAAAATAAAGAATGAAATTACGATAAATGTATATTGCTGCACAGTTTCTGAGAAAAAAAGAAACTGTAAATCGATTTCCATAGTATATATCTGAACAACCAAAAAACATTAAGTGAATAAATTTATTACTGATAACCGAAAATGAACATGATGAAGACGAAATAAATTATCATTACTACTGGATAAAAATTTTAATAGATTTTTATAGAAATAGATCACATAAACTATTTCATCTTTGCGATCGCTGTTTACATGGTTTTATAAGAGAAGATCCACTTGAAAATCATAGATAAGACTGTGAAGGGATAAACAAATCCTCAATAAAAAATTGAAATGCATGGATCAGGAAAAGATAAACTGTATTTTAAAAACCATCATAACTAGCTACGGCTCCATATGTAATTTATGCCGATTTTGAAAGCATTCACGTTTAAAAGTCCGGAAAAAAAAGGACAGCATACTGAAATAACAGATGAAAATGAAGCATCTGGTTTTGGATATCAAGTTGTTTAATACAATGGACAAGAGAAAAAACAGTAATTTATAGAGGAAAAGAAATAGTTGAGTACTTTCTTAATAATTTAGATTGTGAGGTTTCTAAAATAAATAATAAATTTTCGAATCCGAAACCAATAAAAATGACCGAAGAGGATGAAAATTATTTTAATGAAACCAATACGTGTTGGATTTGTGAAAAAAAAAAAAAAAATAAATAAATAAATAAATAAATAAATAAATAAATAAATAAATAAAAAAAAAATAAAATAAATAAATAAAATTACAAAAGGACAAAAGGACATTGCCACTTTACTGGGAAATTCAAATCTTGTCACCTGAAAGTAAAAATAAAACCAGGAGTCACTAAAATCATAGTTGTAATTCATAACCTAAAAGGTTACGAAGTGCATCTGATAATCAGAAAACTAGAAAACATGAAAGGGAATATAACTTGCATTGCAAATAATAACGAACAATTTATATCCCCTACTGTAGGTCAATTGAAATTTCTTGACAGTCTTCAGTTTATGGCATGATCATAGATCACATAAACTATTTCATCTTTACGATCGCTGTTTACATGGTTTTATAAGAGAAGATCCACTTGAAAATCATAGAGAAGACTGTGAAGGGATAAACAAATCCTAGATTAATAAGTTCACTTGATAAATCATCATTTCATTTTAGGAGAAAAGGATTTGAAGAAAATACAGACCTACTAACTCGAAAAAGAGTTTTTATATCTTGATTCCTTTGAAAGATTTGATGAAACATCATTACCACCAATAGAATCATATTATTCAAAACTAAGTAACGAAGGAATATCAGAAGATGATTATAAAGTTGCCAATAACATCTGGATGAAAATGGGATGCAAAAATTTAGGAGATTTTCATGATTTATATTTAAAAACCGATGTTGTTTTGCTAGCAGATATTTTTCAAGAATTCAGGAAAAAACATGTCTCAAATATTACAAACTCGATCCACTTCATTATTATACTGAACCAGGATTATCATTTTGATGCCTTATTCAAATACACAAAAGAAAAGCTTGAATTACTTCCTGATATAGACATGCATCTTATGACAGAAAAAGGAATTCGAGGAGGGAGAAGCATGGTATCAGAAAGACACGCAAAGCAAATAACCGTTATCTGGATGATTATAATCCAAAAAGAAAAACAAATGATATAATGTATTATGATGCAAATAATTTATACGGAGTTGCAATGAGTAAACCCCTCCCAGTTTCAAGATGTCGCTGGCTTACGAAAGAGTACTCTGAAAAAAAAAAAAAAAAAAAACAGATAAAGGTTACATTTTAGAAGCTGATATGGGATATCAAAAAAAAAAAAAAAAAACCTTCATAAATTACATAATGATTATCCTCTTGCACCAGAAAAGATAGCAGTAAATTTAGATTGGATATCTCCTTATCAAAGTGAGTTATTATGAGAGCATATTAAAAACTGAAAAATTGATACCCAATTTAATGGGAAAAATATGTAACTCATTACCTAAACTTACAGCTTTACAAAAAACTAGGAATGAAGATAGCAAAGGTTTATAGAGTATTAGGATTTAACGAAAAACCTTGGATAGAACTATCAGACTTAACACAGAACTCAGAACCACCCCCCCCCCCCCCCGAAAAAAAAAAAAAAAAAAAAAACTTCTGACTTTGAAAAAAACTTTTTCAAATTGATGAATAACTCTGTGTTTGAATTCCATTTTGATACTAATACTTCTAATAAGACATGTGGTAAGATATAGTTTTCGAATATATTTGGAAAATCTGCAATAAATCTTCTACCGCCTGATGAAGTTACTATTTCTAATTTGATGATGTTTATTGATTTTTTACTGAAAACACTTCCAGGTGAATAACTTGCTTGGGATTATATTTGAATGCTTGAGCTATTGTCATTTTTCTTTTCTTTTTTTAAATACTTATTTTTGATTATAAAATTGATTGATTGATTGTATGGTGTTTACTGCAGAAGAAAGTAACGGTATTACATATTTAACTTCCAAAGACAATCTAAGAATAGTAAAAGGTCTCCAGCAAATGTTAGGATTTGATAAAAGAAGGTTTCAAGAAAATGGTTTACATAAGGGAAACAAGGCAGTCGATTTTGCAAGCATTAATTCTTTATATTATACATCTGGAGCAACTAAACACAGCACGCAATTACTTTAATGGAGCACGAAGCACGGTATTGGCTTGTGTTCCTACTGATAATAAAGACATTGGAGATATTGTGTCTGTAAGATTCGAGCATCCAGAATATAAGTACTTATCTTGAAAGCGGGGAAATATCGGAATTTGAAATAAAAGTAAAATATCAACAAGGGTAGAAAAATAAATAATAATGGTTTCTTTATGACAGCCTTTAAGAAATAATTTAATGTATTATAAAAATGAATATATATGGAAAAAAAGAGTTGGTGATATTAAAGACTTGACAATGTATGTTAGAAATTTACATAATAAAATAATGCCAGCTGGTGACAACCATAATAAAGTACAGGAGAGGCTAAAAGAATTAACAATTTAAAACATTCATGTGCAAAATTCATTAAAAAAATTTAAGGATAAAAGTGTTATTACAAAATTTTCAGACAGTAAGGGAGCTCTTTTTAAAAGATGAAGTTCTTTCCTTTGGAAATAGTGGAAGTGAAATCGGTGCTGGTTATGTGATGACACGAAAAGGTAAAATTTTAGGAATTGGTCTTTCAAGTAAGATACAAAGTGGTAAAGTGACTGTTGGTGTTTCTGTAGAAATTATTTCAGGTTGTCAAATAACAATTCAAACCACTCCAAGAAAACATGATGATTTTGATAAACCGTTTATCGTTAATCATGGACGTGTTATTGATTTTGTGAGTAAGACAAAGAATTTAACAACTGATAATACCGTTGCTTCATTAGTAATTGATTTAGTCTAAATTTTATTTCTATCTACTACAAATTGAAACAATCAACAGCACCAAGTCTTTATCCAGAGTTACCAGACGATGGACAAAATTATAGACTACAGAAAATAACTGATATAGAGCAGAAATTAATCAAGGAAAAAAATGTGTGATCTTCATTATATAAAAAATATAAACGGAGTATAAATATTACGGATGGAGTTGACCTTGCTCTCATATCTGGAAGTGTGATTATGGGAGAAATTGGAGTTTTCCTCCCAATAATGCTGTCATCAGAAATTGCTCCCATAGTTTGCGGGGTAACAGGAGTATGTGTAAAGTTTACAAGAAGAAGATTGTATATGAAAGCGATAATGATGTAATCAGAAATTGCTCCTATAGTTTGTGGTGTAACAGGAGTATGTGTACAATTTACAAGAAGATTGTATATGAAAGCGAAAAAGAATGATGAAATTAGAATAATAGCAGAGGAGCAATTTAAATAGTGTTGAAGACTTGATTTCTAAGGCAACAACTGATGGACAAATATCACAAGAAGAATTTAAAATAGTCTTGGATGAAGTCGAAAAATATGAAGCTCTCAAAGACCATACATGTTCAAAACAATCAGGAATAAGTGAGGGAGAAAAAAAATGATAGAAGAAGGAAAAGCACAAGCACTAAGTGCACTTCATAAATAAATAAATAAATAAATAAATAAAAGACATATAATTTTCTTTAAAAAGACTGCGATTGTGAATGATCCACCACCAAAATATCAAAATAAATTATTTTTATTTTGTTTTTCATGTAATAGAAAGAAAAATGTATGGTTCACTTAAAAAAGCCACTAAAACTTCTTTCTCTCTCTCTCTCCAAAAAAAAAAAAAAAAAAAACTACAGATTTAGCAGTTGATGCCTCTTTGATCTTTACTTGAGTAATTTTTATTCAAATCTGTTTCCATTAGACAAAAAAAAAAAAAAAAAGGAAAAATGAAAAATCCATTCTTCCACTATTTTCTCTAGTAACTTCTTTAGGTACTTTGTGTGTCATTTGTATTTGTTTGAAAAAAAAAAAAGATGCTGATGATAATTAATCCTTTCTTTTGTTTCAAACAAATATTCTCCTTTTTTAAATACATAAAACATGCTTCCTTTTAAGTTACTTAAAATATCAAAATCAAAAACTGACATTGAATTAATTAATATTTCATATGGTATTCTTACCTATTTAAAAAATATATATATCTTTTGTTTATTTATTTATTTTTTTTTTTTTTGTGTGTGTGCATTTAACATAAGCAACCATTATTTCAGTTTCTAGTTCTACAAAATAGGTGATAAATTTCATGGATAAATAACAGTCAAAATCTTCAATCCGTGCTGGATTTTCTGGTATAATATGTCTTTTATCACTTTTTCTCTTCATTTTCTTTTTTTTCTTTTCTTTTTCTTATATATATTTTTTTGTTTAATATAAGATGAGGTGAAATTATATTTTTTTTTTCGAAATTTAGATCCAAATATTTTAGGTTTTCTTTTTTAATTAGATTTTTATTTTGTATTTTTTTTTAGGCAAATAAAAAAAAAAAAAAAAAAAAGAAAAGATTGGAATATCTTTGTTATTATATTCATGTAAAATAGGATTGTTTGACTCAAGCGAGACGGAGTCGAGATTGAGTCAAACGGCCTATTTTTCATATATGTACTATGAACTGTTAATGAAAGGTTTATCGAGTTAGAGTTATACATCATATTGTACTCACGATGCACTTGTATGTATACATGGAAAATACAGCTACTACTGCTGCACTTGTTTAACTCTTTACCAAACGACAACATTTTAGACAGGTTGAAGTTGAAAGCGTTTGCAGACGAGAAAGTGAAAGCGACTTTAAAATTGAAAATAGTTTTAAAGGTAGAAAACATTGTGGGAAAAGGAGAAAATGCTGGATACCGGCATTTTCTCCTTTTCCCACAATGTTTTTAAAAGGCTCCTTTCTCAGGGTCGTTAGAACGCGGGATTGTGTGGTTAAGGGTTAAAACGTGAAAACGATTTAGCATCTAGTGCAGTGTTAAAAAAAAAAAGAAACCCTCACAAAGAAAGTATTGTTGAAGCTCGGTTCGCATAGCTGCATTGCGAAACCTTTCCGCTTTTTAATGATTGTAAGTGATTATTTGATTAAGCCCTTGATTGGCGGATGTTCAAGGAAAAAGTAGATAACATTTAGGTTTCTTACATAAAACTTTGTTTTGCACAACCAAAAAGCTGCTTTATAATCATCTCGAGTGAGACCAAAGAAACTCGGCATACAGTTTGTTAAAAGCTAAAACGTTGAAATAAGTAAATTCTCAAATAAAACTTGATCATTTACCAGAAAATTCCATGATCAACGACCCCGAGTAATAAACCTTTCGAAAACAATGTGGAAAAAAGAGAGAATGCTGGTAACCAGCATTTTCCCCTTTTCCCACAATGTTTTCTATTACTTCAAGGACATCTCAAATCAAATCAGCCACGTTTATATGTCGTCTGCAAATGTTTTGAAAATGGACAAGCCTACTGTTTTGTCGTCTGGTAAAGAGTATATGATCAAAGACGTGTTCACAAGTACCCCATGCTTGGTGAAACATGATATAACCATGTCCTACAGAGCAAACACTTCATGTTATATCTTCAAAAGCGATATCGTAAGAAAACTGTCGGAGTACATTCTGCTAAATGTTAGGTGGCTGTTTTTTTTTCGTGTTTTTGTTTGCAAAAGAGAGCAGGTCCAGTCTGATCTTGAATTGCTATTTTGTTTTTCATTTTATTCTTTAACCCTCTACCAAACGACACAAGTTTAGACTCCTTCAATTTCAGAGCGTTTGCCGAGGAAAATTAAGTAGGGCTCAAATAATGGGCCCTGTTTTCAAAACGATAGAAAACTTTGTGGGAAATGGAGAAAATTGTGTTTCAATTAATCTGTCTATCGATCGATCGATCGATGGATCAATCAGTCAGTCAGTCAGTCAGTCAATCAATGTTTGGCTTTCAAGAATGACCTTGACCTTTGTATATGAACCTTTTCTTGACATGGCACATCTACTTACGAAGGAGAACAATTGTCCAAATTAAGTTTTAAATATATGGATAATGTGTAAGTTATGGCATAACCAAGCTGAATTTGTGACAATTTTATCATTTGACCTTCAAGTGTGACCTGTGTGACCTTGATCACGGACATACTTGAGCAAATGTTTCATATGTCACTTCTTCTTGACAACAGTTTGGCGAAATCATTTTCAAATCAATCTATAAATGTAGAAGTTAGGGCTCGAATGAATCAAGGCGGACGGATGCACACGCGTACACACGCAAGCACGCACGTAGGCTCAAACGCACGCATAATCACTGAGCTGAAATTCTTGCGACTATGTCTCGTTCACCGCAAGAAGGCTCGACAAAAATCAGCATGTTCAAATTGAGCATTCTTGAAACATGACAACGAAATTATCACTGCCAAACCTCATTGTAAGCTAGTTAACACCAGATAACCCCAAGATTTAACAACGTTGGGGAAAAGATGTTCTGAAAACATTGTAGGAAAGATAGAAAATGCTGGTAGCCAGCATTTTCTTCCTTTCCCACAACATTTACATCTCATTCGAAGACAAATCCCGTCGAAAAAGCCATCCTTAATTTGTCATCTGAAAACGCTTTCAATTTGGACCACAATGAAATTTTGTCGTCTGGTAAGTATTTAATCACAGTTTGAGCGACCTTGTAGTCACCACTTAACCGAAATATTATTTTAAGTTTTATAAATTTGATCCTTTGATATGTAAAATTAATAGATGCTAAAAATCTCATGTGGGCTTAAAGGAAATTAAAGGAGAAATATTTCTTGAGGTAATTCTAATTTTTAACCTGTACATTTAAAGGGGGCAATTAAGATTCTTATAATTGAGACGCGTTTTGTGAAAAGGAGGCTTAATGCATCTGCAAAAATATCGACCCAGGCCAGCCTACGCAGTCCGCGCAGACTGACATGGGTCGAAACTTTTTTGTTATTTGTAAATAAATTTTCTAGTGTCCAAGGACCATTTTACCTCCAGATTCAGTCAATTGTTAGACTAAACGGGTTTTATGAATCTATAACGATGTGATGACTTCCTTGGTATAACGGATCACAGAGATGCATTAAACCTCCTTTCCACAGAGTATGACTCAATCATATCAAACTCTGAAAACGGTTTATAACTGGATTTCGGTTCCCAATCGTTTGCAAACCATCGACAAATAAGAAAGAGAAGTGTAAGGAAAAAAAGTTTCAGTGGTATTTTCTTAACCCTTAGGCTGCTAAGCACGACTCACTTACCTTTTGAGGACAATGTAGATCAAGATCAGACTGCACAAAACGTGCAGTCTGATCTTTGATCTACACTGTCCGCGACTCACTGACCTTTAGCGGGCAATGTATATCAACATCAGACTGCACAAAACGTGCAGTCTGATCTTTGATCTACCTTGTCCGATAAGGAGATATTTTTCTCCAAAAAAATAAGCTTGAAATAACATTATTCGGGTTTTTACTATCGGCTTGAAAGTTTTATGTTAGTTATTTACCAGGATAAGTGTTAACTCTTTATCAGACGGAACCCTACCTGATCCGCTGGGCTTTTCGTGGGAGTGTCCTTGGGCAATACACTTCAGAGCCCTAGCCTAGTACTGCTGAAACCCAGGAAATACCTGATTATGTGAGCTGTCGCCGTGATATAACTGAAATAATGTAATAATGTTAAAAGCGGCGTAAAACACCATTCTTTACCAGACGACATTTTTTTTGAACGGGTAGAAAACTGTGGTTAAGGGAGAAAACGCTTGCAATCAGCCAATTAAAGAACCAGTTAAAGAAATTAAAATGTGATAAACACCTGAACTGAACGTGCCTCTCTTAAAATATGATCTCTGTACCGCATGGGTCTTTAAGTCGTACATCTACGCATTCTTGTTGTCAGACAAGTATGTATATCTGTATCAGTTTACACTCATACGATATACTTAAACGGCGACATTATGTCACTTGTATGTGAGTCTGCTCTGTGAAAAGGGGGCTTAATCTATCTGCAAAAAGTATCGATCCATGTCAGCCTGTGTAGTCTGCACAGGCTGACATGAGTCGAAACCTTTTGCTATTGGTCAATTTTCTGCATGTCAGAGGACCAGTGTATCCAATGATTCAGCCGGTTGTTCTACAAAATGGATTTCATGGATCCACAGTTATGTAATGACATGTGTTGTATAATGTATAAAGGAGATGCATTTAGCTCCTTTTTGATAGAGATTGACACATATGAATACGGATCCAAAATGAAAACATGGAAAATGTGCGTATGAATATTTTGGAATGCAAGATACCATTTATAAATAAGAGGCGCTCTGAGAAAAGGCGGTTTAATGCATCTTCGTGATGTATTATACCGAGCAAATCATCACATAATTATGGATCCATAAAATCCTTTTTATCTAACGACCGACTGCATCATTAGGTAGACTGGTCCTTTGACATAAAGTTGATTAACAGCAAACAGTTTTGACCCATCAGTCTGTATGGACTGCTCAGGCTGACATGTGTCGATACTTTTTTCAGATTCATCAAGGCCCCTTTTTACAGAGCATGGCCAAATTAATTAAAGCGTCGTTTTAAACACTGGTTTAAACCTCGCAAAATGGCACACTATCTTCGTTAAACTATACTAGAAGTATGACTGTTAGAATTATTGTTCATGTATATTTCGGAATGTAAAAATTTCGTTTACATGATTTTTTTTATGTATTAAGACTATCTGGTTTCACCCTTTACCAACAGACATATTTTAGATCAGTCCAAACTGAAAGCATTTGCAGACAACAAATTAAATCTGGTCCAAAAACTTAAATTTGTCCTGGAAGGGTAAAGAAAAGATTGTGGAAAACGGAGAAAATGCTGATTTCAAAAGCCTAAACACGAGATTGTGTGGTAAGGGGTCAGCTGATACCAAATGACACTGTATCACCTTTTGCAATATTAGTATCTATCTATAGTGCTAAGAACGACCTCGATTTTGTGTTGGGTTTGCCAAAAAAAAAAAGATATATAGAGTACATATTCGGTAAAGAAATGTATGTTTAGTTTACAATCTAAAGTTACTTATAGCCGGTTCGTTTGGGCCAAGGGTAGAGCTGCCAGAATTGGAGGAGATATTCCGGTGCGTTCGATTGGGCGTCTTCCGCTTTTAGAAGCTCTGCCGTCTCTTCCACTCGATATTTGGAAGAGCCGGCAGAGATTCGAAACAAAATGGCGGAAGCGGCCAACGAAACGTGAGTTGAAGAATGGTTTCTTTTCAGTTGACATTTGTTTTCATTGTTGTCATGTGCAAATATTCGTGTTTTTACTTGCTGAAAAGATTGCTCTTGCTCAGTATCCAATTTGCGGTGGTAAATATACAGTAAATACTGATTAATTCCTCCGCATGTCTTGAATCGCCCTCAGAATTTTTAGGGGCAAAATGTCTTGGGTTCGAAACGTTCTAATATCTCTCGAATTGGTATAAAAAGTATATATATTTTTATCACTAATTCGACTTACACTGATGAATACAAAGCTGCTATTTTGGGGATTGTTCAAGGCCTGTTTAGACAGAACAAGCTAGCGCCATTCTCATCAAATAGCTATTCTTCTACAAACAACAGCAGTTTGTTGTAAAAACCCGCCATGTTGAATGATTCTAAATTCGTTCGATTGACTTTCTATTCTAATCGCTTCTGTGAATAGCATTCTCTTCTTAGCAGAGCCCAAACGAACCGGCCAATAGATTAACATTGAAAACATGGTTCGTTAACCAATTTCGGGCAAAAAGTAAAGGATTTCCTTTCATCTAAAAATAGATTGGAAGCTATGATATGAGTATTTTTTTTGAAGTGACAGTAAAAACTAGGCTTATAAAAACTGTGAAATTACCCCAGGTAAGCTTAAACGATCTTTCTCCAAGGAAATCAGTCGGGGTCTGTATGAAACCAACCATTTTTAAAAAAGCTCTTCGTTCTATTCTCCAGAATTTTCTAAATTTGAAAGTAACACAACTTCTGATTGGCTAAACCAAATGGTTTAGCCAATCAGAAGTATTGTTACTTTCAAATTTAGAACATTCTTCAGCATATGACTAAGAATGTTCTTAAGAATGGTTGGTGAATACGGGCCGAGGTCTTTCTTTGATATGCCTATAATTAATGTGAAAATCTGAGATGCAGTGGATTGTATTGTCAGCGGTGGAAGAGATCGAGTTCTGGATTTGGCGCTGATAGAATTACGCATCTTCGGTTGTAACAGAGCTGCTTATATTTTGCTTGTCCTCGTTCCATAAAAGTGCTGTTTTTGAAGTTCTCTCTCTTTTTTTTTTTTGCTTATATTAAGAAACATTTTGGCTACCGATCCATAGCATGCTGCTGGCTTTTTGTACTCTGTAAACCTGTTATTATGCCCAAGATCCATTGCTATATATATACTGACCCTCGAAAGCACCGCCTAGCATTCGTGAATCCCGAGAAACACATGAATAAATGAACTCCTCGTCCGACATCACTGATAAACTGTTGACTTGGTCGTTATTTATTACTTAACCCTCAACCTGATAATTAAATGAAACTTTTAAAGCCGATAGTAAAAACTCATACGTTGCTACTTCAAAGTTATTTTTTAGAAAAAATATTTCCTTATCAGACAGTGTAGATCTAAGATCAGACTGCACGTTCTGTGCAGTCTGATCTTGATCTACACTGTCCGCAAAAGGTCAATGAGTCGCACTTAGGAACTTAAGCGTTAAACAAACTAACAAAACAGACACCGACGACCGGAAATAAGAGAGTGCTCGACCTTGGCTTTTTGACACCGTCCTACTCTTATCAGGTCACGTACTAGGTAATGTAACACTTTTTTCTGTTTTAGCTGTTTTGAAAAAAGAAATATGTCAGCTTAAAAAATCAAAATTTTAAGAGTATATGCTGTATTCCTATGTGAAAACCTTCAGTATTAGACTTAGATGATGAAGCGTCCTGTTCTCGTATCTCAACTGAGGCAAAAGTCTGTATGTGCAGACAATAAAACCAAAGCAACATGTCCAGCACAGGTCGAGACGAGATCTATATCGAAACCTTTCGAATGCCCAGTGTAGCCTAAGTTGTATTTGCAGATAGAGCAGGTCAACATCAGATTGAACTGAAGAAGCACCGTCCGATATTTGACAACATATTCTATAATATAGGCAGCGGAAATAACAGCTAAATGTCTTTTAACTTTGCGTAACCCTTTCACAAACGTTTCTGGGTTTTAACGATCTTAGGAAGAAATCCTAGGAAAACATGTTGGGAAAAGGAGAAAACACTGGCAACCAGCATTTTCTCCTTTTCCCACCACGTTTTCCACCCTATCATAGACATTTCTCAAATCAATAAAGCCAAATTTGATATGTCTTTTGCAAATGCTTTCAATTTGGACAATAGCAAAATCTTTATCGTTTGGTAAAGAATGAAAAAGGACCTTTTCATTTCTTATCACTATGGGGCTACATAAAGTATCACACAGTCTTGCAGGAAATGGAAAAATAAATGTCATGCCACTTCGTTTGCTCATATAAATGTGATAATGAGGTTCCTTATACAGATTCTATACATACATAAGACGATGCACGTAAATATTGCTGTGTATTACATGTGTCTGGCAAGACTGTAGAACGTTTTGCCCATGGACGTTTTGGCCTGGACGATTTTGGTAGGACGTTTTGGCCACTGACGGTTTCGACGGGATCCTTTGGCCACGGACGTTTTGGCCAGCTGAAAATACAAAGCGGGACCTTTTGGCCACAAACGTTTTGGCCACGGACGCTTTGGTCACGGACGTTTTGGCCAGCTGAAGGCAAAAGTAGGACGTTTTGAAATGGAGAAGTTTCTGATATGTTTTATTTCTAATTTCGTATCATGTTTTAATCCAATTTTATTATAAAGCAGAAAAATGCAATAAATGGACCTTCTGTGCTTTCTGGTTCTAGAACTGTACACATAAAATCATAGAAAGTTCATTTATCGCATATCGTTATTTAAAAACGTTTGGCCAAAACATCCTACTTTGTACTTTCAGCTTGCCAAAACGTCCGTGGCCAAAACGTACTGGCCAAAACGTCTGTGGCCAAAACGTCCGTCCACCACCTGGCAATTAGTTTGTCTTTGGTTTTGTATTCTTCTTACTGCACATTACAGTGTCGTCTTTTGACTTCGACATGACCTTTTTTATGTCTCTAGTCAGCTATTTTATTTCTGTATATGTTTTCCTGACCCCTGTTCCTGGTCGTCTGTCCTCTCTAAACTTCAAAATCTTATGCTCGCATTAACTTGACAGCATACATGCCTGCCTGTTTGCCTTCCTTTTTTCATTCCGTCCCTTATTTGCTCTTTACTTCCCGCTTTTCTGTTGCCCTTTCGCACTGTCGACCGCTTCCTTTCTTTTCCTTTTCTTTCCTTTCCTTGACTGACTGGTTGGCTGTCGGGCAGGCAGGCAGGCTGGATGGCTGGCTAGCTGTCTAGCTGGCTGGCTGACGTTCCCCTCCTAAGATGGAATTTGTCTTTGATACAGCAGAAAAAAAAATCTTGTCTTAGGACGCTAGGATTATTACCCGAGGTTGTTGTTTATTTACAGATGGTGTGATGTAAAATTCTTTCACTAGCGTGAACGAATCATGGGACCAGTCAGGAAAATCGCTTTGATTACGGGAAGTACATCTGGAATTGGACTAAACATAGCCCAAATGTTTGCCAAGGCGGGTAACTCTGTCGTTCTGACTGGTAGAGGTGAACAGAAGGACATTTTCCGGGAAATCTTAGATTTTAAAAAGTATGATTTTTGCCCCTGAGAGAAGTTCATGCTTCTTTTTAATCCGTTTAAGCCTGACTAATATTGTTTTCCTCTAAAATCATATGGATAGTCACTGGCTTTCCTTTACTGCCAATATAGTTTCAGACAAATATTCAAGACTCGATTTAAACGCAATGTCAATTTTTCAATTCATGGAAGACCGGTTCAAATACATACATGCATGCATCGCATGCACCGGACACAACGGAAAAATAATCCGTATCTACAACTTATCTTATTCCTTCCAAAACACGCTATGGTGAATAAATATAACCCGCATGCGGACTACTTTCGGCTTGGTTTCCGCTTTGATTGGTAAAGATGTTACGTTATAATATTTACCCACAATTATATAAAGAAGTTTTTACCCATAAAAATACTATCAAATTGTCAATTACAAATAAACCATGCTTTACCAAAATTTATCTCCATGACGCACTGTACTAAGCAAGTCTTGACATAATTATGGATCCATAAACTCCATTTTGTCTAATCACCAACTGAATTATGCGGTAGAATAGTTTTTGGCTCGCAGGAAAATTTACCAAAAGCAAAAAGTTCCGACCCAGGCTAGCCTGCACGGACTGACCTGTGTCGATACTCCTTGCAGCTGCATTTTACCCCCTTTTTCACAGAACATGACTCAGATTCACTCACCAAAAAATAACCACAACACAATATTCACAGCCAAGATACTTAGTTCGACTTTTTCCACGGAATAAAAGTAAAGTTTCACTACATCTGAAAAATGTTGTTTTTTTCTTGTCAAAATTAAGCATCAGATAGCGGATGGTGTTGATCACAGATCAGACTGTGTTCAAGTCACCATCGTCAGTGAAATTCAAACGATGTTTTGCAGGCGTTATCACGACAGAGTGGCGTTTGTTCATGGTGACTTTACAGACACTGATTCGGTCCTTGATTTATGTAGAGATGTTACCAATATACACAGTCAGGGCGTCGATATACTCGTCAACGATGCTGGTATCATCATCATCATCATCATCATCATTAAAACAGGAAACATTGTCATCGTCCCTTTGCTCCTCCTGCTCCCGCTATCCCTCTTAATCCTTATTATCTTTTTCTTGTTCCTCCTACTCTTGCTCTTCAACCTCCTCTATTATTTGAGTCACATTTCATGTGGCGTCGTCGAAAGCTGTAAATATATACGAGCCATGATCTATGAAAAGGGGATGAATGCTTGATGAATCTCCAAAAAGTATCGACCCAGATCGATTGTTTAGTCCAATTCCTCGCAGGCTGACCTGGGTCCAAACTTTTTTAATATAGGTCAATTTTCTGCATGTCAAATGTCAATCTATCTCATGATTCAGTCAGTTGTCCGACAAATAGACTTTTTGGATCTGTGATCATTTGATGAATTGCTTGGTATAATATATCACAGAGTTGCATTAAATTCCCTTTTGCCAGAGCATGGCTCATACATATCTCAACAATTCTGTTATCTGTTTTTAGTCAAAATGGATTTTATGGATCCATGGTTATGTGATGTAGTATATTGCATCGCACAGAAGCATTAAACTCCTTTTTGCCAGAGAATGGTTTAAATAAAAGGAAAACAATATTCTACGTGATCCCTTTTCAAACTTTATGCAAACTGCATTTCGTATGGAGCATCTGATACAGCATTCGGACAGGCATTTAGAAAGCGAATCATTTTTGTGACAATTTAGAAAAGAAGCCACGTGAAAAAAGAAAAAAAAAAAAAATAAAATAAATAAATAAAAGTTTGCTTTGAAATAAAACATGGTGTCAGAGCTGCTTATAAGCCCATTTTCTGGCGTAGCTGAACGCGCTGGCTTTTGATCTACGTCTTGGTATCGATAAATTCGAATGATTAAATAGTAATTTGCAATTGACTGAAAGAGTTAATATGTATATTCTGCGGCCTGCTGCAGACCTATTTCCAGTCACAATTATGACAGCAACCGTTTCTACCGTGAATCGATATCCCGGGGCGCTTTTTGGCATGGTAAATGACTAGTTCCGAAAACTGTATGTAACTGAAAATTCCACTTTTTAACATTATGCGAAACACTAAGGGAAGGGAGGAAACTTCTGCAGAGGTTACTTTTCATTATCTTATATCTCTTTATATCGAACAAAAAAAAAAGGGTTTCAATATTCATTATATTTCAGTAATTATTCGCCGTCAATATTTTTTTAAAAGATGTTCCTTGTTACGTTTAGGTTTCCTGTATGAGAGTCCAATAGAACAACATAATCTACAAGTCTGGAAGGATATGCTGTCGGTTCACCTTACGGCTCCTTTTCTGCTCATCCAGCACTTCTTACCCTACATGAAACGGAAAGGTGCGAAGTTTTGAAGTTATATACATCTTTTTTAATTCTATGTCTCATACAGACAGAGAGAGAGAGAGAGAGAGAGAGAGAGATAGACAGAGAGAGAGAGAGAGGTGGGGGAGATGAGATAATGATACCGAGTATGTTTTGAAGGGAGACATTTAGATTATATTGACAAAACAAAAGCGTTGTGTTTTTGAACAATTAACAAAGTAAAATTTAGTTTATGATCGTTTTAAAGTCACAATAAAAAGGCTTAACATTGCTAAAATCAACGGAAATTTGTTGGATAGGAAAAGATTAAAGTGCATAATTATAAATTCTGCCTTTTAAATCAAATTGCAGGTTGGGGTCGGATTGTCAATATATCGGCCATCCAAGGTATGATAGGGGAGCCCGGCAAAGCCTCGTTTTGTGCGTCAAAAGCTGGTATCATCGGGCTTACAAAGGTTTGTTGTAAACCTCTCTCTCTCTCACACACACACACACACACACGTGTAAAAACTGTCCTGAGGAGTAAAGCCTTGTAAATCACTGTAGGAAAAAGAGAAAATGCTGGTAATCGCTTAAACCAGCATTTTTTTTTTCTTCCAACTATATTTTATACCCCATCAGAGACAACGATCATTGTTTGAGCCATGTCTAATTTGTCGTCTGAGAACGCTTTTGAGTTGAAAAAGGCTTAAGTTTTGTCTTCTTGAAAAGAGCTCAGTTTATAACAAACGAGAGGATGTTATATAAAAACCAAAACTGGGATATAGATTGTACTCTCGCATTGAAGGTATTCGAGTAATAGACATTTCACAGCATTAATTTTGTTGGTGATTGACACTTAATTTTACAGAGAAATCTGTGTCAGCAATGCTTAAGAAATGGGGCGTCTGACTAAAAAGCTTTCACCAAATACGGCATTATTTGCTTCTTTTAAACTCGTGTAAGATAAGGAAATTCGTAATGGCTGCATTACATTGAAAATGGAGGTAGTCATGTGATTAGGTCGATTGTCACATCGTGCTGTGACTGAGTCAGTTAAGACGTGTATCAATAATTTTAAACCTTAGGCTGCTAAGGGTGACTCAAGGACCCTTTTGCGGACAGTGTAGATCAAGCTCAGACTGCATAGAAAGTGCAGTCTGACCTTGGATCTACACTGTCCGATAGGGAGATATTTTCCCCCGAAAAATACCTTTGAAATAGCGATATTTGGGCTTTTTTACTATCGACTTGAACGTTTCATTTTAGTTATTTAGAGGTTAAGGGTTAACTCTTCCAGCACTAAATATAGAAGCCATGCTCTGGCAAAAGGGGGCTTGATGCACCTCCGTAATGCATTATACCCAGCAAGTCATCACATGATTAGGGATCTATAAAATCTATTTTGTCTAACGATCAACTGTATTATAAGGTAGACTGGTCTTTGCACATACAGAAAATCGACCAATAGCGAAAAGTTTCGGACCAGGTCAGCCTGCGCGGACTGCGCAGACTGACCTAAGTCGATATTTTTCGCAGATGCATCAAGCTCCCTTTTCACAGAGCATTGCTCATATAGACTCGACCTCATTCGACTGCTGAAAAATACAATCCACTGAGACTCAGAAAAATTGTCGTCCCATAGGATTGGCTAAACCAACGGACGACATTCAAGACCAGACTGCAAGTTCTGTGCAAAGTTTGATTATAATCTATGCCATCTACAAAAACCCTAGCTTTCGCCTCCATGCCTCTATGCCGTCCGGTAAAGGAATTTAAATGGCCTTTGGCAGTGAAAATTTTTTTCACAAAATTAGGTAGTCGCTTTTGAGCGATATTACTCAAGCAAACATCAAGCTATACTTGTTCTCAAAAGCCTCTAGGTGTGCTTACAACTTACTCCTTCACTGCAAATGTTGCCTTGGATAGCCTTTGCGAACGGCGTAGAACAAGATGGAACTACACCGTCCGCCATCCGAAATTAATCCTTAACGAAAAATGGGTTCAGTTGAAAAGAAAAATATACTGATAGATCTTGAGAAAAGTCGACCCCATTTAGTTGGCAGCGAAGGGGTAAGACGTGTCACGATTAGCTTCTCGCAAAAAAAGTAAACGAGACAAACAAGTTTACGGTGAAGGTGTCTACGTAAGGCATTCGGTGTAAATAAACAGACCGAGACATTCGACATTTCATAGGACATTCTTCAACTTCAACGAATATACCTACAGAAAACAAGCCAACACTTTTTTCTAGTCTACCTTATTTGCATTAAAGTAAGGGAGATAATTATGCTAACAATAACAGACTGTCCACAGCTTGTCTTGATTCTTTATATATTTCACTTACAGACGGTTGCCCTGGAAGCCAGTAAATATGGTATAACATGTAACGCGGTGTGTCCTGGGTCTGTCCAGTCAGGAAGTAAGTCTTCCATGTTTAAATGCGGCTACCGTTTTTCTGTACTGTTTTAATCAGAAATGTGATATAAATTCTTTGACTCATACAATGGTGGATAAATGTGCTACCAGTTTTCATTACAGATTAATGAGGATAGTGACTGTAAGTCTATTTTTCTCCGTTTTAGATAAAAACTGAGATAACCAAGTGGTCGTAATATTCGTAGCCTTTCATCTTATACTTGTTTCACTGATGTTGCAATTAAAATTTGATTATGGTATTTTTGTAGATTCACAAAATGAAGTAATTCAACAGTGAAGCAGATAATTTACACAAAAGTAATTAGAATAAATGATACTACGAATACTATTGTTAGGACCAAGGTAGTTTCGGAGATGTAAAAGGAATAAATGAAGAAGAATAACCTTTAGTTGCTGTAACTGAAGGATTAAGAAAAGGCATCGATTAATATCCAAGAATTAGCTTACCTGGTTTTGTCCAACAAAAGATGTTTGAAACCCGTCTTTTCAGGTGCAGTTATTGCTGCATGAAAGGAATCGTAATACTAAAACTGCAATATAGATCCCATAACTGTTGATCGTCAGTACACACATAAATGTTGTGAGCTGAATTAATGACTAGTATTCAAAAGATAGAAACTGAAACCATGTTATGGGGCTAACGTATATCAGTACAGTGATAACGCACATCCGCTTGAACAAAATGGGCCTTAAATCGAACAGCAATTCAAGCGTAACAGTTCTTCTATGGCCGAAAACTGGCGTAATCATAGATCACTTTGACCTCTGCGCATTATAAATCATCATTGGGCCTTGTCGTACCCCGTACTGAAGCCTTGATCTGTTTTTGTGTCCTGCACAGATGCCTCGAAACGGATGAATGACTTAGCTGATTCTGAACAGTTACAGTTCGAAAAAGCAAAGGTATGACACAATTTTAATGTTTTTACATGTATAATTTTGTTTACGTTTTTGTAATACCCACCATATCAAAAACACATTTTTAGATTTCCGACTGAACTTCAAAATACATGTATTTTGAATACTTCATATAATATACACACACTTTTTCTTTAATTCATTCCAGAAATATGTTTTAAACTATCATCAGTACTCTAAATGGTATATGGCATTTTATTTCATGATTTTCGAGAAATAATGGTGGATTATGGTTTGACGTTTCATGGTTACGACCAGTGAAAATACCGATTTTATATTTTCTAACTCTCGATTTGAAGGCGGAAACAGTAGTTCCCGCGCACTAGTTACCTGGGTAGTCAGCGCATTCAAAGGGAGGGAAATATGACGTAATTTACGCTATATTTCTCGCGCTTTACGTAATATTGCAATGCGTTGTTATGTGAAGGGGTACGCCACGGGGAATTGCCGAAAACAACAGTACTGGATTTTGATGAAAGTTCCAACAAAATAGGGGTTAGAAGCATGAAATAAATAGAACGTATGTGTTTTTTTTTTTTTTCTTTTCCTTTTCGGTGAAAGATCGAAATTTATTCCATTTCGAGAAGATCATCGGTAATATTTTCAAGAGTGGCTGCGCAACGCGTGAAAATATTACCGATGACTCGATGAAATAAATTTCGATCTTTCAACCAAAAAAACAGATATCCTCTATATATCGTATAGACTTTGAAACGTCAGATTATTACTTATCCTTGGGATATTCACGAATTCGTGTGATCAACACAAAACTTTATAATGTATACATCTTAAATTACTGTTGACTTCGTCAGGTCTACGTCAACTAAATGTCTTCTGTCCTGTCTGATTTTTTTACATTTGAACATACATGTACAACAGAAAAAATACTGTTTAATTCACATTTTCTTGAATTACAGCGCCTTGTGCTCTTCTGTTCTCTACATTTTTTGTAACCCATCACGGCAGAAGGGACTATTTTGTAACAAATCGCATTGTTATAATGTATATGCTAAGCTTACATATTAGTGTCATAAGTTTTCTTAGAAATTTACCGCTTCAAATACACAATCTGAAATCAAATCCCTGGATCACGCCTTCAATAAATCAACATTTGCATTAACTTGAAGAGTACCAAATTTCAAATTTGTGGTTGCAGATTTCGAGGTACCTATGATAGTTGAAAGAGATCCAAGCGTCTTTATTATCTCATTTAACAGTGCACTGTGTCGATAGTATGTTCCCCATGCCAAAACTTTAGCAAGAGCCAGCACTTTTTGATGATGTTTGTCATCCAGTGATCAGAATATCTCGGAAATATTGTTTTTGTTTTCTTTTTACTAGCCCTTTAATATCTTCTTCTCTTAAGGAAACAGAATATTTCACCTTTTTCCGGAATAAACATGATTCTTAGTACTTCCTCTTTAATATCATCAATACTGTTTGGAGACAGCTTTTGCTGACATGGATCCCATAAGTCTACAATTCCATGTCATATAAAATTGCGTCTAGCTCTGTGAAAAGGAGGTTCACTGTATCTGCACAGTCCGCACAGGCTGACATGAGTCGAAACTTATTGTTATGTATAAATTTTCTGCTTGTCAAAGGATCGCTCTACCTCATGGTTCAGTCGGTTGTCAGACAAAATGATTTTCATGGATCCATAATTATGCGATGACTTGTTCCGTATGATGCATTACGGAGATGCATTAAATCCCCTTTTTCCTACAGCAGGGTACAATTTGTTCAGCCCCTTCAAAAGTTCGAAACTTTACTTTTGTATCCAATGTCACTTGAAGATGTATGGATACATGTACTCTTGGTTTGGTATCCAGCATTTGTATGCCTACTTGTACTCTGAAAAAATGGTCACGGGCACCGTGTTTTCAATTAAAACGTCGAAATGACGTCAAAACTGAACTTAAAGAATGAAAAGTATCCGAAAGTTTGCGTAAGAATTTAGTTCTTTTAATAAGATGTGCACATCAGGAGATGACAAACTGACTATAGTGTAGTTCATTGCTTTGAAGTAACATTTACTGAAGTTTAAACACATTTTGATGACCAGTCAAAAATGGACGAAATCGATGCCACTAGAACCAATGCTAATTTATGGAAAATAGATGGTAATATCCTACAGCAGAACATAGGCGAAGGTTTCCAAAATCCTGTATGTGATCTGCGTGGTAGACCTTGAATCGGCCTTAGTGCCAGATACTTACAAGAAATATTGAACAGATTCATGAATGACTGCGCATGCTCTTATGCTCCTTGAAACAGATGTGAGATGTGACTTCAGATGTATCAATTAAGTATGTCATTATTCCACTTTAAAATTCATTTTGTGCCTGTATTTGTCAAAACGATCTAATTTCACATTTAACGCCATTGAATGAAGTGAATAAAAAGAGGCTGATTTCAAATTTTAGTATATTAGACGGCATGATATCTAACAAATGTTGTTTTTAAAGATCAAATTTCTTTTTACAGACATTGTTTAACAAGAACATCCATTCCACAAGAGTACCCGATACCACAGAACAGGTACATAAGTTTGAGAGAGAGAGAGGGGGGGAGAGAGAGAGAGAGGATCAGTCATCAGTCGCAATTCTGGCAAGTCATGTGTTTCACTTTGAAAAAATGGTAAATTGTCTGAAAAAAATTACCGGTTTTTATGAAGAGTTGTGTAAGCATGTTCCTGACTTAACGGTAATAAGTAATGGGTCAACTTGTCTTCAAACTTATGTTTTACAGGTATGATGGGGAAATGCAGAAATGCTTTATCAGACAAAAAAAAAAGCTTTTACAGCGCCAAAGGCGAAAGCATTGGGTTTTGCGGATGGCATAGATAAATTACAAAGTATATCTGGGTTTCACTTAATTGTAATTTTCAGCCGTTGACAGAAGTTGAGATTATTATATTTGAAGCTGAAAGAGTCATTTTGTAAAAAATCTTATTATATTTGAAGCTGAAAGAGTCAATTTTGTAAAAAATCATATTTGACAGAATGCCAGCTTGGAATCATTTTTATACACAGAAATAAATCCGTTAAAACAGTTACAACAATACGACATAAGATACCAAATATATCCTTTTCAAATTCATATTTTACAAGTGCTAGCCTAGTACCAAGTTTGTGCACATAACAAGAAGGGGGCAGCAATACCTTACAAGAAATCAGATGAACCATTTTCAAATTGATATTTTACAGGTTGCTTGCTTGGTGTCATTCCTTTGCACAGACAATGCATCTAACATAACTGGAGCAGTTATACCGATTGATGGTGGTTATTACAGCAGATGACCCTCAAACGCTACATTAATGGACTTGTCTTAGATATCATCATATGAATAATGATTCTATAGAATGCTCTCCACTACATTGTTGAAAAAAAAAAAAAAAGAACGTTTGCTTGTTACCAGAAATTGCCACTATTTCAACTTTTTTTCAATGTGTTTTATTCAATGCATTTTCTTCGTCTCTATTACCTTTTTTTAATATTGCCATAGAGGGTGACCCGGATTCAAATGTAAACAAAGGCCCCACAGTCGCTAAAGAAAAGAATGTTCTTTTATGTGCCCCCACAGAAAAGAATTCCTTTTGTTAAAAATCATATTTTAATTAAATGTGACAATGTTGACACAAACTACAAAATCTATGCTACTCCAATTTGAACGGTGTCCACTTACGAAGTCATAGACTGAAGAGGATGACATCCATAAGATACAAGATGTTGTTTGTAGGTAAATTGAGCCAGTGAGTGTTTATATGTGGAAATGAATCAGTGACCTTTGCAAATTAGGCTCATCTTTACTTATCTCATGGCAACACTCTTTTATCTTTGTTTCATTTGAAGTTTAATTGGTAAATCTAAAAATAATCTCTCTCAAATGTATTATGACGTGAAACAATTACAAAGTGACCTATCCTTAACTCGCTCAGGTAAACGAAAGTTGTGAAAACACTGTGGGCAAAAAGGAATATGCTGATTACAGGTTCATGTAATGCTTCGGGTAGAAAGGTTATGTACTTTGTATTGTAATTATGGCGAAATGTATATCAGTATTGAAATCATGGCGGCATGTATATCCGTACTATAATCATTGAGACTTTTTTTTTATCAATTTTATAATCAAAGCGACCTTTCTACCTGGATTGTAATAATGGCAACATGTGTATAGGTACTGTAATTATGACGACATTTGTATTGTATTGTAATTATATGTGTATATGTATCAGCATTGTACTTGAGACGGAATTAGTTTTAATGTTGTACATCAGGGAATACTGAAATTTTCATCAACACTGTTACTAGAAATAGCACATTAGCGACTGCTTCTATATCTCTTATTTCGTTGCACACCGTCTTACTATATACGATAGAGAGTCAGTCGTCACTGTGCTTTTTACAGTAACGGTGTCCGATGATAGACCAATAAAAATTTCCGCATACCGTGATGGACCAATGGAGTTTCAGTGGCCAAGGTAAGAGTACGACAAGAGCATCGAATGCGGGTGCCAACCCTCTGCTCTGCTTGCGTAAGGACAGATTAAAAGTCGAAGAAGGGACTCAACGGTATAAAATAAGTCGAGAGTTACCTGCTCTTTTAGTATTGATTCCTTTTTTGATAGTAAACAGCTAGCCCAAGTTTGCAGTTAATATCTTCTGTAATAACAAATGAGCCGTGCTCATTAAAAAGGAGTTTTAATGCTCTGTAAAAAGTATTGACTCGGGTCAGCTTGCGCGTGCAAGCTGAGCCAGATGTATATTTTTGCTAATGGTCTATTTTCATGTCCAAGGAACATTCGACCCCACAATTCAGTCGGTTGTTAGGCAACATGGATTTTATGTATCCAGAGTTATGTGATGACTGGTTTGGTATGATGTATCACGGAGAAGCATTAGAACTCTTTTTCCCAGAGCATGGTTCAAATATATGAAAAAATGTCAAAGTCTTACGACGAAGACGACAACGAAGCAGTACCTTGAAGGTTTCTTCGATATCAGCCAAGCTACATGTACAAAGATTTCATATAAACAAACAAAAAAAAAAAAAAACAAAAAAAAAAGCATATTTTAATTTTGAGAGACTATTTTACATATCACAGGAACAAGAAATACCTTACAATAGCACATAATAAATTTCCATTTGTCCATGTAAATACTGACAAATTACCAATGTCTTATATTTTCATGACCGGTGTTAATCTCAATTTGCTGGAAAATTATATCAATAGTAGAAATAAACATGAAATGCGATTTAATTCAAAATATTTAGAGAAAAGAAAGCGTACCGAGACAGCAAACTGTTGATTCTGGTTCAGCAAATCATCGACATACTAAAACAAAATGAACTTTAGAAAAAATAGAAATGGCAACATAAAACTGCATAAGATAGAACAAAACTAAATAGAATGGTTAAATTAGGCTCAACGACTAAGAACTTTAATCGAGTCATTCATAGTAACAGTATTTCATCATGAGATTCTAAATGTTAAATCGTGAATCGCTTTAATAATTCAGTAGTTATGATAAGATACATCGACCACCAGTATGGAGGTTTTCAAAATAAACATTTGCATAGAAAAGCCGTTTTTAGATCTCGGAAACTCAAATTGAATACAAAGTTTAAATACTTACATCTACATCAAATTTGGATTACACGCACATGTGCCCACGAGTTTTGGATTCATGTACCAACGGCATTTAGAAAAATAAACCATGTATATCCGCTGGTTCCACATTAACCATTCACGATTTCCATGCTTACATAGTAGATAAAACTGCAGGTCTAAATCCCAACTATACACACACACAATTTTGTAAATAAGTTTGAAGGGTTTATGAAATACTGATATTGCAAATTATGGTTATTCAATCATGATCTCAGTTAAATGCATAGATATCAGCACAAAAATACACATGCGTTTAACACGCCTTACCGTCGTCGGTGTGTTTGCTTTTCAACCAAACCTACCTACATTACTTCATCATACTAAATACATGTAAAAGTGTTAATGCAACGGTAACGTACAACAGATTAACTTAATTAGACAGTAACAGTTTTCAAACTTGAGGAAAGGTAAGTATACAAAATGAAAAATAAACAAACAGAGTGAAGTGTAGAGGTGTTCAAAATTTACTGACATTCTTTGATGGATCATATGTGCTAAAAGTAAGCAAAACATTGAGGGCAGGGAATGATGTACATGAACTATCCTCTGGTAAGTATCATCAGCTACTTACCTCAGACTATACATCAATGGAGGATAAAATCGATCATGCAGTACAAAAATGAACAGTCAAACGAGGCTCACTTAGAAATCCAACAGTACCACACTACATTCTGTTGAAATATTGTATATTGCATTATGCGGTTTAATTGTATATCTATCTAAATTCATTTTAATAGTGGAGTTCAAATGAAAGACATTTTCATACATTCGTACATTCATCATCTGCAGAATCTAACGACATGGCTTTCTGATATGACACGTTCTTTCTGAGAGGACTAGATTGCTGAGTTAAATTAACTTCGTCTGCTTCCATTTCGTTGTCGTCTGTCTTTGAATCCTGAAAAAGTTTGCGTTTAACGCTCGGGCTTCTTCGTGACGGAACGTGTTTAGAGGCTGCAGCCTTTTTCAAACTTTCACGACCTGGAACTGAAGAGGATCTAGCCTTAAATTTATTTCGCTTATCGCTGGCGACACTCTGGCAAGGACTATTGTCTATAAGTCTATCACTTGGTGACGATTGGCTTGTTTCATCTGTTTTCGTTAACTTTGCTTCCTCTTCATCTTCGTGTTCACTAAGTGTACCTAATTTTGGCGTACTGGATTTAAAGTCTTCGAGATCATCGGAATGTTCCGAGTAAGCTCGTCTTTTCATTCGCAATCGTCGCCTTGCAGGAGAGTCCATTGCCAGGGCAACGTTTCCGACACTGGCACCCCTCTGTCTGGTATGTTGATCCGGTACAGCTAAACTCAAGCGTCGTCTGTAGTTCTGTGTAATATCTGAGGGCACCATACTTTTCCTGGGTAATCTATTATACAAAGGTGTACTTTCCGGTGTAGTCTGTTCGGATGGCATAAACAGTACATTAGAAGCCCGGCGCGTGCGCATCTGTTTGTCTTTCAGGAATTTAATAAGGTCTGTTTCACTATCATCGCTGGTGATGTTCTTGTTGAGCCTTTTGTATTGCATCTGGAATATGATATCGAAAGTTAATGAGCCATATTCTGGAACAAAAAAGAGGTTTAATGAATCTCCTTCATGATTTATACCAAGCAAGTCATTTAACAATTATGGATCAATGAAATTTATTTTGACAAACAACTGGCTGAATCGTAAGGTATAGTGGTCATTTGGTTTGCAGAAAGTTTCAACTGAGGTCAGCTTGCGTGGACTGCGCCGGCTGACGATGGTCGATACTTCCCCTTTTCTCAGATTATTGGCTCAAATATGTTTTTGTCTTCTTCGTATTTTCACTCGATCGATTGACTGTATGGTGTTAAGCGCCTTTTTCAATACTATTTTAGTTATATCGCAGCGGCCATCGCACCTCTCAATGCTTTCCTGGAGTTGTATTTACCAGTATTTCGCACAATGTTCTTCCTAAGCCATTGACAGCTTTCTCAAAGAACCATTATCGAAACAATGATCAGCGGTGAGAGAGGAACGAATCATGTCGCAATGACTATCATCAATTCTCGGAAAGAAGTTGGCCGAGGTGGACGTTTGATACCAGCGATATGATATTCAAAAGTCCTGTGCGCTACCGAGGCTCGACACTCGTAATTTCGAGCGATGGAGGTGCCGTTTCCTACAGAGAATAAGAGTGGTCTTTGACAGCGTGAAGCGTTTAACTGTTATTTACTAACCAGTATAGGTTAACCTTTAGGCAGCTAAGTGCGACTAAAGGACCTTTTGCGGACAGCGTAGATCAAGATCCGACTTCAAACAACGTCAGATAAGGAGATATCGTTCCCCCAAAAACTTGGAAATAGCAAAATTTTCACTATCGGAATGATATGTGTAAATCCAATCAAAATAAGCAGAATTAAAGACTCACATCAAGTACTGGAAAAGGTTATACATGTATTATACCAACCTGACGCCTTGATGGAACCATAATTTTTCGGACATCTTGAGCTGTTGGATTCTCTCTCAGTCTGTCTTGCACATCCTTTGGTATATCGACTGTAAACATTGTTCTCCGCTTGCCTCCTGCAAACCAATATATATGAGTCATTCTCTTTGAAAAAGGGCGTTTAATGTATCTGCAAGAAGTGTCGATTCAGATCAGCCTGCGCAAACGCAGTAGCCTCACTTGGATCGAAAACTTTCTCTGTTCGTCAATTTTTTGCATGTCAAAGGACCACACTATCTTATGATTCAGCCGGTTGTAAGACAAAGTAGATTTATTTTATGGACGCATCATGGAGATGCATGAAACTCACTTTTGCTAAACTTAGGTGATGCCCCGCCCTTGTATATGCAATAATAAAACATCCAGGAATGACGGCGTGTAGACTCATCGCATACAACCTCCTGGTTGCCAAGTGCGTATCAAGGCGACCTTTCGGACAGCATAGATGAATGTTAGAATGCACAGAATGCGACAGCCTGATATTAACCCTTAGAGTGCTTAATTAATGAAATGGGCCTTTTGGATTTGGACAAACATCGGAAATACTGTTATTTCAAGGTTGTATTGGCCAGAATAATGTAACAGAGTAGTAGGCAGAAAAGATCCAGGATTAGATGCACGTTCTGTGCAATCTGATAGTGATCTTAATTGTCCTCAAAAGCAATTGAAGTCGGTTCCTGCACTTTATGGATTGAATCTACATTTTCCTGAACAGTGAGACTTATTCGGGGAAAAGGACTTTTCCGATCTCAATACTTCCATCTTTGCTATCTGCTGGAAATGTTCATGTCACGTATTAACAGTTTAAAGATGTAAAAGAAAAGGACATCATTAGTCAAGCTGAAGATCGGGTACTTGAACATAAAAACCATTATCTCTCATTGACTCTTTACCATACGGCAAAATGTTTTTGGACCGTCCAAATCCGAGGCATTTGCAGACGTCAAATTAAATGTAACGCAAATAGTGGAACTAGTCGGTGGAATGGTAGAAAACATTATGGAAAAAAAGGAGAAAATGCTGGTAACAAGCATTTTCTCCTTTTTCCCACAATGTTTTCAAAAGCTTTATTCCGCAACGCAATAAAAATTCAGGATTGTGTTAAAAGCTTAACTTACTCTGTCTCATCTTTGTTAGTAGCTCTGCGTCCATTTCAGAACTGATGTCTTCAGAGCTGGCGTTCTTGGAAGGAACTGGTATAAATATTTCTGAAGTTTCATCATCATCGTCTTCTTCGCCATAAATCTCTTCCGGTTCACCACTTCCGATGCTATCATCAAAGAACATATAATAGACATATAGGATTTGACATAAGATGGCATCTGAGAGAAAAATGGGTTTTTTATGGATCTATAATTCTATGATGGCTTGCTTGGTATAATGCGCCATGGTGATGCATTAAACCCCAATTTTTCCAGAGTGTGATTTATATTCATTTTGTGTTTATACCGGCTCCAACGACTTTATACTCTGGAATGGATGGGATAGCTTGCAAGAAACGGTGCAATTTGCAAAGCTAGCGAGGCCTTGCAGGTGGCCGTGAATTGCTCTTAGATTAATTGCAAAAGAGGCTTTCACTTTAAACCTAATGTCTTAACATTCTTTCCGGAAGAATATCAAGAATTCGTAAATGCTCTTCGTTACCTGACATTTTCGATGAGATGAGTGCTACTGGAATATTTTTCCTTGATCATTTTACTACCGGCTAAACTCTCGAAATGTTGCCTGAAAAACAGAGTTGAAAAAAAGATCGATTAAGACTTCAATGTTTTATGAAATTGAATTAGAATATTAAAAGATACACTCGCTCATACAAAACAGTAGCTGGTTAATACTACCACACCAAACAGATGATAATTAAAAACGTCACAAATTGGCCAACATAGTTCATACAATTTTTATAACAAAATTCTATTGTGATACAAATCTTTACCGATTGATAGGAAATAGGCTTCTGTCTATTTATAAAACGTTACGTTTCTTTTTCACAGATCAATACATTGACATACTATCATATAGATTCAGAATACGTATGCATCCTCCAAAGGTTTCTACCCGTAACCCTCATTCTGCAAATCGGTTAGAGTAAAAATGAAAAAAAAAACGCATTGAGAATTCAATGATAAAGCTTCAACATACTCGAGAGCCAGTCTTTCATAACAGTGCATAATTTGTTCATCTGTACTGATAGGATCACGTTGTAACCATATCTTGAGATAATGAGAGTTGTAGTACTCGATCAGTTCCTGTAAGTTACATATAAAACTTTATGTGCTTGTCGCAATGTATAGTTATTTAGCTCATCAAATGTTCGTTTAAAAATCTTTCATAGACCCGTTTCATAAACTTTCATCAAAAAATGTCAATATTAAAAAAAATGTAGCTCACTTATTATTCAGCGAAACATACATGTACCTGAAGAAAATGGCACATCATTGACTTGAAAGTACATCAGGGATGAAAAATAGTTTCAAGAAAAGCTTAGGTATAGCTGCTCGCTTTTTAAATTTAATAATAAAACAAATACAAGTTTTCTTCCTAATTGAATGGCAAACTCTATTTATCGAAAAGTTCACATTAAATTAAGCCAACCCTTTATTCCAAGGGAACCAGGCACAAAAGGCAGGAAACACAACCCCAGTCTAGCTCTGGTGATATGTTGTATAAACAGAATTTTTCTACCTACACGGAAGTGGTATTGGCCTCGTTGTCCAAGAATCTCCTCGATTCCAGCCATCACGTGATCCGTCACATGATGATTGATTTCTTCACCAAGCTGTAGTTTCTTCTTGTCTTCCATTTTAACACGGAGATATCTGACCAACGGTTTAATGGTACTTCCCTGAATTTGTTTGAAAATACACATTTTTTTTTCTAAATTTGGTGGAGGTGAAATAAATAAATATTTTCACTAAGGCATACATGTAATAAATAAAAAAAATATACATTAAAGTTGGTTCAAAATTTTATAATCGGCAAACTCTGGATAATGCTGAAGTAAAATATACCGGTAACATTCACAAGTTGACTCCAAATATGGAAAAGTAATTCAAATCCCGAAAGGTACGGAGGACAATTTACTGACAGATAAGTAAAACATCAATTCAGTTATACAGAAAAAACGCTGGAAAAGGAAAACGTCAAAGCATAATTTTATGTAAAGATCAATTTCTACCTATATCCATCCTACCCGTCTTCCTATATGTTCTTTGGTCAGAGTTCTGTTCGCCTTCTTTCTGACAATTAATTCCTCGTTATCTGATTATTCAATGAAATGGACTTTAAACCATTTTACAATTAAAAATCCTACCTGGATAAAAACTGTGCAGAAAATAATAACCAACGTGGTGGTCAGAAAATGTCCTTTTGGCAGGTTTTCCTTTCGTAGGACGTCCACCAATGAAAATGCTACAGCACCTCGTAACCCTCCATAGGCCTACAACATTTCAAAGAACTAAATAGACCTGAACCTATCCGGCTGAAGCGACAACTGTGCCTTTAGGCTCATGTTATCTGATTGACTCGGGTTAATCAACACTATCTATGCCATAACTGTCGATGCATATGTATGTCCGTTAGTCGTACAAAAACTTCAACTAGTGCTAGCCATCTTTGAAATGCTGTATGAAACTGTTGCACAGTGAGCTCTAAAGGCAACCTCTTTAAAACAAGCAGATGTTACATTCTCTGAGGAAGCAAAGATTTTGCAATGTACTTTTACTCAGCAAGCACCTGCCATAAAACTATAGTAAGGAATCACAATATTTATGAAATATTATAATCCTTTATTTCATGCTTTTCGGTAGTTTTTCGGGAAATACTGGTGGATTCTGGTTTGATAGATTTACCGTTTCGACCTGTGAATTTACCGATTGATAAACTCACTGGTATGGAAATACCGAGAAATACCTTGTACTTTATATTTCATTTATGTTTGCTAAAAGTATTGTATTACTTACAGCAATAAAATTCTGTTCTGTTCTGTAATTCGCCAGTCCCAACAAGCATGAAATAAATGGAGTATTTTTTTTTTCGGTGAAAGCTCGAAAGATATTTCATCTCGTGAACATCATACGGTAATATTTCAACCACTCGTGAAAATTCTACCGATGATGTTTACTCGATAAAATCAATTTCAATCTTTCACCGAAAAAACAAATATACTCTATTTATTATGAAATGTGAGTGCCAACTGAAACCTACCATTATAAACTGTTCCTCCAAGTCGATTTTACGTTGAATTCTGTTACTTTTATTGAGCAAAAATGTTAATCCAAATACCACTGAAATTAAATTAAAAAACAAAAGGAAAACAGCTAAGGCGAGAATACAAATTGTCATTTACCAATAGTTTATCAAGAGGCTAATGTCATGACCAAAAGTTACAAGCAAGATATTGTATAGATGTAATAAATCATATGAGCCATGCTCTTTGAAAACGCGCTAAATGTATCATGCAAAAAGTATCGATCTATGTTAGCCTGCGCAATCAGCGATCGATACTTTGGTTAATTTTCCGCATGTCCTAGGACTATTGTACCTCATGATTCAGTCTGTTGTTTGCCAAAAAAGGATTTTATGGATCCACAATTATGTAATGCAATGATTGGTATGGTGCATCGTGGAAATGCATTAAGACCCCCTTCTCCCAAAGCATGGCTCATGTATAGAGTAAAAGTGTACAACCCCGTAAACTATTCAAATGGAATCGGTCTGAAGGAGACGATAGACGTATTCATTCAACTTCAGACAAATGGACTTAACGTCGTCATGGCTCACAGAGGACAAAGTGCTTAACGCATGGTCTTCATGTCCACGGCTGATCACGTTCCATGTTTTAACTACATGTACAAATACATATTACCGTAGAAACTTTTGAATCATTAATGATAGCCTATTCCAGAGGATTCAGTCCTCTTGAACATATTACCACTTTGTTTCCTTTTTGGAGAAAAACAGAAGTTGCTTCGAAAGAAACTTGTGCCTAGTGCCGATAATCTAAAGAACAATGCATTAAAGCCATGATGCTGACAAAAGGTTGTTTAAAAACCAGTAAACTACAAAAAATATAACTATAGCCTTATTTCAAGCAGATTTTGTTCATTTATCCATGACAGTTTTCTTTTTATGGGACGTTAAAAGTGTTATTTACATTTTGAAACACCTTTTAAATGCTATGCAAGAGAGGTTCGGATAAAGTGGTATAGAGACTATTTGAGTGAAGCATTTACAGTTCCAAGCCGTTGATAAAAATGACCATATCAAGAACACAAAAAGCTGTCCTGTTATGGATCATGATTTCCCATGCCAGTGAATGATAAGATCCCGTTCAAGATATGGACGTAAACTGACGACCATCCACAATCATTTACTTTCACAAAAGTGATTATAGGCTATTAAATTTTGTTTAAAATAACTATTGTATATTGTAGACGGCTTTACTTTAATGTTAAAAAGACAATCATATTTAAGTCCTGCATTGCGAAAAGGGGGCTTAATGCATTTGTGCATTTGTGAAAAGTATCGACCCATGTCTGCGCTGACATGGGCCGAAACTTTTCGCTATCTTTAAATTGTCTGCATTTCAAAGGATAATTCTACCTTGTGGAACTATAATTAGGTGATATTTCGCTTGGTATGATGCATTAAGCACCCTTTTGCCAGACCACGGCCCATTTTGATAACAATTTGATCTACTTTTTTGTCTCTAAATGTTTTTTTTTTTTTCTTCTTTCTTGTCGGGTAGCTTGTTTAATAACAAAATCAGAGAGCGGTATACAAATTAACATCATTTTATACATAATCGTTTTTACCTCGTTTATGTGACAAATTTCATCAAGTTCAAGGTGTAAGTGATTTTTCTTCAATTACGACTGCCATTGTCATTGCCATGATAATTATCAGTACATATCAAGTTTACAGAACAGAACAGAACAGAAGTTTATTACAAGACAAGCACACAGTTGTACATAGTCACAAAAAGTATCATTTATAAACATGAAATAATACGAGATCTAGAGAGCATGACAGACGGTAAAAGGACCTACATTATACAATATTACATTACAAAACTTACCTAGAAACCGGTAGACAAAACAAAACAGTATAGTCCACAATATAAACCACGGGTTCCAGTGTTTGATGTTTAAAACCTCGTCCTTAAACAAGGCTATTCCGAGGAACATGAATATCACACAGTCGCTTGTTGCACTGAAATGAAAGATTTTCGATTTCTTTTTTGAAAAAAGAAAAGTTGCTTTTTTTTCTAAAACTATATGTAGTGGTGTACCGAAGTCATGATCACATCCCCATGTGGATCTAAATGATGTGTATGTGTGTGTGTGTGTGTGTGTGTGTGTGTGTGTGTGTGTGTTTTCTTTATATTCAACGAATAAATATTCATTATACATGAGTATTTTCATCACATAACATTCATTGTTTTCAATGTAATATTGCCTATACGAATTTTCTTATCTTACACACGTTTTAGATATGCATTAAATCACGTTGCATTTCTACTAAATTCAGTGAAGTGAGTCGGGTTTTACCCCTGGAAATTTCCACGTGAATGGTTTTGCACATTCTGACCTAAAACTCTTCAGATTAAAAAAAAAAAAAAAAAACACACACACACATATATATATATATAAAAAATCCGACATTTGTTGGTTTTTCTATTAAAATTCATTGAACTCGTCTATAATGATGTTATTGATTGATTGATTGTATAGTGTTTAACGCAGTTTTCAGCATTATTTCA
The DNA here is from genome assembly GCA_945859785.2 of Tridacna gigas. Lineage (NCBI taxonomy): Eukaryota > Metazoa > Mollusca > Bivalvia > Cardiida > Cardiidae > Tridacna > Tridacna gigas. The sequence continues at coordinate 31,907,759 of OX244043.2, read as the reverse complement.
GTTATATCGCGGCGGCCAGTGCACCTATCCTTGCTTTCCTGGAGTTTCCTTTACCAGAATTCCGTACAATATTCTTTCCAAGCCACTGGCTGCTTTGCCACATAATCATCGTCGAAACAACGGTAAGCGGTCAGAGAGGAATGAATCATATAATCAATTCTCGGTAAGAAATCGGCAGAGCCGGGGATCGAACCAGCGGCCTTCTGTTCTCAAGTCCTGTACGCTACCGACTGAGCTACGCTTGGCTATAATGATGTTATCAAGCTCGCCAGACGCTCGCTTAATAACATTTTCTAGACCAGGCCTATACAATTTTATTAACCTTTAAACTGTTACGCGCGACACACTGACCTTTTGCGGACAGTGTAGATCAAGATCTTGGATCTACACTGTGCGATAAGGAGATATTTATCTAAAAAAAAAATAATGATAAGTTTGAACTAACATTATTCGGGTTTTTTGCTATCGGTCTGAAAGTTTTGTTTAACTTTTTTCGCAGGAATAAGGGTTAAATGCCAACTTACGTGAGATCCAATATATATGGTTTATCAGTGAGTGTAGGCAATGTAAGACCTTTTTCTTAAAGAAAACACAATCAATGTCTATCTGACAAACAAAAATATTAACTCTATAAATAGGTCATAGTACATTACATTGTAGAGGCTTTATGAAGTCATGAATATTTCAAGGGACGCAACTGTGGATATGGCTATATGACAGTACAGAAAGGAATAGTCCTATCCCATATGTAGATTGGCACGTATTTTTACTCAACATTGTTTTAGCTGTCGTATTGTTAGTCTAGTTACTTATTTTATAAACTTATAAACGGGCCTTACTTTCTATCACACTCTAACTAAAAAAGATGTGAATTAGAACTACCTTCCTGACTGACTGAAAGTCATTTCATAAAGTTTTAAACAGCTGTCCTAACTTCTGTTCGCCAAATTCTCGAAAGAAACGTATCACATTCACAAATTTTGACAAACTGCGAGGAAAGTTCCCAACAGAGCTTCTGACTCTAATTCCTTTCAGTAGTGATAAATGCCTGTCATTTTCCTTTCGTCATGTTACTGTTCAACCATGACTTCCGCCATCTTGGATTATCTACACCGCTTAAAGTGTCAAACACTGTCGCAGAACATCTAAATTCAAAATATGACTGGCACAGAGATTTTCTCAAGTCTGCTAGACTGTCGTAAATCGTCGTAGGCCATCAAATTCGAGTCCAAGATGTCAGACATAACAGATCAAGCCTACATTTGGTTGACATTAAAACTGCTGAAGGTCTACAAGCATGTAAACAATCAAAAGCAGATCATTAAGTGAGATTCTTCAGAGGTTATAGACAACGAATGTTAAAAATAAATAATGACAGATAAATAAATAGATAAATAAATAAAAATGATCAGCATTGTTGTTGTCAAAAGTTTGCAAAAGCGTCAAAAGATTGTAGTATATCTTCATTCTGAATATCTAGAACGCAAAGGTAAATTGGTCCGCGTTGATGTTTCTGGAAGGTTCTGACAGTATTCAAAATCACATTACTGTTTTAATCCTTAAGACTACTAAGCGCGACTCAACGACCCTTTGCGGAAAGCTTAGATCAAGATTGGACAGCACAGAAACTGCAGTCTTATCTTGGATCGACACTGTCTGATAAGGAGATATTTTTCCCCAGAAATAACTTAGAAATAGCAAAATTTGGGGTTTCACTTTCGGCTTGAAAGCGTCATTTCACTTATTTAGGAGGATAAGGATAAACACATTCCATGCTAGCCACAAGCGAAAGAAAGAAAGATCATTAAAATTCACTTAACTTCAAGGCTTCTTTACACTTCAGTATCACTAGACAAAGTTCCCACTACGTCAATGTAAAATCGGTTCGACACAGTGCGAACGAGTGCGACATAGGAACGCATTTGAAAGCGATAATGATGTTGTGCCATCTTTATTGTCCTGACTGACTAGAGTTAGTTTTGATTATGTTCCGAAAAGAAAATGCTGTACCATGGAGGTCATCGAATCACGATAATGTCCATGGACATAAAAAAATATGTAAAGGAGATTCCAAGTGGTAAGCGTTAAGCGAATGTGTCGATGGTCACCTGATACCTGACATGAAAGAAAGTTACATGGTCGAAAGTGGTCTAGGTTTTTTTATGTTTAACGTGGTATCACTCCATTTTAATGGTAATATCATCTCAATTAATACAGTCTGCGCCCTGTCATAATATTTTCCATTTACCATGACGGGCCTGAGACTGCATAAGAAGAGTCTTGTTAATATCTTTACAAAAGTTACTGTACTAATTATCATGTTTTATCTATTTTGATAAAAAAATAATGCATCTTCTTTTGCATGGATGATTCTTATAAACTCTAAACGACTAAATATCTAGGCGTCTTACCTCATCATCTTACTGAAGTATTTGACCGTTGTAAAAGATTTTCTAGATATGTTGTGAAAGGCATACTGTGCTTGCGTGAGACCACAACCTATTATACTGAAAATATTAATATGAATAAAGAGCACATACAATGTAATGACCTTGTACTGATGGATATATGGGAAAGAAATACTAAATATTGAGATACTCCTAGACTGCAAATTTTCTGCGAAATAAATATATGATTTTTATAGATATTCGTTAAATTTTTCATTCGGATGTTCAGAAAGAACATGTCCTACATTTATGTTACCTCTTATCAGTTCAAATCATTCAGTATATTCCAAGAAATGTATTCAGTAACTCATTTGCAGTAGCTTGCATTATCATGCACGCTTCATAAATGGAATGCTTGGTGATATTTGCGTATTCAGTAATAAACGGTTAAAGACAACTTTTTATAAGATGTATGACAAATGAAATACCTAATTATTCCAGAAAGGTGAAACATCTCTGCTCCTAGAAAAGCAATGTAAGCCAAAACAAATACAGCTAGTGGTTCCACAACTGAAAAGGTCACAAAAGAAATTTTGGTAAAAACTGCAATCTCTTGTCTATCTATATTTACACAACTTAGTTTGTCAAACGTATCGTACTTATTATCTTGATAAACATGCCTCTGACGACAGCTGAAACCTTTTTAGTCAGCAAATACTTGTATTTAATTCGCTCTCGTTGAATTATAGAATACAGATTCACGTCATCGATAGTAAAACAGGAGGTTTTGTAGTGTTTTATCGTAGATAGTTCCTTTTGTTCATGTTTCAAGAGCTGATGTCCACAAGTTAATCGGTGTTACTATCATTTTTCTAAATTGCATGAAATGTATGTTCATGGGGGATATCATTACACACTGGACCTAAAATACCCCAAACAGGCACCCACTAAAAATCTTCACAAATACGGAATGCTGTTCACTTGGGTGTATCATTCAACATGGCATCACAAAGCCCAAGTTTAATATTGCCAAACACAAAGTAAGTACATGTATAAGTGAGTTGTCATCGTGATGGGTCTGGAATACAGTTGAATTGAACAAATATAAAATTAACCCTGACGGCACTGTTTGTGTGTATCTATCAGTCAGTTTCACGTAGCGTAACATATCCAGGTTTTTAATTGATTGATTGTATGCTGTTCAACGCCGTGTTCAACATTATTTTAGCTATATCGTGGCGGCAAGTGCACCTATCCATACTTTTCTGGAGTTTCTTTTACCAGTACTCCGCACAATATTCTTTCGAGGCCACTGGCTGCTTTTCCACGAAACCATCGTCGAAAGAATGATCAGCAGTGAGAGAGGAATGAATCATGTCGCAATTACATCATCAATCTTCAGAAAAAAATTGGCCGAGCCAGGGATCGAACCAGCGACCTCTCAAGTCCTGTACGCTACTGACTGAGCTACCGGGAGTACGCAAGTTTGTACAGGACGAAATATGTCAATTACGTCCATATGATTTTTATAAGATATTGAACAAAATATATACTTCTCTTGAAAAGTTCGGCATCAAAGATATGTATTCACTTCAACAACACTTCAACAACGCTACTAGTAACTGCAAAGCTTGGAATAAGGTTTAACAAAAAAAAACTGCTTCCTTTATACCTCTACAATGCTCTGTAAATTTTGTCATAATAGCTGTCAAAGCACCGAACAGGATACCAATTGCAAGACCGCCTAAACTGACAACAAAGAACTGTACAATACCTAACAATACCTGAAAAATATGTACGTCATAGTTATTTTTTATGGATTTGCTACTAGGCAATAAAAACAGGTGATATTGATCATAATGTCATATATCGAAAAGTAGTGCTATAGACAAATAACATTTTAGCGAAAAAAGACTGAATTTTAAGCATATCTAGATTTGAAGAATATAGAACGTATACGAAATTTCGGTGAAATAACACAAAAGTCAGAATTTTCGTATGTATTCTATCATTTCTCATGAACTTCGAATTATGAAATGACTGACGACCTTACTGAAAATAAATGCTGTCAGTGTAGCAACTCCAATGATTTAGGTTACAACTAAACACGGAGCTTTCAAAAAGGTTGGAGAAAAAAAAAAAACATAACTTACAACTTCTCAGTACAGCTTTTAACCTTTCTACTGTAGATATTGTAGAGGGAACAAAATGTTATTGCTTTTGACAATAAATTGTTTCTATAGCCCATTTTCTACTCCTACTTGTAAGTTCTGAGTAAGAAAACCTAAACTGTAACCGCACAATTCAACATCTAACCATCTTTCAGTAAATAAACTTGCAAACATTAAGGGAGAAAGATGGAATCGCCTAACAGAAACGATTGCTTCCTCTATCTAGACATTTCCAAAGCCTACTTTGAGTCAATTTAATAGTTCTTCTGTCTATTTATTTGTGCCGCACTCTGGGAAAATGCGGTAAAACGCATTGCAGCGATACAGTATACAGAGGAAATCATCACTTAATTTTGAATCCATAAAATCTGTGTTGTGTGACAACAGACTGAATCTTGAGGTAGAATGGTCCTTTGACGTGCAGAATATTTAACACTAGCGAAAGTTTCGACCCAGGTCAGCCTGCGCAGACTGCGCGGGCTGACCTTGGTCGATACTATTTGCCGTTGAATTAAGTTCCCTTTTCACAGACCATGACTAATTTATCTTGTATTTAGTCCTGTTGCAATATGTTTTTTTTTTTTTCCGCTGTGACGTTCAGTTTTACCTGATCTACTGTAATTTCATCCATGAGATTTAGGGTTTTCATCATATTGTATAGCACCACTGTTACTGCATCTATCAAATAATAAAACGAGAAAACTACAAAAAAGTAGCACAAATAACAGTGACTTTACGTCAGTTTAGTACAAAAACAGATAGTTATAACCAGCGGGCTGTAGTGAAATTTGAGACAACTACGTTGCACAGAGCAAGACGTTTCCGGGAATATCATTTTATTTTCCTGGACTTAAAAAACACACACACACAAGACACTCTATTAAGATGCGGACCTAATTCTTAACCCTTTCCCAAACAACAAATTTTGGACTGGTCCAAATTCAAAGAGTTTGCAGACGACAATTTTAAATTTGATGAAAATGGCAGAAAGGTCTCAAAAAGGGTAGAAAACACTGTGGGAAAAGGAGAAATCGCTCGTTACGAACAATTTCTCCTTTTCCCACAGTGTTTTCAAAAGACTTGTACAGCAGACACGTGAAAACCAGGGCTTGTTTGGGAAAGGGTTAACGAGAAGTGTTTGGGTATTTCATACAATTTACCCTTACGAAGTAAGCGAGATAAATTTTGTTTTTAGCGAGAATGCAGAACAGCTTGATCTGCACTGTTCGATTTAATACCAACGTAATTGTCATATCCCACTATCTGTTTTTCACTATAGGCTGGAATTTCCCATTTAATTTGTCGAGGAATGTTAATGATTTTTCTCTTCCTCCTTATCATTACACCTAAAACACAAAAGCACCTGCTACTAATACTGCAGAATAACAAACATTTTTTCTCTAAAACAGATTCAACAAGTTGGCTTCTTCGAAAAAGAAGCCAGGAGAGGTCAGCATCAGTATTTTCAAATAGTTATTGGCTTTTGATTTCAACCTATTTGGATTTATGTAAACAAACAAGTAAGGCACTAAATGGTTACCGCTGCGATGAAGCCTCTTATGCATTACATAAGTCACATGACCTTTTTCCCGGGTTTTCAAGTCGTGTGATCTTTTCCTGCTGTGTTCTTTTTCTTTTTTTTTTTAAACGAAAATCTTGTTTTTCCCTTGTTTTTGCTTAGGTTTATTTATTTAACGAAAAATTACAACTATTGCAATTTGCAATCAAATCAATATAACGAATCTGTTAGGAAATCTGTGATATAAAAAAAACAAACCAAGCCTATTTCCTATTTCAGTTTTTTTGATTTCGGTTTATTTATAAAACCATGACGAAACAGACTGCGTATCATAACAATTTCGCAAAAGGACTAGTATTAGACAGCGATTTCTGAGGCAGTCTGCCTTTTAAACTCACCACTGTTGGAGATGTCTGATGACCTTTCCAAAAATTATGTCAGTATATCGAAATGTAATCTTCTGGCTATAATAGGAGAACGGTCCTTAATAATTACAGAGTAAACGAAAGAAAGTAACTAACACTGAAAACATGTCTTACCATTAAGAAGTGATTCACCAAACACAAGAAAATATAATGTATTGTTGACTCCAACCTCTTGAAATATGGCTAGCACCTGAACGATAGAAAATTAGCCAAACTCTGTGAAAAGGGGGCTTAATGCACCTGTGAAAAGTATCGACCCAGGCTGACTTGGGGCGAACATGTTTGCTATTGCTCAGTTTTCTACAAGTCCAAAGACCAGTTTACCTCAGGACTCTATCAGTTTTTAGACAAAATGGACTTTATGGATCCATGACCATAAAAAAACTTGGTATCATGAATCACGGAGATGCATTTAGCCCCCTTTTGGCAGGGCATGACTCTGGATTGTATTTTTCCTCATAGCTTCAATGATTTTACAAACGATCAAATATTGGACTTTTCAAATCCACAGCATTTGAAGAGAACATATTAAATGTGGCTCAAATGGTTTGATTTGTCTTTCTTAAAGAAGCCCAGAAAACATTGTGGGAAAAGAACAGAATCCTAGTTACCTTTTCCAGCAATGTTTTCAAAAACCTTCCAGATAGTGTAGGTGAAAATGAGACAGCACAAACTAAGCAGTCATACATCTGCACTTCATATCAAATTATAGGCAATGCATCAATTTTCTCTCACGGGAGGTTGGACTTCATGTGCTTTGTGGATTCCATTTACTTTGCTGCGACAGGGTTAGTCTCTATCCTACCTGCTGTTATGTACTTTCACAAGAAAATAGACCAAGATCATTCTTTAACTTCACATAGTCTAATGTTGGTTGAGATATTTGCTCATTACGGGTAAGCTCTGTACATGCCGCAATGTTTAAAAGCCGTTATTTAGAATGTGTGTCTAAATGTAGGCCTATACAGTTAGCGTATGCTCTCAGAAGAAGCCAAATAGTTACGTAAAGCATCGACACATAGCCCATTTGCCTTATTAAGTATAAGTCGACATACAATGAAAGTGTCTAAGGCTTCCGTTATGGCACTTTACATATGAAGTTACAAATTCAGATATAAGTGCACGTACAGCAACTACACCAAAATACAGAAACCACAGCGACTATAATTGCAGCATATATATTATTGTTATAGAGTCATTTCTAAATGTAAATTTACATTTATTAGAGAGATCTACGACTATGAAAACTGCACTTTTTATAAATTTACAAAGTTACGTCTAAGAATACGTACAGCTACAGGATCCACGGCTACTATAATGGCACTAAAGACCAGACATTGTACAAGTCGAAGTTCAGGAACGTGTTCTCCCATCCCTCCAGCAACATAGACACCGTACAGAGAAGGTCCTGCAAATAATTGAGCCATCCTCTGTGAAAACGGGGTTTAGTTCACCTGCAGAAAGAATTGACCCATGTAAGCCTGTGCAGTCCGCGCAGGCTAACCTGTGTCGAAACCTTTTGCTTTTAGTAATTTTCTGCGTGTCCAGCGACCAACCTGCATTAGAATTAAATTTTGTGGAACAAAATGGAGAGGGTAACAGACGCCAAAGTCCGTTACCCAACCACATGCTCCGTACAAGGAACTTGCATGATGTTATACGTGGTTGCATGTCAAATTACACCCTCGTTTACCGAGGTGTGAAGTATTACCATTCATCACCCCTGGGATATTCAATTACGAAACCGTCGTTTCTATAAATATTCATAAGATTGCGAATTACACCCAACTGCAAATCGAATTGTCGATAACATAACGATACTCTCTTGTAGTGGAGGATAATCACATTACTTCCGTTACTATGAATAAACCAGGTAAAACCCACATCATTATCAACGAATGTGGCGGCCGCCGGGCGGTTGGGCTCCTTTTGTGGCATTTGCCTTAAGACAATCCAGGGCAGACATTACAAATCCTTTTATACTAGGCTGGAGCTCTTTCGGGGTGACGCCGAATGTTTTTTGTAAACATTTGTCAATGATCTTCGCGGCCTCAGCCATATTCAAAATAGCGCCAAGCTTGATTTGAAACAAGTGATTTGATTGGTTGCATACGAGGTAAAAATAGAAATGATGGCATATGGTTGATAAAAATAAATTTTATCACTGAAAAACTGAGATTACAAATCAAAATGCCCCATGAATAATTCATGAAAACGAGGAAACGTACGCGAGATAACCCAGGTGCGAGGGATGTAGTTTACGGAATACATCGGAACTGGGTCAACGAGGATAGTCAATTTAAAATTTAGACGATTCTGGTTCTTTAAAGAATCGGATATCAAATGATTGATGCATGTTTTTACACAGTGCAAAATAATGGAGCGGGAGAAAAACAGTGAAGTATGGATTTATAATTGATTGCTTCCTGCAAAATCTTTGCTGCAGCTGATTTCTGATCCTTTCAGGGCCATGGGCAAAAACAGGGGCTTTGGCAGATAGCGTAGATCAAGATCAGACTGCACAGAACGTGCAGCCTGGTCTTGGATCTATATGGTCTGTTTGTTGAGGCAAACCTGCAAGATAAAATGTCCTGAACTTTCTGGATTTCATTTACAGCCGTCGAAATACATGTAGGTCAAGTTAATATATCTTACAATGAAAGAGTTGAAAAGCATCGTCGTAAAATATCGCTTCATGAGTAGTAACAAAACGAAAAGGCTTGAATCTTCAAAACAGTTTGAAAGGCCGTTTAAAAGGTTTGAGAATGTTCAGGTTGCTAAAGTTCATTCAGTCAACTTATATTACTTTTATAATTATTGACCTTGTTATTTCATTGCGCTGTACCTTTAATAGTGAACAATTAGTGACAGCCTTTCCACAGTTAAAAGATTAATGAAGACCTAAAACACCTTACTCGTCACGAAGAAATGATTATAACGCGATTTTGCCGTCTGTTAAATAAAGGAAATATCCTTTGTAAGTGTAAAAAAAAATAAGTATAACGAGCAAGGGACAACGATACAGACAAGAAGATGAACTAAAAAAACACTGACCCAAACTCTTTAATTATATTATCAGTATGTGGAACAAGACTTACAGTTTGAAATGGCTCCTTATTTCTAGGAAATTGTCTTTGATTTTTCGTGTGACAGATTCAAAGTCATTGATGATATAAAGTGATCTGTACAAACGCAGTATCGCAAAACTTAAGATTACAAATAACGCATTTAGGTAACATAAACCATGATAGCTGAACTTGCCATCGAGCAGAGGAACAATAGACGTGGGTGTCGAGAAACATCTAATTACAGGCTTTCATTTTGTCAAGATGTGACAAGAGAAGACAATTTCAGCAAATTTCGAATCGTAAACCAGGACAATTACGCTGATAAATGCACATTGGTGCGATAGTGTTACCATACACATCCACGCTGACTGCTGAAAATGGCGTGTCTAATAACCATGTTAGAGAAATGTTGGATATACTGTTGCGAAAGTTATCTGATTGTCTTGCAGTAATGAGACAGGTACTAATTAATTCTAATGTTATTCTTCACATTGCTATTGGTTATTGCGTTGTTGTTGTTCCTGTAATTATTTATGATGATGGTAATGATAATAATGATGTCATCTACAAGAATAATAACTATATCAATGTTTACCATGACTAATAAATAGAGGATTTTTTTTTTCGGTGAAAGATCGAAATTTATTTCATCGAGTGAACATCATCGGTATTTTTTCACGAGTGGCACAGCCACGAGTGAAAATATTTCAGTATGATGTTTACTCGTATGATGTTTACTCGTTGCGCGTGTAAAGAGATGCGTGAAAATATTTCAGTATGATGTTTATTCGTATGATGTTTACTCGTTGCGCGTGTAAAGAGATGCGCATCGGATTCGACCTTCGGTCTCATCCGATAGGCATCTCTTAACACACGCAACTCGACATGATCCGACCACGCAGAAATGCAGACTGTTGCAATATTCCATATGTATCATTATACACTGTAACATTCATTGAGGTTGTACCTTGGGGAAACTCGTAAAGTACTTGCTACAGACAGCTTGAGCCATGCTCTCTCAAAAGGGTTTTAATGCATCTCTGTAATGCATTATACCAAGCAAGTCGTCATGTAATTATGGATCGATAAATTCCACTAAGACTAACAATCAACTGGATCTGGAGGTAGATTGCTCCGTTGTCATGCAAAAAAAAAAAAATTCAAAAAGCAAAACGTTTCGACCCATGTCAGCCTGCGCATCTGCCATGCGCAGGCTGACCTGGATCGAAGCATTTTGCAGGTGTATCATAACCCCTTTTCACAGAAAAAGCCTCAAGTGTATTTATACATATTTGCCTAGGGAAGCAAAATATGCTTTATTAAAACAGGTTGATGGCTGAGTAGTAGTATATTTTACTGTATTTCCTCAAGTTTAACGCTAGATAAATATTAAATATGTAATGCCAGTACTTCGATAGACTACTCACCTATTAAGAAACAATTCAGTACAGTACCCTGTAAGAAAAAAAAAAAGTAAAAGAAATGGTAAGCATGACACACAAGTGTTTTGTTGCTAAAAGCATGAGTGACGACAGAACAAAGTATATTCATCTGCAGTTAGGATTGAATGTAAAACCATAACAGATACTTGAGGATAAATTCTACACCCCACTTATAACTCTAACTCGATAAGCCTTTCATTATCAGTTCATATTATTGTTTATGTAAGGGATAACGGGTTTAAAATCACGCACCGCGACGAGATAATTTATAAACTCAACTCGATAATGTTTGTATTATCTGGCCACGGTTCGTGGTTTTAAATATGTATTCCCAGAAACAAACAATAATACAAGTTGGCTTCTTTAAAAAAAGAAGCCAGGAGAGGTCAGCATCAGTGTTTTCAAATAGTTTATTGCTTTTAATTTCATTATATTTTGGTACATGCAAACAAATAAGTGAGACATTATATGATTGCCGCTGTGTAGAGAGGAGTAACCTCTTATGCATTACATCACAGACACGTGGCCTTCTTCCCACGTTTTAAAGTCGCGTGATCTTTTTCCGCGGTATTCTCTTTTTTAGATAAATTATTTGTGTGTGTGTGTAGCTTTATTTGTTTAACAAAAAAATTACAACTACTGGAAAGGTCATTTGCAATCATATCAATATAACAAATCCTTTTTGAAATCCGCCGTAAAAAAAAATGTCTACTTTCTATTTCAGTTTTTTGATTTCGGATTGTTTATAAAACCATGACGAAACGGACTGTGTATCAGAACAATTTCGCAAAACATGGAGTTAGGCAGCAATTTCTGAGGCAGTCTGCCTTTTAAACTCACCACTGTTGGAGAGGTCTGATGACCTCTCCAATAAACTGTTAATGAAAGGTTTATCGGGTTTAAGTTATATGAGGGTATTGATCCTCAAGCGTTTATTAGAGTTTTAAAAGCGTATGACAATGTGCATATAAGCCCAGGCCAATGACAAATACTTTATTCTGTTTTGCTACACGCGTTTTAAAATTCTGATGCGGAAATTAATTGTAGTAAACGTGTTGACATTATGGAGAGATCATCTAAAAAGTAAACTTGGAGAGAAAAAAACGTCTTTCTGTTTGTTAAATCAAAGGGGTGTTTAACCCTTAAGCTGCTAATCGCGACCCGCTGACCTTTTGCGGACGGCGTAGATCAAGATCAGACTGCACAAAACGTGCAGTCTGATCTTTGATCTACACTGTCCGATACGGTATTTTCTTTCCGGTTAAATCAACTTTGAAACCGCAATGCGTGGGCTTTTAGTATTGAATAGAAATTTGTGTTTCATTTATTCAGCAGCTTAAGTGTTAAGTGTATGCATCTAAACGAAGCCTGTTACTCGGTGCCTACGGTTTTAACAAGGAGTCAACAGATACAAAAAGTGCAATTTAACTCGTAAAAAGAACACTTTAAAGGATTAGCAAAAGCAGCTGATTTTGTGAGACGACAGAGATCAAGATCAGACTGCATAGAAAGTGCTATAAGGTCTTGGATCTATACCGTCCGTTTTTTTTAAGTGAATTCCATAAATAAACAACAACAACAAAAAAATACTTTCCGAAATTCAATGATTTTTTTTTTCTTTTCAGCTGTCGGAAGAAGTCGAGTTTACATATTGTGTCTCTAAAGAAGATATAGATAGAATGTTACAGTAATACTTACCATCACGGCGTAAATGAGGACAGTACCGATGTTCTCAAAGAACGTTCTGTCGTGTAGGCTGAATGCTGATTCTAGTATTATTCTTGAAATAGAAACATAAAGTAACGTGTTACTGAGAGAAAGAGAGAAATTAACAACAAAAGAGAGCACGTTTCTGAGAAGCACTTACCTTGAATGAATATAATATTTATATTGCAGACCATTAAATGTTGTACTTTTTATGATCCGTCCAGCTTCTTTTTGGTGATCAATATTTTGCAGTATTATCTCAGTAATATCGGTGCGACCAGTGCAGCAATCCCTGCTTTTCTGCAATCTATTTTATCAGTTCTTGGAACAACATTATTTTAAAGCCACTGGTTGCTTACCAACAAAAGCATCGTGAAAAAAAAAAATGTTCCGTGGTAAGACAGGGATGCATGCATCTTGTCGCTATGACTATCATCTATCTTCGGAAATAACTTGGCCGTGTTGGGAGCCTAACCTTTACCAAGGTATTACAAGCCTTGTAGGTTACCAAAAAAGCTACCCGGCTCGGCAACGCGTGTTGCTATAACACTTTCCCGAAGAATCCCGAGTTTTAATGACCCTTAAAAAGAAAGCTTTGGAAAACATTGTGGAAAAAGGAGAAAATGCTGGTAACCAGCATTTTCACCTTTTCCCACAACGTTTTCTACCCTTCCGAAGGCTAATCACACACATCATTTAAATAAAATAAAATTTGTTGCCTGCAAATGATTTTAATTTGGAAAGGCTAAAAATTTTATCGTTTGATAAAGAGATAAACAAAGGCTGCTTTTTGGTCAGTGTTGTTATTGTTGTTTGCAACGTCTTGTTTTTTTTTTAAAATCCATATTGAATTGATATCTCAACAACGCAAGAATGCAAAAAAGGAATCTGGGCCCGTTTTCACGAAAAACCTTAAGTCTCTTATTTCACTAAAATCTGCTGACTGTCCCAGGTTCTGACTTAAGTTGAGTTTTGTTATTTGAGACACATTTCAGCAACATTAACAGACTGCATACATATATATAGTAACGTTCTCAAACCTGAGTTGACGCTACGTTTCAGACTCAACCAAGCAAAATAAATGGACTTAAGTCAATTAAAAGACTTAGGTCCATTATTTTGCTGAGATGAGTCCGAGATGTTGTGTCATCACAGGAATTGAGAATGTTACCTTTATAAGTCTGTTAATGTTAGCGAAATGCGTCTGGAATAACAAACTCAGCTTAAGTCGGAAAATACTCGTAAGTCTGTGGGAAAAAAAACTGGGCCCTTTTTCTGGAAAAAAAATATGATTTCTTACTTTGCTCTAGTCCACTAACGGACTCATTTTCCGACTTAAGTTTAGTTTGTTATGTGAGATGCATATCAGTAACATCAACAGACTTAAGTAACGTTCTCAAATCCTGAGATGACACAACATTTCGGACTCAACTAAACAAGATAATGGACTCAAATCTGTAAGTTAAGTCCGTATGTTTTGATGTGTTGAGTCTAAAACGTTATGTCAACCCAGGATTTGAAAATGTTACTAAAGTCTTGTTAATGGTAATCAAATGCATCTTTTTAAATAACAAACCCAACTTAAATCAGAAACTGAGTCCTCTACCAGATTTGACCAAAATAAGGGAATTTTTTTTTTTTCGTGAAACATTTCCAACACAATCTCATGACAGAGAAGTCATTTAAAAACATTGCAGAAAAAAAAGGAGAAAATACTGTCAACCAGCATTTTCTTGTTTTCACAGAGACTTTTGCTACTCTTTCACATGCAAATTATATGATTTGGGACACATTTACATTGTCGTCTACAAATTCTTTTAATATGGACGGGTTTAAGATTTCGTTATGGGGTAGAGGGTTAACCCTTTACCACACAATCACGGGTTTTAACGACCCAACGAAAGAAACCTTTTGAAAACAATGTTGGAAAAGGAGAAAATGCTGGTAACCAGCATTTTCTCCATTTCCTACAATGTTTTGTACTCTTCCAAAGAGCAGTTTTAGTTTTTGGGTCCCACTTACCATGTCGTCTGCAAATGCTTTCAATTTGGACAAGTCTAAAATTTTGTCGTTTGGTAAAACGTTAAAGTATTTTAAAGATACTGTACCAAAATTAAAGCCAGCATGTTGCTTCAAAGAATTCTGAAGTGAAGTCGATTTACAATTTAACAAACTGACATTCTGATGTCAGGATTGTCTCAATGCATGTTTATTTTTCCTGAAATTCCTCAGCTATCGAACTCTTGGGGGAGACGGTTTTAACAAGATTAAAAACCGTGGCTGGCTTTAGAACTGCTATAGCATCATAATAATGATGAGCCATGCTCTATGGAAAGCGGGCTTATTGAAAATTGCAAAAAGTATCGATTCATGTCAGCCTGCGCAGTCCGCGCACGCTGACATGGGTCGAAACATTTTACTATTGGTCAATCTTCTGCATGTCAAAGGACCAGTCTCATGAGTTGGTCAGTTCTTAGACAAAACGGATTTATGAATACATAATTATGTAATGTTTTGTTTGGTATCATGCAACACGGAGATGCATTAGATCCGCGTTTGCCAGAGTACCAATCCTTTCCTTACATTAAATGTTTTTCCTGTGACCCCCCCCCCCCTCCAAAAAAAAAAAAAAAAAGTTTAGAGCCCTACAAGCGCAATATTTGGTCATTTTTTCTTTATTTTTGTATTTGTTTTTTGAATTTAATGCCACTTTAACACGGCGTTCAGTGCACATACGCATGTGTTTCCTGGCTTTCTAACATCAGTACTGACACAAATTTCTTTCAAAGTATCTGACAAATTTTCTCAAATGCACCAGAAGTGAGAAGTGAAAAATCGCCGGAAAGAAAGTTTGCCTCAACCAGGTATCGAACCTGCAACCACCAGGTCACAACTTAGATACGCTAATCAGTGAGCTATCCAGCCAAGCCAAGATTTTCCGACATTTGCATTAAAAAAAGGAGGTTTTGTTCCACTTAAATCACTGCAATCTAGATTAACGAAATTCATGAGAGCAGTGCGAATGCAGCTTGGGTTTTGTTTGCCACATTTAATGTCATGATTTTCCAGAAAAGTAATTGAGTAATGAAAATTAATCTCTGAAATCGGATGCCAGAATGTTGTTTCGATGTTTCGCTAAATTTACTTTAATCCTTTCAGCGCTATAGGCGAAAACAGGATGTTTTTTCGAACAGCATAGATCAAGATCAGACTGCTTTTGAGTTTTAAGGGATTTTAATTTCAGCCGTCGAAAGAGAATGATTTATATATTTGACGCCGAGACTGTTAAAGAATCAAACAAGAACAAAACTTGTGTGTGTGTTTTCAAACTTGATATTCTTTTATTATACGGAAGTAGGCCCCGCCGTTGGCGCCCCTGATTCTTTGGCCCATTTCGGTTTTGGCATGAAACAGCAATGCCTTTCAGAATGTTCTGATGTTTTGTGGAGGTGAGTAACACACACTGACTTGGTATCTTTTGACCTTTTACCAAACGACGAGTTTTTAGACTGGTCCAAATTCAAAGCTTTTGCAGACAACCAAGGAAATGTGATAGAAATGACATTTTTTGTATCAGAAAGGATTTCAGCATTTACCAGCATTTTCTCCTTTTCCCACAATGTTTTCCAAAGGGTTCTTTCTCAGGGTCGTTAAAAATCGGGATAGTGTTGTAAAGGGTTAAACTACAGGTTGTGTTCAGCCTTTATCAGTTTTTTTCAACGAAAGGTTTTAGATTTGAATGATTAAATCGACTGCATTTGATTGACCAAACCGCTTTTTTTTCTAATTTTCGTTTAAAGAAAAAGGAGATCGCAATGAAAGTATTTTGATTGCCGAATGCCAAGTATAATTTAAGTCTGTGGGTAACAAGTGACGTAGGAAACTACACAGTTGGTCTTAAAACTGAGAGAGATTGAGAGAGAAAATATGCTTGGACCTTGTCTCAAACTAAGTTCGGAACCTGCCTAAAACTTTGCCTACACGAATGAGGGCACCTGCGACCAGTTTCATGAAAACATGTAAGTCTCTAAATTAGCTGAACTCTGTTTACGGACTCAGTTTCTGACTTAAGTAAAGTTCGTTACTTGAGAACTTCACTAACAGAAACAGACTTTTGTAAGATTTTGAAATACTGAGCTGGCACAACGTTGCAGATTCAAAAAAACGGAATGAACTTAGTGAACAGACTTAAGTCCATTATTTTGCTGAGTAGAGTCTGAAAAATTGTGTCAACTCAGGATATGAGAACGTTACCTCAGTCTGTTAATGTTTGTGAAATGCGTCTAAAAAAAGTGTACTCAACTTAAGTCGGAAACTGGGTTGGTTAAGCCCCATTCTCACTGTCACGGTGCTGGTCCCGGTACATCCCGGTGGCCAGATGACGTTATGACGTGATGATCCGGGACTGTTTTCATAAAAAAATAAATTGCATTCTAATATTACCGGCATTACCCCGGTGTATCTTTCAGTTGGACCCAGGGGTAGCTACGTTTCCTCCCGGTTTCCCACGGAGAAGTTACGGTGCAGGCCGGTGTGTTTCAGTTTGGTATAGCCCGGTGTGACCCGAATATCACCGGTGTCGTCCCGGCATGCCACGGTTGTACCTCGATGACGTACCAGTCTTACCCGATGTTACCCGGATGTGATTTTATTCGAGGCAAAACGTCAAACAAGATCACTTCTCTAGTCATGCGGAGAAAGAAACAAGCAAAAGTGTGTATCGGTAGATAAGCCAGCATCGAATGAGGATTCTGCTGGTGGGCGATCACCTTTTCACCTAATCTTGAAAGAGAACCGTCTGAGTTTTCTGCCGGTATTACACGGTTCTCAAACCGGGGCTCACAGGGGTCGCCAAACCGGGACAGTGAGAGTGGGGCTTTAGCGGACTTGTGAAAATAAGAGACAACAAGAGTTTTTTTTTTTTCGTGAAACTAGACCCCGATCTTGCAAACGTCTAAATCTGCTGTATCTATGATATAATAATCATTTGTTAAAATAGGTCGTAATGGATTTTTAAATCATTCGACTTTTCAACCTAATCATCAGTTAGATACTACTGTAGGGAGCTATTTAGAACACAGAAGCAAACAAATGAGCCATGCTCCGTAAAAAGGGGGCTTTATGCATCTGCGAAAAGGATCAACCCAGGTCAGCCTGCGCAATCCGCGCAGGCTGACCTGGGCCGAAACTTTTCGCTATTGGTCATTTTTCTGTATACCCAAGGACCAGACTACCTCATGATTCAGTCGGTTGTAAGACAGAGTGGAATATATTGATCCCTAATTATGTAATGTCTTGCTTGGTATTATGCATCACGGAGATGCATTAAGCCCCCTTTTTGCCAGAGCGTGGATCATATGGTACAAGCTATAATGTATTTCTCCTTTCCCCACAATGTTTTCAAAAGATATCTCCTACAGCCGCTTGGGAAGTGGCACTGAGAGAAAAATCAAATGAATCCTGCTCTTTGAATAGGGGTTTAATCTTTAATCCATCTACAAAGTATTGACCCATATCAGACAGCGCATTCAGTGCAGGGCGACCTGGGAGGAAACTTTTTTGCATTTGTTAATTTCTTCTGCTTTTCAAAGGACTATTCTACCAAGCCTTATGGTCCATTCGGTTTTTAAGAAAACTAGACCCATTTTATGCAAAGAACTGATTGTTATAATGCATTTAAAAGAGGCATTAAACCTCCTTTTTCCAGAGCACTGCTCAATAGCTTTCCGACTCTGCAATGGTTGATTTGGCTACACAAGTGTTCGAATGCAATCCACCAATAAACAGATTTGAATGAATTTGCATTGCTCGACTAATTCCTTGTCAGTTAGCAGAATATATTACCTAATAGAACATGCAAACGTACTAAAAATTCGTAGAAATGTAAATTTTTTATTGATTGGCAATCACTGTTTTAACAATTCATACTTGGCATTAGCATATTTATATAAAAATCATACAGACTATTTTAATGAAAGACTAAAGCTAATGAGCCATGCTCTGTGAAAAGGGGGTTTAACCCTTTCCCAAATGACAAATTTTAGACTGGTCCAAATTGAAAGAGTTTGCAGACGACAATTTTAAATTTGACGAAAATGGCAGGAAGTTCTCAAAAAGGGTAGAAAACACTGTGGGAAAAGGAGAAATTGCTCGTTACGAGCAATTTCTCCTTTTGCCACAGTGTTTTCAAAAGACTTGCACTGCAGACATGTGAAAACCAGGGCTTGTTTGGGAAAGGGTTAATGCATCTCCTTAATGCATTATACCAAACAAGACATCACATAATTATGGATCCATTATAGCCAATTTTTTTTTTAACAACGACTTAATCATAAGGTAGACTGGTCCTTGGACATACAGAATATTGACCAATAGCGAAAAGTTTCGGCCCAGGTCAGCCTGCGCGAACTGCGCAGGCTGACCTGGGTCGATACTTTTCGCAGATGCATCAAGCCCCCTTTTTCACAGAGCATGGCTCAAATCAATTAAAGTTCCATCTCAGTTAACAGGTTTCAAAACTGCAAAATGCAAATCACTGATGCAACAAAAATTCTTAGAGATACACCTATACTGTTTTTCAGCCATTTTTTTTTTAACCCATCTCATTTTTATTTAACGAAGCTATAATCATTCTTGTATCTTCCTGCCAAATTTTGTCCCTGACGGTTGCAATATTGAGCAGATTGCGATGTATAGAAAATGCATTTTTTTAGGCCTTCAAGGAGATCATTGCTGTCGTTTTTGGTTTTAAATGAGGACAAATCCCTTGAGTTTCTCTATCCCTTACTCCATTTATATTGGTAATTCATTTGTCTTTACATAGCTGACTAAATTCCGAGCCATTCTACACATTTTCAAGTTTTAACAGCCTTTTATTTTTATTTTTCTCTCTGACTGTAAGATGTATATTTAAGGTATACCTGTAAATAAATATAATCTTTCTTACATTTTTTTCTAACAAAAATCTTGCATAGCCATGTATCATTAAATCACGATTTTCAATTCACTGCTCGACGCTTTTATTGTACCCAAAACTTTATAGAAATTGATTTACGAAAAAATTCTACATATATCTTTTTTTCGACGAGTGACTCTGAAATTCCAGGCTATCTCGAACTTGTTGGTTTTGCATCAACGCAAAAAACTTCACTTGAAAGGTCGAACGTCTGCTTTAAAACCCTTTAACACACAATCTCGAATTTTACCGACCCTAACCCAGACTGTTTTTGAAAACATTGTGGGAAAAGGAGAAAATGCTGGTACCCTTTCTCACACAACTTTTCCTATTTGAATCACTTTTAATTTGTGGTCTGCAAATGCTCTCAATTTGGACGAGGCTAAAATTTTGCGGTGTGGTAAAGAGTAAACGCATTTTGCCTTCTCAGTGCCCTATATGGCCTGCAACATGCGGAATGAGACCTTCCAACATTTGCGTAAAGTGTCATCCCGGATTAGCCTGCGCAGTCCGTGCAGGCTAATCCGAGACGACACTTTGCGACTACATAAGATTTTTTCACACAGCAGACTTTCGTGAAACAGAAAATCGCACAAAAACGGAAGTGTCGTCTCGGATTAGTCACAGGCTAATCTGGGACAACAAACTTTCACGCATATGTCCGAAGGCCCCTTTTCGTGTGTTGCACGCCATGTATGACTTGACCTCTTTCAACGGCTGAAAATGCAGTCAGCTGAAACTCAGAAAGTTTTTTTTTTTTTATCTTATAGGCTTGACTAAACAAGCGGATGGTTTAGATCCAAGATCAGACTGCTGAGATCTTGATTTATGTCGTCTGCAGTAGTACCTGTTTTCACCTATGGCGCTGATAGGATCAGTGCATGCTGTGTGTCAAAGCAGAACAATGACAAACACTGTCTGATCCTGGTAAAAAGGGTTTAGTTCTTGATATACAGTTATGTGATGAAGAGAATTTGACATTCGTTGGCTACTGAAGTAAATTTTATAAAACTCGTCTACAAAAAAATAAAGGAAAATGTTATTTGGCTCGCCAAAAGCTGGCTTAATAACAGTTTTTTCTAGACTCGTTTGGTTAATGTTTATCTCAAATGACATCTCATATCTGATCCTATATATCTCATCGCTTTTTGATACAACGTGAAACTTGATTTAGAAAACAAGGATTACAATGCTGGAAAATCCATTAGTTTACCTCCCGTAAATACCATCCATCAATTTGTTTTCGTCCCTATTGGGTAGTAAACAATTCCCAAGTTATACTGAAATATAGGCTAATGAGAGTGGTGACACAATTTTTATAGAAATATAATTGTCTTTTTTCACGTTTAAAACCTTTTGGCCGTAACTTATTATCCTAAAATCTAACGATATTCATAATAGTATGTACATTTACACGATAGCGATATTGCTTTGCAAAGAGAGGAGGCGGTACTCTAACATTTTGGGATAACAACGAATTATCTTTTCAAGTTCATTATCATATAAAAGAAAGCAAAAGTTTCGAATAATAATTCGTAGCAAAATCCCATCTCTCTCTCTCTCTCTCTCTCTCTCTCTCTGAGAGGCAGACTGTCTGGTCGTGCTTGCGTGCGTGTGCGTGCGTGATATCTATGTCAATTATATATGTACATGTGAATATTTCTTTGTTGTACTTAGATATTTATTGTATCTTGTTGTATGGTCGGTTCATTTGTACTTTGGAGAGGGACTTTATAAGCTTTAGATAGCTTTCGATACTATTCTTTTGTAATTTATGATTACCAACAAATATTTCTAAACCAAAGAGTGGAGCAGGCAAATGTCCGTTCCATGAAATTGTCAAATACAGTTCTATTATTGGAACGAAAAGAGTTTTTATTCCGAAGCCTTGTAAAAACATAGAACAAGACGAAATAAAATTAACATCTATACATCACCACTAATTGTTGTATTTCTAATCACTCAAAGTCATGACTCTACTTTGTTTATCTTTGTATTTTTGTGCGCAACCCTTCCATTTTAGTCATTTGAAATTTTGCTATCACCACAAACCGAGCGAAGCTTTCATGCTGCTTTTAAGTGCAGGATTTCATTGAATAAATCTTTAAATTAACTAAAATGATAGTCACTAGTCACTTACGGAAAAAGAAGGTACAAGAAGAATAGTTCTGCAGTCATACCAGGTCGGTTTTCCTCACTGTCCGGAAATACACCACTGAAAGGTACAGTGAATATGGATACGAAAACTGTAAGCTACCAACCCTTATCCGGCTTAACTCTTTCACTACTAATGACGACTTCAGTAGCTTTTGCGGATGGTGTAGATCAAGATCAGACTGCACATAACGTGCAGTCTGATCTTGATCTACACCATCCGCTACCCAAATGCTAGATTATGATGCAATGCATCTTCGATAGCAGTGGAAATCTCCTTTTTAGACTGCGAAAAAAAAGTAGAATTTCTTGAATTAGAAGTGAAAGAGTTAAACAAAATAACAAAAGACAGGAACATTTGAGTCATGCACTGGCGAAAGAGCCTAATGCATCTCCTTAATGCATGATACCAGGCAAGGTATATCACAGTATCATAGATCCATAAAATCCATTTTGTATAACAAACGACAGAATTATAAGGTATACTGGTCCTTTGAGCTGCAGAACATCGACCAATAACAAAAGGTTTCGGCCCAGTTCAGCCTGTGCGGACTGCGCAGCCTGACTTGGGTCGATACCTTTTGCAGATGCATTAAGACCCCTTTTTCTCAGAACATGGCTCATTTGTGGTATACTGCTTGACATTAAATGTGTACAGAATGAACTTACAAGTGAGTGTCGAAGAGCCTTGGTGAGTCCCGGCTGTTGTACAAACTACAGAGATTTTAAGTCGGGACAGTAGAGTTCATCCCGGGTTGACCCAGGCTGTGACGAGCAATCCCGGTACCAGTCTGGACATCAGGATACATCCGGGATTGACGCGGTTTGTAACGGCCAATCACGGCGCAGTCCGCGCAGGCTGACCTTGGCCGACATTTTTTGCTGTTGGTCAATTTTCTGTATGTCCAAGGACCAGTCTACCTCATGATTCAGTTGAAAGTTTAAAAAAAAAGTGGCTATTATGGGTCCATAATTATGTGATGCCTTGCTTGGTATCATGCATCGCGGAGATGGATTAAGTCCCCTTTTGCCAGAGCATGGCTCATCTATTTCGGTTTGTGAGAATTGATAATTGTCTTGCCAAGGCACGAAAATTATGAATTCTCCCAACCTCGTAAGATAGGTTTTTTATACACGACAACACTATTATTACTATATTCTGTATATAAATGATGTAGATATACTTACTAGAGAATTGCACCGACAACTGTACCAAGAATGATCAACAGGCTGCAACAGAAAATTAGAAAAAGAAAATGGACACCTGGGTCCGTATTCATCAACCATTCTTAAGAATATTCTTGGTCTTGTTCTCCAAAATTTTCCAAATTTGAAAGTAACACACCTTCTGATTGGCTAAACCATTTGGTTTAGCCAATCAGAAGTTGTGTTACTTTCAAACTTGGAAAATCTTGAAGAATAAGTCTAAGAACGTTCTTAAGAATGGTTGGTTAATACGGACCCTGAACTCTTTACCAGATAACAAATTTTCTAGACTTGTCCAAACTGAGAGTATTCGCAAAGGATAAAATAAGTGATTCTTAAATACTGGGATTTGTCTTTGATAAGACAGCGATCCAGATTGAGGGAGTGATTTTGATTTCAAAATTGACATATTAGTTATTCTCCACTAAACCCTATATTATGGGTGCTCATTAGAATCGTCTCATCGACACGACATTGTTGGGTGAAGGGTCCAACATTTCTTATTTGCAAGTAATACACGTTATATCACATGCCACGTGTACTTCATACCTTGCTGTTCCAAATGACCCTTCACAATCGGTAATAAAAAATAAAATACAACAAAATATCAATAAACCATCTGTGTACCGTGTACAGTTGGCTGTTGTAGGAGGTACAACTGAGCCGTGCTCTGGCAAAAGGGGGGGGGGAGAGGGGGTGAAGAGGTCAAATGCGCATCCGTGGCTTTGCATCATACCATGCAAGCCGCATAAAATCCATTTTGTCTAACAAACAGCTGATTCATGGACTAGACTGTTTCTTGAAAATGCTAAAAGGCTCAGTCGTATGAACCATCAAACCTGTTCGGTTTCGGTTTTGCTGAAAGAATTGAGAAATGACTAGACACACGACAATGGGATTTTCTGCCGTGTCTAATAAACATGACAAGCTTTAACACTGTACAGCACAAATCCGATTTTGACACCTCTCGAGGTGACAGATCTAGATATAATTATGATAAATGGTACAATTATTTTTGTAAGTTTTCGCGGACAATAAATTAGCATCTTAGAAAAAAAGAAATGAAAGATGACCAAATAGCATTTTTTGCAATTAAAGTAGTTTTCATTTATGTCGTTTGTACTGATTTTCTGTAGTTCTATGAGGTAGTCTGTATTGTAATGGGGCCACAGTCTGGTTTCTATGATGATTTGGCAGCTGTAATGACAGGCTTTAACAGACATCAGAATTCCCCCCGCGAAGGTCCGTCATGTAACCATATTGTATGGCACTATTATCGTTACTGCATAGTCGAGTCATGCTCTGTGAAATGGGGGCTCAATGCATCCGAAAAAAAGTAACGATCCAGGTCAGCCTGCGCACTCCGTGCAGGCTGATCTGGACCGAAACTTTTTTGTTATAAATCAATCGATTGTCTGCATGCCAAAAGACCAGTCAACCTCATGATATAGTCGATTGTTATACAAATTGGGTTTTATGGATCCATAATTATGTGATGACTGGCTTGGATCATGGAGAAGCATTAAACCCCCTTTTTCCTAGAGCATGGCTCGTATATACTTGCCAAGAGGCAGTAGTAGGTTTCCATGTCAACGGAAAGTGCTTTAGGACCTGGCTCCGAGAGGGAGAAAAGAAAATGTTTCAATTAGTAATAACTGTTTTAGATTTAGATCCTGTGATCGATGCAAAATAGTCTTCAGGGAAAAACTGAAAACGCTCTACTTCAAAAATAAAATCGCTGATACGACAATGAGAGAGATTATTTTCTGTGGGGTTCCCCCCAACAACGTGTTATTCCTTTACTGCACAATGTCGCCTTTTGACGCCCCTGGGCCGAGAAGCCTTTTGAAAACATTGTGGGAAAAGGAGAAAATGCTGGTAACCAGCATTTTCTCCTTTTCCCACAATGTTTTCTACCCTATCAAAGAAAAATTGCACCATTTGAGCCACATTGAAATTGTCGTCTGCAAATGCTTTCAGTTTGGACAAGACTAAAATTTTGTCGTCTGGTAAAGGGTTATAACTGTTGTAGTAGTTCTAGAATGTGGGCATTTGTTGACATGTAATTCAAGAATTAGGGCATATTGCTACACGGTCGTCCAAAAGAAATATTGAAAAACACAACAAATATTATAAAGACATGCAATTTATTGTCTCAGAAAAAAGTTACATATCTGACGTATACAAAGTATACATAATGGAGGAATTTGATTTTCTGCGTAGTCGGAATATGTCGAGCTGCGTGTGTAAAAAGGTGCGTATCGGTTGAGACCGAAGGTCGAATCCGATGCGCACCTCTTTACACTCACAACGAGACTTGATCGGAACACACAGAAATGCAGACTGTAGATGGAATGGAAAAGTCGGCAAATGTCGGTATAATTTAGGTAAATATATAGTCTACGATCTATGGTATAAAATTGAATTTTATTTGATGTACTCCAGAAATATGAAAACAATACTACGTTGCTGTAGATCCCCTTTTCTTTGTGGCTTCAATTCATGTACCGCTTTAAACTATGTGCAGAACATTTTAGATATACACGTCAACGGGCGAACTAGTCAAGGGACGAATAAGCGTAGAAAAACTGTCAATAAACACCAGGATATTAAAAGTTACAATTAGATTTAGATTAACGAATTAGAAAATGTTTGTTATGACCCCTAAACTGTGTAAACCTTTTTCACCTTGCAAAGAGTAAAGTTGTAGATAACTCGGACTATAATCCAAACCTCAGGAGTCAACAGAAAATCTGTTCAAACTACTTGTTCTACAGATAGAACTAGCAGTTTTAAGTGATTCAATATTGAATAACGTAGATAAACGACTGCGGCTGTCTTACTCCACTTCAGTTGTTGTGAATGATGAGAAAATACATCCCGATGACCAAAGGACATAATCACGAGCTATCTATCATTTTCAAAGGAGGTGAAATGTCCGGAAGGTTGAATGAAATGAGAGAACCTCGGACAATAGTTTTATATGTCAATAAAAGACGGTTCTAAGGTCAATATTTCCTAGCTAGGTATGAGACATTACTGGCCAGAATAATCTAGCTCAATTTCTTTTTACCAAAACAAGCAACGGTTTTAATAATCGCGAGAGAAAAGACTATGTCGAAAACACAGGGGGAAAAAGAGAAAATGCAAGTCAACCAGCGTTGCTTTCTTTTCCCAAGGTATCTTTTTTACACTTTCATGGCATATCCTATCATTTGAGCTACATTTAATTTGTAGTCTGCAAATGTCTTGAATTTAGACCGGTCTAAAATTTTGAAACATGGTAAAGGTTTTGATATGTAGATAAATGGCTGTATATCTTAATCCTAGGTGCCCAAAGTAAAACCTTCCAAATTCACTTGGGACACTTCACACCTTGCATTTTTAACTCCATATACTAGACAACAAAATTTTAGACCTATTTGAAAGTATTCACTGAAGAAAAAAAAAAGACCAAACGACTGGTGTCAAAAAAAAAAATAGATAAACCAATCAGCGATCAGCAATTTTATCCGTTCAAAGCGGAAGTCTTCTCGCCGCCATTTGCATCGGACATCCTGGTTCACCACTAAGAGCGAATATGCATAAATGCATAGACATGTAACTAAAATCATCCTACCTACAACATCATAGATTATGTCCATAATTAATTCTAATGACATGACTGATTGAAAGATGTGGATCAGAAAGTTGCACCAATTAATTATAATCGAAGAATACAATTTGGTATTTGAAAGAAAGGGGGGAATGATGCAATTAGTTGTGGTTTCATAGTGTCGTAAACATTCGAAAATTTCAATCAAACCAATAGATACTCGTTAATTTACCAAAACAAATGCATATGTATGAACCGAAATGTAGACAAGTGATTGGACTTTTCTTTGTCAGTTATAATTGTAGGTATTATTATTACTGACATCTGTTTTGAAAAGTGGTAAATAATTCCTTTGTACCATTAATTCAAATAATCCTTGGATAAAATGTGAATCGACTACAGAAAAGTCTTAAAAAACAAACAAAACAAATGATTGTCTTGAATAATAATATTATAAAGTCTCGTTGAAAAGCCATCCTTATAAAGCTTTTGATCTCTTTAAAATTGCCCTGAAAGCTCAGACTTGATGTCACTTATATTAGACATAAATGTGATTATCCTTCATTAACAGAACTTTAAAAACTTATAAAAATGTCATAGTTCATTTGCAGAACTTAACAATCATTTTGCAGTACTTTTAACATAGTATGTATTACAAACATGAAGCAAGTTAAAGACAACATGCCACCTTGTATATTACCGCCAATACTTTTTCTAGACCTACAAGTAGGCTACATCTCATGGATTTTATATAGAAAATCACATAGAAACCATTTAAACTGTTTTTCTTTTCACACTAGACGAATATCCCTTTACGCAAAAGGTCGAGAAAAAAATTTTTTTTTTCTTTTTTTTTTCAGTTTCTTTGCTATCAGTATGGCATGCCCCCAGCTTCCAGTACCGTCCTAGTTTTCAAATTGTCAATTTTCCAATTTCTAGTAGATTAAGGATAAGCCGCAAATGTTTGAAAATAAAACATATACATTCTATTCGCCGGGTTTTTTCCCTCAAATTGACGAATTAGTTATATATGTTAGCTAACAGATGTTTTTGTATCTAAAGTCCTAATTTAAAGTCCTATCAAACATTCAGTAACAACTTTTTCCCCTATAGACATCTTGTGTGTTTAAGTTTTGGAAATCCAGTGACATTATTAAGAGACCTAACGTGGAATGAATTTTACAACAAAAATCTTTGTAAACGTAATTCGAATTTAATAATAATAATTAAGGAAAAAAAAAATCTGTTTTCTTTATCCTGTGCAAAGGATAAAACATTAAATACGAACAGTTATTTTGACACATATTTAGGGAGTTCGAGCCATCAAATTCACAAAAGTTAGAGTTGTAGGGGGAATTTCACTACTCATTTAGATATAAACCAGCTTTTTATTTCAGTTTTGGCCTCTAAAATCTAAAACAGAAGATAAACAAATGGATATAACTGCCTTCGCTCAATTCCTTTCCAGGCTTGTTTTACAAAAAAGATTAATCAATTTATGGTTAAAATATGCTTCCAAAGTCTTTTGATAACTTGCACATGCCTACCAGCTAAGCCATAACGGCATATCAATTGTCCGAGATTTTTGTTTTTTATTCGCAAACCATTTGACATCTGTGGGAGGAGCAATCTATCGACTTGCGTTACCTTTATCAAATGTAGCTGAAGCGATTTTCTTTTTTTGCATTTGCAAGGGTAGTAAACATTGTCGGCACATTCTTTGGCTCTCTTCGTAGTCAGCTTTCAATGTCTATCTTTGTAACTCTATTTCATTTCAGAGCTGTATATATACCAGGAACAAAACGATAGATCATAGCGATACATATGCGATAATGCATGCTTGGCATTGAAGCCATCGTGTCTACCAGACCAACTGTCAAAGAATCGTCATCGTTCTACAAGCTATATTCTATAAGCTGTTTAAATGACACCATTGAGACATCATCATCTGGGCCACGAAACCTCATGGTATCATTATTTATTATAAACCTATATATGTTCTGTAAGATACGAGCGTTATCTAACTTACAAATACAACTCAAAGGAATTTTTTTTTTGTATCGGCCTAGTATCATTTGTAGAGCCTAGTCGTGTACACACAGACTAGATCTACTTAGACCTGTGTAATAACGTTCGAGACTTTTAGCCAAATCCATATTTACCTTCAGCTAGCATGACAAAGCACGAAACTCCATGTAAGTATACTTTTTGACACTTCGACTGTTATTTGTCGCCTTCGTTTTTCAAAAATCGTTTTTAAGCAGAACTTGAGTTTGTCCGATATCAGTTCCCATTACATAAACATGTGTCGTTTCGAGAGGGTATTTCCAAATGCTACTGTACAGTACACTCGTAAACTTCAGCATTATGATTAAGAATCACAAGCTTCCTGCGTTAAATCGAAAAGAGAAAATGTGTAAAGAGATGCTCATCGGATTCGACCTTCGGTCTCATCCGATACGCATTTCTTTACACACGCAACTCGACATGATCCGACCACGCAGAAATGCAGACTGTTGTAATATTCCATATGTATTATGCACTATGTAAGAGACGCAGGTATGGAGTAACTTAGCCTAAGCAATTACAAGTTAAGGTCTATGTATACATACCAGAGAATCTCAAGGCGAGTTAATAAATTTGATCTGTAATTGGTGGCCAACATCCCTTTGATTACAAGTTAATGACTTTGTCATGTCTAATCTATCATTTCCATGGAAACAAATAGCATCGGTTGTTGACCTGATTCGAAAATATCATGGTCCTTCACGCTTTTGGGGGCGATTTTCAATAGCATTAAAACAAAAATAAAAGCGCACTTATTCTTTCTGTGCAGTTTTAGAAATTTTAACACGCACTTTTTCCAGCGCATTGTTAAATTTAAATTCTCGCATCTATGATACAATAATGTAATTATCTGCCAGTAGCAAAACAAGATGCGAGTTTAAAGTCATTGTTTTTCCAACATAGTTTATAAAATGCCGAGAGCGAAATGAATACTGCAGAAAGTAGTGCGAGATACATCATCCTGGAAATTAGAGTTATCAAATGTCCCTTGATACATTAATATTTTAGCTAAGACCAAAAATTCTATTCATGCAGGATAACTGCTGAGACTTAAATTTGATAACGTATATGGATATTAATGAGGTTTCTCTGAAAGACTTAAAAATGTCAGTTCATACTGTAGTTTCTTCTATATGGCCCGCAACATGCGAAAAAGGACCTTCGGATATTTGCGTAAACTGTCGTCCCAGATTAGCCTGCGCAGTCCGCACAGGATAATCCAAGACGGCACTTTACGACTACATGAGATTTTTTCGTACTGTAGACACACTTTCACATTCTCTTTTTTTTTTTTGGAATTTCAAAGACATATGAACACGTAATTACAAAGAATGACAAGCTTACCTATTTTTCAGTTGTTTTTGAGCCGACAATTTCGGAACCGGAAGACCAACACAACATTTTATCATAGGAGCCATTGGCTCCGAATATGAAGTTTCCTACCCGTGACTTTACGCATATGTCTAAAGGCCCCTTTTTTCGTTTGTTGCACGCCATATAGTCACGAGTCTCGAACAGGTACAATGAGAAGTGTGATTTAAAGCCAAATGCCAAAAGCGATCTATTTGCAACACAAATATTTCAATACCTACGGCTTAACTGTTTACTAAGCGACAGGATTTTAGATTTGCTCAAATTAAAGGCAATTGCAGGCGACAAACCAAGTGTGGCACAAATAATGACGTTTTTCTCTGTAAGAATAGAAAACATTGCAGGAAAAGGAGAAATGCTGTTCACCGGCACTTTCTCCTTTTCCCAAAATGTTTTCAAAAGCCCCTTTCTGAGGGTTGTTAAAACTTGGTACTGATTGATCGATTGGTTAATTGATTGACTGATTGATTGATTGATTGATTGATTTGTGTTTCACGCCGCTTTAGCAATATTTCAGTCATTTGACGGCGACAGCTCGCTTATTCGTGTATTTCCCGGTTTTCATTAGTGCTAGGCTTGGGCTCTGAAGTGTCTTGCCCAAGGATACTCCCACGAAAGACTGAATTGTGTGATAAAGGGTTTCGAAACTGCATTGGTTATATTTTTGTGACCACAAAAGGTACTGTTCTTGATTCCTGTAATGAGGACTTGAGAACAGGGGGTCGCTGGTTCGATCCTCGGCTCGGCCAATTTCTTTCCGAGGATTGATGATAGACACTGCGACAGGATTCATTCCTCTCTCAGCGCTGACCATTGTTTAGACACTGGTTATGTGGGAAAGCAGCCAGTGGCTTGGAAAGAATATTGTGTATTGGTAATAGAAAATCCAGGAAAGCATGGATAGTTGCACTGGCCGCCGCGATATAACTGAAATAATGTTGAAAACATTAGACTCCAATCAATCAATCAATCAATCAATCATGTAATGACGACAGAGCAACACTAGTTAGATTATTTGTCCCTCCATATGTTTGTTCATCTGTGCCAAGCATTAAATACCTAAAAAAAAAAAAGGTCGATGAGCAATTACGTGATTATATGAAACCAGGCTATCGGATAAATGTGATATATTTTGGTAATTTTGCGCAAAAAATAAATATCCCACTTAACACATTCTCCGTCAGCTTTGTTCAAACAAACTCGGTTCAGTATCTCTAATTTAGAGTTAAAAAGGGGTTTCTGTCTCCATGCCTGCCCTGCCCCCCCCCCTCTCTCTTTCTCTGTCTCTCTCTCTCTGACAGTCGTGATTTCCATTACTTAGATCTACGTGATTCCCATGACAAGAGTGGGCAAAATCTACCAGAAGTGAGTTAAGACTGAATATTACGAGCACTTGATACTTTAAGTCATAAAGGGGGAATGCTCATAGTAAGAGGCTAAGAGCAGACTGTACGTAGGTGTACCTGGAGGCTCGCTATTGGCTACACTTTGCGTACAATACACAGATCTAGTCACGTGATATAGGAACAGACTTAACCCTCAGGCTGCTAAGTGCGACTCACTAACCTATTGCGGACAGCGTAGATCAAAATCAGACTGCACAGAACGTGCAGTCTGATCTTGGATCTACACTGTCCGATAAGGAGGTCCCTTGCTATGAAAAAAACCTTCGAAATAAAAAAAAAAGAAATGTCTTATTTTTCTATCGGCGTGAAAGTTTCATTTCTTGTATTTAGAGGTTAACACGTATAAGCAGTTTGAAATAGTTCCTCCTTTTCGAAAGTTCAACATCACAAACATTTTCGAGCAGAAGAGAATAATGGAATGCCGAGACAGAATGGACGATTTTGGTCGATTTGGTGTCTGGAAATTATTGGTCACATCTTATTCAAAGGTTGAGCAATCTTATAAATGGAATTAGATTAAACAAATTAGATAAAATACTTACCACGATTCGGGAACTTTTGACGAGAGAAAATTGGCATGGTGAAACCCTGCAAGAAACAACAAATGTAAGATTTCTTCACAAATTAGTCTGTGCTTCTGGTATGATCTGGTTTAACTCATTACCAAGCGAGAAAAGTTTAAACTAGTCCAAATTGAAAGCATTTGCAGACGACAATATAAATGTGACTCAAATAATGGAATTTGTCTTAGATAGGGTAGAAAACATTGGGGGAAAAGGAGAAAATGCTGGTTACCAGCATTTTCTCCTTTTCCCACAATGTTTTCTAAAGCGTTCTCACCTGGGGTCGTTAAAAGTCGGGATTGTGTGGTAAAGGGTTAAAACAGGGAAGAAGGTTTAAAATCACGGCAAGATGATGGGTATCCAAAACTACTGATTTAGCTGATATGGATCGGTCAAACACTAACGAGGAACCTCATGGTTCAAGTCAAAGAATAAAACTATTGAATTGAACTAAAACTAAGGAGGCATATGTTTAAACAAACTTTAGCAAACCCACAGACCGTCAAGTGATAAGAAAGAAATAAATGTCAAAGAATTCAACAGCGCCGAAATTACCAGTGTAGTTTATTTTGCGAGAAATCTATATTTTCTCAGTTGAAGCAGAAAAAAAAAATGAAGTACTGTTTCAACTGCTGTTTGATCCGGATATGAATATGTAGTCTGCTGGTGTTTTGAATTCGGAGAAGTCTTAAATTTTTCGCTTGGGAAAGAACTGATTTCGTGGTAAAACTTTCTCTGGGTACACTCCCAGCTATACCATAGTCTGAAGTTGTCCCTTTTTGGAAATTATAATATAAGCCATGCTCTGTGAAAAGGGGACAGGCTGGCTTGGGCCGAAACTTTTTGCTTTTGGTCAATTTTCTGTATGCCAAAGGACCAGTGTATAGTATCATCTAGCAGGCTGTTAACACTTAAACTGCTGAATAAATGAAACGCAAATTTCTACTCAATACTAAAAACCAAAACATTGCGGTTTCAAAGTTGATTTCACCGGAAAGAAAATACCGTACCGGACAGTGTAGATCAAAGATCAGACTGCACGTTCTGTGCAGTCTGATCTTGATCTACACTGTCCGCAAAAGGTCAGTGGGTCGCGATCAGCAGCTTAAGGGTTTAACAAAATCGATTTTAGGGATGTATAAAACTGTGATGACTTGCTTGGGGTATCAAACATTACGCAGATGCATTAAGCCTACTTGTCACAGAGCACGGCTCACATAATTAGGTTTTCATGACTTTCTTCGAGACCGAAGTTTTCTTATCCTGGCCTCAGAAAAAGTCGACATTTATGCGAGTGCAAGTGCTACAATTACATGCTTCACACTTTCGCAGGTTAAAATGAAAACTTCGACAAGGACATGACACAAACAGATCTAACTCAATTTAAAAACAAAAATAAAAAGAAGGCGAACTTAACTATATGAGTCATGCTCTAGCAAAAGGGGGCTTAATGCATCTCCGTGATGCATGATACCAAGCTAGTCATCACACGACCATAGATTCATAAAAACAATATTGTATAACAACCGACTAAATAGTGAGGTACACTGGTCCTTTGACATACAGAATATTAGTCAATAGCGAAAAGTTTTGGCCAAGGTCAGCCTGCACGGACTGCGCAGGCTGACCTGTGTCGATATTTTTCGCAGATGCATTAAGCCCCCTTTTCACACAGCATGGCTCATATATAATTATTTTTATGTTTTTCTGCTTCGAAAATAGATCGTACGATTGCCATTTTAATATGTTTTGGCCTGGTGTTTATGATAGATGGCGGATAGAGTACATCAAAAATCATTTAACACTCTAGGTCGTAAATCTAAATAATTCACAATTATCCAGACTTTGTTGTGGTGCGCTGAAAGTACATGACAACATAATATCAGCTATATGCATTCAACCACCGAGTTTCATTATAGGCAGCCATGGTAACACTCGTGTCCAAAAATAACCAAAGAAGTAATAGTTATATAGAAGGGTCCATTAATATTGTATAAATACAAATGGTGCTGTCAGTTACTGGGAAAATCTGTTTATTGACATGTGACGTTCGTTTAGAAAGAAAAGAAGCGTTCGCATTGACTTTCAACAGCAATTCATTAGACGCTAAACAAACTCTATAATGATTACGTGAATGGCTCAATTTGTGTTTTATCTTCGTAATATGATGACACGCATTTCTCCCATTGGAAATTAACCTTGTCAACTGTGTAAAACTAACATTATTCCTGACTGGTACCCGATTAATCCACATTTTCTACTGCCGTCAGATGAAATCTGACTTGAAAAAAATAAAATGCTTTGAAAATTTAACCGGTAGATCTCGTTACTTTCATGTCATACTAAGTCGTGTTTCTTCTGCATGTAATTGTAAATGGAAACAGGACATGTGCAATCAAATTGGTTCCTTTTTATCCAATTTTGTCAGCTCTTAATTTCTGCATGTAAAACGACAGCTAAAATCGCCCACATTTTTTTCTCGTGCCATGTAAATTGCTTCTTCCTTCCAAAATTACAGGCTCAAGAACCACTTTGCTTGAAATCAAGCTCGAAACCTGGGTCCGCATTCACTGGCCGTTCTTAAGAACATTCTCGGTCTTATTCTCAAGAATTTTCAAATTGTAAAACTAACACAACGTCTGATTGGCTAAACCATACGCTTTAGCCAATCAGAAGTTGCGTCACTCTCGAGAATCAGATATAGATCGAAATTATGAATGGTTGCTGAATATGGACACTGCATCGATCTCTGCCAACACGAATGTCGACACTTGACATGAGTTCTGTTCTGCAATTATTCAATTCCCTGTTCCAATATTGAAGCAAACACACACATAGACAAGAAATATCTTTAAAACAGATAGACGGCGTGAATTTACCCGCAAATAGGCAAGGGCCCTTAAAATAAACATGTCTACATTTTTTACTAATCATAAATTTTTAGCGGATTTGTATAGCAAATCCGCTTACTGTGATCCTTCTGACCAGAACCAAATACATCATGCGTAACGACGCATGCGCGCTCACACTGTACTATGATATTGCATGACCTGAATCAAATATACTGTTATTAAGGCTTGCGCTCTACCCATTCCACTTTCAGTTTTAGCAAATATACCTCAACATCGCTTTTGTCTCTACCGCATATACAGTCCTACACGTGTATCTATATAGTCGAAAATCTAATACCTGCAAAAAACTGCTTAAGACTGGCGGATCAAATTATCTAATCCTTAAACAGTAATAGGATAACAGTTACAGCGCGGCCCGCTCGACAGAACAACTTTGATTTTCTCTGCCCTTGCTAACTCCATTTTAAAATGATTACACATGGGTTACATGTGATATTATTTTTTAGAACAACATATTACAGCTTTATGCTACTCCACAAATCCCTTTCCAAGACTTTGAGTCCTTTGATTTTCATTTGTTATCAGAACCAAAAAGTAGGTCAAAAGCTCGTATATTCAGCTACGCCGAAAAATCTCGATTATATATCTCTGTATTACACCATCCATGTTTTGCTATCGTCACTGTTTTCAAACTCGGTTCAAGAAGCAAAAAGTTAACTAACGGCATTTACATAAGTGTGGCACTGTTGGAAATGGGCGTTCGATGCACCTTCGTGATGCATTAAACCAAACAAATCATCACATAAATAAAAAGTCCATAAAATCCAGTTTAACAACCCACTGGGGATGAATCGTCCTCGGATATGAAAAAGAAATACAAATAGTAAGTAGTTTCGACCGATGTCGGACTATGCAGGCTGCCTTGGGTCGTTACTTTTTTCAGATGCTTTAAACCCCTTTACATAGAGTATGGCTCATAAGGATTACCGCAATAATATCGTTTTGATTGATATTTTCTGGCATTTTAGAGCTAAACTATTCTGGAAAGGCCAAATATCACACGCGTTGTGTAACGTCTGACAATTCAATCAAAATGACAAATAAATTAATTGATTTTGGATTTTTAACCCAACACTGACCCTATAAACAAGTGGCACAAAATAATCCGATTAAATATTGTTGCCATTGATGTCGATGTTAAGGCCCATGTTATACTGTTTTATAACTCTAACTCGATAAACCTTTCATTGAGAGTTTATTATTATTGCTTGTTTTTTGGAAATACATGTTTAAAACCACGAATCGTGACGGTATAATATAAACTTTATCTAGTTGGGTTTAAAAAGTACGTGATTTTAAATATGTTATCCCAAACATAAACAATAATATAAACTGATAATGAAAGGTTTATCGAGTGAGAGCTATACCACAATATGATGGCACTCTGTTTACATATATTTAAAAACAAAAAAAAAAATGTTTTGAAATTAATCGTAAATGATAAATTGTCGTTAAACCCTTATCCCGCTAAATAAAAGAAATGAAACTTTCAAACCGATAGTATAAACCAGATTTCCCTATTTCAAATGTTTTTTTTTTTTTGGAAGAAAGATATTTTCTTATCGGACAGTGTAGATCCAAGATCAGACTGCACGTTCTGTGCAGTCTGATCTTGGTCTGCGCTGTCCGCAAGAGGTCAGTGAGTCGCGCTTAGCAGCCTAAGGGTTAAAACCAATTATATTTTCAATTTAAAACTTATGCTGTCCAAGAACACGGCAGAATATAGAAGAAAGCCGTTGACTAGTATTTGCCATTATTTATAAAATTGTATCAGAAACAAGAAGTATCTGTAAAAAAAGATAAACGGCGTAATAGATGCTGGAATATGAATATTGAAACTCTTTTGTGGCTTAATATGAAGTAAGATAATGAAAAGTAACCTCACGGGCAATTGCATCATTTTCCTCACTGTTTTTCCTTTTGTTGAAAAGTAATATTGGGTTATTGGGTAACGCTTATGAGAATATTAAACTTCCAAATAGCACAAGAAAAGAATCATTCTCTTCTACATTATTTTGCTATGGTATGAATCGAGGCCCCGGGGTATCGATTAGCAGTAGCATTGCTTGTTAATCGTGGTTTCATAAATGTGTGAGCAAATATGCCAGCAGGGTCCCGCCGAATAAACAAATTTTTGACTTATTGCAAATCAACATCTATTCATTCTTTATCAGTGCCAAGAGGGTGGTCAAAATCCAGTGCATTCAGCTACGCCCCAAAAAAGAACGACGGAAGTCACTCAGCTGAACTGAATGTACTTACTAGAAGGAATCTAGCCTAGCGTTGTACTACGGAATCAAAAGCTATCATAAGTCATACAAGAATAAAGAACGTTCAGGAGATCGAGAAATAATTGTCGGGAAATGTACGGAAAACACTGGAGAAAAGGAGAAAGTGCTTCTCACAAACATTTGTTTCACTTCCCTTAACCATTTTTCCTACTAAATAAGTGAAATGAAACTTTTAAGCCGATCGCAAAAACCAAGATTTCACTCTTTCAAAGATATATATATAGTTTTTTTTTTTTTTTTTTTGGCGGGGGGGGGAGACTTTATATCCTTATCGGACAGTGTAGATCCAAGATCAGACTGCACGTTCTGTGCAGTCTGACCTTGATCTACATTGTCCGCAAAAGGTCATTCAGTCACGCTTAGCAGCCTAAGGGTTAAACGTTTCAGAAGCTGCCAAATACTAAGGCGTAAAGTTTCGTATCTGTCCAGTATTGATAAAAACTTATTGATAGATAAATTGATAAAGTCAGGGGTAGTCTCGAAAGAAAACGGGTTAAAAGTGTAAAATTGTAAAACTAAACGTAACGGATGACCTTTTTTTTTTTGTAAAAACTACAAACAATTTTACTTTATGAGTGATTTGCGTATTCATATTTTCAAGAGGGGCGTGGGGGTGGGGTATAATGTATATTGAATATTGGTGCTTACAAAATTATATCCTTATCTTAAATCAAAAACTATCTTCCTGTTCGTTCACACTAAAACTGACCTAAAAGAAAGTTTCAGCATTCCACTTTATGGACTTCCGTAGAAAAATCTGACATTCATGACGACATTTGAGTGATACCACCGTTTTACTTCCAAACCAAACGAGGGCCAAAGAACACGCTTCTGCACTAAACAGGGATACAAAACCGTATAGCAGTGAAGTTAGGGCTGTGAAAGTATCATGTGATAATTGGCTGATATTCTGCTTTCATGCTTTCCGGTAGGATATCGAGAAATAGCGGTGAAAATATTTTTCGATATTACACGGGTACGACCAGTGAGAATACCGACCACGGGGAGTTTGTACTGATTTTTTATGGAAGTCTCGACAAAAAAAAAGGCGTTAGAAGCATGAAATAAATAGAATATTTGTTTTTTTCGGTGAAAGATCGAAATTTATTTCATCGAGTGAACATCATCGGTAATATTTTCACGAGTGGCGCAGCCAGCCACTCGTGAAAATATTACCGATGATGTTCACTCGATGAAATAAATTTCGATCTTTCACCGAAAAAAACAAATATCCTCTATATGATTCATATAACATACAACTACATAAGAAATGCGTCGTTCTCCTAAAAATTGATGAAATACATTGTTGATAAACAATTAACCCTTAAGTTGTTAAAAAGGGTAAACGAAACTTTCAAAACGATAGTATAAAAAAAAATTACTATGTCAAACGTATTTTTGGGGAAAAAAATATATCTCCTTATCGGACAGTGTAGATCCACGTTCTGTGCAGTCTGATCTCGATCTATATTGTCCGCAAAAGGTCATTAAGTCGCCCTTGGGAGCCTAAGAGTTAGGAAGATAAAAAGTGAAATTAACTTCTTCGCAAAAACAAAAAACCTCGCAGCAATAAACGTGTAATCGCCTTAATTTTCTGACAAGATCTGTTGATTTCTAGGGCACTGTTGCTATACATTTCCTGTGCTAACATGCACTTACAATAAAACTGTCATTTATTTCAACTGATAAAGCATGTTTTTTGTTTTATTTGGCTTCAAAGACGTGGCTTATCGTCATGTGACAGAACTAGGACGTTTTATTTTGTCCTCCTTTAATAACTAAGGCGAAGATGTCAATAAAACAGTTGCCTGAAATGTTACTACTACTACTTTTATCAGTTATTTCATGCTTTTCGGTACTTAATCGAGAAATAATGGTAGATTATGGTTTGATATTTCATGGTTAAGACCAGTGAAAATACCGATTTTATATTTTCTAACTCTTCAATTGAAGGCAGAAACAGTAGTTCCCGCGCACTAATTACCTAGGAAGTCAGCGCGTGCCATTCAAATGAAGGTAAATATGACGTAATTTACGGCTGTACTTCTCGCGCTTTACGTAATATTGTAATGCGTTGTTATGTGAGGGGGGTACGCCACGGGGAATTACCGAAAACAACTGTGCTAGATTTTGACGAACGTTCCAACAAAATAGGGGTTAGAAGCATGAAATAAATAGAATATTTGATTTTTTTTTTTTTGGTGAAAGATCGAAATTTATTTCATGGAGTGAACATCATCGGTAACATTTTCACGAGTGGCTGCCACTTGTGAAAATATTACCGATGAGGTTCACTCGATGAAATAAATTTCGATCTTTCACCCCCAAAAAACCGAACAAATATCCTCTATATCATCAATATGAGCGGTGCACTGGAGAAAGGGGTATAATGCATCTTCGTAACACGTTATACCAAGCTCGATGCATATGGGTCTTTTTTGTCTAAAAAGTTACTAAATCATCATGGAGAACCGTTCTTTTCCATGCAGAAAATTTAACCAATGTCAAAAAACTGTCGACCCATGTCAGCTTGTGCCGACTGCACAGCTGACATGGATCGATACTTCTTGTGTTAAACCACCTTTTCAAAGAGCATGATTATCTAATTCTATTCAATGAAGAATACACTATCAATACAAAAAATAAATAAAGTTACTGTCAAATTATCAAACCATTCGTCATTCTGTCCTCATTGATTAAACAAAAAGGAAAAGAGGGGATATGACGTGGCGCACGGTAAAGTAGCATATGGTTCTGCCTGCAATGTCAAATACTTTGGCGAAAAACCGTGAATAAAACTATATACAAAAAGAAAACAAGGGCAAACTTACTTGGGCTTATAATGATAGGTGAAATAGATCAACATATGAGCCATGCACTGTGAAAAGGGGGCTTAATGCATCTGCAAAACTTATCGACTCATGACAGTCTGTGCAGTATGCGAAACTGTTTGCTATTTTTAAGTTGTCTACATGTTAGATCTACCTCATGAATCAGTCGGATGTTAGATAAAATGGACGTTATGGATCCATTATTGTTTGATGACTTGCCTGGTATAATGCATAACGGAGATGCATTAAGCCCCCTTTTGCCACAACATGGCTAACATATATTTCCTACATATTTACATATACATACATATTTCCATACCCATACAAACAAACACATACATTGAATATGTAAGAGGGGCCTCAGCTCTTGAACATAACAGTTCGACGGCAATTTACTTTTTGGATAAAATGTTGTCTGTAATATGATAAAACAATTGGATAACAATGCGATATGACTTTTCCTGTTTGGTGTATCCCACTCATTTGAAATAATCAACCGAACATAGTTATAGTAGATTTACATCTAAGTACTTGTATTCTTCTCAAATTGACAGGCGAAAATTTTAACTCTAACTACCAAACAGCCCAATGTTTTGGCGACCTAGATGAGGCAGGCCGTCAAAAACCATTCCCTGGTACCCGGCATTTTCTCTTTTTCCCATAATGATTTCTACAACTTCTAATACGAGCGTTAACTAATTGTCGTCTGCAAATGCTTTCAATTTGGTCGAGTGTAAAATTTTGTTGTTTGATAAAGAGTTCAGCGACAGAGTGTCTATGAGCGCCCCAAAAATCAGGTTATGGGCACGTAAAGCAACAAAACTTTTTCAAAAAATACCTCTTTTACCCATGGTGTATTCTGTATCAACTTACTCAAAACCTGAATGGCTTCAGGTGTCAGATACTTTTTTCAAATGTCAGACAAATTAATCTAAACAATAACAACTAATTGATATTGGCATTTAATGGAGACTTAATCAATTCATTTATGACATAAAACGTAATCCAATAGTTTCCTCTTCTATTG
This sequence comes from Tridacna gigas, assembly GCA_945859785.2. Lineage (NCBI taxonomy): Eukaryota > Metazoa > Mollusca > Bivalvia > Cardiida > Cardiidae > Tridacna > Tridacna gigas. The sequence continues at coordinate 31,866,662 of OX244043.2, read as the reverse complement.
ACGGAAGTGAACGGCATCGCATTCACTCACTCATGCTTTGCCTTAAACCCTATACCAAACGACCGTAGTTTTAACGACCCTGAGAGAGAAGGCCTTTGAAAATATTGTGGGAAATGGAGAAAATGCTGGTAACCAGCATTTTCTCCATTTCCCACAATATTTTCAAGCTTTTCAAAGGCAATTACTGTCATTTGGCCTACATTTAATTTGTCGACTGATATGGACAAGTCTAAAACTTAATTGTTTGGTTATGAGTTAAACTACTATTATGAATTAAATAAAAATTTCTAACCATTATTTCAGAGCTAATAACAGCAATTTTAAAGCTCTTTAGACTAGTAAAATCTGCCCGTATAGGACACTGTAGATCCAAGATCTGGCACGTTCTGCGCCGTTTTATCTTGACCTACATATACTAGCCGCAATGGCACATAACAAACAGACCAAGAAGGCTACGGTTTAACTCGTTATCAAACGACATTTTCAAGACTCTTCCAAACTGAAAGCATCTGCAGACGACAAATTTGTTGCGATACAAATGAATCGAGTTTCCGTTAACAAGATAGAAAACAAGGTGGGAAAAGAAGAAAATGCTGCATACCAGCATTTTCTCCTTTACACCCCCTTCCCCTTGTTTTCAAAAGCCTTTTCCTTCAGGGTCCTTAAAACCCGGGATTGTGTGGTAAAGGGGGCTATTTAGTGTGTGTGTGTGTGTGTGTTTTTTTTAATGTCGTCAATTAAAGTTTCTTTAAAAATATATTTAAAAAAAAAGATAAATACATGTAGATATGTTGTTTTTTTGCAATGGTATAAACTGTATGGTTATTTTCAACAATAAGGTACAATTTTGGACGTTCTAATACGGGAAGTGTCGCTTTGCAATCGGTTTACTCCGTCTCTTTTTATTACATCAACTATGACGTCACCATACTGATTTGAATCCCCGTAATCGACGCTTGTCGCTGATCATGTGAGATTCCAACAAAACTCTGGCGCGAAATCTAAAAAAATACTTTAAGAGATTACGTCTTCTTTAGTGATGGTTTGCCAGCTTTCCGCTGACATAATTCAGTGATAAACAACTTTTGAAGTAGATTATGGTGAGATTGTAAAAATAATCGCGCGGATAAGGGTTCAAGGGGGACGAAGGAGATGCAGGCAGAGGATAACATCCGGGGATGGAGATGAGGGTTGCCCTCAGAAAAGCAGAGACACGGGATGAATGTAGGTGAATAGCTGCCAGATCTTCGGAGGCGCCTCAACGGACCTCCTGTCTACGATAGCGGTGGCGGGGGTGACGGTGAGATTGTAAAAATCTGCATGGCTCCCTTTAAAAAGCCCCTTATTTACTATGTAACTATTGATTGATATGGTTTGATTTAATAACCGTCATAATACTAGTAATATCAAAGTAATATAACGGAAAAACCTCACCTATTCAAAGCATGCTCTGTGAAAAGGGGCTTAATACATTTGCAAAAGTATCGACTCAGGTCATCCTGCGCAGTTCTCACCTGGGCCGAACTTTTTTTGCTTTAGGTCAATTTTTTTGCATGTCAAAGACCGGTGTATCTCGTGATTCAGTATGCTGTTAATTAAAACCGATTTAACCCTTTCCCAAACAAGCCCTGGTTTTACATGACTACAGGACAAGTCTTTTGAAAACACTGTGGGAAAAGGAGAAATTGCTCATAACGAGCAATTTCTCCTTTTCCCACAGTGTTTTCTACCCTTTTGGAGAACTTTCTGTCATTTTCATCAAACTTAAAATTGTCGTCTGCAAACTCTTTCAATTTGGACCAGTCCAAAATTTGTCGTTTTGGAAAGGGTTAAGGATGCATAATACTGTGATGACTTGATTGATACAATCCATAACAGAAATGCATTAAGCCCCCTTTTGCTAGAGTATGTCTCATTTGTCTTTTCACCCTATCAGCTAGAACTAGGCACGAACTCTGCAGTTGTATTCTCATTCTTTACACGTAGTCATATGGAGTTGTTCAGTTGAACGAACTGTACGCCTTGTTGACGGCTAGATCTATTTTATTACTACCATTGTTGTTTACCATTTCCTTTGAATTCATCAATGGAACAAAACAATCTAGTTAAGATTAGCTCCCCTCTGTACACGTGTTTGTCTTAGGCAACCCTTTGCAAAATAACCTTTGGTTGACCTTTTCGGTTAGCCAATCAAATTTCTGCTATCAAGTTTCAATAAAAGAAAGCAAACCTCCAAAAACTTTATCATATTATATAAACCAGTTTAATTGGACTTACTCTTAAAATTACTCTGTTTCTCTGAGCTATAAGTAAACCCAGTCATTTCAGAAGAAGAGATAAAGGCGGCTGTTGTCAGATCTATCGTTATGTATTGCTGTACTTAAGTATATTTCCGGAACAAACGATTGTTTGGGATTGATCAGTTGGTATTGAAAACTTAAACAACTATATTAAGAACACATTTAATTGTGGTATATATTTACAAATATTGATTGATTTATTGATTGAATGAATGAATGAATGAATGAATGAGTGATTGATTGATTGTATAGTGTTTGACGTCGTTTTCAACATTATATTATTTTTATCGTGGCGGCCAGTGCACCTATCCACGCTTTCCTGGAGTTTCATTTACCAGTACTCCGCACAATATTCTTTCCAAGCCATTGGTTGCTTTCCCACATAACCATCGTCGAAACAATGGTCAACAGTGAGAGAGGAATGGAATCTGTCACAATGACTATCACCAATCCTCGGAAAGAAACTGGCCGAGCCGGGGATCGAACCGGTGACCTCCTGTTCTTAAGTCCGGTACGCTATCGACTGAGCTACCGGGGCTCGGCATTTACAAATACTGGCTCATTGACTACATAAGCAAAAGCCAAAAGTTGTCAATATAGTTGTTATTTTACATTGCTAGCAGTGTATCTGCTTCCGTGGTACAATGGTCATGTCATTAGACCATGGATGAAGTGATTCAAGTTTAATTGATTGATCTAGTTGGATGGCAAAGTTATCGCGTTCGGTTTATACCATGGTATCGAAAACAGCAGAAAAGATCACACATCATGGACGCACATGATTTTTCTGTTCGTAAAAGTCACATGAGGTCGCGATATTGGTTAGCATCAATATTACACTTGTAAAGTAATTCAAAAAAGACCGATATTTCTCTTTCCCTGACCCTGTCACTGCCAATTAAATGCATCTGTTTTTTTTTTTTTGGGGGGGGGGGGTTGTTCTAAAAGGACATTTCCACTACAACTGAATATGATTTATCGTCGAAGAGCAGACGATGTAGATCTAAGCTAAGACTACATATTTTGTGCAGTCTGATCTTGATCTACCCAAGGGGCAAAAGCTTTTGCAGTAACAACAGAGTTGAATGAAATCGAAGATTGATTACTACTGATCTTTTATTTTTTCAATATAGCTATCGCAGCTTGCAACCTAAATACGTACAGAGGGGTCTCAAACAAAGTTGAGCAGCGCTTTTGCAAAATGTGGCTAGTTTAACCCTTTACCACACAATGTCGACTTTTAATGACTTTGAGAATGAACACCCTTGAAAACATTTTTGTGGAAAAAGGAGAACCAGCATTTTCTCCTTTTCTCACAATGTTTTCTATCCTATCAAAGATAACTTCTACAATTTCAGCCATATTAAATTTGGCGTCTGCATATGCTTTGGGTTTGGACAAGTCTAAAATTTTGTCATGTTGTAAAGGGTCAATACATCGCCATGATGTTTTATGCCAAGCAAGTCATCATATAATAATTTAATATCAGTTGTTTTCATGAATATTGGCGAGTTCTGATTGGCTGAAAATTTTTTTTCATAGCTCCATGAAAAAAAAATCACGTTGTGCCGGAACTACTTTAGCTGTCAAACTAATGTAAACAAACATGTATACATACAATATTCCACATCTTTTTTTATTAAGAATTTTATACAGAGTCCCAAGTTTATTAGTTAGCTTTTTTTTTTGCCTGTAATATTAAATTATAAGGAATGAAGAGAATTTTTTTTTCATGGAGGTATGAAAAAAAAACCTAATCATACTTTTGTATGAAACCGCTTTGCGGTTTTATATCGTGTGATTAGGTTTTTTTTTCCATACCTCCATGAAAAAAAAAATTCTCTTCATTCCTTAAATAACAGATCTATAAAATCCATTTCGTCTAACAACCGGCTGAATCATGGTGTACAATTGTCTTTGGACACGCAGAAAATGTACAAATAACAAAAAGCTTCGACCCCTGTCAGCCTGCGCGGACTGGGCAGGCTGATATGGGGTCTATACTTTTCGTAAATGCATCAAACGCCCTTTTCACAGAGCATTACTCATTTATGCCAACGTCGGTCATACTTATGATCATATTAAGCATGCTGACTTATTATTGTTTTGCCTGTTACGTAAAAGAATCTGGGGTTGTTTCCCGAGAGTGTATCAAATTAGTGTGTGTAATCCGTAATATTCCATTATGAATGTGATCAGTTTTATTTTTAGCAACTGGATGATTTTAAACCCATAAACATTAGATTTAACCAATGGGCTACTAATTGCGACTCAATGACCTTTTGCGGACCGTGTAGATCAAGATCAGACTGCACGGAACATGCAGTCTGATCTTGGATCTACACTGTCCGATAAGGAGATGTTTTGCCTCAACAAATAGCCTTGAAATGGCGACAATTGGATTATTCCTATCGGCTTGAAAAGTTTCATTTAATTTATTTAGCAGTTCAAGGGTTAATATCATATTCATCTGGTCTAATTCTTACATGACAATGGTTGTGGGCCAAGCTCCCGTAGCTCAGTCGGTAGCGCACAGGACTTGAGAACAGGAGGTCGCTAGTTCCATCCCCAGCTTGGCCAATTTCTTTCGGAGGATTGATGATAGTCATCGCGACAGGATTTATTCCTCTCCCACCGCTTACCATTGTTTCGACGACGGTTATATGGGAAAGCAGCCAGTGGCTCGGAAAGAATATTGTGCGAAGTACTGGTAAAAGAAACTCCAGGAAAGCATGGATAGGGGCACTGGCCGCCGTGATATAACTGAAATAATGTTGAAAACGGCGTTAAACACCACACAATCAATCAATCAACAATGGCTGTGGAGATGACGAAGTTTGTATAAAATATACTTTACCTAACTTTGCTATTCCAGCGACAATCAGGAACACGGCAATAATGAAAGGAGCTTCCACGTATCGAAAATTCCAGCTAACTACGTGGATTGAATGATGAATCCCGTGTGTATGGTCGTGTTTGTGCGTCGAGTGTTCCTGATCTGACCCGTCATGCTGGGTGTGGTTGCCTTTCTCTCGGGTTGTGTCGTTTACCGACGAGGTTGATGCGTGTTCTGCATGTGTCACATGGGATTTATCATCGATGCTTCGCTTGATAGTTTTCTCCAATGGCACGTCACGATTAATGTTTATTACATATCCGGTCACGTGATATGTATACTCCAACGTCAAAAGCGTACAAATGACAACACAGACACGCCATGGTAACTCCATTTCGAATCGGTTTCCGGTTCATTTGGGTTTCCTTGATTGAACAGATGTTAACTCCATAATCCCCTGATAAGTTTTGACCTAATCAGTCTGAAAAAGAAGATAGTATTTGCATTGAAAATGATGAGGAATCCATTGACTGAATACACTGTTTGCTCCGAAAATAAATGAAAATGCTCTGTGAAAAGAAGGGTTAATGCATCTGCAAAAAGTATTGATTCAGATAAGCCTGTGCAGTCCGTGCAGGCTGACCTGGGTCGAAACTCTTACCTTTTTGTCAGTTTTCTGCATGTAAAAGGACCAGTGTATCTTATGACTGAGTTGCTTGACAAAATGGATTTTATGGATCCATTATTGATTATTGGTATTATGCATCACGGAGTTGCATCCCTTTTACCAGAGAATGGCTCAAATTTTTCTATGACCAACTCATGAGTGATACAAATACTGAAAAATATAATCCGCCCTGAATATAAGCCAAAGTTTCGCAGCAAATGCAGATCCTACGTATAAAAATGGGCTGTGCTTTTTGACAAGGGGGTTTAATGCATCTCCTTGGTCCATTATACCAAGCAACTTCTCACGTAACCATGAATCCATAACATCACATTTTTTTTTCTAACAACCAACTGAATCATGAGGTAGAATAGCCGTTGGAAATGCAGAGAATTGACAAATGGCAAACAATTTCCACCCAGGTCATCCTGGGTCGATTTTTTTGCAGATGCATTAAGCTCCTTTTAACGAAGCATGGCTCAAATTCATGAAATATTTCTCGGGGTCTGTATTTACCAACCGGTCTAAACTGAAAACGATACTGAGAAATAATTCCAAATGGAATTCATATATAGTATAAAACATAAATCAAAGAGCTTTTTTTTCAATATCTAGGCCAACGGCTTTTTTTTTTTTTAAGAAATACAAAAAATATGTTCGTTTTCTTTTTTTCCTTTTTTTTTTTTTTTTTCCTTTCTTGTAGAAAGCCGTTGGTCGAAATACTGCAAAAAGAGTGCTTAAATTAAAGTGTTATGTACATTCTAAATTGCATTCTATGTCCTATTCTAAATTTAGCAAGTTGGGCAGTTTATGATTGGCTAAACAATAGGCCTACCACTGGTTTAGCCTATCAGAAATTGTGATGCTTTATAGGAAAAAAAAAATAATTGGACAAAAAATGTTATTAAGAACGCTTAGTAAAATTAAGATCCTGAACTGCTTATCTTTTCGGCAGTTTTTAGCCGTTATCCTCACGCGGCTAAATAAGTGAACTGAAACTTTCAAGCCTATAGCAAAAACTAAAATTTTGCTATTTCAAAAGTATTTTGAGGGACAGATATATCTGCACGTTCTGTGCAGTCTGATCTTGATCTACCCGGTCCGCAAAAGGCCAGTGAGTCGCTCTTAGAAGCCTACAGGTTAACAAATAGATTGAGTTTACAAGCATCCGATTTCCTCTTTCGTTTGCCTCTCTATGGTGATGATTAATCAGAGATAAAGGTAATTCACATTATTTGCGTCACGGGAAGACTGAATGTGTAAGGAACTCGTGCGGAAAATACAAGTGTGGCCTCCCGGGATGGGAAATTGAGAAATCTAATGGAATCTGACAAGACGTTGGGGTCTGAATCTTCGATTGTGTAGGTCCTTAAAACTTGTTGTTGTGCCGCTATACAATATAATATACTCCTTTGCATATTTTTGGAAATTAAGGCATAGTCAAATGGTTGTCCGGAGTTCATTGACGACAACTGGAAAGATATTTTACTCGGTTCACCGATTAAAACTTTTGTAAAGGGTATAGGTATCAGAGAGAGAGAAAGAGTGTGTGTTTATTTAATCGAAAATAGAAAATATATTTCAGTTGCTATAACTCTAACCCGATCAACCTTCATACGAATCGTGACGAGGTAATATAAACATTATCTAGTTGGGTTTGTAAATAATTTCGTCACGGTACAGCTCTTACTCGATAAACGTTTCATTATCAGTCTATATTATTGTTTATGTTTGTGAATACAGGTTTAAAATCACATACTGTGACAAGATGATTTATAAAACCAAACTCGATATATTTTTTATATTATCTCATCATGGTTCGTGGTTTTAAACATGTATTCTCCAAAAAAACAAACAATACTATTAACTGTAATGAAAGGTTTACCGAATTGGAGTTATACATGATTTTAAACCTGGTATCCCAAACATAAACAATAATGTAATTTGATAATGAAACTTTTATCGAATGAGAGCTATACTGATTGATTGTATGGTGTTTAACGCCGTTTTCAACATTATTTCAATTATATCACGGCGGCCAGTGCACCTATCCATGCTTTCCTGGAGTTTCATTTACCAGTACTCCGCTCAATATTCTTTCCAAGCCACTGGCTGCTTTCCTACATGACCATCGTCGAAACAATGGTCAGCGGTGAGAGAGGAATGAATCCTATCGCGATGACTATCATCAATCCTCGGAAAGAAATTGGCCATGCTGGGGATCGAACCTGCGACCTCCTGTTCTCAAGAGAGCTGTACCTAAAAAAGTCGATATTGGGTCACTTGAATCGCCATTCAACTACATAAATTAAGCTGCAGGTTTGCTTATCAATAAGGCTATATTTTTGAAAAAAAAAAGATACCATTAAGTCCTTCTACTATTACAGAAATTAACCCTTTACCACATAATCCCGACTTTTAACGACCCTGAGAGAGAAGTCTTTTGAAAACATTGTGGGAAAAGGAGAAAATGCTGGTAACCAGCATTTTCTCCTTTTCCCACAATGTTTTCTACCATTCCCAAAACAAATTTCAATTCCTGAGTATCATTTAATTTGTCGTTTAGTTTGGAAGGGTCTAGAATTTTGGCGTGTGGCAAAGGGTTAAAGGCTCGCCTAGAAAACTTATTCAGTGTACGAGGTTGGCAAAATGCAGATGAAAGATCAAATTAAACGTTCTGTGAAGCAGCCTGAATTTGATCTACATTAGACGTAGTTTGTATCATCTCTTTTACTCACCAGTTCCTGTGAAAGTTTTAATACACTTTTTCAGTCATACTCTCAGCGATGCTCTGTGAAAAAGGGGGTTTAATGCATCTGCAGAAAAAGTATCGACTCATGTCAACCTGCGCAGTCTGGTTTACATGTGTCGACACTGTGTGCTATTTGTAAATTTTCTGCGAGTCCATGGACCATTCTACTTCAGGATTCAGTCTGTTGTTAGACATAAAGTATTTCATGGTTCCATAATTATGTGATGACTTGCTCGATATTATGCATCATGCAATTGATTAAACCCCCTTTTGTCAGAGCATAGCTGACAAAATCGACTTCTTTCAGCGGCTTACGCAGATTTTTAAACATATGTTAGCCATGCTCTAGGCAAAAGGGGACTTAATGCATGTATGATACCAATCAAGCCATCAGATAATTATTGATCAATATTGGCATCCTTTTTTTTTAACAACGGACTTACGAGTAATTATGAAGAAGACTGGTCCTTGACCATATAGAACATTGACCAATAGCGAAAAGTTTAGGCCCAGGTCAGCCTACGCCGACTGCGCAGGCTGACCAGGGTCGATACTTTTCGCATATGCATTAAGGCAGCTTTTCACAGAGCATTGTTTTTTTGTTTGACTAAACCAGCGGACGGTGCAGATCATAGATCAGACTGCAAGTTCTGTGTAGTCTGATCTTGATCTACACTTTCCGCAAAAGATCATTGAGGCACGCCAAGCAGCCTAAGGGTTAAAAAGATGACATACAATGTAATACAGGATGCTTGAAAATATAAATGAGCCATGCTCTGTGAAAAGCGGGCTTAACGCATCTGCGAAAAGTATCGACCCACGTCAGCCTGCGCAGACCGCGCAGGCTGAGGTGGGCCGAAACCTTTCGCTATTAGTCAATTTTCTGCGTGACAACGGACCCGTGTACTTCATGATTCACTCGGTTGTTAAACAAAAATGGATTTTATGGATCCATAAAACTGTAATGACTTGCTTAGTATCATGTATCACGGAGATGCATTAAGCCCCTTATTTTCCAGAGCATGGCTCAAACTCATGTCCTCCATGTTAGCAGACAAAGACACCTGTCAATGTAGAAGCAGGTCTGCACTTAATTATGCATTTTTTACGCATCATATTTCACATCACGAAACGATGCTAGGAAATACAAAAATCCAATGCCGTTCCTTGTTTACGTTATTCATAGGAATAGACAGGGATACTATTGAATGAGAACTCTTATGTTTTTTTTTTCTGTAATAAAAGAGAAATAATCATTGTTAAAACCCAGACGTGCACCCTTTTTATATTGATGAATTGTATCTAGTTTTACACAGTAAAATTTACGGTCATAGAATGCAGTAAAATTAAAGGCTTCAGTGCGCCAAGATATTTGAGAGGAGCTCTGGTTAAAAGGCGAGGGGTTTTCATGGCATTTTCTGAAGTGCATCAAGCAAGTCGTCACAGCATACGACCAAATCCCCATGCACATCAAATGGACCTTCCACAACCAAAAAAGCTCAAAAATAGGGTAACACGGTCCTTTTAGATGCACAAAGTCGACACTTTTTGCAGATGCTTGTACATTAAACCACCTTTTCACAAAGCGTGACTTAATTGTTCTTTTGAATTAATGAGATATTTTACTGTAGAACATGACACGTAACTCTAGACGGGCATGCAGTCTTCTACAAAGAGGGGAATTTAATCACCCGGGTAAAGACACAATGGCAATAAACGTATCCCAATCAAATTTAAGACATTGGTGTAAATTGGCTTGACTCTTTATCACGCACTCCAGAACTTTAACGACCCTTGCCAAGGAGGCTTATGAAAACATTGTGGGAAAAGGAGAAAATGCTGATAACCAGCATTTTCTCCTTTTCCCACAATGCTCTCTATCCTTTCAAAGAGAATCCCACAGTTTGAGTCACAACTAATTTGTCGTCTGCAAATAGTTTGGCTTTGGACAAGGTCCATTTTTGTCCTTTCAGACAGAGTTCAAACGTCAATAAAGCACTTCTCTTATTAGATAAAACTATCTGAACGTGGACAGACGTGGGCTGGACTCCCAGACACAAAAATAGATACTCGAAACAAAAAAAAAAAAATCTCCTTTGAAAGAAAAAAAGATAGAAGGCGTAAGAAATAAAAGAATTCTAGTTATGAGCAATGCTCTGGCGAAAGGGGGCTTCATGCATCTCCGTGATCCATTATACCAGGCAAGTCATTTCATGATTATGGATCCACACTGTCCATTTTGTATAACACCTGACTGAATCATGAGGTACACTGGTCCTTTGGCATGCAGAAAATTGACCCATAGCAAAAAGTATCGGTCAGCCTGCGCAGTCTGCGCAGGCTGACCTGTGTCGATACCTTTTGCAGATGCATTAGGCCCCCTTCTGCTGGAGTATGGCTCATTCTAATCTCTTGTGTGGTTCAATATGAAGAGATTACACGAAAAGTACACCAGGCCTGAAAATAGGCCTGCAGGTGCCCGCAGAATAAACATGTCCACATTTTTTTAACCAATCGCAAATTGTTATTCATTCATTAGAATATATCAACCAAGGAAGTAGGTCAAAAGCCAGTGCACACAGCTGCGTGGAAAAATTGTTATGATAGATGCAACGTTAGTTCGCGGTGCTGGTGCCTAGTTGAACCTTCCTTTTCCGTGTGAGGTAAACAGAGGACGGTTACCAGTACTTTCTTTTTCTTTCTCATTATCTTTTTGAACGCCTTCTTCCTAAAGGTCGTTAAGACACAGGATATATGTGGTAAAGTCATAAAGAATGGATAAAATGATTATTATCACTGAAGACGAAGAGTATAAAAGCAACAACCAAACATTGCCCAGAAAAAAAAAAACACAAAACAATAACAGACCCGCATTCAATAGATTTCCTCTTTAAGCTTATCCAAACACATAAATGACGTCTGTTTCTACGTATTTACCTGAAACTGCCCAAGGATACAAACACTTGATAATGCTCATCCATTGCCCAACATATAGAGAGACAATAGCATGTTCCAATACGAAAAAACAACAACATTATTAGAATTTCAGGATTGGAACCGCTGCCCAGAGCTTCAGTCAAATTTACCCTTTAGACACATCTATATATAAACCCTGGTTTGACAAGAAAACACACCGAAAATGGATAAAAAATCACTGTGACTTGTAGTGCTTGTTCGAAAACAAAAGCACCAGCCACGATGGGTAAACACTTGATTATGACCAGGTAGACATAACACATTTTAACCATATGCCGAAAGTATATGTGAGACGTGCTCTGATAAAGGGGGTTTAATGCATCTGTAAAAAGTATCGATACATGTCACCAGGTCCTGTGCAGGCCTCGCAGACTGACACGGGTCGAAATGTTTTGCTCTTTGTGAATATTCTGCATGTCCAAGGACCATGAGTCAGTAGGCTGTTAGACAAAATGGATTTTATGGATCAATAGTTATGTGAATGATTTCAATAGTTACATGTATGTGAATGACTCGAGGTACGCTAGCGTACGTATACGAAAAGCATAAATAAAGAAGCTTACCAATGGTAAAAAACAAGAAAAACATAAATAAGTGAAAAGCGTGCCAATGGAAAAAACAGAAGAATTACATAAATAAGTGAGAAGCTAATCAATGGCAAAACACAAGAAACACATAAATAAGCGAGAAGCGTACCAATGGCAAAACACAAGCAACACATGCATAAGTGAGAAGCTTTCCAATGGAAAAACACAAGAAATACATAAATAAGTGAGAAGCTTATCGATGGCAAGACACAAGAAATACATAAATAAGTGAGAAGCGTACCAATGACAAAACACATGAAACACATAAATAAGTGAGAAGCGAATTAATAGTAAAACACGTAAAATGCGTTAATAAGTGAGAGGTAAACCAATGGAAAGTCACAAAAAGACACATAAATAAGTGAGAAACATGTCAATGAAAAACAAAAAAAACACACGAATAAGTCAGAAGCTTATCAGTGGCAAAACACAAGAAACGCATAAATAAATGAGAAACTTATCAACGGCAAAACACAAGAAACACATAAATAAATGCGAATGGTACCAATGGAAGAACACAAGAAACACATAAATAAGTCAGAAGCGTACCAATGGCATAACACAAGAAACATAAAATAAGTGGGAAGCATATCAACGGCAAAACACAAGAAACACATAAATAGGTGAGAATCGTACCAATGGAAAAACACAAGAAACACATGAATACGTGAGAAGCGTACCAATGGAAAAACACAAGAAACACATAAATAAGTGGGAAGCTTATCAACGGCAAAACACAAGAAACGCATAAATAAGAGAGAATCGTACCAATGGCATAACACAAGAAACACATAAATAAGTGTAAAGCGAACTAATTGCAAAACACGTGAACTGTGTGAATATGTGAGAGGTGTATGAATGAAAACACACAAGAAACACATAAACAAGTGAGATGTGTATCAATGGCAAACACAAGAAACACATAAATGAGTGAGAAGCGTATCAATGGCAAAAAACAAGAAACACATAAATAAGTGAGAAGCTTACCAATGGCAAAACACATGAAACACATAAATGAGAAGCGTACAAATAGTAAAACACATGCAATACTTGAATAAGTTAGAAGCACAGTCATGGAATACACACACACAAAAAAGAAAAAAAAAAAAACCTCATAAATATGTGTACATGTAGTTGAAAAGTGTATCAGTGGAAAAAAAAAAACAAGAAATTCATGAGAAAGAATTGCAGCAATGCAAAAACATAAAGTTAAGAGAGGAGATAGCAAAACACAAGAAATACAATAATAAGTGAGCCTTTGCTTTTATTTTACTGAAATGCTCTTAAAATCAGGGTTAACTCTTTACAAAACGACACAATTTTAGCTTTATCCAAACTGAAAGCACTTGCAGACGGCAAGTTGAAGGTGGCCCAAACGACCAAATCTGTCCTTGGTAGGGTAAAAAACTTTGTGAGAAAAGGATAAAATGCTGGTTACGAGCATTTTCTCCTTTGCTCACAATGTTTTCAAGAGGCAAAACGACAAAATCTTAGACGCCCAAACTGAGAGTATTTGCAGACGACAAATGATATGTTGCTCCAATGACTCGATTTTCCTATGAAAGTTTAGAAAACATAGTGGGGAAAGGAGAACATGCTGGTTACCAGCATGTTCTCCTTTTCCCACAATGTTTTCTAAAAATTTCTCTTGCAGGGTTGTTCACCCTTAGGCTGCTAAGCGCGACTCACTGACCTTTTGCGGACAGCGTACATCAAGATCAGACTGCACAGAACGTGCAGTCTGATTTTGGATCTACACTGTCCGATTAGGGGATATCTTTCGTCAAAAAAAATCTTTGAAACAGGAAAATTTGGGTTTTTACTATCGGTTTTAAAGTTTCATTTCTTTTAGTTAGCAGGACAAGGGTTAAAAACCAGGATTGTATAGTAAAGGATAAAATAATGTCCAACAGGAACAAGTCGAGAAAAAAGGGACCCGTATTATAATTGGCGTGCAACACACGAAAAAGGGCCTTCGGACATATGCGTAAAAGTGTGTCGTCCCAGATCAGCCTGTGCAGTCTGTGACTAATCCGAGACGACACTTCCCGTTTTTGTGCGATTTTCTGTTTCATGAAAGTCTACTGAAGGAAAAAATCTTATGTAGTCGTAAAGTGCAGTCTCGGATTAGCCTGCGTGGACTGCGCAGGCTAATCGTAGACGACACTTTACGCAAATGTCCGAATGTCCCATTTCGTATGTTGCAGGCCACATGACGTCATATAAACAAAATCCGATTGTTCAGGTTATTTGTGTATGTGGATGTAAATCTAGATCAAAGATTTAATTCTTTACAAAACAAACCTGTGTTTTAAAGGCCCAGTAGCGACAAAAAGTAAACAAATTGGTCGGCGAGATGCATTTAAATCTAAATCATACCATTTAAAAGTATGGAAATTATAGTGAAGAAAACTATCTGTTATTGTACAGTCGGTCCAGGTGTTCGTCGCTGGCAGGAAAATGAATTTTTGAAACTAGGTAAAAAGTTGCCATTTACTTTTTACAGGTCTGATTTTGAAAATCGATTTTCCTGCTTGGACCTATCGTATAATGACAAGATGACATATTCACAATAATTGCCATACTTTCAAAAGGTATGATTTAAATTTCGATGCATTTTAAGGCCCCGTTGTTTACTCTTGGCCGCTACTTGGACTTTAACGAAGCATCTAGGAACAACATCAGGGAATGGCATTTCATCCTTTGCCCACAATGTTTTCTACCGCGTCAAAAACCAAATGCATCATTTGAACCACATTCAATTCGTGGTCTGCAAACTTTGCCAAGTTCTCTCGTCTGGTAAAGTGTTAGGGTATTGTTTTGTATATATCCATCTACCTAATTAACTACCCATTGAATAAACTGCTGGCATTAACGGCAGAGTTTGATTGCCAAAGATATACGACTGGGATATATGACTTACCTTTTATCTAATTCTACATTATACACGAGGATAATTGTGTTTCTTCCGTGTTTTCAGTTATATAATTTTCGCATAAAAGTTCTTTAAAACTCTCTAAATATAATACAGCTGCTTAATATTTCAACTCCTTTGCCCTCCCTGTGAGATAAAAACCTAAAGGTGACTTAACTCTTACAGTGCTAAATTAATGAAATGCACCTTTTCAATCAGGAAAAATATACAAAAATATTGTTACTTCAATATAGTTTTGGCCAGAACATGTAATGAAGTAGCGGACGGTGTATATCCAAGATCAGACTGCACGTTCTGTGCAGTCTGATCTTGATCTACACTGTACGCAATAACAACTTAAGTCGGTTCCAGCACTTTAAGGTTTAAATGATCGGCTGTGTTTCTGAAAGGATAGAAAACATGATAGCTTTTTCTCCATTTCACAAACTGTCTCCAAAGGCCTCCTCCTTCAAGCCGGTAGAAAACGCAATGTCCGAAGTGTACGGTTAAAAGTTCAATATACGGGTACTTTTAAACGCTATCGGCGGAAACATGGGCTTTTGCGGGGGAGAAGGGGGCATAGACCAAGATCAGACGGCAGAGAATGTGCGGTCTGATCTTGGATCAATACCGACCGCTTGTTTAGTCAAGCCTTTCTACTTTCTATTATTTTATGCTTTATTCTCAACATGTAAGTACGAGAGAGAGAGAGAGAGAGAGGGGGTACATAGCAACAGACAGACAGACATCATTAAAAGCGTTCTTAGCTAAGTGAATGAATTTCTGTAAAAATGGCCCAAAACATGACTTAGAATACCAGTTTTAATACAACACTAATATTTACAGAAAATCGAAGATTGGAGCGATTTTTCTGTACAGGCCGATCTTTGTTTACACTTTCACCAACAGAAAAAAAAAAACTCTAATATAACCCATAATATTTAAAACCCATTACGACATCATCTATTGTTTTAACGATCCCGAGAGAACAAGGCTTTTAAAAACATTGTTAAACACAGGAAAAGTGCTAATTACTACCATTTTCTCCTTTTTCCACAATGTTTTCGACCTTGAAGAATTCCATTATTGTAGCCTGCTTTAATTTTTCGTTTGCAGAAGGCATGATTTTTATTCGGACAAATCCAATTTTTTCTTCCTGTGGTAAAGCCTTAAAGATGAATGCCAATAGATCTTACTTCAAACGCCAAAAACACCGAATTCTTCTCACGATTTTACCAGCTTTTATCCAAAAAAATGCAACACCGGTAAAAAAGAAACAACATACACACCTTTCTATGAATACCACATATTTCCAAATTATTTCCCAATACTCCGATTAAAAGTACAATTAAGGCAATGCGATTCCCTCTCGCTAGATCTTGCACTTGGTCAATAAATCGCTGCCTCGCGAGTACGACAAGACAAAAAAATTAATCACGTGACAGGAGGAAACGATCGTATCAATAATTCCGAATACTTAACTCTTTAACGAAGAATCCCGTGATTTAATGCCTCTGGGGAAGATGTATTTTGAAAACACTGTGGGAAAAGAAGAAAATGCTGGTAACCAGCATTTTCTTCTTTTTCCACAATGTTTTCAAAGGGCATCTTCCTCTGGTTCGTTAAAACTCGTGATTTTTTTGTAAAGAGTTAATAGATATGAGCTGTGCTCTGTGAAAAGGGGGCCTAATTCATTTCCAAAAAAGTATCGACCCAGGTAATCCAACGCAGTCCGCGCAGGCTGACCTGGGCAGAAACTTTTTGCTTTTGGTCAGTTTCCCGCTTGTCAAGGGACCAGTGTACCTCGTGATTCCGTCGGTTTTTACACAAACGGCATATTAGGGATGTACGAACAATACTGTGATGACTCGCTTAGTACCATGCACCACGGAGATGCATTAAGCCCCCTTTTACCAGAACATGGTTCATATATCGTCAACAGCGCATTTAAAGGAGCCGAGATCAGACACAAAATCTTTTGTGGATCTTATTGTTGTACTGTGTTTAACGCCGTTTTCAACATTGTTTCATTTTTACCGCTGTGGCAAGTGAAACTTTAAATGATTTCCTGGAGTTTCTTCTACCTGTACCTCGCACAATATTCCTTCCAGATATTGCGTTACTTTCTCGTAAATCTAGATTAAGACCAAGTAGCAAATTAGAATGCGGGCACAGAATTTGTATTTTCAGACGAAACGTTCTTATTTATGCTTACATTCCATTCATATGACTATTTAATGTGTGTGTGTACGTGTTTTTTTTTTTAAATGCTTTCCTAAGTCATTGACCAATTTCCCACATAACCATCTTCGTAACAATACTCAGCAGCGAGAGAGGAATGAATCCTGTCACAGCGACTACAATCAATCAATGTTGTTTCGAACCAGCGACCCACTATTTTCAAGCACTGCACGTTACCGCGTTTGGTAACTGTTTTGGGGAAAACAGGCACAAATTCAAACGGGTAGATCTCGACAGAAAATATACGGATAAATACATATACCAGCGATTGTAAATGAAGACCTAGGGAAGAAAAAAAGAAAACATAGAAATGTTGTACATGTCAGACACGCGCTCTTTGGGAGACGAATAGAAAATTGTAGGTCAGTCTGGAATTAAAAGAGAGAAAAAAAAAAATATGAACTAGTTTTAGAAATAGTACACAATAGAAACAAGAACGTACAGACAGCTTGGCACGTATTCACCGACCATTCCCAAATCGCATTCTCAGTCTTATTCTGGATTTAAAAAGTAACGCAGTATTGACTGGCTAAACCATTTGCTTAAGCAAATCATGACTTATGTAACTTTGAAATTAAGATTGATTTTGGTCGACTGATTGACTGATTGACTGATTGATTACGTTACTTTGAAATTTAGATTGATTGATTGATTAAATTGTGTTTTACACCGCTTTCAACACTATTTCAGTCTTATCATGGTGACAGCTCACGATTCATGCATTTCCTGGGTTTCAACAGTACTAGGCTAGAGCTCTGAAATGTCTTGCCCAAGGACACTCCTCCCAAAAAAACCAGTGGATTCAGTGAGGCTCGAACCCGGGGCCACAAGCTTACGAGTCATACACTTCACCACTGAGCCTCGCAGGACCCCTTGAAATTAAAGCTGTTGAGAATTAGAATAAACATATTATCGTATGTGCAGATAGGGTCCTTGTGCAGTTGTCAATTAGCTTAGTTTCAATAATACATTGATGCCTTAACGCTCTTCTAACGACACAACTCTTGACATGCCTGAATTAAAAGCATTTGCAAACTAAAAATAAAATGAGGCAACAACTAGCATTCGTCTTTTCAAGAAAAGGTTTGAAACATTGTGGGAAAAGGAGAAATTGCTGGTTACCAGCATTTTCTCCTTTTCCCACAGTGTTAAACGCAACCGTCGTCATGGTCGTTAAATCACTGGATTGCTAGATAAAGGTTTAAATCAAGTACCTGTATCAAGACGTCGAACTAGGATTAGACTATTGGATATTGTAATTAGAGTTGTTTACACGACATAAAACCGGATTATTCCAATTCAAAGCGTATATGTACCTGTATAACTCTAACTCGATAAACCTTTCATTAACAATTTACCGGTATATTGTTGTTTGTTTTTGAGGATACAACTTTAAAACCACGTACCGCGAAGAGATAATATAAACGTTATCGAGGTGGGCTTATAAATCATCTCACGGTATAGCTTTCACTCGATAAACCATTCATTATCAGTTTATACAGGTTTAAAATCACGTACCGTGACGAGATAATTTATAATCCCAACTCGTTAATTATTTGTATTATCTCATCACGGTTCGTGGTTTTAAACATGTATTCCCCAAAACAAAAAATAATATAAACTGTTAATGAAAGGTTTATCGGGTTAGAATTATATTTTTTTAAACTGTTATCCCTAACATAAACAACAATAAAAACTGATAATGAAAGGTTTATCGAGTGAGAGCTATAGCCACACGATTGTTTCTGTATCGTTTGAAACCGTTTCAGCACGACAGGCAAATATCGGAGCTTTTGCGGATCAAGATCATACTGCACAGAACGTGTAGTATGATCTTGGATCCCTTCCGTTCCGTTCCCTTGTTTAGACAAGCCTATATGATAGAAAGTCTCTTTTTTTTTTAGTTTCAATGGATTTTTATAAGCCGTCGAAACAGGTCGAGCTTGCATATTTGGTACTGAAAGAGTTACTGGTATATTTCAAGTAGTGATATGCTTAAAGCCTCCTTAAAAAGGCTTAAATATATTAAGGGAGACATGCTCTGTGAATAGGGTGCTTAATGTATACGCAAAAATCATCGACCCATATCAGCCTGCGCAGTCCGCGCAGGCTGACATGGGTCGAAACCTTTTGCTATTTTTGTCAATTTTCGGCATGTCTAATCACCACTTTTCCTAAAAATTAAGTCAGTCGTTAGACTAAATGGATTTTATGGATCCATAATTATGTGACGACCTGCTTGATCTGATGCATCACGGAAAAACATTAAGCCCCCTTTTGACAGAGCATGGCTCAGTTATTATAAGGGCACTTACCGGTTAGATAAGGTAAGAAAATTTAAAACCCTGATCAATCTTTTACCCGACAATCTTGATTTAGATCTATTTACTGGATGATCAATTCACATATGAAGTATCTGACAAAATTTGGTATTTTAGATCAAATTTTATTCAACGAGTCTATAAAAATATTATTAAGCGAGCTTCTGGCGATGACTTTGAGAAAAATTGATTTTGAAATCGAACAAATGTCAGATTCTTTTTTACCAATAACGATATCTCGCTAATTATAGGTCAGAATTTGCAAAATCATAAATACCACGTGGTATTTTTCCATAAACTTTTTAATTTAAACCCGAGTCATTTCTCTGAAAGAAGTACATATGATTATGTCACAGATGACGTCACACAATGCTTTTTGGAAGCTTGTGTAAGATAAGAAAATTCGTAATGGGTATATGACACTAAAAACAATATAGATCATATGATAAATTAAAGTTCTGTACACATGAAGTAACGAAAGTGTCTAAATCCGAGACATTTCAAATGATTACCTATAATTAAGTATAAAACCATCTTTGAATACATGTGTAATAAGCACATAGATCTTTATAATGGTAATGGAAAATATCATATTTTAGATGAATAAATTGGCTGATCTGAAGTTAAAGATAATATCATTTCTATGCTATAAAAATCTTGAGATCATACAGCTGGCAAAATGAATTACAACTTCTAGATATAGGTCATACTCTGTTTTAGGGGGTTTAATGCATGTGCAATAAGTATCGACCCGGGACAGATTTGGCAGTCCGCAAAGGCTATTCTCCGTCGAAACTTTTTGCTATTTGTAAATTTTTTAGCATGTCAAAGAACTGTTCTACCTCCAGATCTAGTCGATTGTGACATCACTCACAGTACCACATTCTGCTCCAGTGTAGTGTGTAGGCCTAGTACATCATGGTGTCAGTGTATAGTAAGGCGTGAAATATTCGAAGTGGCCATTAAGAAAAGGCGAGATTTGACTGCAGATTTGAAGGTAAGGATTGATACTGGTGCCCTGAATGATTTTAAAATATGAAATAAAGCCCATTTGCAAATGCGAAACTAAAAGGTCATGACCTTTCCACAGTTTACCGGAACATTGCAGAATGCAATCCTGTAGATTTAAGATCAAGTTAATCATTCATCTCAACTCTAATGATCAAACTGAAAGCATGTACAGAGGCCAACAGTCAAGCAGCAGCAGTGTGTGTACGTTCTTTTCGCCAAGTGATGACGTCGTGGATTTTGTGGTCACGTGAGTCTTGATTGGTCACGTGAGTCTTGGTGTGGTTTTTAAAATGTTGATGCTGTTTTTACATCTTGAAGTATATTTATTTGTCTTGGTGTGGTTTTTAAAATATTGATGCTGTTTTTACATCTTGAAGTATATTTATTTGTCTTGAAGTGGTTTTGTGTTTTGATATGATAATTTTGCTGTCATATATCAAATTTATATATCATTTTGGTATAATTGCGACTATCTTGATTGAATATTTTAAATATCTTGATAGTGTTTTTTATATCTTGAATTTTGCTATTGCATTCCATAATTGTTAGCCTGAATGTATTTTAAGTATCTATAATCACATGATGACTTGCTTGGTACAATATATCACGGGAATGCATTAAACCCCATTTAGCCGAGTGTGGCTCAAATATGTTGTATTCATAAAGCAGTGGTTATAAACAGATAAGCTACATCAGGAACATCATTAAGAAGATTTTATAGGATTTCTGTAGAAACATTCCAATAATGATTGAGAAGTACAGAAATCAGGTAGGGCATACAAATTATCATTAGTACCAAAGCAACTATAGATATACCACAAACACGGAGACGCGAATGTACTTTATACAGTTGACTCGTCCACAGTGACGGGGGTGTAAAGCATAATGATGGGTCGCAAAATTCAACATTTCTAATCTAAAAAACAAGCGTATTATCTATTCTTGTACGATTAATTGCCTAGAATGACCGACTGAAACGTTTCACTTCGTAGATTTAAGTTCGATTCCTGCGCATGTAATTAGACAGGTATCTGTCCTGTTCCACCTGTTTGCTCCTGCAAGTATGTTCAGTCTTTGTGGTAGATCTGTATCTATATCAAAGTTCCTATTTACAGTTACCAAATACATGTACAAACATATTAGATCTAGGTCGATACCCCAAGTGGTGTCGTGTAACTGTAGTTTCAAGGTGCATTTAATGTCAACAAGAATTAACCATAAGTGAATGAATGTCGAGTAAAATTTGTGTCTATACTAAAGTACTATTTGTTGGACAATCTCGGTGATCCATTTCCATACGCCTTTGCCTCGTAGGTCTCTTGACAGTGTTGTTGGTTAAAAAGCAGCTGTCTTTAATAAACAGTAGTATTTCATGCTTTTCGGTAGTCATTCGAAAAATAATGATGGATTATGGTCTGATATTCCATGGTTAAGACCAGTGAAAATGCCGATTTTATATTTTCTAGCTCTTCAATTGAAGACGAAAAACAGTAGTTCCCGCGCACTAGTTACCGAGGTAATCAGCGCATGCCATTCAAATAGAGGGACATGTGACGTAATTTTCGCTATATTTATCGCGCCTTACGTAATATTGCAATGCGTTGTTATGTGAGGGGGGGGGGGGTTCGACACGGGGAATTACCGAAAAGAGCTGTACTGGATTTTGATGAAAGTTCCAACAAAATAGGGGTTAGAACTATATATATATATATATATATATATGTGTGTGTGTGTGTGTGTGTGTGTGTGTGTGTGTGTGTGTGTGTGAAAAATCGAAATGCTGCGCCACTCGTGAAAATATTACCGATGATGTTCACTCGATGAAATAAATTTCGATCTTTTACCGAAAAAAAAAAAAAAACAAATATCCTCTATATATTTTTTTTCAAGCGGCTTATTGTCCGGAAAATACGGTATATTCAATACAAAGAAAACTAAACCAGTTTGTTTTCCTGTAAAAGTTTGTATCTCATGTGATTTTTGCGATGCGTCAAATATGCCTTCTTAGTACTCCAGGTTTGATTTGAAAAGAAAAGAGATCATTCAAAATGTAGAATACGTCCAGACGAACAGGCACGGACGAACAAGCCAGGGCCAACAAACCCAGGGACGAAATAACTCGTTCCCATGCGCACTAAGTTCCGCAAAGAAAACTACGGAAAACCTCCTTAATGACGGAAATCAACTACATATAGTTTGCACGAGCGTAAGTATGAATAAGAGAGCTTTGTGACGAGCATTTCGGTTTTCATTGGGTATCGCAATGAGTGTTAAGTAACAAATCTAAAAAAAAAACTACGCAATTGGGTTAGATACATTTACCTAACAAAAGTGACATAAATGATGAAACTGCCATCGCTCCTTGGCACGGTGAAGCAAGAATTTCCACAGACTGACAGGCTGTTGGATACTTGCATGACATTAATGTCCAGTATCGTAATACCGTGCCAAAACTGTACTGTCGAGATTGTTTATTGTGACAAGTGGTAACGATACAAAGTGCTTGGCTTATCTACATAGCTCTTGAACTAGAACTAGAAATTTACTATATATATCATAGGGATTCATCTTTTAACCCTTATCCTGCTATATAAGTTAAATAAAACGTTCAAGCCGAAAAAGCAAAAAGGTCGAATAGAGTTTTTCAAATTTATTTTTAGGAGAAAACTATCTCCTTATCGGACAGTGTAGATGCAAGATCAGACTGCACGTTCTGATCTGCACTGTCCGCAAATGGTCAGTGAGTCGCGCTTAGCGGCTGAAAGGCTAATTGTGAATGAAAGTTTGTGAAACACTGATAGATGAGGCATGCTCTGTGAAAAAGTGATTTAATGCATTCGCAAAAAGTATCAATTTTTCTTGTCAGCCTGCGTAGTCCGCAGCTTGCTACATGTATCTGTAAATTTACTGCATGTCTAAGGGACCATTTTACATCATGACTCAGTCGGGCTGTTAGACAAATTTGACGTTGGGTATCCATAATTATGTGAGGACTTCCTTGGTAAAATACATTTCATGATGCATCAAATCCGCTATAGGCCTACCAGAGCGCCCCTCAAATATATTTGATCCATGCTCTTTGAAAATGGGGCTTAATGCATTTGCAAAATGTATCGACCCAGGTCAGCCTGCGCAGTCTGCGCAGGCTGACCTGGGCCGAAACTTTTTGCTATCAGTGAAATTTCTGCATGTCAAAGGACCAGTGTACCCCATGATTTAGTCGCTTGTTAGACAAAGTAAATTGAAAGGATTCCCGATTATTTTACGTCTTGTTTGGTACAACGCATTAAGGAATTGCATTAAGCCCTTTTTTGCCACACCATGGCTTATATTTCTTGGCATGTGTAAAGAATCTAGACATTAGTAAACAGTAAGAAAAAAAAAAGGTGCAATTTAGATGTTTGAATCACGGGATGGTTGTTTTCCAATCGGGAACTCCGACTATTTTCACGAGATCAGATATGACGTCATCATGCTTATTTGCATAGGATTCCACATACGTATACCTACTAGTAATCAGCGCGGGTTATTGATCGTGTGACATTCCAACAAAGTTTTTGCGAAGGTCTGGCACGAACTCCCAAACTGTTACGTTACCACTGTGCTCCAGGTGACACAGCCACTAACCTAAGGTGAAAATCCTGTCATTTTTATAACATAATAATGAGTCATGCTCTGGAAAAAGAGTGCTTAATGTATCTCCGTGGTATAAACGAATCAAGTAATCACAAAATTATGGATCAATAAGATCCCATTTTGTCTAACAAACAACCGGATCTGGAAGTAGAATGGTCCTTTGCCATGCAGAAAATTGACCAATGGCAAAAAGGTTCGACCCATATCAGCCTGCGGGGACTGCGCAGGCTGACATGGGACGATATTTTCTGCACATTCATTAAGCCCCCTTTATGCAAAGCATGGCTCATATATAATTATACCAAGCTGGTGCAAAAATATTATTAATTTATTTCATGGTGACATATCAATCTTCTTCATCCCAACGGTTACACAGTTTTCTGGGTTTGTACCGTCGGCTAATTGTTTCCGGAATTTATCTGACCTTTTATTACCAATTGCTCTGCAAAATAATTCTCGAAAAATAATTTATTTACGTTTTAGACAGATGGATGAATAAAACGTAACATTCTAAGTCTTCATTTCCGTATAACTCATTCAAATACTATAAACATTCACATTTCTACATAGGGAAGCTTTGCGAGCAAGCGTGTTGCTTATATTAAGGATTTTGCTGGTGAATATCTGACGATATATACATCATGATTAGACAAAACGGGGCCTGCAGTCTGATCTTGGATCTATACCGTCCACTTTTTTTTTTTTTTTTTTTTGGTAAAGTCTGTAAGATAAAAACGTGCTTTCTTTTTGGTTTCAGTGGACTGTGTTTTGGTTTCAGCCACCAAAGAGGTCCAGTTTATATGAGCCATTCTCTGGCAATAAGGGGCTTAATGCATCTCCGTAATGCATTAGAACAAGCAAAGTCATCACATGGTCATGGATCGATAAAGTACATTTTGGCTAACAACAGACCGAATCATGAGGTAGACTGGTCCTTTAACATACAGAAAATTGACCTATAGCAAAAAGTATCGGCCCAGGTCAGCCTGCGCGGACTGCGCAGGGTGACCTGGATCGATACCTTTCGCAGATGTATTAAGCCCCCTTTTCACATAGCATGGCTCATATACATTTGACACTGAAAGAATTAACATAATAGCCATTCACTGTGAAAGGGGGTTTCTGACGCATCTGTAAAAAGCATCGAGCCAGGTCCTCCTGACAAGCCTGCGCAGGCTGACCTGGGTCGATACTTTATGCTATCGGTCAATTTTCTGCCTGTCAAATGACCAGTCTAGCTCGTGATTCAGTTGGCTGTTAGACAAAATGGATTTTATCGTTACATAATCATTATGATGACTTGCTTTAATGCGTCACGAAGATGCATACGACCTTCCTAAATAGCCAGAGCATGGTTTATTTGGTTTTATAATTGTGAAAGCATTACATGTTATGCACAATGCGGTTGATAATCATTATTTCTAGGGATATTGATAAAGGTAATCTGTTACTTATCACTGGTGCAGAAATCTACATTGTACATTGAGATACAGTCTTTATATTATTATGCGCCATCTGTCGAGAGTGAGACCACAGGCACTTGTTCCCTTTTTTTCCCCCCCCTTTAACCGGCATTGCACTGATACCCCAAAGCCAAGTCCGTTAGCTTAGTCAGTAACATGCAGGGCTTGAAGCTAGAGTTTCACTGGTTCGAATCTCTGGCTTGGTCAATTTTATCCCGAGGATTTATGATAGTCATTACGACAGGATTCATCTCTCCCTCACCGCCGATTATTATTTTCGACGATGGTTATGTGGTAAAGCCATCATTCGCCATTATGCTGAGTACCAGTAAAAGCATGTCCAGGGAAACATAGGTAGCTGCACTGGCTACCGCAGTATAACTGTCTTTATGTTGAAAACAGTGCTATACAGCAACACAAATAAATTAGCCATGCTCTGACAAAAGGGGGCTAAATGCATCTCCGTGATGCATGATACCCAGCAAGTCATCACGTAATTATGGATCCATAAAATCTGGTGTTTCTGACAATCAGCTGAATCTGGTGGTAGAAAAGGTCCTTTGACATGCAGAAAATCGACCAGAGGCAAACAGTTTCGATTCATGTCAGCCTGCGCGAACTGCGCAGGCTGACATGAGTCGATACTTATTGCAAATGCATTTGGCCCCCTTTTTCACAGAGCATGGCACGAATCTATTAAGCCCCATATGTAACACAGGGTAGGTTTCCAAATGCATTACATGCCAAACATAATAGCCGCCATTAATTCGTATTTTTCCCCCATTTATGTAACCGAACTGGAAAAGGTCGTTCCTTTGATCATGTTTTATCGTAATTCATCTTCGTATCTAGCAGATAGTGTGTTTCAATATGATATGAGCCACGCTCTGGCAAAAGGGGGCTTAATGCATGACCGAGCAAGTCATTACATCATCATGGATCCGTAATATTCACTATTTTAATAACCGACTCAATCAGGAGGTAAACTGGTCCTTGGCCATACAGAAAATTGACCTAGAGCGAAAAGTTTCGGTCCTGGTCAGCCTGCGAGGACTGCGCAGGCTGACCTGGGTCGATACTTTTCGCAGATGCATTTAGCCCCCTTTTCACAGAACATGGCTCATACACATGAAGAGAGTTATAACGACGTAGTTTTGGAAGTTGGCAAACTTTCCCAAATCCAACCATGAAATGGAAACCCTAATACCACGGTGGATAAAATGAGCGAATCTTAGTCAATGAAACTAAACGATCAGTTTTCTTTAAATTTAAGAACGACGAGCTGCCAGCAATATTATTGACGAATCAGATACATTCAATTTATCAATACCTTGTCTTATATGGCCCGCAACATGCGAAATGAGACCTTCGGACATCTGCGTAAAGTGTCGTCCCGGATTAGCCTGCGCAGACCGCGCAGGCTAATCCGAGACGGCACTTTACGACTACATAAGATTTTTTCATACAGTAGACTTTCGTGAAACAGAAAATCGCACAAAAATGAGAAGTGTCGTCTCGGAGTAGTCACAGACTACACAGGCTGATCTGGAACGACACACTTTAACGCATATGTCCGAAGGCCCCTTTTCGTGTGTTGCACGCCATATATAAGTTAAAACCGGGCCCAATTTATCAAAAGAGAAAAGAAAAAAGATCAAAGCGTTGAAAGCACTGGTGTGGCATTTGTCATGGAGCAATTGTGTGGCATTAACAATTTGAAAAATAAACAATAGAAATAGTTTCAAAATATTCGCTTAAAAGTCAGCCTACTATATAGTCATGCACAATCCGATAGAGTAGCGTGCAATCTTTTGGGACGAACATGTCTGGGCGAACAAGCCCAGGAACGACCTCGTTTTGGGGTGAACAAGGACGGAATCGGGCGATCAGGAGACAAAAAATGTGTGTATCATTACGCCAATTGAAGGCCATAGCGGATGACGCTATTTTCGATAAAAAAAGAAGTATTTTCACGATAGATGGCCCAATCCAGTTTATTTTAATACGCCATTTTCAATTTCATATCTGAGTGCAATCGAAACACTTATGTGTCTTTGAAAAAGAGAGTTTAATTGGGTTTACTTCCTTATATTTTGCACAAACTACGATACATAATTTTCAGAATGCCGTATTGAACTCATAGTGGTATTGTCTTCGACAAATGCCACAAAAAACCAAGAGTCTCTGAATGAGTTAAATCTATGCATATGTATCGTATAGTCGTATATCATCTAGCAAAATTAATTTTAGCCGTTTGGAAACCACAGACGACGAAACTGTCTTAGGGGATGGCGTAGATGTAGATCAGACTGCACAAAGCGTGGAGTCTAAGTTCGTACCTACATCATTCTGCTGTGAGCGAAATGTACCTGCTTTTGCAGTCAGGTTGATTCAAAGGTTTATGTGTTAGTGTAATAGTATAAACAGAAAGCAAAAAGATTAACCCTTTGGCCGGTAAGCGCGACTTAAACACCTTTGCGGACAGCGTAGATCAAGATCAGACTGCACAGAACGTGCAGTCTGATCTTAGATCTACACTGTCCGATAAGGAGATAACTTTGAAATGGCAAAATTTGGCTTCTTACTGAAAGTTTCATTTCACTTATTTAGCAGGTTAGGGGTTAAATCTTTCAGAGCCAAAATCATAAAATCAGACTCTTTCGACGATTAGAATTACAATCTGCTGAAAAGAAGAAAAAATAGATTATCTTGAAAGCCTTGGCTAAAGATCCAAGACTACACGTTCTGGATAGTCTGATCTTGATCTATGCCGTTTGCGAGAGCCCTTCTTTCCGCCTTTGACACCAAAAGGTTCAAAGTGAACAGTTTATGTGTTCACAGGATGAAAAATGATTATCTAAGACTATTCATAGAATTTGATTATCCTTCAACGGCTAAAAAAAGTTTAAAAACTGCTAAATTAATTAAACGAAAATTTTCAACCGGAAGTAAAAACCCAAAATATTGTGACCTGGAAGTTCTGTTTCGTCTAATCTTAATCTACACCATCCACAAAAATGCTCTGACTAGCAGTCGAAGATTTCAATCTCAAGCAAAGAGTTTAGACCGAGTTCAGACTGTACTTCTCTCGGAATATCGTCTAATCTAGATTTGCACACTTCGATGCCTGATTGGATCGAAGATTTGTTGATCTCGTTATAACCTTTATCTCAAATTATAGATTCGAAGAAACTTTTCATCCAATAATTAAATTGAAAAAGATTTTCGGGATTCAAACAGCCGTTTTACTGGAAAACTTTCAGCGTATCAGACAGTATAGATCCACGATGAGATTACACGTTCTGTGCAGTCTGATCTCGATTTACACTGTCCGCAGAAGGACCTCTAATCGCGTGTTACAAGTCAAAAGGTTAAAATCGATAGGCGGACCCAATATGGAATGGTTACTGCAAGTTCTTTGACATTTGAGCCCTGTTCTGTGGAAACGGGGGCTTAATGCATCTGCGAAAAGTATCGAACCAGGTCAGCCTGCGCAGTCCGCGCAGGCTGACCTGGGCCGAAACTTTTCGCTGTTGATCAATTTTCTGTATGTCAAAGGAACAGTGTACCTCATGATTCAGTCGGTTGTTAGGCAAAATTGATCCATGTTCATGTGATGACTTGCTTTGTATCATGCACCACGAAGATACATTAAGCCCCATTTTGCTAGAGCATGGCTCATATATTTTTCACAGGAGTGAGGTTAATAATTAAGTCCAATCTATAAACAGGGATCGTGTTTGTTTATAGTCAGTGACTCTTGTAAAAAACATTTTTTTAATACGCAGTTCAATGTATCTCCCACAGGCGATTGTTTTGAACTTGAAATTCGCTCTTTATTGATTTTTGCCAAACAATATCGTAATGTAACGAATCTGACAAAAAGTGCTTTTGAAAACATCGTGTCCAGAAAAAGATGAGAAAACGCTGGTAAGCAGCATTTTCCCCCCTTTTCCAACAATGACTTCTGCTCTTTCAAAGACAAAGACAATTATTTTGGTCCTATGGAATTTTTTGTCTGAACATGCTTTTAATTTAAGTTTTTGCGTCAGAAAGGGAAAGCCTTAAAGTAGAAGGTAACTATAATATCTGCCGAACACGATTTCTAGTCACTTTCGAGTATATTTTTTTTCGGTGTAGCTGAATGTGCTGGCTTTTGACCTACTTTTTGGTACTGTTAACAAATTAATAAAAAGAAATTTGTAATTGGTCAAAAAATGTAGAGAAGTTCATTTAAAGGAGGCACTGCCCATTTAATGGCAAATTTACGCCGTCTATCTTTTTTAAAGGCATTTCTTGTTATAAGCGTCTAAACTAGAATGGAAGTAAAAACGTTACTATTACCGTATTTTGTGGTAATTCATAACCGATCTGGCCCATGGAAAAGAACAAACAGATAGATATCAAGAGAGCTATAAAGGTGAGGACTTTAGAAGAGGACAGATTTTTCTCATCCCACAAAGAAACTTCAATTTTAGGTATAATGCTACGGTGAATTCAATGAAAGAATCCGATTAGTATATGAATTAAGCAAACGACCTTTTAATCCTTAAGCTGCTGAGTACATCTCTTTGACTTTTTGCGGACAGTGTACATCCAAGATCAGACTGCACAGAACGTGCAGTCTGATCTTGGATCTACACCGTCCGATAAGGATTATATTGTTAAAAAAATTTAGAAAAATAAAAATAAAAATTAAAAAGAAAATAAATAAATAAAAATAAAATAAATAAATAAATAAATAAATAATAATAATGATAATAATAATAAGTTCGAAATAACATTATTCAGATGTTTACTATCGTCTTGAAAGTTTTATTCAACTTATATAGCAGCTGAAAAAAAGTACATATCTTTCTGCAGGTAATAAAGTCTGGCGACATGTCTTCAATATTAGGTCAATGACGGCAAAGTTTGTCAGGAACACAGTTGCCTGTTTTGTCTGTTCACAATGGCAGTGAAAAAGTTATTATACTTTTATTAGTAGCAGAGAACAAACCTAACTCTCTACCAAATGAAGTATAAACAAGAAATATCTTTAGAAAAAAGATAGACGGCGAAAGAGATACTGGAATATGACTATTGAAATTCTTTTGTGGCTCAGTGTGAAGTGAAAAAATGAAAAGTAACCTCACGACAGATTGCCTCTTTTTCCTCATTGTTTTTCATTTTGTTGAAATTAAGTATTCGGTTATTGGGTAATGATTATGAAAATAATAAATTTCAAAATAGCACAAGAAAATAATTATTCTCTACTTCATTATTTTGCTATGGTATGAATCAAGGCCCTAGGTAATCGATTAGTGGTTTTATAAATGTGTGAGCAAATATGCCAGCAGGGTTCCGCCGAATAAACATATGCACATTTTTGACCAATGGCAAATTACCATCTATTCATTCTTTATCAGTATCAAGAGGTGGGTCAAAACCAGCGCATACAGCTACGACGAAAAAAGAAGTATTGCATGAAACACATCGCGCCATTAAGACATTGAACAGAAATGACATTGTATATTGCGCAAAAAAAAAAAAGACGTATAATTTGCTAACACGCAAATAAAAACAATACATATCGCACAATCTACATACCTGTTTAAAGTTATCCAGACCAGTGGCTATCCAGCACTTCCCTGCAACAACTACCGCTAAATAATACACAATAACAAATACTGTATTCTTAACCCTTTCAGTGCCAAAGCGAAAACAGTGACTCTGCGGACGGCATAGATCAAGATCAGACTGCGCAGAACGTGCAGTCTGATCTTGGATCTATACCATCCACTTGTCTAGTCGAGCCAATACGATAGAGATCTGTCTGAGTTTCAGTGGATGGTTTTATTCAGAGGTCGAAACAGGTCGATATATATCTAGAGCTGGAAGAGTTGTACCCCTTAGAGAGCTCAATATATATCATTGGCAGTATAAGCCAGGTGTTACAAAAAAAAAAAATCCATTTCAAAGGTTGGTTTTCTATTCGCCTGTACATTCCAATATTGGGGACAGGGTAGATCAAAGGTCCGACTGCACGTATGTGCAGTCTGATCTTGACCTACCCTGTTCGCAAAAGTGACTGAAGTTGTGAAAGGAGAGCTAAGGGTGAAAGAAAGGAAAACAAAAGCACTCATGATGTTATGTATTGCCGGGCATACGTATAAACCGATCGCGATAACTTTACTATGCACCAGGATCTTGAAAACAATCAAAACGACTCCCTTCATCGACAATCCTACGACCTAACTATAACTCCAACTCGATAAACCTTTCATTAACAGTTAATATTATTGTTTGTTTTTTGGGAAAACATGTTCAAAACCACAAACCATGATGAGATAATATAAACATTATCGAGTTGGGCTTTTAAAATATCTCGTCAAGGTACGTGATTTTAAACCTGTTATCCCAAACATAAACAATAATATAAACCGATAATGAAACGTTCATCGAGTGAGAGCTATACTGTACGACGGTAGCAGATACAATGCTCCAATGTGAAATAACAACTAAATTTGCAACTTTTGGCCTGTGTTTATGTTTTCAGTATTGGCAAAGGAATGCCCAAATTATCGCGTTCGCATTATACATCCGATCTATTCAAGTGTTTTCGCCACTCGACAAGTATCGTTTTCGCTGGCACTGACACAATCTCTCACCTGTGTGGAGGATGTTTCCTGCGCAAGGCAAGTTCGATAATAATTGCTTTTGACGTTTGCAATAGATTTCTGGTACTTGCTCTCTCGTTCGGTCATTGCTGATTTTCTAATCTTAATCCTTTGGCTGCTGAGTGCGACTCAATGACAGTGCGGAGAGTGTAGATCAAGATAAAGATCTTGGATCTACATTGTCAGATAAGGAGATATCTTTCCCCAAAAATTAACCTTGAAAGAACGATGCTTGGGTTTTTACTTTCGACTTGAAAGTTAATTTAACTTATTAAGCCTTAAGCTGGTAGGCGCCACTCACTGATCTTTTGCAAACAGTGTAGATCAAGATCAGACTGCGCAGTCTGATCTTGGATCTACACTGTCCGATAAGGAGATATTTTTCTCAAAAAAAAAATAAATAAATAAATAAATAAATAAATAAAAAATAAGTTTGAAAAAACATTAATCGTGTTTTTACTATCGGCTTGAGAGTTTCATTTATTTCATTTAGCAGCATAAGGGAAAAAACAGGTCACTGGTTAAATGTTCTGTCAGTGCGCTTCACGTCGATTTAAACTGCCTAGCCCGCTGGCTCATTCGGGAACGGACACGGATTGAAATCCTGGGGTCGCTGGTTCGATTCCCCCAGCTCGGCCAGTTCCTATCCGAATACTGATGGTAGTAATTGCGACAGGATTCATTCCTCTCTGTCCGGTGAACACCGTTTTGGGAAGATTATTGAGCGAAGTACTGGTGAACGAAACTACAGGGAAGGACGGATAGGTGAACTTGTAATAAAGGTAATGTTGCGGACTAGCCAGTGGGTTGGGAAGAATAATGTGTGAGGTACTGGTAACAGAAACTCCGGGAAAGCGTGGATAGGTGTATTGGCCGCAACGAAATAAATGAAATAATGTTGAAAACGGCGTTAAACCCCAGACATAAAAACAACTTACCTTCAAACTACTAAATAAAAGAAATGAAAATGTTCAAGCTATAGTAAAATAACGAACTTAAGTTCATCTTAGCCAAAAGTATCTAAGATATATGGTTTAGAGCAAATCAAAGATCAGTCTGCACTTTGTGCATGCTGATCTTGATCTACACTGTTCGCAAGGGGGGCACAGCCTTCCAATGGTTGGACTAAATCTGCTTGTCTCTTTGTCCAACTACCTGGCTTAATACTCGCCTGTCTAGTTGCCCATGTAGTTTATTAACTTTTGCAAAGCAAAAAGCGAAACCATCGTCTTTGCGGACGACATGGGTCAAGATCAGACGGCACAAAACGTGCAGTCTGATCTTGGATCTATACCCTCCGCTTGTTTTGTCAGCTGGATTTTATATTTTCAGCCGCCGACATAGTTGGGGTTGATAATGAACTCTGGCACGGAAAGATTTAAAAGTACCCGTGCTTTGACAACCAGAGAAAATCGAGACCATTATGGAGTATACACAAGAGCGGTAGCATTAAAACTTGCGCCTTCAAAGACACCACGGACGCAGGAAAGAGTAGAGTAGAAGATAATCAGAAAAAAAAATCTCGAAAAAAAAAAGCAGGAAAAGAAAAGAATAAATACTGACAGAGACATGTAAGTGCAGGGACAGAACCAAGACTTGCCCTACAGGACATGAAATAGCGGATAAAAAATGGGTAAGGACATGGGTGGGATGCGGGAGAGAGAGAAGAGAGAGGGAGAGAGACAGACAGAGAGACAGACAGAGACATGGAGAACGCACGAGAGACGACACGACAGAGGAAAACGAAAAGAGAGACGAAGAGAGGCAAAGAAAGATAGAGAACGACTTCTACAGAGAGGCATACAGACATACAGAAAGAAAGACACAGACAGACAGACAGACAGACAGACAGATGGGGAGAGGGAGAGGGGGAGAGAGTGGGAGAGGGAGAGACAGAGACAGACAGAGAGACGGAGAAGAACAGAGGGAGAGAGGATAGTATTAGAAAGCGACACTAAACGAAGAAATGAAAACGAAAAAGATACGAAACTCACCAAAAACTAGAAGATCTGCACCAGTACAATCTATGACGTTCGAGGAAAACTCCATACATAGTAAAAACCTGTCTTTAATTAACTAAATCCGTCTCCATTATTTTCCAGCGAAAACAGCCAACGTTTATAAAACTGCCAGTCGTCAGACAAGTCTAGTTTTCCCCTCGCTGCGCGTTTCCGAGTATAATTTCCGATTTCTTAATGACATTATTGTAAATCCCGCTGTATAACCCTTGTTGTCGCCCCAGGATTAGACAGAAAAACGGACGCGAATTTTCCTTTTTCTTTCATTTATCCAGTCTTTTTTCCCACCTTTTATGCAAGATGCCCATTCAATGCATAAAAAAAAAACCATCAAAATCAGACAGCATGGCAATTATGACCCCAATTCTCAGCGCCTTGAATTAACCCGTACAGCGCAAATAAATAATTGAATTTGTCTGTCTGTCTGTCTGTCTGTTCATTCGTTCGTTTGTATTGCAATATTTGTATTTGAATTAAACGCCGTTTTAAAAGCTTAGGTCATAATTATCACGGCGGACAGTGCTACCACGTATGCGTTTCCTAGCTCTCTCATACCAGTACTGAGACAACTCTCTTTCCAAAGCCACTGACTCCTTTTCTCACATGCATCAGAGGTGAGAGGCGAAAACTCCCCTAAAAGAAAGTTTGCCGCAACCGGGTATCGAACTCGAACCATCAGCTCACGTGTCAGATACGCCAACCAGTGAGCCACCCTACCGGGGCTTAGGTCAGAATACTAAACACAGCAGGTTGTGAAGATTAAGGTCAGATTGCACTGTCTGTGTAGTCTGATCTTGATCTGTGATATCTACTATATCAACTAAGATCGCGCTTGAGGTCGGAAGGTAAACCCTTAACCCTTTCCAAAACAAGCCCTGGTTTTCACGTGTCAGCAGCACAAGTCATTTGAAAACACTGTGGGAAAAGGAGAAAGTGCTCGTGACGAGCAATTTCTCCTTTTCCCACAGTGTTTTCTACCCTTTTTGGGAACTTTCTGCCATTTTCATCAAATTTAAAATTGTCGTCTGCAAACTCTTTCAATTTAGACCAGTCCAAAATTTGTCGTTTGGGAAAGGGTTAACGCAAGAAATAAGTTAAGTATCTTCAACGTATATGAGCCGCGCTCTGGCAAAAGAGGGTTAAATGCAGCTCCGTGGTGCATTGTACCAAGCAAGTCATCATATTAATATGGATCCATGATATCCGTTTCATCTAACAACCGACTGAATCATAAGGTAGACCGGTCCTTGAACATGGAGAAAATTTACAAATAGCGAGAAATTTGGTTTAACTCTTTCGGCGCCAAATAAATCAGCTCGACCTCTTTGGACGGCTGTTAATACAACTCATTGAGACTCAGAAATTTTTTTATCATATAGGCTTGACTAAACAAGCGGATGGTATAGATCAAAGATCAGACTGTACGTTCTGTGCAGTCTGATCTTGATCTATGCCATCCGCAAAAGCCCCTGTTTTCGCCTATGGCGCTGAAAAGGTTAAACATATTTTATTCAATATATTTCTGTATGTTACATTAAGTACAACAAAGCATTACGAAAAGGATTAGAACAGAAGCATAAGCAAAGCAAGCATTTTCGATCCCTCGCAGGCTGACATGGGTCGATACTTTTTGCAGATGCACTAAGCACCCTATCCATAGAACATGGTTCAAACAGAGTCGATAAAACAAGACAAACTACAGTCAGACTTGTACTAAGCAGCCGGCAGATTTAAGGTAAGGCTGCAGAAGCAGGGTGACTGCTAAATACAATTAAAATAATGCAACCATGCATTTGGGGACAACTTTCCTCTGGCTGTTAAAAACAGGCTGGTTGCTGAAAAGAGGTGACTTCTATCACAAATTTGACTGTATTTCAATCCAAAAGCTGATGTTGTAAGAATATCTTACATAATACCGAGCAGAGTACGTCTAAAAAGATCAGATGGCACAGTTTCTACAGCCCAGTCTTGCTCCACATTGTTAGAATTTATTGCTCCGAGAGACTTAAGCCGAAAAGCGTCGATATGTCTTGCTGTTTTCGGCAATGTTTTAGATATGAGCCATGCTCTGTGAAAAGGGGGCTTAATGCATCTGCAAAAAGTATCGATCCCGGTCAGCCTGCGCGGACTGCGCAGGCTGACTGGACCGAAACTTTTTTGCTATTGGTCAATTTTCTGCATGTCCAAGGACCAGTCTGCCGCATGATTCAGTCGGTTGTTAGACACAAAGGACTTTGTGGATCCATAGCCATGTAATGACTTGCTTGGTATAATGCATCACGAAAATGCATTAAGCCCTCGTTTGGCGAAGCATAGCTCACACACGTACACACACACACACACACACACACACATATATATATATATGTGTGTGTGTGTGTGTGTGTGTGTGTGTGTGTGTGTGTGCAGCCAGGGCACCCAGCCGTAGGGCCGAAAAGTAAAAGATGAACCTGGATGAGCCGCACAATACCCAGCTTGGTTACCTCCCCTGATACGGCTTTGCCGTGTTTTACGGGGGCCAGTTCAGCGTAATCCCTTTGCGTCTTTCCAACAAACAGAAAGTGGTGTGTGTAGATCGATATTACACTTCACAAAAGGTACAGTCTGATCTTTGATCTACTATGTATGCGTTGCTGAGACAATCTGAACAACACAAATCTTAAGATTGCATTTATTTGGAATTAACATTTAGACTGCATTTATTTGGTATTTATACATTGTATTTAACCTGAAAATGTCAATTTTGTTTGGTCAGCGCTTTAAGGGTTATATCAAAACGGTTATCTCTTTACCACACAATCCCGACTTTTAACGACCCTAAAAGCGAGCGTTTTGGAAAACATTGTAGGAAAATGAGAAAATACTGGTAACCATTAATGTTTTCTACCCAATCAAAGACAGAAATCGTCAATTTACCAATGTTTAAATTGTCGTCTGCACATGCTTTCATTTTGGTCGAGTCCAAAATTTCGTCGTTTGATAAGAAGGAGGAAGCAACTACATGTACTACTACCACTGCGGTTGGTACTCCACTTTAGTATTACCTTGATCATCCACTCGTCACAACTCGGCCGATTCCGTACCTACATCTAACCTCGTCCGTATAAAGGAGGCTTCCATTTTGAACTACCAATCACATGATCTTAACATGGCGGCGCCCCTGTAGATCGCTTAGCAACGACATGAACAACCACGGTGAAGTTATTCACTTCTATCGATCTGTCGATGAAAGCTCCCAACGGAATTGATAAACCACGCTAAAAATTGAATATACAAACTGTTTGCCGACTGAAATATTCTTAGAAAGATAACGATAGAAAATTTACTCATGTCTTCTTTTTTAAGAGGAGCCTTACATCCAATAACGGTAAAGTGGCGTGCTTCCGGAGATGTGCGAAATGTACCGTGTAGGTGCATATCAAGCTACGTGATACAGCCGAGGGATTTGATCACCGGATCACCCGAGGTATGCCGAATGCCTGATCAACCTTATCTGTGATAGAAACTAGGGACACTGTACATAGTTCAATTTTCTGCTTCCTATGTTACTGTGAAACTTTGAGTAAGTCGTATTTGCAAAGGGGTGGGTAAAGTCAGCGGGTCGAATACTCGTAGGATAGGGCTTCATAAATGTATCGGTCCTTAGAAACACATTTTATGAAGACAAATTGGTTTTTGCGTGTATTTTTTTTTAATTGTTCTCATTGATGATACAAACTGGTACATGCACAAGCACTCTACAAAGGGCTATGTCTTCTTCAACACGGGTCGAGATTTTTTGGGACAAATCTTTTTTGATTTATATGCCTAGGTGTTGAAGTTTCTTTGTATCAAGTCTATATTATTTAATCTGTTGTTGTCAGCCATAATAACTGTAGATATTTTTCTATACGTATACGAACCTTCAAAATAATTAAGTAAAAATTTTGGCAAAAGGTGAAAACAAAAATGGAGAACACAATGGTACCAAGACCGATTCGATTATTCATTCCAATCCGGTTCGATTGAGTGAATATCCCCTCCATTCGCCTAGACGACTAGCAAACAATCAACTGACTGCTGCACTCTGAGGGATAAACATGGCTTGTGTGCGAAGTTATTTACTGAGATGTGTTAACCTTTATCTTGCTAGATAACTTAACACTTAAGCTGCTGAATAACTGAAACGCAAAGTTCTACTCAATACTAAAAGCCCAAATATTGCGGTTTCAAAGTTGATTTCAACGAGAAGAAAATACCGCATCGGACAGTGTAGATCAAAGATCAGACTGCACGTTCTGTGCAGTCTGATCTTGATCTACACTGTCCGCAAAAGGTCAGTGAGTCGCGATTAGCAGCGTGAGGATTAACGTGGCTGTATGATGTCCACTTGTCCAAAACAGTAATTGATTTTTTTTCTGTCAGCAAGATGAAGTACGAGGGACACTTTTTAAGTTCGTAGAGTAGGGCGGTCTTTTTAAAACCGCTTGAAATATCAAAATTTTATTTATCTAAGACCTTCGAAATATGCCCCGTCTGCCTCCACACACATTTTACACCGATCTACCCATTTCCGGAACGCCGCCCGGTAGTCCTCTTTAGGTATATGTTGCAGACACTGGTAGACCGCACTGCCTATACCACAACGGGATTCAAAACGGTGCCCTGCCAGCATTTCCTTTAGTCTTGGGAACAACCAAAAGTCACAGGGGGACAGGTCAGGGCTGTATGGGGGATGATCTAAGACATCGAGCCCAGATTCTTTCAGATATTCCTGTACCGTAGCGGATTTATGGGCCGGTGCGTTATCATGGAGTAATTTGATGCCACGGACACCGGTGCGCGGTCTGCGTTTCTGATAGAAATCAACAAGTTGAGTAAGAACACTTTCTCTGTAAAACTTTTCAGTGACAGAACTACCTTTCGGGACTGGAATTTGAAGGACTGGACCTTTCGAATCAAAGAATATCGCATACAACATGCGATTTGATGTTTTGCAACGGCGCGCAATAACAGGTCTGTCGCCCTCAGATGAAACCCAAACCTTATTTTTAGCCTTAGAATCGGGTTGAAAATGATAGATCCAGGTTTCATCACCTGTAACTATCTCTTCCAAACGACGTGGGTCACATTTATCATATTTTTCTATAACTTGCGATGCAAGTCTAACCCGACTTTGTTTCTGCTCGTCAGTGAGCAAATGGGGCACCCAGCGCGCGCAGATCTTACGTAGCCCAAGTCGTTCACGTAAGATCTTCAAAACACTTGACGAATGAATGCCACTTAATTCTTCTATCTCTTGTACGGTATAACGTGCGTCTTCCTCAATTAACGTTTTCACAGTAGCAACGTTCTTTTCCGTCAAAACGGAAACCGGCCTACCCACCCGAGGGTCATTTTCAAGTGACTCCCGACCATCATTAAAACGACGTACCCACTTGCAAACTGTAGCATATTTTAAAGCACCATTCCCATAAACTTTTTGCAAATCAGCATGAATTTCTGTTGGCGGAAACCCAAGCTGTGCTCTAATCTTACAATATACCCTCTGTTCAGAGATTTTTCCATCCATATTGAACGCTATATTTTACTATAGTGTATAAAACCACGTGTTGAAAATACCCAGCGCAGCGCGCACGTGGACCTCGTGCGCCGCATACCCTGACACCGTTCGAGAGAGGAATGATTACGCAAGTTCTGTGTAAAAAATCGTGCAACTTCATAATCGCGTTAAAAAGTTATAGGCTTACTCTACGAACTTAAAAAGTGTCCCTCGTAATGTCACTGACCTTTTCAATACATTCATCTAGTGTGGCACAAAAGACACTTGGAGTTTGATATTTAGTTCTCCTTTGTTAATCTGGGTGCGTATTCACCAATCATTCTTAATAACATTTTAGTATCATGCTCAAGAATTTTCTTGAAAGTAACACGACGTTTGACTGGCTAAACCAATGTGTAAACGTGGCTGAATGATGTCCTCCATTCGGCATACCTCGGGTGATCCGGTGATCAAATCCCTCGGCTGTATCGCGTAGCTTGATATGCACCTACACGGTACATTTCGCACGTTTCCGGAAGCACACCGTTTTACCGTTATTGAAATTGTAAGGCTCCTCTTAAAAAAGAAAACATGAGTCAATTTTCTATCGTTATCTTTCTAAGAATATTTCAGTCGGCATACAGTTTGTACATTCAATTTTTAGTGTGGTTTTTCAATTCCGTTGGGAGTTTTCATCGACAGATCGATAGGTGTGATTAACTCCATCGTGGTTGTTCATGTCGTTGCTAAGCGATTTACAGGGGCGCCGCCATATTTAAGATCGTGTGATTGGTAATTCAAAATGGAAGCTGCCTTTATACAGACGAGGTTAGATGTAGGTACGGAATCGGCCGAGTTGTGACGAGTGTAATGTCCTCATGTCCAAAACAATAAGTTATTTCTTCTGTGAGCAAGATGATTTTTCTAAATGTGAAAGTAACACAACGTCTTATTGGCTAAACCAATGTTACTTTCTAAACCTATAATTAGACTAAGAATGTTCTTAAGAATGGTTGGTGAATACGGACCCTGACATAAAAGAGATTGTTTCAATTGGTATTACCTGTCGTACATGAGCCTCAGTCATTTGCTAGTATTGTTTACACATTTCTAAACTAGTACGGAAAGGGACCTTTATACTTTTAATTTCTATTAGCAAACTGTTCATAGATATGCAGAAAATTTAACTAAATGAGAGAGAGAAAAAAAAACCGATTAGCCTGCGCCACTGCACAGGCTGGGTCGATAGTTTTTGCAAACCCACTAAATCCCCTTTTCAAAGAGCATGGCTCATGAATGGTATAAACTATTTTTAGCACCACGCCCTTACTTCAAAGCTGGTACTCAGATTTCATTGGCCAATCAAATACGTTCAATATATTCACTGCCGTATTTATATTTCCATGTCACGATCTGAGGAGAGAAAATGTTGGCTTTCAAAGCCTCAACCTTTATTAGTTCCCCCATTAATCCATTTGTTCCATTTATATACCAGATTGATGATAGATGATTGCAGAACACGATAAAAGTAACAACTAGATCTATTTCCATTCGAGCTATTTGATTTATTCTGACAAATAGACTCTGTGTAGTGTAAGGCAGAT
This sequence comes from Tridacna gigas, assembly GCA_945859785.2. Lineage (NCBI taxonomy): Eukaryota > Metazoa > Mollusca > Bivalvia > Cardiida > Cardiidae > Tridacna > Tridacna gigas. Next base: position 31,825,156 of record OX244043.2, on the reverse strand, counting down.
CTTCCAGTTGGACGCATTGTCTTATAGGTTAGGTTACAGACGGTTAAGCTTGACAAAAACCAGGGCTTGTGTGTGGAACGCCTGTACGGCTTGTTTTAGAGCATCCGTCTGATGAAGCAAGTTCGAACCCAATCGAGTCAGTCCGTAGGCTTGATATCCGTACTTATAGGGGGTTTTACCAGAGAAATTAATAAATGGATTCAGCCCCCAAAGGCGAAATGTGTACGGCATAGATCAACATCACACGGCACAGAACGGTAACCAGATGGTAACTAACATTTTCTCCTTTTCCCACAATATTTTCTAGCCAATCCAGGACAAGTTTCGTCATTTGGACCACCTTCAATTTATCGTCTGCAAATGCTTTCAATTTGGACCAGTATGAAATTTTGTCGTCTGGTAGAAGGTTAAGACGTGATTATGTTCATTCCAACAACAACGAACAATGTAAAATTGATTGTCTGAATGGAGTTATACACCGCTTCAGTATTACTCAAGTCACTTAATGCTGAAACCTTACTTATTCAGGTCTGCCATGAGTTTCACAGGTAATGGTCCAGGGCTCCGAAGTATCGAAGGAAACTCCCTTCAGAGCCCGGGCCTAGTACTGGTGTAAACCAGGATCCATATGAATAAGTTAACTGCCACGGTATTTTGATTTACGTTAGGTTGAAATCGGTGTTTAACATCATGAAATCGATTCGATGTACCTCAGCATACATGGCTCCTGCGTGGATCGGTGGTAAAGTCGTAACCGTGAGGCACATCGTTGAAGCCCTAGCCCTGCACTCGTGAAACCCAGAGCATGCATGAATATGTGAACTGTAGCAGTGATAATGACTGAAATGATATTGAGAGCTGCGTGAAACACACTAGTCAATTAATCAATCAACTTCAGCATATTATATTTAACTCTTCCACTCTTTCAGTGCAAAAATATATGTGTCGTGCTCTGTGAAAAGGGGGTTTATGCATCTGCAAAAAGTATCGACCATTGTCAGCCTCCGCAGTCAAATTTCTGCATGTCAAAGGACCAGTCTACTCCCAGATCCAGTCGATTGTTTGTAAACAAAAAGCCGGATTTTAGGGAACCAACATTATGTAATGACTTGCATGGTATGTATATAATGCATCACGGAGATTATACCCACTTTTTTTCAGAGCGTGGCTTATAAACTCGACTTCTTCTAACACATGAAAGCACAATGCCACAAAACTCAGAAATATCTTTCATCTTATAGACTTGACTAAAAACACTGAGGGTAAATACCGCAGATCAGACAGCACGTTTCGTGCAATCTGATCTACACAATTTGCAAAAGCCCCTGTTTTCGCATGCCTATGACGCTATAGCCCTCACTCGATAAACCTTTCATTATCAGTTTATATTTTGTTTATGTTTCGGATAACAGGTTTAAAATCACGTACCATGACTAGATAATTTATAAACCCAACTCGATAATGTTTATATTATCTCGTCACGATTCGTGGTTTTAAACATGTATTCCCCAAAACAAAAAATGTTAAAAGGTTTATCGAGTCAGAGTTATAAAAGGGTAAAGGTCGAGTGTACACTGTCGAAAGCAACATTGTGTGTACATCTCATTGAAGAATAACACACCTTATAGATATCTGACCTAAAACAACACAGTTGTTGCTCCGACCGGGTCACTTAGTGTGTAATTGTTAACTAATTGGACACGTGCACGGAAGGGAAATGTAAGTAAAACTTGTTATTTTCCAACATTACTTTGAGCTGTATCCCTTAATGTAGGTTGTATTGATGAATATCGGTAGCACTTGGCCTTCTCAGCTATGTTATACACGAACATTTTTGTAGACCAGTTTGAATTTAGTAAAAAAGCTTGTTCTGAGACATGTTTAGATCAACATGAAGGAGAGAATCATTTGTTAGTCGTTAGCAAGCCTCGCTGTCATATTTTGACCGAGGTCACACAGACCCAACTGTCATACTGTTTAATATTTGAACCCACCATGGATTGTATACGCTCGAACCCTGCAGCATTTAAACGTTGCATTTCAACTGCGACTGAGCCTTGTGGTCCAGAGAAGTTCGGGTATTTTGACTCTTGGATAAATGTTTAATGTGTACCACAGTATTTTCTCAGATGAGATGATTGTAAACTACTTTTCTTTTGTCTGTTACACCGTAAATACAGTAAAATACTGCTGTTTTTTTTTTTGTTAAGTTCTATCACAAAATGGCATCCATTTATGACAGGGGTTTATTCCTTTGGTTCTCCATATTGTTTATTGTGGTGTGCAAAACTATTCATCCTTTGTGGGGTTTTTTTTTTTGTGAATCATAGTCCATTTGTTTTTAAGCGCACGTATGTCTATTTACCGTTTAACATACATGTATATCCATCAGATATTTCGGATTTTGATTTATGTTTTGCGTGTAACTTCTAAATGGTCCTATAATAATGAATTTTTGTTTAGCAAACCAGATCTCTTTAAAATTGGAACAATTACATAACGGAACTTCACCTGCCTTTTGGGACAGTTTATGTGGAAATACACAACCCCTGTCTTGTTAACTAATGGCCAGAAACGTTCAGAATTCAATTTAAAACACTATCATGTCGAATTGCACATGCAATCGCAGTCTTCTTTTTCAGTCATGCAGACGGTTACATATGATATCAAAAATGAATAACAGTTTTTAACGAAATGATTTCTTCATTAAACTGAATTCGACAAAAATAATTTGGTTTAACCCTTTCCCAAACAAGCCCTGGTTTTCACGTGTCTGCAGTACAAGTCTTTTGAAAACACTGTGGGAAAAGGAGAAATTGCTTATAACGAGCAATTTCTCCTTTTCCCACAGTGTTTTCTCCCCTTTTTGATGACTTTCTGCCATTTTCATCAAATTTAAAATTGTCGTCTGCAAACTCTCTCAGTTTGGACCAGTCCAAAATTTGTCGTTAAGGAAAGGGTTAAAACAAAGACATAATATGATTCAATAAGCTGTGTTATGAGTCTGGTTCTGAGCGATCGCCTGTACTCAAGAGTCACTGATATCAATGAAACAGAGTGGTGCAGACGGGAGTGGTTTTATTTCATAAAAAGGCAAATGCTACACAAGGAACCGTTTTCAATCGAAGAGTAAATGTATTAATCTTACCTTTCATGTAAATGTTTTTCCAACAAATTCTTTTGTAAATTTTATCGAACTAATTCTGTTGGAAGTATGTAGACTCGCCGTTCAAACGTCGGCAAATTTGATGTCGAAGTTCTTTAGGAAACGTTGAAAGAACCGATAAAAACCGATGCCCACGATAATGGCCAAAATGATAATCAAAACGGTGAAAGCGCTGCTGAGGTGGGGTGCCTTTAATCCTGCTCAAATTGAAATCTAACTGTTGTACTAAATAATAAACACGTACATGTAGTGCTGCTAGAAAGAACTGATAAAAGCAAGCAGAGATTTAAAGAGCTGAGCCTATAAATCTCAGAGCAAACTAACATTTTCTCTTTTTTTGTGTGTCACTGTGAGAGGGGAAGGGGTTCAATAAAATGTCAAAATGAAACGACGTGAGAAGTATTATTAAGCAGTATCTGGACAAATATAGTAATCCTATTCAAAGAAATTACCAGTAGAGTTCTCATGATGCTTCTAAGCTTTTCAGGGCGCTTGTTGACGCTATTTGGTGGAACTGATATATAAATATATATACCTACCGTGCCTCATAGTAGTCTGTTCTAACACTCTTTTTTTTTTTTAGATTGTATTATGATAATGGTTTATTTTTTTCTACATATTTATCGTCCAAGTCGTGTAAGTTCCCCTATTTTTAACGTTTTAGTAATGCCTTGATGCCAAAGTGAATGAAATGCTTTCTTAATAGTACTATTTTTTCCAGGTAATAATTTTGCAATGTTAGGTACCCCAGAATCAGATTTTTAAGATTCAGTTTCCCAGTTGGTAAATCTGAGCTGGGATGCTTTGCACCCCACCTCAAAAATTATGTACGCCGGGGTCCGTATTCACCAACTATTTTTAAAAGCTTGACTAGTCTTTTTTTTCCTGTATTTTCTAAATTTGAAAGTAACACAACTTCTGATTGGCTATACCAAGTGGTTAAACCAAATGGTTCAGCCAATCAGAAGTTGTGTTACTTTCAAATTTACAAAATCTTGGAGAATAAGTCTTAGAACGTTCGTAAGAATGGTTGGAGAATACGGTCCCAGGTCTTAAAAATGGGACTAGAAATGAATATTATCTCCACTCCTTTGGAAGATTTAAACTTTGAATTCTTACATAACCTTGAATTTTTAATATCGTAGGTAATATACACTGATGCACTTATGCACACCTATACGGGGTAAATGTCCTATACATGTTGATTCAAGACAATCGTCATAAAAGACGTCTGTTTTGAAACGAACTGGTCATATACATGCACCACTCGTCACAACTCTCGGGGTTTTCCATGGCCGCCTGTTTCTTTGAATTTTGACCCCCAAATTTTCAAAATGACCCCCCAAAATTTTTATGTGTGCCTTCTTTTATTCATTTGAAGGGTGTCAAATGAAAACGCCCCCCCCCCCCCCCCCCCCCAAATCAGAAAGTCAAGGGAAAACCTCGACTCCGCCGATTCCGTATAAAGGAGACTTCCATTTTGAACTACCAGTCACATGATCTTAGACATGGCGGCACCCCTGTAAATCGCCTAGCAACAACATGAACAAGCACGGTGAAGTTATTCAAATCTGTCGATCAGTCGATGAAAGCTCCCAACGAAATTTATGAACCACGTGTGAAAATTGAATGTGCAAACTGTTTGCCGACGGAAATATTCTTAGAAAGATATTCTTAGAAAGACACAAATTGTGACCCATATTTCCTTTTTTAAGAGGAGCCTTACAAATTCAATAACGGTAAAACGGTGTCCTTCTGGCGATGAAAATGTGCAGTGTAGGTGCATAATAAGCTATGTGATACAGCCGAGCGATTTGATCACCGGATCACCCGAGGTATGCCGAATGATACATGCACACGCACATTGCATGCGAACATATTCGGGCGATTTAAGTTGTAGTTTTGAATAAGTAAATATGATTAGACGTGGCGGGTTTTTCCAAGAAAGTACAGCTTGCTAATTTGGAGTAGCGTTTTCTGAAAGCTAAACTCCTAATTTTGACCAAAAGGAAATTGAGCCATGCTCTGGCAAAAAGGGGATTAATGCATCTCCGTGTTGCATTGTACCCATCAAGTCATCACATAATTATGGATCCATAATAGCCTCGTCTTTAACAACCGATTGAATCATGAGGTAGGCTGGTTCTTAGATCTAAAGGAAATTGACCAGTAGCGAAAAGTGTCGGCCAGGGTCAGCCTGCGTGGAGTGCGCAGGCTGACCTGGGCCGATACTTTTCGCAGATACATTAAGTCCCATTTTCACAGAGCATGTTTCAAATCAGAGCACGAATCGTATCCAGTCTTCAAATTGTCGAATGAATAAATAATCTGATCTAAAACGCTAAGCCTTGGTCTCGTGCCACGTATAGTAACACCATACGTAACACCATGAAAGTGTAAATTAGCTGTAAAGCGGCGTGCCTACGATTTTAATTGCCTGACCGCCATTTAGTCTCAGGCAAGGATTACCTTAATACATTTAAAAAATCTCTTGACAATAATACAGCAGTCGGGTCTTGCTTATTAGTTCTCTTTTCTTGAAATTCGCTTGTCCGTAATAACTTATGAATACGTATTAACTATTTCTTTTTCTCTCTGTCTTCGAAGGTAGGAAATATGTACAACTTTCTGCTTTCTCTCGAAATGATTGCATTTATGTGTATAATATAAATAAGACGTGCTGTATGAAAAGGGAGCTGGATACATCTGCAAAAAGTTTTCGTCCAGGTCAGCCTGCGCAGTCCGCGCAGGCTGACCTAGACAGAAACCTTTTGCTGTAGATCAGTTTTCTGCATGTCAGAGGACCGTGCTACCTCATAATCTAGTCAGTTGTTAGACAATTTGGTCTTTATGGATCTATAATTATGTGATGACTTACTTGTTGTAATGCATCACGGAGATGGAATAAGCCCTTTGGCCAGAGCTTGACTCAAATCGTACTGCATGACGCGTGAATTTTCTGTGCCCGTGTTCACCGACTATTCTGTGTAACATTCTTATTCTGGTTCTGAATTTCAATGTTGAATACTTTGGTTCATCAGAAGTTGTGTTACTTTCTGATTTTAGAACCAAACTAAGAACAGAGCTCCAGATTGAGGGAGTGATTTTGATTTCAAAATTGAAAATATTAACTTTTCCACACTAATTGTTATACACTAAACCCTGTGTTATGGGTACTCATTAGAATCGTCTCGATGTTGATGTACCCACAACATAGGGTTTGGAAGAGAAATAATGGATTTAGAATGACATCACTCCCTCTAATCTGGAGCTCTGCTAAGAATTCAGTCTTAAATTCTGGAAATTGGCTTGTGACACCTTTGCTGAATTTTATGTGTCGTCATTTTATTTTTCTTGTCCTGCGCCTCCCCTCTCTTTCTCTCTCTCTCTCTCTCTCTCTCTCTCTCTCTCGTCCTCCCTCCCTCTCTCTTTCTTATACATGTCTGACTTAATGTTAAAGTATAGGACTCTTAACCTGGAGGCTTGGGGTTCAAACCTCAGTGATCTCTGTCTCTGCCTGCTTGCCTCGGGTGTCCTGTTGTGTGCCTCAGTGTTAAAGTTTAGAGAACTAACAACGCTGTAGGCATTGAAGCTCGCTCGAAGCACTGGATTTTTCGTTCGAGCTTCTCAGACATGTCCAAGCCCTATCTAGTACTGGTGATACCGTGGATATACATGAATAGCCTACGTGAGCTGTCGCCGTGATACAACTGAAATAATGTTGAAAGCAACGTAAAACACTTCAGTCAATTAACTTCCTCTCTATCTAAATCGATTCTGAACATAAAAATGTAATCGATTATTAACATCAGTGTTATCTGTTTACTTTTTTGGTTTTGTTTATTTCCAGGGAGCCATTCGAATACATGTATCACTCGACGAACATGAAATATCAAATAGTTCGTAGCGGAGTCCTCGCTGAAGACACGCACTTCTGTTGCACGCTGCTTCACCAAAAAATTCCGGACAAGCTCGCCTATTACGGAAACTACCGAGTAACAGTCGATGTGGAAAGCGCACTGGGTAATTTCTTCGAAGACCCGAGGCTATATTTCATGAATTCCTCGAAACAGAGAAAGACAACCTGTAACATTTGGTATCATAACCTACTTCTGGCCGACTCTTATCACAAGGGTCTGAAATACCTCGATATGGACGACAACAATCTGCTGGTGTTGGATTTAGACTGTAACAATTTTCTCGTGAAAGAAAACAACAGCGGGGATTATATCCGTGTACGTAACCGGATTATTCCGGAATATCACTGGGTCAACCTATTGGTGGAACCGGAAATCAACCTGAATTTCGTGGAGCATTGGTGGGACTAAGTACCTGACTGGAAACAGATATTTTTTTTTCTCTTTCCGTTCTGTTTAACTCTTTACCACACAATCCCGTTTTTTAACGACTCTTAGAAAGAAGCCTTTCGAAAACATTATGGAAAAAGGAGAAAATGCTGTTAACCAGCATTTTCTCCTTTTCCCACCATGCTTTCTGCCCTATCAAAGACAAATTCCGTCATTTTAGCAAAATCTAAATTGTCGTCAGCAAAAGCTTTCAATTTAGACCGGTCTGCCTTTTTGTTGTGTGGAAAAGAGTGAACTCTTTATCAAACAGCAAAATTTTAGACTTATCCAGATTAAAAGCATTTGCGGACAGAAAGTTAAATGTAGCTCAAATGACGGGATTTACCGCTCTAAGGATAGAAAACACTGAGGTTTAAAAGAAAATGCTAGTAACCAGCATTTTCTCCTTATCCCACTATGCTTTCAAAGGGCTTCTTTCTCATTGTCGTTGAAACTTGGGATTGTTATGTAAAGGATTAAATGTTTTTGGGAAAAGAGGTACCACTAATTATTTGTTAAGTATTACGTGGCCTCGGTGATCAAAAGAGTTGGACGTTATTTTTCAATATATTTTTGCAATGTTACTTATTATTTTTTTGTCACTTTATTTATGATTAGAACTTGTATACTTTGATTGAAGTTTAGATAATGTTTAATCAAAGTATAGATTTGAGGCATGCTCTGTGAAAAGGGGGCTTAATGCATCTGCAAAAAGTATCGACCCATGTCAGCCTGCGCGGACTGCGCAGGCTGACATGGGTCAATACCTTTTGTTATTGGTCAACTTTCTGCATGGCTAATGGTTCTAAAGGTTGTTACACAAAATGGATTTCGTGGGTCCATAATTTATGTGATGACTTGCGGGGTAAACTGCATCTCGGAGATGCATTAAACCCTCTTTTGCCAGAGCAAGGCTCATATAGTTGTTTATTATTGTTTGTTGTTTGTTTCGAACATTGGTGGTGTCACTTTAAATTTTATTTTGTACTGTATGTAGAATAAATTGCGCGTGGGAAACGTACAGATTACAGAAGCACATATTGGCATAAGAGGAGGCCTATTTTGAGGTGAAAAATTAAATCTGCTCTGATATTCATTAAGAAACCATTTTTGGGGGTTACTTAGTAGAATTGCATCATCGAGGCAATTCTAATGAGTGCCCACAGCACAGGTTTTAGATCTAAAAAAAAAAAAACAACTCCCTCTATTTTAACGTCTGAGAACAACTGTATCACATTTAGGCCTAATTACATGCTAAATTTGAGACTTTCTGGCATACCAAACTGAAGTTCATTCATCCAAAAAACTTGAAATTTTTAAATTTGATACTTTTCTGTATAATGAATAAGTCATGCTCTGTGAAAAGGGGCTTAATGCATCTGCGAAAAGTTTCGACCCGGGTCAGCCTGCGCAGTCCGCGCAGGCTGAGCTGGGCCGGAACTTTTTGCAATTGGTACATTTTCTGTATGTCAAAGGACCAGTCTACCTCATGATTCAGTCGGTTGTTAGACAAACTGGATTTTATGGAACCATGTTACTGTGATGACTTGCCAGGTATCATGAGTCTCGAGATGCATTAGGCCCCCATTTTGCCAGAGCATGGATTAGTTGTCTCGTAGGGAAGATTCTGAGGCAGTGTCCATTTTGTTAAAAAAAAATTGTCCCATCGTAATGCTGGAAGGTGGAACTTAGTCCCTGTCAAATTGAATCTGGAATTTGTGCATTTGTTTCACTTATTTTTAAAAGTGTCCATTCTTTCTGCAAGTTTATTGGACATTTTTTAAACATCTGCCACTCTGTAACTAATTAACCTGTACACTCTTTAACCAAACGAAAAGAAAAATAGACTTCCCCAAATTCAAAGGATTTGCAGACGACAAGTTAAACGTAGCTCAAAATCATTAATGTGTTAACCACTGCTTACATCAAAATTACATTCGAAACTCACCTTTCCCAGTTATCACTGATTTTTAGCTCCACTGGCCGAAGGCCAGCGGGCTTATGTCATGGCCCGGTGTCCGTCGTCCGTCCGTCCGTCCGTCCGTCCGTCCGTCCGTGCGTTAACTTTTATTTCAAACATCTTCTCCTCTGAAACTACCCATCCGATTTTCACGAAACTTCACAGAAATGATCCTGACATGGTCGTCTTCAGAATTTCTTGAAAGAATTTGATTCCTTCAAAAACTCTGGTTGCCATGGCAACAAAACTGAAAAATATTGGAAATCTTTAAAAATCTTCTTGTCTGAAACCATAAGGCATAGGGCTACCAAATTTGGCATGTAGCTTTATGTAGTAGACCTCTATCAAGTTTCTTCAAATTATAGCCCTGGGGTCAAAATTGGCTCTGCCCCAGGGGTCACAAGTTTTACATAGGCTTATATAGAGAAAACTTTAAAAATCTTCTTGTCTGAAACCATAAGGCATAGGGCTACCAAATTTGGCATGTAGCTTTATGTAGTAGACCTCTATCATGTTTCTTGAAATTATAGCCCTGGGGTCAAAATTGGCTCTTCCCCAGGGGTCACAAGTTTTACATAGGCTTATATAGAGAAAACTTTAAAAATCTTCTTGTCTGAAACCATAAGGCATAGGGCTACCAAATTTGGCATGTAGCTTTATGTAGTAGACCTCTATCATGTTTCTTGAAATTATAGCCCTGGGGTCAAAATTGGCTCTTCCCCAGGGGTCACAAGTTTTATACATAGGCTTATATAGAGAAAACTTTAAATATCTTCTTGTCTGAAACCATAAGGCCTAGAGCTACCAAATTTGGCATTTAGCTTGATCTAGTTGGAGTCTACCAAAAGTGCCCAAAGTATAGTCCTGGGGTCAATTTGGCCTCATACTTGGAGGGGGGGGGGGGTTCACAAGATTTACATAGGCTTACATAGGGAAAACTTTTAAATCTTGGTGTACATAGCCATAAGGCTTAGGATACCAAATTTTGCATATAATTATAGCATTATTTAGTGGACAGTTACAAAGAGGGCCCAAGTTACAGCTCTAGGATCAAGTTTGGCCCTGCACCAGGGATCACAAGTTTTACATGGGTTTATGGAGTGAAAAGTTCAGAAACCATCTTGTTACCAGCCATAAGGCCAAGAACTCCCACATTTGGCATGTTATTCTTCTAATACAATATTCCCCATTTAGTCAGACTGTAGCCATGAGGTCAAAGTTTTATAAGGGCTTATATAGTGAAGACTTTTCTTCGTGGTTTATATTTATAAGCCAGTGGAGCGATACAGGGCCATCATGGCCCTCTTGTTTTTCATTATGGCCAAATTGATACAAAAGCTACAAACACGATGCACCCTAGTCTTATTTCTTCCTTATTCCCCCCCTCCCCCCCTCCGCCCCCCCCCCCCCCCCCCCCCAATTATCGTTAAGGAAAAGTAACTCATGGTTTTCAGAACAGATGCTGTGTGTGTTTAAGTGTTTATCTCCCTTTCATCATGTGATTTACACGGGCATGGTAGCTTGGTGAAAATGTTCACTATTCATTCTTGACAATTTATTATTAAACCTGTCAGCGCCATAGACGAAAACGGGGCCTTTTGGGCATGATATAAATCAAGATTAGACTGCACAGAACGTGCAGTCTGATCTTTGATCTTTACCGTCAGTTTGTTTAGGTAAGCCGATAGGATAAAGATTTGGTTGAGGTTCAGTCGATTGTATTTGCAGCCGTCGAAAGAGTTCGAGGTTAAATGGCGTTCAACACACGAAACGGGGCCTTCGGACATATGCGTAAAAATGTGCCGTCCCAGATCAGCACGTGCAGTCTGTGACTAATCCGAGACGACACTTCCCGATTTTGTTCGATTTTCTGTTTCACGAAAGTCTGCTGTATGAACAAATCTTATGTAGTCGTAAAGTGCCGTCTCGGATTAGCCTGCGCGGACTGCGCAGGCTAATCCGAAACGACACTTTACACAAATGTCCAAAGGTTTCATTTCGCATGTTGCAGGCTAAATAGATGGGCCATGTTCTGGCAAAAAGGGGCTTAATGCATCTCCCGTGATGCATTAAACCTATCAATCCATCACATAATCATGGATCCAAAATAGGCTTATCTTTAACAACCAACTTAATCATAAGGTAGAATGGTCCTTGTAAATACAGAGAATTGACCTGTAATTCTAGCTTTAGAAAGTAACGCAACTTCTGATTGGCTAAACCAAATAGAATAGTTCAGCCAAACCAAATGGTTTAGCCAATCAGAATTTGAATTACTTTCAACTTTAGAAAATCCTTGAGAATAGGATTTCGGATTGAGAATAGGATTTCGGACATTCTTTAGAAGGACCTCTTAGGTCCTTCTAAAGAATGTCCGAAATCCTATTCTTAAGGATTTTCTAAAGTTGAAAGTAATATTCAAATCTCTTTCGAAGAGATTTTTTTTATGAAATAGGAATAACTTAAAGTCTCCAATGTACACATAGATTCTTCAGGGAGTATTAATTATGTGAACATCCAGAACCTTGACAGCGGTGACTGAGTCAAATAAAGGAATTGAACATTTTCACTTTGGAAAAAAAAAAAAGAAAGATCTGTAAGTGTATAATATATTTTCATGACTACTGGATGGAGTAATTTCACAAAACATTGTACAGTGTAGATCCGAGATGAGACTGTAAGGTCTACATTTATGTAATCCGATCTGAATCTACAATGAGCAGCCCTTTAACGGAAGTATTATCGTCTACCTGCAAAGGTATAGTACCTACGTACTCTTCAAATTTGTTTGCCAAGCCCCCGTAGCTCAGTCGGTAGCGTACAGGACTTGAGAACAGGAGGTCGCTGGTTCGATCCCCGGCTTGGCCAATTTCTTTCTGAGGATTGATGATAGTCATTGCGACAGGATTCATTCCTCTCCCACCGCTGACCATTGTTTCGACGATGGTTATGTGGGAAAGCAGCCAGTGGCTTTGGAAATAATATTATGCGGAGTACTGGTAAAAGAAACTCCAGGAAAGCATAGATAGATGCACTGGCCGCCGCGATAAAACTGAAATAATGTTGAAAACGGCGTTAAACACCATACAATCAATCAATCAGTCAATCAATCAAATTTGTTAATTACGCTCTTATGATAGTTTATAGTTTTGTTGTGTTGGAAGTTAAACATTGTATAAGTATACATTGAAAATAAATAGTTTTGACAAAAATAAATGTTGTATTTCTGTGGTGTTTCACCATCTCAGTGCCGTAGGCGAAAATATGGGACTTTTGCGGACGCTATAGATCAAGATCAGACTGCACAGAACGTGCAGTCTGATCTGTCATCTATACCGTCAGCTTGATTTGAGAATAAAAAGATTTTTTTTTTCAGCCGTCGAAAGAGACTGAGGTTATATATTCTGTATGACCCGCAACATGCGAAATGAGACCTTCGGACATTTTCGTAAAGTGTCGTCCCGGATTATCCTGCGCAGTCCGCGCAGGCTTATCCGAGAGGGCATTTTGTGACTACATACGATTTTTTCATACAGTAGACTTTCGTGCAAAAGAAAGTCACCCAAAAAACGGGAAGTGTCGTCTCGGATTAGTCACAGACTGCACAGGCTGATCTGGGAAGACACACTTTTATGCATATGTCCCAAGGCCCCTTTTCGAGTGTTGCACGCCATATCGAGATCAGATCGAAACAGAAACTCTTCGGGACCTTAGCGACAGTTGACCTCTTGACATTACTGGGACTGGATATGTATTTGATTATGACATAAGTATCCTTAAATTGAAGTACAACTTAGAAATGAGAGAGAGAGATTCATGACAAACGCATCTACTTGTCTGTGCATCAATCCCTAGATCCATACATCAATCCATCTGTCCGTGCATCCATCCATCCATCAATTGATCAATCGAAGTCCATCCATATCCTTCCATCCATATGTCCATCCATCCATCCATCCATCCATCCGTCCGTCCGTCCGTCCATCCATCCATACATACATCTTTTTATGCGTAATGATATACAGAGATCTGTTTATATCACCAAATTTTACGCAGATGTGTCTGCAATACTTGTCCCTCTGCACCCTTCTCAGTTTACCGCTCTCCTTCCCCTCCCAGCTCCTGGGCCCCATTTAGAAAAAAAGAAAAAACTTAGCAATTTCCGGTTTAGTTTTATTTCCATGTAACGCTAAATGAGGCTGGCTGCCGATGTACCATAAAACACAACTCGATATGACCATGTCAAAGTCCGTATAGAATACTGCGAAAAATAGCAACAGTTTATTTATTAGAAATACTTATATTTCATTGCAATTTGATTAGATTAATTTCTCGGGTCTTTAACTATTTGGGCGTTATGTGCTAAATCATTGATTTTTGCGGGCGGGATAGATCAAGATCAGACTGCACAGTACGTGCAGTCTGATCTATGATCTAGAGAAAACCATAAATCAAGGACAGATAACCCTCAAAGTACCTTTGAGATGGTAAGGGCCCCCTTTTGTGACTTAAAACATTCGCTGTAAAAAGCAACTACAGACGATCTTTGGCAGCCGCCTGTCGTGGTATTTTTTGAAGATGTTCTCATTGCAGTATAATTTGATTACTCAGAATCAGAATATTTTATTGACTTAAACTACAGAGTTTTTCGTCATCAACCACAAAAATTGACATAAATCTATTTCGGTATAGGTCAGTGTCACATATAGAGACTTTTAGCGTAAACAACGATGCTCCTATAGACATTTTTACAATATTAGAAGAGAAGGAAAAAAGAAAAAAATGAATACATGGTAAAAAGTAAGGTAAAGACATGGGAAAAAGTAGGGTAAAGACATCAGAAAATAGGGCAATAGGAGGAAGAACAGAATGTCATTTGAAAAAAAATAATGAAAATATTAAGTGAGAGATTTCCTTAACTTAAAGGACTCATCCACATATCGACCTAGTTTCTTCTGGACAAGGGTATTAGTACTGCTCATCAGACAAACAAAGTTGTTAACGCTTGGCCTGACGAAATAGAATTTGTTAATATACTTTTTACTAATATCAGTATAAATTGGACAAATAAGTAAAAAATTATATTCATCTTCCAAATCTTGAGAATTACATAATTGACATTTCCTTAGGGATCCTTCAATTCTTTGCTGCTTATATCGACCAGTCTCAATTCTTAGCTTATGCGAGAATTACTGAAATGTTTTGTTTGTTTAAGGCGCTGTCTCTGTTATGTGAGCCATACTCTGACAAAAGGGGGCATAATGCATCTCCGTGATTTTTTTTTTTTTTTTTTTTTTTTCATATCAAGCAATTCATCACATAATTAGGGATCCATTAAATCCAATTTGTCTAACAACCAACGGAACATCGAGGTAGACCGCTCCTTTGACATGCGTAAAATTAACCAATTGCAAAAAGATTCGGCCCAGGTTAGCCTGCGCGGACTGCGCAGGCTGACCTGGGTCGATTCTTTTTGCAGATGTATTAAGTGCCCTTTCCACAGAGCTTGGGTCATGTATATTAACAGTAGCAAACGAAATTTCACATTTGATGATTTTTTTTTTAACTCACGCGAGTGATTCGCGACCCTCAGGCACACCATGTTATTCAAAGGTTAACTAACTGTCGCAAAATGTAACAAACTACGCTCTAATAAATACACTACAGACTGCTTCACTCCAAAATAACACTTCAAAGAATAATTGAATTTTAATGGGTATTTTTTTTTTTTCATCAGCAACCAGCGACTGCAGACTTTCACTCTTTACCAGATGACAGAATTTTACCCTTTGTTTAATAATAAGCATCTGCAGACAACAAAAAATACATGTTCCTCCATCGACGAGGTTTACCTTTAAGAGGGCAGAAATATGGTAGGAAAAGAGAAAAAAAAAGGTTAGTTACAAATAAGTTGCCTTTACGCGATGTGCATTTTTCCGGCGCAGTTGTATACGCTTGCCTTTGATCTACTTCTTTTTATTGGTCTCGAATAAATAAATAGTGTAATGCGATTGGTCAAAAACGTGGAAAGATCTATTCTGCAGGACTATTTACGCGCCCATCTATTATACCAAAATACAAGGGTTGCCACCGTTAACCCTTTACCACACATTCACAAGATTTAAAAGCCTTGAAAAAGAAGGTTTTTGAAAACGTTGTGGAAAAAAGGAAAGTGCAATCTGATCTTGGATCTACATCGTCCAAATATTTAGACGTATACATGCTTACTTACCTTTCAACATTTATTTATTGGACATTTAAAATTTTATTTTTCTTTTGCATGTAACGTCTAAACGGGTTCCGTTTAGTTCTATGTCGCAAACCTGCTCTTTCTATAACCGGTATTATTACGTAAAAGAACTTCATTCACCTGTAGGAATACCTTAATTAGAAAATAGTCAGGCGCTGCATTAATAAATGATGGGCAGATTCATTCAGAATTCAATCAAGTCACTTTCATGTCGGATTACATGTTATGCTTATTTTATTGAACAAGTTCATTTAAAAGTATCCTAATTTTCTTTTCAAACAGCTACGAAATTCGATGTCGGAGTTTGCTAAAGGAAACTATGAAGGATCAGATAAGACCCTAAATACACGATGAATGTCAAAATGTAAAAATAACGTACGTAGGGGCTTATAAATAGGACTAGAGTATACACTGTCCGATAAGGAAATAACTATTTCCCAAAATTACCTTTGGAATACCAAAATTTGATTTTTAATATTTGGCTTAAAAGTTTATTTTCACTTATTTAGCAAGTTAAGCGTTAAAATAATGGATCAGGACATACGAAACCCCCTATTGCCGGAGCACTGGCCATTTGTTTTTGTTTATATATAAAGAGCCTATAGATACAATAATGGATAGTCGAGCAGATAAACTCTTTTCAAGACTTCAAAATTTTAGACTCGACAATATAGAACGCATTTGCAGACGCACAAATAATTGTTGCTTCACCCTTTACCGTATGACAAAATTTTGAACCAGACCAAATTGAAAGCATTTGCAGACTAAAATTAAATGCAACTCAAATGATTATTTTTGTCTTCATTAGAGTAGAAAACATCGTGGGAAAAGGAGAAAATGCTGGTTACCAGCATTTTCTCCTTTTCGCTCGATGTTTTCAAAAGGCGTCTTTCCCAGGGTCGTCAAAAAGTGACATAATGCGGGAAAGGGTTAAATGATGAAATTCATCTTTTAATACCTATCCTGCTAAATAAATGAAATAAAACTTTCAACCCAACGGTAAAAACCCAAATGTTGTTATTTCAAAGGTACATTTTGGGCAAAAGTATCTCCGTATTGGAGAGTGTAGATTCAAGATCAGACTGCACGTTCTGTGCAGTCTGATCTCGATCTACACTGCCCGCAAAAGGTCAGTGAGTCGCGCTTAGCAGCCTAAGGGTTAAAAGGTATAAATCATTGCGGCAAAGGGAGAAAATGCCGGCTTCCAGCATTTTCTCCTTTTCCTGCTATGTTTTCAAAAGCCTTCTTTCTCGGGGTTGTATTTATAAACGCGAGATTACTATGTGAAGTTTTAAATACCAAATGGCGTTTCCGCCGCAGTTTTTGACACAGCGGTTAGTTTTATAGCGAACAATTCATTGCGATACACATCTGGTTGTCAGCGTTTTTCTCCCGTTTTCATTTAAATATTATTTTGTCCGTCGGGATCGTACAAAATCGAGATTCTTTGTTGAAAGTTTGGATTCTAAACATCGTATGATAGAGTATGGATCACAATTCATCGAAATTCACATCTGGCTACCAACATTTTATACTTTTTCCACGATGTTTCAAAAGCCTTTTTCCTCAGGGGTCGTAAATGCGGATTTGTTTGGCAAGGAGTTAAATACCAAACAGCTTTTTTACCACAGGAACATTCGGCATACCTCGGGTGATCCGGTGATCAAATCCCTCGGCTGTGTCACGTAGCTTGATATGCAACTACACGGTACATTTCGCACATCTCCGGAAGCACGCCCCTTTACCGTTATTGAAATTGTAAGGCTCCTCTTAAAAAAGAAAACATGGGTAAATTTTCTGTCGTTATCTTTCTAAGAATATTTCAGTCGGCAAACAGTTTGTACATTCAATTTTTAGCGTGGTTTATCAATTCCGTTGGGAGCTTTCATCGACAGATCGATAGAAGTGAATAACTTCACCGTGGTTGTTCATGTCGTTGCTAAGTGATCTACAGGGGTGCCGCCATGTTTAAGATCATGTGATTGGTAGTTCAAAATGGAAGCCTCCTTTATACGGACGAGGTTAGATGTAGGTACGGAATCGGCCGAGTTGTGACGAGTGACCACAGGATGTGACAGGGAGGTGAATTTATCAATAACAGTTGACCGGGGAGTAAAACAGTCTAGATCCGTATTCACCAACCATTCTTATAGCATTCTTAGTCCTATTCTCTGTTCGGTTTAGCCAATCGGAAGTGATGTTACTTTCAAATCTAGAAAATCTTAGAGAATAAGACTAAGAATCTTCTTAGGAATGGTTGGTGTATACAGACCCTGGTTACCGGCAGTTTTTCCTCTTTTTCACGATGTTTTTAACAGCCTTTTTCATCGGGGATCGTAAATATGGGGCTTAATTTGATGAATGGTTAAATGTCAAACCTTAACTTGCTGTAAATAAGTAAGATGACATTTTCAAACTTATCGTAGAAACCGAAATGTTGCCAACTCAAGATTACTTTTTAGGGAAAAATATCTCCTGATCGGACAGTGTAAATCCAAGATCAGACTGCACGTTCTGTCCGCCAGAGGTCCTTGAGTCGCTCTCGGCAGCCTAAGGATTAGATGGCGTTTTCACCGCAGTATGTGACACA
Organism: Tridacna gigas; assembly: GCA_945859785.2. Taxonomy (NCBI): domain Eukaryota; kingdom Metazoa; phylum Mollusca; class Bivalvia; order Cardiida; family Cardiidae; genus Tridacna; species Tridacna gigas. The sequence continues at coordinate 31,806,844 of OX244043.2, read as the reverse complement.
GCGGTTAGTTTTATAAACAACGACTCATCAAATTTGCACCTCTAAACATAGAAATATGCCCCAGACTAAGCCTGAATTTGTACGCTACAGTGAACTTGAATGAATTAAGGAAGAAATACCGACGGTTAAAAACTAATTTGGTGACTCAGGTTTTCTGTACAGACTTAAATTGGGAATAAATTTTAACTGAAGATACACTGTGTGAAAGGCGACAGAGAGGTATGTGGCGTTTATTTTTTTACATGTATGTAATTTTTTACGCCTGGTGGGCCTATATTTGTTTAATGTATTATGATGGATTTATTTTATAACTTTCATATGTAACTAGGATAATTATTTCTGTGTATGTTACATTTTTTTATGAAGAGAAAAGAAAAGGAGATAAAGAGAGAGTGACACAGAAAAACAATCATACATAGATGTATGAACGGACGGACATATAGGCAGACAGACAGACAGACAGACCAACAAAAATGCAGACGGACGAACGGACGAGCGGGCGGCAGGCAGGCAGGCGGACAGACAGACAGACAGAGCGACAGACATACAGACAGACAAGTAGACGGACAGACAGACAGACAGACAGACAGACCAGGGCAAGGCAGGGCAGGGCAGGGTAGGCAGGCAGGCAGGATATAACAAGCCATACCAAATGGTGAACAAACAGATAGACAGACGAACAGACAGACAGGCAGACAGACAGGCACACAGAAAGACAGACTGAATGACGGACAAACTAGGAAAAACCCATATTTAATTACGAATGAACAGACAACCAGGCTTGTACATGTATATGAATTGTCAGTGTTAGCTACAATTTTACAACGTAGATATATTATTATGTACTTAGTAAAAAAAAACACTTTATCGACCCTTTCTAAGCAATGAGCGAAAATGAGGCCGTTTGAGGACGGCATAGAACAAGATCGGACAACACAGACTGCGAAGTCTGATCTGAATCTATACCGTCCTATTTTTTGGATTAAGATAAGAGAATAAAAAGCTTTCTTGACTCTGGCCTGATTGTATTTTCGAAAAGTCTAAATACTTTGTGTTGAAGGACTAAACCCTTTACCACACAATCCCGACTTTTAACGACCCTGAAGAAAAAGGCTTTTGAAAACATTGTGGGAAAAGGAGAAAATGCTGATAACCAGCATTTTCTTCTTTTCCCACAATGTTTTCTACCCTTCCCTAATCAAATTTCAATTTTTGAGCAACATGTGAGTTGTCGTCTGCAAATGGTTTCAATTTGGACCAGTCCAAAATTTTGTCGTTTGGTAAAGAGTTAACCCTTATCCTGCTAAATAAAAGAAATGAAACTTTCAAGTCGATAATCAAAAAACCCAAATATCCTATTTCAAAGATATCTTTGGAGGAAAGATATCTCCTTATCGGACAGCTTAGATCCAAGATCAGACTGCACATTTTGTGCAGTCTGATCCTGATCTACAATGTTCGCAAAAGGTAAGCGAGTCGCTCTTAGCAGCCTACGGGTTAATTAAGTCTCTTATAAAAGACAAAATTTTGAACTTGATCAAACTGAAAGCATTTGCAGACAAAAAATTAAATAATTTCTGTCTTTGCTAGGATAGAAAAAAATGTGAGGAGAAGAGAAAATGGTACGTAATAGCGATTTGTTCTCTTCCAAAAATGTTTTCAAATGCCTCCTCTGTTAGGTGTCGTTAAAGATCGGGAGTGTGTAAAGGGTTTGGTATTAAGCCGCGGAATAAACCCAAGGAACACTTTCATTCTCCAATTAAGACCTAATATTGCAGAGCCAAGGTTGTTTTTATTCAGAATGTCCCAAGAAAGCGGACAGTGTAGAGCAAAGATCAGAGTGCACTTTTTGTGCATTCTGATCATGATTTACACCGGCCGCAAAAGGCGACTATAATCAAAAGGCGCATTTGTTGGGTTAAGTGTAAAACTTGTATTGTACAACTTCCGGATTGACAGACATTTTTTTTCAAGTCTTTCATTGTCAAATATATAAACTCGGCCTCTTACGACTCCTGAAAATATCATCCATCCAGACACTCAGAAATATTTCCATCTTATAGGCTTTGCTAAACAAACGGACGGTATAGATCCAAGATCAGGCTGCACGTTTTGTGCAGTCTGATCTTGATCTATGCCGGCCGCCAAACCCCATCATTTCGCTTATAGCTCTCAAAGGGTTTGCATGCTTTCGCATTGTATCTCACTGAATTCTATACCAGACGACAAAATGTTAGCATTGTCTTAAACTGAAAGCATTTGCAGACGACAGATTCCTATTGAAAATATGAAATTTCTTTTCCAGTAGGGTAGAAAACGTTGTGGGAAAGAAGAAAATGCTGGTAACCAGCATTTTCTCCTTTTTCCAAAATGTTTTCAATATCCTGTTTCTTCGGGGGTCGTTAAAACGTGGCATTGTGTGGTAAAGGGTAAAGTCTATTTGTGATATTTAACTCTGTACCAAACGACAAAATGTTGGACTCAACCAAATTGAAAGAATTTGCAGACTACAAAACAAATGTAGCTCAAATGATGATTTCCGTCGTTGACAGGGTAGAAAACATTGTGGGAAAACGAGAAAATGCTTGTTACCAGCATTTTCTCCTTTTCCATCAATGTTTTCTTAATTGTTCTTCTTAAGGGTCGTTAAAACTCGGGATTTTGTGATATAAAGAGTCAAAGAAATAGTCATTCTTTTGAATTTATAACATTTTCTTCTAACCCCTTCACTGTACAGAAAATGTTCAGATTTTACTCTTTTATTTACAAGTTTTAACAACGTCTATAAAGACAACCAATGAAAAACATCGTGGAAAATGGAGCAATTGCTTATAGTTAACAATCCCTCATTTTTCCAAGATGTTTCTTCGAGCCCTTTAGTTCAGGGACATTCAAAACTTGTTTAAGTCATGTTCTGTGAAAAGGTGGTTTAAAGCATCTGTAAAAAAGGAATCGCAATCATCACAGGCTGACCTGGGTCTAAACCTTTTGTTAATGGTAAATTTTAATACATGTTATGAAGGATCATTGTACCTCATGATTTAGTCTGTTCTAAATAAGGTGAATCCATATTATATAATAAGACCCGCTGTGTATAATTCTCCATGATGATGCGTTAAACACCCTTTCACGAGAGCGCTGCTCAATTTTGAATTTGCTTAACCAGTAGTGGTGCAGGATGCAGTCGCCAGACAGGCTTTTTTTTTGCATTACAACAACTATACCATGATTAATAACATCATGGGATAAGTATCAAGTTCTTGTCGGAAGCTCGTCTTTTAGGATTTTTTATTAGAAATTTGAGCCGTGCTCTGGAAAAGGGGGGGGGGGGGGTTATTGCGTCTCCCCGTATTGCATTATACCTAGCAAGATATCACCTGATGATGGATCTATAAAATCCATTTTGACAAACAACCGACTGAATCATGAGGTAGAATTATCCTTTGGCATGCAGAAAATTTAAAGTTAGCGAAAAGTTTCGGCCCATGTCAGCCTGCGCGGACTGCGCAGGCTGACATGGGTCGATACTTTTCGCATATGCATTAAGACCCCTTTTTTCACAGAGCATGGCTCATTATATTTAGATGCCCATCAAAGTAAGTTTTTTTTTTTTCCTTATTGGTATTGGCCTCGTCAACAAGGATGCTATATGAAGTCGCCAAACAAATTTCCTCAACATTTTTCGAAAATCGCAACATAACCTTTGCGCCCTCATTCTTTAGCCCCTTTACCACACAATTTCTCGAGTTTTAACGAACCAGAGGAGGAATCCTTTTGAAAACAATGTGGGAAAAGAAGGAAATGCTGGTAACCAGCATTTTCTTCTTTTCCCTCATTCTTTAGCCCCTTACTACACAATTCTCGAGTTTTAACGACCCCAGGAGGAATCCTTTTGAAAACAATGTGGGAAAAGAAGGAAATGCTGGTAATCAGTATTTTCTTCTTTTCCCACTTTGTTTTCTACCCTTTCTGATACAAATTCCATCATTTGAGCCAAAGTGAAAAATTTGTCGTCTGCAAATGCTTTCAATTTGGGCAAGTTTATTTTTTTTTTGTCGGTTTGTACAGACCAGGGATCGTATTTTAAGTTTATGTCAATGTGCGATCCCTGTACAGACATAAATCTTATCAAACGACAAAATTTTAGACTATTCCAAATTTAAAGCATTTGCAGACGACAATATACATATGACTCAAAAATTGAAACTTGTTTTGGGAACAGTAGAAAACATTGTGAGAAAAGGAGAAAATGCTGGTTACCAGCATTTTCTCCTTTTCCCACAATGTTTTCAAAGGCATTCTTGCGTAGGGCCGTTAAAAGTCGGAACTGTGCGGTAAAAGGTTTATTACACAATAACGCTGGCTTGTTATTGACCACTTAAACTGCTACATGTAAGTACGACTCAATGCGCTCTACTTTCGCTACAATAGATCTTGCAGGCAAACCATATGAGTCATACTCTGGCAAATGGGGGCTTAATGCGTCTCCGTGACGCATGATACCTATCAAGCCGTCACGTGATTATGGATCCATAGTAACCATTTTTTTTTTTTTTCAAACAACCGACTTAACCCTTTCCCAAAACGACAAATTTTGGACTGGTCCAAATTGAAAGAGTTTGCAGACGACAATTTTAAATGTGATGAAAATGGAGAGAAAGGTCTCAAAAAGGGTAGAAAACACTGTTGGAAAAGGAAAAATTGCTCGTTACGAGCAATTTCTCCTTTTCCCACAGTGTTTTCAAAAGACTTGTACTGCAGACACGTGAAAACCAGGGCTTGCTTGGGAAAGGGTTAATCATGAGGTAGACAGGTCCTTGGACATACAGAAAATTGACCAATAGCGAAAAGTTTCGGCCCGTGTCAGCCTTCGCAGTCCCTGAGCAGAAACTCCCCCCCCCCCCCCCCCACAAACCCCTATGCACTAAACCCCGTTTTCACGGAGCATGGCTCATATGTAATTTCATTTCAGAATTGTTTTGTTGAGTAGAGGGCTATTAATGTGAGACTTAAAACATTATACACAAATCATGGATAGTGATTGGCTAACAGATGACGATGAATTAGATGGGCCAAGTTTTAACCCAGACCTGAAAGGTAACATATGGTGGCATATTTCTGCCACGAGATACGAGATAGCTATCATGATAATTTTAGAGAACTATCGCGATAAAACAAACTTTCCTGGAAATATTATCTAGATAACAGAAAGTTTCAGGATAGAAATATCGCGAAATTTCTAACTGTTGTCACGATTTTTTTTACGCTCGTGCCCACAACTGACATTTACGGTATCTATAATTAGATATGGTTTCGGATCATCTTTGTCTCCTGTACAGTCAAAAACTTCCGAGTTCATCCAAATGGTGATTTTTCTATTTATAGATATCGAGAAACGGATAGAACTATCGCGATAATTTTACCTCGATGTCAGCTTCGTGCACGAATGAGAAATAACATAAAATTTTCAAGACAAACAAAGTTTATCGTGATATTTTTTTCAGAAAACTTTTCACTATCTTGATAAAATTTCCAGGAAACTTCGAATTATCGTGAAAGTTTTCTAAAATTATCACGATAGCTGTCTCGTATCTCGCGGCAGAAATATGCCACCATAGTAACAGAACAGATTTAACTCTTTTTCTGTTTAATGCCGTTTTCAATATTGTATCGGTTATATCGCAGCGGGCAGTACACTTATCCATGCTTTCCTAGATTTTCTATTAACAGTACTCCAAACAACATCATATCAGCGCCACTGGCTGCTTTTCTGTATAGAGATAGCCGAGACAACGTTTTCAAAAGCCGTCTACCACAGGGTAGTTAAAATCCGGGATTGTTTGGTAAAGGTTTTTTTGAACCACTTGAAAACATTAACCCTTTACCAAACGAAAAAGGTTTAGACTGGTCCAAATTGAAAGCATTTGCAGACGACAAAATAAATGTGACTCCAAAATAGAAAGTTGTTTTGGGAAGTATAGAAAACATTGTGGGAAAAGGAGAAAATGCTGGTTACCAGCATTTTCTTCTTTTCCCATAATGTTTTCAATCTCAGGGTCGTTAAAACTCAGGATTTGTGTAGTAAAGGGTTAAAGAAAGGAACACGGGAGCCAGCCCCCATTATCAATGACCCTGGCGGAGAGGGCAAAGCCTACTGTTTGCTCCCTTCCCCAATATTTGAAGTATTTTCTATTTTCAAAACCCTTATTTTTTTTCTATTTGTGCATACGTATGTATGCACGTCTCTGTCATTCGAATGAATGAATGAATGAATAGTGTTTTATAGCGCAGCGACATTTAGGGTCATTTGGCGCGCAAATAAAAAAAAATTGTTAGTCGGCAATAATTTGTTACGAAAAATATTGTTCAGTATTTCGGCAATGGCCTTTTCAAGAGCTTTTAGACTTTATCTCACTAGAAATTTTCAAATGTGTATACCATAATGTTTCACCAGTAGCTACTTCCCTGTTTTTGTCTCTGTCTCTCGTCACAACTCGGCCGCTTCCGTAATCGGATTTGGATCGTTGATCACCCGAGGTTTGCCGAATGTGTCTCTGTAATACGAGTAAGCAAGAATGACAATATGAGGAATTATTTGCATAAACTCTTCCTCTAATACGAGTAAGCAAGAAAACTAATTTCACATCTTCCAAGACTAAAAGTATGTTTGCGCTACAGTTATAGATGATTTTTATCATAGGTTAGTATGAGGTAGCGGACGTTGTAGATACAAGATCAGACTGCACGACACGTGCAGTCTGATCTTGATCTACGCCGTCCGCAAAAGTTAATTTCAATCGCCATTGGCAATGACAATGTAAATGATAAACAGACAGCTGGAAGTCTGGGCAGGAATGTTTAACCGAATTTCTTTGTAAAACGATACGACGTGATTTGTTCGTGACACTCCTTTGCATATTTTCTGTAACCATTTTGCTTGTGATATGCAGATGCACTCTTATCTAATTACTAGTAATGCCCCTTTATCCTCATTGTTTTGACAGGTATTCATGTAGAAAAACATGTATCCTTTACTGCCGCCCGGTTGATTGATTGATTGATTGAATGGTCTTTAACGCCGCTTTCATCATTATTTCAGTCATATCACGGCAACAGCTCACATATTCATGTATTTCCTGGGTTTCACCAGTATTGGGCTAGAGCTCTGAAGTGTCTTGCCCAAGGACACTCTCACGAAAAATTAGTGCCTCTCGGCCGGGTAGCTCAGAGGTAAGCGTATATATAGATTTTAGATATAGAGATTAAAACTCTAGCCATGCCACGTCTAGGTAACACCCTGGAGTGCTATACAAGACTCAAACCAAAAAAAAAAACACCGAAAGCTAAAGACGAACTGTGAAATGGGAATGCTGTTGTTGTAAAACTGTTACGTGTAAATCATAAATAAACTGAAAAAAAACTTCGAAACCGCCACTTTTAAATTGTAGCTCCCCGGACCTCTTTTTTGCATCACTGTCTAGAAGAGACATTTCATTCTGTTTTAAAGTTTCAGAATAATTTACCAGTGTAAAAACAAACCTCAGTCTAAGTCTGAAAAGAATTGATGGACTTGTTCTCGTTGAAGGAGCTTACTAAACATCCATTCACTCAACATTGAAAATTAAAAAAATCAAATTCTGGAAAACTTCGTGGTCCTTTTCTCAGACTATACGTTTGTGCAGAAAATAATATTTATGACTTTTTTCTTATTGCTGATAAAATTTTAGTAATTTAAGCTCATTTTTTACATGTTTTAGCCCATAGATACCACGCATGCGCACTCTTTGTGCTTTCCCTCTTTTTAAAGAGACATGCCTTCTGTTGGCAGAATCGAGAATATTTTCATTACAACACCATGGCTAACGTCCAAAAATATGTTACAATTTGTTTCCATTTACTTGTCCATTACTTGGTAAAAATTGTAGGAGAAACAAAAGTTTTGCTGAGTGTATTGATCTGTAGCACATGTCTCCGAGGATGTTGTACCATCCTACTTGCTTGTTTGCCATTTAACTTTGTCGTTTATTCATTCTCACATTTTACACCAGTCGGCAAACCTCGGATAATTCATTGACCAAGTCCCCGGGTTGTATTACGCACAGGTAGGTGGATATTAACATACGCCTTACAGTTCTTTGCTGGAAATAGACCGCATTACTGTTCATAAAGTAAGACTCGGTTTAGAGAACACACAAGTCACAGTCTTCTATCGAAGTAGTTCTAATTAGTCCTGTTAAAAAATCGTTTCTTAATTATCATCATATCACCATGATTTATCAGTTTCGTAAGCAGTTTTCACTGAGGAATTGATAGATGTAAATAATTTCACTCTAGTTGTTGTTGTTGTTAATCAAGAAACATTTTTGAGCGCCACCAGATTGATCGGCAAACATCTGGTGATTCTTTGATTAAATCCGTCGGCTTTAATACAATGACTGACATGCACCTACACGGTACATTTCTTTGCCGGAAATACACCGCTTTACCGTTCTTAAAATTGTAAATCTCCACTTCTATAAAGAAAAATACAAGACACAATTTTCTATCGAAATCTTTCTAAATACATTTCCGTCGAAAAGCAGATTCCATGTTCATTTTTAAAGCGGTATATCAATTCCGTTGGCAGATTTGACGACAGATCGATTTCCGTTGGCAGATTTCACCGACAGGTTGATAAATGTGCATAACTTCGCTATGGTTTTTGAGATCGTTGCTTATTGATTTATATAGGCTTCGCCATGTTGAAGATCACGTCACTGACAGTACTTCAGAATACCTTGATACGGACGATGTTTGATGTAGTTACGGAATCGGCCGAGTTGGGACGAATGGAAACCTCTTGATACGTACGAGATGAGTTGCATTTACATAATTGGCAGTGGTGACGAGAGATCATAGCCAAGTTAACCCTATACAAAACAATTCCGTATTTTAACGACCTAAACCCGTCCGGGTTGAATAAAAAAGCTGTTGTAAACGTTAGAGACAATGAAGAAAACGTTGGTAACCAACTTTTTTCTCCTTTTTTTTTTTCCAGCATTTTTTCCACCCTGTCCCAGACGAAATTGAGCCACACTTAATTTGCAGTCTACAAATTGTATGCTTTCTATTTTTAAAAGTCTAAAATTATGTCGTTTTGAGAAGGGCTATACTTGTAATATTTTCAGAGGTCACGCGGAGTCATTTTGTCGACAAGAACGAGAGAGATCGATGTCACACCGAGACATGTCATGTTACATTTGTATTTCCCAGCATGAGGCGTCGCCACCATTGTAGAAGGTATGGGAGTATATGTATTATGAGCCATGCTCTGTGGAAAGGGGCTTAATGCATCTACAAAAAAGTATCGGCCCAGGTCAGCCTGCCCAGTCCGCGCAGGCTGACCTGGGCCGAAACCTTTGGCTATCAGTCAATTTTCTGGCTGTCAAAGGACCATTCTACCACATGATTAAGTCGGTTGTTAGACAAAAAGGGACTTTATGGATCCATGATCCTGTGATTACTTGCTTGGTATCATGCATCTTGTCAGAGCATGGCTCACATGTACTAGTATTTACCTCTCTCCCTCTCTCTGTCTCTGTCTGTCTGTCTGTCTCTCTGTCTCTGTCTCTTTCTGTCTGTCTGTCTCTCTCTCTCTGTGTCTCTGTCTGTCTGTCTCTCTCTCTCTCTCTGTGTCTCTCTCTGTGTCTGTCTCTGTCTCTCTGTCTCTGTCTGTCTGTCTGTCTGTCTGTCTCTCTGTCTCTCTGTCTCTGTCTCTCTCTCTCTCTGTGTCTCTCTCTGTCTCTGTCTCTCTGTCTCTGTCTGTCTGTCTGTCTGTCTGTCTCTCTCTCTCTCTCTGTGTCTCTGTCTGTCTGTCTCTCTCTCTCTCTGTCTCTTTCTCTCTCTGTTTACTCACACTTTTATTCTTGGAAAATCAGAATGATCAAAAAGGCATACCGCCTTTCTACTTTTCGTAATTCTTTGAATTTGTCAAGTCTGACGCCACATCCATCTATACTTCGGTCAAGCAATACCTCTACTTCACACGTAAAAATTCTATCAACCCAATCAGTCTGTTGTATGTTGTCATTTTTAAGCTTTGGCCTTTTTCCAAGAGTTTGAAACAATGAATACAACTAGAACACTGTTAACCGTTTACGAGGGATGATCCAGAAGCACGTAGACTTTTGCTCCAGAAACGTCATCTCCAGTTCGATTTGGATGAAATTTTCCGTAATCTAACTTCTTTTGCACACTTTTAAAATGTTTACTCTTCTTCAATATTTCGGCTTACGCCTTTTTCAAGAAAATCAACATGAAAATAATGCCCTCTACATTTTGTGACAGCTTTCATACCACCATTATTTTCAAAATAATGCCCTCTACATTTTGTGACAGCTTTCATACCACCATTATTTTCAAACTGAGTTTGAAAATAATGGTGGTATGAAAGCTGTCACAAAATGTAGAGGGCATTATTTTCATGTTGATTTTCTTGAAAAAGGCGTAAGCCGAAATATTGAAGAAGAGTAAACATTTTAAAAGTGTGTATAATTAATTCCCTTTGGAATACAAGTGAAATTGACATAACTTCTTTTGATTGGTACTAGATTTATGAAACTATATTTTCAGAATTAAAGCCAGACGAAAACTAGGGGGTTGTCGTAGCGACACTATAATTTTGAAAGCCAAAGGTCAGAAACTTGTACTTATAAGTTCAAGTTTTTTCCAACTAAATTTTGCAGGAAAAACGGCGATAAGCGTAATTACATGTATGTCACGTTATTGTTTGGGCAGAACTTTGGCAACATATTGTCGTGCAACATGGTCAGATATTTCTAAAACTCGGCAGTCTGATGAAAAACGGCGAATTTAGATTTGTGCAAAACCGTTTAATTTTATGTCGAATAGTGTCTGAGGTAAAAGAAAATCTACGAATATCTGTATCACCCCTCATATAACGTCAGCCATGCTGTTTTTCAATAGAAATGATTCGTGCTTTTGATATTAGCCTGACTAAAGACTGGAATAATTCGGCGAATCCAGCTGAATATTTGAATTATACATATGCGGATTTTGAATGTTATGAAATGGAATTCAGTCTGAATTATCATTCGAGTCTATAGAGTTATATTGCTATTTGATTGAGTTGTAATGTCTTCGGCTATATAAATGTGGTGTTTCTTTTTGTACCTTTGAGTAGATGTGGAGAGGTGTTTTGCCGAAATTGTTTACAATACACAAGAAAGTTGAACGTCATGGCACAACCAGATTCCAAAGGGATACCAAGTCGGGTTGGTATTGCTTACTTCCTTGCCTAACTGATTGCATGAATGGATGGATGGGTGGATGGATGGACGGATAGTTGCGTGGATGGATGGATGGATGGATGGATGGAGGGGGGAGGCAGGGATGGATTGAGGGATGTTGGACGGACGGATGGGCAGACGGATGCATAGATCATGATCGCTGAGCACATCAATGTACTTCCTGTTAAGGGCGACCTAGGGCTTTCTATTAGGTTCGTATACTAATTTTTCCTAGGGGTGAGCATGATCCTTCTCATATGGATCTGACCTGTCGCATTCATCAGTATTGTCGAGTAGGTGGTATGGCCGATCTGAAGCTTGCACAATTGCTGTAAAATGATGATGAGCTAAAATTCCTGCGATTGATAGATTGCAATTATTTTTTTTTTTTTTTTTTTCTTCATGGCTCTCAGAAAAGACCATCAAATGTTAGGTTAAAAGTCCGTCTACATAATATTCTCTAAAATACGTAGAGGAAACCAAACCTGAATGTAACCCTTAAGCTGCTAAGCGCGACTCACTGACCTTTTGCGCACAGTGTAGATCAAGATCAGACTGCACAGAACTCAGCAACCTAGGGATTAACGTGATAATGTTCACATAACGTTAAAATCCAGTATGGACTCATTTTTTTACCATAATCCATTGTAGGTTTGTTTTTACTGTTATATTGAGAGAGATATAATACTTGAAGGTACGCGTAGATCAATCAGCAAGGAGTTTTTGAGCATGCGCACCAATTATCTCGAAGAACGAAGAAAACTGGTTGTTGACGTCACGATCGAAATAAAAAAAGCAGACAGAGTACCAACGTTCTGGAAAGAACAGTAAGAGATTTTGAAATATTATTACTTTGATCGTTACCTTGCAAACAAAAAAAGATTTAAACAAAACATGTTATCAGTGAAGATCGAGACCTAACTGTACACCATGTCCAACGTGATACATGAGTCGTGCTCTGGCAAAGGGGGGATTAATGCATCTCCGTGACCCATGATACTAATCAAGCCATCACATAATTAAGGATTCCCTAAAAGCCTTTTTTTTTTTTTTTTTCTTTTTTTTAACAACCGACTTAATTATGAAGTGGACTGGTCCTTGGACTTACAGAAAATTGACCAGTAGCGAAAAGTTTCGACCCAGAATGTGCAGTCTGATTTTGATCCACTGTGTCCGCTAAAATAACTGAAGTCAGTTCCATGCTGTATGGTTTAAGTTTTAATACCAAAGCTTGCATTTTTAACATACTTTTGGTACAAGAAAAATATCAAGTTTTTAGGTAGCGAAAGAGCTTATACAATCAAATGAAAGATTCTTATTCTGTAGGCTTCATAAATTGGTGTTTAACTGAACAAGCGGACGGTATAGATCCACAATCTATCCGTCTGCCAAAACCTCTATTTTTGGCCTGTGGTCCTGAATACTGAAGCCGAGCCCCGATAGCTCGGTCGGTAGCGTAAAGACTTGTGAACATGGGGTCGCTGGTTCGTTCCCCGGCTCGGCCAATTTCTTTCCGAGGATTGATGATAGTCATTGTGACAGGATCAATTCCTCTCTCACCGCTGCCAATTGTTTCGACGATGGTTAAGTGGGAAAGCAGCCATTGGCTTGGAAAGAATATTGTGGTAAAAGGAACTTCAAGAAAGCATAGATCGGTGCACTGGCCGCCGCGATATAACTGAAATAATGTTGAAAACGGCCTTCAACACTATACAATCAATCATTCAACCAACCTGAAAGCTAAAAGCCTCTAGAATGTTTTCAGGTTTCAAGTAAACATTCCAAAAGAATGTCAACGACTGTTGGATGGTTTTGAAGAGGAAGTTGGGTCATCAGATGCGATGAAAACTATTGAAGAGCTACAAAGTTTAGTCACGATACCCCGTTGGCAAAAATCAACTTATTGGGAGGTAAGTTTGGATATAGATTACCAGATAACAGTTAGTAAATATCATTATCTTATTTCATGCTTTTCGATAGTTTTAGGGAAATAATGGGAAATAATGGTGGATTATAGTTTGATGATTTTACCGTTTCGACCAGTGAATTTACCGATTGATAAACTCACTGGTACGAAAATACCGAGAGCTCCCCTGTACTTCGCAAAACAAAGGGGGTTAGAAGCATGAAATAAATAGAATATTTGTTTGTTTGTTTTCGGTGGAAAATCGAAACTTATTTCATCTTGTGAACATAATACGGTAATATTTAAATATTGAAAAATAATACCGATGATGTTCACTCGATGAAATAAATTTCGATCTTTCACCGAAATAAACAAATGTCCTCTACTTATTATATGCCAACAAATTTTTCGGTCAAAGTACATGCTTCGCGGATGAATTTAGACACGACGGGGATAAAACCTCCGTATCTGACAGGATCAAATACGACCCCAAATGTGGTATGTTGTGATGACGTAACACACTTCAGCTTGGTTTCAAAACTGATTATTCAAGTCATAAGATTTATCCGCCATTCATTAAAAACAAAAAGATATCTCCAACTTATAACAGCAGTTCATTTTTCTCCCACTGTAATTCTTACCATTAAAAAAAAAAAAATTCACACCATTTGATAATAATAATAATAATTATATTAATAATAATAATAATAAGTATTATACAGTAGTAACCAATGAAAATCCGATTACAAAGTCTGTTGATTAGTACTGTTAGAAATTGTATTAAATTAAGTAAACTGCTAAAACAAAGAACTCTATTCAACTCTGTGATTTATTGTATTGTGTTAAAAGTTTATAGCGATGATTGGAAAACCACAAACAATAATACTGCGGGTAGTTCACGCTGTATATTCCTCTTTTAACTTTGTGACTTTTCGTGTGTGTATATGTGTGTATACATGTGGATTTTTTTTTTCAGCTGGAGAAATCGATTACTTTCTGCAGAGTATGTCGAGCAAATATAGCCCGAATTCAGAAGAAGCGAAATTGCAGAGTATGTGGCCTGGCTCTCTGTAAGAAATGTGCATTTAAAGAACTTTTACTGTACCATGAAGATACTGTCAGGGAACCAGTACCGCGGCTTTCCATTATACGACATCAAGGGGTAAAGTTTTCCTTTTTGATAGCGTTAAAGATATAGAGGATGTTTTTTCCTTTTTTTTTGAAAGATCGAGATTTATTTCATCGAGTGAACATCACCGGTAATATTTTCACGAGTGGCTGCGCCACTCATGAAAATATTACCGCATGATGTTCACGAGATGAAATAAATTTCGATCTTTCACGAAAAAAGAAATATTCTATTTATTCCATACTTTTAGCTCTTTTTTTTATTGGGAATTGCAAAGTACAGGAGAGTTCTCGGTATTTCAGTACCAGTGAGTTTATCAATCGGTAAATTCACTCGTCGAAACGATGAAATTATCAAACCATAATCCACCATTATTTTCCGATAAACTACCGGAAAGAGTGAAATAATAGTCATAGTAAATACGTATAAGTAGATTTAGCCAATAAGAAATTTGGTTGCTTTCTAAACCATAAGACAAGGACAAATATTTCGGATGGTTTGTGAATACAAGTTCTGACGCTTTCAAATTTGTCGCATACTAAAGTGTTGCATGAAAGATGATGTCGAATACAAACTGTTGTATACAAAACCATTGCATACGAATTCGTTGTTTATAAGCTGTTGCACTTCCACCTCTGAAATGATGGCAATATTATCTTACAGATTAACGAGAACTTTTTTTCAAATAGGACGTTCTTTTTTTTTTTCTTTGTTAACATTAACACAGGTAATGAGTCATGCTCTGTGAAAAGGGGCTTAATGTATCTGCGAAAAGTATCGACTCAGGTCAGCCTGCGCAGTCCGCGCAGGCTGACCTGTGCAGAGGCTTCGTTGTTGGTCAAATTTCTGCATGCCCAGGGACTAGTCTACCTCTTGATTCGGTCGGTTGTTAAAAAGTGGCTATTATGGATCCATAATCATGTAATGTTTTGAGGGTACAATTTATCAAGGAGATGCATTAGGCCCCCTTTTGCAAGAGCATGGCTCATTTCTTCACTTCATTCATTTCTTACAACTAAGTGCCCAGAAGTAGAGCCCCGATATTCGTTACTGGTGTACGTATGTGAGGAATGCAAGAAGTTTATTACCGACAGACAAATACTCGATCCTGATTGGTTCATCAAAAAGCCGAAGCCACCAGATGTGACGTCACAGTTGCAGGCTCTTGATGGCATTTTTAGGGATTTGATCATACAGATTGAGGAAAAAATAACACGTGTAAGCTTATTCACGATATATCTTGTATCAGATGATCCAGCATAACTTTTTCTTCCATAACAGTGATTTCTTTTTTATATCAGAATGGTATGAAAGGTTTAATTTGTCAATCTGGGGAATATTTGATATATTTGCAGCTTGGTTAAGTTCACGATTTCATCTTTTTTTTCGGAGAATTTCTATTCATTTTTTTTTTTTGTCTCCTTATGTTTGAAACAGAAGAAAAAAATGCAAAAGAAAATGAAAAAAAAAAAAAAAAAAAACCTAATGAGTAGTTCAACAAATCGCCTACAATGACATCAACCATTTTTTTTAGCTCTTTATTTAAAAATTTACCGTGCAACATATGCTGTGTTTATGTGACAAAGCTGGAGTTCTTCAAGGCTGAGTTTTCAGTCCACGTTTGTTTTTTTATTTACATATGAGCCATGCTCTGGCGAAAGGGGGTTTAATGTATCACCATGATACATGATACCCAGCAAGTCATCACGTGATCATGGATCCATAAAGTCCATGTTGTCTACCAACCGACTGAATCACGAGGTAGCCTGGTCCTTTGACAGACAGAAAATTGCAAAAGGTTAAGGCCCAGGTCAGCCTCTGCGGACTGCACAGGCTGACCTGGGTCAATACTTTTTGCAGATGCATGAAGCCCCCTTTTCACCTGGCATGGCTCGTATAAATGTACCTGAATCATACAATTACCAATATGTTAAGCTTACTTAGTGTCTACGATGATAATAATGAGCCATACTTTTTGTAGATGCTTTAAACCCCCCCCCCTCCTTTTCACAGAGCATGGCTCATATGTTTAAACTGACTTGATTAAGTGGCTTGATTACATTTCCTCTTTGATCGCCTTATTGTCTGTTTCTCTGTCTGGTTGCCTGATATGAACTGCCTCTCCTTTCCTCATTACTACGGGGGCGTCGGTCTGGAGTCATTTTTATTCCTTTCTTTTTTATTGCTTTTTAATTGCTATTTAATGACTGTTTCGAAAAGTCAAGAGACGTCATAGCGTCCCCAGGTGTGTGTGTGGCGGGGCACCTATCTATAGAAATGACGCGCTGGGTGCGTGAAAACCGGAAACTTTGTGTCCATATAAGGAAAAACGGATAAGAGACGACGCGAACTTGGGTCCGGTATTTATACAGCAACGCTACGCTCTTGGTGCATTAGAACCGGAAACGTTGTCTCCATATAAGGAAAAGCTGGTCATAGATGGCGCGAGTGCGGGTCACGTATTGATAGAAACAACGCGCTGAGAGCGTGAGAACCGGAAACGTTTTATCTATATAGGGAAAAGACCACCTGGGTCGAGACAAACAGCCGTTGAAAGCAGCTCTGAGGAGTATATAAGAACATGTGTCGGGCTTTGAAAATTCTTTCGAATCTTCATCTCGAGCAAGTTTGTAAGAGACTGATAATATCAGACATTTATCACATTCGTCTCCTTTCACTATAAGGAAGGAAAATAAAAAAAGAAAGGTAAGTTTTTTTTTACGTTTTTTTTTTTTTCATTTGTCGAAAATCGATCTAGTGTTGCATTATGATCCTAGCGTTGCGCTGTTCGATCTGAATCCACGTTTTAACACGATTAAAGTTTGATTTGCAGAAGAAGATACCGTAGAATACATCAGATTTATTTCGCGTCCAAAAATTTTCGCGAGTTCAGTCAAAATCAGTTTTTCACGTTACTTATTTTCACGAATTCATTGGTATATTTCTATTTTGCGCGAAATCGTAAATATATGATAGCATCAAACCCGACAAAAATACTTATCGGTATGTCTGGTATTTCGTACATACCGGACGTATTAGTGCACTGCAAAGTGGGGAGAAAAAGTTATGGAATCACAAGATCTACCTTGATAGTCGTGTATTTCAAAATCTCAGTGATACCCATGGTATATTATATACACAAATAAGAAAAAAAAAAAAAAAAAAGATTTATTCAAATCTTAGACTTAGGAATTTTCTAGTCGGTTTATTTATTCACAATTCATAGTTTTTTTTCACTTGACTGCAAATGAACATTAGGAAACCAAGGGAAACAACTTTGCTCAAACTTCGGTCTCGATCCTGAAGTCGATGCAACCAGATTTAAATGATCGCTAAATCACTTAGCGGGATAGACAAGTCGGAGAAGGGTCTTTACCCCGAGACAAGTGCACGCTGTAATATTCCAGAAAACCTTTTCCCTGCAGAAATGATTTTTTCGGTCGGCTACTAACTTTTTATTTGATGGGGACCGATGTTGGAGGAGACTTTGAACTTTTCTACGGTGCAAGAATGGCCTTGATATCTCACACCCGAAGCCAACAATACCCGGTTGAAACAGCCTCTAAGTCGCAGAGTTGGGTGACATGATGAAGAAGGGTCGTAACCTTTAGAAATAGGAACATTATGCGTTTAATAGTCAAGAAAACCTTTTCCCTACAGATTTCTTTTTAGTCTGCTACTAACTTTTTTATTTGTTGAATTAAGTCGTAGGCACCTGCGAACCGATGTTAGAGGAGACTTTGAACTTTCATTTGATACAAAAAGGTCTTCGATGTCTTGTGTACATAGCCCGAGGTAACTGGGTCTGAACAATTTATTAGACGGTAAAAACGGACAATGTTAGAACAAGGGTTTAAATACATGTAAGTAGATCGCGGAAACGTTCCTTTATAGCTATTTTCTAACAAATGGAGCTTGTCATCTGCAAACCTATAATACATCAACTGTTATCTGACGGACGTCGGCGTGGTCCGAACAACAAGAACCAACCAATTAACCAACCAACAATAACCAACCAACAACAACAACAACAAGCAACCAACCAACCAACCAACCAGCCAACCAACCAACCAACCAAACGAACAAACAAATGGACAAACCAACCAACAACAACAACAACAACCAAACAACCAAAAACAACATCGACCAACAACAAGAACCGAGAATTATTGCTCTTCAAATTGGAGAGAATGTTGTATGATTCATCTCAAGAAACGTTTTAACCATGATTGGAAAAAAAAAAATTGTTTTGTGCCCCTTTTTTTTCAGCAATATGAGTATCGATTGTTCTGTGTGTACTCAACCGTGCTATATCGATTGCAGAATCTGTTCTGTCGTCCTAAAAGAGGTCGGGCAAATGTACAACTGTACATACAAATATGAGAGTATTTTTGATAGCGAAGATAAACCAATATGCTTTTCCTGCGATGACAACTATTTACATAAGAACAATACTACGTGGAATTTAAAATATCAGTGGCTCGGAATGAGTATCTTTCGGAAAAGTGGACAAAATCCATAAAAAAAGAGTGTAGTATGAAAGTTTACAAGAGAAAATATGCATCTCTGCAATCACTATGGGTATCAATAACTGAGAATGTACCGTTGTCAAGTCTGTAAGAATACGTACGTGTGGCTCCACAGTTTAAAACGACATGCAAATCAGAAACATAAATCAAATCAACAGTAGCAGCAACAACAACAACTGCAGCAGCAACAAGAACAACAACCGCAGCAACAACAAGAACAACAACAACATCTGCAAATGCAACAGGGGCAACAAAAACAACCGCAGCAACAGCAGCAACAACAAAAACAGCAGTTTTCGTTTCAACATCCATTTACCTGCATCATCAGCGGGACAACGTCAGATACACTTCGTATGCAGAGGCATATCTTCTAAGATTACGTAGGAATACTTAGCGTTATCGCATACAGTAACGATCTAAACCCTTCATCTCAAGTAAAGGACATACCACAGCCGCAGTTTACGCTGCCCACAATCGAAAAACATGCAGGGCACTCCTTGGTAACGCAACTTGCTGCAGTGACGTCTTGCGACGATTGTTGGAATCTGTTTTCGGACGTTCACCACCTACAGAAACATGTGATATGGTATTGTCACGAGGTCAAAGATAAACCCTCATGACATCGACCAAACTCGAAACTAGATTGGATTTCTGACGAAGATCCATCTGAGGACAGTGAACCTGACGGCGATAACCAAGCCGTTGATACCGACGACAAGGGTGGTCAGGAGGACGATGATCCATCTGAGGTCAGTCAACCTGACGGCGATGACCAAGCCGTTGATACAGACGACAAGGGTGGTCAGGAGGACGATGATCCATCTGAGGTCAGTCAACCTGACGGCGATGACCAAGCCGTTGATACCGACGACAAGGGTGGTCAGGAGGACGATGATCCATCTGAGGACAGTGAACCTGACGGCGATAACCAAGCTGTTGATACCGACGACAAGGGTGGTCAGGAGGACGACGATCTTCAATCTGAAGAGGACCACGATCCCTTGGACATGGACGACGTTATCAGTAGTGGTCACCCAGCGATAGATAACCCGGATGCCGAAAAGTGGACGAGTCATTTCCAAAACATGGCTGAAGGAAAAATGAGGACTTCTCACAACAGTTGCTTTGTCGTAGAGTCTTTACAAAAGGGGTCCTGGTCAAAGTGCGATCAAATTCGTGGCATCCGTCGACGGAGATTTAGTTTTGGCCAGGTCTCAATTGGATATACAAAAAAAAAGAAGAGAAAGCCGGAAAAACGATTTGTTACACCTCTCGCTCAAGATGTATAAAGGGCTAAAGTACAGTACAGAGGCATTAAAAGAAAGAAAGACAGGCGTGACGACGACTTTGATATGCCAATATACGAACGTAAAAGGGACTTTTCAATGAGGCCAGCCGGAATTCTGTATGATGAATGACATGGGCACAAATAATGCCTCATTTCCATAAGACGTGACCCTCCTGGGCCTTAGTTCTGGGACAAGAAGTTCCCCAGTTCGATTCTTTGGGCCACTTCTACCAAAGACGATTCAGGACGGTGTTGAAAAGAAATGGACCTTGACAGGTGTACAATGAACTTCACGTGCAACCTCCTGGTACGATGACTTGCGGACTTTATTATATTTATTTGGCTAAATTGTGTAATCTCATTGAGAAACACTCGATTTGAATAACAAAAATTTCAAGTATTGTGAAAGTTTCTGAATATGATTACATGCTAATTGTAAAAAGGTGAAATATATATATATATAAAAAAAGAAAGCAATTTTTTCTTGTCATTTTTATAACGCTCCCACTCAGTATAGCGCTACAGGGTTGAGGGCCCTGCCACCGGTAGCGTGTACCCGCTTTCCTTATATGGACGCAACGTTTCTGGTTTTCACACACCCAGCGCGTCATTTCTATAACTAGGTGCCCCATGCTCGCGTCGTTTATTTTTCCTTCTATGGACACAACCTTTCCGCTTCTCACGCACCGAGAGCGTCGTTTCTATAACTAGCTGCCTTTCCCCCCCCCCCCCACACACACACACACACCAGGGACGCCACTTGACGTCACTTGACCTTTCGAAAACGGTCATTAAATAGAAATTAAAAAGCAATTAAAAAAAAAATCAATAAAAATGACTTCAAACCGACGCCTCTGTAGTCTCATTTAGTTAATTTACTATTCTAACAAGACACGTGAATTCAGCTCTATAAACACACTACAACGGAAGCGTGGTAAAATGGACAACATTGTATTTAGATTATTCAGGGGAATTAATCCGCTCCGCCTATGTATACTAAGGTTGAACGTATTTTTCTTTTATCAAGAACTGGTCATACTAGAATCGAAATAATCTTGTTTCTATCGTGGTTTATCGTTTAATAAACCACGGTTGTGACTTATGAGGCACAATAAATAAACCACCCGGGCTATCGCCCTCGTGGATTAATTACTGTGCCTCATAATTTACAAGCGTGGTTTATTGAACGATAAACCATGATAGAAAGAAGGTTATTTCTTAATTTTCTATCACCAGTTACAGGAGAATGTGACTAACATTCGAGCTGTAGAAGACAGAGCAAACGGCCGGATGTCCATATTTGGACTGGTGCAATCGTTACACGAAATAGACCTGAAAAGAGACCTGAATAAGAAAATAGAAGACATACAAGTATGTGTTTTCGTTTACTTTTTTATTCCAACGTTCCACTCTTTCTCAAACGGGCAGAATCTTAGACTTGTCCGAATTGAAAGCACTAAAGAAATAAACATGACGAAAACTCTAGATTCTAAGACATGTCATCACTTGGCAAAATCAAATCGTGGGTAACAAGGCTTTTAAAAAACGTTTTTCTACTTTTTTAATTACATGTATATCATCTACCCTTTAAAGTCAAATTTTATCAATGAAGCCACACTTGCCTCTTTGTCCTCAAATATTATTGATAAAAATAATCTAAATTTACTATGTGAAAAGTTAACCCTAATCAGAAGACAACATCTTAGACTGGTCCGTACTCACAGAATTTGCAGAAAACATTCAAATGTAAGATGATTGATTGGCATTTTCTTGGAAAAGGTTTGGAAAGATTATGAGTAACAAAGAAAATGCTGAATACCAGCATTTTCTTATTTCTTTACATATTTTCAGAGGAAAGAAAGCATCGTGTGAAAACTAGGCATTTTTTATGGTGAAGATTTAATTTTTCTTTCTTTTTTTTTTTTTCTTTTTTTTTTTTTGGGGGGGGGGGGGGGGGGGGGGAGTAGGGGGGCGCTAAAATGAATAAAGCTTTAGGCAAAATAGGTAAGACTGAGGTTGTGTTTTTGTTGATCAAAAATCAGTTTTGAAGATGTCTGCATTGTGAATTTACCGTGTTTATCTTCTTCTCTAACTCGGCTCTTTAAGAAGGAAATGTCGAGGCATTTAACTCCATACCAAACGACAACATTTTAGACTGGTCAAAATTGAAGGCATTTGTAGAGGAGAGATTAAATTTACCTGAAATGATGGTAACTGTCTGTGAAAAAAATGGAAAACTTTGTGGAAAAAGGAGAAAGTGCTGGTCACCAGCATTTCTCCTTTTCCCACAAGGTTTCCAAGAGGCTATTTCAATAGGGTCGTTAAAATTCAGGGTTGTATTTTAAGACTTAATTCTAATCTTAATTCCTTGTCTACGATTTCAATTTGATATCAAGAAGGGAACCGATTTTGGAAGAGTAGGTAACTCTCATTCCTTGGCACCCACATTCGGTGCTTTTTCGATTGTGCTGGGTTTTGACCTATTTCTTGGTACTGATAAAGAATGAATAGATGGTAATTTGCGATTGGTAAAAAATATGAACATGTTTATTCGGCGGGACCATGCTAGCATATTTACTGGCACATTTATGAAACCACTATTTACAAGCGTTGCTACCGCTAATTGGTACCCTGGGGCCTTTATTCATACCATACCAAATTAATGTAGTAGAGAATTATCCTTGTTTTTTTCTATATGGAAATTTAATATTTCATAAGCGTTTCCCAAGAATTACGTACTCCCTTTCAACAAAATAAAAAAAGGGTTAGGAAAAAAGAGGCAATTTCTTGCAAAATTAATTTTCATTACTTTACTTCATATTTAGCCACAGAAGATTTTCAGTATTCATATTCCAGTATCTTACGCCGTCTATCTTTTTAAAAGATATTTCTTGTCTCTCCTTTATTATTTTACAGGGTGATATACAACAAAAACTAGGTCGGTATTTCTCCCTCTACACGAAGCTTAGAGCATTAAGACAAGAAAATAAATCTGTGGCGGGCCCTTGTCTGACTAAACTACTGAATAATTATATTAAGGTAGGTACTGATGGTTACATCTGTCATCAAAGTTTTGCAACAAAGTTTTCATCTTTGTTTGGTATGTGTGTGGCAGGAAAGACATCATTTTTGTTGCTCATCTAAGTACTATTTGCAGCAGAATCGAATCAATGTTGTTTGTTTGTTTGGTTTTTGTACAGTCTAGTCAGTTTTTTTGTAATCCATTATCATGGTTTTTTTTTCTATTTACAATACTTTGGTTCCTTCTTCGCTACGTGTAGGCATTTTTTTTAAAATCTTTTTCCCTTCTTTTGACGGTCTATACCTTTCTATCATTCCTGTCTCTTTTCTGTTATGCCTTGACTACTAGGTTAGTCAGTATTCTTTCTTTACTTCACCTTCATCATGTTCAAATGAGATATTCAAATAATTCAACTATTATCATACAATATGCATGTGCTTATTCTGCCGAGTGATTGATGGGTGGTGCATACCTTTTAACAGATGATAAAGCTTTTTTACTTGATTCTTGCCGAAAAGATTGGCTTGCAGAGAATATTGTGCAAAAATGCTGATTACGTAAACACCAGGATACGAATCAAGTTAAACATCGGCCATATTTATTTATGTATAAACAGACGTACATGTATTTATTTGAAACAGCCATTGTACCATGCAGACATGGGTCCGTATTCACCACCATTCTTAAGAATATTCTAACTCTTATTCACCATGTGTGAAAGCAACACTACTATTGATTGGCTAAACCAAAATGGTTTAGCCAGTCAGAAGTTGTGTTGCTTTTTCAATCTAAATTTAGACCAAGATTATTCTTAAGAATGGTTGGTGAATACGGACCCTGGTCTGGGCCCACGCCTTTCAATAATGAAATGCAGAATTTTAGTCATCGACTGATTTTAATTCATTTCTTTTTTAAAAGTCTAATACCAGCCACAGTATTGGCTGAAATGTCTTGTCTCATCCAATCATATGGCCAGTATCAACTCTTATCCTGCTAAATAAAAGAAATGAAACTTTCAAGCCGATAGTAAAACCCAAATTTTGGTATTTAAAAGGTATTTTTGGGGAAAGATACCTCCTTATCGGACATTGTGGATTCAAGATCAGACTGCACGGTCTGTGCAGTCTGATCTTGATCTACATTGTCCGCAAAAGGTCCTTGAGTTGCGCTTAGCAGCCTATGGGTAAAGGTTTAGTTTGCTTGCGTCGAATTTTCGGGTTTTTTTTTGTATTGTACTGGGTATCCGGAAAGTTAAGGTAACACATTTGAACATTTATAATATGGCTTTAAATTTCGTGTGAATAGATAAAAAAAATAACATGTATGCGGAATATTTGAGTATTTTGTGTGATAATTTTATTTAATTGTCAATACATTTCCCACTTTTATACAAATTTCAAATCAGAAGTACTTTTCTGTCACTGACGTCATTTTATTAATCAATGACGTTTCTGTTGTCTGGACATGTTTGTAAACAAAATGTGCGGTTTTGTGCACAGAGATACTACTGTACAATGAAAAACTAACTGTACGGTGTGCAATGTGAAGAGTTTTATTCACGAAGAAAAATATGTAATTAGCTTTTCGGCTGGTGTGGTATCCCGTTAGCATTGTATCTAGCTCATGGGTTAGAGGGTAACTAGGTAAATTCTGATGCTCATTATGCATTTCAATTTGATTTGTCAATTTGATTTGATGGTGGGGGAAGGGGGGGGGCGGGGCGTTGGGTTGGTGTTTTTTGAAATATTGACATTACTACAATCTGATGATTAAGTTTTGTTGTCTGTATAACGATTGTGTAACTGTGTTATACAACTGATATATAATTGTAGCATAAAATTTGATGATAGTGTTAATGGATTTCCACAATATATTGCGTTACATCAAATTAAATTGTCATAAGGTTATAATAGGTGTTGTTATTGTTTTGATTTCCGGTTTGTTTTGTCGGGAAAAAAGAATAATTTCATTACATGGTGTTGTACGTCTATAAGTCCTTAAGGACACGGTTAATTCCCAGCGCTGCCTATCGCTTTTGAAAAACAAGTTGTTCCTCGCTTGAAAAAAGTCCCTTACATTGCATATTCGTGATTAATGCGCGATGGTGCTACGGCACACACATCTAATACATAGAGGATATTTGTTTTTTTTCGGTGAAAGATCGAAATTTATTTCATCGAGTGAACATCATCGGTAATATTTTCACGAGTGGCGCAGCAGCCACTCGTGAAAATATTACCGATGATGTTCACTCGATGAAATAAATTTCGATCTTTCACCGAAAAAAACAAATATTCTATTTATTTCATGCTTCTAACGCCTTTTTTGTGGAAATCGGTATTCTCGCTGGTCGTACCCGTGTAATATCGAAAAATATTTTCACCGCTATTTCTCGATATCCTACCGGAAAGCATGAAATAATATGATAGACGTTTTATACGATACGTTCGCTGGCGGGTAATATTGGGGCGACATCCATGAAAAATGTCGGAATATCGTGGCCTGCGCACAGGCCTGACCTCAGCGCATGTTACGTCTTCCTGTGGGGTTATTTAAAGTCAAAGGTCTACAGTCCCAAGCCAGACAGCGCAGATATGTTGTTAGAGAACATTAAACATGAAATCAAGAAGATTGATATTTGAATGTGTGCTAAAGTGACTGACAATTTCATCGTGCGTGCTCGGCATGGAAAGAGCATAGAAGGCCGTCTTGCTGTCACACTGAAAACGTCATTAATTGCTGAAATGACGCCAATGACAAAATGGTACTTCTGATGTGAAATATGTGTAAAAAAGCATAATTTAATGAAAATTAAATGAAATTGTCACACAAAAATACTTACATATTTCATATACATGTATAAATATTTTTATTTCTCCATCTGAAATTAGAAGCTAAATTATAAATGTACAAAAGTTTTGCCTTACTTACCGGACACCCTGTCTATCCCATTTCTTTGTTTCATTTCAGTGTCGAAACGACTTTTACATAAAAACAAAATCAACAATTACATCTCTCACCAAGACTGCGGAGGAAGATTTGGACTCAAATCATATATAACTGTGTCCACTGCTAAAACCGAACTATTTAAGCTGTGTTTTAGCCTTTTATTAGTCAGAGTTAGACCAGACATACATGACACCCTATTGTCTCTAAAATATGAGTAATGCTCTTAGAAAAGGTGTTTAATGCATTTTCATTCTGCCTTCCATTTTTTTTTTAATTTTTCTATCGGTTTTTTTTTTTTTTTTTCATGCCAAAGGACCATCCTACCTCATAATTTAGAATTCCAGTTTTAAAAAAATCATATTAATACGCTACTTGTATTGGTATAATGAAGAAGATAACTTTTGTACGCTAATTTTCAGTGTAATACAGCCATTGCGAATTTTTCTTATCTTACACACGTTGAGAAGCAAAAGGGGCCGTACTTGGTCATAGCTTTGAAATCATACGCCTTTTTTCTAAAACATTGCTGAACAAGATCTCGCTGTGAAAATAATGTCAAATTTGTTGAACGTGACAAAACTGCGACTTTTATCATCCTTCGATTCAATAAAAAATCAATAAATGCAAATTTCTTTGGCGCTAAATTTCGTCGGTGATATGCTCACCTGTCAAAGACGCGAATGGGCTTCATGCAAATTTCATTTGTATGGCTATTAATAGCCTTTTTTTTCCATTTTGTAACCCTTTCAGCGTCATAAACTAAAGCAGGGATTTTTGCAGGCGGCATAAATCAAGATCGGACAGTAGAAAACGTACTGTCTGATCTTAGATCTATACCGTCTGCTTGTTTAGACAACTCCATGAGATAAAATTCCGTCTTAGTTTCAGATGATTCTATTTTAAGCAGTCGAAAGAGGTCGAGTTTATATGAGCCATGCTCTTTGAAAAGGGGCTTCATGCATCTGCAAAAAGTATCGACCCAGGTCAGCCTGTGCAGCCCGCGCAGGCTGACCTGGTCGATACTTTTTTTATTTTGGTAAATTTTCTGCATGTCAAAGGACCAGTGTATCTCATGATTCACTAGGTTGTCATACAAAATGGATTTTATAGATCCACAATGCTGTGATGACGTGCTTGGTATAGTGTAGCACGGAAATGCATGAAGCCCCAGATCATGACTCATATATTTAAAAAAATTAACTTCACCATGCCAATCGATCCATTTACCCTTAAGCTGCTTATCGCGACCCACTGACCTTTTGCGGACAGTGTAGATCAAGATCAGACTGCACGTTCTGTGCAGTCTGATCTTTGATCTACACTGTCCGATACGGTATTTTATTTCCGGTGAAATCAACTTTAAAACCGCAATGTTTGGCCTTTTAGTATTGAGTAGAAATTTGCGTTTCATTTATTCAGCAGCTTAAGTGTTAACTTACATTTTTCAGTAGGGGTACAGGCTAAAATCATCTTATTCAATTAGATGTATGAACCAAGGTGGGTATAAAAAAAGTCAGTATTGGGAGGCAAAATGATCACGATTTAACGATTTTCACTGACTCAACATGTTTATCTTCAGGTGATCAAATAAATGCATTACTACTGATGGATGTTTTATTTTTTCATTTTTATTAGTACTCATGCACCAACATTCCAGTAAATGAGGTTTTATATGGAGAAATAGTGCCGTTACCATGGCATCCGGAGACGGCAACTTTATCACCATTGTTGAGAGCGATAGTAACGGAACTACTTGCGGAAGTGTACGCACTATATGCGGACGTATATACCTCAACCAAGAACAGTTGATCGTTTTTCACAATGTAGCAATTTAGAAAATCTGTAGCTGCCACCCCTAGAGTAAGGCTAAACCAGTACACGCCATCTGTCGGGGCAACAAATTCCCCTGTGGACTGGTTATAGGCGTTTCCTTCGTTGACGATTCTGCCATGAAACTTTAGAGTCTGTTTACTGCCGGATGGAATTGTCCTATCAGAATTTCGATACGTAAAGTAGACCTTCATGCCTAGAGAAAAGAAATAAAGATCCTCCCGTCCAGTACAGTGGCTTTATTGAACAAGAAACCTGTATTAAGAAACCATTAATCCTTGATTTTCAGACAGGGCTCATTTGTCAAAGGGGCCTGTGTGGAATTTTTTTGCTGTGAATTCGATGGTTCTTTTTTTGTAAATACTGCAAAATACAATTAACCTTGCAAACGTAAAGAAATTCGACTGCTACAAATCTGGTGTTGAAATAACGGGTTTATATTTTCTTCTTATATTTGTCTTTCTTATTCATTAATGGTTTGCTAATACTTTATTCAGTGATTAATCATTTTTTTGAAATTTGGTGATGCCATGAAAATCTAAACCCATATACAGCAAGCACCTGTTGTTACAAGGACATGTCAGTTTCCCTTAGATGCTCGCTTAATTCAGATTTGACTATACTAGCTAATCTTATACCTTCCAGGGACATTCACAAATAACGCATGAGATAATCGTTTGAAGAAGAGTAAAAATACAGGAGTTAAACGGCATGTAAGATATTTCTAACCTTTTTTCCAAATATTCCCGTGTTTTAACGACCCCGGTAAAGTTGACCTTTGAAAACGTTATGGGAAAAGAAGAAAATGCTGGGAACCAGCATTTTCTTCTTTTCCTATAATGTTTCTGCCTTGCCAAAAACATTTTTATTCTTTCTAAGCCATGTTAAATATGTCGTATGCCGAAGCTCTCAAAATGGATTGATCTAAGATTTTGTCGTTTGGTTAAGAGTTAAATGAATCGATGGCTCGTTATACTTCTCATGTCCAATCAATCTTACATTTATGACAAGAAGGCCAAACAAAATTTCGAGGCAGACTAGAATAAACAAATGAAACGGACAAGGAGTTGGACGGACAAGTGGGAGTCAAAAGAATAAAAAAAAAAACTTAAGAAATTGTTACTATTTGTAGCCTGTGCGAGAGTGTTCTCCAATGACGTCAAGTTCCCATCCACAAAGTCAATTCGTTGGCTGACATGATTAATGGACTGTGAGAAGGTTTGATTTATAGACTGCAAAGCTGTGCTTTGTGATTGGATGTCTTGCTTTGCACTGTCAAGCTCTGATTTTAAGTTTTTCGCCAAAGTCGAAGCGGATTTCACGTCACCTGCCAACTCCCCGCTGCTTGCAATTTGGTTTTGTAGTCTGAAAGTAGACGGTATAAGCATGTATCCACATTTTGTTTTTGTTCCTGTACTTTTTATCTTTTAATGGAAGAGCCATTCCCTGTGAAAAGGGGTTTAATGAATCAGCAAAAATATCGACACATGTCAGCCTGGGTCCAAACTTCTTGGTATTGGGCAATTTTCTGCATGTCACATGACCAGTCTAGCTCATGATTCCGTCGGGTGTTTGACAAAATGAATTTTATGCCTCCATAATTATGTGATGTCTTGCTTGGTACAATGTACTTCGGAGATGCATTAACCCCCCTTTTGTCAGAGTATGGCTTAAATTTAACCCATAGGTTTTACCGACATTGTTTACCATAGCATTCTTCCTCGGCGTTGTTGAACTCGAGATTGTCTGAAAGAGTGTTAAACAATGAATGTAGCCATGCTTTGCTAAAATGGGGCTTAATGCATCTTCCTGGTGCATTGTACCAAGCAAGACATTACATAATTAGGGATCCATAAAACCCAATTTGTCTAACAAACATACAGATAATTGACCAATAGCGAACAGTTTCGTTACAGACCAGCCTGCGAGGACTGCGCAGGCTGACCTGGATCGATAATTTTCGCGGATGCATTAAGCCCCCATTTCACAGAGCATGGCTCGATTGTGTATATAACAGCAGAAACTCGGATAGACTTGTATGGGGTACATGTACAAATTCTAAATGATATTAGTATACCGTTTTTCTAAATCTGCTACTTTAGCCTCTAACACCGCTGATTTGGCGCGTTCAGCCGTGAGTGAACTATTTAATGCCGTCACACTGGCCTGTAGGAACTGTGTCAAGTCATTCTTCACTTTGATGTCCTGTTCAAGGTAGCGGGTCCGATTTTCAAGAAGATTTAAACGTGTTTGTACATCGTTCTGATCCAAAAAGGCTGAACTCAGTGGAATTAATTTAAATGACATAAACGTGAAAGCGAACATTCCGATTTTTAACATATTCTTTAAAAGTTTTCTTTCTGTTGTTTCATATAGGGCATTGTATGACCTTATCTTTGGCCTGTCGAAGATATTATTGCACCTTAAAGGAGGTTACTCAGATTTTTATGATCATGCCAACTTTCATGTTTTATCACTTTTTTGGGGGGGTTGGGAAAGCGGCAATAGGTTGTAATTCATTATTAAATTAGAAAGAGAAGTGAACCAAGAATACCATTTCAGTGGTATATCCTTAATGCAAGTGTATTTTTAGCGGATTTGTTTGGCAAATTCGCTTTCTGTGATCGGTCGTACCGGAACCAAATAATGGACACTTTGTGGCCCGCTTGGCTGAATAATTTCGACTTTCCTTTCCTTTCTAACTCCACCCATTGATTACATATAGATCTACATGTGATGGGATTTTTATTTTTCATCGCACCATTTTACAACTCTTCTTTTCAGGACTTTCAGTCCTTTGATTAAATTTGCCTCCAGAATCTCACAAAGGCTTGTCAGAATTTCACATGATCAATAACACGTGTGGATTATATAAGGTCGAGACAGGTGCGATGACGTCATTTCTGGTCTCACCAAGGTAGACGGCGTTCCCTTTCGCGAAACGTCCAACCTGTTCATACGTAAGAAATGCACTCTTTTTTCCCCAAAGAATATTAGAGTCTATTTTTTTTTTTTTTACGAAGAAAAAATACATTTAACACTATTTATCAGTGTTTTACAAGAAATTTTGATTCACACCACGAAAATCTAACTACATGTATGCCCTTTTACAGACATAGACCGAAATCACAATTCTTATCTTTAACCCTTTATTACACAACCCTGAGTCTTAGCGACCCTTAGAAGGAGGCCTTTGCAAAGCATTGTTGGAAAAGGAGAAAATGCTAGTAACCAGTATTTTCTCCTTTACATACAGTGTTTTCTACCCTTTGAATGACAAATTTCATGTTTTGAATACCATTTAACTTTTCGTCTGCAAATGCTTTCATTTTGAACGGGTCTAAAATTTTGTCGTATGGTAAAGAGTTAAATTCTACTAGACACGTTTTTATTCACATTAATCCTTTACCACACAATCCTGTGTTTAACTGACCCTTAGGTAAACAGCATTTCGAAACATTTTTGGAAAAGGAGAAAAACCAACATTTTCTCCTTTCCCAAAATGTTTTCTACCCTGTTGAAGACAAAATCTTGAGTTTTGCCACGTGTGGTTTGTCGCCTGAACATGCTTTCAATTTGGACGAGTCTCATTGTTTTCGTTTGATAAAGTGTTCAGATTATCTACAGAACCGGTCGTGGTTTTTGATCCCTTGGTGGGGCGTAGCCAGGATGAAGATGAAACCTGACTGACTTCATTTTTTCTTTTTCGTTTTCTTTTTTCTTTCGCCGTTTTTCCTCGGCAGTGTTTAAGAAATGAGGTTTATGATAACAGAGCTTTGACTGAATACGGCACTATTTGCTTATTAAAATTTGTTTAAGATATGAAAGTTCGTAATGGTTGTATTACTCTGAAAATGAAGGTAGTTATGTGACTAAAATTAATAGTATTTTGATACACGGTATACGACAAACATCAAGGGGCTCCCTGCGTACTTTCACACATAGTTCTCGGTGATCTTTTTCTGTTGCTCATCAGAGTTACCTCCCTTCCTTCTTTCTGGTCTTTCAAATATCATTAACCCATAGGCTGCTAAGCGCGACTCACTGACCTTTTGCGGACAGCGTAGATCGAGATCAGACTGCACAGAACGTGCAGTCTGATCTTGGATCTACGCTGTCCGATAAGGAGATATCTCACCTCCAAAAGTACTTTTGAAATAGGAAAATCTGGGTTTTTTACTATCGGCTTGAAAGTTTCATTTCTTCATTTAGTAGTGGAAGGATTAACGCTTTTTCTGCCGATTGGGGACTTAAATAAGTATTGCGAACGGCGTAGATCGAGATCAGACTGCACAGATCTAAACTCTCTGCTACCTGATTCTTAACTATGACACAAATCATCGTCAACTGCATGGAAAAAATCTGCTTTTCGATATCCAAAGAGGCGAATTTATTTGGGTCATGCTATGTGAAAAGGGCGTTGAAACTATTTGCCATTAGTCAATTTTCTGTACGTCAAAGGACCATTCTACCTCATGATTCAGTCGGATGTTGTACAAGAATGGATTTTATAGACTTGCTCGGCATGATGCACGACAGAGATGCATGAAATCCCGTTTTCCAAGATTGCGGCTCATTTTAGTTGGCAGAGTAAAGTTTAAACCTACAGGCAAACAGCTGTACTCAATCAGCACTGGTATGTCTGTGCTCTTCATGCCACTTAATGTTTTACTGCAGCCTGTTTGATGATGGTGATGATGTTCATCATCATGATCATCATGATAATCGTCGTCGTCATCATCATCATCATCATCATCATCGACTATGATCATCAGTTATGATGATGATCATCGATTATGATGATGATGATGATGATATCATGATCATCATCATGATAATTAAAAGATTTAGGTCCGTCCGGGCTCTAGTCATGGCCGAGTCCGACAGCTAATTGGGCAACAGACCCTTGGGTGGCTGGGTCGAATCTATGCACAGCCAATATCTTCCTGAGCATTAATAACCATTGCAAGAGGTTTCCTCTCAGTGCATCATCGACATTGATTCGAAAATTCGATCAAGTGGCCTGAAAAGAGTATTGCGTGATGTACTGGTAAAAGACACTCTAGGAGAGCACGGATAGGTCCACTGGTGGCCGCGATATAACTGAAATTATTTGAAAACTGCGTTAAGTATTTGGAATGGTGAGGCCAAATATATACAACTATTGAAAGTGTTTGCATATATCTGGAATAATAACATAGACCTACAAGATTTTGCGATTTCAAAGGTATATATATATTTTTTTTTTTTTTTTTTTGATGGGGGGGGGGGGTATCTCCTTATCGGACAGTGTAGATCCAAGATCAGACTGCACGTTCTGTGCAGTCTGACCTTGACATACCGAATTCTGTAACACCCATTCCATGTGGTTTTTTTTTTTAAATATATATCGGACCTTTTCCTTTATTGAGAAATGACAGAACATCGCCGTTTGGGTATATAACTGTTTCACTGCGAGACTTCAACATCGATTATTTCCTTCTTCCGTGTATGGGATGTGTTGTGCTCTATAGTGACAAAACAAAACATATCGTGAGTGTTGTGTTTACCCTTGACCAAACAAGCCCGTGTTTTAATAACCCTGTAGAAGCCTTTTGAAAACATTGTGGGAAACAATGGTGACCAGCATTTTCTCCTTTTCCCACAATGTTTTCCACCAATCAAAAAAAAAAAAAATTATCTTGATTGCAATGAGGTGCATGGGATTTTGTCGTCTGCAAACGATTTAGATATGGACGAGCCTAAAATTTTGTTGTTTGGTATAGACTTATGCCTTTAAAGTTGATTATTGCTTAAGACTGCGTTATAGAAATGTAAAACGATTTATCGTGATTTTTATAAAACGTGACAGTGAAATTGACATACAGGAAGCCAATAATCGTTTGATTGACGCTCTGCCATTTACAGCCCTATCGATCAGGGTTCGATCAGGGTTTGGTTAGGGCCCTTATTTACCTTGAGATATAGACAGACTGACAATCACTCTATATCGCACCCCTGGTCCAATGCTAAGTCTAAAAGGAAACAAAGATTTCTGATTGGGTAACCATTTAGTTCAGTCAATCAGAAATTGCCGATATAGATTAACTATAGATTTTCTTTTTGAGATTCTGAATGGTTTAAGTATTGTTCCTGATATAGGTGCGCAATATCTTGTGGAAAGTGAGGCATGATGTTAAGATGAAATCACGGGTATGTAGGCCAGTAGCCATTAATTTCCTAGGATAGCTTCGAACATACAAACATTGCATGACATTTTTTTTTTTTTGTATCATTGGTTTTTGAAAACTTGTCCTTGCTGCAACCGTTAGATGCTCGAAAACGAGAATGCATATGGTAAACATAGAATTTGGTCAATACCTGTATATTTTTACAATGTTTTCACATGTGGTCTGCAAGGTCATTAACTTATATTTTCTAATGATAGAGCCACTTGTCAACTTTTGAACTAGTTTGAAATTCTTTTTTTCTGCCAGCGACTAACAACTTGGACCGATTGTAAAATAACAGATTGTCATCTTCAAAAAAAGTTCCATACTCTCAAATGGTACGATTTAAATTTACACACCCTCACTGTTTACTTTTGACCGTGACTGGGCCTCGAAGTATTAGAATTTTCTGGGGTCTAAATTGCTTGTAGACTAGTTAACCCCTTCCCAAACAAGCCCTGGTTTTCACGTGTCTGCAGTACAAGTCTTTTGAAAACACTGTGGGAAAAGGAGAAATTGCTCGTAACGAGCAATTCCTCCTTTTCTCACAATGTTTTCTACCCTTTTGGAGAACTTTCTGTCATTTTCATCAAATTTAAAATTGTCGTCTGCAAACTCTTTCAATTTGGACCAGTCTAAAATTTATCGTTTGGGAAAGGGTTAAAGTCTTCTTTTACTGAAGTAGATTTTTTGTTTTGTGTACTATCAGTTTTCATTAACTCCCTCAGGGCGAGCTATATGAGTCATCCTCTGACAAAAGGGGATTCAATGCATGTCCGCGATGCATTATATCAAGCAAGGCATCACATAATTATGGATCCATAAAATCCACTTTGTCCAACAACCGACTGAATCATGAGGTAGACTGGTCCTTTGACACGCAGAAAATATACTAATAACAAAAAAGTTTCGACCCAGGTCAGCCTGCGTAGACTACGCAGGCTGACCTGGGTCGATACTTTTTGCAGATGCATTAAGCCCTCCTTTCATAGCGCGTTGCACTTATAAATTCGACCTCATTCGACCATCCTCCAAAACTCAGAAATAATTTCAACGACCAAAGGATGCCCAAACAAGCGGACGGCATTGATTAAAGATCAGACGGCACATTCTGTGCAGTCTGATCTTGATCTAATGTTGTCCGCAAAAGCTCCTGTTTTCTCCTACAAGGCGCAGAATGGGTGAATCAAATATGACACTGTACACCCATACATGGGCATTACTAATGTTGCAGACACGCTGAATTTCGATTTGAGACGAAATAACAGCTGGGCCAAACAATGATTCATGCACTATGCCATTACAAAATAATAATTGCAACGTTTGATTCTGAATCCTACATCTACTTAAAGGGGGGCTTTCAGATTTTTTGATAATCTCACCGACCTTAAAAATGCTTTATCACTGAACTAAATAAGGCGATAGCTGTCAAATTATCAGTAAAGAAGAAAGACATTGGTAAGATAAGAATTTATTTGAGTGGTACATGTAATACCTTAATGAGCTACGTGGCCTTTGAGGTATTTTTAGATTTCGTGCCAGAGTTTCGCAAAGATTTATCGGAATGTCTCATGATCAATAACAAGCGTCGGTTAGGAGGATTCGTGTTCGAATCAATATGATGACGTCATGTCTGATACAATAAAATTGGTCAGAGTTACCAATTGCTAAACGACAATCCCTTTATCATAAAGCCCAAAATGGCACCTTTTTACTGAATATAACCGTGCACTTAATACAATTGCAAAGAAGAATTCATGAGCCATGCTGTTCGAGAAGGGGGCTTAATGCATTTCCGTGATGCAGGATACCAAGCAAGGCATCACAGTATTATACATCCCTAAAGTCCGTTTTGTGTAACAGCCTACTAAATCATGAGGTAGACTGTTCCTTTAACATGCAGAAAATTGACCATAAGCAAAAAGTATCGGCCCGGGTCAGCCTGCACGGAATGCGCAGACTGACCTGAGTCGATACTTTTTGCAAATGCACTAAGCCCCCTTTTCACAGAGCATGGCTCATATGTAGTTGTATTCATCAGTATGTATCAAGAAATTTTGACTTATGGCATAAAATAAATAGGTCCCTTTAATATGTCTAGAGTAGAAGCAGAATTTCATG
Organism: Tridacna gigas; assembly: GCA_945859785.2. Classification (NCBI taxonomy): domain Eukaryota; kingdom Metazoa; phylum Mollusca; class Bivalvia; order Cardiida; family Cardiidae; genus Tridacna; species Tridacna gigas. The sequence continues at coordinate 31,770,573 of OX244043.2, read as the reverse complement.
AAACGTTGATTGATTGAATGGTAATTTACGATGCAATCAACATTATTTCAGTCATATCACGGCGACCGCTCACATATTCATGTATTTCCTGGGTGTTATTAGTTCTAGGGTTGGGCTTTCATGAAACGTACATGAAGTTTTATTCAATGTGACATAATTTGAACTTTTGCCTTGAATCAAAATTTATTGAAAAATACTTATTAATAAAACATTTTTTTTTTTTTTTTTTCTAATGAGGAGTAAAGAAACTGGGTGGTAACTTACATTTACAAATACAATTTCGGCGTTTCCGTAACGGGGCAGTCATTTTGCATGCTGTAACTCCGGTGACTCCGTCCATTTGAACGAGACCAGATATGACGTCATAATAGATGTACTTATTTGAATACGCTCTCACATGATTGATGCGGGTTGTTGATCATATGGCCTCAAACTTGCGAGTCTTTGCGAAATCCTGGCGCGAAATCCAAAAGTACTTGAAAAGACTATGGATGACTTTCGCAGAATCTTTCATAATCGATTTTGTTTTTCTTCTAGTTTATCAATGGTTTGCCAGTTATTAGATGATGCAATGAACATTTCGGATTTTGGTGTGATCATAACAATCTAAATGCCCCGCCCCCCAACTTGACTGCCAAAACAGCTTTTGAAAACATTGTGGGAATAGGAGAAAATGCTGGTAACCAGCATTTTCTCCATTTCCCACAATTTTTCTACCTTTTCATGCAAATTCTATCTTTTGAGCAAAATTGGATTCATTGTGTGCAAAGAATTTCAATTTGGACGAGTCTAAAACCTTGTTGTTTAGTATAGAATAAATCAAACATGCCGCTGTACACCGTATTTGCGTATATAACAAACACCGGTATTCCAGACACACTGAATTTTGCGACGAGATGCAAGCTGTAGCCGATCAATGATTCATGCGTGATCCCATTACAGAATACATGTGGTTACTGCAACGTTTGATTTTGACTCCCACGACTTCTAATTAATGTCTTAATGTCTTTTGTGCTGATTATTTGTCAAGGTCAGCATGCAACTTAGGTGCAGAACATTTCAAGGAGCCATGCACTGGCAAAAGAGAAGGCTTAATGCTTCTCCTTGATGTGTGATACCAAGCAGAGCCATCACATAATTATGGATCCATAATAGCCACTTTTTTAAACAACCGACTATAAATCATGAGCTAGACTGGTCCTTCGACATACAGAAAATTGACCAAAAGCGAATAGTTTCGGCCCAGGTCAGCCTGCGCGGACTGCGCAGGCTGACCTGGGTCGATACTTTTCGCAGATGCATAAAGCCCCTTTTCCACAGGGCATGGATCAAAGATATTTGGCCACGGTTCAATATTCCTAGTACAAAACTGATAAATAAGACCAACAGGCTTGAATAGGAAACAAGGGGACAGTGTAGATCCAAGATCAGACTAGACGTCCAGTGCAACCTGATCCCGATCTATACCAATCGCAAAAGCCCCTCTTTTCGCCTATGGTGCTGAAAGAATTAATCAAACATGATTACAATGTACATGCATATACGTATAACAAATATTACAGCCATGCTGAATTTTGCGACGAGGTGCAAGCTGTGGCTGAACAATGAATCATGCGCGATAACATTACAGATTGGCTATTGCGCCGTTAGATTTTGGTTCCGGTAACTGCTAACGTCTTTTGTGCTGAGAGTATAGATCAAGATCAGCATGCAACGGAGATATGGTCTTATCTAAAGGGATATTTAAACTGAGCTCCGGAGTGATTTTTTTTTTTTTTCAAAATTGAAAATGTCAGTCATTCTCCACTAAACCCTATGTTATGTGTAGTGATTAGAATCGTCTCATCGAGACGATTCTAATAAGTACCCACAATATAGGATTTAGAGTATTATCACTCCTTTTTATTGGAGGTTGGTTTAAAGATACATCCTTACAGCCATAAAAAAACACTGTTAAAACTTGAAAATGTGTAGAATGACTCAGAATCTGGTCAGCTGTATAAACATGGATAAATTAGCAATTAAATGGAGAAAGAGATAGAGAAATTCAAGGGATTTGTCCACAATAAAAACCGGAAATGTCAACTGTAATTTTCTATTTGTCGTAATCTATGCAACCCTGCAACCGTCTGGGACAATATATGGCATGAAGATACAAGAATCATTATAGTTTCATAAAATAAAGAAAACGTGGGATAAAAACTGACTGAAAACGAGTATGGATGTATCTTTAAAGATATTTGGCCATAGTACAATACTGATAAATTAGACCAGCAGGCTTGAAAGGGAAACAAGGGGACGGTGTAGATCTAAGATCAGACTTGATGTCCTGTGTAACCTATAGTGCTGAAAGAATTAATCAAACTTAATTACAATGTACATGCATATACGTATAACAAATATTACAGACATGCTGAATTTTGCGACGAGGTGCAAGCTGTAGCTGAACAATGATTTATGCGCGATAACATTACAGATTGGCTATTGCGTCGTTTGATTTTGGTTCCGGTAACTGCTAACGTTTTTTGCGCTGAGTTTATAGATCAAGATCAGCATGCAACGGAGATACAGTGTTATCTAAACGGACATTTCAACAGAGCTCCAGATAGAGGAAGTGATTGTGATTTCAATACTGAAAATATTAATCACTTTCAACTAAACCCTATGTTATGTGTAGTGATTAGAATCGTCTCATCGAGACAAATCGAGATAAATATTTAAACAAATACACCATTATCATAACACACACACACACACACACACAGAAAAAAGATTCTTAGAACAGACTATCATGAGGAATGCGTAGGTATATGCGTTTATGTATCAGTTCAGCCAAATAGCGTCAAGAAGCGTCAACAAGTGCCATGGAAAGCTTAGAAACATCATGAGAACTCTTGTGCTAATATTTTTAATAGGATTGCTGTATTGTCCAGGTATTGCCTAATGATACTTCACACGTCGTTTTTTTTTTTTACATTCTATTGAACCACCCTCACCACAAAAAAAAAAAGAGAAAGATATTTGTTAATTTGCTCTGAAGATTTATCGGAGAGATACCTCTCAGCTCTGTAAATTTCTGCTTGCTTTTACTCAGCTGTTTCTAGCAGCACCGCGTGCTTATTATTTGGTACAACAGTTAGATTTCAATTTGAGCAGAATTAAACGCACCCCACCTCAGCAGCGCTTTTACCGCTTTGATTGTTTATGGTGCTGATAGGATCAATCAAACATGACTACACCGTTCATTACTAATATTGCAGACGTGTAGGATTTCGCGACAAAAAGGCAGCTGTGACCCAACAGTGATTCATGCAAATTAAAAACAAGCGCAGAATTCACGCGTTATCTCATTACAGAATAGAACAACGTTTGATGTGCGATCCTGCTCTTTCTAATGTCTTTTGTGCTATGAGTGTGCCAAAGTCAACACGCAACGTGCGTGCAGTCTGAGTTAACTGTGCCCTTTTCTGTGCCCAGTTGATATTGTTAGCTGTAATCAATAAACTTTTCATGAGACGAAAAATTTTAGACTTCTCCAAACTGAAAGATTTGCAGATATTTCCCCACAATATTTTCAAAAACCTTCTTCCCCAAGGTCATTAAAAGATATAACTGACAAAGGGATGAAATCAGTGAATTCTTTTTCTTTTTTTCGGGGGCAGGGGGGCGGCTGGTGCGAACAGCAGGATTATTGATGGAATTTTAAACATGTTCAGCATTGTATGAGGTGTTATGCCTACGGTGTGAACCAAGATCAGACTGTCCTGACAGGAATGATCTTAGATCTACACTGCTCGATATCTTTGGGAATAGTTTTGGCCAAGATAGACTTGGATTAGAATTAACTTGGTCTTTTCTACGGACAGAAAATGTTCAAAGTTGTTTATCTGGCACTTTAACTCTGTCGCTGCCAACTAAATAAACTTTTTTCGAAGCCTAGATGACTTCCTCTGAGAACTTATGTTTAAGTATTGTGTCTCTGGCCGTTTTATAAAGTAGACCTGGACGAAAAGTCACTCGTTGATACGCCAGGAACGTTAAGATGATTGTGATGTTATCACGTAGCAGACGGTGAAGATCAAAGATCAGACTGCACAGAACTTGGAAACTGGTCTTTGATCAACATCTTCCCCAACAGATATTTATCTCCCCGTTGGCAGTGAAAGAGCTACTGGTTGATAGATGATTCCTTGATCTTCATAACTGAGACTGATATTTAGTTAAACCATGACTCTGCTGGGCACGATTTTGGGTGAAGATCGAGATTGGACTGCATTGAACGTGCAGTTTGATCTTGATCTTGGAGCTACTTTTGAGCTTTATTGATGTTTATGTTTGGTCTTAATATTGTCTTTTTAATGTTTTTTCTGTCTGCTATTCTGTTTGTTTTGAGTGTTTCTTTCTTTCTTTCTTGCTTTCTTTCTTTCTTTCCTCCTTTTTTTCTTTTTTTTTTTTTCTTTCTTTCTTTCTTTGGTCCGTCCTTCCGTCTACCTCTCTCTCTCTCTCCCTCTCTCTCCCTCAGTTAGAGTCTATATAACAGCATAAAATAGAGCTCAACGCTATGTTGACATAACTATAGATAAATCACGATTTCTCCTGCACTCTGAGCGGATGTCATAAACCAATTATTTTCTGGAAAATGTCAGCACAATTTGCCGCGATATTTCTAAATTGCATGAATTATAGTTAATGAAAGAATTATGCAAGCATGGGGGTTTATTCTCTTCCAATCAAGAAACCTTTCTCGTCGCGTGTGTCTGCTTGCAAAACTGTCATTACAAATATTTAACCCTTTAGGAAACAATCCCATGTGAGATGACTTTAAGTGTGGGAAAAGGAGAAAATGCTGGTAACCAGCATTTTCTCCTTTTCCCGCAATGTTTTCGACCCTCCCATTAAGAAGTTTTAATTTTTGAGTCAGATTTATATTGGCATCTGCATATTTATTTCAATTTGGACAAGTAAAAAATTTTGTTGTTTCGTAACGAGTTAAACGATGTTTAACCCTATCAGCGTCATTGTCTAAAATTGAGGTTTTTTCGGACGGCATAGATCAAGATCAGATTGCTGAGATAGTGCATTCTGATCTTGGATCTATATACCGTCCATTTATTTAGCCAAGCGTGTAAGATAAAGTATGTTTCTAATGAAAGGTGGTTGTATTTTTCAGGCCTCGAAAGAGGTCGAGTATATAAATGATATTAACCGATGAAACAGTACTGCTTTTGGCAAAAACAAGGGCTTTTGCGGACGCCATAGATCCAAGATCAGACTGCACATTATGTGCAGACAGATCTTGGATCTATACCTCCCCACAGCTTGTTTGTTCAAGCATGTAAGATTAACATGTCTGAATTTAAGTGGATTTCATTTTTAGCTGTCCAAACAGCTCGAGTTTGCTGATTATGTTAGGCGACGAAAAAGTACTGCCTTCGGCGAAAACAGGGGCCTTTGCGAACGGTGTAGATCAATGATCAGACTGCACGTTTCCGTGCAGTCTGATCATTGATTTACACCGTTCGCTTGTCTAGTCAACCCTACAAGATAAAACTATTTCTGAATTCCGTCGGATTATATTTTCAGATGCTCAAAAATTTTGATTTTATTTGGCTATCCTCTGGCAAAAGGGAGTTTAATGCGTTTCCGTAATGCATTATACCAAGCAAGGCATCACATAATTATGGATCCATGAAATCCATTTTGTCTATCAACCGACTGAGTTTATAAGGTAAGAATGGTCCTTTTGCATCCAGAAAATTGACCAATATATAGCAAAACGTTTCGATCCATGTCAGCCTAAACGGACTGCGCAGGCTGACATGGATCAATACTTTTTGCAAAATGCATCAACCCCCACTCCTCCCTTCATCACAGAGCATGACTAATACGTTCGGCGCTGAAAGAGCCACTCTTGTTTTATCCTTTCAAAAAAGCCCGGCCGGGTAGCTCAGTGGTAAGCGTAACTGACTCGTGACCTGGTGGTTGCGAGTTCGATACCCGGTTGAGGCAAACGTTCTTTCCGGCGATTTTTCGCCCCTCACCTGTGATGCATGTGAGAAAAGTAGTCAGTGGCTTTGGAAAGAAAGTTGTGTCAGTACTGGTGTGAGAAAGCCAGGAAAAAAGATGGGTGCGTCACTAACCGCCATGATATGACCTGAGCTGTTAAAATGGCGTTAAACTCTAATGCAAACCAAATCAAAAAATACTCTTTTTTTCTCAAAGTTTACGGTTAGAGCTCTAAGATAGGCGGAAATGATATGTAACTTAGAGATAATGCACTTCCCGTCAAAAAGATAAGATATCATTTTGTAAAGGGCAGATTATATAACTTTACAGTGCTTATCTTTGACTGATATTTAATTTATTCGCATGTATGAGTTTTATGTCTTTCAGCCGTTTATTTATACAGATGCGGTGTCGATATTTTTTACCAAACTACAAAATTGCAGACTAGTTGGCGAAATTGAAAGTATTTGCAGACCACAAATTAAATGTAACTGAAAAATTGTAATTTGTTTTGGGAAGGGTAGAAAACATTGTTGGAAAAGGAGAAAGTGCTGGTTACCAACATTTTCTCCTTTTTCCACAATGTTTTCAAAAGCCTTCTTTCTCAGTGTCGTTAAAAGTCGGGATTGTGTGGTAAAGGGTTAAATTGGTTTCTCAGAACTTCTGTTCTTCACTTTGTAGATGTTTTTTTTTTTTCTTTTTCGTTTATGAAATAAAACTGGAACAGAACAATGGCGGAGGAAGCTGTGCAGTATTTTAACTCCTAGGCTGCTGAGCGCGACTCACTGACCTTTTGCGGACAGTGTAGATCAAGATCAGACTGCACAGAACGTGCAGTCTGATCTTGGATCTACACTGTCCGATAAGGAGATATTTGTCTCCAAAAGATAAGTTTGAACTAGCATTATTCTGTTATTGTACTATCGGCTTGGAAGTTTCATTTAAATTATTCAGCAGGATAAGGGTCAAAGGGGGTGGGGGAATACCATATCTAACCATATAACAAGGAACCCTTTGTTTTTAACTGTCTATAGAAAATTGTGTTTTGAAAACATTATTGGAAAACGAGATATGGCTGCTTTCTTCGCTAAGTTCTTCACGATATCGAGGAAAAAAGATTATGGCCTACAGCTGCTTTCAATTCGGAACAATTGTAAGGTTTTTCGTTTAAAAAAAATAGTGGAAACATGGTTACTTTTTTTTTTTTTTTTTGAAAAATATAACTACTTTAATTGTAGAAGAAAACGAAAAAAGATTCAAGTGTTGCACTGGTCACCGTGATATAACTGAAGGGATCTTGAAAACAGCGTTAAACACCATACAAAGAAAAAGAAACCAAACCGACCCCTCTTACATAGATACCTTTCCGGCGTTGCAGGTTTTGTCAGTCATTGACTAGTCTGGTACCCCGCCGTACTACAAGAGTGTATCAGGCAAAGAGCAATAATGGCGGCCCCCGTTGGTAATATACAGAGGAAACGGGATATTGTTATTTTACATGATCAAGTCGGATCATAGGCTGAATTCAAAACAGGTCGCTTGCAATAAAGTCATGGCAGTGAGTTTTTTCTACATTTCGTTTTCATTTAGTGAGAAAAACTACATATCAGGGATGCTTTAAGTATCCGAAATGTCAGTGGACTTATATAACGTCCGAAAACAGGGCTACTTTAAAATGATTCATAGTCTATTTTATATTTAAACCATACCCCAACAGTACGTTTTAGATTCGGTAATGTGTTTTTTGTACAAAATTGATCTCATTTTATCAACTGATCAAACAGGATCATATGGAATTGGGGAAAACGGGAAAGCATGTAGGGGTACATTTAAGGACATCTAGGAGGCCGCTATTATTGCGCTATGCCTGACCCGATAACGTAGTGGTGGGGGGCAGGTAATCCAGACTAGTCATTAACCGGAAAAAAGCAAAATATCTGCATGTACCCCTTACTTAAGTACGTTATGGGAAACAAAGCCATTTTCTTATGCCTGAAGAGATTCCTCTGTTTAAAATGGTATAAGTGCCAATAACCCTATTCCTGCTCAATAAGTGAAATAAAACTTTCAAGCCGATAGTAAAAACCCGAATAATGTTATTTCAAACTTGTTTTTTTTTTTTTGAGAAAATTTCTCCTTCCCGGGCGGTGTAGATCCGAGATCAGACTGCACGTTCTGTGCAGTCTGATCTTGATCTACAGTGTCCGCAAATTTTCAGTGAGTCGGGCTCGGCGGCTTAAGAGTTCACAAATCTTAGCTTTTGTTTTTAATCAGGTATCAGCTTGCTGTTTTCACATTGTACGACCGGAAGTGGCGACCGCTTTACTTATCATAAAAAGTATTTCGCGATGAAACATAAACCTCTAACGCCATATGTGGAATTCAGAAAGACTTAAAGCCGACTATTCAGATTCTTATGATATCACTTAACTTCAAACATAATTCATCACCGAATTAAGTAGAACAATACAATAAACCATTATTTTGCATACATGCCCTTCAGATGAAAAACAAATGTAAGCAAAGATATCCGTATTCTCAGTGGTATTTCCGTAAATTGGTTACGAAACTTTTGCAGGGGATTTTTCAGATTTTCCGCAAAAAAATTCGCAAAAGTTTGTGGGAATGTCTGGTGATAGGTTTCCCGCGTCGAGTATGTACTATGTAGGATCGTATTGAAATAAGATTCGGATGACGTCATATTTGATCTCATAAAAATAGATGGGGTGTTCCCTGCAAAGTGACCAACTCGCTATTAATGCAAAATTTGTATCTTTTTAGTGCATGTTACAGTCTAGTTTCATAACATATAAACGGAAAAGTATCTTTTGTAGTATTAATCAGTGTTAAACAAAAGCTTTTATTTCGCAGCACACACACACAAAAAAAAAACATGTACACAAAAGAATGTACACAGGCCCCTTTAATCAAAAGCAGCTGTTTTTCCGTGGTCCTGATCCCCGAGCTGTAACTTTGAAGACCTTAACAGAAAAAAAAAAAAAGAATATAAGTACCCACCGTTTCTTATACATATACATGTACATGCACATGTGTTTTACCCACACGAACTGATCAGCACTCTAGCAAACTTTGAGGCGGTTCAGTGTAACTCCGTAATGCATTATATCAGGCAAGTCATCACATAATTATGGATCCATAATTTAATCCAATTTGTCTAATAACCGACTGAAACATGAGATAAAATGATGGTTGAATATGCAGAAAATTTACAATTAGCAAAAAGTTTCGAACCATGTCAGCCTGCGCAGTCCGCGCAGGCTGACATGAATCGATACTTTATGCATATGCATTAAACCGCCCTTTCACAGAGATAACTCAAACTACTATATTTTTTTCCAGACGAATAAAAAAAATGTAGAGTTCTGTTGCCAACCGACCTACTTCTCCCTTCAGTAAGCTAGCGGTAACACAACTATTTTTCAGGCCTGATTCGGCTTTTTGTAAACAGAGAAATAAAATTCGACGGAAATCTTTAACTTAACATGTTCTTTTAAAAGGGAAATGAAAGAAACAAAAGGTTGAAAGCTCATGAGTGCATTTTCCAGCTATTTTCTGAGGCATGTTCAATTTGAGAAGACGTAAGGCTTGTCATTATCTGTTCAATACAGCCTTGAGTTTGAATGTTCAGAGAATGGCGTTTGAAGTCTTGGTGCGGTTAGGGCAGCGTCAAAAGTTGTTGCGGACAGTGTATATCAAGATCATGCTGCACAGAACCCACACGTTCTGTCTTTCTGTCTACCCACCCCTCTCTCTCTCTTCCCAAGTACCTATCCATCTCTCTGTCTGGCTGCATCTCTTTCACTATCTCTCTTTTTCTTTCTCTCTCTGGCCCTGTCTCTCTCTCTCTCTCTCTCTCTGTGTCTCTCTCCGTCTCCCTTTTTCTGTCTCTGTCTCTCTGTCTCTCTTTCTCTCCAAGTATCAGTCCATCTGTTTGTCTGCTGCCTTCCTCTCTCTCTCTCTCTCTCTCTCTCTCTCTCTCTCTACTTCTTCTTCTTCAACATTTTTCTATAAAATGTTACCGTGTTGACAAGGTCAACGCCTGTTAGGTTAATGCACCAAAAGAAAATTATCCATCAAAGACAGAACTATACGGTTTAGTTATTACAATATGTTTGTCTTCATCTCGTTAGTGTTTTCATATTCTCCTACGAATGTTTATTATAAATTATCGTATCGTCAGCTCCTGGCTAGCTCCCAAACAGTGAGCAGATCGGTCTGTTCAGCCCTTCAAACGCCATAAGCGAAAACAGGGTCTTTTGTGGACGGCATAGACCAAGATCAAACTGCAAAGAACTGCAGTGTGATCTTGAATCTAAACTGTCCGAAAAGGAGATACCCCACTCCCCCCCCCCCCCCCCCCCCCAAAAAAAAAAACTTTGAAATACCAACATTTGCGTTTTAGCTATCGGCTTGAAAGTTTCAGTTATCTTATTTAGCAGTTTAGTTTAAACATATTTTATTGCCATCTATATACAAATCATACAACATACATAGTTTACACAAACAGAGATACAAATCAGGCAAAAGGGTCTGGCCACAAGTTCTCACAACTTAGATTCGGCCATTCCCTTTAAATAATTTACAAGCTATGAGAGTCTTCTACAAGTCTAAAATTGTTATAAGTATTTATTTCTGTACTTTTCTCTCGAAAAAGAAGACAATTATGTTCCAGCTATGCAATAAATCATTTCAAGTGTTAGTTATTAAGAATTTACATGTTTAAGGATGGAGAAGTATAGAATACTTGGTTGTCAAGTCAGTTAAATGGCAGTTAACGGGTTAAGTAGTACTAATAACAAAAAAAAGTTTCGATGTAGATCAGACTGCGCAGTCTGCAAAGGCTTATCTGGTTCAAAACTTTTTGCTATCGGTACACGCGAATTGCGAAGGATGACATGGGTCGATTTTGCAGATGTATTAAAACGATCTTTTCACAGGGCATTATTAAAATGATGTCTATCATAATACATATGAACCATGATCTGTGAAAATGGGACTTAATGCATCTGCGAAAAAGTGTCGACCCAGGTCAGCCTGCGCAGTCCGCGCAGGCTGACCTGGGCCAAAACTTTTCGCTATCAGTCAATTTTCCGTATATCCAAGGACCAGTCTACCTCATGATTAAGTCGGCTATTAAATAAAACGGCTATTATGGATCCATAACTATGTGATGGCTTGATTGGTACCATGGATCACGGAGATGCATTAAGCCCCCTTTTGCCAGAGCGTGGCTTAGATACATGTTATTATCAATGTTTACTTAATTATCTTTGAGTTGCATCGTGAACGCAAAATACACCAGCTGGTCTGCATGTTTAGCCGATTTTTTTTCTGTTTGTGTATTTTGCATCAAAGTAACGTCGATAGATGCATAGATACAGTCTGACGTGAAGATCGGAGAGAGGGATTGGATAAATTTGTTATGTTGTGGTATTCACCTGAATGTTGTTTTATGGAGGCGGCATTTTCGTTTTTTGTACAAAAAAAAAATATATATATATATATTTACCATCGATTTAGGAACAACTTCAAGCAACTTAATATACCAATCACTCGAGATAATTGCTTACGGGAAACCTTACAAGTACTCGTGTCGTGACATGGATATCGCCAAAGGTTGACCCCGCGCATTACTGGATTCGAGCACTCTGTCCACACACTACTTGTTTCATGGGCATATTCGGGGTTCGACACTACGCAAGCAGAGTCGAAATAAATACCTCCAAATATAAATACAATACCTTGTTGGCCTTTTGGTCAAAATTTGAAAAAAAAAAGGAACTGTGCAGACCCAACATAAGACTGCACGTTCCTTGCGGTCCGATCCTCATCTTTACAGTCCTTAATCCGCTAAATGATATAAATGAAACTTTCAGGCCGACAATAAAAACTCAAATTTTTTTAATATTGCTATTTCAAAGTTATTTTTGGGGGGAAAATTTCTCCTTATTGGACAATTAAACCCTAGATCAGACTGCACGGTCTGTGCATTGTGATCTTGATCTTCAGTGTCCGCAAAAGGTCACTGAGTTGCACTTAACAGCCTCCTAAGGGTTAAAAGCGACCTATAACTGTAAAACATTTAAACCCTTAAGAAGCCATGGGCGACTCATTTGCGGACAGCGTAGATCAAGATCAGACTGCACAGAACGTGCAGTCTGATCTTGGATCTACGCTGTCCGATAAGGAGATATTATTTTCCTAACGATAAGTTTGAAATAGCATTATTCGGGTCTGTACTTCCGATCTGAAAAAATTAATTTCACTTATTTAGCAGGATAAGGGTTAGGAACCGGTGTCGAATTTGTGGCAGAAGGTTTAGCGGAAATATACTAATAGGGGTTTCATGACAGGAGGCTGTTTGAGTATTTGATGGTGTTTTGATATTTGTGACATTCACAGGCCTTTACATGACAGATGCAAAAGGGCCATGCTCTGTGAAATGAGGGCTTAATGCATCTCCGCAATTTATCATACCAAGTAACTCGTCACACCATTATGGGTCATGCAGCCAAAAGGCTTACTTGAGTCCATACTTTTTGTAGATGCATTCAGCCCCATTGGAAGAAACGGAAGCTGTCTTGATTAAACTTGCACTGTCCTTAGGGTATACCATACCCATTTATCCCTTTATTTCTTTTCTTTTTGGTAAAGGGGTCCTTTTGGCCAGGGGATCGCTGCGTTATTTGGCCTTGGCCTGTTGTTGGCTGCTCGTGATTAAATAGGAATCTCGTTATTAGTTGTCCAGTGAAGTGGCAGGGTTGTATATTATGACGTCAAACGAGGTCGAAGTCATAATGGGCCATTCTCTGTGGAAAAAGGGGCTTGATGAATCTGCAAAAAAGTGTCGACACAGGTCAGACCTGGGCCGAAACTTTTTGCTATTGGTCAGTTTTCTGCGTGTCAAAGGACCAGTCCACTTTATGATCAAGCCTGCTGCTCGTCAGAATGGACTTAATGGATCCCTAATTATGTGAGGCCTTGAGTAGTATCAAGTATTACCGAGATGTATTAAGCCCCCTTGTGCCAAAGCATGGCTCAATATTGTAGGCGATGAACGAGTTGATTGATTATTTCAATTCAGTGGGCTACTGGTTAAATACATGTACATTCTATCTTTCGCAGTAATGCTTGGCTAACCCTTATCCTGCTAAATAAGTTAAATAAAACTTTCCAGTCAATAGTAAAAAACCCAAATAGTGCTATTTCATAGCTATTTTTGGGGGTGAAAAATATCTCCTTCACGGACAGTATAGATCCAAGGTCAAACTGCACCTTCTGTGCAGTCTGATCTTGGTCTACATTGCCTGCAAAAGGTCAGTGAGTCGCGCTTAGCAGAGTCAGGGTTAAGTTATCGGGAACAATTTCCTATTAGATTACAGTCTCTATACCTTTGGGAATACTCTAACTCAATAATCATATACAAGCTATGAGATCGATACATAATAACTCTAGTAGTTCACTGTATAGCTGGTGTGCGTTGGGTCTTTGTTTACAGAATATATCTTTTTTAATACAACCAGTCACATTATTCAGTTCACGTTTAAACTGTAGTTCACATTTTTAGCTCGGCTGTATAGTCAGTGTGCGTTTGGTCTTTATTTACAGAATATACATGTATCTGTTATCAGACAAACAGTCACACTTTTAGTTCACGTTTGAAATTTCGTTCACAAATTTAGTTCAGCTATTTACGAAGAAAAACGTATATAGGTATTGTCGTAGCCCTATCGTCATCTGCGTCGTCCTTATTGTTTAGTGGTGTCCGTGGTTGTGAGGTAGAGCGTCGGCCTCGTAATTAAAAGGTCCTGAGTTCGATACCCGAGAGCGGATGTCAACTTTGGGACTGTTCATTGGCCCACACATTCGGCGCGAGTACTGGTGTAGTTTCCAGGAAGCAGAATCGAGAGAGATTAGTATAAGTTGTAAGAACTTGTTTCTTAATCGATGTAAAATAAATATGTTTAAACTAAACTAATTATTGTTTAAAAATTTGCCATTTTCTGATATCTCTTTCATAACTAAACTTGAGCCATGCTCTGTGAAACAGGGGTTTAATGTAGCTGCAAATAGTATTGACCCATTTCAGCCTGCGCAGTCCGCCAAAGCTGACCCGTGTCAAAACATTTTGCTGAGGGTAAATTTTCTGCATTTGAAAGGATCATTCTTCCTCCAGATTCAATCGTTTGTTAGACTAAATGGGTCTTATGGGTCCATAATCATGTGATGACTTGCCCGGTATAATGCATAACGTAGCTGCATAAAGCCCCTTTTCCCAGTGCGTTGCTCATTTACTTTAAGCTCGGACTAGATGTTCACAGTAATATACTGTAAGATAATGGGAACCCATACCAAAAGCGCAGGGCCCGTATTCACCAACCATTCTTTAGAATATTCTTAGTCTTATTCTCCAAGATTTTCCATATTTGAAAGTAACACAACTCCTGATTGGCTAAACCAAATGGTTTAGCCAATCAGGAGTTAGGTTACTTTCAAATATGGAAAATTCTGGAGGACAAGACAAAGAACGTTCTTAAGAATGGTTGGTGAACACGGGCCCTGGTAACGCTCAAAATATCTTTACACAGCCTTGAGCCCTTTTCAACTCATAATAATTGTCGGAAAATCAACTACAGCCGTGGGTTGGTGCCCGTACATGGTGCCCGTATCAATCTTACTACCAGTCAATTTACAGCCATATTTAATCTGCCATCACAAACGTTGATAATTGATCTATCGTAGACTGCCCTCCGAAATTCTGATCTTTCTCTTTTACATGCGCTTGAATAGAACCACCCAGAAAGAAACTGGGACATTGTAATTTAACCGTGAATATTAATCCAATTAAGTAAAAAAATCATTGCACAAATAAAGCTCTAACCGTGAAATAAAAAAATAAATAAACTCTGCCCAACGGCAAAACTTCGACACCGTCACGAAAACAACTCCAAATGTAGATTTTTTACCAACATAAAAATACGATGAGTTCAGACCTAGGAGACTTGCTCTACAGTGATGTCATGCGTACACATTCTATAACTGTAATCCAAAACACTTTGGTTACCATCTAGATTTTTCGTAATCTTGTCACCTAGGACCTAAACGATTATGTGGCGCAATAAAGCCAGTTTGAGGCTTTTCAGTCTGTCCCACCAAAGGCAAATTCCGTACTATTTTCCAATGATATTACATGCAATATTTACAGAAATCGCCTGGGTTTGTTCTCTCAGATCGCCTCCAAAAATCTTATTTTTCTCCATATTTAAGATTTGTATTACCACCTTAGCACTAAACCGGAAGTGCTTTTTTGACTTACCAAAAAACGCGTAAACTGGTGCCGCTGTATCTCCCGTAACCGTCCGATAGACGTTGATAACGAAGATCAATAACAGGCTGCAGGTTCTCAAGAACGCGTTGTCTCGTATCATATTCTTTAAAGGGCCGAAGCACTAGCTAGTAGGGAAGAGTAAAGGGTAACTGTTTTCCTAATTATAAGTTGCGGATATCCACGTGGTCTGAAAATCTAATTAATTTCAAATTGAAGGGTTATATAAGTGCAAAGAAATACTGCAAATCATGCATTTCCTCGGTCTACTTGTAATGTGGTTAATTCTTCCCCAGACGAAAAAAAGTAGGTTGTAGGTTGTATTGGGGTTTAACGCCACTTTAACAGCTAAGGTCATATCATGGCGGTCGGTGACGCACATGTGTTTCCTGGCTTTCTCACACCAGTACTGACACAACTTTCTTTCCAAAGCCACAGACTACTTTTCTCACATGCTTCAGCAGAGGTGAGAGGCGAAAATACGCCGGAAAGAAAGTTCGCCTCAACCGGGTATCCAGACGAAAAAAAAAAACAAAATGTACATATATCCAAATTTGCAGATGACGAATTTGCTTGAATGACAGAATTTGTTTTTGAAATGGTAGAAAACATTGTGAGAAAAGGAGAAAATGCTGGTAACCAGCATTTTCTCCTTTTCTCACAACGTTTACATAAGACTTTCTTCTCTTGGGGCATTAACAGACGGGATTTTTGGGTTAAGGGATAAGTGGGTTCAATTCGCCCTTCTCCATTTCTTTATGTGAATGAATGTTTGAGTCAGACTCTGTGACAAAAAAGGGTTTTAATGCATCTGCCATAATTATCAACCCATATTATCCTGCGCAGTGCAAGCAGGCTGACATGAGTCGAAAGCTGTTGCTATTT
The DNA here is from genome assembly GCA_945859785.2 of Tridacna gigas. Lineage (NCBI taxonomy): Eukaryota > Metazoa > Mollusca > Bivalvia > Cardiida > Cardiidae > Tridacna > Tridacna gigas. The sequence goes on along the minus strand of OX244043.2, from coordinate 31,754,336 downwards.
TTAAAATGTCTGCAGCTGAAAGGACTGTTATACCTCGAGGCCCAGTTGATTGTTAAACTAAATGGATTTTATGGATCCCTAATTATATGCCAATTTGCACGGTATAAAGCATCACGGAGATGCCATAAATCCCCTTTTTGCCAGAGCATGGGGCATTTGTGACATAACTTTATTATTTTAACATTTCCAGTATCTCAATCGGTAAGGTATAAGGCTTGAAACCCACCGCTCTCCGGTTCGATTCTCATCTCGGTTAAAGTTCTTTACAAAGATTGATGATAGTCATTGCGACAGGATTCGTTCCTATCTCGTCGCTTAACACCGTTTCGACGATGTCTTTGTGAAAAAGCAGTCAATGGCTTGAAGAGAACATTATACAAAGCTTTGGTAAAAGAAACTCCAGGAACGTATGGAAAGGTGCACTGGCTGCTGCGACGTCACTGGAAAATATGAGCATCCAACAAACAAATAAACAAATTTATATTTCCATAAATCTGTTGTTTTATCCGCCTGTGTGTTTGTTTCTGTGTTTGACTCGCTGCTTGAGTTTCTGTTAACCCGTAAGCTGCTAAGCGCGACTCACAGACCTTTTGCGGACCGTGTAGATCAAGATCAGACTGCACAGAACGTGCAGTCTGATCTTGGATCTACACTGTCCGATGATAAGGAGATATTTGTCTTTAAAAAGTAAGTCTGAAATAACATTACTGGGGTTTTCACTATCGGACTTGAAAGTTTCATTTAACTTCTTCAGTAGGTTAAGAGTTAAAGTATTTAACTGCACCATGTCTGCACATCATGAATATAAGCCAACAAGATGTGACAAACGGAGGAATTACTGGTCACGAAATTTGTTCATCTCTAACAAATATAGTGTGCCGTAATTGATTGATTGATTTTCCATTTATTTATCGTGGCCACCGGTTGCCCATATTGGCGACACCCCCTGAAGGTTGGTAGTTTTGTTACGGGGGAAAGTGCAAGATACAGGACAAAACCCATCCTAAGTTATACCTGGTTCTTTAACGTGCTCGGTATAAAGCACTATCACATGGGACAATGGATTAACGTCTCATCCGAAAGACTATTAGTAATTTTAGATGGTCCACCGTGGGGCTCGGACCCACACATTCAAGTGACCCAAGACCTGACGTTTACAATTCATACGCTCTACCACTTGAGCTCTGCGGGCTGCTCACCTGTTTGTCGTTATACACAGAAAGTCGTCTTGAAAGCGGGGGAGTAGGGGAGGCGGGGGCTTCATAGAAGTAAGTCTCCACAGTAACGTTTCAGATGATTTGCACATTGAATATATAATTCATTGCCATTTCATGGTTCCACGAAGGATCTTGATTAAGGTTCATTGCATATCGAATACAGGTGATTACACAGGACTACTTTCCAGCTGATGAATGCGTACACTGTCGCACACTGGACGTATAATGAGGGCCATTCCTATAAGTCAAATTATCCCGCTTGCCAGATAAAGACTACATGTAACCAAATAACAGATTGGTCCTTTTGAATACTTTCCTTTATTTTAATCCTTGATTCCAAAAGGGATGTTGCGATATATATAATTTGATTCATGATATAAATGCAAGGACCTCATGTAATTTTAAAGCAAATTGTTTTACCAATCATCAAGGAAAAGCGTTTGATCAATTTGTCAAACCATCTGACCAGATTTAGGTGAGATATTATCTCAAGAACATTGTTGACTAGTGCAAGAAAATCAACGATAAAAACCAAGTAACCCCCTTATAAGGACCAATCCAGTACTGGAGAGGAATCAAGGGAAATAACTGAAGAATGGTTCCCATTCAATGCACTATTTCATGGTATCACGTCGCACCTAGATTAAGGTTCATTGCATATAGAATACAGGTGATAGATAATACAAGACTTTTTTCCAGCGAATGAATACGTAGTAAATCAAGCTTAAACCTTGTTTTACCGATGTTGAGGAAGAAGCCTTTTAGAAAACATTGTGGGAAAAACAAGAAAATGCTGGTAACCAGCATTTTCTTGTTTTTCCCACAGTGTTTTTTCAATCCTTTCAGAGACAAATTTAATAATTTTAGCCATATCTATTTTTTTGTCTGCAAAAGCTTCGTAATTAAACGAGTCTGATATTTTTTGTTTGTTTGTTAGGTAGATATCATTTGTATCAATGAGTCATGCTTTGTGAAAACGGGGCTTAATGCATCTGGAAGAAGCATCGACCCAGGTCAGGCCGAAACCTTTTGCTATTGGTCAATTTCATGCATGTCGAAGGGCCAGTTTACCTGCTGATTCCATTGTTTGTTTAAAAAAGAAATGGTGTTATGGATCCATAATTAAGTGATGGTTTGCTCGGTACATTGCATCACGGAGATGCATTAAGCCCCCTTTTCAAGGAGCATGAATCATATAGATCTAGTGCTAGATCCATAGTCCTATTATAAAAGATGGACATATTGCAAATTCAAAGCTGTCTTTTTCAGAATATTTGGCAAAATAAAGGGCCGTGTAGGTCTTTGATCAGACTGGACCATCTTTGCAGTCATTTCGTGATGTGCACTGTCCGTGGAATAAGTTATGAAATCAGGGTTCAGCTTTACAAGGGTTCGTACTTTGCCAAGGAACCTCATGTTTCAACAGATCTTTAGAAGCAAGCTTTTGAAAACTTTGTGGAAAAGGAGAAACTGCTGGTGACCAGCACTTTCTCCTTATCCCACAGTGTTTTCAACCCTTATCGAAAAAATAACTTACTTTCAAGAAACTGATGCTTCAGTTAGTAAAGGTCAAATTATTTTTGTCGTTTGGTAAAGAGTTAATGTTTCTTTGAAAAACATTGTGGGAAAAAAGGAGAAAATCCTGGTCACCAGCATTTTCTCCTTATCCCACAATGTTTTCAACCCCTTTCGAAACAATAGCTCACTTGCATGAAACTAGAAATGTCTTATACAGATGCTTTCAATCGGGAGAAGTCAAAGTATTTTTTGTAGTTTGGGGTAAAGAGTTAACCCTTTACCACACAGTCCTGAGTTTTAACGACCCTAATGAAGAAGAATTGAAAACATTGTGGAAAGGGAGAAAATGCTGGTAACGAGCATTTTTTCCTTTTCCCACAATGTTTGCTACCCTATCAAAGAAAATTTACATCATTTGATTCATATTTATATTGTCGTCTGCAAATGCTTTCAATTTGGACCAGTCTACATTTTTTTTTTTTTTTTTTCTTTCGTTTGGTAAAGAGTCAATGTTTCAATGCCAGCGTTAAATCCCTTGGAGAATTATTTCAGATAAAAATGATCGATATTTTATTGGTATATATTCATTACAGAATGCTGAACAAGGCACTAGTTATTGCTACCCAGAATCACTACAAGACTACCATGCAAGAAATATAGGACGAAAACATGAGTTGAAAATTGAGATAAAAATTTATCAAACAAGTAGACATAAAGAAATTTTTTAGCGATCCTATCGCTCCTATCGATCCTAGAGAAATTACTAGTAAATGAAATGTTAACTCAAAAGTCAACCAATGTGAGATTTTTTTAATCACATGACGGTACCTCAAGAATTGTAGATCAGATTATTCATAACCATGCCCACAAGTAGAAATTTCCGTAAATAAAAACTGAGTGACGTTAATATATGGCATCATAGAATGCTTACATTTTAAACATGTGCAAGATAACCGCTGCATAACACTAAAACAAGAGAGCTATGTGATAAAATACAAATCGCTGAGAGGAAACTTTTAACTTAGGCTCTAAAGGCTTTACTAATAAAACGGACCGTGTACATCCAAGATCGGACTCAAGGTCCTATGCATTCTGATCTAGATCTATGTCTTCTATAGAAGCCTGTTTGCGCCAGTGACGTTGAAAATAAACTCGCAATACTATGTAATTGGAACTTTTTTTTTTTCAGCTGACTCAGGTAGTATATTCAATTTATCAAACTTACTTATTGTGGAGTAACTTTATTACGTGTATAATTATGTTCACATGCAAGGTACGCCATTAGTTGGGAATATAAATGCCAAACCTCGTAGATTCATCACTATTCAGGCTCGCGAAAACACATAACGTTGTCATACTTCCGTCTAAAAGACTTGCACCTGCAGCAACTAATGGCTCTGAAAACCACCCTTGATAAACACCGATATGGAAAATTAACCCTTGGGCTGGTAAGCACGACTTACGGACCTTTTGCGGACAGTGTAGATCAAGATCAGACTGCACGGAACGTGCAGTCTGATCTTGAACCTACACTGTCCGATAGGGAAATAATTTTCCTCAAAAGATAACTATACTATGAAGTAGCATAATTTAGGTTTTTACAGTCGGCTTGAAAGTTTCATTTAACTTATTTACCAGGTTAACCCTTTACCACACAATTCTGGATGTTAACTATCCTGAGAAAACAGGCCGTTTGAAAACATTGTGGGAAAAGGCGAAAATACTGGTAATCAGCATTTTCTCCCTTTTCCACAGTGTTTTCTGTCCTTTTACAGACAACTTTCCCCATATGAGCCATATGTAATTTGTAGTCTGCAAGGGTTTGATCTAAACTTTATCAGGGCCAAATAATTATGTAAAGTCGAACTCTATCGACGACTGCTCTTTCAAGCTCTTTTCGCTTGAAGAATATCCAAATATCGAACAGATCCAGGCCAATACTGCAGGTTCTCTGCAATCTTATCAACTTTCCGGAATGGTTTTTAAACGTTTTGGGGGAAAAGTGAAAGTGATGGTACACAAACAAATAAACAAAGCAAGCAAAGAAACAAAACATATAACAGTACATGTTTGCGCAAGAAGCAATCTATAAACAATAGTTTACAATGCTCTATTAACTCTGTACCAAACGACAAAATTTTAGACTGGTCCAAATTGAAAGCATTTGCAGACGACAAAATAAATGTGTGTCAAAATGTGAAATTTGTTTTGGGATGGTTAGAAAACATTGTGAGAAAAGGAGAAAATGCTGGTTACCAGCATTTTCTCCTTTTCCCACAATGTTTTTAAAAGGCTTCTTTTTCAGGGTCGTTAAAACTCGGGATTGTGTGGTAAAGGGTTAAACTGCCTTTTATAGACTTCGTTTCTCGATGTTCAATTTGTACTGTTTTGCTATTAGTTAATTGGCTTTATTTCGAGGGCTGAGCCCTCTAGCTTAGTCGGTAACGTGCAGGACTTGAGCCCAAGGGTCGTTTGTTTGATTCTCCGGCTAGGCCGATTTCTTTCCGAGGACTGATGATAGTCATTGCAACAGGATTCTGCGCTAACCATTGTTTCAACGATGGTTATGTAGGAAAGCATCCGGTGGACTGGAAGAATTATTGTGCGAATTATTGTCCAGGAAAGCGTTGAAAGGTGCACAGGCAGCAGCGATATGATTGAAAAAAAAGTTGAAAACAGCGTTAAGCACTATACAAAGATGTAAATCAAATATCAAGGGCTTAAGAGCCAGTTCTTCGTGACAAATTCAATAAACATTAAAAACTAAACAATCCCGAGTCTTAACGACCCCGGGAAAGAAGCATTTGGAAACACTTTGCAAGGGAAGAAACTGCTGGTGACGCGTATTTTCTTCTTTTCCAACAATATTCCCTTCTATATCGAAAACACACCTCTTGATTGAAACGATCCCTAGGAAAACAGTTTTTCATTATGATGTAGGAAAGGCCGGTAAATACTTTTCCCAAGCTGTTTCCTTCACTTTCAAAATAAAACTCATCATTTGATTTAACATGTCGTCTGCAATTGTCAGCAATATGGACAAGTATAAATTATTGTCGTCTGGTATAGCGTTATGCAGGCTTGGACTGTAGATCCAAGATCAGACAGCATCTGTGCAGTCTGATCTTAGTCCACAACGTTTGCAAATACCGATTATTTTGCTGATGGCGCGTACGTTTTGGAATTTAAAACATCAACTTATTATTTTTCTTTAATTAAATAGTTCTGCGGCTGGATGCGATCACGTTTGCAACGAGGGAGAATCTTTGTACGGTGTCAGTATCATCTATAATTCAGCGGAGTGTACCGGGGTGTTGGCACCGGAATATATCAACCTTCGGACCTCGTGTGATAAAGAAACGACGGAAAAGGCAAATATCGAACGGAAAGGAATAAATGAGACAGAGAGTAGTCTGTGAGTTCTAAAATTGTATTACGTATCGCTCGGTACAGTGTTAAATATATCGGCTGTGTAGGGATATTGTTTTTCCCGTTCGGATACCGGGTGATACCGTGGTTTCATATTCCTAGAATAAATTTAGAACAAGGATGCATTTGTGTCAGAAATATTCATTGGTAATCATTTTTACCGATCTGGCTGTAAAACAGTAATAGTCTGAAATCATTATACGTTATTGTTATTTTAGACAAATGGATCGAGAATCGATAGTGCCTTTGACAGCTCAGATTTAAATTCTTCTTTTCCACGGGGGAAAAAAAAAAGATGGAATTTTGTTGTGGTTATTTTTGGACTGAGTTTCAAGCATCGATCAAGAGTTATCGATTTCTGTAATTTGTGGAACTGAGTGAAAAATTCAACATGGATACAAGTTTGCTATGCAAAAGTGTTTTGTATGAATGTTTGACGGTGCTTCTTTTTCTCCGACATAGCATTGGGGACGGTGAAATGGTGAGTATAATTAGAATTAGAAGGCTTCTTTTTCGTACATCGCAAAATGAAGTAAAGAAAGATTCATTTGAATCATGCTTTGTGGAAAGGGAGCTTAATGCATCTGCGAAAAGTAGCGACCCAGGTCAGCCTGCGCATTCCGCGCAGGCTGACCTGGGCCGAAACTTTTCCCTATAAGTCAATTTTCTGTATGTCCAAGGACCATTCTACCTCTTTACAGAAACGGTTGTAAAAAAAAAAAAAAAAAAGGGGGGGGGCTATCATGGATCCATAATTATGTAATTGCTGACCTGTATGCTGTATCACGGAGATACATTCAGCCCCCTTTTGACAGAGCGTGGCTCGTTTATAATAAACATTTAATCTCCTTTTAAATACTTGTATTGTGTTGTCTGAAGACAGATTTTTCCTGAATTCTGCACACGATCAATTTTGAAAACATTATACAAAACGAGAATTTGCCCTTAACAACAAGGTAACCTTTCCATCGCTGTCATTTCGAAAGTAAGAGAACGAAACAATCACGTCAGAGAAAGAGAGAGACGGAGACAGAGACAGAGAGAGAACGAAAGAGAGAGAGAGAATACGGACGGACAGAGGGACAGACAGACAGACAGACCGGACTTTGTACAATTTGGCACCTTTGCAAAGCTTTTAGATACCCAAGTAAATGCCTACAGCCATAAGTTTTAGGTCGCGAAATTATCATCAATGAAAACAAAGGTTAATATCGATCTCTGTAACATACTGTATTATATATGAGCCATGCTCTGACAAAAGGGGGACTTAATGCATCTCCCTGATGCATTATAATAAGCAAGTCACCACATGATCATGGATCCATAAAATCCTTTTTGTCTCGCAACCGACTGAACCATGAGGTAAACTGGCCCTTTGACGCACAGAAAAATTGAACGATAGCGAAAAGTTTCGGCCCAGGTCAGCCTGCGCGGACTGCGCAGGCTGACATGGGTCGGTACTTTTCGCAGATGCATTAAGCCCCTTTTTCACAGAGCATGGCTCATATACATCAAAACAGTGTTTGCTCGTTTCGCGGCAAAATAAATCTGACCTCTTTCGACGGATTTAGATTACAGTCCACTGAAACTCAAAAAAAGATTCTTATCTAATGGGCTTGACTTAACAAGCGGATGGTACAGATCTAAGATCAGACTGTACGTTTTCTGCAGTCTGATCTTCATCTATGTCCTCCGCAAAAACCCCTGTTTTCGCCTGTGGTGCCGAAAGCGTTACAGTTATCTATCATGGCACATTAATCTTGATTAATCTTTTTTTCTCCACAACCGTAGTCATGTAAATGAGCCATGCTCTGGAAAAAGGGGGATAAATGCATCTCCGTGATCCAATCAAGTCATCACACAATTACGGATCCATAATAGCCACTTAATCTTGAGGTAGACTTGTTCTTGAACATACAGAAAATTGACCTATTGCGGAAAGTTTCGGCCCAGGTCAGCCTGCGCGGACTGTGCAGGCTGACCTGAATCGATACTTTTCGCAGATGCATTAAGCCCCCTCTTCACAGAGCACGGCTCAAATAAATTCGACGCTTTTCCAGGTCTACGAATAAAGAGTTGCTATGCCTATTATTGCGCCATCGGTCATAACTCTAGCTTTAAGCATACGGTAATGATATGTGGATTGAATGGAGTTTTACCCCGTTTCAACCTTACTTCAGTCATATCACGGCAACAGCTTACTTAGGCCTATTCAAGTGTATTCCGGGTCCTTATTCACCAACCATTCTTAAGAATATTCTTGATCTTATTCTCGAAGATTTTCTTGATTTGAAAGTAACACACCTTCTGATTGGCTAAACCAGATGGTTTAGCCAATCAGAAGTAGTGTTACTTTCAGAATTAGAAAATTCTGGAGAATAAGACTAAGAATATTCTTAAGAATGGTTGGTGAATACGGGTCCTGCTGGATTCAATAGAACCATGAATGGTTCTGAAGTATCTTGCCCAAAGAAATTAAAAAGTAAAAGATAAAGATAAATGTTCCACCGATGACAGTTATCTTTAATAGGGCAGAAAACATTGCCGGTGTAATGCAGAGAAATGACCCTCCCCTACAAAATGACCCATGGGTCATTTTACTACGTAGAGGGATGACCCGGGTCATTCCTCTACGTAGTGAAATGACCCATGGGTCATTTTGTAGGGGAGGGTCATTTCTCTGCATTACACCGGAAAAGGAGTAATCATCGGTTACCAGCATGTTCTTCTTTCTACCACAGTGTTTTCAAATAAAACCGGAGATTGTCCGGTAAAAAGTTACAAAGTTTTTTTTGCTAAAGAAAAAAAAAAAAAATCTCAAATTATTGGATATTGTAGATGTAAGATCATACTTCATGAAAATGTTTTCTAGTGTTTTTTTATAAAAGGTTGGCTTCTTTGAAAAAGAAGCCAGGAGAGGTCAGCATCAATGTTTTCAAATAGTTCATTGGCTTTTAATTTCAATGTATTATACTGGTACATGAAAACAAACAAGTAAGGCATTATAATTATGGTTGCCGCTGCGTAGAAACCTCTTGTGCATTATATGACAGACAAATGACCTTCTTCCCTCGTTTTCAACCGCGTGATCTTTTCCCGTGGTGACCTCTTTTTTAACGAAATTCTTTTTTTTTTTTCTGCTTAGCTTTATTTGTTTAATGAAAAATTACCGAACTATTGGAGAGATAATTTGCAATCAAATCAATATAACAAATCCTTTTTTTTTTTAAATCGTCATATAAAAACAAACCACATCTGTTTCCTATTTCAGTTTTTTTATTTCGGTTTATTGTAAAACCATGACGAAACAGACTGTGTATCAGAACAATTTCCCAAAAAGACTGGATTTAGACATCAATTTATTAGGCAGTCTGCCTTTTAAACTCACCACTGTTGGAGAGGTCTGATGACCTCTCTCATGATTGTGGCATTAAAATTCGTTTGATACTTATAAATCTCGTGGGAAGAAAGAAACCAAAGCAAGCGAGTCCATCGATCTATATCGGTAGATACAGCTAAGCAACAATCATTTCTTTTTGTCCGGCCATTTATATCATATTCATTTAGTTTAAACACATTCTATTCAACAGTAAGAACGAAAGCTTAGTTCTTCTCCAAATTTCGGATAAAATAATATTCATTTGAGCCACGCCCTGTGCAAAAGGGGGTTGAATGCATCTACAAAAAGTATCGACCAAGGTCAGCCTGCGCGGAGTGCGCAGGCTGACTTTGAGCGAAACTTTTTGCTACATTTTTTTTTTTTTTTTTTGCTACAGAACTTCTTTTTTTTTTTTTTTTTTTGCTACAGGTCAGTTTTCTGCCCGTCAAAGGACCAGTCTACCTAATTATTCAGACTACTGTTAGACAAAAATAGATCTTTATGGATCCATAATCAAATGATGACTTTACGTGGTATATTACAGCAGGAAGATGCATTAAACCCCCTTTTGCCAGAGCATCGTTCATTTTCTGCATTCCAAAGGACTATTCTACCTGATAATACAGTCGGCTTTTGGACAAAATGTATTTTATTGAACCGTAATCATGTGATAACTCGCTTCGTACCATGCACCAGAGAGAGATGCAGTAAACCCTCTTTTGCCAGAGTGCGGTTTATTTTGTATGCCTTCATCCAAAAGTGGTGAGAGCCAACTTCAAAGAACTACGGTAATATCCATGAGCAGAATCAAGGAATTGTTATGAAGTGGGGTTTACGGTATTTTATTTCGGTAAAATTTCAGAGTTTCGGAAAGTACGGATACATCTGAGCCATCCTCTGTGAAAAGGGGGCTTAATGCATCTGCGAAAAGTATCGACCCAGGTCAGCCTGCGCAGTCCGCGCAGGCTGACCTGGGCCGATACTTTTCGTAGTTGATCAATTTTCTGTATGTCCAAGGACCAGTCTATGTCGGGACTTAGTCGGTTGTTATAAAAAGTGACTATTACAGATCCATACTTATATGGTGGCTTGATTGGTATCATGAATCACGGAGATGCATTAAGCCCCCTTTTGACAGAGCGTGGACTCATCTCTACTCGTTTTCAGCCACTTTTTCACCCATTTCATCTTTATTTTATGAAACTGTAATCACTTTTGTATCTGCATGCCAAATGGTGCCCTTGACGTTACACAGATTACGACGGATAGAAAATGCATTTCATTTAACTTTTTTGCAGCCTTCAAAATAAATCATTGTTGTCGTTCGGTTTTAAATGAGGACAAGTCCCTTGAGTTTATCTATCCCTTACACCATATTTATTCGTAATTCTATACATGTTTACAGAACTGACAAAATTCTGAGTCAGTCTACACACTGTCAAGTTTTAAGAGCATTTTTTTTTTTCTCTCCTGCTGTAACGATGTATCTTTAAGTACATGTATATGATAAACATGTAGTATGACTTTTCAGTGTTGGCTGAGCAAATGCAAAGGAAATCATTAACACGATAAAGTTACGTTTTTTAAGTTTTGTTAAGTTTTCATGCATTTATCGACTCATAATAGAAGGAAACACAATAATGACGTGTACAATTCAACAATGGGCCCAGGCGTAAATTATTGATGGCAAATAGTGCGATTGCGTGCAACTGAAACCTTATACAAGTAAATAGGACCAAGGATATTTTCGCGGTTTCACTGAAGTCTAAATAGACAGGCTTTCAGACACGTTCGGCATTTAAAAGGCTTGTAAATATTCGAGCTTTCAGACGTCTTCGGAATTTCAAAAATCCTGTAAACAATCAGGCTGTTACAACCGGCAAACATTTGAAAGGCTTGTAAATATCCAGGCTTGTAACATTCAAGGCTTTTAACCCGTTCAGCACCATAAGCGAACACATGGGCTTTTGCGGACGGTATAGATCAAGATCAGACTGCACAGAACTGTGCAGTTTGATCTTGCATTTATACCGTCCGCTTATTTCGTCGAGCCTGTAAGATGAAAATCTTTCCGAGTGTCAGTGGATTTTATTTTCAGCCGTCCAAAGAGGTTGAGTTTATATATTTGGAACTGATAGACTTATACGCATCATCTATTTTATAGACTCGTTAAGCATATATACAGGCTTTCTTTCATAACACACATTTGAAAAAGCATGTAAGAATCCATCCTTCCATAATAGGTTGGGTACTTTGAACGACTGTGAGCAGTCAGGCCTTCATACGCAAAAAATTGTTTGAAAAGCTTCGAAATGCACGGGCTTTCGAATAAGCATTTTGAAGCCTTTTAATTACGCGGGCTTTCAGATACGTTAGACATTTAGCAGGCTTGTAAACCATCAGGCTTTCGGAGAGGTTTTTGAAAGGCTTGTAAACGAAAGGTTGTAAACATTCAGATTTTGGTACAGACGTTTGAAAGACTTGTAGACATTCGGGGAGGCATTTGACAGGTTTGTAAACATCCAGACTTTCAGATACATAAGGCATTTGATATACTTGTAAACACTTATACTTTCAGATACGTTAGGCATTTTAGAGGCTTGTAAACATTCAGACTTTGAGATACGTTAGGCATTTCATAGGCTTGTAAACATTCAGACTTTGAGATACGTTAGGCATTTCATAGGCTTTTAAACAATCAGACACACTAGGCATTTAAGAGGCAGACTTTCAGATGCGTTAGGCATCTAACTGGTTTATAAACATTCAGACACATTAGGCATTGAACAGGTTTGTAAACATCCAAACTTTCAGATACGTTAGGCATTTCATAAGCTTGTAAACATCCAGTCTTTCAGATACGTTAGGCAGTTAATAGGTTTGTAAACATTCAGGCTTTAAGGTACGTTAGGCACTTATCAGGCTTGTAAACATTCAGACACATTAGGCATTGAACAGGCTTGTAAACATCCAGTCTTTCAGATACGTTAGACATTTAATAGACTTGTAAACATTCAGGCTTTAAGATACGTTAGGCATTTAGCAGGCTTGTAAACATTCAGACACGTAAGGCATTTCATAGGCTTGTAAACATCTAGTCTCTCAGGTACGTTAGGCATTTAACAGTCTTGTAAATATTCGGGCTTTCGGAAAGGCATCCAAAAGTCTTAGATACGTACATGCTTTTGAAAAGCTTGCCATCATGCAGGCTTTCTGAGAGGTGTTTGAAAGGCTGGCTCCCTAGCTTTAGGACAGGTGTTTGGAAGGCTTGTAAACCTTCCGGCTTTCACACACGACAGGCATTTGAAGGGCTCTTAAACATTAAGTCTTTCAGATATGTAGGGCATTTGAAAAACATAAAGCTTGTAAATATTCTGCCTTTCAGACACTCATTTGAAAGGTTTGTAAACATGCAGATCATCAAGCTAACTAAACCTTTTCATACACATTAGGCATTTAAGACATTTGTTGTGCTAAATCTTTTCTTACTGACAAACCTTGCTCAATAATAAGATGTTTATGATGCTTCTTTTTCATATGGGTCGTGCTCTGTGAAAAAGGGGCTTATTGCATTTCCGTGATGCACTGTACCAATTAAGACATCACATAATTAGGGATCCATAAAATCCACTTAGTTTAATAGCCGACTAAAATCATGAGGTAGAATTGTCCTTGAACACACAGTAAATTCACCTATAGCGAAAAGTTTCGGCCCAGGTCAGCCTGCGCGGAGTGCGCAGGCTGACTTGGGTCGATACTTTTCGCGGACGCATTAAGCCCCCTTTTCACAGAGCATGCCTCATATATAGACGTTTATTGTAATGCAACGCCTCAAGTCCACCGTGAATTTTCCATTTGAAAAGCTACAGCGCTATTGTGCTTGTCTGTTTCTCCGATTTAATCAGTGAAATTGCAGCGAAATGCAATTGATTTTTAGTTACACAGATGACCAAGAACAGATGATCAAACCTTTCATTACCTTAGGCGCTTATAGAAGTCGTTTATAACAAACATGTAAATTTCGGAAAAAAAAAAAACCTATCATGTAAAAATCTAGTGTAAGATATAAATTAAGCTGTTTTCTCGTATGTTTAGCGTTTTAGTTGAAACTGTTTTTACCTGAAACAAAGGTATATTGAATACGCAAGCAACATATTATTATCCAATTCAAGGTTTTGCCGTCAATTTGTGAAAATAATATAAGAGTTAAAAAACAAAAACAAAATCCGTGCGGAGATTTCGCCATGTTTTGGCGATCTTTTCTGTACCCGGATGGTCCCGCAAGAAACTAAAATCGCATTCGGGTACAGGTATAAATCTGTACTACGGATAAACCGTGCATGGCCTGGTGTACTCTGACGCCCTTTGCCAAAATTGCAGATCTGTTCATTAGTGCACTTTGACCATTTTGTTCGACGTGGCTGAAAGTTCTGGCTTTTGACCTACTTTTTGGAATTGATAACAAATGAATAAACAGAAATTTGCGATTGGTAAAAAATGTAGACATGTTTATTTTAAGGGTCCCTTACTGGCAAATTTGCGCCGTTTATCTTTCTTTAAGATATTTCTCGTCTCGACTTTCTACATATAAATTAGGATTTCAGGAATAAATGCGTTTGATCTGAACTCATTTTTTGCAAATCATGGTTCGATTCCTGCTGGTATCGTCAGAATTTCCCAGGACAAGGCACTAAAGAGCTTAGGCCTCATATGGTGTTGATATAGAAAAACTAGGGCAAAACGCACAAAATAAATTTCTATCCGAAATGTTCTCTACTAGTAAATGCTGTGATCGATACAAGATAAAGGTATACTGGTTTTTATTGTACCCTCTTATCCTGCTAAATCAGAAAATAAATGAAACTTTCAAGCCGATAATAAAAAACCAAATTTTCCTATTTCAAAGGTATTTTTGGGGGAAAGATGGAAAGATATCTCCTTATCGGACAGTGTAGATCCAAGATCAGACTGCACGTTGTGTGCAGTCTGATCGTGATCTATGCTGTCCGTAAAAGGTCAGTGAGTCGCGCTTAGCAGCCAAAGGGTTAGGTGATGATATGGACTGGCCAAAACAAATTAAGCCATACTTTTGTCCGGAAAAGATAGATATTTCATTCATTGATAGACTGAAAGAAAGAATGATGGATGGACGGACGAACAGATGGATGGATACAGACCGACAGATAGACAGACAGACAGACGATCGACGACTAATTGACCTGTTTGATAAAAATACAGGCTTGGAAGGGGAAGTCTGTAACGTGATGTAACTAATTTTGCTTGGTCTAGTTCGATACAAACCAATAAATCAAACGAATTAATTCCTCTGTGCTTAAGTTAGATTGTTTCAGTGTCATCGATCTATATTTAGATTAAACACTTTACCCGAGGAGAAAACTTGTCCATATGGAAAGCAGATGCAGACGACAAATTGCGTGTGACTCCAGCGATAGTTTTGTCTTTAAAACGGCAGAAAACATTTTGGAAATAGGAGAAAATGCCTGAGATCGACATGTTCTCCTTTTTCCTTAATGTGTCAAAAGCGTTCTTCCCCAAGGCCAAGGATCATTAGGTAAAGAGTCAAGTATCTCATACCGGATATAGCCACAGCTTCAATGACGTCAGTAAAAGTAATCAGGCTTAAAACCGGAAGTTGTGACATGTAAACTTAATGCATTGACAGAGTTCAATTTATGAATCTTTGTTTCATTCAGTAAGATCTATAAGGTTAGCGAATATCTAATGATGTTATATCTTCAAACCTGATGTCTCCGTTTTTTATCGTTCGATCGCCAGCTTCATTAAACGGAGAATCTGGTTCAGTAACAAAAGAAAAAACTCAAAAGCTGTAATTTCAATACTATTTTGACTGAACAAACCATTATGTCTGCCATAAGTCAGCCATTATAGATCTTGGACTAGGTTAAAGAATGCACACATGTATATAAATTGATCTTGATTCATATTCTGCACAAAGCAACTTCATTTTCTCAGTCTCCTTTTACATCATGTTGCTTTCTTTTTTTTTTTTTTTTTACTATTAGTATTATCATCCATTTTTTCGTCCATTATTACTATTAAATTATCTTCTTTTCAATATAATTTCTATACTTTTGTAATGATTGAACGTTTTCCAGCCGCAATATAAGACTGCCATCTTTTCACTGTTTCGCTGCCAACTAAATGGATTCGTTTCTTCTCTCGGCCCTAAAGCACATGTAATTTCTTTGCATTTGACGCTAAATTTGCTCAAAAATTAGCTTCAGGTTGCGGACGGGGCAGATCAAAGATCAGACTGCAGGTTTTGTGCAGTCTGATCTTGATCTACGCCGTCCACAAAAGCTTTCTGAGTCGACAATGGCAGTGAAAGAGTAGAACATGTAAATGGTAAAGAGAACTGGTCGAACCAAAATTGTGGGATTTTAAGCCATAAGTAATTTTACCCGTCGATACTCGTCGCTTGAAATTCATGACATGCTGTTTGCAAAGAGTATACATTTTTATGACACCATTATCGTATCATAAATCAGGGCATAAGATCACTGGAACATGATAGGTAAATTGATCGATAAAATCCAGCACAGAAGATAGAAAAAGCAATTTACCGAGCAGCAATTCGTCAAGAGTTCGTCATGTTTCTGTGCTGTGAATAAAAAAAAAAAAACGTAAGTGTCCCCAGTGTGTTTATGCACTTGAAGTTTTTGTATGTTTCTTTCATACATAAACGTGCATTCATAGCAATATACATTTTTAATTAAAGTAAATGTTTCTTGGTAATATGAAGGTGAATATTATTATCAGGGTTTAACATTTTTTTTTCTAATTCGTTTGCTTCAACCTTGTGGATATAATGAGTTACCGAACTGTATTTAATACAAACCGGTCTAGGACCAACATTTCAACAGGCTCAGAGAAATTGGGAGCTTCGGAGAACCCATCAATCTATCGACGTAACATAATGAACGTCCCTTCCAGACCACTTTACGGTTATGTCTGTCTGTATTGTTTACAGTTAAAATGACAGGATGTTAAGTAATTTTCTTTCCAACACGTTTTCGCCTCTCTTGCTTTTTTTTTTCTAGTGAATCGATCGTAAGTGAACTTAGGATGACTCCAACGATTTGTTGCTTTCCTCTTATTCGGCCTTCGACAAGATGGGCTCACGGAAATGTTAATATATGAGGTGTTAGTAAGTTTCAAGAATCTAGAAAATACACCAGTGAGATCCTTTTAATCCACAAAGACATACGACATGATGTCATGATGTCCAATATGCGTTTTGTCTTTTTCATGTCGTTTTGTCCATAAAACACATCTGATTTGTCTTGTAATGTCACGATGTCCATAAAAGTCAAATGTTTGTCTACATAAGGTCATGATGTCTCTGATGCTAATCTGTTTTGTCTTAGTGACGTCATGATGTCGAAAACATATTTCATGTATTTGTTTTGTCTTTGTTATGCCTAGATGTCCATTATTCGTATTCGTTTCGTCCTTGTTGTTTCATGATATCCGAAATACACAATGTCATGTTTTGGCTTTGTAAAGTCACGATGTCCCTTATACACATCAGTTTTATCTTTGTGTCTTCAAGAACTCAATTATAACCACCTGTTTTGTCTATGTGATGTCAAGAACTCCATTACAACCACCCGTTATGTCTATGTAATGCTATGATGTATATTATACACACATGTGGTGTCTTTGTAATGTCATATGGTCCATTCTACACATCTGTTTTGTCCTTCTTATATCTTGACGTACATAATACACATCTGGTTTGTTTGTCCATATTATCCCATAGTGTTTATTTTTCACACCTGTTTTGTACGTGTGGTGTCATGATGTTCATGATACACATCTATTTTGTCATTGTAATGCTATCGTGTTACTCTTAAGAACTCCTTTGTCTTTCTAATGTCATATTGTCCATTGTACACATCTGTTTTGTCCATTTAATGTCATTATGTCCATTTTACTCAGCTATTTTTGCCATAAAGTATCGAGATTTCAATGATACACATCTGTTAGGTCCTTTTTTTACTTTGATTTACATAATTCACATCTATTTTATCCATGTGGTGTCAAAATGTACATTTTCACTCACCTGTTCTGTCCATGAAATGTCATGATATCTATGTTGAACTTTTTTTATCCTTCTCGTGTGTTTATGTACATAATGCACACCCGTTTTGTCCGTATTATGTCATAATGTCCATTTTACAAACCTATTTTTAGCATGTAGTGTCATGATGTTCAAACTACACGCCGCTTGCCTTTGTAATGAAACATTGCCCATGTTACACATCTGTTTTGTCCATTCAAAATGTCATAATTTCCGTTTTACCTAAATGTTTTCTCCATGTATTATCATGGTTACCATGATTCACATCTTTTTGTCCTTCTTATTTCTAGATCCGCATAATTCACATCTGTTTTGTCCATGTTGCTTCAAAATGTCCATTTTACATATGTGTTTTTCCATGTAGTATCATGATGCCCATTTTACTTATCTGTTTTGTCCTTATAGTATCATGGTGTCCATGTTTTGTCTTTCTTACATCTTGGTGTCTATCATACACATCTGTTTTCTCCATGTAGAGTGACGATGTCTGCGATACGTACATGTATATGTGTTGTCTTTGTAATATCATGATATCCATTGAATATATCTGTTATGTTATTGTTATATCATAGTATTTATGAGACATATTTTAAAGCCCTTGTGATTTGGGGCTAATAATACACAGTTTAAGGTCGCCCTTGATAAAGTGTCCTCGACAAGGCAATTTTTCAGCTTTCCAAAAATGACCCAAGAGCCATAGCCAAGGAGTAAGAATGTTAACAAGTTTACTTAGTGTCCTTGACCTTCAACCTAGGCAGTCCAATCATGGTGTGCTTCTTTTCTTAGTGGTCCCCAAATGAGTGCCATCATCTTAATATGTCGAGACAAGTATTTTTACAAAAGGTCACAGGAACCATAGAGAGACAGGAGCAAGAAAGAATGTTTTCAACTTCATTGCCCAGGAGTTACATCAACCAAAACCACATCTTGAATGGCATAAATAGCATACTGCCGGCTTTTATTCTAGGAAACTGTAGTATCGAAGTGCATTTTTAATTCAACCCCTTACGCGTCGTAAAATGAAATGGATATTGAAAAAGAAATTAACAGAATT
The DNA here is from genome assembly GCA_945859785.2 of Tridacna gigas. Taxonomy (NCBI): domain Eukaryota; kingdom Metazoa; phylum Mollusca; class Bivalvia; order Cardiida; family Cardiidae; genus Tridacna; species Tridacna gigas. The sequence continues at coordinate 31,735,614 of OX244043.2, read as the reverse complement.
TAAAAATCTTCCGCCAGAAAACGTAACAAATTATTGGACGTTCTGCACTGTCTAATCTAGATCTACACGGTAGGCAACGGGAAGTTGCAGTCATTGCATTATGGACTAATTGTTTACCAGACAACAAAATGTTAGATTTCTCGAAATTGAAAGCATTTTCAGACGATAAATCAAATGTGGCTCAAATGATGGACGTTTTCTTTGAGAGGGTAGTAAATATTGCCGGAAAAGAAGAAATTGCTAGTCACCAGTATTTTTCTTTTATTGATTACCAGCATTCTATTATCGGAATATTTTCAAACGCTTTCCTTCGCAAGGTCGTTAAAACACAGGATTATTTTGTAAAGTAATTGCGTCCTTGAGAATTGATTAAATTAAAAAGATCGACCGCCTTAGGTTTCCAAGAGAAGTCTGAAGCTCTCCATTTAATTGTTTACCAAACGACAAAAGTTTGTACCCGACCAAATTGAAAGCTTTTGCAGACTACAAAATAAATGTCGCTCAATGATGAATTATATCTTTGACAGGATATAAAATATTGTGGGAAAAGGAGAAAATTTTGGTTTTCAGCATTTTCTCCGCTTCTCACAATGTTTTCTGAATCCTTCTTCTTCAGGGTCGTTGTTTAAAACTTGTTATTATGTGGTAACGGGTTTAACTGTTACCAAACGCTCCGGTGTTTTAAAAAAAAATGTTTTGAAATTTTTTTTTTTTTTTCCTTTAGAGAATGCTTTTGAAAACATTGTAGCAAAAGTTGGAAATGCAGATGCAGAAAAACAGCGTATCCTTTTCCTCTATATGTATTTCTCTCTTAGACAAATTCAACGGTTAGAGCTTCATTGGATATATATATATATATATGTGTGTGTGTGTGTGTGTGTGTGTGTGTGTGTGAGCCATGCTCCGTTGAAAAGGGGGCTGAATGCATCTGCGAAAAGTATTGTCCCAGGTCAGCTGCGCAGGCTGACCTGGGACAAAACATTTCGCTATTGGTCAATTTTCTGCATGTCCAAGAACCAGTTTACCTCATGATTCAGTCGGTTGTTACACTATGGACTTAATGGATCCATAATCATGTGATGACTTGCCTGGTATAATGCATCACGGAGATGCATTAAGCCCCATTTTGCCAAAGCATGGCTTTATACATGTATTTTTAAGCCTAGTACAGACTTTGGCAAATAGCAATCGTTAGTCTTTGTTCCCACACATAATTTCTATTTTTTTTTACTTCGTGTAGATCTAATCCTATTGTTTGTACCACGTTTAATTTGTCGTCTGCAAATGCTTTGAAGATGGACGAGTCAAAAGATTTTTGTCCAGTATTTATGTTCTGACGTCATCCCTTTCTTTGCACCTTGAAGTTAATCAGTCAATGTGCGTATTTACTAGAACTCTTACGTAAAACAATAATGCTATTTTTAGAATAACGTACAAAAATGGAAAACCCAGCTTCGATTACCCTTAAAGTGCAGAATTAATGAAATAAATTTTCAGTTCGCCAAAAAAATGAAATATTGCTATTTCAACGCTTGTTTTGGACAGAAAATGTAACAAAGTAGCGGACGGTGTAGATCAAGATCAGACTGCACGTTCTGTGCAGTCTGATCTTGATCTATACTGTCCGCAAAAGGAACTTATCTCATTTCAGGCGCTTGAAGTGTTAATAAAGATTAACTTTCCTCAGACGGTAATTGGTAAACTCTTTGGGAAGAAATAAGACCCTCGATTTTCCCTTTTAGGCAGACCAATGTTATTTGATCTTAAAAAGGAAAGCTTTTCCAAGACACTCTAGCAGTGTTTTCAAGGCCAATTGTTACAACTTCGCAATTGAACGAAAATTTTGTAATCATTGCGATAGATGGAAAATTTGTCCATTAGGAACGACATTGTAACACTTTAACAAACGATCCCGGGTTTTTAAGACATTGAGTAAATTGGCTTTTTTGGCATTAAAAAAAAGGGGGGCGGAATGAATGAATCAATCAATCAATCAATGACTGAATCAATGAATCAATTAATTAATGTTTGTTTTTTTTCGCGTCGACAGCTTTGGTCATCTTTGGTCATTTTGCACGCATGCCTGTATTAAAGGTGATAAACACGGAATGTTATGTTGTAGCAGCTTTCCAGATCCTTGTGTAGCTCAGTCGGTAGCGTACAGGGCTTGAGAACAGGAGGTCACAGGTTCGATCCCCGGCTTGACCAATTTCTTTCCGAGGATTGATGATAGTCATCGCGACAGGATTCATTCCTCTCTCACCGCTGACCATTGTTTCGACGATGTTTATGTGGGAAAGCAGCCAGTGGCTTGGAAAGAATATTGTGCGGAGTACTGGTAACAGAAACTCCAGGAAAGCATGGATAGGTGCACTGGCCGCCGTGATATAACTGAAATAATGTTGAAAACGGCGTTAAACACCATACAATCAATCAATCAATCAATCAATCTGATCCTTGTATTTGATTCGAGCAGCATGAGAAAGTGTGATATCACACGAGACCGAAGGTTGAGCGAAATGTCAAAATTTTCTTACGCTGCGACTGAATTATGGAGTAGTCTGGTCCTTTGACAAGCAGAAAAACTGACCAATAGTAACAGGATTCGGCGCAGGTTAGCCTGCGGGGACAGCACAGACTGACCTAGGTCGATACTTTTTTGCATTAAGCTCCCTTTTCACAGAGCATGGCTCATCTATATTGTGGCTCGAATAATTGGGTTTATGTTAGAATGATTAGAAATAGTTTCCAGCTTCTCCTCTTTTTCCCACAATCATTGTTTTTATCTCCCATCAGAAATATTAAAGGCCCAATAGCGGCCAAAACCAATGCAGGTGTTAAAAGGCATTTGAATTTAAATCATACCATTTAAAGGTATGCAAAATATTGTGAAGATGACAACCTCTCATTGTACAGTTGGTCCTGATGTTAGTCGCTGGTAGAAATATGAATTTTAAACTCAGGCAAAAAGTTAGCCAAAGATAAAGTACCCTGACAAGTTTGAATCTAGTTTGGAAATTAATTTTTCCGACTTACACTTGGACCGACTGCACAAAAACAGATTGCCATCTTCACAATATTTTCCATACATTAAAATGGTATGATTTATATTTAAATGCATTGTAACACCCGCTTTGTTTGCTTTTGACAGCTATTGTTACTATAAAAAGGCTTGTCGGGTAAAAGATTAAGAAAACGTATCCACTGTATATTTTTCAGGACTATCTGAAGAAGTATGGCTATATAGAGAAGTCAGATTCGGTCTCCGGAAATCTCGTGTCCGAGGATTACATAAAACAGGCTGTCAAAAATTTCCAGAAAATGGCTGGCCTTCCAGTAACTGGTAACATTTCCAGTCACTCTCTTCAGTCTATCTATTTATCAGCCTGCCTGCCCGCCTGTCTATCCAACTATCCATCCATCTTTCTTTCCAACCATCTTTCTCTCCAACTTTTTCGTCTCTATGTTTCTCTGTCTTCGCTTCTTTGCATGTCTCTAACTTTCCATTAGTAGTACAGGGGTCAGTGTAGTGTCAAACAAAAATCATGTAATATCAAGTAATCAGCGTCTACTGTGTTATTGTTTTTCGTAACTCATATGGTTGTAAGAATGTCCCTAAATTCTGTGCTGAACGACAATTTTTGGGTATAAATATGTTTTAGTAATACATTCATTATGGGCAAATGTGGTTAATTGTGGGTAATACCTTCATTGGCTGCGATTTGACAAAAAATGGTGTATCTAAATGCCGTTAAATCAATTACCCAAAAGTAACAAACAAAACACCAATACAGATTTTTACATATGCGATTTCAGGAGTTGTAGATGAAATAACAAAAGACACAATGGCATTACCTCGATGTGGAAACAAAGATACTGTAGGGACAGGTAATAGGGCAAGGAAGAAACGATACGCTCTACATGGTAAGTTTTCATTTCAAACAAACATCAAGGAAAAACCGATACAACCAACATAGTAAGTTTACATAGCTAGATAACCATCAAAGTAGAAACGATAGTTTACATTGCAACATTACTCTTAAAGGAGAAACGATACGCTATACACAGTAAGTTAATATTGCCACATTACCCTCCAGAAAGAAACGGTAATCTCTACATAGTAAGTTTACATTGGCACATAACCATCAAGAAAGGAACGCTACACTATACATGGTAAAATTACGAAAAAAAAAAAACGATACATGGTATCGTTTACATGGTAACTTTACATGTACATTGCCACATTACCCTCCAGAAAGAAACGGTATTCTATACATAGTAAGTTTACATTGCCACATAACCATCGAGTAAGGAGCGCTACGTTCTACATAGTAAAAGTAAAAAAAAAACGTCGATATGCTCATGGTAAATTTACACTGCCACATTACTCTCTGCTGGGAGATGGCTCTTATTTTGTGTTGATAAAGACTAATTTTGAAGACACTGTTGCCAAAGGAAAAATCGTTCATTATAGATTACTAGTTTTCTGTTTGCAACATTAATTTAAGCACCTTCATGCATAAGCTATTATTTGTGTGAATGATAGGTCTACGTAGTTAACAACTATTTGACATAATGAGAAATTGCATATAATGTGCAACTCCTTTCGTTTCAAAGTTTCCACTAGTATCCGCGCATTATTACCGCATTTACAATATAGAAAGAATGTTCCGACTGCATGCGAGTATAAAGTTGTTTGTGTCACTGTGCGTGTAAAGATATTTGCATCGTTATCTGACCAGAAAGAATCTGACAATTGTTGGCTTTTTAAAATGACATTTTATCAAACTCGTCTAGGAAAATGTTATCAGGCTCACCAGAGGCTCACTTAATAATATTTTTGTTGACTCGTTTAATGAAATTTGATCTCATACGTAAACATTTTTCAGCTCCTATAGTCCTATTTCATTATTTCAGGAAGTAAGTGGCCTAAACAAGAAATTACCTACAGAATTGTACAGTATTCTAGAAAATTGTCAATGCTAGAAATAGAGAATGAACTGCAGAGGGCTTTCGATGTAAGTATTTAGTCGCACTTGCTGACACTTTACATATTAAGATGTAAGAACAAAATGAAATTTAGTGACATTTCCGCTCATTTTTTTTCTTATCCCAACATGTTTTCTACTGTTTCCAAAAGAAATTCCATTATTTGAACCCAATTTATTGTTGTTGTCTTCGTATGCTTTCAGTATAGCCAGTCTTAACTTTTTCCGTCAGGTAAAGAGTCGACCTAATTTTTGTTTCATATATTTATTCAGTTATGGAGTGAAGTTATTCCAATAAAATTTACCAAACGAGATTACGGTTATGCTGACATAGAGATTAAATTTGTCTCTGGCTATCATCGAGATAACACACCATTTGACGGGAATGGACAGACCTTAGCGCATGCGTACTTCCCACAATATGGCGGTGACGCACACTTTGATGAAGACGAAAGATGGACTGTAAACACACCCGAAGGTAAGAAAGTGCTTGAAAACTTGTTGATGTAATTATATCATTACATCAGGCTTCAAACTGCTTGAAATATCAGCCAGCACATATTTCTCACTTGTCCTTAAAATTTGGTGTTGAACATGTCAGTCTTTTATTATTTGTCCGCATTTTGATTTTTGTCTTATTGTACACGGTTGATAATCTACAAAACGGAGCCGCGGGCTCCGCACTCAAAATGTCGTGTTAGTCTTCCGGGACACCTGTGGTTCTGAAGTTGTAGCCCGGAAACAACCCGTCTGTCACGTAGGTCTCTTCTTTTGGATGGTATTAACAAGAAAAAATGGAATGCTGATCGACCGCTAATATATTTTATCGTTGAAATACGCGAAGGATACTGTCTGTGAAAGGCTTTCTGCCGAGAGAAAACTTTCGGATGGCGACACAAGACAGTTGGTGTTTCTCATCAAAAGATTGCTTTTTGAAACTGTTCGGCTGAGCATTGCTGTTTTAATTGTGTCTAGGTGATAGATAAACAACCACAATGTCCCCCGACGTGTCTCTGTGTAAAATCACAGAAAGTTTGCTCAAAACACATCTGGCTCCCGTTTATGTAGTATGGCTCCGTTTATGAAGTATGGCTCTGAAGTTGTAGATATACTTTTGGGCAGAAAGCTTCGAAATTATTACATTACTACTTGGCAACTTCGTGCAAAGGTTTTACGTATCATGAGGTTGTAGGAAAAATATTTGAAACAGCGTTGTCCTTGGTGTGCTTATACAGGCTATATATCATTCATATTTTTCAGCATTACGGAGCATTACATGTATCTGCGCACGTCAATATTCTTCGAAGATTTGAATGTCGGCTATGACACATTACAATCCTGTACAGGACAAATATTAATACGCGGTGCGTAAATTGCCGCTTAAAAAGTGCATGCTGAAAATGACAATAAATGATACGTCTGTGGAAAAATAAAACCAGTTTTTCGCTACGAGTTTCTCAAAAAGCAAAATGATTTCAAACGGAGAAAATTCTCTATCAAAATATACCAACTGGTTACTGCAAATCTCTGTAGACAGTTTCTGAATATAGACACGGGGAAAATCAGAATTTGTGCAACAGACTTGACAACAAAAATAACGTCCCCACCTTTCTGGGCGTATACCGAAGCTTTTTCCCAAGCTTATAAAGGCTATGTTTACAAATGGCTGGTGCATAGGTTATATAATAGCCAATCATGGCTGGATGAATCGTACAAGGTAGGCTTTAATGAGCAATTTATTTTGAAATTCTTTGCATTGATTGCCGCCTGAAAAAGTAATCCGGTTCTGTACCCAAAATGCCAATATCGGATAGGTTATGTATTTGAAAAAACGCCACCTAGCGGAAGATAATTCAATGTCAGGGAAGGTCCTCCGAAACGCATTATGTTCCGCTAGGTTGCACTGTTCAAATACATGTACATAACCTATCTGATACAGGCATTCTGGGTACAGAACCGAACTACATAAACTATAGAAGCGGAGCCAGATGTGTTTTGAGCAAACTTTCTGTGATTTTACTCAGAGACACGTCGGGGGACATTGTGGTTGTTTATCTATCACCTAGACACAATTAAAACAGCAACGCTCAGCCAAACAGTTTCAATAAGCAATCTTTTTAAGAGAAACACCAACTGTCTTGTGTCGCCATCCGAAACTTTCCTCTCGGAAGAAAGCCTTTCACAGACAATCCCGAGGGCTTTGCTCAGTATCCTTTGCGTATTTCAACGGTAAAATATATTAGCGGTCGAATAGCATTCCGTTTTTTTCTTGTTAATACATTTCAAAGAAGAGAAATAATTGAAAATACCAAGCACCTACCTGACAGACGGGTTGTTTACGAGATACAACTTCAGAGCCACAGGTGTCCCGGAAGACCAACACGACATTTTAGTGCGGAGCCAGCGGCTCCGTTTTATAGATTACCTAACGTGATATATACCCATTTTATCTTACGTTATGTTGAAAGCTTTATAGCAATGGTGAAATGACTAAAATTCAGTCTTTTTCCTGTTACCTTAATATTTTCTCTAATTTACCCCTACTTTACAAGGATACTATTTAATGAGAGAAAGAATAACTATACCATTATCGTTACAGGTGTCAATTTGTTTCAAGTCGCTGCCCACGAGTTTGGCCATTCTCTAGGTTTAGCTCATTCGGACGAGAGATCAGCATTAATGGCTCCTTTTTACAGGGGCTATGATAAAAACTTTAAACTGGACCAAGATGATATTTTGGCTGTTCAGGAACTTTATGGTAATGATGGAATTATGAACTGTACCATTATATTGCCAGCATACTTGTAGTTTTTTTCCAGCAAAAAGTATGAACGTTTTATTGGACAACGAAATTTTAGGCTAATCCAATTCGAGAAACATCTGTCGATGTCAAATGAACTGTGGTTTAAATAATAGAGACTACTTTAGATAGGTTGAAAAGGAATAGTTAGAAAACCAAGAACTATAGCCTTGTCTAATCTCAAAACATCTGAGCACGACAAATAAATCAAATGGTCGGGTTTGTCAGGTAGACAAGGCAACAAAGTGCGAGACAGAAAAAGTGCTAGTTACCAGTATTCTGTCCATTTTACCTTTGTGTTTTCAAAAATCTTCTTTCTCGAAGCCACGGGATAGTTTGGTAACGATTTAAGTCAAACTTTTCCGGATAAACAGACAAGAAACTGAACAACAACTACTTACTGTAGCTGGCCCAGAAGAAAGATGAATTCATGGAACTATGAACAGCAGGGGAGTCACTGAAATTACATTAAAAGAAATGATCAGTTTATGACCACATTGCCATATGCAGTCGATAGCTTTCGTCTTGCAGACCTGTTGTTAATATATGTGACAAAAATAGAATATTTCTGTTTTTGTCACATATTTTCACGCATTAAAGTTTATTAACAAGCATATTGTTATCACAATTTATTTACTGTAAACTATCTCCTACAATGTGTGTTTACATATTATGTCATGCTCGGTCCGTACTTGCCAACCATTCTCAAGACCATTCTTAGTCTAATTATAGATTTAGAAAGTAACATAACTACTGATTGGCTAAACTAGTTTAGCCAATCAGAAGTTGTGTTATTTTCTAATTTCGAAAATTCTTCAGAAGAAATTGAAGGATGTTCTTATGAATGGCCGGTGAATATGGACCTAGGACTCAGTATTTAATGACTAAACAACAACAACAAAAAATACTTAGTATATTTTGCGCTATTTTCAGGCAGCCGGTCAGTCTATTCTAGGCCTACAAAAGCACCAGATCTACCCTTCATTCACATTCCAGATATTTGTAGAAATGCAACTGTAGATGCCATCACAAAAACAGAGGATGGTTACACATATGTCTTTCAAGGTATGAAATAGAACAAAGCAACAGAATAGGAAACAGATTTTTTTTTCTTTTTAAAATATATTGGTATGTATCATTAACTGTTTTCGAGGAACACGTCGAATTATTGTCATCGCCCTGGCGTCGTCGCCGTTTGCGTCGTCATCGTGCAAAAACTTTGACAATTTATAATAGCTCTCTTATTATTGAAGATATTCACGATTGTTAATGGTAACATTGAATAAAAAAGGTACATTTATTGCATGCAATATCAATTATCTCTGGAATCTTCTAACCGAAAAATGCCTCGGTTGATTTTTCTGTAGAACGAACAAAATCTGCAATGTTTTTGTAGACGTACATGTACATACAGAGAGGATAAATTCGGATGTAAGGAATAATGAAATGAGGAATAATCTTTACCTAAACCAGTGTTTTGGGTACTCATGAGGATCGTCTCGACGTGAAAGTTTTAATGATTACCTGCAGTTTAAGTTCCATTAATTTGTCTGAGCTCCATTGGTTTATCGCAGAACACTGAAATTTTCATTGGTCAATAATCGAAAACTGTTACTAGAAATAGCGAATTGTGTGTCTTCTATATTGTGTGCGACCAGGTCAAATGGTAGATCGTAGGACTTGTAAACATCATTTCTTGGGACACTTAAGGGTGTTGATTCTAGACCCACGGCAGGCCATCTAAAATTACTAATAGCCTTTCGGATAAGACGTTATTTAAACCGAGGTCCCGTGCGACGGTGATATACACCAAGCACATTAAAGAACCAGGCGTTAACTTAGTGTGGGTTTCGTCCGGTATCCTTCAATATCCCCCGTAACAAAACTAACGGCCTTCATATGGGCAGCCGGTGGCGACGGCAAATGAGTGGAAAATCAGCCAAACCTCCATATTGTATATAATTATCGTATCTAATTGTTGTGTTATTATATACGATATAGAGTCGATGCGCCAATATGCTATTTTTTAGTAACGGTATATGATCGAGTGCATAAAACTTTCTGTATTCCGTGAAAGACCAATGGAGTTTCGGTGGCCTATGGTTCGAGGCAGTTGCTTAGCAGTAGATCGTCAACATCAGAGGTTCTGGATTTGAATACTGTGATAAAAGAAGCCAACTTTTAAAACCACACAAATCAAGGTCATTGTACTTGTTACGGTTCGCTGGACGCGGTCACCGACTGTGATTACGAAGTTGTAGGACTTGATTCACAACCAACTTAAAATGAATAATAATAGTTTTGAGTCAGAAAACAATGTTTGTAAGATTCAAATATCTCCACTTACGTGAATTGATTTCAGGCAATAAAGGCTTAACAAAGCTAGATACTTACCGGATTTATCATTTTTGTCCTGAATATCTTCCAGGTAAATCTTACTACCGACTCGGTGATAAAGGGTTCGACAATCGGTACCCGCGGCCAGTTGAGGACTGGGCTAATATATCTGGACCTATAGATGCAGCTCTTACCTGGCCCAACGGCTGGACATTTCTTTTCAAGGCAAGTGGGGTTTTAAATCAAATTAATGGACTTCTATTGTGTTTAGCTACTGCTATATTTCTTTTTTTTTTAAGATGATATTGGTTTGGTGTTTTCCTTTCTACTTACATTGTAAATTACCATATGCAATGATGCCATGAAATTTATGGAGGATATTTGTTTCTTTAGGTGATAGATCTAAATTTATTTCATCGATTGAACATTATCGGTAATATTTTCACGAGTGGCGCAGCCACGAGTGAAAACATTACCGGTGATGTTTACGAGATGAAATAACTTTCGATCTTTCACCGAAAAAAAAAAAAGAATTTATTTATTTAATGCTTCTAATATCTATTTTGCTGGAACTTTCATCAAAATCCAGTACAGTTGTTTTCGATAATTCCCAGTGGCGTAACACCCCCCCCCCCCCCCGACCCCACATAACAACGCATTACGATATTACGTAACGCACGAGAAATATAGCGTAAATTACGTCATATTCCCCTTTATTTGAATGGCACTCGCTGTTTACCTAGGTAACTCGTGCGCAGCTTTTACATTATGTATTACCACGTACCCTTGTTATGTAGGAATACCTACGGGTCATTTCACAGTCGTGTTTAGTACAATTGTGCACTTGGTTTTGAGAAAATAAGAAATGTTTGTAGTCGCTTTTACTTAGCGAGCCAACAAAGAATCGTTTTAGTCGTCTTGTTTACTTCATGAGGTAATTCACATGGAGATACTAAACATACTATCGGCCAGTGTGTGTGACACAAATAAGAAAATGCTTGAAGAAGAAGGGATTGAGCCATGCACCGTGAAGCATCATGCCAAGCAAGTTATCAAATAATTAAGGATCAATGAAATCCATTTTGTTGAACAACCGACTCAAGGAGGTAGAATGGTTCCTGGACATGGAGAAAATTTACCAATAGCACAAAGTATAGACTCATGTCAGCCTGCGCGGACCCTTTGCAAAGAGCATGGCTCAAATGTTGTTTAGTTTGGTCATGATTTGGAAAAAAGAAAGCAAATGCTACTGTTTTTTGCAAACTGATAGCATTTTCTTACTGTAATGGGTTGCCATTTCGGACAATGAATGAACACTCTTTTACTTTGCATCTTAGCAAACCTTATTGAACATTTTGTCAACGAGTAAGACATAGAGGATATTTTCTTTTTCGGTAATAGATCGAAATTTATTTCATCGCGTGAGCATCATCGGTGATATTTTCACGAGTGGCGCAGCCACGAGATGAAATAAATTTCGATCTTTCACCGAAAAAAAACAAACATTTTATTTATTGAGACTTTCATCAAAATCTAGTACAGTTGTTTTCGATAATTCCCCGTGGCGGACCCCCCTCACATAAGATCGCATTACAATATTACGTATAGCGCGTGAAATATAGCGTAAATTACTTTATATTTCCCTCTATTTGAATGGCATGCGCTGATTATCTAGGAAACTAGTGCGCGGGAACTACTGTTTCCGCCTTCAATTGAAGAGTTAGAAAATATAAAATTGGTATTTTCACTGGTTAGAAAATATAGAATTGGTATTTTCACTGGTGAAATATCAAACCATGATCCATTTTTATTTTTCGATTAACTACCGAAAAGCATGAACTAAAAATAGTTCTTGGTGGTTTGATGGTCCTTTTTTAAGAAGAAAAAATAAAAAAAAAAAGTCTGTGCTAAACATTGTAGAATAATATCAATTGCCCAAGCTAATTTGTCTTACATTTCTTTATTTAACATTGCAGGGAGCTCATTATTGGAAATTTCATAATCTGCAACCGATCTACGGGCCCAAAAATATTTCTGAGGGATTTGACGGAATTCCAGGAGACTTGGACGCAGCTTTTGTCTGGAGTGGAAACGGGAAAACGTATTTTATAAAAGGTGTGTTTGTGAATTATTAAAATGATAAAAGAGAATGACTTATTGTTTATAGGGTGTGTCACGCCGTTTTCAACACTATTTCAGGTATAATGCGGCGGCCAGTGCACTTATCTATTCTTTTCTGGAGTTTAAGTTACCAGTATTTTGCACAATATTCTTCTCAAGCCAGAGGCTCCTTTCTCACATAACGATCGACCAGTTTTCTTAAACTTTAAGAACTGATAGTAGATGGACACTTCGTTTTAGTTAGCAAACAATATTGCGCAAAGACACTACATATCTCAAACAGTAAACGTCAAATTAGCAAAACTGTTATGGACACAGGGAGAGCATTTTCTACACGAAGCACAAAATCCTTTGTAAGAAATAAACCCTTTACCACACAATCCCAACTTTTCAAGGTATTGTGTAAAATATTGTGTGAAAAGGAGAAAATGCTGGTAACCAACAATTACTGCTATTCCCACAATGTTTTCTACACAATCAGGGACATATTTCGTCATTTGGGCCACCTTTTATTTGTCGTCTGCAAATACTGTCAGTTTGGACCAGCCTTACGTTCTGTCGTTTGGTAAAGAGTAAATGAGTACTACTATTTGTTCCTTTTTCAACAGTGGTCACAGTGCGTCCAAATTTTCCATTCATTCCAATGTTTGACATTCGTGAAGTTTGTGATAGTTTTTGTTATGTTCAAAAATAGCATGTGAAATGTATGGTTTAATAGCAAAATGGTTATAGAAATAGAGGATTTTTTTTCGGTGAAAGATCGAAATTTGTTTTATCGAGCGAACATCATCGGTAATATTTCCACGAGTGGCGCAGCACTCGTGAAAATATAACCGATGATGTGCGCTCGATGTAATAAATTTCGATCTTTCACCAAAAAAAAAAAATATTCTATTTATTTTATGCTTCTAACCCCTACATGTATTTTGTCGAACTTTTATCAAAATCCAGTATAGTTATTTTCGGTAATTCCCCGTGGCGTAGCGTAAATTACGTCATATTTCCATCCATTTGAATGGCACGTGCTGATTACCTAGGTAACTAGTGCGCGGGAACTTCAGTTGAAGAGTTTGACGATATAAAATCGGTATTTTCACTGGTCGTAACCATGAAATCACACTCTACCATTATTTCTCGATAAACTACCGAAAAACATGAAATAGATACTTGTTATCGCCAGTGCGATAGAGTTATCTCTCTTTCAGCACTCTTCTGCATTTTTGGCAAGAAAATTAACAAGCTTCGAGAGACAGCACGATAATATCGGAACCTACAAGGTGTCCTTAACGAGGCCAAATCAAAACAAGAAAAGAAAATGAGAACTGAAAGCCTTAACATATTTATTAGACTACATCGCAATGAAATATGCCTCCAGTAGTAGTGATCGTTGCGTTTGATTGTACTTCATATATGATGCCATTGATTTTTGTTTACGTGTGGTCCCGGCAGTACGGCTAAACGCACCTTTAACTTGAAGAGTTCCACTGATGGAAATAAGATGTATCGCAAGTTCTAAGTTCAGAAAATTATTACAGGTCATAGGTATTGGCGTTACTATGGAAACAGGGTAGATTATGATTATCCTCGGAGTTTAAGCGTATGGAATGGTCTCCCACCAAGAATTCATGCAGCCTTCCAGTGGCAAAATGGTCGGACCTACTTTTTCTCTGGGCATGAATATTACAGATACAATGACCAGCTTTTTAACGTGAGTCTTGTTGTTGTTGTTGTACACCCACTCACTAGTATTCAAGTAAGTACAATGACGTCATATTTGATGGCATGAAAATATACGGAGTCACCGATTGCGAAAAGACAAAGCCCATCATTCGAAAGTGAAATGAGCACCTTTTTACAGCATGTAGCTGTCCACACGTCAAGTCTCTGTACGTTTGAAGGAAACATATATTTCATAGTATTCATCAGCATCTGTTAAAGAATTGAGCCATACTCTGTGAAAAAGGGGCTTAATACATCTGCGAAAAGCATCGACCCAGGTTAGCCTGCGCAGTCCGCGCAGGCTGACCTGGGCCGAAACTTTTCGCTATTGCTCAATTTTCTGTATGCCCAGGGACCAGTCTACCTCATGATTAAATCGGTGGTTGAAAAAGTGGCTTTTATGGATCCATGCTTATGAAATGGCTTGCTTGGTATCGTGCATTACGGAGATGCATTAAGCCCCCTTTTCACATAGCATGGCTCAATTTAATTTGCAGAGGGAAAAAATCTTTTAAAAAAAGGCTTCTTCGGAACAACGAGTGATTCAGTCCTGCGGTACTTGCATTTGATGCAACAGTAAGGATGTGATCGGTTTAACTATTTAAAGAGGCATTAAAACAGATCTTAACACCCCCACCCCCCGATTTTTCCGAAAGAAAGTTGATATTTTGTATGGAAAAACCAACGGGGTATGACCGTTTATACTCAAAGGGGGGGAGGGGGGGGGGGGAGAAAGGGGATTGAGTATAGAACTTTAAAACCATATTTGAACACGGATGAAAGTAAACAACCTTTGTTAAGTTTTTTTCTAAAAACGTGCGAAACGAAATGTGGTTTAAAGTCCCTTTAATAGCGACAATATTGCGAGTCTACAGGCCGATATCAGAGAATCAGATCGCAGCAAACACTCTGCATGTGCATTGCAATGCCGTATGTAAGATACAATGTATATGGTTTTTCCAAAGGGACAATTACTTTTCTACACTGCATTTGAGCCATACTCTGGCGAAAGGGGGCTTAATGCATGTCCGAGATGCATGATACCATGCAAGTCATCACATGATCATGGATCCATAAAATCCATTTTGTCCAACATCTGACTGAATCATGAGGTAAACTGGTCCTTATCCCTGCAGAAAATCGACCGATAGCAAAAAGTCAGCCTGTGCGGACTGCGCAGGCAGGCCTGGGTCGATAATTTTGCAGATGCATTAAGCCCCCTTTTCACAGAGTATGGCTCATTTGTAAACCACACAACTGTTGAATCTTCCCTTTGCCTGAATATCACCAGATGTACCAGATGATAATAACAGATTTTACATTTCAGGTTGATAGTGGTGGTTACCCGCGGGAAATTGGGGTGTGGTGGCTGGGTTGTCCAGATAGACATCAGATAGATGCTTATGATAGAGCTCGTGCTAGAGATAGTGGTAGGTTGTTTTATTACAAGTACATAAGTAACCCGTTTAATAGAGCTTACTGTAATGGGCTCATATTAGCTCGAAGAGAAAGGTACAGTTTATTAAAAGTAGCTGGCTGCTTGTCCCAGTTACTTATTCAGAAAATGTAGGCTTCTAGTATCGAGGTTCTTGTCTCAGTAACTTGTCAAGGCAAAGTTTGGTACTCGTAGCAAGCTACAGAGTGTCCGGAAGGTAAGGTAACACTTTTGTACATTTATGATATGGCTTTAAATTTCGGATGAAGAGATAAGAATATATATACATGTATATAAAATATGCAAGTTTTTTGTGTGATAAATTCATTCAATATTCGTTACATTTCACACTTTTATACAATTTTCAAATCAGAAGTACCTTTCTGTCATTTACGTCATTTTGGTAAATAATGACGTTCTCTCACTTCCTGTTGTCCGGACATGTTTGTAAACAAAATATGCGGTTTCGTGAACATGAATAACCACACTGACTCACAGAGAGACCGCTGTACAGTGAAAAACTAACTGTATGGTGTGCAATGTCATGTCACGGTGCCATAGGGCTTGAGTCTTTAAATAATGACATGACTAATTTCCAGTGCTACCCATCGCTTTTGAAAAACAAGTTTGTTCCCTTGCATGAAAAGTGAAAAGAATGCAAACTCGAAGTTTATGCAGGATGGTGCTACAGCGCACACATCTAATACTGTGATAGACTTTTTATACGATACATTCGGTGATAGGGTAATATCAAGACAATATCCATGAAAAAATTCGGAATATCGTGGCCTGCACACAGGCCTGACCTCAACCCGTGTGACTTCTTCCTTTGGAGTTATTTGAAGTCAAAGGTCTACAATCCCAAGCAAGACAGCACAGACATGTTTTCAAAGAACATCAAACGTGAAATCATGAAGATTGATATTGGAATGTGTGCTAAAGTGACTTTTTATCGTGCGTGTTCGGCATGGAAAGAGCATATGAGGCCGCCACATTGAAAACGTCATTAATTACTAAAATGACGCCAATGACAAAAAGGTACTTCTGATTTGAAATCTGTATAACAATTGTGTAATGTAATGAATATTAAATGAAATTATGACATACAAAACTGACATATTTTATATGCATGTATATATGTTTTTATCTCATCTAAAATTAAAAGCTATTTTATAAATATTCAAAAGTGTTACCATACTTTCCGTCCACCTTGTACTTGTCTCAATGACTTGTCAATGCAAAGCTTGATACTCGTAGCTTGCAAATTGTCTCTGTGACTTGTCAAGGCAAAGTTTGGTACTCATTGTCAACTACTTGCCCCAGTTACTTGTTCAGAAAAGGTTGGCTATTGGTAACCATCTACTTGACTCTGTAACTTGTCAAGGCAAAGTTTGATACTCCTAACTAGCAAGTTGTCTCAGTAACTTGTAAAACCAAAGTTTGGTACTGGTAGCTCCAGCTTCTTGTCTCAGTAACTTGTAAAGCCAAAGTTAGCTACTCGTAGCCAGCTACTTATTTTAGTAACGTGTTATGCCAAAGTTAGGCACGCGATGCCAGCTACTTGTCTCAGAAGCTTGTCAAGACAAAGTTATGTACTCGTAGCCAGTTTCTTGTCTCAGTATCTTGTGAAGCCAGCTACTGGTGTCAGTAACTGGTAAAGCCAAAGTTAGCCAGCTACTTGTGTTAGTAATCTTGTCAAGGCAAAGTTAGGCACTCGTAGCCAGCTACTTGTCCCAGTAACTTGTAAAGCCAAAGTTAGATACTCGTAGCCAGCTACTTGTCCCAGTTACTTGTCTAGACAAAGTTAGGTACTCCTAGCCAGCTACTTGTCTCAATAACTTGTTTAGCCAAAGTTACATTCTCGTAGCCAGCTACTTGTGTCAGTTACTTGTCAAGGCAAAGTTAGGTACTCGTTGCCAGCTACTTGTCTCAGTAACTTTTCAAGCCAAAGTTAGGTAATCGTAGCTAGGTACTTGTCTCAGTATCTTGTCAAGCCAAGTTAGGTACTCGTAGCCAGCTACTGGTCTCAGTAACTTGTCAAGCCAAAGTTAGGCACTCGTAGCCAGCTAATTGTCCCAGTAACTTGTACCCAAAGTTAGGCACTCGTAGCCAGCCACTTGTCTCAGTAACTTGTCAAGGCAAAGTTAGGTACTCGTAGCCAGCAATGTGTGTCAGTTGCTTATCAAGTCTACACTGGGTACTCGTAGCCAGCTACTTGTGTCAGTAACTTGTCAAGGCAAAGTTTAGTACTAGTAACCAGCTGCTTGTGCCAGTAACTTGTAAAAGCAAAGTTTAGTACCCATAGCCAGCTGCTTGTCTCATCAACTTTTTAAGCAAAAGTTAGGTACTAGTAGCCCGCTACAAGTTACCAGTAAGTCAGTCACCACAGGCTGACCTTTTTGCTCTTCTATGAAAAGCACCAGCTTATTGTTCGAATTTTCAGCTATCGTCCTTTTTAAGAGTTAAAAACACTCGTTCCTCTAGCATATTTTTATGAGTACATTACTTTAACCATTTTGTTTTACTTCAAACATATTATTTTGGCTATGTGTCAATTTCCTACAAGTCGAAGGACAAGTGTAACTCATGATTCAATCGATTGTTACACAAAATGGATTTTATGAATCCATAATTTTTATGATGACTTGCTTGGTATCATTCCTCACTGAGATGCATTAAACACCCTTTTGCCAGAGCAAGGCTCAATTTCAAAATTTCAAAGTTAATTATTTCATTTTCTTTTGGTTCAATTGCAACAGATGTGCGGTTTGGTTCACTAAATGGAGAGAGGGGTAGTGAAGAACAATGGATAACCGTGCAGGACACTGAATACAGTAGTGGTTTCCATGACAACCATCATAGTGGAGTTGCAAATACAATCATGTCACAAACAAATCTGTTATTTATTCTGTTGATATGTATTTATGAATGGAACTTTTACATTTCAACCAGTTGATACTAGTTTTTCAAATGTAATGATACACAAAAATTTTTAGCAAACCATACTGTTTAACCACAACCTCCATTGATGTTTTCATACTGCTACTCTCTAGATACAACAGTGTTGCAGAAACTCGGTGTAACCTTGAGAAAGTCATGGCTGGTGCCTAAAATGAACTTTCAACATGCATGTAATATCATTGGAGTTTGTTGGTTGTAAAGTTCCATGTGATTTCACGTGGGAAGTGGTGACAAGATCGAGCTAAAATACGTCAGAAAATGCATTATCTGCATTCTTTGTAGTATCATTCAAGTTGATTTGGGTATTTTTTAAATAATTGTTCAGACTACAAATTTTTAGACTTGTCCATAATTGAAAGCATTTGAGCCCTGCTCTGTGAAAAGGAGGGCTTAATGCATCTGCGAAAAGTATCGGCCCAGGTTAGCCTGCGCGAACCTGGGCCAAAACTTTTCGTTATTGGTCAATATTCTGTATGTCTGAGGACCAGTCTACCTTCTAATACAGTTGGTTGTTGAAAAAAAAGTGGCTGTTATGGATACATAATTATGTGATGGTTTGAATGGTACAATGCATAACGGAGATGCATTAAGCCCCCTTTTACCAGAGCATGGCCCATTTGTAGACAACACATTAAATGTAGCTCAAATACTGGGATCTGTTACTGACAGGGAAAAAAATAATGTGGGGTAAAACAGAAATGCTAGGATTTTTACCTTTTCCCCATAAGATTTTCCAAAGCCTTGAAGTCATAAAGCATGACTTTGGGGAACAGACTGAAATATGTATTTTCTATTTATTGTGTTTTGTTGAAAGTCTGTAGGTAGAGTTCCATGTAAACATGGGTTTGATTACATACTATGCCAAAGATTACTTCACAAAAAAATAAGAGTTTATATAAAAGGCACAGTTCAAAATATCACATCTTTGGTTGCCATGTTTACCACTCATCATTGTACTGCTGTATATTGAACAGCAAAATTATATATAGCCGTATAAAATGCTAGCTAAAGAAGCTAAAGAAGCCGAGATTGAAACTGAAGGCTTGTGATAGTAGGTATTTAATTACATGTCCTTCTACTGTACGAATACATTGGTTGATTATTGATTGAACTCGTGTTTTAACAGCTCGGGTCGTATCATGGCAGTCAGTGCATATACGCATGTGTTTCCTGGCTTTCTTTCCAAGTCACTGACTACTTTTCTTACATGCATCAGGGGTGATAGGTGAAAAATTGTCTGAAAGAAAGTTTACTCAACTTGGTATCAATCTCAAAACCACCAGGTCAGGAGTCAGATATGCTAACCCCTGAACTACGTGGCTTGACACGTACAAGTACAACTGTAGACACACCTGCAATAGATAGCTCATGAAACCAGTTTGGGAAAAGGAGCAATTTGGTTGTAACAAGCTTATAAAAGCATCTTTGACCACATTGCTATACATGCCATTTAAAGTCAATCTCCTTTACCTCTTTCAAAACTTCAATCCACTGAAACTCATATATATATATTTTTTCAATCTGAAAGACTTCTTGACTAACAGGCTGATGGCATAGATCAAGATCAGACTGCTGAACCCCAGTTTTTGCAGAAGGTGCTGATAGGGTTGACCTATCAGCATTGTTAAGTTTGTGATGTATGTCAATGGGTAAAAGATCACTTCTGCCAAACCCTTACAAGTGATTGCATTGGTTGATAAAAATTAGCTGGTTATCTCTTTTAACCTCCTTCCTGAGTAATACTTGCTTGTAGTTGAGGAACCAGCAGTGTAATGTACAGAAGCATTGCTGCCTGTATGCATAAATGCAGTTGTGTACACTTTTCAAAAAAAAGAAACCAGATTTGCCAAAAAAAGTCACCAGAGGCCACCAAATGGCTTCTACAATTCATTTTTTTCCCGCGGGGAGACCCTCTAAGACCCTCCTGGGAAATCCTCTTCCCCTCTCTCGGCACTTCGCGCCTGAGATAATACCTTTGGTACATTCTATTTTGGGCTAGCTACGCCCCTGATGTAGCTACGCCCCTGATGTACTTGTACTCTTCAGCCAATTTGAATCTTGTAAATATGAATGGGAATGACATGAATGAAGACAATGCATTTTTCAACAATTTTGGGAGAAAATAGGGGCAATGAAGGTTTAGTGACAATTGTTTTAGTATTCTGACAGAAGACCCGTTCTAAAGAAGATCCCTGCTTAGCTGTGCATGAAAAATATCTTGGTGCATTATCAAAGAGTGCAGTACAAAAAAATATACATGCTTTTCCCTTTTATCCAGTGCAAATACAAAGGATATTATCAAGGTATATAATAGAAGACATGTGTTGGTTCTTGTGATGTATTTGTCACAATACTCGTAATGATATGTTACTACATGAATGTACATGTACTGTATGTGTGGAAAACAATACATAGAAGTGAAAAATCTGGGTCGGTGTTCACCAACCATTCTCGAGAACATTCTTAGTCTTATTTTTACATTTGACAGTAACATGACATCTGATTGGCTAAACCATTTTGGCCAAACCAAATGGTTTAGCCTATCAAGAGTTGTGTTACTTTCAAATATAGAAAATTCTGGAAAATAAAACTAAGAACGTTCCTAAGAATGGTTGGTGAATACCAACCCTGGGTCCATATTCACCAACCATTCTTAAGAATGTTCTTAGTCTTATTCTCTAAGATTTTCTAAATGTGAAAGTAACACAACTTCTGATTTGCTAAACCTTTTGGTTTAGCCAATCAGAAGTTGTGTTACTTTCACATTTAGAAAATCTTGGAGAATAAGACAAAGACTGTTCTTAAGAATGGTTGGTGAATACGGACCCTGCTGATCTGTCTACTCCACTGCCTAACATATGCATAATTATAGAAGTCATGGTGAAAATTATGGTCGTTGAAGTTCTTGCGTGACATCATAGTTGGCTACCAACATTACCGTACTTACTACATATGAGTAATGCTCTGTGAAAAGGTGCTTCAATGCATCGGCAAATATATTGACCCAGGTCAGCCTGCGCATTCCGCATAGGCTGACCAGGGTCAAAACTTTTTGCTTTTGCTAAATTTAGTTCTTGCAAAACGACCGCAGACTAACTCACTGTTCAGTCATATTTTTTTTCTTTTTAATTGAAAAAAAAAAGCAGCCATATTGTGCCAGGACTTGCTTGGTGTAGTTTTACAAAAATGCATTAAACCACTTTTTCACACAGCATGGCCCATTATAACTATTCTACATGTATTTGTCTGACATTTGGCTGACAAAATCTCGTTCTCATGAATAATTTGTGTAGCATAAAATAAATGGTTCTGTAATGATAGTATGAATGAAAGGTAACACAAACTTTCCGTACGGGCCGGTGAAATGCTGCATTTATTGATGCACGAGAACTATATTTTATCAGTCAAATGATGAATTGTAACGTAATCAAAGTCTTGTGATTAGCGTCTGATGACAGTAGTTTGAGTGAGTTTTCATAATTAAAAGTGATATCCTGTTCCTTCTTTGACTTGTTGTTTACAGGATTGACTGCAGTCACCATGTGGTTTGAACTCATTGTATTCCATTTCATTACTGATATCATGTCATGTGAGTCATGCTATGCAAAAAAGAGAGCTTACTGCATCTGCAAAAAGTACTGACCCATGTCAGCCTGCGCAGTCCACGCAGGCTGACATGAGTCAAAACTTTCTGCATTTTTTGTAAATTTTCTGCTTGTCAAAGGACCAGTTTACCTCATGATTTAGTTGGTTGTTAGAATGAATGGAATTTACGTATCTATAATTATGTGATGACTTGTTTGGTAACATGGATCACAAAGATGCACCAAGCCCCCTTTTGCCAGAGCATGGCTCATTATTCATATTTTAACATAGGAGTTAAAACATTTCAACCAACAGACATAATCAAGAAGGAAAAACTTTTTCTCTATGAAATTCTTTAAATACAGGCTTTTAACCCTTAAAGCGCCTTTCATGACTATAGTTGCCTTTGCGGCCAGTGTAGATCAAGATCAGGCTGCACAAAATGTGCAGCCTGATCCTTGATCTACACTGTCCGCTTTGCTGAAACACCAGAGACAAAAACAATCACGAACTTGAAATCATTTGGATCTTATTTCTAGGATGAAAATGTATGATAGAGGTTAATTTTACAGCTGAAAGTCTCTGTTGATGCCAATCAAGCTTACAACACATTTATTTATAAGGCAGTTGAGCAATACAGGGCCATTATGACCCCTTTTTTATCAATATTATAGGGTGTTTATGATTGCATATTAAACCAAAATAGGACATGAGAAAATAGTAGATAAATAACAACATTTTTTAATTTATTTTCAAATTATCACACATGACCACATCACACAATTTCATAACTTAACTGCTGCTGAATAAACTATATGTTGCTATGGTAATGTAATTGTTTCCAGTCCAACTTTATCTGGATCTTTAAAAGCCCAGCTATAGCAGTAATGACTCATGAGTTGATCAAGTAATTCTTTCTCGTCTAAAAACTCTAGTCTTTCTATCCTGAAAGATAAATAACAATTGCTTTAATGACCCTGATCATGAAAGCTCCTGAAAACACCATGGAAAAAGGAAAAACACTATCCTCTTCTTTTCCTACAATGTTTTCCACCCTTTCCAAGAGATGACACTGATCACGAAAACTTCTGAAAATATTGTGGAAAAAGGAAAAATACTATCCCCTCCCTTACCCACAATGTTTTCTTCCCTCTCCAAGAGAAATCCCATCATCTGAGCCCCATTTAATTTGAGTCATGCTCTGTGGAAAGGGGGCTTAATGCATTTGCGAAAAGTATCCACCCAGGCCAGCCTGTGCAGTCCGCGCAGGCTGACCTGGGCCGAAACTTTTCGCTACTGGTCAATTTTCTGCCTGTCAAAGGATCATTCTACGTCATGATTCAGTCGGTTGCTAGACATAATGTACTTTATGGATCCATGACCATGAAAATAACTTGCTTGGTATCATCCATCACGGGGATGCATTAAGCCCCCTTTTGCCAGAGCATGGCTGATTTGTTTGTTGTCTGTAAATGTTTCAAATTTGAATAAGTCCAAAACATAATTGTTTTCTGGTTAGAAGCTATGTGAAGTAATAGCTCTGACATATTACAGTAGAACCAATGCTCATCACTACTTGCTGCTGCAATATTTTCAGAGGAGAAAACGTCACTCAGATTAACACGATTAACCCTTTACCAAACGATGACATTTTAGCCTTGTCCAAATTGAAAGCATTTGCAGACGACAATTTCAATGCGGCTCAAATGGTGCAACTTTTCTTTGATAGGATAGAAAGCATTGTGGTAAAAGGAGAAAATGCTGGTTACCAGCATTTTCTCTTTTTCCCACAATGTTTTCAAAAGGCTTAACAAAAGGTTGTTAAAACTCGGGATTGTGTGGAAAAAGGTTAACCCTTTCCCAAACAAGCCCTGGTTTTCACGTGTCTGCAGTACAAGTCTTTTGAAAACACTGTGGGAAAAGGAGAAATTGCTCGTGACAAGCAATTTCTCCTTTTCCCAGAGTGTTTTCTACCCTTTTTGATAACTTTCTGCCAATTTCATCAAATTTAAAATTGTCGTCTGCAAACTCTTTCAATTTGGACCAGTCCACAATTTGTTGTTTGGGAAAAGGTTAAATGACTTTATAAATACTAGTATACAGTAAAGTCCTTTTTAAGGATAAAAGTTTGAAAATTGATTATGTTAGATGCTGAGCTCTGTAGCATTATTCAAGTTATATTGCAACACCCAGTACACCTTTCCATGCTTTCCAAAATCTTTTTACAAGTACTTCACACAAGTTTTTTCTAAGCCACTGGCCACTTTCCCATATACATTTAACCATCATTGGAACATTGTTAAGGGCTGAGAGAGGGATGAGTCCTGTCACAATGACTATCATCAATTAACCTGTCACAATGACTATCATCAAATTTGGGTTGAGCTGAGAAACAAATCCGCATTTCCTTGGTCCCAAGCCCTGTACGTCATCGACTGAGACACTGGGCTGGACCATAATGGGGTGCGACCCATCGCTAGCAAATGTTAGTGTAAAAAAGGTAATCATTGATACCTCTGCACATCAGCCTGTGGAAGACTAGCTAGAACATGCCTCATCTCCATGGCATCTGCACCTTCAAAACCTTGCTTCGTAAATCTGTATCAAAAAAGAACAATTTAAACCAATAACAAAAGCACTGCATCAGGATTCCAATGCTTGAGTGTAGCAACATTTTTTCTGTCAAAAAAGGGAAATATCTATGTTAAATATCTTTCGAGAATTACTGGCTTTATTTGTATGGATTCCTCTTTTGATATTTAAAAACTAGCCAAGTTTAAAGTAAACATCTTCAGTAACGACAGATACAGATGAAAATGCCAAAGTTTTCACCAGCCAAAACAGACAGTTACAGGGCTTTGACAATATCACAATATTTTTTCAAATATGAAACCATTTAGAGGCCAAGTACCACTTTAACCTCTTATAAAACATCTCCAGTTTAACAACCCTGAAGAAGGTGGCGTTTGCAAACACTGCGGGAAAAAGAGAAAATGCTGCATACCAGCATTTTCTTCTTTTCCCACAGGGTTTTTAACCCATTCCCAAATGACAGATTTTGGACTGGTCCAAATTCAAAGAGTTTGCAGACAACAATTTCAAATTTGATGAAAATGGCAGAAAGTTATCAAACAGGGTAGAAAACACTGTGGGAAAAGGACAAATTGCTCATTACGAGCAATTTCTCCTTTTCCCACAGTGTTTTCAAAAGACTTGTACTGCAGACACGTGAAAACCAGAGCTTGTTTGGGAAAGGGTTAAACATTTGAGCCATACTTCATACAGCAAATTCTTTAAATTGGACAAGTCTAAAATAAAGTCTTCTCTACTTCATACAACTCTGCTTTGTCCTCTTCTCTTATACTTCACTGCTTCAGATCAGCAATACACTATAGCTTCTTTAACCCTTTCCCGCACAATGCCGCCTTTTAACGCCCCTTGGAAAGAAGCCTTTTGAAAACATTGTGGGAAAAGGAGAAAATGCTGGTAACCAGCATTTTCTCCTTTTCCCACAACGTTTTCTACCATATCATAGAAAAATTGCACCATTTGAGCCACACTGAAATTGTCGTCTGCAAATGCTTTCAATTTTGACAAGGCTAAAATTTTGTCGTCTGCTAAAGGGTTAACAGTTCTTGGTAAAATATGTACTCCTTTCCTACATAAATACATATATAGTCAAAAAACAGTGCATAGCATTGTAAAAAAAAAATTAATCTACTTCTGTTGGCTATAGGTAACTCTTTACCAAAATGACAAAAATATAGACTTGTCCAAATTCAAAGCATTTGCTGTCAACAAAAGCTGTCCAAATTGTGGGATTTTTCTTTGAGAGATTAGAAAACATTATGGGAAAGTAGAAAATGCAGCATAATCTTCTTTTCTCATAATGTTTTCAAAAGCCCTTTGCATCAGGGTTGTTAAAACATGTAATTATGTGGCCAAGGGTTAACTCTTTACCACACAATTCTGAGTTTTAACCACCCTGAAGGACAAGCATGTTGAAAACATTGTGGGAAAAGGAGAAAATGCTGGTAACCAGCATTTTCTCCTTTTCCCTCATTGTTTTCTACCCCATCAAAAACAGAAATCATCATTTGAGCTACATTTAATTTGTCTTCTGCAAATGCATTCAATTTGGTCAAGTCCCAAATTCTGTCATTTGGCAAAGAATTAAACCTATAAAATGTACAAAACCATTCACTGACCTGTCTATTTGAGACTGTAAGGAGCTGCAGGCCTCCACATGTAGAACACAGTCTCTGGCTTTCAGGTTATCTAACATCACCTCACCAAACCTATCTCCCATGTTCACCTATAGCAATAACAACAATTGATTGAATGATTGATTGTATAGTGTTTACTGCCGTTTTCAACATTTTTTCAGTTATATCATGGTGGCTAGTGCACCTATCTGTGCTTTCCTGGAGTTTCTTTCAATTAGTACTATGCACAATATTCTTTCCAAGCCAATGGCTGTTTTCTCACATAACCATCATCAAAACAATGGTCAGCAGTGAGAGAGGAATGAATCCCATCGCGGTGACTATCATCAATCCTCGGGAGGAAACTGGCCGAGCCAGGATCGGACCAGCAACCTCCCGTTCTCAAGTCCTGAACAGGGGCTTGGTACAGCAACAACAACAGGTACAGGAGTACTGCATGCAGGTGCCACTGTTTACCTGCAGTTGCTTTTTGAGAGAAAATTTTAACTCAAAAAAGGGGCACAACTATGTCAAAAATAATTCAGGGCTTCTTCCCCTTTTCACTTATCTCATTATCGAACAATAAAGTTTCGGACTCAACCAAATCGAAAGCAATGGCAGATAACAAAGAAAATGCAGCTTGAATGATGACTCCTGTCTTTGATACAGGAGAAAATGTTGTTGGAAAAGGAGAAAATGCTGGGTTCCACCATTTTTTCCTTTTCCCACAATGTTTTCAAAAGCCTCCTTTTTCTGGGTTATCCAAACTCATGATTGGTTGGCAAAGAATTCACAAATAGTCCAAGTTTGAACTAAATTTCCAAAAGAGAAAATTTAAGAAGCACTTGTCACAAAGAAGCTAAGTATCCTAAGACAGGGCACTGTAGGGCACCAGCCCTGTACAGAGGAAATTTAGTCCTTAAGGTGCAGAACCTGGCTCTACAATGTAGATCAAGATTGGACTGCAAAGAATGTGCATGAATCTTGCTGGTAGTACCAGCAGCAATGGCTTGTCCTCAGGCAAGGCAAAGATCACCAGTGACCTTGACCTTTGACCCATGTGACACAAAACTATAAGGCACCTCCTTGGGTGATGAGGAACACTTGTATAAAGTTTCAGGGTTCTATGTCAAACAGTTATTGAGTTAGAGCACGGAAATGATTTTCAAACAAAGTTAACCTGTGACCTTGACCTTTGACCCATGTGACCCAAAAACAAAAGGGCCCTTCTTGAGTCATGAGCAACACTTGTATAATGTTTCAGGGTACAAGGTCAAACGGCTTTTGAGTTAGAGCACGGAAAAGGAACAAGGCCGACAGATTGACGGACTGACAGACAGACAGTCATGGTGAAACCAGTATACCTCCCTCTACTATGTAGGTGGGGGGGTGGGGGGGTATAATTACAGAACTCCATGTCAAAACATATCCTGTACAGTCATGCATTAAAAAATCCTTTCACTTAAAAATCCCTTGTTTCAACAAGCCTGAGAAAGAAGCCTGCAGAAAACATCGTTGAAAAAGGTGAAAATGCTGGAAACAAGCATTTTCACCTTTTTAACAATACTTTCTAATGACAAGTGCTACAATTTGGGCAACACTTAACCTTTAGGCTGCTAAGCATGGCCCACTGACCTTTTGTGGACAGTGTACATCCAAGATCAGACTGCACAAAACGTGCAGTCTGATCTTGGATCTACACTGTCCAATAAGGACTTTTTTTTTCCAAAAAATAAGTCTGAAATAGCATTACTCCGGTTTTTACTATCAGTTTTGAAACTTTCATTGCACTTATTTAGCAGCATAAGGGGTTCATTTCACTACCAACAGGATGACTTTGAACTCTTACCTGCTCGTAGTTAATAAAGAAAACACTTTTGAAATTATCACATATCCATTTCAAAAGTTCATCTGTCTTTGACTTTTCTATATACACTAACACACATTCAGCAATAAATACTGTTGGCAAAGTTCTGTCTAATTCACAGTCTTTAAGTTTCTGATCGACTTCAGTGAGGTTTTTCAAATTGGCAGACACTAAGTGATAGTCTTTACTGTGTAAATCTGTAGTGCTTAGTTTGATATCATCATCTAGTACATAAAACAGAAGATAACACATCATCAAAATGAGAAACACGAGCACTGCATGGGGGTGCCTATGTGTGACTGCAAGCACTTGATATTCATAAAAAAATTTAAGCTGAAAAAGGGGCAAAAATGTGTCAAAAATATTCTGATGGTTACCTGCCCCTCTTGTAAATGTTTCCCTTTAGATACTTAACAAACAGATTTTACCCTTCCAAGAAAGAAATGATATACACTAAACAGGCATGGAGTCTCATTCTGAAAAATCTATGCTCCGACTCTACAGTCAAAAAAGGATTGAGATATTTTGTATTCATGTAATACTGATGAAAGTACTGATACCATTTCATTAGCATTTTCATATGTGTAATTTGAACTTGAGATAAAGAACAGTACATGTATACACACCATCAGTTGCAATTTTGTCCAATAACATTTTTGACCTTCTGATGAAATGAATCTTTCTGGAGGTGACTGCAGCAAAATCCATCTCTGTGTATGACCTTGGAATTAAACCCTGGTCCTTCAGAATCCAGTAATAGGTGTCAAACCCAGCCCCTAAACTGACAATTTGACAAGCACCCGAAGTTATCTGAAAAGTAAAAGGGAACCTATACAGACGACATACAATGGCTCATTGCAAACTCCCAACTACTTTGAAAATATCTGCATAATAGATTCATCTTATATATAGATATATATGAGCCATGCTCTGTGAAAAGGGGCTTAATGCATGCTAAAAGGATCGACCAAAGTCAGCCTGCGCAGTCCAAGCAGTCAACCTCATGATTCAGTCGGTTGTTAGACAAAGTAGATTTTATGGATCCATGATCATGTGATAACTTGCTCAAGCATCATGGAGATGCAGTAAGCCCCCCTTTGCCAGAGCATGGTTTATATGTGCATGTACATATAACTGGAATAAAATAAAAATGGGATAACAGAAAAACAGGATGGGACCTAAATATGTAGGAAATTGTCATTAGGTGGATACAGAATTCTGATGTACCATGGAATGAGAGAACAGACCTGAACCAGAACGAGAGGGCCATGATAGTGCTGTATCTCTCCACTGGCTAATAAATAGAAACCATACATACCAAACTTTATAATTCTAGGCCAAATGGTTTAAAACAGGAAGACCTACAAAGTTTTCTCTGTAAAAGCCAGTGTGAAAATTGTGACTCCAGGGTGAGGCCATTTTTGACTGCCAAGTTACAATCACTTTTAAACTCTTGGTACAAGTCCACAACATAAAGCCACATACCAAATAATACAGATCTAAGCCATATGGTTAAAATCGAGTAGATTTTCAAAGTTTGCTCAATATAAATCCTCTATTAAACATGAGACTCCTGAGGCAGGGCTAATTTAATTCCATGGATAAATTTTGAACAAATTCAGAAGTTATCCTTAAGGTGAATCTATGTGACAAATTGGGTAGCCTAGAATAAATGGTTAGGAGCAAGAAGATACAATGTACATATGTATCAAGAATTTTCACTCTATAAGCACAATGTCAATGACCCATGGGGAGGGGCAAATTTTGACACTAAGGTTTTGATTTGAACAATTTTGAAAGAGGTCTACTACATGATAAGATTCACAAAATATTACAGCTGTACCTCACAGTCAGGAACAAGAAGACTTTTAAAGTTTTCACTATAAGCCTATGTAAAGCTTGCGACTACCACAGCGGAGCCAAATTTGACCCTTGGGCTATAATTTGACGAGTCTTAGTAGCAGTCCATAACAGGAAGCTAAATGTATATGCAAAATTTGGTAGCCCTAAGCCCAATGGTTAGGAACAAGAAGATTTTCAAGTTTTCACTATATAAGCCAATGTAAAACCTGTGTTCCCTGGGGTGGGGCCAATTTTGACCCAAGGACTATTTTTTGAAAAATCTTGGTAAAGGTGCATTAATTAGATAAGGCTACATGCCAAGATTGGTAGCCCTAGGCCTTGTGGTTTCAGACAAGAAGATTTTCAATATCTATCGATTTTGTTGCCATGGCAAACAGAGATTTAGCATCAAATATTTTCAAAAATTTCTGGAGAGGACCATGGTACATGTAGGAGCATGTTTGTCAAGTTTGGCCAAAATTGGATGAGTAGTGTCAGAGAAGAAGACATTTGAAATAAAAAATAAGATCAAAGAGTAGAAAATGATAAAAATAAGAACAACAGAATAAACCCTCCATTGTGCAGGACATGTAACATTGGTTATATTGTTTATGCCAAGCCTGGTAGTGCAGTCAGTAGCCAACAAGACTTGGGGTTGCTTGTATGAATCCCTAGTTTCACTAATTTCTTTGGAAGAAGTAGCGATAGTCATCACAACAGGATTCATTTCTCTCTCACCATTGATCATTGTTCAGATGATAATTTTGTGGAAAAGCAGCCAGTGGCTTGGGAAAAATATAAAACACAGTAGATCTATTGGTAAAAGGAACTCCAGAAAAGCATAGATAGGTGCACTGGCTGCCATGGTACAAATTGAAATAATGTTGACAACTGTAATAAATACCATACAAACAAATACTGTTTACATTGAGTAAACGGTCAAAGAAACATTGCTGTATAAGAAACTCTTCTACAAATCCCTGTGCCCTTTTGAATACCTAGCTATCAAAACCATTGTGGGGTGAGAAGAAACTGCTAGTTACCAGTGCTCTCTCCTTTTCCCACAATAATTGTTTGCTTGCACATAAAAATCCCATCATATGAGTTACTTTTAATTTGTCGTCTGCAAATGCTTTCAAATTGATAAGTTTTAATTTTGCCATCTGGGAAATAGTTGAGAATTGTATACAAGTCAAATCTTAAGCCTTTTTTTCAATGGCAGATATCCTTTAAAAATCATTCTTACGGACAAAAATTTCTCCACTAATTGCCTCAGCCCATGCACTCGTGCATAGTAACCAATGCTTATCTCTGGTGCGTGCGACTGTTTACTTCTTGATGTAAACAAATTTATGTACGGATCATGCCAATAACCACGCTCGACGGCAAACCGTTTGCATTGTGCAGCATCATCGTTCGTGGCTCTCACACTGTCTTCATTTGCCATTGCAACTTGATGCTAGAAATAGCGAGAACTTATCACAAAGACTGAGCCACTTTCGTTTTGTAAATTCATCGATCTTTATTTACTTTATAGCAATCCGTCGGGGCTGTAAAAAATACAAATTTCGTGAAAAAATCATTGCTGCGTTTGTTTTGTATTTAATCCTGTTTCAAGGATCTTTATTTAGGGTCTCCCTAAAAAGCGTCTACAAGTGTCTACAAGCGTCTATAAGTGTCTACAAGCGTCTACTAGTGTCTACAAGCCTCTGGAAGGTTTTTTAAACCAAATTTTCATCAAAAGTATAAAAATACATGACTTTAATCAGTTTCTGTCCACTTCCAAATTATAATTTTACATGTAAATGGGCATTGTCCGTAAGATTATTGGCCGGTGTGCGTACGTTTTACTATGAAGCAAAAACTACAAGCGTCTACCAGCGTCTACAAACGCTTGAAAGCCTCTAGTAAGTTTTCTTAACCAAATGTGCATAAAAAATATAAAAATACACCTCTTAATTTTAATTCCGCCCACTTCCACAGCTAACTTCGACATTTAAATGTCGATATAATTCGTAGCAATATTGGCTGGTGTGCGTACGTTTTACTATAAAGCAAAAATCACGAGCGTCTACAAGGGCTACAAGTCTACAAAACTGATTTTTTTTTTTTCAGTACATGTACCTGGGAATTTCGAATACTGCCCTCCCATCCATACTAATAACGAAATTGGCCTGCAGCGATCATTTGTTCCAGTTAATGTCACCCCTAGATTGATGAGGTTGTTCAATGAATTATTCACTTGCGAGAAAAATGTAAGGAAATTGACTCTTCTTAGTTCTTCATAACAAGTGTTTACTTATCATGAATTAAGCCCACGAACCACGTCAAGGTGAGAGTCACTCGTGAGTTAAGGTATGAACTTACGGGCTGTTAGGCCGCGCCAGAGGTTACCCAGTGTAAATAGATAGGCCCTAATATGATAGGATTTGTTTGTGTACCCTTTCTGACTAATTTCTTCTCCTGAAAAACCGTAGTTGTTACAAAACAGGAGCCCAAATTGAACGTCCTATCAACGCCAATAACGGACGTTTTTAAAGCGTTGCCAAAATGCTTTAATTGGAAGTCTGTGTAACAGATAATATTTGGGGGCTTCCCGGCAGTCTGGATAATTTCCTTAATGAATTTGCTACCCAAAGATAAAAGACTTATTACGTTCTGAACATCATCTGCCGGGTTTCTTTTGCTTCCAGGGTTATTTTCCTTGTTTATATTATATTTCATATTTTCAATGAATTTAGAATCACGGGGTTGGTGTTCATCCGCCAAAAAGTTGTCTGCGAAAATTTGTCGCACTGACTTGCCATTATCAATTTCAAAGTGCACTTTTGTTTTTGTCGCGGGAGAAGCCCTTACATATTCTTGAGAATTTTTAGATGAGTTTCCATGTACCGATGTTTCATCTGCAGGGAACTTGCCAATGTATTCTGCTACAGCTAAATTTTGAATTTTTGACGAAACCCCTGTTTCAAAGAAGGAAACTCTTTTTTTGTAATTTACATCCCGCTTTAGAGTAGCGTAATATCTTTTGATTGTGAAAATATCCGAGATGTTTGGTTGGGGTTCAAAAGGAACAAATTCTTTTTTCACTAATTTACCAAAAAGTCCATTTTTCTTGTGACAAAATGTTAAACTACCGTGAGAAGTTTTCAAATAGTACTGAGTTTTTTTTTGATGTTGTCTTAGTGTCCCAAACTCCACAATCGTCCCAAAAATCCATTTTCTTGACCAAAGAACTTTTTTCAATGTTTTTAGAATTGTCCAAAACGAAGAAGACATTTTCTTTCTTGCCTCTGGGGATGTCAGGCAGTACATGCGTTGCATTTTCAAGCTGATACAGTACTTCTTCAACGGATAGAAATCCATTCATTAAGCAGTGAATACCCGTTTCTGTTTTGGTTTCAGTTTCAACCGGAGGATTCCGTTCAGGGTGAGACTGAGAGGAGTCACAATCGCCCGTATCTGATTTGTGTTCAATATCAA
Organism: Tridacna gigas; assembly: GCA_945859785.2. Taxonomy (NCBI): domain Eukaryota; kingdom Metazoa; phylum Mollusca; class Bivalvia; order Cardiida; family Cardiidae; genus Tridacna; species Tridacna gigas. The sequence continues at coordinate 31,702,271 of OX244043.2, read as the reverse complement.
CCGAAAGATTGCCTTCAGGTTGAGATTGAGAAGATTCGCCTGAAAAAGAGGCATCCAAATTTGACTGGGTAAATGCCTCCTCAGCGTGAATTGAAGGATTGCCCTCCAATTCAGACTGAGTTTCCAGAGCAGAGAAACTCAGCTCAGTTTTACATGGAAGAGTCCCTTCAATGTCAGACTGAGGATTTCCGATGACCGAATTACAGGTTGTGTCAAAAATAGTTGGACAACTGTTAGTGTCATTTAATTTTGTGCTGTTTAGAGGGGGGAACTCCGAAAAAGAATCCAAATCAATAATTGAAACCTCTGAACTTTTAAGTATCAGCGGAACGAAATGATTGGGAACCCAGGTATTTCTATTTGCCAAAGTTGTGCTTGTCCACAATATTTTGATAGGTTCACTTTTTGAACTTTTTGAACCGGCTGGATAAAACACGTGATTTAGAATGCCTACACATGAATCTAAAATTCCGTTCATTGTGGGATACACTGAATGTATTGGACAGCCGATCACAGTAGCTGCAGCCATAATGGTCCAAGCACTTGACCACTCCCCCAGTTTAGCTGCGTTCCTACAAGATTCATCGTAATTTGGTGACACTAACAGGAATTTTGCATTTTGATCAGTATTATAAAATTGCGAGTTTTCAACCAGTTCCAGGCATGTCAAAACACGAATTTGGTTGGCGAGACCTTCGTTACCCACTAATGCCAAAGACAGAGAACTAAACAAACAATTTCCGTCGCCAGGAACCTGGACTGGGTACCTATCAGAAATAGAGCAACCGGATTTGGCCAAAAGCCCGGTAGAAATTGTGTCCTCAATGAATTCATGTGCCGAAAATGACAAATCAATCCTTTCGTTAAGGGGTTTTGAGTTTCGGTTTCTGAGTAGAATTTTTTCTGTTTTAACCCCATTTTCTAGTGAGCCAGCAGCAGAATACCTTTCCAGCCTTTTCAAAGAGAAGCCGAAATCAAAGTCACCGTTGATATCTTCTGTACATTTCGTACAGAAGAAATCACAGTCAGTGGAAGAAAGGCATTTAATGTGCGCTTTTGTTAATTTTTCACATCTTGCATGGAACCACCTGTCACATTTTTCACAAGCCACAACGTTTTTCAAACAGTTTTTACCGCACACACCACACGGATAAGCCATGATATTTTAGATGCAGAAAGCCAAATACTGCTGATTGTAGCCAAAAATAAAGGATTCAACGACAAAAAAATACTACAAATTGTCAATTCAAAAGGGCAGAGCCCAATATTGCCAAAAAAATGGGCAGAAGCCAAAGTTGCCCAAAGAAACACTAAAATGTAATCAGAGTTTAAATAGCCAAATTGAAAAAAAAAAAAAAAAAAATAACGTGTATAAGAATGATATTTTATGTAAATAATTTAGAATTATAAAATAAATACAAAGCAAATGAATATGATACCTGTAAACTTTATATGAGAACAGCTGTGTTTAGAACACAATGTAGTGCATGTCTTGAGTCCAAGTAGTATTTAAAGGAAACATCGTGGCATTTTTGCATGTTCTCAAGTTACTCATCAACCGCTGACAAGTTTGCAAAACAAAGTTAATTGCCACTTAAAACACCCTTCCAATTATGTAGATTGTCAAACACGGGACTTTAATTAGATCAATGCGTTATGATCTTGTTATGTGTGAAAAATAATTAAGACGGTTAATTAAATACGGAATTTTGTTGTCAGTTTTATCTATTGTTACCCATTGAAAACAAAGAAAATCGTTCAGGTTCTTTAAGGAAATTATTTCTTTGCAGTTTTGAAATATACGATTGGATTCTTTGTTATTCAATTCAACATAAAGGAAATTTATGATGCTATTGTGGAACACGACTTATTCTTTAGACACTAGCATTGTGGGAAAAGGATGAAATGCTCATTCAGATGTCATCTTTTCATCTCGTTGCATTTAATTTCGATGTCTTCATAATAAACGATAAAAACAGCAATTTTGATGTATCATTATACTATACAGAGACTTCTGAAAACTAGTCGTAGCTGCTTTATCTCCTTTTCTCAATATATTTTGGAAAGGATTCTTGCCCTGGTTCGTAAAAGGTTTGAATTATGTGTTATTAAAGGGCTAAATATGATGATTTATCTTAGAGGGGACAGGATTTGAAATAACTCACTCGTATCTTCCGAAGTACATATAGGCCTACTTCAAGAAATTTGTACACCTGTAGACGCTTGCAGGTATTTGTAGACGCTGGAAGACGTTGGTATTTTTGCTTCATTGACAAACGTACGCACACCGGCCAATATTGCTACTATAAATGCTCATTTAAGTGTCGAAATATACGGAGAAGGAGGGCAAAATTTGATTTCGGTCATGCACTTTTGTATTTTTTATGTACATTTGGCTTAGAAAACCTACTAGAGGTTTTGTGGACGTTGTGCACGCTGGTAGACGCTCGTAGTTTTTGCTTCATAGTAAAACGTACGCACACCGGCCAGTATCGTTACGTTAAATGCCTAATTAAGTATCAAAATATACATTGGAAGTGGACAGAATTTAATTAAAGTTTTGTATTTTTATATTTTTTTATGAATATTTGGTTTAAAAAACCTACTAGAGCCTTGTAGACGCTTGTAGACACTTGTAGACGCTTGTAGACACTTGTAGACGCTTGTAGACGCTTTTTAGGGAGACCGCTTTATTTACGTCCCCTGATATTGCTGTTCAGCTAGGCTAGGTACATATGTACACAGGATACCAATATAGTAAAGAACACATACCATGACATATACAAAGCCTTTTGAATGCCGATGACATTAACATTTTGTAGAATGAACACATGTATATCTATCGACTCAAATGACAAACAAGTAATCAAGACACTCCTTGTTCCAACCTTTTCTTTTCAACAATTCTTTCCGAGGATCCTCAAAAGTCACTGGTAGGTCCAATGCAATCCCAGAAGATTTCATTCTTTTCTGAAAGTTAAGAGTGTATATACGAGCGAAAGAAACCAAGAGCACATATGGAAAATAGAGAAAACTTAATTGAAAGCAAACAGTTCTTGCTAGTGTATTAAAAAAATGTATAGATTGATGATAAGAAGTATATTAACAATCTCTTATTGACTTATTTGAGAAATTTATTTCAAGTAATATATATTATGTGATGTATAGATGAGAAATTTCATGGAAATATGGTGATGATGATGATGATGATTTATACATCAGCATCCTTTACAGTAACTCTTTAAAGTCTTACCATTTTGTATGACTTTCTACGTTCCTTCATATGGTTGCAAAGGGGAATAACAATAGTTTCAGAATCATTATGTGCCTAGAATCAAGGCTTATACCAACAAGTTGGCTTCTTTAAAAAGGAAGCCAGGAGAGGTCAGCATCAATGTTTTCAAATAGCTTACTGCTTTTAATTTCAGTATATTTTGGTACATATAAACAAATAAGTAAGGCATTATATGATTGCCGCTGTGTAAAAAGGTGAAACCTCTTATGCATTACATGACAGACACGTGACCTTCTTCCCAAGTTTTCAAGTTGCGTGATCTTTTCCCGCGGTGTTCTCTTTTTTAACGAAATTCTTTTTTTGTGTGTGTAGCTTTATTTGTTTAATGAAAAATTACAACTACTGGAAAGGTCATTTGCAATCAAATCAATATAACAAATCCTTTTTGAAATCCATCATTCAAAACAAAACGTTATAATTTTGACGTAATATAATTACTCTACATCATGCTCTCCTAATCGCGGTCTGTTATTGATCTTTGACAAATGTCTCTTTATCGTTTTGTCATTTTTTTTTTTTTTAATAATAACGTCCGAATGATTGTGAACAAACTGGAACAAAGGCTATATAAACGATCGCTGAATTTATGAACATACAGCGAACATTAGAATCGAGTTCCGACACATTATATTACGTCCAAATTAAAAGCTAATAAAGCATGTCTAACAGCGGGAACAGAAATATGGAAAAAGAAATGTCAGAATCACCTAGCCTGTGCTTTCATTTTGAAAAGATGAGAGAACGAATCAAATCGTATATAGATAAAGTATGAGGATTTGTGATAGATACGTTTTGAAGCTTTTGTAAAAATACTTGGCAGTTCGTGCCAGTACAAGACGACAGTGTCCTAGTACCCCTGACTCGGAGGTTCGCCCCGTTGTTTTGTGTTTGTTTTTCCGCTTGTCCCGTTGCAGCCATTCTTATCCCCACTCTGGATTGTAAAATGAAAATACTGGCATCGTTTCAAATGGCATTATGCGTCGATCTTTCATTGTCAGCTTGTGTTGCTGAGAACTCTACAGTGGAGAACTTGTACCCTGGAGAACTCGTACCCAGATTCAAGGGTGCGAGTTCTCTAGAGAAGCTGTTACTCAAGAATTAACCAATTACAATTATCATATGCAGTTGATTTGGCAAATTCGCAACTCCTGTTATCAGAGAAAATATTGCTTTAAGGGGGTAATGTTGATAAGCAGATGCTTCTTTTTTGATCAGAAGTCAGACAAAAGATGTAGAATATGGTTTCGTTCTAGTGACAGATGTTCAGCACTGGGATCCCGATCATTTGAATTAATTAATAATTTTATGAAATATGTGTTTTTCAAAATAAATCGGTTTAAAAACCTTATGTCTTTTACTTCTTTTTTACCAGTTAGGTAGGATGTACCCAAAAACAATCCTTGCTAATGCCTATGGTAATCCTTCATTTCACATGAAATTCCAAAGCAGACTTATTGAAAATACAAATTATGACTCGTATTCCATGTGTACGGTTGTCTTTCAGTTGCTAATGTGTACATGTATATTTGTAATAGATTGATCTTCTTATAGAAGATTCCATTTTATCATAACGGTTTGAGCCATATCATTCAAAGACCTACATATGAAACTATTTTCTTTGTTTTTTACACATAGCTTTTAAGTCAGTTTACATTCACGCCTGTCATCTAATTGTTTGTCACAAAGTGGTTTATCAACAAACCACTGACAAGAGACAATCAGTTATTTACTGATAGAGTAACTATTCTTTGTAATGATCAGACAGATGATTGATATGCTATAACGATTGGTCTTTCATAGTTAAAATACTGAACTTTCTTACATTTCAGCATCATTATGAATCAGCACTGTTCTGGGCTGACAAACTGGTGTCTTTGTCAAAAGGTATGGACTAATTTTTTGAAAGCTTGTTTGATAAAATTTGCTGGCACGATCGAAGTGCACAGACATCTGTCCTAGTCATATTAACTCTTTACCAAACAACCAAATTTTAACTAGTCGAAGCTGAAAGCATTTGTCTTTCATACTAGTGAAAAAGGTCATGTTTAGTTTATTTAGCCTATTTTTAAGTGAACTTTGAGGTATCGTCATAGCTCTGTCATAAACTACAGCTGCATCATGAGAAAACTTGACATTTTTTTATATATCTATCAATACTGAAGATATTTACATCAAATTCAGGCTATTTGTTTACTATTAACTCTTAACCACACAATCCAGAGTTTAATGATGTAGAGAAAGAAGCCTTTTGAAAACGTAGGAAAAGGAGAAAATGCTGGTAACCAGCATTTTCTCCCTTTCCCACAATGCTTTCTACCCTATTAAAGACAAGGTCCATCATTTTAGATACATTTAAAGTGTTGCCTGCAAATGCTGTCAACTTGGACATGTTTATATTTTTATTTTGTGATAAAGGGTTAAAGTTGGAATCCATACAGGCAATTTTCTTCTTCAGCAGGCTCATAAAATATTTAATCCCTGAATTAAGTGAGGCAATAGCTGAAACACAATCAATAAAGAAGAAAAGACGAAAATAAGAATATGTTATAAGAATATCATATTGGTTGATTCAGGTCTGACTGTATATTTGTTATTGACAGATGATATGGACGATGTATATTGGTATGCACAGACACTTTACCATACTGGGCAATACCATAGAGCTGCAGATATGCTGATCAACAGACAACTGCATAAGGTTTGTAACCTCAGGAGCAGGATTTTAGTCCCATAGAAAAGCAGCCAATGGCTTGCAACGAGTGCCGTATGAATATTCAATAAGCGTGATTAATCGATAAGTGTGAATAATCAGTAAGTGTGAATAATCAACTCAAGAAATTTGAATAACATATGGTGCACTTACTGTCTTACCCCTTTCCCACACTGCAAAATTTCAGACTTGTCAAAACCCACAGCATTTAATTTTGCAGACAACAAAATAAATGTGACTCAAAATCATATTTTTTTTCTTGGTAGGGTAGAAAACACTGTGGGAAAAAGAGAAAATGCTGGTTACCAGCATTTTCTCCTTTTCCCACAATGGTTTCCGCCCACTGTTACACAAATTTTATCATTTGAGCCACATTTAATTTGTCATCTGTAAATGTTTTCAAATTGGACAAGTCTAAAATTTTGTCATCTGGTAAAAGCTTAATGAAAGATTCTATCACTAAAAATTTTACCTATAACATGCACACACTCAGGGCTTATGTTAACAAACCATTCAAGTTATTGTTTCATAACCCTTTACTAAACAGTCCTGGATTTTTAGCATGTCTGTTTTCGAAGAAGACGACAAGTTATTGTCATAGCCCTGGCTTTGTCGTCTGCGTTGTCATCTGCATTGTCGTCATGCGAAAACTTTGACATTTTGTAATATCTCTGTTATTTCTGAAGATACTTTTTCTTTCAAACTTGGACATGTTATTAACTGTCAAAACAGGAAGTTATACAACAGGGACATATAATCATCAAAATATTTTTACACAATTATGCCTCTTTTTTCGACTGGCATTTTTCACTGAAAATCAAGCACTTGCAGCCTAGCCTTTGACGACCTTTTGGAGGAAGGCTATTGAAAACATTGTGGGAAAGATAGAAAGTTTTGTCCTTTTCTTACTATATTTTCTATCATTTCAAAGACGAGAAGTCAACTTTTGACCTTCATTGACCTTTTCATCACACATCTGCACATGTTTGTATTTAATTTGGTTTGGTCTAAAATCTTACCATTGGGAAAAGAATTACCTTTACCAAAGGATCAGAACTTAGTCTTGCTCAAATATAAAGCATTTGCAGATGACAAATCAAATGTGGCTTTCTTTGTAAATGATGGAATTTGTTAAAAGTAGAAATCATCGTGGGAAAGGGACAAAATGCTTTCTTAACACTTTTTCCACATGATGATTTACCCTTTACCACACAATCCCGACTTCTAACAACTGTGAAGAAGAAGCCTTTTGAAAATATTTTGGGATAAGGAGAAAATGCTGGTAACCAGCATTTTCTCCTTTTCCCACAATGTTTTCTCCCATTTTAAAGACAAATTTTCTTTGGGGCCAGATTCAACTTGTCGTCTGCAAATGCTTACAATTTGATGGGGTCCAAAGTTTTATTATTATGTAAAGAGTTAAATATGGGGTTGTCATAAAGGGGTAAGTTCAAGTCTAGCCAGTTGATTGGCTTATCTAGACATTCTGTCTCAGCCAATCAGGTTATTTTACTGGGATGTAGGATTAATTTGGAGGACAGTGTTATTCATGGAAGTATTATTTACTTTTTATTACTTTTTTTTTCAGAGCCACTTAAATTGTCAATATTTAGCTGCAAAATGCTATGTAAGTATGGAGGTATAAAGATTTTTTTTTTCTAACTCTTTACTAAACAATTCCGACCCAGAGGAAGAAGACTTTTGAAAACATTTTGGGAAAAAAATAAAATGCTGGTCGCCAGCATTTTCTTCTTTTCCCACAATGTTTTCTACCCTTTGAGAGACAGATTTTATGTTTTGAGTAACAATTAACCTTATACCACATAAACCCGAGTCTAATGACCCTGAAAGAGAAAGCTTAATCCTTTACCAGGTGACAAAATTTTAGCCTTGTCCAAATTGAAAGCATTTGCAGATGACAATTTCAGTTTGGCTAAAATGCTGCAATTTTTCTTTGATTGGGTAGAAAACATTGTGGGAAGAGGAGAAAATGCTGGTTATCAGCATTTTCTCCTTTTCCCACAATGTTTTCAAAAGGCTTCTTTCCCAGGGGCGTCAAAAGGCGTCTTGTGCGGTAAAGGGTTAAGTAAACACTGGGAAAAGGAGAATCTGCTGGTAACCAGCATTTTCTATTTTTCCCACAATGTTTTCTGCCCTTTCAAAGACAGAAATCATCATTTGAACTGCATTTAATTTGACATCTGCAATTTGGTCAAGTGCTAAATTTTTTTGTTTGGTCAAGAGTTAAAATGTTGTTTGCAAAATCCTTTCAGTTTAGATAAGTCTTAAATTCTGTGGTTTGCTAAAGAGTGGAAGGGGGCCTATTCATACTTTTTGCTGTAAATCAACATTTTCTTATAACCCTTTACCAGACAACAAATGCTTTATTCATATTAAAAGCTCTTGCAGACGGCAGATTTAATGTAGTTCAAGTTTTAAGAATTGTCTAGAAAATGTAAGAAAATGTTGTAGGGATTAATCATAGGCATTACCATAATTATCTTCTTTTCCCACGAAGTTTCCAATAGCCTGCTCTATGGGGATTGCTAAAACGTGGGATTGTGTGGTGAAGGGTTAAATGACTGAATGCTACCCAATACATTTGAGCCATGCTCTGACAAAGGGGAGCTTAATGCATCTCCGCCATGCATGATACCACGCAAGTCATCACATGATCGTGGATCCATAAAAATCTTGCTGTCTATCAATGGACGGAATCAAAAGGTACACCAGTCCTTTGACATACAAAAAATTGACGGCAGACGGCGCAGGCTGACCTGGGTCGATTCTTTTTGCAGATGCATTAAGCCTCCTTTTCTCAGAGCATGGCTCATATACACGTACCATGCTTTTGAGTGTCAGTGAGACATGTCACACTATTATTTTACAGTGTTACAAAAAATGAAAGCAATTCTTGAAATGCCCCCTTTTCACAGAAATGGTTCATTTATGTCAGCAGATTTGAAGAAAATTGACAAGTTACATTTAGCAGAAAAGTGCATTTTTGGTTCACAGGGGGATCTTTTTTGCAGTCAGGAACACTGTCTGTTTTTACGAGACATACAAGATACAGGGGTTTCTCAGATGCAAAATTGTGTTATGAGATTAAATTAATCAACCAAAAATCGTTATTTTAACCTGTTCTTCAGTGCTTTTGATCCAGATTTTTTACCAACTTTCTTTCACTTTGGCATGTTTGTTGGCCTGCATTTTGTCCTTTCCCATAACGTTTTTAAAAGCTCTTATGTTCAAGATGGTTAAAAGGCAGGATTGTTAGGTAAAGAGCTTAATTGGAATGAGTGATGCTCTGTGAAAAGGGGTTTTAATGCATATGCAAAAAAGATCAACCCAAGTTAGCCTTTGCAGTCTGCAAAGCCATTAGTCAATTTTCTGCATCTCCAAGAACCATTCTACATCATGATTCAGTTGTTTGTAGGTTTTCAAAACATTGTGGGAAAAGGGGAAAATACTGGTGACCAGCATTTTCTCCTTTTCCTGCAATGTTTTCAACCCTATCAGAAGACTTAACCCTTTACCGTACAATGACGCCTTTTAACGCCCCTGGGAAAGAAGCCTTTTGAAAACATTGTGGGAAAAGGAGAAAATGCTGGAAACCAGCATTTTCTCCTTTTCCCACAATGTTTTCTACCCTATCAAAGAAACATTGCACCATTTGAGCCACATTGAAATTGTTGTCTGCAAATGCTTTCAATTTGAACAAGGCTAAAATTTCGTCGTCTGGTAAAGGGTTAAGCTAATTTCTACCAATTTTGAATTTGTCATCTGCAGATGTTTGGAAATTGAAAGAGTATAGACTTTGTCGTTTCGGAAAGGGTTAAATTTTCTTTCACTTGAGCATTGCTCAAATCATTTTTGTTTCAGTATGAATGTAAAGATTATCAAGAGGCCTTAAACATTCTGGACTATGTACAACCAGTTGGCTTTCAGCCTCTGAAGAAAAGGATGTCCTTTAATGTGAACCAGAGTATAAGTGAGCAGGAACCTACTTGTAAATCTGTAAGTGAAAACTCACTCTTTGTTAGCTTGGCTGTTTTTAGCTCACCTGAACACAAAGTGCTCACAAGGTGAGCTTTTGTGATCGTGCTGTGTCCAGCAGCGTTGTCAGTCATCAAATTTTACCTAGTGTACACTCTAGAGACTACATCTTTAGTTCGATACTCATCAGTCATGAGACTTGATATGAATGTATGTCTTGATGATATCTTCAACGAGTGTGAAAATTGGTCATGTGAGGTTAGAAAGTAGGTCACCAGGTCAAAGTATGTGTATAGAAAAACCTTGTGCACACTGTAGAAGCCACATGTTCAGTCCTATACTCATGCGTAAGTCCTGTCTGCATCATCATTTGTGCTGTTGTCTTACAAAAATTATGACATTTTCTTGTATCGCTGCTATAATAATAACTTTCACCAAATGACTTAAGTTTGGACATGTCTAAATTCAAACATTTGCAGAACGACAAATTAAAAGTGGCTAAAATGATGTGATTTTCCAAACATGTCTAAATTCAAACATTTGCAGAACGACAAATTAAAAGTGGCTAAAATGATGTGATTTTATCTTCTTTCTCAACGCTGTTAACCCTTTCAGCACCGTAGGCGAAAACAGGGACTTTTGTGTACGGCATAGATAAAGATCAGACTGCACAAAATGTGCAGTCTGATCTTTGATCTATACCTTCCGCTTGTTTGGTCAAGCCTATATGATAAAAATCTTCCGGAGACTCAGTGGATTCCATTTACAGCCTTCAAAAGAAGCTGAGTTTCTTTATTTGGCGCCGAAAGAGTTAAAAGTTGGGATTGTGTGGTAAAGTGTTAAATCAAGATATTTACCTACTTCAGACTTAGGCTTGTTATTAACTGTTAACTCTCTCGGCGCCAAATAAATAAACTCGACTTCTTTCGGTGGCTGTAAATGCAATCCACAGAGAATCCAGAAAGATTTTTTATCGTAGGGGCTTGACCAATTAAGTGGACGGTACAGATCAAAGATCAGACTGCATGTTCAGTGCAGTCTGATCTTGATCTGTGCCATCCGCTAAAGCCCCTGTTTTCGCCTATGGCGCTGAAAGGGTTAAAAGATGAACAATTCAACAAATACAAGAAAGGTAGGTAATCCTGAAATAATTTTGACATAGTTATTCCTGTTTTTTGGCCTAGAAGTTTCAACGGAAAAGCAGGTGTTTTCTTATGGTGCATGAAAGCTGATATTTTTGTCTTGAGAATGAAATATTATAAAATCATCTTAGTTTTAGTCAGGATATATTTCATTATGTTTGACAATGTAGATAAAAAGATCAGACTAAATATTCTATACAGTCTGATCTTTATCTACATCATAGGCAAAAGTTAGTCAACTTCCCTTTTAACTATAATGTTGGACTTGGCCAAATGAAAAGCATTTGCAGACAACAAATTAAAGCCGTCACGATGGAATTTGTCTTTGATGAGGTTGAAAACATTTTGGAAAAAGGAGAAAATGCTCTTTTTCCCACAATGTTTTCTAAAGCTTTACTTGTCTTGGTATTTATAACTTGGGATTATTTGGTAAAGGATTAAGAAGACTCAGGGTTCTTTCCAGTACATCTAAGTAAGGCAGCTTTTAAAAGCATTGTGGGAAATGGAGAAAAATGCTGGTACATGTATACTGTACTGTCCTCTTTTCCTGCAATGTTTTTATACTTCGCAGGAAAAATCCCATCATCAGAGCAAGGTTCATTGTATGTGATCTCGATAAATAAGGACAAGTCTAGTGCCATCTGGTATAAAACTACATAACAGTCAGCAGGGTTTTCCCTGACCTCCTGTTTCTTGGAATTATGACCCTCAGATTTTCTGAATGAACCCCAAAATTTGATTGTTTGCCTTCTTTTATTCATTTGAAGGGAGTCCAGTGACCCCCAAATAAGAAAATCTGGAGAAAACCTTGAAACCAGGTATCTTTTGTAGATGGAGAGCTCTATCAATCTACTGCGAGGTAAAATCTATGAGGCCATGGAGAATGGTAACCTAGCAACGGAATGCTTCAGAGAGGCCTTGCGACAAGATGTTTATTGTTATGAGGCTTTTGAACTACTGACAAATCACCATAAACTCTCTGCCCAGGAAGGTATGTTTAGGAAGGACTGTACTAAATGACATCAAAATTTACATGTAGATGTCTCTTTTTTTCCTCTGCTGAGCCTCCAGGGTCTGTATTCACCAACCATTCTTAAGAACGTTCTTTGTCTTGTTCTCCAGAATTTTCTACATTTGAAAGAAACACAACTCCTGATTGGCTAAACCAAATGGTTTAGCCAATCAGGAGTTGTGTTACTTTCAAATGTAGAAAATCTTGGAGAATAAGACTAAGAATATTCTCAAGAATGGTTGGTGAATATGGACCCAGGGCTTTGTTCACCAACCGTTCTTAGAAACATTCTTTTCCATATTCTCAAGAATTTTCTAAATTTGAAAGTAACACAATTTCTGATTGGCTAAACCATTTTTAAACCAAACGAATTAGCCAATCAGAATGTGTGTTACCTTCTTTAAACTAGAATTAGATTGATAATGAAATTAAAAATGGTTGATTAATATGGACTCTGACTTACTTGTACAGGCTTGAAACCCAGGGGATACTTCTATGATTCCAAGCTGGGTCAAATTCTTTCAGAGTTTTGATGTTAGTCATTATGACAGCATTCATTTCACTCATCACTGAACATTGTTTTGACCATGTTTTGACAATGTTTATGTGAGAAAGGAGCCTGTGGCTTTGAAACATTATTATGAGAAGGACTTGTAAAAGAAGCTCAACATTTTCTCCTTTTCCCACAATGTTTTTCACCTTTTCAAAAAAAAAAAAAAAGAAAAATCCAGTCATTTGAATTAAATTTTTGTTTGTTTTCTGCAAGAGCTTTCAGTTCTGACAGGTCTTAGAAATTTGTATTTAATAAAGTACATAATTCTATTTTTTTTTTTTTTTTTCAATTTCTTGCTCAGAGAGACTGTTACTAGATTCCCTCCCCTTTGGTATGCAATGTCAGCAAGATGAAGAAGAGCTGATTAAATTTTTATATGAAACTAAGTTAAAAAAGGTTAGTTTGTTTTTTTCTTTTTATAAGCTTGTTTCTTTTTTTTTTTTTTTTTTTTATCGTCATTTTCAAGAGTTTATTGCGGAAGGGCTAGGTATGAAATTTTAGGGTTAGTGTATGGAAGCTATTATGTAGCAAATAAAGAGTAAATAAAAAACTGGTTCCAAATCCCCAGGTAGGTAAATATCTCTCTGAGGATTGATGATAGTTATTGGAACACGATTCATTCCTCTCTAAGCTGACCATTGTTTCAACGATGGTTATGTTGGAAAGCAGCAAATGGCTTTGGAAGAATATTGTGCAAAGTACTGGTAAAAGAACCTTTAGGAAAGCAAGGATATGTGCACTGGTGGCCGCAATATAAATGAACTAATGTTGAAAATGATGTTGAACACCATGCAAGTAGAACAAACAAGAATTTATTGTGGCATGGCTAGGCATGAAATTATAGGGTTGGTGTCTAGAAACTTTTATTTGCAAATTTTGGATTCTGTTACAGTCTCGGCCCTTCACTGAACTATCTTGTGCTATGATGATCTTGGGAAAGACGGTCTTTAAATACATCATGGGAAATGGAGGAAGTACTGTGACCAGCGTTTTATCCATTTTCCATAATGTTTTCTACCTTTTCCAAGACAATTCCTATCATTTGAGTCTCATTTGATATGTTGTCTGTAAATGCTTTTAATTTGGATCGGTCCAAAATTTTGTTGTCTATAAATGTCTTGAATGTTGAATCCTAGATGAATCACAGAAAATCATAGTGAACTGTGGGGTCATGGAACAATGTTTATGTTGACCAAGGATTGCAGTCAGCACAGAAGAGAGCATCCTTTATTTATTTGATGAAAATTTCACATGTTTTATAGTCATTATATTCACTCTTAACCCTTTACTGCACAATGATGCCTTTTGATGCCCCTGGGAAAGAAGCCTTTTGAAAATGCTGTGGGAAAAGAAGAAAATGCTGGTAACCAGCATTTTCTCCTTTTCCCACAATGTTTTCTACCCTATCAAAAATTGCACCATTTGAGCCACACTGAAATTGTCGTCTGCAAATGCTTTCAATTTGGACAAGGCTAAAATTTTGTCGTCTGGTAAAGGGTTAAGCATGTATAAGCCCCTCAATTCATTATAGTATACTGATTGGAAGATTAAGTCTCAAATTTCAAATGGTGTATAATTAGATATTAAATAAGAACGTAAGTGAAGTGGATATTTTCAGTTAATACAAGTATTGACATATTGTAGGAATACTTGATTATTGTAATGAGAGAAAGAAGGAAAAATGGCATCAATCAACTTACTTATTAGTCAATCAACTATTTGTTTAATCAGTTAATCAGTCAATCAACCCTTAACCCTTTCCCAAACAAGCCCCGGTTTTAATGTGTCTGCAGTACAAGTCTTTTGAAAACACTGGGAAAAGGAAAAATTGCTCGTAACTAGCAATTTCTCCTTTTCCCACAGTGTTTTCTACCCTTTTTGAGAACTTTCTGCCATTTTCATCAGATTTAAAATTGTCGTCTGCAAACTCTTTCAATTTGGACTCGTCTAAAATTTGTCGTTTGGGAAAGGGTTGATAACATCATGGCCAGTGCATCTCTCTATGGATTCCTTGTTTTCTTTACCAGTACTAGACATGTGATATTATGTGCATGCTCTGTTTGCAGTACGATAAACCTCAAGAAGCGAAAATACCAGAGCCTTTGCATCCGCTGAGGGAAAATTTAGACATCATAGTAAATCTTGCAGAGAGACATTACTACAACTGTGATTTTAGAGAGTGTTTAAAATTAACATCAAAGTAAGTCTGTAAATAGATAAAGGAGGTTTATACAACTGACCCTTATAGAGCCTTTCACAACTTTAGTTGCTGTTGCTGCCAATGTAGATCAAGATAGACTACACATAATGTGCAGTGTGATCTTTGATAATAAACTGTCCAATATGCTGAGAAATTGTGGAGGAAAGAAATTTCATTCGCTTGGGTTAAATTTCTCAACTGAACATGCCTGTTGGGTTTATTTGTAGCTTGAAAGGTTATTCATTACATGACATTCCTGTAAGTCTTTGCGAAGCTCTGGTGGGAAATCTAAAAAATTAAAAATACCTATAGTGACTATGTGCGCTATTAATGAAATAACATTGAAAAAGTATTTTACCTTACTTTTGTTTTTCTTCAATGCAGATACTAACCAGGTTAATTCCGTGATAAATCTTTTTTTTTTTTTTTTTTTTGTAAGTTTGTTGAGATTGTAAAAATCCTAATAGCTCCCTTTAACTAACTACCAGATGACAAAACTGTAGACTTGTCAATATTTTGGGGTTGTGCTTGGCTCAGTGGTAAAGTATAGGGTTCATAACCTAGAGGCCCTGGGTTCTAGCCTAAGTGGATGCACTGGATTTTTCATGGGAGTATCCTTAGGCAAGACACTTCAGAGCCCTAGCCTAGTACTGTTGAAATCCAGGACACAGAGCCCCAGATAAGAGGGAGTGATGGTATTCTAAATTCATTATTTCTCTCCCAAACTCTATGTTGTGAGTACTCATTAGAATTTTCTTCGATGAGATGATTCTAATGAGTACCCATTACGTAGGGTTTAGTGGAGAATAATTAATATTTTCAGTTTTGAA
Source organism: Tridacna gigas (assembly GCA_945859785.2). Taxonomy (NCBI): domain Eukaryota; kingdom Metazoa; phylum Mollusca; class Bivalvia; order Cardiida; family Cardiidae; genus Tridacna; species Tridacna gigas. The sequence continues at coordinate 31,686,533 of OX244043.2, read as the reverse complement.
ATCAAAATCACTCCCTCTATCTGGAGCTCTGAGGACATACATGAATATGTGAGCTGTTACTGTGATATGACTGAAATAATGTTGAAAATCTTTTGACGTTAAACACCATTCAATTAATTGTCCGTATTGTAAGCATTTACAGACAACAAATTGATGATAAAGACTCCAAAGATTGCCTACTTGTTAAATATCTTTCAGAGTTTTAAAAGAAGATCCTTATAACAGTAACTGTTTACCCACACATATAGCAGTTTTGGTGGAGTTACAGGAAAAGAAAAGTAATGGAAACTTTTGTTTTAACTCTATACCACACAATCCCATGTTTTAAGAATTTAACGTTTTACCATACAATGACGAGTTTTAATGCCTCTTGGAAATTAAACTTACATAAATTATAATGAATGAATTAAACAACATACCTCAACAAATAATTCCGTAGTTATATAATTCAGTAAATGTTAAGTCAATGAAGTATTTAGCATTGAAAAAGTCTGTCGTTTGTCTTTGTTTTAAATTTTCTGTTGAGCATTTCAAGAATTGCTTTCATATTTTGTAACATTGTAAAATAATAGTGTGACATGTCTGACTGACACTCAAAAGCATGGTACATGTATATGAACCATGCTCTGAGAAAAGGGGGCTTAATGCATCTGCGACGATTATCGACCCAGGTCAGCCTGCGCATTCTGTGCAGGCTGACCTGGGCCGAAACTTTTCGCTATTGGTAAATTTTCTGCATGTCAAAGCACCAGTGTACCTCATGAATCAGTCGATTTTTATACAAAATGGATTTTATGGGATTCATAATTACGTAATGAATTGCTTGGTATTATACATCATTTAGCCCCCTTGTGCCAGAGCATGGCTCATACGCTGTCAATAGTGGAAGCAGTTTGTTTGTATGTGTATATGGGTAAAAATTCCTCCCCATCATCACTTGAATCATCCTCCAATATTGTTGATATTGCAGAGACTGTGTCATCTGCAGACCTTGTTTGTAGCTAGCAGATTGGCATCAATCATTGTAAAATCATCTTCTGTGACAAATGATTTGTCATCTGTGAATGCTTTCAAGTAAGACAAGCCTATAATTCTGTCATGTGGCAAAGAGTTAAACATATTTTTTTTGCCTTTGCAGAACTGTTTTATCTGGCTCATAAGTTGGTAGATCTGTACCCAAATAAAGCGGTAAGTATTGTCGTAGAGCTTAACTCTTTACCCCTTGGTAAAAGTTAAGACTAGTCTAAATTGGAAGCATTGCAGACGACAAAATAAGTATGACTGAAAAATTGAATTTTGTTTTTGGAAGGGTAGAAAACATTGTGGGAAAAGGAGAAAATGCTGGTTACCAGCATTTTCTCCTTTTCCCACAATGTTTTCAAAAGGCTTCTTTTACAGGGTCATTAAAAGTCGGGATTGTGTGGGAAAAGGTTAAATATTTCAAGTTATCAGTATATGTTTGGGGGTTTTTTGTGTACATTTATCATAAATTGAAAAATTTCAAAATCTGGTGAACTCTTTTAGTGAATGGCTAGCCATGCTTACATATACAGGTAATTCATGTCTGACTCTATGCAGCCAAATTCCATAAACATTTCTTGATCAGCAAGATATCATAGCTCCTACTCAAAAGCTAAGATTTTTTAAAGAGTCATGCTCTGTGAAAAGGGTATTATTAATGTGTCTGCAAAAAAAAAGATCGACCCATGTGAGCCTGCACAGTCTGCGCAGGCTGACATGGGTTGATACTTTTTGCTGTTTGTAAATTTTCTGCATGTGCAACAAAGATGCTATGTCATGATGTAGTCAGTAGTTAGATTTTTCTTTGAAATATTAGAAAGCATTGTGGGAAAAGAGTTGGGGGTTAGCCTAAACCCACAGTGTTTTCAAATGCTTTCTTTCCCAGAGTCATTGAAACTCGGAATTGTTTGGTAAAGGGTTAACTCTTGACCAAAGGACAAAATTTTAGACAAGTTCAAATTGTAAGCATTTGCAGACTATATAATAAATATGACTCATGAAGTGAAATTTGATTTGGGAGGGCTACAAAACATTGTAGAAAAAGGAGAAAATGCTTGTTACCAGCATTTTCTCCTTTTCCCACATTTTTTTCAAAAGTTTATTTCCTCAGGGTTGTTAATAGTCGAGATGGTTAACAGTTCAAGTTCAGTGCTGGGACTTTTCACAAATAACAGATTTAAAAGTAAAAGATGATCTTACAGGTATCCTGGTTTGCAGTCGGGTGTTATTATTTGTTGATTGATAACAGAGATCCTGCTCGACGATACTTAACGTAAGTAAACAAGTTTAGACTTGTGTATGGTATTTTTTCTATTTAGCCCTTTACCACACAACCCCAAGTTTTAATGATCTTGATGGAGAAGCCTTTTGAAAATATTGTGGAAAAAGGAGAAAAAGCTGGTAACCAGCATTTTTTCCTTTTTCCACAATGTATTTCACCCTACTAAAGACAAAGTCCATAGTTTAAGTCATATTTCAATTTGTTGTCTGCATATGCTGTCAGTGTAGACAAGTCTACATTTTTATTGTGTGAGTTAACACCCCAGGCAGCATCTGTTGTAGAAAGTCAAAATAAGGGGGGGATATTTCCCCCTCCATCTAAAAATTAGGGGGAATTTTCCAAAAAGTATGGGCTTTAGTTTTTGAGCATAATCCAGAAAAATGGGTCATTTTTGTAAAGTGGGCTGTTTTGACCCACTCCTTGTCAAGGGAGGTTTCTTTAATGGAAATGATATGTTGGGAAAACGGCTTTGACCATGATGCTGTTTTATTCAAAATGGCGGGATTTTCTGCAAGGCAAGAGTAAATTGGTTTTTTTGGGGACTTTTTCATTGTTTATTTTGTTTGGGAACTGTCACACATCAGGTCTGAATTTATGCAGGGTCTTAAAAATATTGTGTGAATCCGGCAATCGCGCATCCAAGAATACACACAGACCTCAGGCATTGCATTATCCAAAAGGGAAGCAGTAAATAGGGGTTGACCCTTAACCACACAATCCTGAGAATGAAGCCTTTTGAAAACATTGTGGGAAAAGGAGAAAATGCTGGTTACCAGCATTTTCTCCTTTTCCTACAATGTTTTCCACCCTTCAACAAAATAATTTCAATGTTTGAGCCACATTTTTGATGTCATCTGCAACTGCTTTCAATTTGAACAGCTTCAAAATTTTGTCGTTTGGTAAAGAGTTAAACAACATAAAATTTTCTGAGGAAGACATTAATATTGCTTTTGAGTTTTAATCAGTTCCTAGGACAAAGCAATCACCTTGTCAGATACCACTGTGTTTATTATCATTTACTGTCATTCTATAAATTTTGCCTTTGATGTGATAGTTTTGGACATTAAATGATATTCGAGATTAATGAGGAACACTGCTCTTTAATGTTTTCTTTTTCTTAAATTTCTTTCAAGTTAGTTGATGAATAGCTTAAATATAACGTAATCCAGATTTAACAACCCTGAGGGAATTGTCTTTTAAAAACGTTGGGGGGGGGAAAAGGAGAAAATGCTGGAAACTTGCATTGACTCCTTTTCCCAAAAGGTTTCCTACACTTTCCCAGGCACGTACCATCATATCAGCTAAATTTAATATGTTGTCTGTAGATGCTTTCAGTGTTGACCAGTCTAAAATTTTCTCATTTGGTAAAGAGGTAAACATGCTCATAAGCTCAGCCGTTTTCAAAGAAAACGTCGAGGTATTGCTGTATCCCAGGTGTCATGGTCTGTGTCGTCTTGCAAAACCTTTGACATTTTATAATAATTTAATATCAATTGTTTTCATGAATTTTGGCGAGTTCTGATTGGCTGAAAAAATTTTTTCATAGCTCCATGAAAAAAAAAATCATGTTGTGCCGGAACTACTTTAGCTGTCAAACTAATGTAAGCAAACATGTATAAAATATTCCACATTTTTTTTTTAAACACTTTCAGATACTTTCAGATACTCATCAAAGCCAAGCCAATGTCACTGTCTTGAACCAAATTTCAAATAAAAGCAGAAGTAATCTAATATCTGCTGGTATAATGTCCAACTGTTCCTTCGAAAATTGTACAATCCAATTTTTTGGGAATCATGAATTCCCACTGCAGTATTCACCATGCTTCTACTCAGAGTGAAGGTTACACATTGTGGGTTCTACACACTGCCGTGTTAATACTTGCGTTTTATTGGTTGATTTTCAGGACATATTCTTGCGCCATACAAATATGAGTGGAAGGGGCTAAACTCAGATGTTATATTTAAAAATAAAGAAAATAAATGCAGTTTGAATTATTTCCGTGGGCGTATGTTGTCTGTAATATTAAAATTAATTATAAGGAATGAAGAGAATGTTTTTTTTTTCATGGAGATATGAAAAAAAAAAACTTAATCACACTTTTGTATGAAACCACTTCGGTTTCATACAAAAGTGTGATTAAGTTTTTTTTTTTCATACCTCCATGAAAAAAAAAACATTCTCTTCATTCCTTAAATATCTCCATTATTACTGAAGATATTTGCTTCAAGCCTAGACAGGTTGTTTACTATTAACCCTTTCCCAAACAACAAATTTTGGACTGGTCCAAATTGAAAGAGTTTGCAGACGACAATTTTAGATTTGATGAAAATGGCAGAAAGGTCTCAAAAAGGGTAGAAAACACTGTGGGAAAAGGAGAAATTGCTTGTTACGAGCAATTTCTCCTTTTCCCACAGTGTTTTCAAAAGACTCGTTCTGCAGACACATGAAAACCAGGGCTTGTTTGGGAAAGGGTTAAACGAGGGAACCTATACAACAAAGGCAGATAACTATCAATATATTTTAGACAAAGTTATGCCCTTTTTTAGACTAGGAATTTTCACTGAAAATCAAGCAACAGCAGCTGAGAATTGGCACCCACATGCAGTGCTCTTGTTTCTTTTTGACTGCGAAACAAGTTCTTACAAGTTAATTCATTTGCTCTCAGATATTTGCTTCTTGGGAACCTTAACCACCACATGCTTTGTGACATGGGTAGTTCCAGAGTTTGACTTCACTCACAGGATCTGAACCTTAAACCTTTGATCTGAGAGGCCAATTCTCTACCCCCACAGTATTGTTACAATAGTGGGGGCATTAAAAATTGCATTGTTTATTTCAGTAAGGCTACAACACTAGATAAGTCTTACGGACCAGCATGGCTTGCATTTGGTCATTCCTTCGCTGCAGGAAAAGAACATGATCAGGCAATGGCTGCTTATTTCACAGCAGCACAACATATGAAAGGGTAAGATGTGATAACACCGATCTAATACTCAACACCAGCTATCATGTTTACTCAAAACTCATTTCTAATTTAGTGTCCTGCGTTGCTCGGTTGGTAAGGTGTAGGATTCAAAACCTGAAGACCTGGTATTCAGTTCTCACTTAACCCTTTGCCAAACGAGCCCATGTTTTAATGACCACCGAAGAAAATTTTTTGAGAAAACATTGTGGGAAAAGATGAAAATGCTGGTAACCAGTATTTTCTACTTTTTCTCACAACTTTTTTTCCTGTGTCTGATACATATCCTCTTTCTTGAGCCACAGGTAATTTATCTTCTGCAAATTCTTTCAGTTCTGACTTGTCTAATATTTTGTTGTTTGGTAAAGGGTCAAAGTGCTGCGGTTTTATTGGGACTGTCCTTAGGCAAGAATCCAGAGCCTTAGCCTAGCACTGGGGAAACACAAGGTCTGTATTCACCAACCATTCTTAAGAATGTTCATTGTCTTGTTCTTCAGAATTTTCTACATTTGAAAGTAACACAACTCCGGATTGGCTAAACCAAATGGTTTAGCCAATCAGTAGTTGTGTTACTTTCAAATGTAGAAAATGTTGGAGAATAAGACTAAGAATATTCTTAAGAATGATTGGTGAATACGGACCCAGGACTCATATGAACCAGTGAGCTGCCACAGGGATATGGTGTGAAATGATTTAACACCATTCAATCTAGCAGTCAATCAATCAATTCAAATTGTATATTCCATTCCACCTGTCCATGCTTTCCTACAGTTTATTTTACCAGTGAATTGCACAACATTCTTTTAACTCTTTACCAAACGACAAAATTCTAGACTGGTCCAAATTGAAAGCATTTGCAGACATCAAAATAAACGTGACTCGAAAAATAAAGTTTGTTTTAGGAAATGTAGAAAACATTATGGGAAAAGGAGAAAATGCTGGTTACCAGCATTTTCTCCTTTTCCCACAATGTTTTCAACAGGCTCAGGATTGTTAAAAGGCGGGATTGTGTGGTAAAGAGTTAAAGCCACTGGCTGCTTTCCAACAAACATTGTCAAAAGCGGTGCAATAGGAATGAAATTCTGTCTAGAAGACTGTCAAGAACTCTTTTCCTTTTTTAGCTTGACTGTTTTCGAGGAAAATGTCAAAGTATTGTCGTAACCCTGGCATTGTCTGAGGCGTAGTGCAAAAACTTTGGCATTTTATAATATTTCTGTTATCACTGAAGATATTTCCTTCAAACGTGGACAAGTTGTTAATTATCAGTAGAGGAACTTACACAATAAGGGCAGATAGCCATCAAAGTATTTTTGACACAGTTATGCCCCTTTTTTGACTTAGAATTTTCACTGAAAATCAAGCATCTGCAGCCAAGCATTGGCCTCAGCATGTGATGATCTTGTTTGTTCCTGTGAAGAAAGAAGTGATGTTATTATCCCCTGCTGAAGATACGAGGATATAGTTTTTGCATTGTCCGTCCCTTTGTCCGTCCGTCCAGACAAGGGGATATAGTTTTTGCATTGTCCGTCCATGTGTCCGTCCGTCCGTCTAGACAGACATCTTCTAAAATCCTTGATGAAATTTGATGAAACTTTATACTTGTGGCCCTTATGATAGTCAGCCAGTATAGTTCCTTTTTTTTTTTTTTTTAAATTTAATGCTTTAACGCCGTGTCATGGAAAAGTGGGGCTTTTTTTCAGAGCGGTATATCATTTCAACTGACTAGCTTGTTTTTCATCATTTATGCTATACAATATATATCTACATGTGCACTATCATTTACAGTTGCCATCTGCCAGCACTGTATATAGGACTGGAATATGGACTGACAAATAATCCGAAACTAGCAGAGAAGTTTTTCAATGAAGCCCTATCTATAGCCCCTGAAGATCCCTTTGTTTTACATGAAAAGGGAGTCATAGCTTTCCAGAATGATGAGTAAGTTTGCAATCGGTTTATTTGTTGTGTCTATTGATTGTATGATTCTGTATGTACTACCAAACTTTACTTTAACCCTTTCCCAAACGATGAATTTTAGACTGGTCAAAATTGAAAGAGTTTGCAGACGACAATTTTAAATTTGATGAAAATGACAGAAATTTCTCCAAAAGGGTAGAAAACACTGTGGGAAAAAGGAGAAATTGCTCGTTACGAGCAATTTCTCCTTTTCCCACAGTGTTTTCAAAAGACTTGTACTGCAGACACGTGAAAACCAGGGCTTGTTTGGGAAAGGGTTAAGGTTGTACCAGATGATATGTGTTTTTACAACTTCTAGGATAAAGGCATTTGGAAACATTGTGGGAAAAGGACAAAATGCTGGTTTTCTTCTCTTCAAAAGACAAATCCCATTATTTGGCCATGTTGAGTTGGTTGTCAGATACTTTCGATATGGAATGATTTTTTTTCGTTTGTTAAATAGCTATCACTTTACCTGATGATGCATGTTTTTACAACCCTTAGGAAAGAGGCTTTGAAAACTTTGTGGAAAAGCAGATGCTGGTAACCATTATGTTCTCTTTTCCCCCACAATGTTTCACAATCTTCAAATAAGACAGATGAAATGAAAAAATCTCAACTCTTTACAAATCTACAAGATTTCAGACTCGCCCTAGTTGAAAGCATTTGAAGACAACATATTTAATAAAAATTTGCAAAGATATTAGAATTTTTTTGTAAGTAGGAAAAGGAGAAAATGCAGTTATGACGTCCATTTACTGCATCTTTTTCACGGCATTGTTTGTTTTTTTCCACACTAAGAGAAAATTGTTACCCAATCATAATTTATTATCTTAACATTTATTCAGAAAATATGTGTGGCCAGATTTCTGTTATGAACTGCTTTAAGATAGATTTTTTAAATTTAGTCTATGTTTCAGTTTTCAGCTGGCAGAGAGACATTTTAAAGATGCTCTTGAAAAAGTTCAAAATTTGAATGGACAGTATATTGTGGAAAAATGGGAAATGTTACTAAACAATCTCGGACATACTTGTAGAAAGTTGAAGTAAGTCTGAATCTATAATTTTAAAATGTTTTGCTTTTTAGCTGTAAATTTAATTAACCCTTTCCCAAACGACAAATTTTGGACTGGTCCAAATTCAAAGAGTTTGCAGACGACAATTTTAAATTTGATGAAAATGGCAGAAAGGTCTCAAAAAGGGTAGAAAACACTGTGGGAAAAGGAGAAATTGCTCATTATGAGCAATTTCTCCTTTTCCCACAGTGTTTTCAAAAGACTTGTACTGCAGACACGTGAAAACCAGGGCTTGTTTGGGAAAGGGTTAATTGTTGTTCTCACCATTTTAACTCTGTACCAAACAACAAAACTTAGTTTAGTCCAAATTTAAAGCATTTGCAGATTACAATTCAAATGTGGATAACACGATGAAATTTGTTTTTGACGGGGTAGAAAACAGTGGAAAAAGGAGAAAATGCCGGTTACCAGCATTTTCTCCTTTTCGCAACATTTTTTAAAAAAAACAACTTTTTTGTTATAGTCATGAAAGGTCAGAATTGTTAAGCCTAACCGTTTTTTGAAGAAAACCTGTAGTATTGTTACAGCCCTTTTGTCTGTGTCAATATTGTGCAAAAACTGCCATTATTGAAGCTACTATCTTCAATCCGGACCTAGCTGTTACCTTTCACAAGATGAACCCATATCCAACGGACAGATAATTCTCAAAAATTTTTGACACAGACAAGCCTCTTTTCCACTGTGATGGGATAGAAAACATTGTGGGAAAGGGAGAAAACGCTCGTAACGAGCTGCTTCTCCATTTCCCACAATCCTTTAACCCTTTACCAGACGACAAAATTTCAGCCTTGTCCAAATTGAAAGCATTTGCAGACGACAATTTCAGTATGGCTCAAATGGTGCAACTTTTTTTTGATAGGGTAGAAAACATTGTGGGAAAAGGAGAAAATGCTGGTTACCAGCATTTTTTCCTTTTCCCACGTTTTCAAAAGCCTTCCTTCCCAGGGGCGTCAAAAGGCGGCATTGTGCGGTAAAGGGTTAAGAAGTTCTTCAGGGCCATGCCCTGATAGTGCAGTCGGTAGCAAACCTGACTTGAGACCAGGAGGCTGCTGTATTGAATTCCCAGATCAGCCAGTTTCTTTCTGAAGATTGATGATGATCATTGCAACAGGATTCATTCCTCTCTCACTGCTGATCATTGTTTCGACAATAGTTGTGTGGGAAAGTAGCCAGTTTTAGATAAAATGGATTCCATTATTATGCAACTGTTTGCTTGATATAATGCATCTACTTGTACTACACATTCCCAAGTTTTAATGACCCTGAGGAAGAACACTTTTGAACACATTCTGGGAAAAGGAGAAAATGCTAGTAACCAGAATGTTCTCTTTTTTCCCCAAATGTTTTCAATACTTTCAGTGACACCATAATTTTAGCCACATTTGATTTGTCCTCTGCAAATGGTGTCTGTTTGGACCAGTCTAAAATTTTGTTGTTTGGTAAGAGACTAGATGCATTACATCTATTTTCTCAGAGTGATGCTCGCATATATTTGCAGGAAGTATAATGAGGCTCTGGAATATCATCAGCAGTCGCGGGTTTTAGACCCGCACAATGCTTCCACTTTGGCATCGATAGGGTTTGTGTATGCTTTGAAAGAGGATAATTTGACGGCTATTGATTACTTTCATAAGGTAAGTTCACCTCCCTGTGTTTGTTTTGTCTTTCATTTATTGCTGTAAACCTTAAGATGCTAAGTGCGACTCACTGACCTTTTGCGGACAGTGTAAATCAAGATCAAGACTCCACAGAATTTGCAGTCTGATCTTTGATCTACACTGTCCCAGTGTCTGTTCAATAAGTGGATATTTTTTCTCCAAAAAATCAGTTTCAGATAACATTGTTTGGGTTTTTACTACCAGCTTGCAAGTTTTATTTAACTTATTTAGCAGGATAAGGGTAAACTCTTTACCAAATGACAACATTTTAGGAATGTCCAGATTGGAAGCATTTGCACACAATAACATAAATATGACTCAAAAATTGAAATTTCTCTTTGGTAGGGTAGAGAACATTGTGGGAAATGGAGAAAATGCTGCTTACCAGCATTTTCTCCTTTTCCCTTAATGTTTTCAAAAGCTTTCTTTCTCAGGGTCATTAAAAGTCAGGATTGTGTTGTAAAGGGTTAAACAATTTCCCCAGCCTTTCATTCATTGCCATAACCCTTCACCAATCTCAAGTTTTAACGACCCTGAAGGGGAAGGCTCTTGAAAACATTGTGGGAAAAGGAGAAAATGCTTGTAACCAGCATTTTGTTCTGTTCCAACAATACCCTTCAGCCGACAAATTTCAACTTTTGAGTTACATTTTGAGTCATATTTTGTCTTCTGTACTGAAAGCATTTGCAGATAACAAAGTTTGAATTGTTACAAGTGATCTGAAATTCTCTGATAGGGTAGAAACATAGTGGAAAAAGGAGGATTTACTTACAGAAAGCAATTTCTCCAGTTTCCTCAAGGTGTCTAAATGATTTGATCCAAGCTCTGGAAAAAGGGGGCTTAATGCATCTCCGTGATGCATTATACCAAGCATGTCACCACATAATTATAGATCCATAACAGCCACTTTTTTTAACAGTCAATTGAATCAGGAGATAAACTGGTCCTTGGACATTTATTGGAAAATAGACCAATCACGAAAAGTTTCGGCCCAGGTCAGCCTGTGCGGATTTCACAGGCTGACCTGGGTCGATACTTTTCGCAGATGTATTAAGCCCCCATTTCACAAAGCATTGCTCATTTCATATGTAGTGCACAAATCTTGAAATGTGTATGTGTGATCTGATTTTCCAGTAAGGTATAAAACATGGTGAAAAAAGGATAAATTGGTTGTTAATAGCAATTTACCCTTTTCCTTCAATATTTCCAAAGGGTTTTTTATGTAGACATATCAAAAACACAGGCTTTCTGCTTTGTTGTATTCAAAGAAAATGTAGAGGTATTGCCAATACCCTATTGCCATTTAGTCATGCAAAAACTTTGATATTTTCTCGTGTTTCTAGTATTATTGAAAATACTTTCTTCAGATTTGGGCCAGCTATGATCTACACTGTCTGCAAAAGCAAGAAGAGGTATATCTCGTCACACCTATTTGTCTTTGAAATCAACTTACTTTTGTAATTTCAGGCTCTTGCAATCAGGAGGGATGATGCCTTTTCAACTACCATGTTGAGTAATCTAACAGAATCATTAATAAATGAACTATCACCAGCCTGTGGTAAGATTTCTTTCTTTGTTTGCTTGTTTATCTGGATGACAAATGTTATCACCGGACTTTTTGCCCATATACATGTCAGATTCTGAAGTTATAATATCACACCCAACATACAGAAACAACCGTACAAGAGAGGCAAATTTACTTCATGCTTTTTGGTAGTTTATCAGGAAATAATGGTGGATTATGGTTTGTTATTTATTTGTTACAACCATGGAAAATATCAATTTCGTACTTTCTGACTCTCACTTATAAGGGGGAAACAGTAATTTCTGTGCAGTTGTTACCTAGGCAGTCGGCACATGCCATTCAAATGGAGGAAAATATGACGTAATTTACACCATGTTTCTCGCACTTGACATAATATTGTAATGCATTGTTATCAATCTTTCACCCCCCCCCCCCAAAAAAATATATTCCGTTTATTTCATGCTTCCAAAGCCTATTTTGTTGGAACTTTCATCAAAATCCAGTACAGTTGTTTTTGGTAATTCCCTGTGGCGTACCCCCTCATTCGATCTTTCACCGAAAAAAAAAACAACAAATATCCTCTCTATATTCTTTCCTGGGCCCGAGGTCACCAACAACTCTAAATTTGCATTCTAAGTCCTATTCTAGATAAGGAAAGTAACACAATTTCTGAAATTGGACACATTCAGAAATTGTGTTAGTTTGAATAAAGGAAAATTCTTGAGAATTAGACTGAAAAAAGTAAGACTCGTTAGTGAATATGAGCCTTGAATTCTAAATTCTTCTTTCTGTTCTGGACTTCTTTGATTAGCCCGAGTTAGAATGAAGCCTTTTGAAAACATTGTGGGAAAAGGAGCAAATGCTGGTAACGAGCATTTTCTCCTTTCCCCAAAAAGTTAACTACTATATCAAAGACAATTTCCACCATTCAACCCACATTTAAATTGTAATCTGCAAATGCTTTCAATTTGGACAAGTCTGTATTTTTGACCTTTGGTAGAGTTAAGCTTAAAAAATGAAATGGGACTTCCGTAGCCATGAACAAGAAGGCAAATATTTGCATATTAACTTGCTGTTGGGTTAGAATATCTCTCGGAATGTTAGAAAGTGTAAATCCACGATCAGGCTGCATGTTCTGTGCTGATTTTGTTCTGCACATTCCCCCATGCAATTTATGTTGTGCTGAGCTCATTACAATTTTTTTTCCAATCCCCAGATGCGGAAGAACTGCCCATGTTCACTGCACCAACAGCCACAAGCTTCCCAGCATTTTCATTGCCAGATAAACCCAAGTCAGAGACAGATGCCCCACCACCCCCACCAATCATGAACCTGGCGGCTGAGCTGGAGGAATCCACAGCCAACAACACATCCATAATAGACAGTAGTTTAACTATAGAGGAGGTGGAGATGGGAGATTGTGACTGAAATCTTAACTCGTATAGGTCTAAATAAATGAAATATACAGTACTTCTAAGTAAAAAGAAAGAAAATCCAGGCTAAGAAAACATAAGCATATTTAAAATTGCACGAGAACAATTTTCACCATTTGCCATAATGTTTTTCAAAAACCACCAATGATTGATGCATTGTTATATCTCTAGATGAAACTCACTGTTAACTCTTTGCCAAGTTGAAAGCACTTAGGACAACAATTTGAATGTGGTTCAAATGATGGAACTCTAATAGAAAACATTGGGGGGGAAAGGAGAAAATGCTAGTAACCTGCATTTTCTCCTTTTCCCACAATGTTTTCAAAAGATTTTCATCTCAGGTTGTTAAAATGCAGGATTGTGTGGTAAAGGTTTAAAGAACGTTGGATTGTTTGGAACGCAGTTCATATTTTACCTAAAAGAAAGTGCATTATCTGAAGCTCAGTCTGTGTTTTTTACCTGAAAAATGAGCCCCATTTGAAATGCAATAAACGATTTACCTAGAAAGTGAAACAAAGTTGTTCAGGACATAAAAAAAATACTAGGTAGACAGAATTGCAAGGGTACTTTGTCTAAACACAAAAAAGCCAATAGTATAGATGAAATATCAAACTGCATGTTCTGATCTGCGAAAGCAGGAGAGGTTGTGACACACTTGGCAGTTTCTATTGCTTGACTCTTTACCAAACAACAGAATTTTGGACTCGACCAAATTGAAAGCATTGGCAAAAGACACATTAGATGTAGCTTGAAAGCTGACTTCTGTCTTTTGATAGGGAGAAAACATTGTGAGTAAAGGGGAAAATGCTGGTTACCAGCATTTTCTCCTTTTCCCAAAATGTTTTCAAAAGAATTCTTCCTCATGGGTTTTCAAAACTCGGGATTGTGCGGGAAATGGTTAAGAACATGAAAACATGATCATGGAAGTGAGCAGTGCTCAGTGAATAGGGGGCTTCATGCATCTGCAAAAAGTATTGACCCAGTTCAGCCTGTTAAGTCTGGGCAGGCTGACCTTGGCCAAAACTTTTCGCTATTGGTCAATTTTATGTATGTCCAGGGACCAGTCTACCGTATGATTAAGTCAGTTGTTAAAAAAACTGGCTATTATGGATCCATAAGTATGTGATAGCTTGATTGGTATATTGCATCACGGAGATGCATTAAGCCCCCATTTGCCTGAGCATGGCTCAAGTATAACTTTTAGCTCATGTGTGATTTTAATCCATAAAAGAATGACAAACTCCTGAAAATGTATTGTTAAATTTTTAGCCACATACTTGTACAGAGTGTAGAGTTCAGCTCAGCCCAGTTGTAAGCTGTTAAAACGGTGCTAAACCCCAATACAATCAATCAATCAATCTCCTTATTAGACAGTGTTGATCCAAAATCAGACTACATGTTCTTTGCAGTCTGATCTTGATCTGCACTGTCCGCAAAAGGTCCTTAAGTCTCAATTAGCACTCTAAGGGTGAAGTGATATTTTTCACTGCTTATCATATTTAATTTCAGTCATGTCACTTCAAAAGTCATCTTAAACATATACCAAATATTTCTGTATTATTATGACCACAAGGAGAACAACTTTGAAAAACATTGTGGGAAACAGGAGAAAATGCTTATTACCAACATTTTCTCCTTTCCCAACAATATTTATTACTCTTCCAAGGACTATCTCAAGGACACACTTGGGCCACACTTTGTCCTCTGGAAATGCTTTTAACACATTATGACATGATCCTGAGTTTTAACAAGCCTGCAAGTGAAGTCTTCTGAAGACATTTTGGGAAAACGAGAAAATGATAGTAGCCAGCCTTTTCTCTTTTTCCCACAATTGTTTGTAACCTTTCACAGACAAATCCAGTCATTTCATCCACATTTAATTTGCTGTCTGCAAATGATTTTGAATTTGTACAAATCATCCACATTTAATTTGCTGTCTGCAAATGATTTTGAATTTGTACAAGTCTTAAGATTTTGTTGCTTGGTTAAGAGTTGACCCTTTACCACACAATCCAGACTATTAACGACCCTTTGAAAACATTGTGGAAAAAGGAGAAAATGCTGGTAACCAGCATTTTCTCCTTTTCCCATATTTTTTTCTACCCAAGGAAAGACCAATTCCCTCATTTGAGTCACTTTTGAATTGTCGTCTGCAAATGCTTTGAATTTGGACAAGTCTACATTTCTCTTACATGGTAAATAGTTAATATGGACAAATGTAAAGTTTTGTCATTTGATGAAAGGTTAACCAACTCATGGGTTGTTCTACAGTACAAGCAACTGGCCTAAAGTTCACTGACTACTTAAAGTGAACTGTGTACAGAGTTCTAGAGACTGACCCATGCTATCCCCGAAATCATCCAGATTTAGTTCTGTATTATTTTCAATGACATCATCATCATCATCACCTGTCATTTCACTATGTAACTGAGTTTCCAACAATAAACCACTACCCTGACTGTATTCCAAATTATCCTCCGCAGGTAGATCTAAACTTGAATTATCAGGACCTGAGTCATCATCTCTATCGGTCATTTCATCAGTAGGTTTACCAGCCAGTTTTGTATTTACTCTGCCATGTTCAAATTGTATCACATCTGCAGTCTTATACATTGTACTACATGTAGTTAGACATTCATTATTTGCAGTATCTTTTGTTTCACGATCCTGTTCAATTACTTTGCATTTTTCTCCCACATTATTATGTGCAGAAATTGCATTGTAGGACTCTGCACAATCTAATGCTTTTGTAGAGGATGACTTTTGAAAACATTGCGACAACTGCAGAAATTGCTCATCATGAGCAATTTTTTTACTTGTCGCAAGGTTTTTTTGATTATCTTCAGAACTGTCTTGTAATTTTTCATCTGCTGTCTTTTCTTCAGCAGCTTTCGAACTAAGTTGCCCTCGATGTGAATGAACAGCATCACAATTCACTTTTATGAATATCTCTGGGTCATTTGGAGCGTTTCCCTTTTTCTGTCTCTTCCATTCTGTTGGTTTATTTATCTCGTCAATAAGAATTCCTCTTTTGACGCCATTTCTGTATTTTTCTAATAACAAACTTTCAGCGTTCCATTGGGTATTTTGAAACCTGCTTGCTGGATGTTGTACAGTGAAAGCAGTATTAGAATCGTTTGAATTCATAACAAATTTAGAATCAGTTTCAGCTAATTCTTCAGCTTGATGCAAACCACCTCTCTGCATGTTGTGTTCATTTGTAGCCCTTTCATACAGGCTGCTGTTATTTTCTTTCCCTTGATGAAGGCTAGGTTTACTATCATATATTGCTATTCCACTAAAATATCCTGGTATCTTGACATTGTTGCCCAAGGTATCAAACTTATTGTTTCTGGGTCCATCTGGAGTTCTTTGTTGATTAACTTCTGCAGGACTGACTTCTAAAGCTTGTCTGTTTTCTCCTAGGGCTTTTGTTGTTCCTGCAATAATCATGTAAACAATTCTGACAATCTCTTCTTCCTGTATCCCAAGTATACAATGAAGGTATTGCAACAGAAATCAACCTGCAACAATTTGTTGGCACAGACTGGCTTGAACAAAGGTATTTTGTCTTAACCCTTTACCACACTGGTACAATTTGCCAGTATTTCAGATGACATATGTTGCAAAATAATGAAATTTGTCTTTTTGAAAGGGTAGAGTACATTGTGAGAAAAGAAGAAAATGCTGGTAACCAGCATTTTCTTCTTTTCCCACAATGTTTTCAAAAGTCCTTTTTGGGGGAGGGGACGGGGGGGGAGGAGGTGGGGTAAAAGTGGTGTGGTAAAGGGTTAATAATAAACCTCGCCCGTATAACCTAATACAAATGCTCATCTAAATTGGACGGTTTTGCAGAAAGACAAGAGCACCACATAAGGGTGCCAATGCTCAGCTGCAAGCGCTTTATTTTCATGGAAAATTCTAGGTCAAAAAAGGGGCTTAACACTGTCAAAAATATTTTGATGGTCACTTGCCCCAGTTGTATTGGTTCCCCTTTTGATAATTAATAACTAGTCCCAAGTTTGAAGTATATATCTTTAGGAAATACAAAGACATTATAAAATTTCACAGGTTTTTTTTTTTTTTTTCGAAAATTCTGAGTGGAAAAGGGAGCATAACTGTGTCAAAAAAAAGTTTGATCGTTGTTTGCTCCTGTTGTATGGGTTCCCATTTTGGTAGATAACAACTCGTCCAAGTTTAAAGTAAATATCTTCATTAATAACAAAGATATTACAAAATGTCGGTTTTTTGGACAACAGTGACTAAGCTAGAGGACATTTACATGTAGTTTGTTCTTTGCAAAAGCTTTGGATTTGGACACATCCAAAATTTTGTCATTAGGTAGAGATAACTTTTAACAAATTGCATCATTACAGCCCCTGTCCTCGACAAATGCTTTCAACCCTTTACCACACAATCCCAGGTTTTAACGACCCTAAAAAAGAAGCCTTTTGGAAAACATTGTGGGAAAAGGAGAAAAGCATTTTTTCCTTTTCCCACAATGTTTTCTACCTTATCAAAGAGAAATGCCATTAGTCGATCCAAATTTAAACTGTCATCTATAAACGCTTTCAACTTGGACAAGTCTAAAATTTTGTTGTGTGGTAAAGAGTTAACTCTATATCATTTGAATTATTTGGTAAAGGATTAACATGGACAGGTCTAAAATTAAGCCAACTAGTAACAGGGTTAACCACAGAAGAAACCAATTAATTCTCCCAAACGACAAAATTTCAGACTAATTCAAATTGAAAGCAATTGCAGATGGCAAAATATTTTTCTTTGGGGAGGGCAGAAAACATTGTGTGAAAAGGAGAAAATGCTGGTTTCAAGCATTTTCTCCCATTTCCCACAATGTTTTCAAAATGTTTCTGTCTCAGGGGCATTAAAAGTCAGGATTGTGTGGTAAAGGGTTAAAGCTTTGCCAAACAACACAGAGTTTAAACACTCCTATCGAAAATGTCTTTTGAAAATACTGTAAGAAAAGGAGGAATACTGGTAACTAGCATTTTTTCCGTTTCCTGCAATGGTGTCTACCCTAGGCTACCATAGACATAAACTTGATTTGAAGCACATTTGAATATGTTCAATTGTTGTCTAAAAATGCTTTCAATTTTGACAAGTACAAAACTTTGTCATGTGATAAGGAATCAAGCTATCTTTATACTTACCAGTATTTCTAGATTGGAAGAAATCATTGAGCTTTGACTGCTTCGTGGCTGTACGTAAAAGTTTAGGTGGCGGAGAATTCTGGGTCATTGGAAAAGCAGCAACATTACTTGACTTTCTAGGCTTAGGGAGAGAGGATCTTCTCTTGATGACACCCTTCTTTTTAGGTACCTGAAATAAAAAGTCATGCCCGGTGAAAACTGGGATCAATTCAGACGTCCAACTCCAAGACTTTCCACAGATTTTCGGTGGGAAAAAAATAACGAAAGAAAGTAAGGCATCGCTACCCAAATCATTTTAAGAGTCAAAGCAGATCTAGATACAAAAAGCAATACACACTCACAATCTTTGCTCTGTTTCTAGTTGAAAGCCAATTATCATTCAAATTGGACATCTTGGATCACCGCGAAACTTTTACTTGCAATGGCGGCCTTGACTTAAAGGGAGTTAACTGTGTAAAACATCTAGATTTTGTAACGTCGTCACCGATCTATATAGATAGCGCTACAGTACCAAGCCTAATACGTACAATAGTTTTACAATGGAAACTTTAATTTGCCTTGATCAAAATAAAAGATTTGGTCGTAAAAAAAACTTTGGTCCTTTTTCATTTGTCGTACTTATTGACTCATATAATTGATTTGGCGAAGTCGGGCCAAAGCGGCGGCACGAAATGCCGAAATCTACGCAAATCTTACCCAAATCTACCCAAATCTTTCCCAAATCTACCCAAACCTTTCCCAGATCTGTACCAAATCTTACCCATCTATTTAAGAAATCTACTAGAAAAATTGATTGATTTATTGTATGGTGTTTAACGCCGTTTTCAACATTATTTCACTTATATCAAGGTGGTCAGGCTTTCCTGGTGTTTCTTTCTACAGTACTCACGCATTCTCAATAAATAGGTGCCATTTGTACTTTTTGTTGTCGTCGAAGATTTTCAGGATAACATACAATCGGAATGTTTGAATTATTATGGTTAACGATAGAGGGACAATTGGTGACTTTAACGATACACTTATGCTATCTCAGCAATAAAGGTTGTGTTATCCATGCTAGCCATAATGTGCTTATTTGTAAGGTTCGTAACTGTCGCCGAGCGGAATTATATGTTGAAAACTGAATTCTTTAAAAAAATCCGAGAGTAGGTAAACAATTGAATGGAAATATTTCAGCACGGTTATACAACGCATCTAAAAAAATATCATTTTTATGTTCCATTTAAGTTTCACATACCTATATCAGGATTTCAAACTTGTCGCCGAAAGCATTAAATTCAACGCACATCAACGCAAATACAGAATAAGAATGCAACGGAATGACAAAATCTTGTGAAAACATTTTATTTCGTGCTCAGAATTACGAAATTAACCATAAAATACTTTGTAAGGTTATCGGAATAATGATATCTACATCAAGATAGATTAACCTTCATTTTTCACGCCGAAGGTTTAAGGCAGTAAGGTTTGTTACTCATCATTCTGCAATTTCATACCACTATTACCGTGACGTTTTTATCAGCCTTAATCGCTTTTAAGTAAGTATTAAAAAAAAAACTTAGAAAGAAGTGTTGGATTCCTGCAATAGTCACGGAATGTAAAGTTAGATGCATTTTGTAAGGTTCGTTTTGTAAGTTTAGTTATCGGATATCCACTGGTCTTTATAATTAACACTTTTCTTTTACCATGTGCTTAATGACGTCATTTTATAAAAGTTTTGACGTAATTAAATGATGCGGGCGTTCATCCGCCATATTTTCGCTGTTGTTTTGGAGTGAAACAGAATTTTGTTGAGACGAAGGGGTCAAGGCACTTGTGGTAAGTTTTTTTTCTTTAATCTCACGATTCATTAATTTTATAATTGCATACATATTAATCCATAAACAATTGTTTGAAAAAAAAGATGTCTTTAATATACCCAAACAAGTTTTGATGTTTAAATCAGTCAATAATATGGATGTAAGGTTCGTTATTTTAGTAACGAACCTTACTTGATTTTCTGATGGAAAGTACAATTGATATTTAAGTTTACTACTATCTAGGAATTTGAATTTAAGAAGATATATGACATACCATGTTTATTCCTCACAACAGATCCAGAGGTGTATAGTCTATTATTCTTTATTGAAAACAGGAAGTGGTACCCTCGTAAGATTTTTGAATGCTATTTTATACGGAAATAGATTCAGCTGAGAGCTCTCTACTTAAACAAAAATCAACATTTCTTATTCTTGCCAAAATGTCGATCTGTCGTATTGAAATACTTTTGCATGTCTACTTTAATAGTTTTTTCAAAAAAAATATTGTAGATGTTAAGGGTAAGGTTCGTTACTATCGGTAACGAACCTTGCACTGAATGTCATCAGTTATTGTCGAGCCCATTTGCTTTGAGCTAGAATCAATTGTCACTTTGACAGTATGGTATAGATGCGTCTGTACGTGTGTGCGTCCGTCAGTCCGTGCGTGCGTCCGTCTGTCCGAATTAGTCCTTACCATCACTTCCATATTTGCTTTCAGATATTTCAAAGCAATCTAGAAACATTATTCTGAATAATGCGAGGATATGCGATTTCAATTATTTGTTCAGGTAGGTCCAAGGTCACATTCAAAGGTCAAATATTTTGCGGACCATAATTCCTACATAAATGACCATAATGTTTTCCATCATTAGTAGTTTTCAGGACCCAAGGTCAATGTCAAACTTTAAGGTCAAATATTTGTGGATTCGACACAAGTTGTCGCTGGACAACCATTCTGGTTTTGTTGTACATATTGTACATATGTTGTACATATATTTCAGGTACTAACATGGCCAAGTCAGCTAAAGAGAAAATGAAAGAGTACCGAGAAAAACTGAAGAAAGATCCCCAGAGATATGAAGAATATCTTGCTAAAGCGCGAGCCAGAAAGAAAAAAAATTACGTTCCAGTAGAACAATTGAACCGTAGAGAAAAGGCCAATCGTAGATCCAAAACAAAGGAATATGTCCGCCAACATAGAGTCAAAAAAATGAATGAACTCCATAATTCCATCACTGAAGTTGAAAGTGAAAGTGGGTATGAAACACGAGAATCTGCTGGACCACTAGTTGTCAATATGCCTTTCCCGAATAGGAAAAATGGTCCGAGAAAACGCATAAGCAATGCTCTTGCTAAAAAACACAGACAATATAATGATTTAAAGATGAAGTTCCAAAACTTGGAGAAGAAATACAAGAGCAAATTGAGATACATTCAGCGATTAAATAAAGCAAAGAGATCCGAAGTTGAAAAGCCAAAGGAAATACAAATGGATGACATGAACCAAACGCCTAACAGTAAAACCAAGCAAATGATGGCGAATGCAGAAATGACCCCCATCCAACGAGCAAAGTTAAAGAAACAGTTACTTTTTGCGAATATCGTCCAAGCAGAAATCAAGAAATGTCAAAGTGGTAATAAACGGGATTCAGTAGGAGCCTTACGTGGTTTAGTTGGTGGAAGAATACTACGCAAGTACAAACTTATAAGGACAGCAAACAAGTTGACAGGTCTCGGAAGAAATAAGATAACAAAGGTGGCTGGGTTATCCAATTTTGAAAAACGGAAACGGGACAGAGAAGTCGAAAGATATAGATCCAGTGTAATGGAATTTTTGATGCGTGAAGATAATTCAAGATGTAACCCAGGAAAACAGGATAAGCTGAAGGTGAATAAACATACCTACCAAACAAGAATACTCACAGACTACTTGAAAAATTTACACAGTAAATTCCTGAGTGAAAACCCAAATGCCAAGCTATCTCTAGCATCATTTTGCCGGGTCCGTCCTGCGTATATTAAATTAACAAGATTTATTTCCCGAACAAGTTGTCTCTGCACGAAGCACCAAAACTTGGCTCTATGCGTAAAAGCTATGAAGAAACTTGACATACCTGTACCACTAAACCCTGAAAAATTCGTAGAAGATGAAAGCAACATTGAAAAGATGAAAAGCAATGCACCGGATGAAATAACGTTTGGACAGTGGAAGAGGGTCGCCGTTGAAGATAAAGGCAAGACAAAGATGGTAATGAAGATTGTTTCTTCTAACATGACTAAGTCAGATTTCCTGAAATACATGGAAGTGCAGATTGAAGAATTCAGAGAACATATTTACCGAGTTCGTCGACAGTATGAAGCTTGTCAAAACATTAAGAAGAATCTCCCCGAAGATGAAGTTGTTGTAATCATGGATTTTGCCGAAAATTACACGTGTAAAAGCGTTGAAGAGATACAATCCGCATATTGGAATAAAAGTGCTGTAACACTCCACCCAGTTGTCATTTACTTTAAAAAAGACATTGTAGGTGATTTACAACACAAAAGCATTGTGATTGTTTCTGATGAGCTTGGTCACAATTCGGCAACCGTCCTCAAGTTCATTGACCATGTTATACCTGAAGTCAAAAAGTGCGTTCCATCTGTAACAAAAGTACATTATTTCACTGATAGCCCAACATCACAATATCGAAACAAAACCATATTCAACATGATAGCAAACCACCAAGAAATATACGGCTGTAACGCAATATGGAATTATTATGAAGCGGGGCATGGAAAGGGGCCTTGCGATGGACTAGGGGGAACAACGAAACGAATGGCTGACGATGCGGTAAACTCTGGAAAGGCTACGATACAGGACGGAATGGAATTTTTTAACTGGACACAATCATCAAATTGTTCAATGAATACCGTAGCATTTCTTTACGTAGCATCGGTTGAGTGTGCTGAGAAGTCACAAGAACTCAATATGTATGACATTAAACCCGTCAAAGGGACAATGAAAATACACGCCGTGATTGGTAAAGGCAATAATCAAATAGTCAAGTCATCAGTTAGCTGCTATTGTGAAGAATGTATACTTAGCCAACAATGTGGATCAAACAACTGGGTAAATGACACAGTTCTTGTTTTCAAGAAACAAAATATTGATGTTGATAACAGCCTAGAAAGAAATGTAAATCAACCAGAGGAAGCCACCGAACATTTAAGCGATTCTTTCACAGAGTTATCCATTGAAGTTGGGAATTTTGTTGCGGCTAGATATGACAGGAGATTGTATATAGGGAGGGTGATTGATATGGATGAAGAGGATGGTGATATTGAAATCACATTTATGGAAAACGTGAGAAAGCTGCTTCAATGGCCAAAACATGAAGATAAAATTTGGGTAGATAGAAAGGATGTAGTTTGCACTATTTCTGAGCCTATTCCTACGGGAAAATCAAAAAGAATGTTTAAACTTTCCGAAGATGACTTGGTAAAACTTGAAAATTCAATGTAGCGGAGTGGATTATTAAGCATAAAAGGATACGAACCTTACCATTGTATAGCTGTTCATTGTTAGACGCCATGGTCTTCGCTCATTTTATTTTATATAGAACGCATAGAAAGTATAGCTCACACTATATTCGGGATTTATTTCGAGTTTCAAAGTTAAAAACGTGTCAAACTGTTATTAAGTTTTAATATAACGAACCTTACGTGAAGATGTTATAGTGTAAAGGATTTTCTTTAGCGATGTTATGGATCATTTTTTAAACAAATTGAAGTAACAACTACAATGATAAACTCTAACTTCAATTGATGCATCTGCGCAACTCGTCGTCTTTATGATTTTAGTGATAAGAATGAATTTAAATGACATTTCCGATATTGTGATTGAATTTAGGCTTAGTAAGAGAAGTCTACATTTTGTACTTTTCTCTCACCAAGTTTAATAAAATTTAGTCTGTTTTACTTAAATCCTTTCTTCTTTTTGTCAAATGTAGGCAATATTCCTACAATTCCACTTTTTGGTAGTAATGGTAAGGTTAGTTACTTTTGGTATATCATTTTTAAATATAAATATTTCGATTTTATAGCATCAAAAACCGATGAACGTAAATAAATTCTACTCTGATGACATTCCTTTATATTTCAAAAAAGGTGAAGACAAATCAAATTTGTCTAGTAATATTTTATTAGAATGTAAAGTCGTGCGAAATCTGCGTACAAAATGTTAAACCATTATCAGAAATATATGTAATTTTCCCAGCGAAATGATTCAGACTTACATGCAACAATTCATTTTATATTCATTTATAATTGACTTAAAGAACTATACTCGTCATAAATAAACAAAACTCGTTCACATAAAACGTTAAGTCTAAAAGTGATATCGCTATCAAAATGATACACCAACGGTAACTAACCTTTCACTAGTAAAAAACGCACTTTTATTGGCTAAACGAAGAAAGCCTTTTCTCGGCCGTCTTTTGATTCATGTTGAAAATATTTTGCAGAGATGAAATATAGCCATATTCCAAGTTATTTAATGCAAAAAAGCCTAATTTTATGAGGGTTGATATTTTTCGATTTTCCAAATTCAAATGGCACCTATTTATTGAGAATGCGTGTACTACGCAAAATATTCTTTTCAAGCCATTGCCTGCTTTCCCACATAACCATCGTCGAATGGCCAGCGGTGAGAGAGGAGTGAATCCTGTCGCAATGACTATCATCATTCTCTATATACATGCGACAAAATGATATTAAAACTTCTAAAAACAAGTTTTTTCATTGATATGATATCCCTCGCCGAAAAAGATAAATTTTGATAGAAACATATTTATGAAAAGGATATTGTGTTTTGAATCTACAAGTGGCCTTTTTGTTGTTGGTCCATAATGAAATTATACATTAAGCCCTCTTTTATATGACATGGCATTTCTTCAAATAAAAACAAATAATGATTGTCTGTCTCCTATGATAAACAATGTAAATATGAAGTTTCATAAAACTGTGCCGAGTAGTTAAAGAGATATTGGTCCATAAAGGAAAGATACATCAAGCCTCCTTTTCCCATAACAAGACATTACATAATAATAAAAAAAAAATAAATAAATAAATAAAAATAAAAAGTATATGGGCGGACTGTCATAAGTTTTATCAATTTTCGTCAAGGATTTTAGAAGATATCTGTCAGGACGGACGAACAAGCAGACGAACAGAAAGACAGACAAAGGGACGGCCGGACAACGCAAAAACTATACCCGCTCCCCCATATTTGGCGGGATATGATAAGAAGACCCTAAGAAACAGGAAATAAATCACTTTTTATCTTTTTATCAGATAGTAGTTCGAAATCTATTTACTTCAGCCCATTTTGTAATGGCAATGGTTACATAGGGGGAGATTTGGGGAAGATTTAGGTAGATTTGGGTAGACTTAGGAAGATTTGGGAATTTCGTGCCGCCCCTCTGGGCAGCACGAAATACCCAAATCTTCCAAAATTTTTTTGAGGAACATTTCGGTAGATTTGGGAGATATTTTGGTGGATTTT
This sequence comes from Tridacna gigas, assembly GCA_945859785.2. Taxonomy (NCBI): domain Eukaryota; kingdom Metazoa; phylum Mollusca; class Bivalvia; order Cardiida; family Cardiidae; genus Tridacna; species Tridacna gigas. The sequence continues at coordinate 31,661,105 of OX244043.2, read as the reverse complement.
GGAATGATTCGGATAGATTTGGGTAAGATTTGGGAAGATTTGGGTATTTCGTGCCGCCCGGCTTAAGTCGTGACGCCGACAATTGCGATAAATCAGCCTCGATGTCTGTTAGTTTAACCCTTATCCTGCTAAATAGGATAAAGAAAACCTTCAGGCCGACAGCAAAAACCCGAACTATGTTACATGTATTTGAAAATTGTTTTTCGGAGAAAAATATCTCCTTATTGGACAGTGTAGATTAAAGATCAGACTGCACGTTCTGTGCAGTCTGATTTTGATCAACACTGTCCCCAAAAGTCGGGCTTAACAGCTGAAGGATTACATTTCAGGGGTGAAAAACTCCACTAAATTGTATGTGTAAGTTAATTAATGTCCTTCAAGTGCACAAGACACATATACTGTGTGTACATATACATGTATATATATATATATATATTTTTTTTTTTTCCCTTCAAATGTTCACAAAATTATGTCAAGGAGCGTGACAAATCCGACACTGATCAGCCGTTTTGTTATGCAGATGTATTCGCAGGAAGTCAGTTTAACCGCATTGTAGACAAGAAATATCTTTAAAAAAAAAAAAAATAGACGCCGTAAATTTGCCCGCAAAAAGGAAGGGGCTGTTAGAATGAACATTTTAGACCAATCACAACTTTCTATCTATTCATTAGTTATCAGTATCAACAAGTAGATCAAAAGCCAGCACATTCAGCTCCGCCGAAAAAGGTAGACGCCCTAAATTTGCCAGCAAATAGGCAAGGGCCCATAAGATAAACTTACCTACATTTTTGGCCAATCACAAATTTTAATTAATTCCTTTGTTATCCGTACCAAAATGTTGGTAAATTTCAAAAAAAAAAATGATTGATCTTTTTAAAAAAAAACACCCCTCGCTGACACAGTCATGTGACTGCCATTAACAGCAAAACCTGGTTTCCAAGTGTTTTTTTTTCCGTCTCGGTTTTGTCTTGAAATAATTTTAGCCGTGCTCCGTGAAAAGGGGGCTTAATGCATCTACAAAAAGTAATCCGCGCAGGCAGACATGGGCTGAAAACTTTTTGCCATCGGTCAATTTTCTGCATGTCCAAGGACTAGTGTACCTTATCATTCAATTTGTTGCCAGACATTTATGGAGTAATAATCATGTGATGACTTACTGGGTATCATGTGTAACGGAGATGCATTAAACACCTTTTTACCAGGGCATGGCTCATTTATTAGTGCTTTTTATAGAGAGTGAGTTACGCGTATTTAGTGAAATCACGTATTTTGAATATGAGCTTTTAAAGTTAGCCGATTTGCCTATTTGCCTATTTAAACCTAACCCTCTGCGATTCTTGCAGAATATATTAATACGTACTTGTAAATGACATCATCAACCTCGATTTCGAAAAAGTATCACGTGACTTTAAAAAAAAAAACAACTAATACTTTGATATATCGCAAATATAGATAATTCGACAATACAAATAATGGATCTAGGACTGACTGAAAACATCTGAAAGAGATAAGCAGGTTATATGAACTAAAACAAGCCTTATGAGTATGTTAAGACCGATCTTGGTCTACATGGACAGTCTCCGCACATTAAATATATCCGCCTCTTGATACTGGTCCACAATTAGTAAGGCAATGAGATCTGCTGTGCCCAGCAGTGTATAACGAACTCTAAATATCCGATGATGACGTGGCCTAAACGCCGGGGCACTTCCTACAAGGTCTGATAACGAAATAGGCCAGAGCCAAAATGAAATAAAAAAAAAAAAACGTATAAATTATCAAAACGAAACTAGATCTATATTTAGTTCACTTCATTTTCAAGCAAATGGTTTCACTCGTGATGACTTGATTGATGTAATACGAACATGCCTCTTTTTTTAGGGCGTGGCCTACATTGTTGGCTAAACGAAATTGCTACAATTTAAAGATTTGAAAAATCCCATTTTTATTGGAAAATCCCAATAACCAATACCCAGTTCCTTGTGACACTGACACTGATGAAAATATTAGCAATGAAGATCGAAACTAAAATTTCCAAACGGGGCGTTTGCAAAGAGTGTGATTTGTCATGACAACACTATGTTATTATAAACTCCGGATATAAATTCGTTGGAATATGTAGCGTAGATCATTTACCTAAGCATTTCGGCATAATTTCACCATTTATCTATGCAGTGTATCAAACCAAAAATCGAATTTTCCCCCACTTTATTCCTTCGTTCATTAAACTGTCGTGCAACAGAAAAGAAGCGTCGTCCAACATAAAAAGGGCACAATCGAAGCAGAACTACCTACAAACGATACAGGAGGTTTTGAAGTCGGCGACCAAGTCCCTGTTCACAACACCAGAAAATTAACGCGAAAAGGAGGGAAACTATGTCTTAAATGGAAAGGACCATTTCAAATTACAAAAGTAACTAGAAAGGGCACTTACTTCCTCGAAGGAATGAATACCACCGTAAGTGGGAACAGACTGACTAGCTATAGTCAAAGAAAGGGCGATGCTGCTTGTGAAAGTCCTACAAATAACAACACTGAAAAGCGAGCTACTGAAAGCCCTACAAGTGATCACAGTCCAATAAATAAACAAACAGAAACCGAAGCAGACAACAAAGCATTTCAAAGTCCTCCAAAGACTAGTGATCAATATGGCTATAATCTCCCTCCGAAAAAGAGAATAGTTTCACGAGAAGATCTTACAAGTCAATCTACCGATTCTACCGAATCTATCTATCAAGAACCCGAACCATTTCAATTCAAACCACCTAATCATGAATGGCAGGAATAGTTCTCGAGTGTATTTAAGTTGAAAGTTAAAAACACATATGCATCCGGTCCAGACAAATATTTACGAAGGGACGTCAAGCCAACAAGAACTGTAAACATGCGCGGGGATGGCAACTGTTTGTTTAGAGCATTTAGTTATGTAGTTGTCGGCGTCTTCACGGTCTTGCTCATCACCCGATTTTATAGCTATGTCTAATTCTATTGGTAAGCGTGCACCAAACACAAGATAGACTGGTGTTTGCTTTGTCGACTCATGTTTAAACGTTCTATACGCAAACAATGTAACTTATCATCCAATCATATTGCGACGCACCTACACAGTGCACAAGCATGTCACACAAAGTCCGGTTAAATCTTTCAGTATGACCTCCTGTTTGGGGATGATATGCTGATGCAACTCTATGTCAAATCCCAAATTGCTTACAAAATTTATCGTTCATGTCGTTGCACAATTCTCTCCCCTGATCCATTATCAAAATGCCAGAGCAACCATGTGTCGTGACAAACTACGTGAATACTGACAGTACCGTTTCAGATGAATTGTCTGGAACCCCTTCAGCTTCAACCTATTTTGTCAAATAGTTTAAACATATTTTATTGTCATTATTTACAACTTCTTACATAAAATACATTTTTACATACAATACAAATAAGACAAAAGTGTTTGACCACAAGTTCTCACAACTTGGATTCGGCCATCCCCTTTTGTCAAATAGTCTGTTATTACGACAATGAACTCGTTTCCTGAAATGTAAAATTGTAAGAATTTTGTATTGCTTATTTAAATCAATAATTTATCTTTGCACAATGGCAACTGACAAGCAAATTCGCATAAATGTTACTGTATTGCTTGTATTTACTGTATTGAATTGCTTACTAATTATTTCTTATTTTTGTCAAGATTCGGTGAGATAATACCTTTAAGCCTTTTCCTTCCTTTGTAACTTCGTAAAGTTGAGTAATGAATGATGGAATAAGGAACCCCGTTCATTATCTTACATAGGAAAATGACTCCCTAGTCATATTATTTCTAAACTAGAACTGTCGCACAACGGACAGATACCCACCCACCCACACATACTCCAGCACATTATAACTTCAGCAGCAAAATCTGAGAATGGAAATAATTTTGTAAATAAATATCATCTGTGACCTAGACCTTTGACCCGTGTGTACAAAACAACTAATGGACATCTCCTTGGATCACGCACAACACTTGTATAAAATCTCGTGGTCCACGGTCAGATCCTGTTGGAGTTTAGCGCGGAAACAAATTTCAAACAAAGTCAATCTAAACTTTAACTAAAGTGTCCCAATAAAAATAGTGTACCTCCTTGGATCAGGCACAATAATGAGGAAAATTCAGGGTCCTAGGCCAAATTACATTTGAATTAGAGCACAGAAACAACAGTTTTCAAACTAAGTTCACCGTTGACCTTGACCTTTGACCCAGGTTACCCCAAAACGATAGGGCACCTCCTTGGATCATGGGCAACATTTGTGGAAAAATGTCATGGTACTAGATCGAATGGCTTATGAGTTAGAACACGGAAACGAATTTCAAAAAGTTCGACTGTGACCTTGACCTTTGACCCAAGTGACACCAAAACAATAGGGTACGTCCTTGAGTCAGGAGCAACTCTTGTATAAAGTTTCATGGTCCTAAATCAAATGACTTTTGGGTTAGAGCACGGAAACGAAAAAGTCTACGGACGGACGGATAGATAGACATGGTGAAACTAGTATAACCCCCTCTACTTCGCAGGTGGGGGTTATTATCATCATCATCATCATCATAATTGATCAAATGTATGATGTACGATAATTACGTGTTATGTTTTCAAAAAAAAAAAAAAAATGATAATAATAATAATGTCGGGTAGGTTTACCTATATGCGTTTGCCGTGATGGCCGAGCGCTCTAAGACGCTGCAATCCGTCTCAGACTTCCCTTGTGGGTTCGAATCCTGTCTTGGCCAAATGTTTGTTACATTATTTCTTTATTTTCGTCAAAGTCATTTTCTCATAGTTTCAAAACATTTTTGATGCTTATTTATCGATAAAATATTTTTTGAACAACATCTGATTATTTTCTAAAAAAAATGCTCTTTTTTTTTTATTTCGAAGAAAGGAAGAAAAGGCCTTAATAGAATTTTCGAGTGCGTTTTCATTGTTCATTTGCTGATTCATGGCACAAAACGGCCTATACATAACTCCTTCAGAGCATTCGGCTCTGAGACTCTTTAAAGCGCATGGTTTGCCGTCCGCGCAGGCTGACATGGGTCAAAACTTCGCTATCTTTAAATTTCCTGCGTGTCAAAGGATAATTCTACCCCATGATTAGTCGGTAGTCAGACAAAATGGATTTTATGGATCCATAGATAGGTAATGTCTTGCTTGGTCTTGTATCACGGAGATGCATTAAACACCCTTTTGCCAGAATACGGCTCAAATATCATATCGTTATGCTTCCAATGAAGAGAGTTAATCAAAACATCTCAACCGACAGACAAAACTTACCATGATAAGAAGTTTCTAGTGGGCCTATAAGGTCCACGCCCACTTGCTTGAAAGCCTCGAGTGGCACTGGGATCGGTCGCAGTGGTTTCCCCTTTCTCTGACAGTTACCGCAGTTCTTTATAAACGTTTGCACTTCTTCGAAGCATCCTTTCCAATAAAACCTCGTCGAAATATTTTCCCAGCTGAAACAAAGCAAACATAATTATTACAAAAATTACCAAGCTAGCGGTGTACCATTGTCTAAATAAAAGCGTGTGGATTTTAAGTATCTTTCACATGTTACGTGCTCGGGTAGGAAAATCCGAGCGGAACTCTTTTCGGCGGTAACGAGGCTCTGCCGAGTTACCGCGAGAAAATAGTTTCCCCGAAGGTTGGATTTTCCTTTTCGAACCTGTTACGTGCGAAAGATACTCTTTCTTGCATATCACGAGTAAAATAATCGAGATAATTTTGCTAAAAGCTGCACAATGTTCCCTTAAAGTTTCAATAACGGCCAAAAGACCAAAGCAGGTGTTGAAATGCATTTAAATATGTATAAATCCACCCTCGTTAACCCAGGTGTGAAGTATTACCATTCATCACCCCTGGGACATTCAATTGCGAAACGGTCGTTTCTATGAATATTCATAAAATTGCGAATTACACCCGATAGCCAATCGAATTTGTCGATAACATAATGATACTCTCTTGTAGTGGAGAATAATCACATTTCTTCCATTAATATCAATAAACCGCGTAAACACCACATCATCATCAACGAATATGGCGGCCGCCGGTGGGCCTTCCTTCTGCGGCATTTGCCTTACGACAATCCAGGGCAGACATTATAAATCCTTGTATATAAAGGCAAATATTCAGAAATACAGCGTGCTGCTGCAATCCTTAGGGGTATGTAGCAGGGGTGACGTCATCCTCGTTGACCCAGTTCCGATGTACTCCGTAAACTACATTTATCGATTTGATTGGTTGTAGACGAGGCAAAAATAGAAATGATAGCATGTTGTTGATAAAAATAGATTAAATTTTCTAACTGAAAAACTGAGATTACAAATCAAAATGCCTGATGAATAATTCATGAAAACGAGAAAACATACGCGAGATAACCCAGGGGCGATGGATGTAGTTTACAGAATACATCGGAACTGGGTTAACGAGGATGGTATAAATCAAACCATTTAAAGGCATGGAAAATATTGTGAAGATTGCAATCTGTTATTATGTTGTCGGTCTAACTGTTAGTCATAGGTAGAAAAAATGAATTTAAAACTCGGGCAAAAGTAAACAAAAGACAGACTGGCCTGGCAGCTTTTAACCCAGTTTGAAATTAATTTTTCTCTGAGCGATTAACACTTGGACAGACATTACACATAAAGACTGTCATCTTCACAATAATGTCTATACTTTTAGACTGTATGATTGAAATTCCCGTGTATTTTAATACGCGCTTTGCTTACCTTCGACAACTGTTACTTCTTTAATGACTCTTCTGAACATTAACATTTAAGGGCTACTCGGACTAAAGTTTGATTTTCTTTCAGATGATATTATCTAACACCCGTTTTATCAAACAGAGTAAATTGAGATAAACAAAAAAAAAAAAAAAAAAAAAAAATGATGGCTTTTATTGCCAGATTCAGAATAAGCACAATCTTATTATTATACCGGTGTCCTTTTACAATAGAAGCATTTTTAGTTTTTTTTTTTTTTTTGAGACAAAATCTATTATTCCTGGGGGAGGGGAGAGAATGTTGGAATTTCGATATATAAAATGTGTACACACGTTCGATCATTGTTTTCAAACAAGATTTGAGATACTTTTTGACTGAATATTGATTTTGTGAATTTTCAGGAAATCGCTCAATTGATGCAAAGATGTAGAGGAAATGGAAGTCTGAAAAAATGTTCTATTTGTGTGAAAACGTACGCGTTGCCGTTAATTTCAACAATAGCGGGAAACGTCAAAACGGAGCATCTTGTTACATATTTTAGCCTCCTCACTCACCTACACCCGCTACCGCAGTATTAGTGTCACTTCATAGATAAAAGTACCGTAAAATATTTTCTTCTGTAAGTAATATCTCTAAATGATTTTAAATTTCATATCTTTTCCTTCTCCAATCATGCCATCTTTCAATTGCACTTATTCGTCGGTGTGACACTTACACCATAGTACCTAGCGATTTAACTTGCCCATAAGAATCACGAATTCGTCTTTATTCATGGTAATAAATTCAAATATCAAACTTACGTTTTCGAAACTCCCAAATGCCCTCCGTGTCTCCCCTTTCTTTATTACTTTCTGGCGTTTTGATGTGGACTTTTTTTTTTTTGTAATACAACCCGTCATCAAAAATAAATGGCTCACACTTGCGTCGAAAGTGTCTCTTCTTGTTCTTGTCATTTTTCATGGAAATTGGATATTTCCCGTTCCTAACAAAGTCTACAATTTCGCCGAACATTTTTTCCTCCATGCTGCGAGTCAGTGCGAGGTTTGCCTTACACAGACCTTTATATATACACCCGTGTACGTAAGGAAGTGTTTGTAACTTGCCGACAACAGCTTTCGGTGTCGCCGTTGGCTCCTTTGACGTTGAATGAACGGCATTTCAAAATAAATCAATGGAACTATTTTCGGAAATGATGCAGCCTACACGAAACATAATAGAGACTGCCAAGTTTCATCTTTGAGTTTGACCGGGAAAAGTCAGGGAATCGACAGTGATTAAAGAATTACTCAAAAGGCGTCGCTTTTTTAGCAAATGGATTTTTAGCGGTGACTTTGAACAGTGCCACCGCGGTATGAACAAAGGTTATCTGACGTCACTCAGTAGAAAAAGGTTGCCATTTAAGTTGAAAATAAAACCAGTAGAATGAAACTTTGTCGACAAATATTTTAGCAGTTATGCAATAATGTTTATAACGGCAGAAATCGAATATTCACAATTTGCTCGGAAGGAAAAACAATTTTAGAAATAGTGATCGGTAAAAATGTGATTGGCATCAGATCGCTGATAGCACATTTTGTGTTTCTTTCCAGTCTTGTTTTTTTCGGGTTTTAGTGTTTATCAAATGACATATCTGGAGAAGCAAAAGAAACAAATGTTCTCCGTAAAACAGACTATATAAAGGCCCAAAATCGATGACAAACCAGCAAATAAAATATATTTCCAAATGTTTCAATTTTTTGTGCACGCTTTATCTCTAAAGGATTGATCTCAATTTCTATCAAGAGAACATGACCAATATCATTTCAGATGACTAATAAAAGATGACAATAAACTGTTTGTAAACAAAACCAAATTATCCACCGGCCTAAAAATCGGTTCTCTCTATTTCTACAGTAACATTAAAACGACTTTGGTATCTTCTATTATTGTAACACTGCTCTTTGAGTACAATAATGATAATTCAAATGAAAACCATTTTAAATTTCATTTTCAATAAATGTACGTTTTTTTGTTAGCGGGGCCTCTAGGTTATACTTGTATTGTGTCACCTGTAGACGCGGCAGCAGCAGAAACAATAACCACAGCAGCAGCAACAACAACCAGGACGACAGCAACAACAACAACAAGAAATATAAGCAGTAGAAGCACGACAGTGACTTGAACTGATACTGAACATGTTTGTAATAGGCAAGGTGTCGGGGGTCAATATTTTATAGATAAGATGGGGGGGGGGGTCTTTATTTTATAAGGGGAGTCAGTATTTTATAGAAAGGGGTCATCGTTTTATATAGAATAATGACCGGGGGTCATTATTCTAAGGGGTCAGTTTACAACGTTACACCAGATAAACTTTAAATATCCATCTCGGCACTTACCATATATTCGATTTATCCTGTTTTCAAAAGGAAAAAGCACATGTCTGCTCCTCATTTTTTTCTTTTTTAATTTGATTTGTTTACAGTAAGTCCCCGTCCGTCCCATGTGTTCAAGAGGCTTTCATAGCCTAAGTACGCACTTATTATAGTGATCCGAGGAACGCAATAGTTTCTATTATGTCCGTCTAGAATACCAATAAATCATCAATTTCAGAATGAGTCATTTTCACAATTTCTAGCGTGATATCAATGTTTTTTCATTTAAATATGGATAAATATAAATACAGTATGTCGAGCTTTGCTACGTATGCAAGTTGACTGACAACGCAGTTACATAGTCTGGTGTCTTTAAAAGTGAACGTCCGGACGTCTCTAGTTATGGCGACATCCCAATGTATGATGATTTCATGTGACGTAAATTTTCTCTAAATACTACGTAATAACTCGCAGAAATATTGTTGCAAATAGACATGGTAGGGAAAAGGAAAGAACTCACCCTGACACGAAAACGGCTATTGTTTCATTATATTATTCGCGTATTCATAATGCGACAATCGGAAGTATCTCGTAGGCCGGACATAGGCTACCACGGAATACAATAAATGGTAACGTATATTTACGAAATAGTGTTGAAAATTCTTTTTATCACATAAAACAAATTACAAACAAAAATATCCTGCATCATTGCCTCTATCCTATACACCATTCACGGGTCCATGTTTGCAGTTGTAGTTCGGTTTCAAATTTGTAGAGGGGGTAAGTCCAACTATTTCCGCAATGTTGTTGATTTAAAAGACTTTCGCAGCATTCCTAATTATTTTATTAAACACGAAAATCAAAAAAACTTTTCGCGTGTATCCGTCTTGGCAACAAGTAAGCAATACCTTTCTCAAAAAAAAAAAAAAAAAAAAAAACAAAAAAAAAAAAAAAAAAACAAAAAAAAAAAAAAAAACAAAAAAAAAAAAAAAAACAAAAAAAAAAAAAACATAATGCCATTACCAAAGGACCATATTTTGTATAGGACCAAATTGTGTCGTGGATACAATGCAATCGATACATATGAGCCATGCTGTATGAAAATGGGGTTTAATCGATACCTTAAAAATCGTTGACGGGAAGAAGGTGGTCATTTGCCTACATATGTTGCATGTTAATCTGTCTAGATTGTAGGGAGAATTAGGTTTTGCCGAGGAATATACATTTTGTCAGGAACAAAAAAAAACCTGAGGTTAGATTTCGGCTATTTTGCAAAGGTTTGTTAATAATATTTCCTCCATATTTCCATTTGTTCGCAGACTTTATTACTTCTTACCACATAATCCGGAGTTTTAACGACCGTAACAAAGAAGGCTTTAGAAAACATACTTGGGAAAAGGAGAAAATGCTGGTAAATAGCATTTTCTCATTTTCCCACTGTGTTTTCTACCCATCAAAAGCATATTTCATTACCTGAGTCACATTTAAATTGTCGTCTGCCAATGCTTTGAATTTTGACGAGTCTAAAATTTTGCCGTTTGGCAAATAGATTTATTGTGAATATGTGATTGTGAAATATACATAGATATTTGGTTTGATCATTAAGCTTCCATCCGTTCTCTTAGTTTTATTTTTTCTTGCACCAACCACGCCTGAACCTTTTCCTCTCTCTCCTTCTTCAACAAATTTGTGGATTTTTTTAAATCCTTAATCCGCTAAATAAGTGAAATGAAACTTTCAAACCGATAGTAAAAACGATAATTTTGCAATTTCAAAGTTGTATCTATGGGTAAAAATATTTCATTTTATTTTATGCTTTTCGGTAGTTTATCGGGAAATAATGGTGGAATGTGGTTTGATGATTTCACCGTTTCGACCTGTGAATTTACCAATTGATAAAATCACTGGTAGGAAAGTGCGGGGAGCTCCCTTGTACTTCGAATATCCCATTAAAAAAAAAGGAGCATGAAATAGATAGATTTTTATTTGTGATCGAAATTTATTTCATCTCGTGTACATCATCGGTAATATTTTCACTCGTGGCTGCACCACCCGTGAAATATTACCGATGATGTTCACTCGATCCTTCACACACACACACATATATATGTATATCGGATATTGTAGATCCATGATCAGACTGAACATTTTGTGCTGTCCTGATATTGATCAACGCTGTCCGCAAAAGGTCACCGAGTCGCGCTTAGCAGCCTAAAGGCTAATTAAACAATCTTTGTTGATATCATATAAGAAATACATCGGAATATGTATTTCTGTTTACATGTTCAGAACACAGGATTTCTGTATGCATATCTGCCACATAGACGATTTTGCAGCCAGGCTGTAAAAGAACAATATATTTATATATGAGTCACGCTCTGGCAAAATGGGGCTTAATGCATCTCCCTGTTACATTACATCAAACAAGTAATTAGATAATTATGGATCCATAATATCCACCGACTGAATCATGAGGTAAACTAGTACTTTGACATGCAGATAATTGACCAATAGCAAAAAATTTCGTCCCTCGTTAGCCTGCAAAATGTTGTACAGATGCATTAAGCCCCTTTTTCGCAGATCACGGCTGTTATGTATGAGCCGAGCTCTGTGAAGAGTATCGACCCATGTCAGCCTGCTCAATCGGCGCAGACTGACATGGGCCGAAACTTTTCGCCAACTTTAAATTTTCTGCATGTCAAGGGATAATTCTAGCCCATGCATTAGTCGGTTGGTTGTCAAAATGGATTCTATGGATCCCTAATTAGGTGATGTCTTGCTTGGTATAATGAATTGCGGAGATGCATGAAGCCCTTTTTTTTGCCAGAGCACGGCTCATATACTGCAGAATTAAAGTATTCGTGTTTAAATGAATAACTCACCATTTTTATGGCCTATAACAGAGTAAACGTTTTTAAAAAAAAATGTGTCGGTAGATTAAAGGGCGGCTGTAATACAAAACTACAGGCATGCCTCTGTTAGTGGCCATCCCTGTTCAGCAGCCAAGTGTATATTGCCACATCCCTTTGAATGTCAAAGATCCCAGACTTTAGTAAAGAAATGTCTGTTTTTAAACGGGTACTTGTGTAAAGAGGTCAGGTTTTATTGTTGGTAAATGCTGAAAGCATGGTTCACTGTAAAGTAAATGAGGATAATTGAGGAAGAATACAAAGACTTAGAAGTATAATACAATGGCTCAAATGCCGATTTCGTTTACGGTAATCTATGCCAGAAAAGTAGAAACAGAAGCAACATGGTGGGGGGGGGGTTCATTTCCAAAACGAATACTCTTCATTAGCAGATCAAAACTCTAAACCTTACAGTACATGTAACTTGCATTTCGGAAAACACTACCATCTTCCGTCAAGCGCCGTGTTGTGTAGCAGTTAATCTTTTCAAATCGGTGCTTACTGCTTAAAACATTTGGGCCATGCTCTGGTTTAAGGATTTAAATGCTTCTCCATGATGTATGATACCAAGCATGTCATCACATAATCATGGATCTATAAAATTTATTTTGTCTACTAATCGGCTAAGTCCTAAGGTAGAGTGGTCTTTGGACATGCAGAAAATTTGTAAAAGGCAATAGTTTCAACTCAAGTCAGCCCCCGAGACGAGCGTAGACTGACCTGGTTGAATACTTTTTGAAGATGCATTAAACTCCCTTTTCACATAAATCTTTTTTTCTTTTCCAGGATTGAATGAAAGTTCTGCATGGTTATGGTAAAATGTTGTCAGCGATAATCTATCGCAGAAAATGGATTTTAATAACCTCAACAATTTTTGCTTCGCTTATGTTTGTTTATGTTTCTATTGCTTCAAGAATTTACATAGAAGATGATAAGAACCTCATATACAGTGCACCAGGGACTTCAACAACAGACGATGAAAGGGGCGTGATGAAAAAACGTTTCCCACAGTGTATTATATTTGGTACAATGAAAAGTGGAACAACCGCACTGAGAGATTTACTTGCCACACATCCAAGAATTCGGGTAGTCGATCACGAGGTTCACTTTTTTGATACTGAAGACTACAAAAAAGGAATGGGGTTCTATCTTAATCAAATGCCTCTTTCTTTCAAGGATGACATTACTATAGAAAAAACGCCTTCTTACTTTACGTCCGACGACGCTATAGAGCGAATCTTTAACTTCAATAAAACAATAAAATTGATTGTAACATTTAAGCATCCTGTTACAAGAGCTATCTCCAATTACAGGCAGTTCAAATATCATCGAAGTTCCATTACGAAAACTTTTCAAGAGTTTATGACAGAAAAATCCGGATTACTCAACTTAAAACGCAGAGCACTTAGAAAGAGCCTATATGTGGAATACATGAAGAAATGGTACTCTTATTTTCCAAAAGAACAAATACATATAGTAGATGGCGAAAACCTTATTAAAAAACCTTTGGAAGAACTAGAACTAATTGAAGATTTTTTGGGATTGGAGCATGCGATCACAGACGATAATTTATATTTCAATAAAACCACAGGGTTTTACTGCATGCGGAAACATTACAAAGACGAGTGGCATTGTTTCGACCGACAGAAAGAATGGAATGTCATAAACTATATAGATCCAAAGTTTGTCCAGAGACTGAAGGATTTTTATCGGCCTTATAACGAAAGGCTGTTCAGATTACTAAACAAAACATTTGACTGGGATTGATGGTCGTATGAATGAACTCTGTGACACGAATTTTTGCATAAACTTAGAAATGAAGTTTACTACACATGTATTCAAATCTTTCCCTGATGACAAAACCACATCCTTGTCTTTCTAAAACCGTGGTCTTATCTTACGTAGTTGACCGTAGTGGGGAATGACCGTAGTTGGCCGTAGTTGAAGTAATTGAATGAAGTTTAACCTTTATAATGCTAAATAAATAAATTTTTCAAGTTGATAGTAAAACCCTAAATTTTGCTATTTGAAAGTTACTTTTTGGTGAAAAAAATCTCCTTATTGGACAATGTAGATCCAAGATCAGACTGCGTATTCTGTGCAGTCTGATCTTGATCTACAGTGTCCGCAAAAGGTCAATGAGTCGCGCTTAGTAGCTTAAGGGTTAACGTTGTTACTCAGAGATAACCCTAGTCCAACGTATTTGAACTCGTGATTTGCATGTAGTAAGCACATAATTTTTCAACATGTTCAACAAGAGGGCCAAAATTGCCCTGTATCGCTCCAATGGCTAACAAGTACAAAATATACGTGCATACTAACTATTACAATTCTTTGCCAAATGGTTTCAGCAAGAAGGCTTACGAAAGCCAACGTGAAAGTTGTTAAGTCAGTGCAAAGCCATGTTTGACCATAGGGCTATAATTACTTGAATCATGCTAGAGGCCCACAGGATAAAGCCACATGCCAAACATTCCGGTCGAGACCGTATGGTTATAAACAAGCAGGCTTTCAAAGTGTTCTCAATATAAAGCCCCTGTAAAACATGAGACTCCAGAGGTGAGGCTAATTTCAATTCCCGGGCTAAATTTTGAACAAGTGGTCCATATTTGGTACCCTAAGGATTAACGGTAAGGAGCATGAAAAGTTTTACTGTATAAGCACATGTTAGGGTGGGACCAATTTTGACACCAGGGCTTTAATTCGAACAATTTTGGAAGAAGCCTGTTACATGATAACACTCGCAAAATATTACAGCTGTATTGTAAAGGCAGGCCAAGAAAATCTTTAAACTTTTCACTATATAAATATAAGCCTATATAATAAGCCCATGTAAAAGTTGTGACTTCTGGAGCAGGGCCAATTTTGACCCCAGGGCTATAATTTGAACAGTCTTGGTAGAGGTCTTTTAGATACATATACATAAAAAAAAAAAAAAAAAAAAAAATTGGTAGCCCTAGGTCTCCTAGGTACGAACAAAAATAAATTATTTTTGTTGACTATATAGGAACATGTAAACTTGTGACTACCAGGGCCGGGCCAATTTTGACCCCAGGACTATAATTTGAGCAATCTAGGTAGAGACCCAGATTAAGCTACATGCAAGATTTGGTAGGCCTAGGCATTACGGTCACGAATTAGAAGATTTTAAAGTAATCACTATATAAGCCAATATAAAATTTGTAACCCCCGTGGCAGGGCCAATTTTGATCCAAGGGCTATAATTTGTAGTACCGTAGTTCATTCGATGAAGCTATATGTCAAACTTGACAGCCCTAGGCCTTATGGTTTAGAACCAGAGGACTTTTAAAGTTTGCACAACGTAAGCCCATGTAAAACTTGTGACTCCTGGGTCGGGGCCAATTTTGACCAATGTTTATTACTAAAGAAACTTGGTAGAAGTCCATTATATGACGCTACGTGCGAAATTCGGTAGCCATAGGCCTAATGGTTTAGAACCAGAATTTTTTTTTAAAAATTTTCACTAAATAATCCCATGTAAAACTTGTGATCTCTGGGGTGGGGTCAATTTCGACCCCTGGGCTATAATTTGAGCCATATTGCTATACATTATTATTATATTATTACTATATTAAGCTACATGCAAGATTTGGTAGCCCTAGGCTTAACGGTTAGGAATTTGAAGATTTTTAAATTCTTGACTATATAAGCCAATGTAAAACTTTTAACCTCCTGGGCAGGGCCCATTTTAACCCAAGGGCTATAAGTTGTAGTATGGTAGCAGAGGTTCATTTGATGAAGCTATATTCAAATTTGACAACCCTAGGCCTTAAAGTTTAGAACCAGAAGACTTATAAAGTTTGCACTATATAAGCCCGTGTAAAACTTGTGACTCCTGTGGCGGGGCCAGTTTTGACCCGATGGCTATCATTAAAGAAACTTAGTAGAAATCCATTATATGAAGCAACGTGCGAAATTTGGCAGCCATGGGCCTAAAGGTTTAGAACCAGAAGATTTTTAAAGTTTTCACTATAGAAGCCAAGTAAAATTTGTGACCCCTGGAGCGGGGTCGATTTTGACCGTAGGGCTACAGTATGAAGACACTTGGTAGAGGTCCACTATATGAAGCTACATGCCAAATTTGATAGCTCTAGGCCTGATTGCTTTGGACAAAAAGAATTTCAAAGATTTTTCAGCTTTGTTGCCAAAAGGAATCAAATTATTTTATGAAATTTTAACGAGGACCATGGCAGGATCATTTCAGTGAAGTCTGGTCAAAATTCAAAATTGGATGGGTAGAAGATGTTTGACATAAAAGTTAACGCACGCACGGACGCACGACGGACACATGGCCATGACATAAAGTGGCTGGCATTCGGCCAGTGGGGCAAAAACAAAAATGGTCAAAAAAAATGGTCAACTACGATGTTGTTACCATACAATGACGGTAGTTTGAACGTAGTTGACCTTAGTTAACCGTAGGGTTTGCTGTAGTTGACCGTATTATCTGCCAAATTACATAAACAATACATATTTTCTTCCTACACGGCATCACAGATTATATATTATTGGCTCGTCAACTTCCAAAAAAGCACAATGACTGCAGCTAGTAATCCCGTATTGAACAGGCGCGGCCAAAAGGTTTTCCCGTAGCCTAATGCAGTTGACACCAATTTACTGTAGCTGCGAGTACTTAGGACGTAGTTTGACATAAAGATACCCTTGTTAACCATAGCCACTGTGCTCGCAGTTGACCGTACTTACACGTAGTTCAACCTACTTAGACTTTCTATATGTCCTTTTTTTGGTCAATTTTCAACCAAGCTTACCGTAGAAACACTACGCCCGACAACGTTTGAAATGAAATGAACTACGGTCAACTCCGTGCATGACCGTAAATGTTATCATGGCACAACAGGCATCTGCAGTCAACATATTACGCGGGGATCAAGTGAGGGATTTTGTCTTTGAAAGGATAGACAACATTGTAGAAAATGGGGAAATGATGTTTACCAGCTTTCCCTCCTTTTTCGACGATGTTTTGAACTGACTTTTCTTCGGGATCGGTAGAGTTCGGGACTGTGTGCTAAAGGGCTAAATTGGTTCTCGTATATCGATAACTATGCAAATGAAGACTAATACAGAAATTTAAGCAGAAAGTTTGACAGGGAAAATTATCTCAAATCGAAAGACTATAAAAGTATTGTGCTGCCTCAAACACTTGAGTCATTCTCTGGCAGAATGGGGCTTAATTCATCTCCATGAATTTACATTGGTTACTGAATGTGGCCGCTAGCGTAACTGGTAGTTAAATCCTTGTCATATTTTGCGAAACATGAAGAACTTGCTTGTGTAATAATTCGTTTCAGCCGTGCTGAAATGATCGGAATTCCCTACCGGATGAGTTTAAAAACGAAAAATCACTGACATCTTTTAAGTATCATTTGAACCTTGACAAACCCACACCAAGACAACTATATTTCGTCGGTGAAAGAAAAATGCAGATAATCCATGCTCGGTTGCGCAACAGGTGTTGCTATGTTAAGCATCACCTGTACATGAAAAATTTAGTGCATTGGCCATTCCGTAGATGTGGCTCGGTTGAATCAACTGAACATTTCTTTCTACAATGTTCAATACATAATGGCTTTAGAAATCATTTTCAAGTATAAATGATATACATGTAGATTCTCTCTTCGTACCATCGCGTCTTGGCCTGCATGATAATGACAGAATATATGCTGCACAGTGCATACTTATATCCGTGCATGTGGAATATTTACTGTTTAGTGTAATTGATTCGTTTTTCTTCTCAGTGACAATACAATATTCTCGTTTAGAAACTAGCTGAAGACATTCTTAGTGACCCTCTTCTTCCTCTTGTGTGTACAATATAGTAGTTGGTATAGATCTATTACATGCTAAGTAAATATCCTTACCAAGTAGATGAGCCATGTTCTAGCAAAATGGGGCTTAATGCATCTCCGTGATGCATTATACCAAGCAAGACATCATGTAATTAGCCCAATAGCCTAGGGATCCATAAAATCCATTTTTTCTGATAACTGACTACATGTCATAAGGTAGACTGTATCTTCCATCCTTTGATACACAGAAAATTGACTCATAGCGAAAAGTTTCGGCTCAGGTCAGCCTGCGCGGACTGCGCAGGCTGACCTGAGTTGATACTTTTCGCAGATGCATGACGCTCCCTTTTCACAGAGTATGGCTTATATATATATTACATATCCTATCATTCGTACCAAGTACTCAAGAATATCTCCATCTTTATAAACTGCACTAGTAAACAATTAGTGACGGTCAGGTTGCAACTTTTTATTGCCTGTATATAACGTTATACATGGACTATATAGACCTTAGTTTATTTTTAGGTGACATCTTCACAAGTAGGCCTAACACTCCACACCCATGATCTGACCCCCCTTTTTCCCTCCATTTTTTTCTTTTTTATGTTCTCCACTTGTTCTGTATGACGTACTTTGTACATACAATTAGCGGAAATTGCAGAGGAACTCGATAAGATTTACTTTCTTCCGATCCATTTTTGCAGGCTTATATTTGCTAACTTATTGTATTGTATTGTGTATAGATCTACTTACTTTTGCGAAATAAAATATGTTTACATTAAACGACAGCGGACATATTGTCTTTGTATATAGAGAATGTATGGCTGGTGCCGAGATGGATAAAGTTTATCCGTTGAGGCTTACAAGTCTGAGAGCGCGAGCTTTAGCGCGCCCTTATCAGTTTTCGGCTCGAGCCGGATAAACGTTAAATATCCATCTCGGCACTTGCCATATATTCGATTTATCCTGTTTTCAAAAGGAAAACGCACATTTCTATTTCTCATTTTTTTAATTATTTGATTTATTTACAATATGTCCCTGTCCGTCCCCGGTTCAAGAGGCTTTAACAGCCTATGTACGCACTTATTATATAGTGATCAGAAGAACGCATTTGTTCTTATTACGTCTGACTGGGATACCAATATATCTTCAATTTCAGAATGGAGCACTTTTCACAATTTCTAGCGTGCTATCATCATTTTTCATTTAAATATGGATAAATATGTCGAGTTTTACTACGTATGCAAGCTGACTGACAAAGCAACGTTATATAGTTTTGGCCAAAAGCGAACGTCCAAACGTCTCCAGTTATGGTGACATCCCAGTGTATGATGATTTTATGTGACGTAAATTTTCTCTAAATACTACGTAATAACTCGCAGAAATGTTGTTGTAAACAGACATGGTAGGGAAAAGGAAAGAACTCATCCTGACACAAAAGCGGCTATTGTTTCATTATATTATTCGCGTATTCATAATTCGACAATAGGAAGTATCTCGTAGACTGGACATACCATGGAACACAATTAATGGTAACATATATTTACGAAATAGTGTTGAAAATTCTATTTATCACATAAAATAAACTACAAGCAAAAAATATCCTGCATCATTACCTGTAGTTTATACACTATTCACGGGTCCATGTTTATAGTTGTATTCCGGTTTCAAATATGTACATACACAAGTAGATAGATCTTTGACATTTACTCCGAAAGTAGAATGGAACAGCTTCTAGTGGAGGTAAGTCCACCTGTTTCCGCAATGTTGTTGATTTAAAAGACTTTCGCCGCATTCCTTAGTTTTTATTAAACACGAAAATAATAATAAAAAAAATTCCACGCGTATACGTCTTGGCAACAATGACGTCATTTTTCCACGAAAAAGCGTAGTCGTACAAATTCCAGCACGTGCTGCGGCTGGTTTCTCCGGTTTCACGCGCTCATCACTAAAAACTAATCAGAACCGGGACCAAAAAACGATAATACACTAGTGTATTATCAAAAATAAGTCATGGGTTTAATACACTGCCAGAGGAGGTTTTATGTGATAATACGTAATAACTCGCAGAAATGTTGTTGTAAACAGACATGGTAGGGAAAAGGAAAGAACTCATCCTGACAAGAAAACGGCTATTGTTTCATTATAGTATTCGCGTATTCATGATTCGACAATCGGAAGTATCTCGTAGACTGGACATACCACGGAATACAATAAATGGTAACATATATTTACGAAATAGTGTTGAAAAATTATGTAAAGAAGTGGCGTCCCGGCAAAAATAAGTAAGCGTGATAGTCGGACAACAAGTTGTAAAATCCCTTTCGTAGAACTATTTACATGTGCATACTTATGTATTCAATATAAAGGTCAGGATCAGGTTAGATTAAATAAGCAATACCTTTCTCAAATAATAATAATAATAAAAAAAACTCAACACCATATTTTCGTTACTGAGAGACCATATTTTGTATAGGACCAAATTGTGTCGTGAATACAATGCAGACAATACATATGAGCCATGCTGTATGAAAATGGGGTAAAATCGATACCTTAAAATCGTTGACTGTAAGAAGGTAATCATTTGCCTACATATGTTGCGTGTTAATCTGTCTAGATTGTAGTGAGAATTGGGTTTTGCCGAGGAATATACATTTTGTCAGGAACAAAAAAAAAAAAAAAAAAAAACCTGAGGTTAGATTTCGGCTATTTTGCAAAGGTTTGTTAATAATATTTTCTCCATATTTCCACTTGTTCGCAGACTTTATTACTTCTTACCACATAATCCGGAGTTTTAACGACCGTAACAAAGAAGGCTTTAGAAAACATACTTGGGAAAAGGAGAAAATGCTGGTAAATAGCATTTTCTCATTTTCCCACTGTGTTTTCTACCCATCAAAAGCATATTTCATTACCTGAGTCACATTTAAATTGTCGTCTGCCAATGCTTTGAATTTTGACGAGTCTAAAATTTTGCCGTTTGGCAAACAGATTTATTGTGAATATGTGATTGTGAAATATACATAGATATTTGGTTTGATCATTAAGCTTCCATCCGTTCTCTTAGTTTTATTTTTTCTTGCACCAACCACGCCTGAATCTTTTCCTCTCTCTCCTTCTTCAACAAATTTGTGGATTTTTTTAAATCCTTAATCCGCTAAATAAGTGAAATGAAACTTTCAAACCGATAGTAAAAACGATAATTTTGCAATTTCAAAGTTGTATCTATGGGTAAAAATATTTCATTTTATTTTATGCTTTTCGGTAGTTTATGTAGTTTGATGATTTCACCGTTTCGACCTGTGAATTTACCGATTGATAAAATCACTGGTAGGAAAGTGCGGGGAGCTCCCTTGTACTTCGAATATCCCATTAAAAAAAAAGGAGCATGAAATAGATAGATTTTTATTTGTGATCGAAATTTATTTCATCTCGTGTACATCATCGGTAATATTTTCACTCGTGGCTGCACCACCCGTGAAATATTACCGATGATGTTCACTCGATCCTTCACACACACACACATATATATGTATATCGGATATTGTAGATCCATGATCAGACTGAACATTTTGTGCTGTCCTGATATTGATCAACGCTGTCCGCAAAAGGTCACCGAGTTGCGCTTAGCAGCCTAAAGGCTAATTAAACAATCTTTGTTGATATCATATAAGAAATACATCGGAATATGTATTTCTGTTTACATGTTCAGAACACAGGATTTCTGTATGCATATCTGCCACATAGACGATTTTGCAGCCAGGCTGTAAAAGAACAATATATTTATATATGAGTCACGCTCTGGCAAAATGGGGCTTAATGCATCTCCCTGTTACATTACATCAAACAAGTAATTAGATAATTATGGATCCATAATATCCACCGACTGAATCATGAGGTAAACTAGTACTTTGACATGCAGATAATTGACCAATAGCAAAAAATTTCGTCCCTCGTTAGCCTGCAAAATGTTGTACAGATGCATTAAGCCCCTTTTTCGCAGATCACGGCTGTTATGTATGAGCCGAGCTCTGTGGAGAGTATCGACCCATGTCAGCCTGCTTAATCGGCGCAGACTGACATGGGCCGAAACTTTTCGCCAACTTTAAATTTTCTGCATGTCAAGGGATAATTCTAGCCCATGCATTAGTCGGTTGGTTGTCAAAATGGATTCTATGGATCCCTAATTAGGTGATGTCTTGCTTGGTATAATGAATTGCGGAGATGCATGAAGCCCTTTTTTTTGCCAGAGCACGGCTCATATACTGCAGAATTAAAGTATTCGTGTTTAAATGAATAACTCACCATTTTTATGGCCTATAACAGAGTAAACGTTTTTAAAAAAAAATGTGTCGGTAGATTAAAGGGCGGCTGTAATACAAAACTACAGGCATGCCTCTGTTAGTGGCCATCCCTGTTCAGCAGCCAAGTGTATATTGCCACATCCCTTTGAATGTCAAAGATCCCAGACTTTAGTAAAGAAATGTCTGTTTTTAAACGGGTACTTGTGTAAAGAGGTCAGGTTTTATTGTTGGTAAATGCTGAAAGCATGGTTCACTGTAAAGTAAATGAGGATAATTGAGGAAGAATACAAAGACTTAGAAGTATAATACAATGGCTCAAATGCCGATTTCGTTTACGGTAATCTATGCCAGAAAAGTAGAAACAGAAGCAACATGGGGGGGGGGGGGTTCATTTCCAAAACGAATACTCTTCATTAGCAGATCAAAACTCTAAACCTTACAGTACATGTAACTTGCATTTCGGAAAACACTACCATCTTCCGTCAAGCGCCGTGTTGTGTAGCAGTTAATCTTTTCAAATCGGTGCTTACTGCTTAAAACATTTGGGCCATGCTCTGGTTTAAGGGTTTAAATGCTTCTCCATGATGTATGATACCAAGCATGTCATCACATAATCATGGATCTATAAAATTTATTTTGTCTACTAATCGGCTAAGTCCTAAGGTAGAGTGGTCTTTGGACATGCAGAAAATTTGTAAAAGGCAATAGTTTCAACTCAAGTCAGCCCCCGAGACGAGCGTAGACTGACCTGGTTGAATACTTTTTGAAGATGCATTAAACTCCCTTTTCACATAAATCTTTTTTTCTTTTCCAGGATTGAATGAAAGTTCTGCATGGTTATGGTAAAATGTTGTCAGCGATAATCTATCGCAGAAAATGGATTTTAATAACCTCAACAATTTTTGCTTCGCTTATGTTTGTTTATGTTTCTATTGCTTCAAGAATTTACATAGAAGATGATAAGAACCTCATATACAGTGCACCAGGGACTTCAACAACAGACGATGAAAGGGGCGTGATGAAAAAACGTTTCCCACAGTGTATTATATTTGGTACAATGAAAAGTGGAACAACCGCACTGAGAGATTTACTTGCCACACATCCAAGAATTCGGGTAGTCGATCACGAGGTTCACTTTTTTGATACTGAAGACTACAAAAAAGGAATGGGGTTCTATCTTAATCAAATGCCTCTTTCTTTCAAGGATGACATTACTATAGAAAAAACGCCTTCTTACTTTACGTCCGACGACGCTATAGAGCGAATCTTTAACTTCAATAAAACAATAAAATTGATTGTAACATTTAAGCATCCTGTTACAAGAGCTATCTCCAATTACAGGCAGTTCAAATATCATCGAAGTTCCATTACGAAAACTTTTCAAGAGTTTATGACAGAAAAATCCGGATTACTCAACTTAAAACGCAGAGCACTTAGAAAGAGCCTATATGTGGAATACATGAAGAAATGGTACTCTTATTTTCCAAAAGAACAAATACATATAGTAGATGGCGAAAACCTTATTAAAAAACCTTTGGAAGAACTAGAACTAACTGAAGATTTTTTGGGATTGGAGCATGCGATCACAGACGATAATTTATATTTCAATAAAACCACAGGGTTTTACTGCATGCGGAAACATTACAAAGACGAGTGGCATTGTTTCGACCGACAGAAAGAATGGAATGTCATAAACTATATAGATCCAAAGTTTGTCCAGAGACTGAAGGATTTTTATCGGCCTTATAACGAAAGGCTGTTCAGATTACTAAACAAAACATTTGACTGGGATTGATGGTCGTATGAATGAACTCTGTGACACGAATTTTTGCATAAACTTAGAAATGAAGTTTACTACACATGTATTCAAATCTTTCCCTGATGACAAAACCACATCCTTGTCTTTCTAAAACCGTGGTCTTATCTTACGTAGTTGACCGTAGTGGGGAATGACCGTAGTTGGCCGTAGTTGAAGTAATTGAATGAAGTTTAACCTTTATAATGCTAAATAAATAAATTTTTCAAGTTGATAGTAAAACCCTAAATTTTGCTATTTGAAAGTTACTTTTTGGTGAAAAAAATCTCCTTATTGGACAATGTAGATCCAAGATCAGACTGCGTATTCTGTGCAGTCTGATCTTGATCTACAGTGTCCGCAAAAGGTCAATGAGTCGCGCTTAGTAGCTTAAGGGTTAACGTTGTTACTCAGAGATAACCCTAGTCCAACGTATTTGAACTCGTGATTTGCATGTAGTAAGCACATAATTTTTCAACATGTTCAACAAGAGGGCCAAAATTGCCCTGTATCGCTCCAATGGCTAACAAGTACAAAATATACGTGCATACTAACTATTACAATTCTTTGCCAAATGGTTTCAGCAAGAAGGCTTACGAAAGCCAACGTGAAAGTTGTTAAGTCAGTGCAAAGCCATGTTTGACCATAGGGCTATAATTACTTGAATCATGCTAGAGGCCCACAGGATAAAGCCACATGCCAAACATTCCGGTCGAGACCGTATGGTTATAAACAAGCAGGCTTTCAAAGTGTTCTCAATATAAAGCCCCTGTAAAACATGAGACTCCAGAGGTGAGGCTAATTTCAATTCCCGGGCTAAATTTTGAACAAGTGGTCCATATTTGGTACCCTAAGGATTAACGGTAAGGAGCATGAAAAGTTTTACTGTATAAGCACATGTTAGGGTGGGACCAATTTTGACACCAGGGCTTTAATTCGAACAATTTTGGAAGAAGCCTGTTACATGATAACACTCGCAAAATATTACAGCTGTATTGTAAAGGCAGGCCAAGAAAATCTTTAAACTTTTCACTATATAAATATAAGCCTATATAATAAGCCCATGTAAAAGTTGTGACTTCTGGAGCAGGGCCAATTTTGACCCCAGGGCTATAATTTGAACAGTCTTGGTAGAGGTCTTTTAGATACATATACATAAAAAAAAAAAAAAAAAAAAAAAAAAAAATTGGTAGCCCTAGGTCTCCTAGGTACGAACAAAAATAAATTATTTTTGTTGACTATATAGGAACATGTAAACTTGTGACTACCAGGGCCGGGCCAATTTTGACCCCAGGACTATAATTTGAGCAATCTAGGTAGAGACCCAGATTAAGCTACATGCAAGATTTGGTAGGCCTAGGCATTACGGTCACGAATTAGAAGATTTTAAAGTAATCACTATATAAGCCAATATAAAATTTGTAACCCCTGTGGCAGGGCCAATTTTGATCCAAGGGCTATAATTTGTAGTACCGTAGTTCATTCGATGAAGCTATATGTCAAACTTGACAGCCCTAGGCCTTATGGTTTAGAACCAGAGGACTTTTAAAGTTTGCACAACGTAAGCCCATGTAAAACTTGTGACTCCTGGGTCGGGGCCAATTTTGACCAATGTTTATTACTAAAGAAACTTGGTAGAAGTCCATTATATGACGCTACGTGCGAAATTCGGTAGCCATAGGCCTAATGGTTTAGAACCAGAATTTTTTTTTAAAAATTTTCACTAAATAATCCCATGTAAAACTTGTGATCTCTGGGGTGGGGTCAATTTCGACCCCTGGGCTATAATTTGAGCCATATTGCTATACATTATTATTATATTATTACTATATTAAGCTACATGCAAGATTTGGTAGCCCTAGGCTTAACGGTTAGGAATTTGAAGATTTTTAAATTCTTGACTATATAAGCCAATGTAAAACTTTTAACCTCCTGGGCAGGGCCCATTTTAACCCAAGGGCTATAAGTTGTAGTATGGTAGCAGAGGTTCATTTGATGAAGCTATATTCAAATTTGACAACCCTAGGCCTTAAAGTTTAGAACCAGAAGACTTATAAAGTTTGCACTATATAAGCCCGTGTAAAACTTGTGACTCCTGTGGCGGGGCCAGTTTTGACCCGATGGCTATCATTAAAGAAACTTAGTAGAAATCCATTATATGAAGCAACGTGCGAAATTTGGCAGCCATGGGCCTAAAGGTTTAGAACCAGAAGATTTTTAAAGTTTTCACTATAGAAGCCAAGTAAAATTTGTGACCCCTGGAGCGGGGTCGATTTTGACCGTAGGGCTACAGTATGAAGACACTT
Source organism: Tridacna gigas (assembly GCA_945859785.2). Lineage (NCBI taxonomy): Eukaryota > Metazoa > Mollusca > Bivalvia > Cardiida > Cardiidae > Tridacna > Tridacna gigas. The sequence goes on along the minus strand of OX244043.2, from coordinate 31,634,858 downwards.
GGTAGAGGTCCACTATATGAAGCTACATGCCAAATTTGATAGCTCTAGGCCTGATTGCTTTGGACAAAAAGAATTTCAAAGATTTTTCAGCTTTGTTGCCAAAAGGAATCAAATTATTTTATGAAATTTTAACGAGGACCATGGCAGGATCATTTCAGTGAAGTCTGGTCAAAATTCAAAATTGGATGGGTAGAAGATGTTTGACATAAAAGTTAACGCACGCACGGACGCACGACGGACACATGGCCATGACATAAAGTGGCTGGCATTCGGCCAGTGGGGCAAAAACAAAAATGGTCAAAAAAAATGGTCAACTACGATGTTGTTACCATACAATGACGGTAGTTTGAACGTAGTTGACCTTAGTTAACCGTAGGGTTTGCTGTAGTTGACCGTATTATCTGCCAAATTACATAAACAATACATATTTTCTTCCTACACGGCATCACAGATTATATATTATTGGCTCGTCAACTTCCAAAAAAGCACAATGACTGCAGCTAGTAATCCCGTATTGAACAGGCGCGGCCAAAAGGTTTTCCCGTAGCCTAATGCAGTTGACACCAATTTACTGTAGCTGCGAGTACTTAGGACGTAGTTTGACATAAAGATACCCTTGTTAACCATAGCCACTGTGCTCGCAGTTGACCGTACTTACACGTAGTTCAACCTACTTAGACTTTCTATATGTCCTTTTTTTGGTCAATTTTCAACCAAGCTTACCGTAGAAACACTACGCCCGACAACGTTTGAAATGAAATGAACTACGGTCAACTCCGTGCATGACCGTAAATGTTATCATGGCACAACAGGCATCTGCAGTCAACATATTACGCGGGGATCAAGTGAGGGATTTTGTCTTTGAAAGGATAGACAACATTGTAGAAAATGGGGAAATGATGTTTACCAGCTTTCCCTCCTTTTTCGACGATGTTTTGAACTGACTTTTCTTCGGGATCGGTAGAGTTCGGGACTGTGTGCTAAAGGGCTAAATTGGTTCTCGTATATCGATAACTATGCAAATGAAGACTAATACAGAAATTTAAGCAGAAAGTTTGACAGGGAAAATTATCTCAAATCGAAAGACTATAAAAGTATTGTGCTGCCTCAAACACTTGAGTCATTCTCTGGCAGAATGGGGCTTAATTCATCTCCATGAATTTACATTGGTTACTGAATGTGGCCGCTAGCGTAACTGGTAGTTAAATCCTTGTCATATTTTGCGAAACATGAAGAACTTGCTTGTGTAATAATTCGTTTCAGCCGTGCTGAAATGATCGGAATTCCCTACCGGATGAGTTTAAAAACGAAAAATCACTGACATCTTTTAAGTATCATTTGAACCTTGACAAACCCACACCAAGACAACTATATTTCGTCGGTGAAAGAAAAATGCAGATAATCCATGCTCGGTTGCGCAACAGGTGTTGCTATGTTAAGCATCACCTGTACATGAAAAATTTAGTGCATTGGCCATTCCGTAGATGTGGCTCGGTTGAATCAACTGAACATTTCTTTCTACAATGTTCAATACATAATGGCTTTAGAAATCATTTTCAAGTATAAATGATATACATGTAGATTCTCTCTTCGTACCATCGAGTCTTGGCCTGCATGATAATGACAGAATATATGCTGCACAGTGCATACTTATATCCGTGCATGTGGAATATTTACTGTTTAGTGTAATTGATTCGTTTTTCTTCTCAGTGACAATACAATATTCTCGTTTAGAAACTAGCTGAAGACATTCTTAGTGACCCTCTTCTTCCTCTTGTGTGTACAATATAGTAGTTGGTATAGATCTATTACATGCTAAGTAAATATCCTTACCAAGTAGATGAGCCATGTTCTAGCAAAATGGGGCTTAATGCATCTCCGTGATGCATTATACCAAGCAAGACATCATGTAATTAGCCCAATAGCCTAGGGATCCATAAAATCCATTTTGTCTGATAACTGACTACATGTCATAAGGTAGACTGTATCTTCCATCCTTTGATACACAGAAAATTGACTCATAGCGAAAAGTTTCGGCTCAGGTCAGCCTGCGCGGACTGCGCAGGCTGACCTGAGTTGATACTTTTCGCAGATGCATGACGCTCCCTTTTCTCAGAGTATGGCTTATATATATATTACATATCCTATCATTCGTACCAAGTACTCAAGAATATCTCCATCTTTATAAACTGCACTAGTAAACAATTAGTGACGGTCAGGTTGCAACTTTTTATTGCCTGTATATAACGTTATACATGGACTATATAGACCTTAGTTTATTTTTAGGTGACATCTTCACAAGTAGGCCTAACACTCCACACCCATGATCTGACCCCCCTTTTTCCCTCCATTTTTTTCTTTTTTATGTTCTCCACTTGTTCTGTATGACGTACTTTGTACATACAATTAGCGGAAATTGCAGAGGAACTCGATAAGATTTACTTTCTTCCGATCCATTTTTGCAGGCTTATATTTGCTAACTTATTGTATTGTATTGTGTATAGATCTACTTACTTTTGCGAAATAAAATATGTTTACATTAAACGACAGCGGACATATTGTCTTTGTATATAGAGAATGTATGGCTGGTGCCGAGATGGATAAAGTTTATCCGTTGAGGCTTACAAGTCTGAGAGCGCGAGCTTTAGCGCGCCCTTATCAGTTTTCGGCTCGAGCCGGATAAACGTTAAATATCCATCTCGGCACTTGCCATATATTCGATTTATCCTGTTTTCAAAAGGAAAACGCACATTTCTATTTCTCATTTTTTTAATTATTTGATTTATTTACAATATGTCCCTGTCCGTCCCCGGTTCAAGAGGCTTTAACAGCCTATGTACGCACTTATTATATAGTGATCAGAAGAACGCATTTGTTCTTATTACGTCTGACTGGGATACCAATATATCTTCAATTTCAGAATGGAGCACTTTTCACAATTTCTAGCGTGCTATCATCATTTTTCATTTAAATATGGATAAATATGTCGAGTTTTACTACGTATGCAAGCTGACTGACAAAGCAACGTTATATAGTTTTGGCCAAAAGCGAACGTCCAAACGTCTCCAGTTATGGTGACATCCCAGTGTATGATGATTTTATGTGACGTAAATTTTCTCTAAATACTACGTAATAACTCGCAGAAATGTTGTTGTAAACAGACATGGTAGGGAAAAGGAAAGAACTCATCCTGACACAAAAGCGGCTATTGTTTCATTATATTATTCGCGTATTCATAATTCGACAATAGGAAGTATCTCGTAGACTGGACATACCATGGAACACAATTAATGGTAACATATATTTACGAAATAGTGTTGAAAATTCTATTTATCACATAAAATAAACTACAAGCAAAAAATATCCTGCATCATTACCTGTAGTTTATACACTATTCACGGGTCCATGTTTATAGTTGTATTCCGGTTTCAAATATGTACATACACAAGTAGATAGATCTTTGACATTTACTCCGAAAGTAGAATGGAACAGCTTCTAGTGGAGGTAAGTCCACCTGTTTCCGCAATGTTGTTGATTTAAAAGACTTTCGCCGCATTCCTTAGTTTTTATTAAACACGAAAATAATAATAAAAAAAATTCCACGCGTATACGTCTTGGCAACAATGACGTCATTTTTCCACGAAAAAGCGTAGTCGTACAAATTCCAGCACGTGCTGCGGCTGGTTTCTCCGGTTTCACGCGCTCATCACTAAAAACTAATCAGAACCGGGACCAAAAAACGATAATACACTAGTGTATTATCAAAAATAAGTCATGGGTTTAATACACTGCCAGAGGAGGTTTTATGTGATAATACGTAATAACTCGCAGAAATGTTGTTGTAAACAGACATGGTAGGGAAAAGGAAAGAACTCATCCTGACAAGAAAACGGCTATTGTTTCATTATAGTATTCGCGTATTCATGATTCGACAATCGGAAGTATCTCGTAGACTGGACATACCACGGAATACAATAAATGGTAACATATATTTACGAAATAGTGTTGAAAAATTATGTAAAGAAGTGGCGTCCCGGCAAAAATAAGTAAGCGTGATAGTCGGACAACAAGTTGTAAAATCCCTTTCGTAGAACTATTTACATGTGCATACTTATGTATTCAATATAAAGGTCAGGATCAGGTTAGATTAAATAAGCAATACCTTTCTCAAATAATAATAATAATAAAAAAAACTCAACACCATATTTTCGTTACTGAGAGACCATATTTTGTATAGGACCAAATTGTGTCGTGAATACAATGCAGACAATACATATGAGCCATGCTGTATGAAAATGGGGTAAAATCGATACCTTAAAATCGTTGACTGTAAGAAGGTAATCATTTGCCTACATATGTTGCGTGTTAATCTGTCTAGATTGTAGTGAGAATTGGGTTTTGCCGAGGAATATACATTTTGTCAGGAACAAAAAAAAAAAAAAAAAAAACCTGAGGTTAGATTTCGGCTATTTTGCAAAGGTTTGTTAATAATATTTTCTCCATATTTCCACTTGTTCGCAGACTTTATTACTTCTTACCACATAATCCGGAGTTTTAACGACCGTAACAAAGAAGGCTTTAGAAAACATACTTGGGAAAAGGAGAAAATGCTGGTAAATAGCATTTTCTCATTTTCCCACTGTGTTTTCTACCCATCAAAAGCATATTTCATTACCTGAGTCACATTTAAATTGTCGTCTGCCAATGCTTTGAATTTTGACGAGTCTAAAATTTTGCCGTTTGGCAAATAGATTTATTGTTAATATGTGATTGTGAAATATACATAGATATTTGGTTTGATCATTAAGCTTCCATCCGTTCTCTTAGTTTTATTTTTTCTTGCACCAACCACGCCTGAATCTTTTCCTCTCTCTCCTTCTTCAACAAATTTGTGGATTTTTTTAAATCCTTAATCCGCTAAATAAGTGAAATGAAACTTTCAAACCGATAGTAAAAACGATAATTTTGCAATTTCAAAGTTGTATCTATGGGTAAAAATATTTCATTTTATTTTATGCTTTTCGGTAGTTTATGTAGTTTGATGATTTCACCGTTTCGACCTGTGAATTTACCGATTGATAAAATCACTGGTAGGAAAGTGCGGGGAGCTCCCTTGTACTTCGAATATCCCATTAAAAAAAAAGGAGCATGAAATAGATAGATTTTTATTTGTGATCGAAATTTATTTCATCTCGTGTACATCATCGGTAATATTTTCACTCGTGGCTGCACCACCCGTGAAATATTACCGATGATGTTCACTCGATCCTTCACACACACACACATATATATGTATATCGGATATTGTAGATCCATGATCAGACTGAACATTTTGTGCTGTCCTGATATTGATCAACGCTGTCCGCAAAAGGTCACCGAGTCGCGCTTAGCAGCCTAAAGGCTAATTAAACAATCTTTGTTGATATCATATAAGAAATACATCGGAATATGTATTTCTGTTTACATGTTCAGAACACAGGATTTCTGTATGCATATCTGCCACATAGACGATTTTGCAGCCAGGCTGTAAAAGAACAATATATTTATATATGAGTCACGCTCTGGCAAAATGGGGCTTAATGCATCTCCCTGTTACATTACATCAAACAAGTAATTAGATAATTATGGATCCATAATATCCACCGACTGAATCATGAGGTAAACTAGTACTTTGACATGCAGATAATTGACCAATAGCAAAAAATTTCGTCCCTCGTTAGCCTGCAAAATGTTGTACAGATGCATTAAACCCCTTTTTCGCAGATCACGGCTGTTATGTATGAGCCGAGCTCTGTGAAGAGTATCGACCCATGTCAGCCTGCTCAATCGGCGCAGACTGACATGGGCCGAAACTTTTCGCCAACTTTAAATTTTCTGCATGTCAAGGGATAATTCTAGCCCATGCATTAGTCGGTTGGTTGTCAAAATGGATTCTATGGATCCCTAATTAGGTGATGTCTTGCTTGGTATAATGAATTGCGGAGATGCATGAAGCCCTTTTTTTTGCCAGAGCACGGCTCATATACTGCAGAATTAAAGTATTCGTGTTTAAATGAATAACTCACCATTTTTATGGCCTATAACAGAGTAAACGTTTTTAAAAAAAAATGTGTCGGTAGATTAAAGGGCGGCTGTAATACAAAACTACAGGCATGCCTCTGTTAGTGGCCATCCCTGTTCAGCAGCCAAGTGTATATTGCCACATCCCTTTGAATGTCAAAGATCCCAGACTTTAGTAAAGAAATGTCTGTTTTTAAACGGGTACTTGTGTAAAGAGGTCAGGTTTTATTGTTGGTAAATGCTGAAAGCATGGTTCACTGTAAAGTAAATGAGGATAATTGAGGAAGAATACAAAGACTTAGAAGTATAATACAATGGCTCAAATGCCGATTTCGTTTACGGTAATCTATGCCAGAAAAGTAGAAACAGAAGCAACATGGGGGGGGGGGGGTTCATTTCCAAAACGAATACTCTTCATTAGCAGATCAAAACTCTAAACCTTACAGTACATGTAACTTGCATTTCGGAAAACACTACCATCTTCCGTCAAGCGCCGTGTTGTGTAGCAGTTAATCTTTTCAAATCGGTGCTTACTGCTTAAAACATTTGGGCCATGCTCTGGTTTAAGGGTTTAAATGCTTCTCCATGATGTATGATACCAAGCATGTCATCACATAATCATGGATCTATAAAATTTATTTTGTCTACTAATCGGCTAAGTCCTAAGGTAGAGTGGTCTTTGGACATGCAGAAAATTTGTAAAAGGCAATAGTTTCAACTCAAGTCAGCCCCCGAGACGAGCGTAGACTGACCTGGTTGAATACTTTTTGAAGATGCATTAAACTCCCTTTTCACATAAATCTTTTTTTCTTTTCCAGGATTGAATGAAAGTTCTGCATGGTTATGGTAAAATGTTGTCAGCGATAATCTATCGCAGAAAATGGATTTTAATAACCTCAACAATTTTTGCTTCGCTTATGTTTGTTTATGTTTCTATTGCTTCAAGAATTTACATAGAAGATGATAAGAACCTCATATACAGTGCACCAGGGACTTCAACAACAGACGATGAAAGGGGCGTGATGAAAAAACGTTTCCCACAGTGTATTATATTTGGTACAATGAAAAGTGGAACAACCGCACTGAGAGATTTACTTGCCACACATCCAAGAATTCGGGTAGTCGATCACGAGGTTCACTTTTTTGATACTGAAGACTACAAAAAAGGAATGGGGTTCTATCTTAATCAAATGCCTCTTTCTTTCAAGGATGACATTACTATAGAAAAAACGCCTTCTTACTTTACGTCCGACGACGCTATAGAGCGAATCTTTAACTTCAATAAAACAATAAAATTGATTGTAACATTTAAGCATCCTGTTACAAGAGCTATCTCCAATTACAGGCAGTTCAAATATCATCGAAGTTCCATTACGAAAACTTTTCAAGAGTTTATGACAGAAAAATCCGGATTACTCAACTTAAAACGCAGAGCACTTAGAAAGAGCCTATATGTGGAATACATGAAGAAATGGTACTCTTATTTTCCAAAAGAACAAATACATATAGTAGATGGCGAAAACCTTATTAAAAAACCTTTGGAAGAACTAGAACTAATTGAAGATTTTTTGGGATTGGAGCATGCGATCACAGACGATAATTTATATTTCAATAAAACCACAGGGTTTTACTGCATGCGGAAACATTACAAAGACGAGTGGCATTGTTTCGACCGACAGAAAGAATGGAATGTCATAAACTATATAGATCCAAAGTTTGTCCAGAGACTGAAGGATTTTTATCGGCCTTATAACGAAAGGCTGTTCAGATTACTAAACAAAACATTTGACTGGGATTGATGGTCGTATGAATGAACTCTGTGACACGAATTTTTGCATAAACTTAGAAATGAAGTTTACTACACATGTATTCAAATCTTTCCCTGATGACAAAACCACATCCTTGTCTTTCTAAAACCGTGGTCTTATCTTACGTAGTTGACCGTAGTGGGGAATGACCGTAGTTGGCCGTAGTTGAAGTAATTGAATGAAGTTTAACCTTTATAATGCTAAATAAATAAATTTTTCAAGTTGATAGTAAAACCCTAAATTTTGCTATTTGAAAGTTACTTTTTGGTGAAAAAAATCTCCTTATTGGACAATGTAGATCCAAGATCAGACTGCGTATTCTGTGCAGTCTGATCTTGATCTACAGTGTCCGCAAAAGGTCAATGAGTCGCGCTTAGTAGCTTAAGGGTTAACGTTGTTACTCAGAGATAACCCTAGTCCAACGTATTTGAACTCGTGATTTGCATGTAGTAAGCACATAATTTTTCAACATGTTCAACAAGAGGGCCAAAATTGCCCTGTATCGCTCCAATGGCTAACAAGTACAAAATATACGTGCATACTAACTATTACAATTCTTTGCCAAATGGTTTCAGCAAGAAGGCTTACGAAAGCCAACGTGAAAGTTGTTAAGTCAGTGCAAAGCCATGTTTGACCATAGGGCTATAATTACTTGAATCATGCTAGAGGCCCACAGGATAAAGCCACATGCCAAACATTCCGGTCGAGACCGTATGGTTATAAACAAGCAGGCTTTCAAAGTGTTCTCAATATAAAGCCCCTGTAAAACATGAGACTCCAGAGGTGAGGCTAATTTCAATTCCCGGGCTAAATTTTGAACAAGTGGTCCATATTTGGTACCCTAAGGATTAACGGTAAGGAGCATGAAAAGTTTTACTGTATAAGCACATGTTAGGGTGGGACCAATTTTGACACCAGGGCTTTAATTCGAACAATTTTGGAAGAAGCCTGTTACATGATAACACTCGCAAAATATTACAGCTGTATTGTAAAGGCAGGCCAAGAAAATCTTTAAACTTTTCACTATATAAATATAAGCCTATATAATAAGCCCATGTAAAAGTTGTGACTTCTGGAGCAGGGCCAATTTTGACCCCAGGGCTATAATTTGAACAGTCTTGGTAGAGGTCTTTTAGATACATATACATAAAAAAAAAAAAAAAAAAAAAAAAAAATTGGTAGCCCTAGGTCTCCTAGGTACGAACAAAAATAAATTATTTTTGTTGACTATATAGGAACATGTAAACTTGTGACTACCAGGGCCGGGCCAATTTTGACCCCAGGACTATAATTTGAGCAATCTAGGTAGAGACCCAGATTAAGCTACATGCAAGATTTGGTAGGCCTAGGCATTACGGTCACGAATTAGAAGATTTTAAAGTAATCACTATATAAGCCAATATAAAATTTGTAACCCCCGTGGCAGGGCCAATTTTGATCCAAGGGCTATAATTTGTAGTACCGTAGTTCATTCGATGAAGCTATATGTCAAACTTGACAGCCCTAGGCCTTATGGTTTAGAACCAGAGGACTTTTAAAGTTTGCACAACGTAAGCCCATGTAAAACTTGTGACTCCTGGGTCGGGGCCAATTTTGACCAATGTTTATTACTAAAGAAACTTGGTAGAAGTCCATTATATGACGCTACGTGCGAAATTCGGTAGCCATAGGCCTAATGGTTTAGAACCAGAATTTTTTTTAAAAAATTTTCACTAAATAATCCCATGTAAAACTTGTGATCTCTGGGGTGGGGTCAATTTCGACCCCTGGGCTATAATTTGAGCCATATTGCTATACATTATTATTATATTATTACTATATTAAGCTACATGCAAGATTTGGTAGCCCTAGGCTTAACGGTTAGGAATTTGAAGATTTTTAAATTCTTGACTATATAAGCCAATGTAAAACTTTTAACCTCCTGGGCAGGGCCCATTTTAACCCAAGGGCTATAAGTTGTAGTATGGTAGCAGAGGTTCATTTGATGAAGCTATATTCAAATTTGACAACCCTAGGCCTTAAAGTTTAGAACCAGAAGACTTATAAAGTTTGCACTATATAAGCCCGTGTAAAACTTGTGACTCCTGTGGCGGGGCCAGTTTTGACCCGATGGCTATCATTAAAGAAACTTAGTAGAAATCCATTATATGAAGCAACGTGCGAAATTTGGCAGCCATGGGCCTAAAGGTTTAGAACCAGAAGATTTTTAAAGTTTTCACTATAGAAGCCAAGTAAAATTTGTGACCCCTGGAGCGGGGTCGATTTTGACCGTAGGGCTACAGTATGAAGACACTTGGTAGAGGTCCACTATATGAAGCTACATGCCAAATTTGATAGCTCTAGGCCTGATTGCTTTGGACAAAAAGAATTTCAAAGATTTTTCAGCTTTGTTGCCAAAAGGAATCAAATTATTTTATGAAATTTTAACGAGGACCATGGCAGGATCATTTCAGTGAAGTCTGGTCAAAATTCAAAATTGGATGGGTAGAAGATGTTTGACATAAAAGTTAACGCACGCACGGACGCACGACGGACACATGGCCATGACATAAAGTGGCTGGCATTCGGCCAGTGGGGCAAAAACAAAAATGGTCAAAAAAAATGGTCAACTACGATGTTGTTACCATACAATGACGGTAGTTTGAACGTAGTTGACCTTAGTTAACCGTAGGGTTTGCTGTAGTTGACCGTATTATCTGCCAAATTACATAAACAATACATATTTTCTTCCTACACGGCATCACAGATTATATATTATTGGCTCGTCAACTTCCAAAAAAGCACAATGACTGCAGCTAGTAATCCCGTATTGAACAGGCGCGGCCAAAAGGTTTTCCCGTAGCCTAATGCAGTTGACACCAATTTACTGTAGCTGCGAGTACTTAGGACGTAGTTTGACATAAAGATACCCTTGTTAACCATAGCCACTGTGCTCGCAGTTGACCGTACTTACACGTAGTTCAACCTACTTAGACTTTCTATACGTCCTTTTTTTGGTCAATTTTCAACCAAGCTTACCGTAGAAACACTACGCCCGACAACGTTTGAAATGAAATGAACTACGGTCAACTCCGTGCATGACCGTAAATGTTATCATGGCACAACAGGCATCTGCAGTCAACATATTACGCGGGGATCAAGTGAGGGATTTTGTCTTTGAAAGGATAGACAACATTGTAGAAAATGGGGAAATGATGTTTACCAGCTTTCCCTCCTTTTTCGACGATGTTTTGAACTGACTTTTCTTCGGGATCGGTAGAGTTCGGGACTGTGTGCTAAAGGGCTAAATTGGTTCTCGTATATCGATAACTATGCAAATGAAGACTAATACAGAAATTTAAGCAGAAAGTTTGACAGGGAAAATTATCTCAAATCGAAAGACTATAAAAGTATTGTGCTGCCTCAAACACTTGAGTCATTCTCTGGCAGAATGGGGCTTAATTCATCTCCATGAATTTACATTGGTTACTGAATGTGGCCGCTAGCGTAACTGGTAGTTAAATCCTTGTCATATTTTGCGAAACATGAAGAACTTGCTTGTGTAATAATTCGTTTCAGCCGTGCTGAAATGATCGGAATTCCCTACCGGATGAGTTTAAAAACGAAAAATCACTGACATCTTTTAAGTATCATTTGAACCTTGACAAACCCACACCAAGACAACTATATTTCGTCGGTGAAAGAAAAATGCAGATAATCCATGCTCGGTTGCGCAACAGGTGTTGCTATGTTAAGCATCACCTGTACATGAAAAATTTAGTGCATTGGCCATTCCGTAGATGTGGCTCGGTTGAATCAACTGAACATTTCTTTCTACAATGTTCAATACATAATGGCTTTAGAAATCATTTTCAAGTATAAATGATATACATGTAGATTCTCTCTTCGTACCATCGAGTCTTGGCCTGCATGATAATGACAGAATATATGCTGCACAGTGCATACTTATATCCGTGCATGTGGAATATTTACTGTTTAGTGTAATTGATTCGTTTTTCTTCTCAGTGACAATACAATATTCTCGTTTAGAAACTAGCTGAAGACATTCTTAGTGACCCTCTTCTTCCTCTTGTGTGTACAATATAGTAGTTGGTATAGATCTATTACATGCTAAGTAAATATCCTTACCAAGTAGATGAGCCATGTTCTAGCAAAATGGGGCTTAATGCATCTCCGTGATGCATTATACCAAGCAAGACATCATGTAATTAGCCCAATAGCCTAGGGATCCATAAAATCCATTTTGTCTGATAACTGACTACATGTCATAAGGTAGACTGTATCTTCCATCCTTTGATACACAGAAAATTGACTCATAGCGAAAAGTTTCGGCTCAGGTCAGCCTGCGCGGACTGCGCAGGCTGACCTGAGTTGATACTTTTCGCAGATGCATGACGCTCCCTTTTCTCAGAGTATGGCTTATATATATATTACATATCCTATCATTCGTACCAAGTACTCAAGAATATCTCCATCTTTATAAACTGCACTAGTAAACAATTAGTGACGGTCAGGTTGCAACTTTTTATTGCCTGTATATAACGTTATACATGGACTATATAGACCTTAGTTTATTTTTAGGTGACATCTTCACAAGTAGGCCTAACACTCCACACCCATGATCTGACCCCCCTTTTTCCCTCCATTTTTTTCTTTTTTATGTTCTCCACTTGTTCTGTATGACGTACTTTGTACATACAATTAGCGGAAATTGCAGAGGAACTCGATAAGATTTACTTTCTTCCGATCCATTTTTGCAGGCTTATATTTGCTAACTTATTGTATTGTATTGTGTATAGATCTACTTACTTTTGCGAAATAAAATATGTTTACATTAAACGACAGCGGACATATTGTCTTTGTATATAGAGAATGTATGGCTGGTGCCGAGATGGATAAAGTTTATCCGTTGAGGCTTACAAGTCTGAGAGCGCGAGCTTTAGCGCGCCCTTATCAGTTTTCGGCTCGAGCCGGATAAACGTTAAATATCCATCTCGGCACTTGCCATATATTCGATTTATCCTGTTTTCAAAAGGAAAACGCACATTTCTATTTCTCATTTTTTTAATTATTTGATTTATTTACAATATGTCTCTGTCCGTCCCCGGTTCAAGAGGCTTTAACAGCCTATGTACGCACTTATTATATAGTGATCAGAAGAACGCATTTGTTCTTATTACGTCTGACTGGGATACCAATATATCTTCAATTTCAGAATGGAGCACTTTTCACAATTTCTAGCGTGCTATCATCATTTTTCATTTAAATATGGATAAATATGTCGAGTTTTACTACGTATGCAAGCTGACTGACAAAGCAACGTTATATAGTTTTGGCCAAAAGCGAACGTCCAAACGTCTCCAGTTATGGTGACATCCCAGTGTATGATGATTTTATGTGACGTAAATTTTCTCTAAATACTACGTAATAACTCGCAGAAATGTTGTTGTAAACAGACATGGTAGGGAAAAGGAAAGAACTCATCCTGACACAAAAGCGGCTATTGTTTCATTATATTATTCGCGTATTCATAATTCGACAATAGGAAGTATCTCGTAGACTGGACATACCATGGAACACAATTAATGGTAACATATATTTACGAAATAGTGTTGAAAATTCTATTTATCACATAAAATAAACTACAAGCAAAAAATATCCTGCATCATTACCTGTAGTTTATACACTATTCACGGGTCCATGTTTATAGTTGTATTCCGGTTTCAAATATGTACATACACAAGTAGATAGATCTTTGACATTTACTCCGAAAGTAGAATGGAACAGCTTCTAGTGGAGGTAAGTCCACCTGTTTCCGCAATGTTGTTGATTTAAAAGACTTTCGCCGCATTCCTTAGTTTTTATTAAACACGAAAATAATAATAAAAAAAATTCCACGCGTATACGTCTTGGCAACAATGACGTCATTTTTCCACGAAAAAGCGTAGTCGTACAAATTCCAGCACGTGCTGCGGCTGGTTTCTCCGGTTTCACGCGCTCATCACTAAAAACTAATCAGAACCGGGACCAAAAAACGATAATACACTAGTGTATTATCAAAAATAAGTCATGGGTTTAATACACTGCCAGAGGAGGTTTTATGTGATAATACGTAATAACTCGCAGAAATGTTGTTGTAAACAGACATGGTAGGGAAAAGGAAAGAACTCATCCTGACAAGAAAACGGCTATTGTTTCATTATAGTATTCGCGTATTCATGATTCGACAATCGGAAGTATCTCGTAGACTGGACATACCACGGAATACAATAAATGGTAACATATATTTACGAAATAGTGTTGAAAAATTATGTAAAGAAGTGGCGTCCCGGCAAAAATAAGTAAGCGTGATAGTCGGACAACAAGTTGTAAAATCCCTTTCGTAGAACTATTTACATGTGCATACTTATGTATTCAATATAAAGGTCAGGATCAGGTTAGATTAAATAAGCAATACCTTTCTCAAATAATAATAATAATAAAAAAAACTCAACACCATATTTTCGTTACTGAGAGACCATATTTTGTATAGGACCAAATTGTGTCGTGAATACAATGCAGACAATACATATGAGCCATGCTGTATGAAAATGGGGTAAAATCGATACCTTAAAATCGTTGACTGTAAGAAGGTAATCATTTGCCTACATATGTTGCGTGTTAATCTGTCTAGATTGTAGTGAGAATTGGGTTTTGCCGAGGAATATACATTTTGTCAGGAACAAAAAAAAAAAAAAAAAAAAACCTGAGGTTAGATTTCGGCTATTTTGCAAAGGTTTGTTAATAATATTTTCTCCATATTTCCACTTGTTCGCAGACTTTATTACTTCTTACCACATAATCCGGAGTTTTAACGACCGTAACAAAGAAGGCTTTAGAAAACATACTTGGGAAAAGGAGAAAATGCTGGTAAATAGCATTTTCTCATTTTCCCACTGTGTTTTCTACCCATCAAAAGCATATTTCATTACCTGAGTCACATTTAAATTGTCGTCTGCCAATGCTTTGAATTTTGACGAGTCTAAAATTTTGCCGTTTGGCAAACAGATTTATTGTGAATATGTGATTGTGAAATATACATAGATATTTGGTTTGATCATTAAGCTTCCATCCGTTCTCTTAGTTTTATTTTTTCTTGCACCAACCACGCCTGAATCTTTTCCTCTCTCTCCTTCTTCAACAAATTTGTGGATTTTTTTAAATCCTTAATCCGCTAAATAAGTGAAATGAAACTTTCAAACCGATAGTAAAAACGATAATTTTGCAATTTCAAAGTTGTATCTATGGGTAAAAATATTTCATTTTATTTTATGCTTTTCGGTAGTTTATGTAGTTTGATGATTTCACCGTTTCGACCTGTGAATTTACCGATTGATAAAATCACTGGTAGGAAAGTGCGGGGAGCTCCCTTGTACTTCGAATATCCCATTAAAAAAAAAGGAGCATGAAATAGATAGATTTTTATTTGTGATCGAAATTTATTTCATCTCGTGTACATCATCGGTAATATTTTCACTCGTGGCTGCACCACCCGTGAAATATTACCGACGATGTTCACTCGATCCTTCACACACACACACATATATATGTATATCGGATATTGTAGATCCATGATCAGACTGAACATTTTGTGCTGTCCTGATATTGATCAACGCTGTCCGCAAAAGGTCACCGAGTCGCGCTTAGCAGCCTAAAGGCTAATTAAACAATCTTTGTTGATATCATATAAGAAATACATCGGAATATGTATTTCTGTTTACATGTTCAGAACACAGGATTTCTGTATGCATATCTGCCACATAGACGATTTTGCAGCCAGGCTGTAAAAGAACAATATATTTATATATGAGTCACGCTCTGGCAAAATGGGGCTTAATGCATCTCCCTGTTACATTACATCAAACAAGTAATTAGATAATTATGGATCCATAATATCCACCGACTGAATCATGAGGTAAACTAGTACTTTGACATGCAGATAATTGACCAATAGCAAAAAATTTCGTCCCTCGTTAGCCTGCAAAATGTTGTACAGATGCATTAAGCCCCTTTTTCGCAGATCACGGCTGTTATGTATGAGCCGAGCTCTGTGGAGAGTATCGACCCATGTCAGCCTGCTTAATCGGCGCAGACTGACATGGGCCGAAACTTTTCGCCAACTTTAAATTTTCTGCATGTCAAGGGATAATTCTAGCCCATGCATTAGTCGGTTGGTTGTCAAAATGGATTCTATGGATCCCTAATTAGGTGATGTCTTGCTTGGTATAATGAATTGCGGAGATGCATGAAGCCCTTTTTTTTGCCAGAGCACGGCTCATATACTGCAGAATTAAAGTATTCGTGTTTAAATGAATAACTCACCATTTTTATGGCCTATAACAGAGTAAACGTTTTTAAAAAAAAAATGTGTCGGTAGATTAAAGGGCGGCTGTAATACAAAACTACAGGCATGCCTCTGTTAGTGGCCATCCCTGTTCAGCAGCCAAGTGTATATTGCCACATCCCTTTGAATGTCAAAGATCCCAGACTTTAGTAAAGAAATGTCTGTTTTTAAACGGGTACTTGTGTAAAGAGGTCAGGTTTTATTGTTGGTAAATGCTGAAAGCATGGTTCACTGTAAAGTAAATGAGGATAATTGAGGAAGAATACAAAGACTTAGAAGTATAATACAATGGCTCAAATGCCGATTTCGTTTACGGTAATCTATGCCAGAAAAGTAGAAACAGAAGCAACATGGGGGGGGGGGGGTTCATTTCCAAAACGAATACTCTTCATTAGCAGATCAAAACTCTAAACCTTACAGTACATGTAACTTGCATTTCGGAAAACACTACCATCTTCCGTCAAGCGCCGTGTTGTGTAGCAGTTAATCTTTTCAAATCGGTGCTTACTGCTTAAAACATTTGGGCCATGCTCTGGTTTAAGGGTTTAAATGCTTCTCCATGATGTATGATACCAAGCATGTCATCACATAATCATGGATCTATAAAATTTATTTTGTCTACTAATCGGCTAAGTCCTAAGGTAGAGTGGTCTTTGGACATGCAGAAAATTTGTAAAAGGCAATAGTTTCAACTCAAGTCAGCCCCCGAGACGAGCGTAGACTGACCTGGTTGAATACTTTTTGAAGATGCATTAAACTCCCTTTTCACATAAATCTTTTTTTCTTTTCCAGGATTGAATGAAAGTTCTGCATGGTTATGGTAAAATGTTGTCAGCGATAATCTATCGCAGAAAATGGATTTTAATAACCTCAACAATTTTTGCTTCGCTTATGTTTGTTTATGTTTCTATTGCTTCAAGAATTTACATAGAAGATGATAAGAACCTCATATACAGTGCACCAGGGACTTCAACAACAGACGATGAAAGGGGCGTGATGAAAAAACGTTTCCCACAGTGTATTATATTTGGTACAATGAAAAGTGGAACAACCGCACTGAGAGATTTACTTGCCACACATCCAAGAATTCGGGTAGTCGATCACGAGGTTCACTTTTTTGATACTGAAGACTACAAAAAAGGAATGGGGTTCTATCTTAATCAAATGCCTCTTTCTTTCAAGGATGACATTACTATAGAAAAAACGCCTTCTTACTTTACGTCCGACGACGCTATAGAGCGAATCTTTAACTTCAATAAAACAATAAAATTGATTGTAACATTTAAGCATCCTGTTACAAGAGCTATCTCCAATTACAGGCAGTTCAAATATCATCGAAGTTCCATTACGAAAACTTTTCAAGAGTTTATGACAGAAAAATCCGGATTACTCAACTTAAAACGCAGAGCACTTAGAAAGAGCCTATATGTGGAATACATGAAGAAATGGTACTCTTATTTTCCAAAAGAACAAATACATATAGTAGATGGCGAAAACCTTATTAAAAAACCTTTGGAAGAACTAGAACTAACTGAAGATTTTTTGGGATTGGAGCATGCGATCACAGACGATAATTTATATTTCAATAAAACCACAGGGTTTTACTGCATGCGGAAACATTACAAAGACGAGTGGCATTGTTTCGACCGACAGAAAGAATGGAATGTCATAAACTATATAGATCCAAAGTTTGTCCAGAGACTGAAGGATTTTTATCGGCCTTATAACGAAAGGCTGTTCAGATTACTAAACAAAACATTTGACTGGGATTGATGGTCGTATGAATGAACTCTGTGACACGAATTTTTGCATAAACTTAGAAATGAAGTTTACTACACATGTATTCAAATCTTTCCCTGATGACAAAACCACATCCTTGTCTTTCTAAAACCGTGGTCTTATCTTACGTAGTTGACCGTAGTGGGGAATGACCGTAGTTGGCCGTAGTTGAAGTAATTGAATGAAGTTTAACCTTTATAATGCTAAATAAATAAATTTTTCAAGTTGATAGTAAAACCCTAAATTTTGCTATTTGAAAGTTACTTTTTGGTGAAAAAAATCTCCTTATTGGACAATGTAGATCCAAGATCAGACTGCGTATTCTGTGCAGTCTGATCTTGATCTACAGTGTCCGCAAAAGGTCAATGAGTCGCGCTTAGTAGCTTAAGGGTTAACGTTGTTACTCAGAGATAACCCTAGTCCAACGTATTTGAACTCGTGATTTGCATGTAGTAAGCACATAATTTTTCAACATGTTCAACAAGAGGGCCAAAATTGCCCTGTATCGCTCCAATGGCTAACAAGTACAAAATATACGTGCATACTAACTATTACAATTCTTTGCCAAATGGTTTCAGCAAGAAGGCTTACGAAAGCCAACGTGAAAGTTGTTAAGTCAGTGCAAAGCCATGTTTGACCATAGGGCTATAATTACTTGAATCATGCTAGAGGCCCACAGGATAAAGCCACATGCCAAACATTCCGGTCGAGACCGTATGGTTATAAACAAGCAGGCTTTCAAAGTGTTCTCAATATAAAGCCCCTGTAAAACATGAGACTCCAGAGGTGAGGCTAATTTCAATTCCCGGGCTAAATTTTGAACAAGTGGTCCATATTTGGTACCCTAAGGATTAACGGTAAGGAGCGTGAAAAGTTTTACTGTATAAGCACATGTTAGGGTGGGACCAATTTTGACACCAGGGCTTTAATTCGAACAATTTTGGAAGAAGCCTGTTACATGATAACACTCGCAAAATATTACAGCTGTATTGTAAAGGCAGGCCAAGAAAATCTTTAAACTTTTCACTATATAAATATAAGCCTATATAATAAGCCCATGTAAAAGTTGTGACTTCTGGAGCAGGGCCAATTTTGACCCCAGGGCTATAATTTGAACAGTCTTGGTAGAGGTCTTTTAGATACATATACATAAAAAAAAAAAAAAAAAAAATTGGTAGCCCTAGGTCTCCTAGGTACGAACAAAAATAAATTATTTTTGTTGACTATATAGGAACATGTAAACTTGTGACTACCAGGGCCGGGCCAATTTTGACCCCAGGACTATAATTTGAGCAATCTAGGTAGAGACCCAGATTAAGCTACATGCAAGATTTGGTAGGCCTAGGCATTACGGTCACGAATTAGAAGATTTTAAAGTAATCACTATATAAGCCAATATAAAATTTGTAACCCCTGTGGCAGGGCCAATTTTGATCCAAGGGCTATAATTTGTAGTACCGTAGTTCATTCGATGAAGCTATATGTCAAACTTGACAGCCCTAGGCCTTATGGTTTAGAACCAGAGGACTTTTAAAGTTTGCACAACGTAAGCCCATGTAAAACTTGTGACTCCTGGGTCGGGGCCAATTTTGACCAATGTTTATTACTAAAGAAACTTGGTAGAAGTCCATTATATGACGCTACGTGCGAAATTCGGTAGCCATAGGCCTAATGGTTTAGAACCAGAATTTTTTTTTAAAAATTTTCACTAAATAATCCCATGTAAAACTTGTGATCTCTGGGGTGGGGTCAATTTCGACCCCTGGGCTATAATTTGAGCCATATTGCTATACATTATTATTATATTATTACTATATTAAGCTACATGCAAGATTTGGTAGCCCTAGGCTTAACGGTTAGGAATTTGAAGATTTTTAAATTCTTGACTATATAAGCCAATGTAAAACTTTTAACCTCCTGGGCAGGGCCCATTTTAACCCAAGGGCTATAAGTTGTAGTATGGTAGCAGAGGTTCATTTGATGAAGCTATATTCAAATTTGACAACCCTAGGCCTTAAAGTTTAGAACCAGAAGACTTATAAAGTTTGCACTATATAAGCCCGTGTAAAACTTGTGACTCCTGTGGCGGGGCCAGTTTTGACCCGATGGCTATCATTAAAGAAACTTAGTAGAAATCCATTATATGAAGCAACGTGCGAAATTTGGCAGCCATGGGCCTAAAGGTTTAGAACCAGAAGATTTTTAAAGTTTTCACTATAGAAGCCAAGTAAAATTTGTGACCCCTGGAGCCAGAACCAGAAGATTTTTAAAGTTTTCACTATAGAAGCCAAGTAAAATTTGTGACCCCTGGAGCGGGGTCGATTTTGACCGTAGGGCTACAGTATGAAGACACTTGGTAGAGGTCCACTATATGAAGCTACATGCCAAATTTGATAGCTCTAGGCCTGATTGCTTTGGACAAAAAGAATTTCAAAGATTTTTCAGCTTTGTTGCCAAAAGGAATCAAATTATTTTATGAAATTTTAACGAGGACCATGGCAGGATCATTTCAGTGAAGTCTGGTCAAAATTCAAAATTGGATGGGTAGAAGATGTTTGACATAAAAGTTAACGCACGCACGGACGCACGACGGACACATGGCCATGACATAAAGTGGCTGGCATTCGGCCAGTGGGGCAAAAACAAAAATGGTCAAAAAAAATGGTCAACTACGATGTTGTTACCATACAATGACGGTAGTTTGAACGTAGTTGACCTTAGTTAACCGTAGGGTTTGCTGTAGTTGACCGTATTATCTGCCAAATTACATAAACAATACATATTTTCTTCCTACACGGCATCACAGATTATATATTATTGGCTCGTCAACTTCCAAAAAAGCACAATGACTGCAGCTAGTAATCCCGTATTGAACAGGCGCGGCCAAAAGGTTTTCCCGTAGCCTAATGTAGTTGACACCAATTTACTGTAGCTGCGAGTACTTAGGACGTAGTTTGACATAAAGATACCCTTGTTAACCATAGCCACTGTGCTCGCAGTTGACCGTACTTACACGTAGTTCAACCTACTTAGACTTTCTATATGTCCTTTTTTTGGTCAATTTTAAACCTACTTCGAACGTACTTCAACCAAGCTTACCGTAGAAACACTACGCCCGACAACGTTTGAAATGAAATGAACTACGGTCAACTCCGTGCATGACCGTAAATGTTATCATGGCACAACAGGCATCTGCAGTCAACATATTACGCGGGGATCAAGTGAGGGATTTTGTCTTTGAAAGGATAGACAACATTGTAGAAAATGGGGAAATGATGTTTACCAGCTTTCCCTCCTTTTTCGACGATGTTTTGAACTGACTTTTCTTCGGGATCGGTAGAGTTCGGGACTGTGTGCTAAAGGGCTAAATTGGTTCTCGTATATCGATAACTATGCAAATGAAGACTAATACAGAAATTTAAGCAGAAAGTTTGACAGGGAAAATTATCTCAAATCGAAAGACTATAAAAGTATTGTGCTGCCTCAAACACTTGAGTCATTCTCTGGCAGAATGGGGCTTAATTCATCTCCATGAATTTACATTGGTTACTGAATGTGGCCGCTAGCGTAACTGGTAGTTAAATCCTTGTCATATTTTGCGAAACATGAAGAACTTGCTTGTGTAATAATTCGTTTCAGCCGTGCTGAAATGATCGGAATTCCCTACCGGATGAGTTTAAAAACGAAAAATCACTGACATCTTTTAAGTATCATTTGAACCTTGACAAACCCACACCAAGACAACTATATTTCGTCGGTGAAAGAAAAATGCAGATAATCCATGCTCGGTTTGCGCAACAGGTGTTGCTATGTTAAGCATCACCTGTACATGAAAAATTTAGTGCATTGGCCATTCCGTAGATGTGGCTCGGTTGAATCAACTGAACATTTCTTTCTACAATGTTCAATACATAATGGCTTTAGAAATCATTTTCAAGTATAAATGATATACATGTAGATTCTCTCTTCGTACCATCGAGTCTTGGCCTGCATGATAATGACAGAATATATGCTGCACAGTGCATACTTATATCCGTGCATGTGGAATATTTACTGTTTAGTGTAATTGATTCGTTTTTCTTCTCAGTGACAATACAATATTCTCGTTTAGAAACTAGCTGAAGACATTCTTAGTGACCCTCTTCTTCCTCTTGTGTGTACAATATAGTAGTTGGTATAGATCTATTACATGCTAAGTAAATATCCTTACCAAGTAGATGAGCCATGTTCTAGCAAAATGGGGCTTAATGCATCTCCGTGATGCATTATACCAAGCAAGACATCATGTAATTAGCCCAATAGCCTAGGGATCCATAAAATCCATTTTGTCTGATAACTGACTACATGTCATAAGGTAGACTGTATCTTCCATCCTTTGATACACAGAAAATTGACTCATAGCGAAAAGTTTCGGCTCAGGTCAGCCTGCGCGGACTGCGCAGGCTGACCTGAGTTGATACTTTTCGCAGATGCATGACGCTCCCTTTTCTCAGAGTATGGCTTATATATATATTACATATCCTATCATTCGTACCAAGTACTCAAGAATATCTCCATCTTTATAAACTGCACTAGTAAACAATTAGTGACGGTCAGGTTGCAACTTTTTATTGCCTGTATATAACGTTATACATGGACTATATAGACCTTAGTTTATTTTTAGGTGACATCTTCACAAGTAGGCCTAACACTCCACACCCATGATCTGACCCCCCTTTTTCCCTCCATTTTTTTCTTTTTTATGTTCTCCACTTGTTCTGTATGACGTACTTTGTACATACAATTAGCGGAAATTGCAGAGGAACTCGATAAGATTTACTTTCTTCCGATCCATTTTTGCAGGCTTATATTTGCTAACTTATTGTATTGTATTGTGTATAGATCTACTTACTTTTGCGAAATAAAATATGTTTACATTAAACGACAGCGGACATATTGTCTTTGTATATAGAGAATGTATGGCTGGTGCCGAGATGGATAAAGTTTATCCGTTGAGGCTTACAAGTCTGAGAGCGCGAGCTTTAGCGCGCCCTTATCAGTTTTCGGCTCGAGCCGGATAAACGTTAAATATCCATCTCGGCACTTGCCATATATTCGATTTATCCTGTTTTCAAAAGGAAAACGCACATTTCTATTTCTCATTTTTTTAATTATTTGATTTATTTACAATATGTCCCTGTCCGTCCCCGGTTCAAGAGGCTTTAACAGCCTATGTACGCACTTATTATATAGTGATCAGAAGAACGCATTTGTTCTTATTACGTCTGACTGGGATACCAATATATCTTCAATTTCAGAATGGAGCACTTTTCACAATTTCTAGCGTGCTATCATCATTTTTCATTTAAATATGGATAAATATGTCGAGTTTTACTACGTATGCAAGCTGACTGACAAAGCAACATTATATAGTTTTGGCCAAAAGCGAACGTCCAAACGTCTCCAGTTATGGTGACATCCCAGTGTATGATGATTTTATGTGACGTAAATTTTCTCTAAATACTACGTAATAACTCGCAGAAATGTTGTTGTAAACAGACATGGTAGGGAAAAGGAAAGAACTCATCCTGACACAAAAGCGGCTATTGTTTCATTATATTATTCGCGTATTCATAATTCGACAATAGGAAGTATCTCGTAGACTGGACATACCATGGAACACAATTAATGGTAACATATATTTACGAAATAGTGTTGAAAA
Organism: Tridacna gigas; assembly: GCA_945859785.2. Lineage (NCBI taxonomy): Eukaryota > Metazoa > Mollusca > Bivalvia > Cardiida > Cardiidae > Tridacna > Tridacna gigas. The sequence goes on along the minus strand of OX244043.2, from coordinate 31,611,127 downwards.
TTCTATTTATCACATAAAATAAACTACAAGCAAAAAATATCCTGCATCATTACCTGTAGTTTATACACTATTCACGGGTCCATGTTTATAGTTGTATTCCGGTTTCAAATATGTACATACACAAGTAGATAGATCTTTGACATTTACTCCGAAAGTAGAATGGAACAGCTTCTAGTGGAGGTAAGTCCACCTGTTTCCGCAATGTTGTTGATTTAAAAGACTTTCGCCGCATTCCTTAGTTTTTATTAAACACGAAAATAATAATAAAAAAAATTCCACGCGTATACGTCTTGGCAACAATGACGTCATTTTTCCACAAAAAGGCGTAGTCGTACAAATTCCAGCACGTGCTGCGGCTGGTTTCTCCGGTTTCACGCGCTCATCACTAAAAACTAATCAGAACCGGGACCAAAAAACGATAATACACTAGTGTATTATCAAAAATAAGTCATGGGTTTAATACACTGCCAGAGGAGGTTTTATGTGATAATACGTAATAACTCGCAGAAATGTTGTTGTAAACAGACATGGTAGGGAAAAGGAAAGAACTCACCCTGACAAGAAAACGGCTATTGTTTCATTATAGTATTCGCGTATTCATGATTCGACAATCGGAAGTATCTCGTAGACTGGACATACCACGGAATACAATAAATGGTAACATATATTTACGAAATAGTGTTGAAAAATTATGTAAAGAAGTGGCGTCCCGGCAAAAATAAGTAAGCGTGATAGTCGGACAACAAGTTGTAAAATCCCTTTTGTAGAACTATTTACATGTGCATACTTATGTATTCAATATAAAGGTCAGGATCAGGTTAGATTAAATAAGCAATACCTTTCTCAAATAATAATAATAATAAAAAAAACTCAACACCATATTTTCGTTACTGAGAGACCATATTTTGTATAGGACCAAATTGTGTCGTGAATACAATGCAGACAATACATATGAGCCATGCTGTATGAAAATGGGGTAAAATCGATACCTTAAAATCGTTGACTGTAAGAAGGTAATCATTTGCCTACATATGTTGTGTGTTAATCTGTCTAGATTGTAGTGAGAATTGGGTTTTGCCGAGGAATATACATTTTGTCAGGAGTTTTAACGACCGTAACAAAGAAGGCTTTAGAAAACATACTTGGGAAAAGGAGAAAATGCTGGTAAATAGCATTTTCTCATTTTCCCACTGTGTTTTCTACCCATCAAAAGCATATTTCATTACCTGAGTCACATTTAAATTGTCGTCTGCCAATGCTTTGAATTTTGACGAGTCTAAAATTTTGCCGTTTGGCAAATAGATTTATTGTGAATATGTGATTGTGAAATATACATAGATATTTGGTTTGATCATTAAGCTTCCATCCGTTCTCTTAGTTTTATTTTTTCTTGCACCAACCACGCCTGAATCTTTTCCTCTCTCTCCTTCTTCAACAAATTTGTGGATTTTTTTAAATCCTTAATCCGCTAAATAAGTGAAATGAAACTTTCAAACCGATAGTAAAAACGATAATTTTGCAATTTCAAAGTTGTATCTATGGGTAAAAATATTTCATTTTATTTTATGCTTTTCGGTAGTTTATCGGGAAATAATGGTGGAATGTGGTTTGATGATTTCACCGTTTCGACCTGTGAATTTACCGATTGATAAAATCACTGGTAGGAAAGTGCGGGGAGCTCCCTTGTACTTCGAATATCCCATTAAAAAAAAAGGAGCATGAAATAGATAGATTTTTATTTGTGATCGAAATTTATTTCATCTCGTGTACATCATCGGTAATATTTTCACTCGTGGCTGCACCACCCGTGAAATATTACCGATGATGTTCACTCGATCCTTCACACACACACACATATATATGTATATCGGATATTGTAGATCCATGATCAGACTGAACATTTTGTGCTGTCCTGATATTGATCAACGCTGTCCGCAAAAGGTCACCGAGTCGCGCTTAGCAGCCTAAAGGCTAATTAAACAATCTTTGTTGATATCATATAAGAAATACATCGGAATATGTATTTCTGTTTACATGTTCAGAACACAGGATTTCTGTATGCATATCTGCCACATAGACGATTTTGCAGCCAGGCTGTAAAAGAACAATATATTTATATATGAGTCACGCTCTGGCAAAATGGGGCTTAATGCATCTCCCTGTTACATTACATCAAACAAGTAATTAGATAATTATGGATCCATAATATCCACCGACTGAATCATGAGGTAAACTAGTACTTTGACATGCAGATAATTGACCAATAGCAAAAAATTTCGTCCCTCGTTAGCCTGCAAAATGTTGTACAGATGCATTAAGCCCCTTTTTCGCAGATCACGGCTGTTATGTATGAGCCAAGCTCTGTGAAGAGTATCGACCCATGTCAGCCTGCTCAATCGGCGCAGACTGACATGGGCCGAAACTTTTCGCCAACTTTAAATTTTCTGCATGTCAAGGGATAATTCTAGCCCATGCATTAGTCGGTTGGTTGTCAAAATGGATTCTATGGATCCCTAATTAGGTGATGTCTTGCTTGGTATAATGAATTGCGGAGATGCATGAAGCCCTTTTTTTGCCAGAGCACGGCTCATATACTGCAGAATTAAAGTATTCGTGTTTAAATGAATAACTCACCATTTTTATGGCTTATAACAGAGTAAACGTTTTTTAAAAAAAAAATGTGTCGGTAGATTAAAGGGCGGCTGTAATACAAAACTACAGGCATGCCTCTGTTAGTGGCCATCCCTGTTCAGCAGCCAAGTGTATATTGCCACATCCCTTTGAATGTCAAAGATCCCAGACCTTAGTAAAGAAATGTCTGTTTTTAAACGGGTACTTGTGTAAAGAGGTCAGGTTTTATTGTTGGTAAATGCTGGAAGCATGGTTCACTGTAAAGTAAATGAGGATAATTGAGGAAGAATACAAAGACTTTGAAGTATAATACAATGGCTCAAATGCCGATTTCGTGTACGGTAATCTATGCCAGAAAAGTAGAAACAGAAGCAACATGGGGGGGGGGGGGGTAATTTCCAAAAGGAATACTCTTCATTAGCAGAACAAAACGCTAAACCCTACATGTAACTTGCATTTCGGAAAACACTACCATCTTCCGTCAAGCGCCGTGTTGTGTAGCAGTTAATCTTTTCAAATCGGTGCTTACTGCTTAAAACATTTGGGCCATGCTCTGGTTTAAGGGTTTACATGCTTCTCCATGATGTATGATACCAAGCATGCCATCACATAATCATGGATCTATAAAATTTATTTTGCCTACTAATCGGCTAAGTCCTAAGGTAGAGTGGTCTTTGGACATGCAGAAAATTTGTAAAAGGCAATAGTTTCAACTCAAGTCAGCCCCCGAGACGAGCGTAGACTGACCTGGTTGAATACTTTTTGAAGATGCATTAAACTCCCTTTTCACATAAATCTTTTTTTCTTTTCCAGGATTGAATGGAAGTTCTGCATGGCTTATGGTAAAATGTTGTCAGCTATAATCTATCACAGAAAATGGATTTTAATAACTTCAACAATTTTTGCTTCGCTTATGTTTGTTTATGTTTCTATTGCTTCAAGAATTTACATAGAAGATGATAAGAACCTCATATACAATGCACCAGGGACTTCAACAACAGACGATGAAAGGGGCGTGATGAAAAAACGTTTCCCACAGTGTATTATATTTGGTACAATGAAAAGTGGAACAACCGCACTGAGAGATTTACTTGCCACACATCCAAGAATTCGGGTAGTCGATCACGAGGTTCACTTTTTTGATACTGAAGACTACAAAAAAGGGATGGGGTTCTATCTTAATCAAATGCCTCTTTCTTTCAAGGATGACATTACTATAGAAAAAACGCCTTCTTACTTTACGTCCGACGACGCTATAGAGCGAATCTTTAACTTCAATAAAACAATAAAATTGATTGTAACATTTAAACATCCTGTTACAAGAGCTATCTCCAATTACCGGCAGTTCAAATATCATCGAAGTTCCATTACGAAAACTTTTCAAGAGTTTATGACAGAAAAATCCGGATTACTCAACTTAAAACGCAGAGCACTCAGAAAGAGCCTATATGTGGAATACATGAAGAAATGGTACTCTTATTTTCCAAAAGAACAAATACATATAGTAGATGGCGAAAACCTTATTAAAAAACCTTTGGAAGAACTAGAACTAATTGAAGACTTTTTGGGATTGGAGCATGCGATCACAGACGATAATTTATATTTCAATAAAACCACAGGGTTTTACTGCATGCGGAAACATTACAAAGACGAGTGGCATTGTTTCGACCGACAGAAAGAATGGAATGTCATAAACTATATAGATCCAAAGTTTGTCCAGAGACTGAAGGATTTTTATCGGCCTTATAACGAAAGGCTGTTTAGATTACTAAACAAAACATTTGACTGGGATTGATGGTCGTATGAATGAACTCTGTGACACGAATTTTTGCATAAACTTAGAAATGAAGACTACACATGTATTCAAATCTTTCCCTGATGACAAAACCACATCCTTGTCTTTCTAAAACCGTGGTCTTATCTTACGTAGTTGACCGTAGTGGGGAATGACCGTAGTTGGCCGTAGTTGAAGTAATTGAATGAAGTTTAACCTTTATAATGCTAAATAAATAAATTTTTCAAGTTGATAGTAAAACCCTAAATTTTGCTATTTGAAAGTTACTTTTTGGTGAAAAAATATCACCTTATTGGACAATGTAGATCCAAGATCAGACTGTGCAGTCTGATCTTGATCTACAGTGTCCGCAAAAGGTCAATGAGTCGCGCTTATTAGCTTAAGGGTTAACGTTGTTACTCAGAGATAACCCTAGTCCAACGTATTTGAACTCGTGATTTGCATGTAGTAAGCACATAATTTTTCAACATGTTCAACAAGAGGGCCAAAATTGCCCTGTATCGCTCCAATGGCTAACAAGTACAAAATATACGTGCATACTAACTATTACAATTCTTTGCCAAATGGTTTCAGCAAGAAGGCTTACGAAATCCAACGTGAAAGTTGTTAAGTCAGTGCAAAGCCATGTTTGATCACAGAGCTATAATTACTTGAATCATGCTAGAGGTCCACAGGATAAAGCCACATGCAAAAACATTCCGGTCGAGGCCGTATGGTTATAAACAAGCAGGCTTTCAAAGTGTTCTCAATATAAAGCCTCTGTAAAACATAAGACTCCAGAGGTGGGGCTAATTTCAATTCCAGGGCTAATTTTGAACAACTGATCCGTATTTAGTAGCCCAAGGATTAATGTATTACAAAGTCAGGAACAAGAAAATCTTTATTTTTTTTTACTATATAAATATAGGCCTATATAAGCCTATGTAAAAGTTGTGACTTCTAGAGCAGGGCCAATTTTGACCCCAGGGCTATAATTCTACTCTTGGTAGAGGTCTATTAGATACATATACATAAAAAATTTGGTAGCCCTAGGTCTTCTAGGTACAAACAAAAATAATTTATTTTTGTTTACTATATCGGAAACATGTAAACTTGTGACTACCAGGGCCGGGCCAATTTTGGCCCCAGGACTATAATTTGAGCCATCTTGGTAGAGACCCACCAGCTTAAGCTACAGGCAAGATTTGGTAGCCCTAGGCGTTACGGTTAGGAATTAGAAGATTTTAAAGTCTTCACCATATAAGCCAATGCAGAACTTGCACTCCCCCGGGGCAGGACCAATTTTGACCCAAGGGCTATAATTTGTAGCATGGTAGTAGAGGTTCATTTGATGAAGCTATATGTCAAACTTGACAGCCCTAGGCCTTATGGTTTAGAACTTTTAAAGTTTGCACACCGCAAGCGCATGTAAAACTTGTGACTGGTTGGTAGAGGTCCATCATATGAAGCTAGATGCCAAATTTGGTATCTCTAGGTCTGATTGCTTTGGACAATAAGATTTTTTTTTTTTTTTTTTAAAGATTTTCAATATTTTTCAGTTTCGCTGTCAAAGGGGATCAAATTATTTTAAGAAATTTTAACGAGGACCGTGGAGGATCATTTCTGCGATGTCTGGTCAAAATTCAAAATTGGATGGGTAATTTCAGAGAAGAAGATGTTTGAAATAAAAGTTAACGGACGCACGGACCCTCGACGGATACATGGGCATGACATAAAGTGGCTGGCCTTCGGCCAGTGGAACTAAATATTGGTAAAAAAAAATGGTTAGCTACGATGTTGTAACCTACTGTGACCGTAGTTTGAACGTAGCTGACCTTAGTTAACCGTAGGGTGTACTGTAGTTGACCGTATTATCTGCCAAATCACATAAACAATACATTTTCCTAGACGGCATCGCAGATTATACTGGCTCGTCAACTTCCAAAAAGGCACAATGACTGCTGCTTGTAAACTGGTTCTGAACAGGCGCAGCCAAAAGATTTTCCCGTACCCTAATGCAGTTGACACCAATTTACCGTAGTCGCGCGTACTTAGGACGTAGTTCATTCGTAGTGTAACGTAGTTAGACATAAAGATACCCTAGTAAACCCTAGCCACTTTGCTCGCAGTTGAATGAAGTTGACCCTACGTACATGTAGTTCAACCTACTTAGACTTTCTATATTTTCTCTTTTTGTCAATTTTGAATCTACTTCGAACGTACTTCAACCTAGCTTACCGTAGAAACACTACGGCCGACTACATTCGAAATGAACTACCGTCAACTCCGTGCATAGCCATAACTGTGACCATGGCATAAAAAGCATCTGCAGTCGACATATTAATTGAGGCTCCTTTCTGCCATTTTCATCAAATTTAAAATTGTCGTCTGCAAACTCTTTCAATTTGGACCAGTCCAAAATTTGTCGTTTGGGAAAGGGTTAACATGCATAGAATTAACCGAAAGCAAAAAGTTTCGGCCCAAGTCATCCTGCGCGGACTGCCCAGGCTGACCGAGATCAACATTTTTTGCAGATGCATTAAGCCCCCTTTTCACAGCGCATGACTCAGGTTTTTTTTGTAAAATGAATTTGTTATGTAACCATGCAAATCCTAATTTTCATCTGTTTAACTCTTTACTACACAATTCCGAGTTTTAATGACCAAAAGGAAAAGACCCTTTGAAAACATTGTGGCAAAAGGAGAACATGCTGGTAGCTAGCATTTTCGCCTTTTCCCACAATGTTTTTTACTCTTCAAATGGTGAAATTCTATTTTTTAATCACTGTTATTTTGTTGTCTGCAAAAGCTTTCAATTTGGGCAAGTCTAAAATTTTGTTGTTTGGTAAAGAGTTAACAACGAGAGCGCTTCCTTCATGAACGCGACATCTTAAAACAGTTGAAAATAAGATCTACTGAGACCCCGAAGGAGTTTTTCTCTTCCAGACTGGACTAAACCAGCGTCCGACACAGGTCCAAGATAGGACAACATGTTCTGTGCAGTCTTGGTCAGTATTCACTAACCGATTTATTCTAAGTCTAATTATAGTTATAGAAAGTAACGCAACTTCTGATTGGTTAAAGCATTTGATATAAAAGTTAGGTTACGTTCAAATCTAGAAAATTCCTAGGAAAAAGAGTTCTAAGCATAGTTGGTGAATGTGGACCCTTGTTCTTCTCTTCATTTCTCTTTTTCCACGATGTTTTTAAATGCCTTAATCTTCAGTGCAGTTTAAAAAACGAGATTGCTTGATAATAGGTTAATGCGGTTTTCGATAGAGCCTTTGAAACTTATTTTCAAGCGGTTTCTGTATCTGTATCAAATCACAATAGGCGGTTTGGAAGTAAAAGAAATAAAACAATGGAACAATAAATTTTGCTGTGGCTGCTTTACCAAGGCTGGCTGTGTACAAAAATACTTGAACGGTAAAATGTGTTTACAGCATTGGTTTCGAACTAATTAAAAGGGCTTCACTTTCCAGAATTATTTATTAACCCTTAGGCTGCTAAGCGCGACTCATTGGCCTTTTATGGATAGTGTAGATCAAAATCAGACTGCACGTTCTTTGATCTATACTGTCCGACACGGTGTTTTCTTTCCAGTGAAAGCAATTTTGAAATCTCAATATTTGGTTTTTTACTATTGCGTGGAAATATTCGTTTATTTATGTAGCAGTTTAAAGGTTAATCACTTAAGAATGGGGGAAAAAAGCATACCTCCTTAATGTCAAACTGTAAAAATCTGCTTTAAGGTCTTCTCACCAAGTTTAATCTCTGGGACCACCGATTAGTATTGTGGAGCACTAAAACAGTGCCCCGTACTGAGACCTCTAACTCTGGTCTGAAACAATCTGACTCGTCTCGAAACTGTCCTCTGCACAGTAACTATATTCACATAATTAACGACCTATTTATTCAAAAGCCATTTGCATTGAGGAAAAATCACTTAAGAATGGGGGAAAAAAGCATACCTCCTTAATGTCAAACTATAAAAATCTGCTTTAAGGTCTTCTCACCAAGTCTAACCTCTGGGACCACCGATTAGTATTGTGGAGCACTAAAACAGTGCCTATGGAATGCCATAGCAGAAAATATTCAAGATATAAAAACACTATCAAGATATTTAAAATATTCAATCAAGATAGTCGCAATTATACCAAAATGATATATAAATTTGATATACGAGGGCCCATCAATAATATCGAGAACTAATTCCACTATTCAATTACGCGTTGACGTACTGTCATGAAAATTCGTATGATTAAAGTTCATTCCTTTTCCAATTAACTCATCTAACTCCAATACGATGACGTCAAAAATATATGACGTCATAACAAAAATATGACGTCATATCAAGAGCGTTCATCCTGTACCAGCGAGCAACGCGTTGTGATAAAGTTTTATGTGTTACTGGGTAAATCTTTTACGGAGATCCGTGATGATTTGCATAAAGTGTATGGAGACTCATGTTTAGCGAATAGTGCTATTTCAAAGTGGATGCAGCGCTTTAAAGACGGTAGAGAATCAACGGAAGATGATAAACATACTGGCAGACCTGTGACTATAACAACTGAGAAGAAAGTTGCTGAAATTCAAGAGTTTATTCTTGAAGATAGAAGAGTAACTGTTGAAACTGTAGCTAGACACTTTGACATTTCGTATGGTACAGCTCAGGACATTATGACCAATAAGCTCGGAATGCGCCGCGTTTCAGCAAGATGGGTACCGCGCTTGCTGCTTCCTGATCAAATGGGACAAAGGGTCAAAAGGTTTCATGAATACTGTCAACGTTACAGTGACGAGGGCGAAAACTTTCTGAATCGAATAATTACATGTGATGAGACATGGATACACTTTTTTGAGCCGGAAAGTAAACAACAAAGCTCAATGTGGAAGCACCCTTCTTCGCCTTCGCCAACAAAAGCGTTGATTTCCAGGTCTGCCGGTAAGGTAATGGCAATAATTTTTTGTGATATCCAAGGAATTATTTTGAATCACTTTGTTCCTCCAAAAACTACAATTACTGGTAACTATTATGCATCATTAATTAAATCTGATCTGCTACCGGCTATCAAGAGAAAGCGCCCACAACTTATGAGGTCCGGGATTCTGCTGCACCACGATAACGCGCCAAGCCATAGCAGTCGCGTTGTATTAGACACTATTAAGGAACTGGATATAGAAATACTACCACACCCTCCGTACAGCCCAGATTTGGCAATTTGCGATTTCTGGCTATTTCCAAATCTAAAAAATAAGCTACGTGGTGAGAAGTACGAGTCAAGAGAGGAGTTGAGGCGTGCCGTTGACAGATATTTGCGGGATATGTCACGTGACGGCCTGCATCACGTGTTCCGGGCATGGGTCGAACGGTGGGATAAGTGCAAACTGTGCAAGGGACGTTACTTTGAAAAGGAGTAGATGTTGAATGTATGTTGGTTGACGTGTTTTTCTGATATAAGATTAGTTCTCGAAATTATTGATGGGCCCTCGTATGACAGCAAAATTATCATATCAAAACATAAAACCACTTCAAGACAAATAAATATACTTCAAGATGTAAAAACTGCATCAACATTTTAAAAACCACACCAAGACAAATAAATATACTTCAAGATGTAAAAACAGCATCAACATTTTAAAAACCACACCAAGACTCACGTGACCAATCAAGACTCACGTGACCACAGAATCCACGACGTCATCACTTGGCGAAAAGTGTCCGTATTCCGTGATGATAAGGAAACAACTTGATGAAATTAAGACTTGAGACCAGAATATGAGCTAGAGATTGCCTTCATGAAAAAAAAAAAAAAAAAAAAATCATTTCTGGTCACTCTCATATCAAAAGAATAACTTAGATTTAACTATTTTCATGTTCAATGTGCATAAATAAAGAACATACCGTCGGCCTTCTTGTGCAAACATGGCGTGACCTAAATCCGGTAGCTCGGTAGTATTTACTGCAGAAAGTCGATGATCTTTGCATTTTTTGAGAAGTAACACTACTTAGCATCAAGAAAAAAAAGTAGAGTTCTTTAACATACGATAATTAGTTTATTTTCCGGTGTATTTGTCTTGTATTTGTCTGAAATTCAAGGGCAATGAGACATTCGAATATTGGTAAGGGTTACGAGCAGAAATACCGTGTGACGTCATCAAAATATGTGCTCTACGAGATGTACACAAAAATCACCGGTTCAAGGACACTCACGGAATAAGGACACTCGACGATATATGCACAGCACTTCTAGAAATAGAGGCCTACCATACGTACGATACGGTATCTGGCATTGCCATTGCATTGTTACGATTGTGTAGCAAAAGATCAGACTGCAGGCCTTCAGTATCTTTTCAAATGCCTGTGTCTTTTCTGTCTGCATTTCCTATCTGTCTGTCTGCCCGTTCGTCCGTCCGTGTATATGTATGTGTGTCTGTCTGCCCTCCGTAGGTCTATTCATCTGTCGGTCTGTGCGTCTGTCTTTTTGCCTGTCTGTCTGTATCTTTATGTCGGCCTTCCCTATGTCTGTCTGTCTGTCTGCTCATCCGTCCGTCCGTCTATATGTATGTGTGTCTGTTAGTCTGTCCGTCTGTCAATATGTAATCGTGTCCGTTTGCCCACTGTGTGTCCCTTACTCTGTCGGTCTGTGCGTCTGTCTGTCTTTCTTTTCTTCGGCTGTCTGTCTGTGTCTTTCTTTCTGTTGGTCTTCCCTATATCTGTCTATCTGTTGGTCCGTCCGTCTATTTTGTATGTGTGTCTTTGTGTTCGTCTGTCCGTCTGTCCATATGTATGGGTGTCTGTCTGCCCTTCGTTGGTCCGTTAACCTTTCAGATCTTTTGGAGGATCAGACTGCACAGTGTTTTTCTGTCCGTCTTCCCACGTTTTTCTGTCTATTTTTTCGTCCGTTCGTCCGTCCGTCCGTCTGTTCATGTGCACGTCTGTCTGTCTTTTTCTCCGTGGGTCTGTTTATCTGTCGGTCTGTGCGTCTATCTCTCTTTTTGTTTGTGTGTCTGTGTTTATCTGTCGGTATTCCCTATGACTGTCTGTTTGTTCGTCCGTCCGTCCGTCCGTCTGTCTGCCCTTCGTGTGTCCGTTCATCTATCTGATCTTTAGGAGGCTCAGGCTGCACAAACATGCAGTATGATCTTACACTTTATGCTTTAATGAATGAAACAACATCATGGACATTTGATGGGGCATCTGAAACACTCCTCCTGAGGTCTCTCATGAGATCTTGGAACTGCGAATGTCTAAAGACCCGAGTAACTTCATCTGGGTGGTCCATGATTAACGTTAATACGCCGAATAAAAAATGACAGTGTGACTGTCAACAGTCAAGCAGCAGCAGTGTGTGTACGTTCTTTTCGCCAAGTGATGACGTCGTGGATTTTGTGGTCACGTGAGTCTTGATTGGTCACGTGAGTCTTGGTGTAGTTTTTAAAATGTTGATGCTGTTTTTACATCTTGAAGTATATTTATTTGTCTTGGTGTGGTTTTTAAAATGTTGATGCAGTTTTTACATCTTGAAGTATATTTATTTGTCTTGAAGTGGTTTTTATGTTTTGATATGATAATTTTGCTGTCATATATCAAATTTATATATCATTTTGGTATAATTGCGACTGTCTTGATTGAATATTTTAAATATCTTGATAGTGTTTTTATATCTTGAATATTTTCTGCTATGGCATTCCATAAGTGCCCCGTACTGAGACCTCTAACTCTGGTCTGAAACAATCTGACTCGTCTCGAAACTGTCCTCTGCACAGTAACTATATTCACATAATTAACGACCTATTTATTCAAAAGCCATTTGCATTGAGGAAAAAATGAATAAAAAATTCCAAATAACAACAACAAAAAGGAGAAAAATGAGCCCACACAAAGTTAATATTAACTGTCAGGCTTGCGTCACACATTACACATATTTGATCTGGACCTGAAGACTTCCAGCAACACATCTGAAAACAACATCCTCTGGTCTGATTGATTTAATGTTTTGAACTAACTACTTAGATCTAATTTCAAAATTTCCCTGACAAGAACCTTCTGTTTTCGCCACAAGAGGCACCATAATTGTTTCACCGTTCCGATGAACTGTAAAATTTGAAACTGTTCAAAGCTGAGTTTGATGTGGCTCTCATCAGTTTCTCTTTCTGCTTAGACGCAACAACCTTTGCCCTCTTCTGAGCTGGAAATCTATGTTCTCAAAATATTGGCTTTCTGAAGGTCTTCCTTCCAGAACGTCATATGTGGCCCCACTCTCAGTTACTAGGTCAATATCTGGGCCCTTCTCCTCATTGGACGACTCGAGTTTGTCAGGGGCATAGTATCGAGTACCCGTGTCACTATTTTCCTGGATAACTTCACTGACACTGTCGTTGGTCTTCTGATCTTTATCGCCATGAACTTTGTCATGTGTGCCTGTTGAGGTATAGCACCTCTTTGAAAGTTTTTTCGCATAATTTACAGGAAACCCTCTGGCCGCAGGATGTCTTTGTAAGCTCCGAATATTCATCTACCTGGATTCGTATCTTGAAGTGAAAGCATGGGAGATCTATTCTTGGTGTTTGCTTGAAGTTTGGCATGTTTGACCTGAAAAGAGAAAACACATAGTGTTGCGACCATCCTGGTTACTGTTTTCCTTGACCAAAATTACTCACTGGGTTGTCGGACTCCAGTTTTATCGCAGGAGCATATCTGTCCTGTTCTTCCGAGGCTTTGGCAGCTTTACCGTCAGTTCTCGACTCGGAACCATTTCAAACACTTGCATATGATTCTTGTCAGACATGCTTTTAGTGGTTCCCCCAGTTAACCAAATTACGAGTTAGGTTAACTTGCCTTCTAGCCTTTTGAAGCTGAATAGTGTATTCCTACTTAAGTAACGGAAAGCTCCTTGGCTAAAGCATCTCTCTCATCAATCGGTACAGACGGATAAGCAAAGTTGGTTAACCTTCGAATGATTCTGTTGCCTTTTGTCACCTTTCCCAAACTGAGCCCAAAACAATATAGGGAATTTTGTCTATATATATTTTAATAACCTATATTTATATGCCAGAAAAGCAGAAAGAGAGGGGAGAAGATGGGCTTTTCGCTTCAAAAACAAACTGACCATATGACAGCTGTTAATAAAAAAAAAAAAAAAAAAAAAAAAAAAAAAAAAATCAGTCAGCGAACAGCATTTTCTTTTTCTATGTTACAAATTTGTGGTGCTCTGGCAAAAGAGGGAATAAATTCATCTCCACGCCCCTTTGACAAGCAGAAAAATGACCAATAGAAAAAGGATCGATACTTTTTAAACTCCCTTTTCACTATGCATGACTGATACATGTATATATGTATAAGGGCATAATTTAAATTAGGGAAAAAAATCGTATCTATAACCTTAGATGTGATATTTCCTATATAATGACCGGAAGTGCATATTTTTTACGGTAAGTGAATTTCACTTATACGGCTAAATTGTGTTATCAGATTACGTCATAATCGCAGGAGCACTGTATTACGGTTGAAAAAAGAATTATTTGATGAATCCATGATTTTTCTTTTTTCACAATTGTTTTACTTTTATTGTTGAAATTGATGTAGATCTAGATCGATTAAATGTGGTTCGCTTTTAAAATAATGTAAATGAAACCATTTTTCTGTCTTTTGATCCGTTATTTGATAGTTCAGTATAAAACAAATACATGTAATGCATAACCTTGAAATAATCAGCTGGGCTTCGGTCCATAATAACAGCTTTGGTCCGACAGACCAGTCCGTAAACTTCCTTGTTGCCCGCACGGTCATGTATTATTTGTTTATTATCCATATGAGTAATATGAATATAGGCAAAGCCTAAAGGCGAGCAGCGCTACTTTAATGGAAGTAAATCTCATAATCAATGATTGATTGATTGGATGGTGTTTTACGCCGCTTTCAACATTATTTCAGTCATATCACGGCGACAGTTCACGTATTCGTGTATTTCCTGGGTTTAACAAGTACTAGTGTGACAAGGGGAAATTAACCAAACATTTCTTATACAGGCTGCTGTGAATTGCTTTACATCCGCTTGTTTGGGTCATGTTTGTTTATTGATCGGCCCTCATCTCGGTACTTTAGAGACGACCCTCAGATTTCTTACCAAAGTCTCCAAGCAAAAACAGCGAGTCATTTTCGTGGTTATTTGTAATTTTTAGACCGTTTGAATAGTAAATATGGCTCTCATTATTTTGAAAGCACTTGGGTGTGAGGTTATGTGCTCCTTGTTGAACATCCATTCGACAGGGATCATATTTCACATCGAAGCGTTTTGGGTTTGAGACTGTCCTTTTCGCGCCACACGCAAACCATGTGAAGCGTGCTGAGTTTTTGTAAAGAAGAAAAATGGCGTTTTTGTCATGTCAATGAGGCCTTGAGAGATGCAAAGTTATGCAGTGAAATCGCCTGTTTATAGAGGTAATTATATCTGATGTTTAGGCTGCACCTTTTAGACCTTAAATCACCAATTTAAGGAAAATTGGATTCGTCACCGAACCCTTTCGTACATAGACCAGTATGAAATCCTATGATAATTTACTTGCAGTGGCATATCGCTTTAATTACCAAGCTAATAGCACATTAATATGGATGTGCCTGTTGTATAATAGTGTCCTGACTTCCGTTTTGTGTGTACATTGAAATGAGGTTCTCAGAAGTTATCTCCCTTTAATTGACTGTTGATTGTAGTTAATTGTTTCGTATTGAATATGGAAAGCAAGTGTTATATCACTGCATATAGTCTCATTTAGCCGTCGTATAGGGTCGTTGGTCTTGCCATGAGAATGATATGGTTTATGCGGCATTTGTCATGATTTAATTTAAACTGGAAAAAAACAGTTGTAAATGCAATAGGACAATGATCAGTTAGCAACTTGGTAATAGGGTTTATACTATTTTGTTGCAGTTACATGCTAATGTGCCTGAGAGTTACTATTGATATTGTACGGATCTGACGACAGTGTGTACGGGTATTCAGTATCTGAAACCCTTATTTAGGGTGAGTGTATTGTAATACGTACATGTATTTAGTTTCTCAAAGTACTATGTCGAAATAGAGAGATATGGTCATGCTGAAAGCTATCGCATTGGTCAAATTTGTGTTTTAGGGCCTCTCAAGGGCTGACGATTGTCTCCCTTGTCTGCGGCCACTGCAGCATATTGAGAAATAAGACACCATGTATTGGTTGCATTAGTACTTGAGCAAGTAACGGGCTAATATCTTTGGGTCATAGTCATAAACGTAGAAATATATATGTGTTAGGAATGCTCATGCACTGTTGTCAGTCGAATTCTCTTCCAACCACCGGTTGGTTATGTGTATTCAACCCTTGTCGTACCGAGCCCGATTATTGCGTTGCAATCATTGTGGACCAGATCGAGTGGCTGCGGAAGCCACCTGGTCTGGATCAACATTCACTGTAACTTTGATTGTTGATTCTGATATATATATAAAGCAGTCTATTTGGCTGAGAGCTCAGGTGGGTCTAAATAGCTAATGAAGTTAGTAATTTTGAGGTAAATTACTGTAACAATTGTTCATTTTGCAAGCAATGCATGCTGGAACCTAATTGTGATATAAATCATTCATTCGGCATAAAAGATTGAGGCTATATACGTTTTGTCGAAAGAGTTGCATAATTTGCCAGATTTGCAGAATTTGCACATTTTGCAAACCTGCAAATTTTGCATATTTTGCAGCAAGGTCATTTTTATGTGTCATAAAGGGAATAGTTTGCATAATAAGATATTACTAGGGGAAAGCATTTGTCAGGTGCCATATCGTATATTTGTAATAGAATAATTACTTGTATTAATTGAATTAATTGATTTAATTTCTTCTTGGGATTTGGACTTTAGTCACTGAAGACGCATCGAGTTGTTCTGGTATTGAAATATGATTTGTCTGGAGGTGGTGACGCTTGATGTCGACATGTGACGACATGTGTCGACATTCGATGTCAGCATCTCTTGATTGTGTGTCGATACTTCGTAGGTCGGGCGTGTCATGCCTGGGTGTCTTTGCTTATATACACCAATGTTGGGAGCACGGATCGACTTGGCATACCAGCGCAAACTTATTCGTGCTTCAACCATTGGTGATATTATTCTACCATATCTGAACTTGCCAAAGTTTTCTGCATGCTTTTGTGTCTAAGCAAGTCAGTTCGAACCATGCTTTGGTCGTAGAGTCTTGTAGACCCTTTTGGCTTGACACACCCCAAATGATGTCATCAATGAATAAACTTGTATTTGTACTAATTATCACCTATTTGTAACCTCATTTTTTCACTTGTGTATATTCACAGGTTTCAGTTCAGTTATCATCAATAAAATTACAAAAAAAGATGAAACAGTAGATCTAGTGGTTCCTTACTATCCGGCTTGTCACACTAGGATAGGGCTCTTACGTGTCTTGCCCAAGGACACTCCCATGAAAAACCCAGTGGATCCAGTGAGGTTCGAGCCCGGGGCCTCCAGGTTACGAGTCCCGCACTTTACCACTGAGCCACACAGGACCAAAAATCTCCAAATCAAATGCCAACATATTATCGGGGTAGATATAGATCTATTTCAGATTTTTATAATCTCACTAGAGCTAAAAAAATAATTCATCTTGAGCAGAATTTATAGCACAGCAATATCTGGCAAACCACCAGTGAAGACAGTGAAGAATATAGAAAAATGTATACAATATACAATTAGACCTCCCCCTTAAAAAAAAAAAAAATAAATAAAAAAAAAAAAAAATAAAAATAAAAAAAAAGTATTTCTTTAATAGACTAGATAGCCTTTTAAGATGCTTTTGGTTTCTTACCATTTGTTTGTATCGGAGTTTAACGCCGTTTTAATAGCTTAGGTCATATCAAGGCGGTCATTGCACCTACACATGTGTTTCCTGGCTTTCTCACACCATTACTGACACAATTTTCTTTCCAAGCTAGTGACTACTTTCTCAAATGCAGCAGAGGTGAGATGCAAAAAATCACAGGAAAGAATGCTTGCCTTAACCAGGTATCGAACCCGCAACCACCAGGTAACGAGTCAGATATGCTAACCACTGAGCTACTTGGCCGGGCAGGTTTCGAGCCAGAATTACGCAGAGGTTTGTAGGAATGTGAATTAATCAATAATGCTCATCCATTGTATGGGGTCGCATTCAATGATGTCATATTTGGTAGCATGAAAGTAGAAAGAGCAACATATTGCAAAGTATTTTCAAAATTTGAACGCCAAATTTGCACCTTTTATTGCATTTAAACGTCCAGTGTCTATAGTGGTATGTATTCATCTGTGTTTGAATTTGAATACCAAGACCATAAAAAGGCCCCCTTTAACACCCAAAGTCTTTTGGTAGCACTGATAATATGAGTGGTCTGCTAGCTCAGATGGTACATTATACGCTCAGGTTGAGCAGGGGTATCTGTTGTCTACTGGGACTACTTGTTAAACCAAGGAAAATAAATAAATAAATAATATGAGCTGTTAGCCTGATACGACTAAAATAATTTTGAAAGGACAGTAAAACACCAACTGGTCAATCCAAAAAAGTCCTAGTATCAGAGGGGATAAGGCCAAAAGAGGCTAGTTTAAAATCATGTTTGTTTTTTTTTTGTTGTTGTTTTAATCATTATCGGACATTGCTAATTAAATTGAATTCATATCTATTTTATCATTGTTTGACAGCATAGTATTTCTGTTTCTTAATTAAAGTTATGAACAACAAATGTTTTACTTGCATAGATCAAGGGAGAAAGTGAATATTGAGAATTTTCAGAGATTTAAAATTGTAGATCTCAATCTCTGTAAATATTTGTTTGAATGAAGTTTTATGTTGCTTTCGACAGCAATTCAGCTTACTTATTGTAATTAACATCTTTTCTCAGTAATGTTTACACCAGTGCTAGCCTGTGGCTACGGAGTGCCTTACTCAAGGATACTCCTACATGACTCTTAGCGCAATCAGGGGTTTAAACAGGATTTCCAGATAACAAACCCTGTGCCTTTACCAAATAGCTGCAGTCTGCAGATCACCCTAGGGATACAATACAGTCACCTACAAAAAAATCTGCCAAAGATATTTCAGTGGCTCTCAAGTCTTTGCCTTTTCTCTGCCACAAATCTACTCTTAACTATCAATTCATCAAGCAGGTATGTTTTTTGATGACTATGCAGCTGACGGATTTGCCAGGATGAAAAAAAAAACAAACAAAAAAAAACTTAAATTTCTTGAAAGCAGATTAAACCAAGAGTGTTAAAAGAAATGACACCAGATTTTGTTTTGAGAAGTTAAAAGAAAAAAATCTTTACCAAATTGAAAAACGATATCATTCTGCAGAAAGAGGCTTTCAAATCAATATATCATTTCTAGAGAAAATACATAAAAGAATATCCCATTTTTTATTTAAATGCTGAAGCTTGACTCACTGTAACAGTGTAGTTCTAAATACGCTTTAACATGCCCGACAGATACAATGGATGGATTGATAAGGATTAGTTCAGTCAAGGAAGGCATTTTCCAGAGGCAATCATTTTAAATTAATGGGTAATAAGTTGAGTCCTGGAGCTAACAATTTTTGTGGTCTGTTTTTTTCTCAGCTTGGCCACACTGACAGGACACTGTCATTTCAAGGTGATGTACTTACCAAATTATCGAACGTATTGACCAAGAATATTTGCTCAAAATCTAGTTTGGCACATCTGTAACCCCATCAGTGCGCTTGGATTAAAAAAAAAAAAAAAAAAACTGTTCCAATCTGTTGAAAATAGACACTTATCCTACATTTAACAATCGTTTAGAGATAAAATCAGAGGAGTTCCCACAATGTAGACCCTATTTTAGAGAATATTGCATGTATGGATACAACAACAGGCTGCACAAAAATTCATATTCTATGGAATTAAAATGAAATGTAGACCTACACTGTCGAAAACATCAAAGCACATTCTCGCAGAATTTGATCAGATTAACAGCAACCATAATTTTGGCATCTTAAAAAAAAAAAAAAAAAATGTAAATGAAAGCACATTACCCCTGTTAAAAGAAAGTGAAGAAAAATCACTGTAGATCCCTAATCTACCGTATTGATTAGAAAAAAAAAAAAATCTGAACCAGATGTAGATCTTAATGAGAATCGATTTTCATGAATTTCTGTTCAGAATAAAAGACACACTTATCAATCCGTCAATATCTACATCAATAAAGAATTTTAAATTTTAACCCTTAACCACACAATTCCGACTTTTAACGACCCTGAAAGAGAAGGCACTTGAAAACATTGTGGGAAAAGGAGAAAATTGTGGTAACCACAATGTTTTCTAGTCTATCAAGGTTAAATTTTGCCATTTGAGCCAGCATTAATTTGTTGTCTGCAAATGCTTTCAATCTGGACAAGCTCACCCGAAATGTTTCAGCCGTTTATTAATTTCCGTAACGTTTATTTATGTATTCGGAAATATCCGTACGTCGAACAGATACACGGAAAAGTCCGAATTCTTTTGTATTTGACCAGATCGAATTCCTTCTTATTTGACGAGGGTCTCGTTTGTAGACTTGAACGCTGTTTCAAATTACCTTATTGTAAAGGTTGTCAGATATTGTAGGGCAGAAACGCTCTTAGTACCAGTCTTTTACGTTACTTCCGTCTGCCATATTTGAATTTGTTAAAATCTGCTTCCGGTCCACCACTTGTTCGAAGTCAACAGGTATGTACTTTTTCTGCCACCACCTCTACCAATAAGCTCTCGCTTACGCGAGGCGTCGCTCCGCGACGCCTCTTGTGCGCTGCTCGCTATGATTTCAAGATGTTGGTCTGAGAGCTTAAACTATACAATTACGTGTATATGAAATGACAAACTTTTGGAGGTACTATTTTATATTCCAATAGTAGCAATGGATACCCGTTTAATTACAGAGATAAATAGTTATATTCATATAAATGTACATGTCATGTACCATAATTTAGACAAATGATTGAATGTTTGAATAACTAACCTAATAGAGTTTTTCCCGCGTTTAAAATTGTTTTAAAGGGCAGACCTTACGTTTGTTTCAATTCAACACAATTGTCAAATCCTTTATAAGCAGCACTTTTCAAAACGATTTACGTTAAACCCTAATACAACCAACCAACCAACATCAAAACGATTTACTAATTAGTCTCTGTACTTTAGAATTATATATATAAATACAAACTTCCTGTCACTGAAAGACAATATTCCACGTTCTGTATTACCACCAATGATTTTTGTCTCTGTCTTTCAACGTGTCTTAAATTATGATTTATATATATATAGCCACGGGGAACCAAACAAACCGGCTGTTTTTGAGGCAAGATAGACGTATAGCCAACATATACCCAGAACGTGGAACAAGGCTCTTTTCTGTATTTCCTTGATATCTCTATGGCATGCCTGAATCGTCCGGTACTGTCCTATTTGTATATTACTCTAAATTTTTGTAGATGTATGTGACCTGCTAAAACTTTTCTTTTTATTTATAATTGATTGAGAGTCTGATTTTTCACATGTTTCATGAACAAGTCAAATTACCCCCCCCCCCCTTTACAGATAAGCAGTAGCAGTGAATGCTTGTACATTATCCCCTGAGAAAGGGGAAAAATGGGAGAAGAAATGTTACTAGTATCAGGCAGCACAACTCGCCTGGAAAAGTTATTTGTTCGTGGTGGCAGGGCCTTGAAACAACAACAGGGCCAAAACCTATGACAGAACATCCAACACCATCTTTAACGCCAGGGTCAGTGCAAAAGCTCGATGATTTGACCACAGGCACTGGCAGGGGTAAAGCTGAGTGAAACTGTACCTATATTCACCATCTTACTACATATGAACCAAGTCAATTTTTCGGTCTGGAAAATAGGAGCTGTACAAAAAAAAGAAACATGAAACTTCAAAATCTTTGGCCTTGACCTTAAGATGATGGGTACAGGCATGGCTAGAGTATTTCTGTAGCTGTCACCAAACAAAATATAAATCAGATCCTTCATAATGTTTGGGAATGTGATTTCTGAAAAACTCTAAACTTTAATGTCTGTTTTTTTGTTGTTGTTGTTGTTGTTGATCTCTAAGGTATACTTTAAATGACACTCTTACCGTCTTCATTCGAAATTCTTGAACCGATAGAAATATAAACAAACCTGAACGACATAAAAAAAAGATAGAGTCAACTGCACATATAAATACAATGTTTGGTACCATAGGACATACAAAATGAGGAATCATGTAATGGGTTTTGATGCTTGCCGTCTTTGAAAATATTCTCAGCAGTGCTATTACCGATTTGACACTATGAATTCCTCAGGAAATGAATGAAACACTATTAAAAAAAAAAAAACACTCTATTGTTCAGTGATTGGCTTTTGCCTTTTTCCAGAGTTCGAAACACTTTCTTCTCTAGAACATTTTTTTTTTTTTGCGTGAATTACTACAGCCATATTGTTTTACAAGAAAGAGCTGACGTCAACTCTGTTACGCAACGTGAACGCTCCCGCACTCTGTCAAAAATCAATCAACGTTATGAAATTGCCTGTCTTTGATGTCACAACCCAGTACTTGGACAGTCTACAGCTTTTTAATCCATGCTGATTCATGTATTTGACGTTCTTTTTTGTCCGCGGAGTACATCTTTTTCAAGATTGTGAATTTTAGGTCGGAATCGTGAATAGTGCTCTTTTGAAAAATGGAAGTTTATTGGCTTGTCTTTTTCTTAACGGACGTCTCTCAGATGTTCCATTGGTCTTTCGTGCAGTTGTCTCTCAGTTTCACCGAAATACACTACCATTTCACAACGTCTGTAACTGATGGCATTTATAAACTACGATCTCCTCTTTACAATTGATGTTAGATGTACGTTCTTCTGGAATTAGTGTCTACGATTTGATCTTCTGATATAATTTCACACATTTTACAATTAGATTTACAAAAATCACGGCTATTTCAGATAGCCCCGTTGGTTTTGCTTTGCACCAGAGCGTCACTAATATTTCTGTCCTTTCTAAATGCTACTATAAGGGGTTCTTGAAAAACTTGCTTCATGCGCTCAGACTCTGGTGTGCTTGGACAGTATTCTATGAATATTCGGCAAAAGGTGGGAATAAGTCAGAATCAATGGCACTCGTCTAATTTTCTCTTTTTTAGTCTTATCTTTATTTTCTTTCAGCCGTTTGTCACTATCCAGGTTATCGGCTTCCTGTAGCTGTGACTCGATGGTTTTTCCCACTGAATCCTCTCTGTCTCAGTTTCTGTTTCAAATCTTTCCTCTGTTTACTGTAGTCCTCATCCTTTTCACAGATTCTTTTAAGACGAAGCCCTAGGCCAAGGATAATCCTTTCCTTGTTGGTGGGAGATGGCATGATTTGTGGTTCATTATGTAGCTCACCCACAAATCATACCATCGCCCATTAATAAAGAAAGTGATTAGTGTATGGCCTAGGATCAAACGACAGTCGATAGATCGCTCCGCACACCGGTCTGAGGTGGTCAGAGAAGCAAAAACCTCCAGCAAACAACATGCCTTTATGGCTGAACTGACAGACCTGTGTAAGCTACTAGAATACATTGAGTGTTTTTAACAATGAAATGATTATTCTAGACTTAATAAACATTGGAGCGAATTGAACAAAGGCATTTCTATCTTCGGGTGTAGGTATCTTTGAAGTTATAGAGGTACCAAGTCAAGGTGCGACGATATCGCGGCCTGTGTGCCAGCATATCTAACGTTAGTGTTTCCTCAACTAAAAGGGGAACTTACTTTCATTCGATTAAAATGAAAGAAATGTAAAGTTTTGGGCAGATGACGAACATTTCATATCTTTCATATATCATAACCATTGTGGGTGCTGTCCAGTTTCAGTCATCGTTACAATTTGTTGCTAGCTTTGGAAAGAAAGTTGTGTCAGAACTGGTGTGAGAAAGCCAGGAAACACATGGGTGCGTCACTGACTCATGATATGACCTTAGCGGTTAAAATGGCGTTAAACTCCAATACAAACAAACAAATGTAATTTCTCGTAAATAAAAAGGTACAACTTCTTAATTAATAAAATGCTAGGTGAGCCAAGAACGCTCGAATATTCAACGTATACAAGCATACAACAGACTGTAAATGTTTCAGCAAACAGACCCACACAAGCCCTCGGATAAACATGTCCACATTTTCTACCTATCGCAAATTACTGTTTATTCATTCGACACTTATATCAAGAAGTAGGGCAAAAGCCAATTTATACAACTACGCCGAGAAGTAATCGAAATACTATAATAATTTATCAAAAGAAGCATTTGTCATGTTTCTTAGTCTATTACAAAGACAACATAAGTCTTTGAACCAAATTATTATCATTTGCGGACGACAAATAAATGAGTCTTTCTCTGTAAAAAAGGGGGCTTTATGCATCTGCAAAAAGTATTGATCCGGGTCAGCCTGCGCAGTCCCCGTTTGCTTTTGATAAATTTTCTCCATGTCAAAGGACCAGGTCAAAAATCAGTCGGTTGTTAGACAAAATGGATTTAATGGATTCTGTATTATGTAATGACTTGCTTGGTATTATGAATCACGTTGTGCATTAAGCCCTCATTTGCCAGAGCGTGGCTCAAACATAACTCAAATGACAGGCTTTGTCTTTAAAAATGTAAAGAATATTCTTGGGAAAAAAAAAGGATAAAATGCAGGTTTCAAGCACTTTCTCCTTGTACCACAATCATTCCTAGATCTCTTCCCCAGGGTCGTAAAACTCTGATGAACAACATTTACTCCCTTTCTTACAGCGTTTTCAAAAAAAAAAAGCAAAAATAAACTTTGATGAAAAATGGAAAAGTGCTGGTTACCACTATTTACTCCCTTTCTTACAGCGTTTTCATAAAAAGAAGGATTAGGTCCTACCTCAGAATTGTTTTGTAAGAATTCACTTTTTAAAGAACATATTAGAAAAATGGCAATGATTTGGGGTCTTGTTTAACTCTTTACCACACGACGAAAATGCAGACTTGTCCAAATTGAAAGCATTTGCAGACGACAATTAAAATGTGGCTTAATTGAGGAAATTTCTCTTTGCAAAGGGTGCAAAACATTGTGGGAAAGGGAGAAAATTCTAGTTACCAGCATTTTCTCCCTTTTTTTATTCCTCAGGATCATTAAAACTCGGGATTGTGTGGTAAACGGTTTAAAAAAAAGCCCTGTCCCTAATATTGCAAACCTAAAGCCCTGTCCCTAAATATTGCAAACCTGATTATGTCTGTTTATTAGCGGCGCTCTGGGAAAACGTTGGTTAAATGCATTTTCGTGATGCATTATCACAAAAAGTCGTCACAGAAAATGGATCCATATTGTAGAATGGTCCTTTGCCATGCAGAAAATTTACCAATTCCAAACAATTCCAAACGTCATGGATCGGCGCGTTTTGTAGATGCATGAAACCAGCTTTTCACTGAGTATGGCTATTTCTAAGAAAAGAAGAAAGTGCAGGAAGACGTTTTTTTTTTTTTTTTTTTTCTTTTTATTTAGATTATTATGAAAAGGGTAGATACTACATGTGCACGAGTACTGACTCAAGTCAGCCTGCGCAATCCGTGCAGGCTGACGCGATTCGAAACGATTCGAGCTTTTGGTACATTTTATGCATGTCAAAGGACCATTCTACCTCATATTTAAGTTGTTGGTTCAACAAAATGGATTTTATGGACCCATAATTATGTGATTACTTGCTTGGAGATGCATTAAGCCCGCTTTTGCCGGAACACGACCCAGCTGTTTCATGCTAATTAAGAACTTGTACTTAAATGCTGGTCGCATATGGTGATATAAATTAAAATTTTGCTAGCAAGACATATGTTACAAGAAACCTCTTACAATATATGTAAGTATACGGCTGCATATTTCTGGTGTTTTTCGCAGGTTTTTTAAAGCTAGATATATATATTTCTTTTTGTTCGTGTTACATTGTAGAGATTGATCACGTAGGAATATGTTGGTTACTTGTTTTGTGCTTTTTTTTCAGTTGCTGAAAGTGCGCCAATCATCGCAGTTTTAGGCCATATTGACGATTTTATAATGGACAAGGGCAACCACACATACCCCTGCAAAAATGCTGATTGAATGGTGCTTTACACTGCTTTCAACATTATTTCTGTCATATCACACCGACAGTTCACATAATCCTGTATTTCCTGGATTCCAGCGGTACTAGGCTAGGGCTCTGAAGTGTTTTGCAAAAGGACATTCCCGCGAAGGGGCCTGTTGGATCCAGTGGGGCTCGAACCCGGGGCCTCCACGTCACGAATCTCACGCTTTACCACTGAGCCACGCAGGACCCCCTGCATTAACAGCAATACACCCCAAATAATATCGGGCACTGTGTGACAGATACCTGTCGTAGGGCTTGTCCTGTTGAGCTGTACAGGAGGACTGTTTGCCTCCAAAGGAAATGTGAAATAGTCTTACCTTTTACTGTTTCTTCACTTGTGTCGTGTTAGGGCCATGTCTATAGCACTAACAATTCTTAAAATACTCTTTTGAAAATTTAAATGTACTCTAATTGTAAAAGTTTTACAATAACACATATTCAGTCAATTACATGCTCTGTGAAAAGGAGGCTTAATGCATCTGCAATAAGTATCGGCCCAGGTCAGCCTGCTGAGTCCGCGCAGGCTGACCTGGGCCGAAACTTTTCGCTATTGGTCAATTTTCTGCATGTCAAAGGACCAATTTACTGCATGATTCAGTCGGTTATTAGACAAGATGGACTTTATGGTTCCAGAATTATATAACGACTTGCTTGGTATGATGCATCGCGGAGATGCACTAAGTCCCCCTTTTGCCAGAGGATATAGAGGATATTTGTTTTTTTCGGTGAAAGATCGAAATTTATTTCATCTCGTGAACATCATCGGTAATATTTTCACTCGTGGCTGCGCCACTCGTGAAAATATTACCGATGATGTTCACTCGATGAAATAAATTTCGATCTTCCACCGAAAAAAAAAAAAAAAAATTTCTATTTATTTCATGCTTCTAGCGCCTTTCTTTGTCGAGACTTCCATAAAAATCAGTACAAACTCCCCGTGGTCGGTATTCTCACTGGTCGTACCCGTGTAATATCGAAAAATATTTTCACCGCTATTTCTCGATATCCTACCGGAAAGCATGAAATGAGGCTCATTTATTTCGAATAAATATCAACAGTCTTACCAGTACTATTTACAATAGACCTTTCCAAAACAATCAATGTCTTTTTACGACCATGATGAAGAAGAATTCAAACACACACTTCTCATTTGAGCCAAATATGATTTGTCGTCTACAGATGCTTGCAATATGGACAAGTCTAAAATTGTGTAGTTTAATACAATGATTTAAAACGTTGTCATTTCAGATCCATTGTTACAAGGTCTTACTATTTCGGTTAAACTCGAAAATTGTTTCCTGCTTCCTGGAAACCAAACCAATACTCCCGCTGTGATATCGTTAGTTCCAAATGTTGGTCCCACTCAGTAAGGAATTCGAATACAGTACTGCAAGACTGCCATTGTAATTTCACAATTAGAAGGATCTCAAATCAATGATGGCTCTGCTTCAGATTCGGCGATCTTTTATATACAAGTATGAAAGAAAAGTGGTTTTATTTGTTCTGTTGCTCTTCCTATGCTACCGTGCATATATGTGGTTACAAAGTATAAAATCTCCGACAACCAATTCTTATCCCAAGCAGTTGGAGTCCAAAACAATAGGGATGGGGGACAAAACAAATGGAATCAAATTTAAACTACCAAATGAAAACGCACAAGCCAACGCTTATTTGAGTTATGCTGTGTCGAAGGATTCGAAGTTAGACCTTTTAAATGACAGGCCGCAAGGAGAAAGTAATCCAGACAGTTCAGCTCTCAAGTATGGAACATTAAAGCTACCTTATAAAGGAGAAGAAATACTGAAAGATAAAGAAGCTTCAATTTCTAAAGACTCTATTTTATCCAACGAAACTGTTACCACAAGGAACACAGTCAACCAAGGAAGCACTGTAACGAAAGGTTTACCAAACTGTATCATCTTCGGCACAAGGAAGAGTGGGACGGCAGCTTTGATGAATATATTAGACATTCATCCTAAGGTCCATCTTTTAAACACAGAAATGCCTTTCAACCTTTCACAATCATTTTATAGCAGACTGGAAGAATTCATTAACACTATGCCAGCTTCCTATGGGGAGGATGTAATCATTCATAAAAACGCCGATTATTTTTCTTCCAAAAATGCAGGGTATAAGATATATAAATATAACCCTAATATAAAACTAATTGTTACAGTTAAACACCCTGTAACAAGAGCAATTGCAGATTATCGTCAATTCAAAGACGCCCATCCGTGGGTGAATAAATCCTTTCAAGAATTTGTGACAAAACAACCGACTGGCGAGCTCAATTTGACCAGCATGCCTCTGAATGCGAGTGTTTATGTGGAACATCTGAAGAAATGGTATTCTTATTTCCCAAGGGAACAGATACATGTCGTAGACGGCGAAAAACTTATTACAGATCCGTTGGAGGAAATTCGTTTGGTTGAAGACTTCTTGGGGTTACAGCATGAAATCACGAAAAGCCATGTAAAATATGATGAAAAGAAAGGGTTTTATTGTATGAGAAAAAATATTAAAGAAAAGTTTCATTGCCTCTCAAAACGTAAAGGGGGAATTCCGAAACCATATGTGGATCCAAAGTTTGAACAGACATTGCGGGAATTTTACCATCCATACAACGAAAAGTTTTTCAAATTAATAAATCGCACCTTTTATTGGGAATGAAGTTTCGTGATTGTTATCACGAGGTAAAAATGCTATCATACAAAAATAATTCAATATTATTTTTTTTTCATCAATATTGGCCAGTTCTGATTTTTTTTTTTTTTCAGAGGTCAACGTGGGGTAGGGGGGTGGGGGACACTGTCAGCTGTCAAACTGCTGAAAACAGACGAGATTTCATGTTGTGTTTCTTTCCAGTTTTATACTGAGTCCGAAGTTCAAGTGTAGCTAAATCTATTTTCTCTGAATAGCAAAGAAAAAATAGAGAGAGAGAGTTTAAGAGGGAATTTAAAACTTTTAAAACTCCATTATCAGTTTACTGGGTACGAATGATCTAATTTTCAGCATACTCCTACCGTATTCAACTTGTAATAGTAGGCCTAATATGAAAAAGGCAAAGCCTCAATACGAGCGACATGATTTTTTTTTTTTAAAGTTTTGCAGTAAATACCGAATAGTTCAAACAACCTAAAAAAAAAAAAAAAAAAAAAAAAAAAACAGGTTTTGAATTCAAATCCCAGGTTTGCCAAAATAAATATTAAGGATTTTCAAAAGTCATTGCGATAGAATGCATTATTCTCTTGTAGATGTATACATGTGAATTAGGCTGAAGAACCCTATCTTCGTAGGCCAAGGTGACGATCACTACGTGGATCCACGTAGTGATCGTCACCTTGGCTTGCCAAGATGAAGGAACCCATGAGAACGTGAAATATTGCGGACAGTTCAGGATTCTCTAAACAGAATCAAGGCAGTTCCCCGACAATTTTGTTAATTTTGGTTCAGAGTCAAACAACATATGGCAATCACAACATGTAATGACTGATGGTTGACACACTTTTTAAGAACAATTTACTGGCACAATTCCTCCTTGCATATACAGTTGTTCGGTTAGGTAGAAGGGCAGCTGGAAACTTACTCACGGCTCTGACGATTTATGTCGCCATTTTCGGCTCGAGGTGACATGAGCAAGTTTTAAAGTGCCTTGCCACCTGACTGGACAACAAATCTATCATACTGCAAAGTTATACCATTCCAACTTGAATTCGAGTGAAATCTCCCTGTTTTATGGTCTCGCGAATTTGATTGATTTATTGTTTGTATGGTGTTTAACCCTGTTTTCAGCATTATTTCGGTTATGTAGCAGTGGACAGTGCACATATCCATGCTTTCCTGGAGTTTCTTTTACCAGTACTCCGCACAATATTCTTTCCAAGCCACTGGCTGCTTTCCCACATTTATATTATAACCATCGTCGAAATGTGAGAGAGAAATGAATCCTGTCACAATGACTATCATCAATCCTCGGAAAGAAATTTGCCGAGTCGGAGATCGCACCAGCAACCTCCTGTTCCCAAGTCCTGTACACGACCGACTGAGCTGCTGGGGCTATGCGTGCTATTGGTTAACTGTAATCCAATTTAAGTTTAACCCTCAACCTGCTAAAAATGTTAAATGAAACTTTCAAGCCGATGGTAAACACCTGAATATTGCTATTTCAAAGTGACATTTTTGAAAAAAAAAATCCTCTTATCTGACAGTGTAGATCCAAGATCAGACTGCACGCTCTGTGCTGTCTGATCTTAGTCCACACTGTCCGCAAAAGGTCATTGAGTTGTGGTAGTGTTGGTAAAAGAAACTCCAGGAAAGCATGGATAGGTGCTCTGGCCGCCGCAATATCACTGAAATTATGTTGAAAACGGCATTAAACACAGTACAATCAGTGAGTCAATATCCAGTAGCACAAGATGTAGTTAACTATTTAACTCTCTTTACAAAACCAAAAGTTTTACACTCGTCCAACTTCAAAGCTGTTGCAGACCATAAATTAAATGCGGCTGAACTGATGAAACGTGATTCCAAAAGGGCAGAAAAAAATGTGAGAAAAGGAGAAAATGATGGTTATCAGCATTTTCTCCTTTTCCCGCAATATTTTCAAAGGGATTCTTCCCCAGTGTCATCAAACATGGAATTGTTTGGTAAAGGGTTAATATTCAAGAGGTAGAATAACAGTTCAGCATAACAGTGTAACTATACACAATGATGTAAATAATGAATGACAAGGGTTCTCTATCTAGTGAGGGTTGATATAGCCTGACATTTGCTACAAGTTAATAATACCTAGGTGTATCCATTAATAGATTCATTCATAATGTTACAGTGGTGTAGGAATAAGTCATTCTCTGCTTTGCATAGGTCACTTAATTTACATATAAGCAAAGATCATGTACCTTATAAATGACATCTTGTTCACTTAATTACTTTGTAAGACAACATGTTCAACTTAGAGAGGTAGAGATTTAGTTGTTTTTGTCTAAATTGTCATATATAACAGAATTAAGATTTCTAACAGAAAGAAGTATTTTCTGTGAGGCAGTATTTGGCAACTGTGGGTTTTTTTTGTTTACTTTGAATCTAGGTCAGTCATGATGCCTATAGACTAGCTTCGCTAGCTAAAAATATGTCTCCGAGCAAGAAGATATGGTTTATGAAATGTGCGACAAGGCATGGTTAGAGAATAGCCTTACCACTGCAAATACTGTCACAAGAGCCAAAGCTGCTCATGCCATCGATAAAACTTCAAAACCAGCAAATTAAACTCACCACTTTAATATGAACTAGTGCCTGAATGAAAAATGTTAAAAAAGATAATAACATCGAACGACAAAGCAATCATGAAATTTATTTTACAACTGCAGAACACTTTAAACCACTTGCGTAATGAATTTTATAACTTGTAAGTGGAATTCCATCAAGATAACGCTACTCTCTCTCTCTTTCTATCTCTCTCTCTCTGGTTCTGTGTGTATCGTTCTCTCTTTTAGGTTCTGTGTGTATCTCTCTCTCTCTCTCTCTCTCTCTCTCTCTCTCTCAATAGGCCTGCCTGCCTGTCTGTCCGTCTGTCTGTCTGTCCGTCCGTCTGTCAGTCTGTTTGTCTCTCCCTCCCCCCCCTCTCTCTCTCTCTCTCTCTCTCATATTCCATACATGGCTTTTATATTGAATACATTCGTTTGAATAGAACGTAATAAGTTAATAGCAATTCTGTCTGTGAACCGTTCCATACGTAGACAATCCAGGCCAGCTCTAGAAGACTTCCATTCCTCTCTACATTCTCTGAAGTGATACACTGCAATATCCCTTATATCAGCTTTGTATCTGAAAAGCAATGCAACATATATGTGACTCATGCTCTGTGAAAAGGGGGCTTTATGCATCTGCAAAAAGTATCGACCCATGTCAGCCTGCGCTGTCCGCGCAGGCTGACCTGGGCCGAAACTTTTTGCTATCGGTCAATTTTCTGCAGCTGAAAGGACCAGTTCACCTCATAATTTAATAAGTTAATTTACAAAATAGACTTTATGTATTCATAATACTGTGATGACTTGCTAGGTATCTTGCGTCTCGGAGATGCATTAAGCCCCCTTTGGCCAGAGCATGGCTCATGTAATTCCTAAATGACGGTCACCATTTTTTTCCCTTTTTGGCTCAATGTTTTTGCTTTGCTTTTTCACAGACAAAGCTGGTTATCTAGGACACATCTAATATATCGTTTTAAATTAGTTTCAACAAAGACGAATCTTAATCCTTAACTTGTTAAATCAAAGCGTTGAAAGCGCTGCTGAGGTGGGGTGCGTTTAATCCTGCTCAAATTGAAATCTAACTGTTGTACCAAATAATAGGCACATGGTGCTACTAGAAATAATTGAGTAAAAACAGACATTTAAAGAGCTGAGAGGTATCTATTCTATAAATTTCAGAGCAAACTAACAGATTTCTCTTTTTTTTGTGTGTGAGGGGAGGGAGATTCAATAGAATGTCAAAATGAAACGACGTGAGTAGTATTATTAAACAATATCTAGACAAATTAGGCAATCCTTTTCAAAGAAATTACCACAAGAGGTCTTATGATGCTTCTAAGCTTTCCATGACACTTGTTGACGCTTCTTGACGCTATTTGATGGAACTGACACATAAATGCGTATACCTACGCATGCCCCATGGTGCTATACGCCGAGCACGTTAAAGAACCAGGCGAAGCTCTCAGTAGTTTCGACCTGTATCCTTGCACTATCCCCCGTAACAACTAACCGTCTTCTGGGGGCGTCGCTCAGATGGGCAACCGGTAGCGACGATAAATAAACGGAAATAACCAACCATGCCCCATGGTAGTCTGTTCTAACACTCTTTTTTTAAAGTGTGTTATGATATTAATGGTGTATTCTTTTATATATTTATCGTCCAAGTCGAGTAAGCTCCACTATTTTTAACGTTTCAGTCATGCTTTGATGCCAAAGTGAATAAAATGCTTTCTTAATACTACTATTTTTCCAGGTAGTGATTTTGCAATATTAGGTACCGCAGAATCAGATTTTTTAGGTTCAATTTCCCACATGGTAAATCTGAGCTAGGATGCTTCGCACCCAACCTCAATAAATGAAATGAAAATTTCAAGCCGAAAGTAAAAACCCAAATACTGCTATATCTAAGTTAGCTTTTGGAAAAAGTATCTCCTTAACGGACAGTGTAGATCAAAGATCAGATTGTACTTTCTGTTCTGTCTTATCTCGATCTACTCTAAGTCGCACCAAGCAGCCTAAGGGTTAAATTTGTCGTTTGGTAATGAGTATAGAGCCAAGGACTTAAAAACTAAAGTTATAATTACAAACGACCAACACACAACTTTGCTTTATCTGTCTGCCTCGAGGTTAACATAGGCTTCAATAATATTTGAGCCATACTCTGGCAAAAGGGGCCTTAATGCATCTCCAAGCAAGTCATCACACAATTATAGATCGATAAAGATCCATTTTGTCTGACGACCGGCTGAATCCTGAGGTAGAATGGTCCTTGGACATACAGGAAATTTATCGAAAGCAAAAAGTTTTAACCCAGGTCAGCCTGCGCGGACTGCTCAGCCTGACCTGGATCGATACCAATAACAGATGCATTTAAACCCCATTTTCGCAGAGCATGGCTCATATCTATAATGTAACGGTGACATGCATATTTTTTTCAGTAAATACTGAATTAGAAAAAGAGAACGAAAGGGAAAAAAATAAATTAACCATGCTCTGGCAAAAGGGGGCTTAATGCATCTCTGTGCTGCATTATACAAAGAAAAACATCACATGATAATGGATCCATAAAATTCATTTGGTCTACTAACCGACTGAATCTTGAGGTAGAATGGTCCTTTGACATTTAGAAAATTGACCAGTAGCAACAAGTTTGCGGAATGCGCAAGCTGACCTGGGTCGATACTTTTTGCAGATGCACTAAGGACCTTTTTCACGGAGCATGGCTAAAATCTTTTGAATCATCTTACAGTTTGTATCCTGCAGCCGGTTCAAAGTTCATAGTTCGAACACCCCCTAGTTTGATCCTGCCCGGAATGGTTACATGTTTTACACGATCCTCTGTTGGTCCCGACCGGTTCAAATATTTTCCTATGGAAAATATCGAATGCTCTTGTAAACCCCAGTCTTTGATGAACAGAAAGGTTTTAAAAAGAAAACCTGCTGCTATTGGTCTCTCTTCAATCATCCGATCCTGTTTAATACAAAGGCAAAGAGGGACATACATACACGCTAGTAGATACAGAGTTAGCATGAGACACAGACTCATTGAAAAACAATGTACACAGAGACCCAAAGCCGGAACGATATATAAACTCTAAGATACATAGAAGTATAGAAACAGTGTCAGAGATTCCGAGATACGGAAACAGACACATTCAGAGGCAGAGAGAAAGACGCAAATACTTACAGAATGCCAGAAAGATATACAAAGAGACGATAGAAAAACACACAGAGAGAAGTAGAGAGCCAGACTTAGTCTATGTACAGAGAGACCGACAAAACCAGGACAAGGCCAGAAAGAGAGAAAGATTCCAAGCCTCATAGAGAGCCAGAGATCATAGTGCTAATAGAGAAAGGAACACAGAGTTAAGCCAGCCCTTGGCAAAAGGGGGCTTAATACATCTCCTTGATGCATTATAGCAAGCAGGTCATCACATAATTATGGATTCATGGAAGCCACGTTATTTAGTAATCGATTTAATCATGGGGTAACGCAGTCCTTGGACATAAAAGAAATTAACCAAAACGAAAAGTATCAACCCAGGTCAGCCTGCGCAGTCCACACAGGCTGACCCGTGTGAACTTTTTGCAGATGCATTAAGCCCTTTTTTTACAGAGCATGGCTCAAATATATAGAGCCAGACATGGACACAGTTAGCAAGACAGACAGTCAGGAAGAGAGAAAGATATAAAGATTCACAGGGAGGAAGACAGAGAGACAGACAGACAGACAGAGAGACAAGAGCCAGGGAGAGAGGAGGACATGCAGACTAATAGAGTACCAGACAGAGACACAGACAGCCGGACAGAAAGACAGACAAAGCAAGATAAAGACACAAACCGCCACAAAGAGATATCATACACCGACTGAATTTTGGGGAGGCAGACAGAATGACAGATGAAGTAATACATAGAAAGACTCAAAAACACGAAAAGCCAGACAGAGAGATAGACACACTGTCAAATACATTGGTACAAAAACACTTTCAGAGTGACAAAACTGAAACACAAGGAGATGAAAAGAGACGTGCAGTGAACCAGTCGGAGATACAACGGGACAAAGAGAGACAGATAGTTCCGGACAAAAAGACAAACACCTAGAGAAATACTTACAAGAGGACGCAAAGAAGGACTTACAAACACATAGGGACTGACAAACAAATACAGAGACAGTGACATAAAAAGGGGACTCACAAACACGGAGCTGTAATTCTCATGTAAGGTCGGTATAAGAAACTCGTCCGGGTCAATACTTATCATATAATCGTATCCCCTTAGTCGTATTTGACCGTCGAAAAATGAAACACCCTTCAGGTTCCAGCAAGCAGGTAGGTCCGTATACATAGTTGAAACTGCAGAGCAAAGTGAAGGAGAATAACAAATGTAGGGAAAGCAACGACACCAATCCTTTACTTATTCATCTTCCCGTTTTTCTTATTTCCACCTCGTGAAATTTTATTTTTCATCTACAAAATTTCTCACTTGGTCGCATCTACAATTTCCTTATCTTGCAAATTTGCATTTGTTTTGGATTTGGATTTAAATTGAGTTTAACGCCATTTTAACAGCTTAGGTCATGTCATGGCGGTCAGTGACGCACCCATGTGTTTGCTGGCTTTCTCACACCAGTACTGACACAACTTTCTTTCAAAAGCCACTGACTACTTTTCTCACAGGCATTAAAGGTGAGAGGATAAAAATCGCATGAAAGAAAATTTGCCTCAACCGCAACTCGCAACCACCAGGTCACGAGTCAGATACGCTAACCACTGAGTTACCCGGGTGGGCGTACAAATTTGTAGGCGAAAATGGGAAATTTCGGTATAAAGAAGAGAGGAGAAGTTCAAAAATTGGGATGCGGCAAAATCGTGTAGAAGACTAGCCAGCATTTTCGACTGCCGATGATTTACTTTGTCCTTAACTTGATTCTACACTGTGAAAAGCTTTAGTGCCGGTGTAATGCAGAGAAATGACCCTCCCCTACAAAATGACCCATGGGTCATTTCACTACGTAGAGGAATGACCCGGGTCATGATTCTACGTAGAGAAATGACCCCAGTTCAATGGGTCATTTCACTACGTAGAATCATGACCCGGGTCATTCCTCTACGTAGTGAAATGACCCATGGGTCATTTTGTAGGGGAGAGTCATTTCACTGGGGTAATTTCTCTACGTAGAATCATGACCCGGGTCATTCCTCTACGTAGTGAAATGACCCATGGGTCATTTTGTAGGGGAGGGTCATTTCTCTGCATTACACCGGACGTTTTTCACATCATGCAAGACTGGATTCTACAAACAGACCAGACCAGCATTAAGTCGTGGTGTTGATCAGTTAAGCACTTCTTAATACTCCCTCTGACCGGCATTAACACTTAGGCTTTTAAGCGCGACTCAAATACCTTTTGTAGCCAGTCTTATCATGGATCTACACTGTTCGATAAGAACATATCTTAACCCAAAAAAACCCTTTGAAATAGCAAAATCTTAGTTGTTACTCTTGGCTTTAAAGTTTCATATCACTTATTTAGCAGGATAAGAGTTAATTGGTTGCGTGTGTAATGACCCTTAACCAAACGACAAAATTTTAGACTTGTCCAAATTGAAACGGTTTGCAGATAAAAATTCAGATGTAGTTTAAATGTTGGGACTTGTTTTGGAAAGGGGAGAAAACATTGTGGAGAAAGGAGAAAGAGCTGATTACCAACATTTTCCTCCCCTTCTACGATATTTTCAGAAAGTTTCGTCCTGGAGGTCCTTAAAACATGGATGTGTGCGGTAAAGAAATTATTGCAGTAAAAAGAAGTAAAAAGGCTACGGAACAAAGGAGTCTTACCAGTGCCTGGTATTTGGTAGTGGATGACTTCTAGAAGACCACTGTCTTTATAATGGTTGAGGACTTTCTTGGCTTGCATATTGAGATCATCTACGACATACGCCAAGACTTTTTGAACACCGAATAACTTGTGAACCTCAAACCAGGTCAATAGATCATTGCTGCTAAGTTTGCTATACAGAACCTAGAAAATAAAAGTTGCTGTTGTTGCTGAGAAAGTTCCATGACACGCTTTATCACATAATCCTGTTTTTATGACCCATATCCTACTAAATAAGCGGAATGAAACTTTCAAGCCGATAGTAAAAAACATGAGTTTGCTATTTCAAATTAGTTTTTGGGATATCTCCTTATCAGGTAGTGTAGATCCAAGATCAGAATGCATGTTCTGTGCAGTTTGATCTTGATTTACCTTATCTGCAAAAGGTCATTGAGTCGCGCTTAGCAGCCCAACATAAATGGTTCTTGAAAACATTATGGAACAGGAGAAAATGTTGGTTACCAAACCGATCTCCTTCGATGTTTCAGACAGCTTCATCCTGGAGGTCATCAGAACACAGAAATGTGTGGAAAAGGTTTCATTGGAGTAAAAATGACTAGAAAAGCAATGAAATGTAACCAGCATTTTCTCCTTTTCCTACAATATTTTTACCCATTCGTGGCTCATTACTTTGGGAAAGATACGATCGTAGTGATGTCGATCAATTATTAAAGAAATCGATAAATTGATAAATAAAAGAGACGTGCTCTGGCAAAAGGGGACTTAATGCATCTCCGTGGTGCACTATATCATTGAAGTCATCACATAATTATGGATCCATGAAATCCACTTAGTCAAACCATTGACTGAACTTTGAGCAAGATTGGTCCTTGAATATTCAGAGAATTTCACAGAACATGGCTCAAATAGATATGATCCATGCTTTGTGAAAACAGGGTTTAATCCACATGCAAAAAGTATCAATCCTGGCTAACTGCACAGCCCGTGCAGGCTGAGCTGGGTCAAAACTTTTTTTGATTTTGGTAAATTCTTAGCATGTCCAAGGACCAATCTACTACAGGATTCAATTGGTTGTTCGATCGAATGGATTTCACTGATAAAAGAAAATATGTGGTGACTTGTTTCGTTTAAAGCATCACGGAGATGCATTAAAATCCGTTTTTTCTAGATCATAGCTCACTTCTAGATTTATAATTGAATATAATCAAGAAATGATGGGTAAGTACATTTCTTTACAAACTCTCATCGAATCAGTTATACAAGCACGGTAATAATGATCCTTTACTTTAAGAAATATTGCAGTGCCATTATGCCTATAGGTATACTCGATGTCGCTGTAATATTTAGCGTCCATGGGGCAAAAGTAAGGAGGCCTGATGGTGGCAGGCACAATTGCAATCTTCATCGATAAATCTCGGACATTTTCGTCACCAACTTCGCACTGAAATTGCCAGGCTGAGTGCTCGACCCGTCGGTACACAATCCAGTGCTGGATACCAAATCGGGGGTGTAATCTAAGAATCCCTGATTTGTGGCGGATGCAGCATATGTAATTTGGTTTCCTCTTTACATTCCCAGCGATCCAGCCTTGAGCGGCTATGACATCCCAGGTTCTATCTGTGGTGGAGTTCGTAGCAATGGCACTGTACAGAATTATTTTAAGTCGAGAATCACTGACATGCGTGAGAGATCTGTGAATGTACAGACCGGAGATGTTAGTTGCCTCCCTTTGTATCTGTAACGAACCGGTAGGGATAATAAGAAAGGATACTAATAAAAAATAAGCCATGCTTTGTGAAAAAGGGGCTTAATGCATCTGCAAAACGTATCGATACAGGTCAACCTGCGCAGTCCCGTAGGCTGACCGGTGTTGAAACGTTTCGCTTTTACTAGATTTTCTGCATGTCGACGGACCATTATACCTCATAATAAATCCGGGTTTTTGACAAAACGGATTTTATTGATCTATGATTATGTTATTCTTGCTCAGTATAATACATGACGGACACGCAGTGCCAAAGCGCCACTCACATTGTTTCAACTGACTTTTTGTTTTTTAATCACATTACGCTCGTTATTGTTTTCCAAAATGACAAAAGTTAAATTTGTCTCAAAATCCTTTCCTATTTTGACTGCTTCGTATAAAATCACAATAACTTTTTACCATGCCCGAAACATTTGAACTGTTCAGTTATAAAACATTTGCAGACGACAAATTGAATCTTGCTCCAGAGTTTGAACTTGTCTTTGAATGGGAATGAAAATGTGGGAAAAAGGTTGCCAGCATGCTCTTTTTTTCTCATAAAGTTTTCGATAGTCGTCTTCTACACGCGAGATTGTGTGGCGAACGTTCAAATATTCGACTTAGAATTTTGCTCGAATTTTCAGTGTATTAGATTTACTCCCCCTTGCCTCCGCGCCCCCCCCCCCCCACACACAGAGAGAGAGAGAGAGAGAGGGAGGGGGGGGTCAGGCTCTCTAGGTCATAATTTAGTTACAATTCCCTTTCAATCGCTCAAACTTTTATCTGTGATTTATGATAAACAAAGTGGAAAAAAAGAGAGATCTACCTCGGTCAGGTGAAGGTTTTCACTAACTTCGTGAAAGGTATGTGTCTGGAAAAAGAAACGTGGGATATGCTATTATTGAATGACAACATTAAACTGGGACATCATTATGTGCCGTGAACCTTACTTCGGCAAGGCTCGCCTTCAAACATTCGGCAAAACTCGGGTGATCCGTTGATCAAATCTCTCGGCTGTATTACAATGAGTGATAGCACCTACACGGTACATTTGATCGCCGGAAACAGACGGCTTTACTGGTCTGAAAATCGTAAAGGAAACACGAGTCAAAATTCTCTATCGAACTCTCACTTAACATATGTTCTGTGGCAAACAGTTTGTAAGGCATTTTCTACGTAGTTTATCAATTCTATTGACAGTTTTCACCGACAGACTGACAGATGCGCCTAACTTCACTGGGGTTTTTGCTGTCGTTGATAATAAAGTTTTACGGGCGCCGCCATTTCTAAGATCATGTCACCGAAATTATTTCAAAATGGAAAGCCCCTAATACGGACGAGCTCAGATGTAGTTACTGAAACGGCCGAGTTGTGAGGAATGGTCTTCCAAACTGACTAATTAACTATGACTACGTGTATGTACTATTACGGTGTCTTGGATACCGAATGGCTATGGCGTAAATGCTTGTGTAGTAGATTAAAAAAGAACAGAAGAGGTCCACTAAACTATGTTTTAAAATTTAATAATTCAAACTACAAAGGATAAATTCCTACTTACACTTCACAGAGTCTAAACAATTCAAACTGTCCTAAACTATCACAATTCCGTTGATCTAAAAACCGAGTAAGTCACGAAGAACAAATAAAATTCCTTGTCGCAATAGATCTCCAAAAGCTAAGAATGCAACGGTAATA
Organism: Tridacna gigas; assembly: GCA_945859785.2. Taxonomy (NCBI): domain Eukaryota; kingdom Metazoa; phylum Mollusca; class Bivalvia; order Cardiida; family Cardiidae; genus Tridacna; species Tridacna gigas. The sequence continues at coordinate 31,571,035 of OX244043.2, read as the reverse complement.
ATGGCAACATATGTTTCAACGGTGATACCGAGTATTAGATCTTTAAATCCTTTTCAAACTTCAGTCGCAATCAAATATTCAATTTAGAAAACGCCAATCTCACAACTTTTCTGCCTCCCTACCTACTGCGTGTGGGCCTTTATATATCGTAACAGAACAATCGAGTGCACCAAGAAAGTTCCGGAAGTAAATTCGAGAAAAACACAGAGGACTTCCCAATAAACTTTTACGCTGGATTATGGCAATAATAACATCAATTTTTCTTTAAAACCAGGATATGGACCTGTCGTACAAACAGTTAAGTACCTATATTACCATCGATCAAAATCAATAGCTTATTACAAAGTAATTATGAAAATTAATATTCATTCTAGACTATTCTGCATGCATCATTTTTTTTGTAAACAAAACATTGAAAATACTAGAAATATCTTGACACTGTTACTAAAATTAGAACACTAAATCAACGTTAATGCGTTAGTAAAAATTATTCACAAAGATTTCCTAACACCTTCCCCCTCAAAGAAAAAGGAAGCTTAAATGAAGAAAGGTTTCTTTTAAGCTCATTAAAAAAAAAAAAAAAAAAAAAAAAAAAAAAAAAATTATAGTACAACATAGTAATACTAAATAAAATATTCTTTAAACACAATTCACAAATTAAAGTAATTAACTACTCAGATCTGGAGAGTGCATATGCTTTAACATTATCTCTACCCTTAATGTGTTTTAGGCTGAGCCGATACTCCTGAAGAAGAAGACTCCACCGCAACAACCACCGGATTTTATTCTTCATCTTATGAAGAAAAGTGAGAGGATTGTGATCGGTGAAGACAGTCAGAGAGAAAGAAGAGGGTGAAACATAGACTTCAAGGAACTGAAGAGAAAGAATAGGAGCAAGGCATTCTTTTTCAATGGTGGAATACACTTTCTGATGTTTATCAAATTTAAGTTTGAAATAACAAACAGGATGATCAACACAATTTTCATCTTCTTGCAAAGGCACTCTCCTGCACCAACATCATTAGCATCTACAGCAAGTTTAAATGATTTATAGAAATTTGGAGCCAAAAGCACGGGTGCACTTCTTAGCACAGCTTTAATACTCTCAAATGAATTTTGATAAATTTCAGACCTAACGAATTTATGATTTTTCTTTAAAAGATCAGTTAATGGAGCTGAAATAATAGAAAAATTATTACAGAATTTTCTGTAATAAACAGCCATACCCGGAAAGCGCATAACTTGCTTTTTGCCCAAAGGTACAGGAAAATCATTGATTGCTTGAATTTTCGCAGAAATTGGTTCCACCTGACCCTGTCCCACTACTTGACCTATGAAAGTTACCGTTCCATGACAGAATTCACTTTTGCTTAGATTTAACGTCAGCTGATATTCCGAAAGTCTCTGAAGAAAGATCGAATATAGTAAATATGTTCCTTCCAGGTATCACTGTAGATATGACAACATCGATGTAAGCTCCGACACCATCAAGTCCAGAAATAACCATTTTGACAAGACGTTGAAATGTTGCTGGCGGATTTTCCATACCAAATGGCATTACTTTGTATTGGAATAAACAATCTGGGTAAATAAAGCGGAAATTTCTTTGTTTTTTTCGGTTAAGGGAGTCTGCCAAAATCTCTTTAATAAGTCAAATTTAAAAACAAATTTTGACTTCCCAATCTTGTCAATACAGTCGTCAATTCTTTGAATTGGAAAAGTTTCTGTTTTGGTGACATTGTTGACTTTCCAATATTCTGTACACATACGAAAGTTTCAATCTGATTTTGGAACCAAAATGCAAGGTGACGACCACTCACTTTTTGATGGTTCAATAAAATCATTTTCTAATAAATATTGTATTTCTTCCTTCAAATATTGTTATTTGAAAGGATGTGTCCGATATGGATGTTGTTTTATTGGTTTGGCATCACCAATGTCCACATCATGAAAAATCTTGTTAGTTCTTGAAAGCACATCAGGAAATAAGTTTTCGTATTCACAAATAAGTTCCTTGAGTTGTTGCTTTTGAAAATATTTTAAAGGTCCCAGTTTTGAATCCAAGTCCTGAAGAACGTCCGCGTTTTGAAGACGCGAGGAACCAAGAATTTTATTTTCAAAGTCCTATGAATTCTGAGTAGCACACGAAGTATCACTAATTTGTGGAACAGGTGAAACAATATTAACAGTTTGAATAGAATTACTATTATTTCTCCCAACATAAGATTTTAACATGTTAATATGACATAATTGAGTATTGTTACGTCTATCAGTAGTGAACACAACATAATTTATATCACTGACCTTTTTCTGTATAATATAAGGACCAAAATACTTTGCTTGCCAAGGCTTACCAGGGACAGGTAAAAGAACTAAAACTGGGTCTACCGGTTTGAAAATTCTTGATTTAGACTTCTTATCATATCGTTCTTTCATTTTTGTTTGAGTAGAGCGAAGATTGTTCTGAGCAAATTCACAAGCTTTAGATAGTTTGAGTCTAAAGTCAGAAACAAAATCCAAAAGGTTTAAAGACGTGCTATCCTCAGAGGCAAGTTTCTCTCTATAGAGTTTTAAAAGACCTCTGACAGAATGTCCGGAAACTAATGCAAATGGACTGAACCCAAGAGATTCCTGAACTGACTCTCTAACAGCAAACAATAATAGCTGAACTCCCTCATCCCCTCTCTGGCTGTTTGATGGCAATAAGTCTTTATTATGTTTTTAAGTGTTTGATGAAATCTCTCAAGAGCTCCTTGACTCTCTGGATGATAAGCAGATGACATGTATTGATGAATATTTAACTCATACCTAACTTGTTGAAAAATGCCAGACATAAAATTAGAGCACTGATCTAATTGGATAGATTTTTGAAGACCAACCAAAGTAAAAAAATTAATAAGGGCTTTGATAATTGTTTTGGCTATAGTATTCCTTAAAGGTATAGCTTGTAGAAGTACACAGCTTTAGAGATGGAACTTAAGTCCAATCATGCTAATGCTGTTTTCAAAGAAAAAAATCAAACCACCGACAGAACTGATAGCCATGTTGGGAAAAAATATGGTGCACGTCGTAGACGAAGACATAAATCAAAGTCGTCAGATGGAAATGTTGCTAAGGGAGACACTTTAGGGGGTAATTCTCAGTGCAGAAACTGTGGTGGGGATTTCTCACATAAGGTTTGCCCTGCACGTGGTAAGGAGTGTCATTACTGCAAAAAGAAAAATCACTTTTCAATAGTTTGCCGAGCCAGGCTTAACCCTAGGCATGTTAATTTTACTACACAAGATAGTACAGGTAAAAATCTTCAAACCCCAAGTTACTCCCAGTACAACAATGATGGTTCAAGTGAAGAGTCTATTTTTCATATTGAACAAAATAGTACTAAAGTTCCCTCTGTATGTGCACGGGTACACAATACTGAAATTGAGTTTTTTGTTGATACTGGAGCAAGTGTAAACATAATCAGTGATAATGTTTTCAAAGATATGTCTAACAAGTCTGATATCACTCTGCAAAAACCTGTTCCCCTCATATATGCTTATGGATCATCAAGTCCTCTAAACGTAAAGGGATACTTTCATTCAAATATTAGCTATAGAAATAAGGTAATTGCCGCAGATTTCTATGTTGTTGAGAGTCCGAGCAGCCGACAGTCGCGTTGTCTTTTGGGAGCTACGACTGCTCAAAATCTAAGCATTGTTCACTTTGCATTCACCTCCCTCTCAAGTCCTATCCCTGAAGAACATGCATCATTGTTTGATCGGAAAATGGGTAAGATAAAAGATGTTAAAGTAAAACTACACATCAATCAAGATGTATCACCAGTTTCTCAACGCCATAGGCGTATTCCATTTCATGTTCGTAAAGAAGTTGAATCTGAGCTAAAACGTCTTGAAGCCCTGGATGTAATTGAACCTGTGAAGGGCCCAACACCATGGATAAGTCCAGTTGTTAATTGTGCCCAAGAAAACTTCTGGTGTTAGACTATGTATTGACATGAGAAAGGCTAATAAAGCTATCAGCAGAGAAAAAACACCCCATGCCTACTGTTGATGATCTCATAACAGATCTTAATTCACCTACTGTGTTCAGTAAACTAGATCTCTCCAATGCATACCACCAGCTTGAACTGGATGAATCTAGTCGCTATATTACTACTTTCAGTACTCATGTAGGTCTTAGGCGGTACAAGCGTCTTCTTTTTGGAGTAAATGCTGCATCAGAAATTTTTCAGAAAGCAATAGCAGATCTTCTAGCTGACATACCTAGAACAAGAAATCTATCAGACGACATTATTGTACATGGAAAAACCCAGTCTGATCATGATCATGCACTTAAAATAACATTAGATAGACTTCAAAACAAGGGTGCAAAGTTAAACAAAGACAAATGCATTTTTTTCTGTGAACAAAATTTCATTCTTTGGTCATGTCTTTAGTGATACAGGTGTATCAGCTGACCCAGAGAAAATCAAATCCATTGTTGGAAAGGATGCTCCAAAGAATGTGGCTGAAGTACGATCATTTCTAGGTATGACTCAGTATGTTTCAAGATACATACCACATTATGCCACTACGACTGAACCTTTAAGACGACTTACTCGCAAGGACATTGCTTGGTCCTGGTCACGTGATGAGCAAGATTCTTTTGACAAGCTCAAAACAGCCCTATCTAGCACAAGAGTAATGGTGTATTTTGACCATCAGAAATCAACAGAAGTTATTGTAGATGCTTCACCTGTAGGCATAGCAGCTATGCTCACTCAAAAGGGTAGAGTTGTTAGTTACGCAAGTCGTGCTCTGACAAATGTTGAGCAACGATACTCCCAAACTGACAGAGAAATGTTAGCAGTTCTATGTGGAGTTGAACGTTTCCACTTATACTTATTTGCCTCTGAGTTCAAAGTAATAACAGATCACAAACCTCTCCTTGGTATTATACACAGTAAGAGACCTGCTTCTGCACGGGTAGAACGCTGGCGTCTCCGTCTGATGCCCTATCAATTCAGTCTTGAATATCGCCCAGGCAAGGATGATCTAAACGTACCCTGCTGATTACATGAGCAGACATCCATACGAGGACCCCAAAAGAGACAGTGCTGCTGAAGCACATCTTGCATTCATCGGTCAGCATGCTGTTCCAAAATCAATATCTTTTGATGAGGCGCAATAGTACAAAAGAGAATAGTATACTACAAAAGGTTATGTCTGCCATTCAAACTGGCAAATGGTGGGATGAACCTGACCTGTCACCTTCCTCTATATTCAAAGAAGAATTTGCGATCTATGATGGTGTGATTTTAAGGGGTCTCCGTTTAGTGATTCCTTCCCAATTACAAAATAGAGTAATTGATATTGCACATCACAGTCATCAAGGAATTGTGAAGATAAAACAACTTATCAGGGAAAAAGTCTGGTTTCCTGGTATAGATAAAATGGTCGAAGAAACAGTTAAAGCATGTATTCCCTGTCAAGCATCATATCCTGGTCCAAACAAGCGTGAACCAATCTGCCCAACTCCGCTTCCCCCTGAACCTTGGTCAGAAATTGCCCTTGACTTTGCTGGTCCTTTCCCGACTGGTCAATATCTACTTGTTGCCATCGATGAGTATAGTCGATTTCCTGAAGTTGAAATTATCTCATCCACCGCTGCAAAAGTGGTTATACCCAAACTAAATTCTATTTTTGCACGCCAAGGTTTTCCGAATGTTGTTAAGACAGAAAATGGTCCCCCATTTCAAAGTACTGAGTTCGCTGAATTTGCGAAGACTGTTGGTTTCAAACATAGAAAAACCACCCCTTTATGGTCAGAAGCAAATGGCACTGTAGAAAGGTTCATGGGAACCATAAACAAGTTTGTAAGAGCTACTGTTGTAAGTAACCATGACTGGAGAGCTGAGCTGGATAGTTTCCTACTGCATTATAGGGCTACTCCACACTCTGCTACACAAATTTCTCCTTTTGAAGCCCTTTTTTGAAGAAAAGTGAATATAGGACTTCCAAGTATACCAGTTTCTAAACCCAAACCATGCAGATCCAAAATGTCCCAAAATGATGCTGCTAGCAAAGGCAAGATGAAAGCACTTGCTGACAAAATACGTCACACATCACCGTCTTCACTTACAGAAGGTAATAATGTGTTGATTAAGCAACCAAAGCTCAATAAGCTTACCCCTCTTTACAACCCTTAGCCATACACAGTTGTTCAGAAAAATGGTAGTATGGTTACAGCTGAACGGAATGGTCATTTCATTACCCGCAATTCCTCTCATTTCAGACCTGTTAATGCTAAAATTCTATTGGAAGATGAGGAAGAAAGGGAATTAGAAAAAGATGACTGTATCTCTGTTCCTCAAAGTTCAAGTAACAAGCAGTTGTTACCATCAGAAACAGTTAATCCGTCTACTCCAAATTTTGAATCTAACATACAACCTTCTATTGGTCAAACAATACCTTCTGCAGCTCCTCGAAGAAATCCATCTCGTTCTGCTGGCATGCCTCAAGAATATAGAGACTATGTCTTAAAATGATTTTCAAAAGTTGTCATCAAGATTGATCAGTTTTTCATATTGAAAGTTAGAATACAGATCTTAAAGGGTCACAAAACTATGTTCATGTATTTGTTGTGTAATCACTTATAGTTAGTTTCTGTAGTTAGTTGATCAATATTCATGTCCTTGTAATCCTAGTTTAGTAAGTTTTTACTGTCAGGTTTTATTCATAATTTGTTATTTAGGACTGCACAGACTATCATCTACAGTGATTCAAATCTTTTCATTTAGAGTTCATTTAAATATGTTAGTAGAGGAATACTTCATTTGACAGTCTAGCATTTTAATGATGTAAATAACAATGTGTGTTAAGCTTATAGAACATACATTTTTTTTTTTTTTTTTTATCTCAACTTTTCGAACAAGGACACAGAGATACTGTACTTTTGTTTTTCAACTAATCTCATAACATTTGAAACATTTGTGTAAGGTGAGGAGGAATGTAGTATCCATCTATTCATCTGTACCAATACCAAATATTTTAAGATGTGTGATTATTACGGACACCGCAGAAAACGTTTGTTGTACGTTACTTGTAGTTCAATAGAGCCTGCCAACAAAACAGTTTGAAAACAAACGAGCTTTGTTTAATATCAAACTGACAACACGATACATCCCCATCTGAAAAAATCTGAGATAAGACTGTGTCAGCCAGATCGTATTCTGGAGAACTCTTATTACAAGGAGTTTTACACAAAAAAGCTTTTTGGGACATAAGTACGAGTGACCACACATGAAGGGTACAAGTCTGGAATTTCATCCTCAATCGGATCAATGACATCGTCCATTTTCGGCTTGTCAGCAACGACTGGATTTGCAATAACCTTTCCACCTACTAGGTCATTTCCCAATAAAACTGTATTCCATCAATGGGTAAGGAAGATCGAATACCAACAGTTACAGGACCAGAAAACTAAATCTGACTGAAGACTAACATAATGGAGGGGAAATTGACTAAGCCATACTCAACACCTTGAAGTAAAACACTCTGACCAGAAAAGGACTTCTCAGAAAAAGGCAGAGTATCTGCTAAAATAAAGATTGAGAAGCACACGTATCTCTCAAAATTTTAATCTTCTTTCCACTGGCTTCATCATCCAATAAAGAAATAAAACCCTCCGAAATAAAAGGTTCATAGACTTCCGGAAGTGAGAAGTCAAATGAAACACAAATGCCCCATACTTTAGGTAAATCCTAGGAAACATAAGATTCCCATCGCTGGATAATAAATCTTCATTACAGAGTAAAGAAACCCCTTACTTGGGCACAATATCCTCACTAGACCTAGAGAAATAAGAAAGATCCCGATTGGGAACTGATTGGCATAATTTATCCTCCACTTGAAGGTAAGGAGAAACCCCAGAAGGCATAAAATCTACAGTGGGTGAAAGCTCGACCAGAGTAAAAGTACCCATAGGTTTCTTCTCTTTCTTAGCTTTAAGAACTTGGCAATCAGAGATTAAGTGTCCTTGTCTTTTGCAATGAATACAAAAGACAGAAGGTATTTTGTCCTGTGAACCTGGTTCAGAAACAGAAGTTTCCTGAGAAGAAGAACCAGAATGATTTTGATTGTTTGGAGCATGTACGTTTTCTTCTCAGTATATGAAGTAGAAGGATGGAAACGAGAAGTATTTTTCTCTTGGTAGAAATTATTCTTTCTGAAAGTGGAACTTTGGGAACTCTTCAGAAAAATAAATTTGAGACATGCCCTGGCGAAGGGGACTTAATGCATCTCCGTGATGCATTATACCGAGCAGTTCATCACATTATCATGGATTCATATAGTCTATTTTGTCAAACAACCGACTGAATCATGAGGTAGACTTATCCTTTGACATACAGAAAATTGACTAATACCGAAAAGTTTCGGCCCAGGTCGATGCTTTTCGCAGATGCATTTAGCCCCCTTTTCACAGAGCATGGCCTATTTGTAAGAGAGAAAGAACTCATCAGCCATTTCCGATTAAGTAACGTATGTGCGTTATATTCTGTATTGTGGTTTTTAATAGATGGGTGAACACAATTTTTAAATTCTTCAAGTAAAATCATCTCTTTCAAACTTTCAAAATTTCTATCTACGCTTTCACCACCTATCAAACTGACTTTCTTTCTCTCTTGCAAACTTAACGTGTGTTTTGTCAGCTTCCTTTCTAAAGTTTCTAAATTTATGCCTAAAAGCTTCCGGAACTAACTCATAAGCCCTAAGAATTGTTTCCTTTACAGTTTTATAATCATTGACCTGTTCCGGACTCAAAGCTAAATAAATTGCTGAAGATTTGCCCGTTAAAACACTATAAAATAAAATATTGTATTTGTCTAATGGCCAGTTAAGATCTTTAGCTACTTTTTCAAAGAGAAGGAAATACTTGTCTACCTCCTTTCTTGAAAAGCTGGAATAAAACGAATATGTTTTGTTACATCAAAATATTTTTTTTCTTTTTCAATTAAAGTGCGAGCTTCTATTTCTCTTTCTCTCATTTCTTTTTTCTAGTGCTAGTTTTTCTCTCTCTCTCTAACTGTATTTTCTTTTCTTCTATTTCTAATTGTAATTTCCTTTCTGTCTCTATTTTCTTTTCTTTTATTTCTTTCTTGTAAGACAATTCCATTTCTTTGATTTTAACAGCCTCCTAAATATTTCTTCTCTTGGAACATATTTCATGGCATCTTCCTCAATCCTTTCATGTTCTACTAAATGAATGATTATGACATCTAAAATTTGCTGTTTCTTAAATATATTTTGGTTGAAAGTCCTAACTGATCAGCTAAATCCAAACGTTCACTTCTTTTAAATCTTAAAAGTTGTTCTACAGATGGATCTTCTAGGAATTTTTCAACACTTGAAGCCATTTCATAGTTCTAAAGGAAGCAACGCAATAAAAAATAATAATAATAATAATGACAAAGAATTTCTGTGACAAAAATACATGTAAAAATCACTTCTTTGACAATGAAATAGCTGTTACAAGGTGACTAAGATACAGTTATACAATAACAATGAAAAAAAAAAAAAAAAAAAAAGAAAAAAAAAACTCTACATTATTTTTCGTATCCCGGACGAGCCCCAAACAATCTATTACGGTGTCTTGGATACCGAATAGCTTCGATTTAAATGATGATGTAATATATTCAAAAGGAACAGAAGAGTTTCTCTAAACTATGTTTTAAAATTTGATAAAACAAAACACAGTAATTCATAATACAAAAATGATAAATTCCTACTTACACTTCACAGTCTAAACAATTCAAACTGTCCTAAACTATCACAATTCCGTTGATCCAAAAACCGAGTAAGTCACGAAGAACAAATAAAATTCCTGGTCTCAATAGATCCCCAAAAGCTGAGAATCCAACGGTGGTAATAACAACGTAAGTTTCAACGGTGATGCCAAGTATCTAATCTTTAAAACCTTTTCAAACTTCAGTCGCAATCAAAATATTCGATTTAGAAAACGCCAATCTCACTACTTTTCTGCCTCCCTACCTACTTTGTGTGGGCCTCTATGTATCGTAACAGAACAATCGAGTGCAGCCAGAAACTTCCGGAAGTACATTCGAGAAAAACACAGGGAAATTCTCAATAAACATATACTCTGGATTATGGCAATAATAACATCATTTTTTCTTTGAGACCAGGATATGGACCTATCACACAAACAGGTAAGTATCTATATTACTATCGATTAAAATCATTCGCTAATTACAAAGTAATTGTGAAAATTAATATATCTGTGAAAAACATCATAAAGCGGGTTTTTACTCAAAGACATTTTGTCTCATTTCTTTTCAATAGAGCAATACTATAATTTGGAATCATTGAACCGAGACAAACTATACTTCGGCGCACTATTTGTCCGTTTCCGTATAGAACCGTAGCACGTGGTTTTTACCAGGATCTGATAGATTATTGTAACAGTAACTGTAGTAAGCCGGTCGCTGCAGAATACGAATCTTGCCGAAATAATCTTCACGGAATATGCAAATATTTCAATAAGGTCTAGTCAACCGTAACGGTATTTGGCCAGGATAATTTAACGTAAAGAAGCATTGTGAGAGAGAATTTACAATCGACATATATCTTTTTTAGGCTTTGGTTGACAGCATAGATCAAGACCAGACTGCACACAAAATACAGTCTGATCTTGTATCTATGTTGTCTGCTTTTTTAGTCAAGCCTACAAGTTAAAGCATGTAAGTCATGCTCAGTAAAAGGGATCTCAATGTATCTGCGAAATGTATCTACTAGATCAGCCTGCGCAGTCCGCGCAGGCTGACCTAGGCTGAAACTTTTAGCTATTCGTAAATTGTCTGTATGCCCAAGGACCAGTCTACGTCATGATTAAGTCAGTTGTGTAAAAAAAAAGTGGATATTATTGATTCATAACTATGTGATAGTTTGCTTGATATAATGCATTACGAAGATGCATTAACCCCCCTTTTGCCAGAGGACAGACTACCTGAGTTACAGTGGGTTGTACTGATTGGGTTCATATATTTGGTGTTGATATAATTAACCCCTTTACTAGACAACGAAATTTCAGACTTGTCAACATGAAATGATTTGCAGATAATAGAGTAAATACCACTAAAAAGCGATAATTTGTCTTAGGAAGGGTGAAAAGTATTGTGAGAATAGAAGTTTTTGGTTGCCACCGTTTGTCCTTTTCCCACAGTGTTTTTCAAACGTTCTTCCTCAATGTTGTTGCCCGCCCGGTTAACTCAGTGGGTACGGTATCTGACTCGTGACCTGGTGGTTGCGAGTTCGATACCCGGTTGAAACAAACTTTCTTTACGGCGATTTTTCGCCTCTCACCTCTAATGCATATGAGAAAAGTAGTTATTGACTTGGAAAGAAAGTGGTGTCAGTACTGATATTAGAAAGCAAGGAAACACATGCTTTGATGCACTGACTGCCGTGATATGACCAAAGTTGTTAAAACAGCCTTAAACTCCAATACATCTAAAACTTCAGCGGAAGTAATCGTTATTAAGTCTAAATCCTCAATGTTGTTATTAAAACTCGAGATTGAGTAGGAAATCGATTAAATACCTGTCTTTCAGAAGCTTGATTTTCTTCCTCTTCCAATAATAAAAGATTCATCAAATTCACCAACATCACGATGGCAATTGCTAAGAAAATCAACTGCAGATTACTATAAACCATGTCCTTGCGTGGCTAAAAATAGATTTGAAACGCAGAAGTACATGTATTAACGTTTATTATAAGGAACATTTTTGCAGGCTTAATGTTTTGGTTACGTTTCAATCTTTCTTCATGAATAAGGGCTAAGGGAGGCTTGGCTCTTAACAAGGCACATTGCCCCAAATCCTGTGCGAAAAAAACAAAGGACCTATTGAGCGGAAAGAACTGTTCCTGCGGGGTAAGTGACGAAGTAGGCCTCGCTTTTTACATGATGTGCATATCTCTGCCCGTCTTTATATATATATTCTGTTCTTTTGAAATCGTTAAAAATTACAACTTTTGAAGATCTCTAATAGTTTTTAAAATCTTTTAAGGTATTACGAGACACATTAATGATTGACCCTGTTCGTGTAGGTATTCCTACGCGTGTTGGCGATTACAAGATATATCTCTCTAATGTCTATGCACAGCATGTGATGATATTCGGACAAGTTAACTTTCCTATCCTATTACGAGATATACCTCTTTAATTGCCTGGCAATTGCATCATTCTCCAAGTTTTCATCAAATGGGCTACTGGATGATACACGAGAATCATAGGTCGGTCATAAATACTGATTGTCGACAGTCCGATAGAGTTATCTCTCTTTGGACATTCTTCTGCATATAAAGTTAGAAAATACACAAATCTCGCGAGAGATCTGAACGCGTCTTTAACTTGAAGAGTTCCACAAAGGGAAATAAGAAGTACTGAACAGAAATTGACAGATATGGAAAATCTCACGTGTTGATCATGGAGAAACAAAAAAAAAAAAAAAAAAGACACAATGAGCAATTGATAAAACTAGGACCCCACACTCTTCAGAATAAAGTAACCCATTATATTGTGCATGACAACATAGTAGGTTGAATTTGAGCAAATATCTGAAAACTTTTTTCTATTGTTTATTTTTAAAATTATTAAACACAGTGCCGGGCTCCCTTGACAAATGCCACAACGCTTTGATTTTTGTTGTTGTATAACCATTGCATTGATTAGTTAGTTTTGGGTATAGTCCATTTGGTTGGCATGAAAGCTAACATTTTGACCTGGATGATTATATAAAGTTTGTTTTTTGGAAATTTCTTTGTACTTACCTGATCATTTTACAAAAAACATTTTGTCCATTTAAAATCAGTGTTAATTTTGACATCTGGAAGTGGGAGAGAGGGTGCCACAAATAGAACAGCGATCTATCCCACGATCAATTTAAAGAAAATAATTTTACATGCGAGGCCAAGCATACTGAAAAACTAGGCTTATCAAAAAATTATCCATAGACAGAAATATTTTCAAATATTTGAGTACAGCCACTTTCAAGAACCATTCCCCCCCCCCCAAAAAAAAACCAAAAAAACCCCAGAAATTGGCCTTAATAGATATACCATCTTCCCCCTCCCCCCCTTTTTTTTCCAGAAATAACATCACTAATTCTCTAAATAATCGACAGTCCGTATCACATCTTTATAGATGCGAAGATTGATCCAATGGCTATCTGTTTAAAGGTATATACATGTACATATTCAAGTAACTCTATTTCTACAGCCTTAAACGTGAGCATTTGAATTAAAATACATGTATGATATTAACATGTTTGTTAGTACAGTTATGCTATTTGTGTAGTAAATGTTTCTATTGAATATAAGTATGGACGAAATTACAACAAAAACACATGGTTTTACTATGATTTGTTATTGTTTATGGCTGTTAACGTTATTGTTTATTGTCCAGTTGTCCGTCGCTCCTCTATGGCTTAGACAAAAAAAAAAAAAAAAAAATGAAATAAATAAATAAATAAAAATAAAATATTGCTGTAGAGTAAAATAGGGAAAACTATGAAATTGAAAATGAACAGTTGTGAAAAAGTTGGTTCCTGCCGGCCTCTGTAAATGAATAGCATTGTAACAAAGAAACAATAAAGAAGTTTCTTTATTTGAGTGCATTTTGTCAAAGCATCAGTTTAAATACCAACCAAATGGTCTATACAGTATTCTGAAGACAGACAACAAAAAAGACATAGAAAAACAAAACGTAGATAGATTGTAAGATATATAGCCAAATTTATATACTTACATTTGGATGTAGAATTACCGTTCCAAGTTTAATCTGTCTGTGTTATAGATAAAACTTGTTAATCCTTTCAGCGTTAATTCTTTAAAGCAGGGACTCTTCCGAATGGCATAGATCAAGATCAGACTGCAAAGAACGTGAAGTTTGATCTTTGATCGATACCATCCTCTTGTTTAGTCAAGCTTACACGATAAAACTCTTTCTGGGTTTTCAGCCATCGAAAGAGGTCGAGTGTAATATAAATCAAACATGATAATTATCGAGTGAAAATTTAAGGAACGATCTTTATAATTATGAACATATGTTACAAAGTGTTAGGGATCTACGGGGACCTGGTCCAGCCACCACGGATGTCGAGCTATTTAGAGAGTTTTTGAATTTTGTATTATTTAACGCCGTTTTCAACATTATTTCGACAAATGTAGTAACACAAGTTTTTTTCTTTCTTTCTTTCTTTACAACCGGATCTAAATCGAGCTACGCGAAAAATTAGAAAGTTTCAACACCAGTGAGATATACCTAAACTTGTGTATCTTTTCCTCGTGGACCCATATATTCTGAGATTCCGAGATGCCGACCCTGAAAATATTGAGATAAAAAAAAAAACTACACAGAATGTGAGAAAGACAAAGGATTTTTTTCTTTGTTGTTATTTGTTTGTTTATCTTTAGCGACAAATTTAAAACAATTCAATTGAAACAGTTCGTTCCAAAGCAGTCAATTTCGCGCAATTTTAAGATATTGGTATCTCGTATTAATCTTGTGCGATTCTAATTACTGAAAGCCCTCCGAGGCTTCCGTATCTTTTCGAAAATGTGTACCTGAAACGTCCCTTAACCCTTACCAAGCAATCACGGGTTTTGATTACCCCGAAGAGGAAACCGTTTGAAAGCATTGAAGGAAAAGGAGGAAGCTCTAAAGACGAGCATTTCCTACTTTTCCTTATGTTTTCTACCAATTCATAGATAAATATCATTATTCAAGCCACTTTTGACTTTTCGCCTGCAAACGTTATCGATAAAGACTATGCTACTACTTCATCGCTTGGTAAAGAGTTACTGAAATCGATACAACAGAAACTGAAGCAAATGATGTACGCTATGCTTATCAATTAAAAAAAAGCACGTTAATCATTGACACTACACGCTGGTAATCAGCATTTTCTCATTTTCCAACAATGTTTCCAACCCTTCCATGATAAATCTCATCGCTTCATTATCTGGAAGTCCTTTCAATTAGGATGTTCCTAAAATTGTATCATTTCTGACGAATTATACAATAAACAATATTTAGGGTTTTCAGATTTCATGACACGTGATTCTGTTTGCAGTAGACTAACACTGAATAGCTCAAACTTTACAGACTATATGCAATTGAATCGTCCCGAAAGTACAGTATGAGCCATGCTCTGTGACGAGGGAGTTGTATGCATCCCTGTGATGCATTATACCAAGTAAGTCATCAGATAATTATGAATCCATTAAACCCATTTTGATTAACAACAGATTAAATCATGTGGTAAAACAGTCCTCTCACATACAGAAAATTAACGCATAGCAAAAGTTTCGACTCGTGTCAGCCTGCGCAGGCTGATGTGGTCGATACTCTTTACAGACGCATCAAACGCTTTGCACAGAAGATGGTTTATATTATTATTCAAAATATACCTGTTAATATTAGTTGTATTGAAGAAAGCAAAAGGATCTATGTTTACTTGGAAAAAAGATTAATAATACTAAATTTCACAAAAAGACAAGGAAACATATCAGGGTATTGACGAAATCGTTTCATACGAGAGTAGCAGACTTTTACGGAATACCGTCATCGCCTTTGAATGTCAAATTTTAAAACATAGTTTAGTGGAACTCTTCTGTTCTTTTTGAATCTATTACAATAGATTTGAATGTGTTAATTTGAAAAGCGATACTCGATAGTACGATGATAATGCGAAATCACGAATTTACGATGATGAAAACGCGACAGTACGATGACAATAATGCGATATTACGATGGTGAAAACGCGACAATACCATAGTACGATTATGATAGTGCGATATAATATCGTATTTTCACCATCGTACTGTCGCGTTTTCATCATCGTGGTATCGTACTATCGCGTTACCACCATCGTACTGTCGCGTTGTCATCATCGTACCATCGTGTTTTCATAATCATACTTTCACGTTTTCACCATCGTACTATCGTGATTCCATGATCGTACTGTCGCATTATCACCATCGTACTATCGCGTTTTCACCATCGTACTGTCGCATTATCATCATCGTACATCGCGTTTTCACCGTCTAACTATCGTATTTTCATCATCGTACTGTCGCCTTCCGGTGCGCATCGGCATACAGATTCAAAGGCGATTGCCCTAACGGTAGTCCGTATAACTCCACTAGAATGCAATTTTTTAGCAACGCAGAAAACTTTACGGGAAAATTGGAACATTCTGGTTACCAGCATTTTCTTATTTCCCTCAAGTTTTGCAAAATCGTTAAAACTGTGTGTTGTTGTGGAGGAAAGGGTTAACTTGTTTGTTTGTTGAAATTAAAGACGATTAGCGCATTAGTCCATATCCTGCCGATTGCAATCACCATTTATTTTGCGGAGAGTGTATGGCAAGATCAGCCTGCAAGTACGTGAAGTCTGATCTTGCTCTGCACTCTCCGCTGCGCTATCATTAATTTCTGTCAACGAAACCCCATTCATTGCCATTTTACCAATTGAAATCTGTGTAATCGCCAACAATTTAAATTCGGCAGGATAAGGGTTAATAAATCTGAATTTTTGACGAGGATCTTTTTTAATCAATTTCGCTAGAAAAATAAGTGTTATTTGACGTGTTCCATTTGCCGAACTTTGAAGTGTCTTTTTTTAAAATTATTATAGCCAAAGAATGTGCGGTTTGTTTATTTGGTATTTAATACCGTTTTCAGTGACAGTGCATCTATAAATTATTTCCTGGAGTTTCATTCACGAGTACAATGCAGAATATAATTTCCAAGCTGATAAGCAGCACTTTCTCCATTTCCCAAAATTTTTCTACCCTATATAAGACAGAAATAAGATTTTGAGCTACAATTATTTTGTCGCGAACACCTTCTATTTGATCAAGTCCAAAATTTTGTCGTTTGGTAAAGAATTAAGATTGAACTCAACAAAACTCAACAAAACGTGTAGTGTGATCTAATTTTAAATCGTCCAGTGTGTTGTGATGTATTTTGGCTAAAACTGTCTCATGTCAAGTAATGTCTCACAGAATATCCGACAATGAAGATTCAAGATCACTAAGCATGTCCGTTGCAGTCTGAGCTTGATCTACAATGTCGATTTCACCTCTATAAGAATTACAAAATCCCGAGTTTAAATGACTCTTAGAAATAAGAAAAACATTGTGGGAAAAGGAAAATATGCTTGTGACCAGCTTTTTTCCCCCCTTTTTCCATAATATTTTTACCCGTTCTAAGACAAATTTGCCCATTTTAACCACATTTAATTTGTCGTCTGCTAGTGCTTTCAGTTTAGACAAGTATAAAGTTTTGTCCAATGGTAATGTGAGAGTAAATGTCCAGTCTACTGCTCTGTGAGTTAATAATTTCTTCGTGAAAGAACCCAGAACTAGACAGAACTCAGAATTCAGAACATTTATTTTTGTAGTTAAGGCCTCCGGCCCATATTACATAGCATACCGTCTATAAATGTTTTGTTATCTCCCCTCTTTTTGCCCGATACAAAACTTGTTTTTTTTTTTCAAACAATAATAGATGGACAACGTTCATACACACGAACGTACACACTGAGCTATGAAAACTCAATGGACAATTCCTATGAATGGCAGCGGAAGTAATAAATGGGGAGAATGGAAATCCTTCAGACAGGACAATTTCCAGTTTCCCAAGTAAAAACAATGGGAAAAAAACGTAACAGAAATAACTTTTTATTTCAATGAGAAAATCTAAAAAAAAAAAAAACAGACAATTTGACTTTGTTTAGATCTTCTGTCTCAAAAATAAAACGTCACTGATTTTTAACCTTTAGATTGACAATAAACCAAATGGACATTTTTATATAATGTATTAGCAAAGCAATCAGTATTAATTAAAGATCAGACTGCATATTTTGTTATTACATGGCTAATGAGTACGGAATACCGTTGGGAGCAATCACCTTTGAATGTGTATCATTACGGTGTTTTGGATACCGAATGGCTACGCCTTAAATGACTGTGTAATAGATTCAAAAAGAACAGAAGAGTTCCACTAAACTATGTTTTAAAATTTTATAATTCAAGACACAGTAATTTATAATACAAAGGATAAATTCTTACTTACACTTCACAGAGCCTAAACTATCACAATTCTGTTGATCCAAAAACGGAATAAGTCAGAAGAACAAATAAAATTCCTGGTCTCAATAGGTCAAAAGTTGAGAATCCAACGATGATAATGACAGCGTATGTCTCAACGGTGATGCCAAGTATTTAATCCTTTTCAAACTTCAGTCACAATCACCAATCTCACAACTTTTCCGACCACTTTGGGGGCCTTCATACATCACAATCGAGTGCTCCCAGAAACTTCCGAAAGTGCATTCGAGAAAAACACGGGAGAATTCCCAGTAAACATATACGCTGGATTATGGCGATAATAATATCAATTTTTCTTTGAGACCAGGATATGGACATATCATACAAACAGCTAAGTATCTATGTTACTATCAATTAAACGCATTCGCTAATTACAAAGTAATTATGAAAATTAATATTCATTCTAGACTATTCTGCATACATCATGTTTTGTAAACAAAACATCGAAAGTACTAGAAATATCTTGACACTGTTACTAAAATTAGAAGATTAAATAAACATTAATGCATTAGTAGATAATTCACAAACAGTCTGTAACAGTATGCGCATGCGCACCGGAAGGCGATAGTAGGATGATGATAGTACAATGGTGATAATGCGACAGTACGATGATGAAAACACGATAGTACGATGGTGAAAACGCGAAAGTAGGATGGTGAAAACAGTATAGTACGATGGTGATAACGCGACAGGACAATAGTGATAACGCGATACTACGATACTACTGTGGTGAAAACGCGACAACACTACAATACGATGGTGAAAACGCGACAGTGCGATGGTGAAAACACGGTATTATATCGCACTATGGTCATCGTAATATCGTATTGTCGCGTTTCCACCATCGTACTATCGCGTTATCGTCATCGTACTGTTGCATTTTCATCATCGTAGTTTCGTGATTTCGCGTTATCATCATCGTACTATCGAGTATCACATTCAAAGGCGATGACCCTAACGGTATTCCGTAGACTATTTATCCTATGTTATTGTTTTGTAATTTCAGATCGTGGAAGTGGCAAGGCTTTGCTTAATTAACCGAGCTAAATTTCAAGAATTTGTTACTTCTTTTAAGATTTAACAACTTCCCAAAATCAAACATGTTTGGACATTCATGAAAAAAGCCATGCTCCGGCAACGGGGGGGGGGGGGGGGGGGGGGCCAAATGCATCTCCATGATGCATTATACCAATCATCACATATTTATGGATCCATAATAACCGATTAAAAATTGACTGAATTAACAACCGGATGTATCACTAGATAGACTGGTCCTTGGACATACAGAAAGCCGACCAACAGCGATAAGTATTGGCCGAGGTCAGCCTGCGAGGACTGGGCAGGCTGACCTGGTCGATACTTTTCGCAGATGCATTAAGCATCTTTTCACATAGCAATGCTCAAATACTTTTGATGCAAATAGTTATTAAATCTAAATTGGCCGGACAAAGTTGAAAAAAAAAAAGTTTTAAAATGTTTACTCTCTTTTCAATATTTCGGCTTACGCCTTTATCAAAAAATCTAACACGAAAATTATGCCTTCTACAATCTGTGACAATTTTCACACTACCATTATATATTAAACAGTCAATGCATTTCCGTGATTCATGAGTTAGTAAATAATGGTGGTGTGAAAATGGTCAGAAAATGGAGAAAGCATTATTTTCGTGTTAGATTTCTTGATAAAGGCGTAAGCCGAAATATTAATCAAAGCGCTGAAGGCCTGGGCATCAGAACGGGTGAAGAGGTAGGAAAATGAGGCCCAGAAGCTCAAAGTTGCTATCACATTTGTACAGGCTTAAAAACTGCTATCTCATTTGTACAGACTAATAAAAAAATATCTACATGTCTCACACTGACAGTCTGTGGAGTTGATAACAGAATGGAAAAAACATAAATTTGTAAAGGCCAATATAATGAGTATTTTTGTATAGCCTTGGTCTCATGGTCTTTATGGATCGAAAGATAATTTTCAAAGGATTTTCTGCTTCCTATTTTCTTCCTTTACGTTGCTTTGGCAACAAATCATGGTAACAAACCAAAATGAGCAGCGTGCAACAGCAGGGAATATTTCTAGAAAGTGCAAAAATCCACAATGGCCAAGCAATGAATCATAATTTTCTTTCATTTTACCACACTCAGTCTATAGGTTGAAATTGTAACCATGTCCTTTGCGCAATGACAAGGAAAACACAAAGTCTTTAAAGGCTAATATCAATGAGCACGATTTGGTGTCTGAGAAGACAATCTTTTACGTATTTCTTTTTATTTTTAAGTTTTGGTTTCTATGGCAAGAAATAAAAAGACGTCCGCAATCGGGTGCCAGTGCTCGGTTGATTTTCAGTGAAAACACAAAGTTGAAAAAGGGGCATAACTTGATAGTTATTTACCCTTATTGTTTATGTTTCCCTTTTGATATTTAACAACTTGTCCAAGTTTTAAGTAAACATTTTCAGTAATAACAAAGATATTGTAAAATTTCAAATAATTTGCATGACGACGACACAAACGACGAAGATGATGACAATAGGGCTATGAAAATACCAGGTCTCTAAAAACAGCTGAGCTAAAAGTTCTCAGTGGAAAAACGGGCATAACTAATTACTTTGCCAAAAATATTTTGGTGGTTACCTACCTCTATTGTACTGATATAAATTACCCTTTTAATGGTTAACGAAAAGTTCAAGTTTCAGGTAAGTATCTTCATTAATGACAGATATGATAAAATGTCAAAGGTTCTGAAAATTTAAAGGAATTAAAAAAAAAGGCGTAACTGTGTCAAAAATATTTTGATGGTTACCTGCCCTATTGTATGGGTACCCCTTTCGACAGTAAATAACTTGTACAAGTTTGAAGTAAATATCTTTAGGAATAACAGAGATATTAAAAAATGTCGAAGTTTTTGCACGACGATAATGACGCATAGGCTTTGACAATGACGCATTACGCTTTCTTCGTAAACAGATGGGCTAAAGACTACCAGTTGAAATTTAAAATCACATGGATGATACTAGACTGCTCAAGGTACATTTCTATAAAAGTTTTGTCAAAATATCTGCTGTAAATGCCACTTTTCGCATTGAAAGTGTATGGAATCTCTAAGTTGCCATGATCAACCAAGTTGGAAAGCCGATTTTCATGAACAAAAGGGCCGTTGAACCTAAAACCCTCATCTGAGTCAAGTCATCTCGGATTGATAAATTTGAAGAGCTTCCGGTTGTGAACATGGTAAACACAAATGCTCTGGCAAAAGGGAGTTTAATGCATCTCCGTGATCCATCAATCCAAACGAGCCATCATATATTAATGGATCCATTTTGTGGAGCAACCGATTGAATTATGAGGTACATTAGTCCTTTGACATGCAGAAAATTTGCCAAAAGCAAAAAGGTTCGACCAAGGTCAGCCTAAATACCTATGGAGATCAAGATCAGTTTGCACTGAATGTCAAGTCTGATCTTCGGTATAAAACGCCCACCAGTTACTTAACTCTTGACCACACATTCTCGAGCTTTAAGGACTCGAGATATAGCCTTGTGAAAACCTTTTGGGAAAAAAAAAAAGAAAATGCTCTCTTTTTTCCTACAAGGTTTTCTGCACTTTCACAGCCAATACCCAACATTTCAGCTAAATCTAACTTGCCGTTCGCAAATGTTTTCAAGTTAGACAAGTCTAAAATTTCATCGTTTTTTAAAGATAACTGGTTTTCAATGGCTCATGTTACAAACTTCAATACATATTTGGTATTGTATGCTCCGAGTTTGCAATGGGTCGAAATGGTTATGGGCCGAGATGTCATATCTGGACAATTCTGACAGGAAGAAATAAGGCATATATACAATCGAATACATACTTATGACTTCAGACACGAGGTGCACAGTAATTTTACGAAAATTAAAATCTTGCCGACGTTTTTCCGAGAAAGAGCACACCGTCAGCGTAAAATACTCTATCATTGTTTGTCATTCGCATGGTGTGTAGAAAAAGGATAAACGAACGATCCCGATTAGTGCTCTGCAACAGCACTCGTCACAACTCGGTCGATTGCGTACTTACATCAAAACATTTGATTAACGATCACCCAGTGTTTGCCAATTGTTTCTTTCACTGTTAAGCGCACGAATATGCATTTATGAATAACCTCACCAGGTTCCCAAATTCTCAGTCAACACTTTCGTACGATTAAAACCGCACATCTATCGAAGTTTATTGTGAAAGTAAACCTTACTGTGATGTTCAAATCGAAATATTTTGTCATTTAAATGGGTCGTTTCCTTCAGCGTAGTGAGACGGATTGCAGGCGGTACTTTTCACTTTTACTCGGGTTTTTCCGTAAATACTTAACTCGGGTTTTTAACTCGGGTTTAAATGCTCGGGTGGGGTTGAAATTTTGGTATACGATTTCTATGGCCTTGGGCTTGGCAAGCCAAGCCCAGGCCAAAAATGGAGTAAACATTTTAAAATTGTGTATAATTCATTCCCTTTGGAATATAAGTGGATTTGACGTTAAAAACAAAAAAAAAAAAAAAAAGTGATGTACGCCCTCAATTTCAGTTTATCACAACAATTACAGATACGTAATTTCTTTCCACTCGGTTGCTGTTCTTCTTTCCTCTCAGTGCTCTTCACCGCTGTGATTAAAGCTTATATTCCATTTATGAAATCTCCTCCGAATGGCAGTTCTGTCTCTTATTGTGATTTCAGTTGCAAATTGCCGATCTGGTTGGCTGTATGGTCTTTTTGAATTCATTTCCTCAGGTGTTGGGTCAAATTCAGCAACCTTTCTGGAATATAGTTTAATGTTGCTGTTGGCACAAGCCGAAAGTCGGCAAACGACAATAAAACGAGTTTTGGGCTACCTAGGCTTCTGTGGTGCCAAGCCGATACATTCCAACGACTTGTAAATACTTGTCATGTAAAGTCCTTACAGCGTGAAACTAGAAGTCTTGTGATAGTATGATTTTGTGATAGCGTTTGGAACTTTATAAAATCATTGGCTTTTGAGGGTGACAATAGCAAATTTTGGAAGTATTCCTTTTGAATAAAACTTGAATTAAATGTAAAACCGGTACACACGTTCGTCTTGCTTCTGCACTTGGGATGTCAAAAAATTAATGAGCCTAACATGCCCATACAACGCCAGAATTTAACCAAATCTTGTAATAAAAATAAAGCAAGTCTAATAATCCCTACTGTATTATACATGAGCCATGCTCTGTGAAAAGGGTCCGCGCAGGCTGACCTGGACTGAAACTTTTCGCTATTGGTCAATTTTCTACGTGTCAAAGGACCATTCTACCTCATGATTCAGTTAGTTGTTTAAAAAAGTAGCTTTATGGATCCATAATTATGTGATGTCTTGCTTGGTACCATGTATCATGAGATGCATTAAGCTCCCTTTTGCCAGAGCATGGCCCATATGTTTATAAGTTTCAATGCATCGTATATTTCAGCCATCGAAAAAGGTCAAGATTTTAGAAGCCATGTTCTGTGAAAAGAGGATTTAATGCATCTACATGTACGAAAAGTACCTGCCCGAGTCAGCCTTCACAATCTGCAAAGGATGACAAGGGTCGAACCTTTTTGCTATTTGTAAATTTTCTGCTTGTCAAAGGACTCTACTCCTTTAGCATTCAGTTGGTTGAAAACCAAAATGGATTTTATGGATTCACAATGATGTAATGACTTGCTTGGTTTATAGTGTATCACGGAGATGCATTAAACCCCATGTTGCCAGAGCATGGCTTATATGGATCTATTTTGCCCTGAAAGAGCTCGGGCTGTATACTGATAAATCGAACCAACTTCCTGGTGGTGCACTTTTTAATCCCCAAGCTTTTACAGCGAGTCTATTTGTTTCATTACCGCAACCATCTATTCCCAGTCAAGCCTGCGGTTTATCAGTTCGAAAAATTGTTCGTTGTATGGGTGATAAAACTCTCTCAATCTCTGTTCAAACTTTGGATCCACGTATGGCTTTGGCATTCCACCCTTAAGCTTTGAAAGACACACAAAATCGCTTGTTAGAACTTTCCTCATACAGTAAAAACCTTTCTCCTCAACAAAAGATACGTGGTCGCTTGTGATAGCATGCTCTAGTCCCAAGAAGTCTTCAACCAGACGAATTTCCTCCAACGGATCTGTAATAAGTTTTTCGCCGTCTACGACATGTATCTGTTCCCTTGGGAAATAAGAATACCATTTCTTCAGATGTTCCACATACACGCTCGCATTCAGAGGCATGCTGGTCAAATTGAGTTCGCCAGTCGGTTGTTTTGTCACATACTCTTGAAAAGATTCCCTCAACCATGGATGGGCTTGCTTGAATTGACGATAATCGGCAATTGCTCTCGTTACGGGATGTTTAACGGTAACAATTAGTTTTATATCAGGTTTATACTCATAAATTCTTTTCCTCGCGATTTCAGATGGGAAATAATCGGCGCTTTTTTCAATGGTGATGTCGTCCTTGTAAGAAAGGGGCATGTAACTCCTGAACTCTTCAAAACCTTTGTCGTAAACCTTAGAAATGAAGAAGTGCCTCTCTCTCGTCGAAAGATGGATCTTTGGATGAATGTCTAAAATTGCCATCAAGGCTGCTGTTCCACTCTTCCTTGTACCAAAGATGAGACAATTTGGTAGACGCCTCATAACAGTACCGCGTTGTCTTTCTTCCTGCTGTGTAGGATCTGTTTCACTGGAAAATTTGGAACCAGTATCTTCAGAGATAGAGATGTTTTTATCTTTGTACTCGTATGTTTTCTCTGTCATGTGTATGACCTGATTCAAGTTATTTTGCATAAACCGCCCGTGGCTAACTCCAGCTTGCTCTCTGTTATTTGATAGGTCGAACTTCGCATTCTTCGATATAACATTGCTAAAATCACTGTTGGCTTGTTTCCTTTCATTAGTTATTTTAAAGTTACTCTCCTTTGTCTGAAACATTTTATTTGATACTCGAGACTCGAAATACTTAGACAGAAAACTAAGCCCTTCAAAGTCCTTTCCATTACTTTCTCGGAAATAGATATACAGCAAAAACAGTGGAGTGAGTGCTACAACGACTAACATCGCATTTCGTCCGTGGGTTAGTGCTCGCCTTGGTGAATACCAGACCATGTTTACATAAAAGAGGCTTCGTTCTGAAAAAAATATACGGATTGTTAACAACTAATCAAAACTTTTATTCAACAATTTCAATAGCATGTACTGGTATCAAAGAAAGAAAGAAAGAAAGAAAGCAAGAAAGCAAAAAAGAAAGAAAGAAAGAAAGAAAGAGTCAAGCAACAAACCATCGGAAAATTCGACAACAGAATGATATCATTATTCAGGTCTAGACTTTTTTTTCAAACGCAAAAAAAAAAAGGTTTTAACCACAAAATGTTACCATTTTTTTATCAGTATAATCATAATTAACATGCGACATCATCCGGCTGAAGATCCTTTTTCAAGTCTATTAATCGAAGAACACTTACAAAATATATTTTATGAGGATTACATGAAGTTCTTTTAAGAAAATTCAAAACCAGACTCCATGTTGGCAGTCAGTCATTTTACTCTATAAGAGGGTCATGGTGGCCATGGATCGCCCAACTAAGCATTTTGGTGTCGAAAAATGAAAAATGAGGTGTTACAAAGACCGAATTGTACACCAAGTTTTATGAACAAGTAAATACAAAAATCTATAAATCTATGCTACCTCCCTTTTTTTGAGATATCATCAACAAAAAAAAAAAAAAAAAAAAAAAAAAAAAAACATTTTGAACAAGTTTCGACAGAAAATATAGCCTCTAGAGCGCACACAAGATTTTCCTGTGATTTGATCCAAGATGATCAATTTTTTTTAACTTATTTGAGATACAGTTATGACAAACATTCTGACCATTTTCATAACATCGACATAGTGTCAAAGATTTATGTTTTCGACTGAAAATATAGCATCTAAGAGTGCAGGCAATTTTTACCTAAAGTTTGAGCGAATTACCTACTTTTTTTACCGGGAAAACTGGTTCGAGATATTACCAAGACATACATCCTCACTGAATTCCATGAGTACCGGACTAAAATTGTGGCCTTTTTATTGCACATTCTTTTTTAACGTTTGTACTGCCATCTGACGGAGTAACAGGAGCATTGACCTAAAATATTGCCTCTAAAGTGTAAACATTTCTTGTCAGTAGTAACATAGTAACGGTCTTTTGACTCATGGTGACCCATTTTCAAATCAGCCCCAAACAAATGAGCCACGCTCCGGCAAAAGGGGGCTTAATAAATTTCCATACTGCATTTTACCAAGCAAGTCTTCATATAACATTAAATCCATTAAATCCATTGTGTACAACGACCGGATGCATCACGAGGTAGAATGGTCCTTGGACATGCAGAAAGTTTATAAATAGCAAAAAGTATCGACTCATGTCAGCCTGCGCGGACTGCGCAGGCTGACATGGGTCGATACTTTTTGCAAATGCGTTGAGCCCTCTTTTCACAAGGTATGGCTAATAAGTTGGCGTTTATTTTTTTACCGGATGGATTATGTTCCTTCCAATAAGCACGTAGTGGTTAAAGAGTACAGATTTAAACAAGTAGAACTTAATGACTTTCTTTTAATGAGTCATTTTCATACATTTTACTCTTCCAGCGCCAAAAATGTAAACGTGAACTCTCTCGACGGCTAAAAGTCCCAATAGCGACCATACGACATAATTTTAAACTCGTCTAAAACTGACAAAAAATGTGGACGACTATTTTAATGCGCTCATATGCTGAGATGTGTCTCTGAAAACTCCGTTGTGGAGGAAGAAGAAATTGCTGGTATATATTTTTTTTTTTTTTTCAAAGGCTTTTTCCGGGGTTGTCCATGTTTGTCTGTTTAATTGTCGGTCAACCTATCGCTTGAACTGCGTATCCAACGTATTACCAGGTTTGGCATGAAACTCCGTTAGTCTATCCAAAGGCCACTGAAACTCCATTGGACTATCACAGAATATCGAAATTTTCATCGGCCGATCATCGGACAGCGTCACTAAAAATAGCAAATCGGCGGTTGCCTCTATGTTTAGAAATCATTTATAATATTTATAATAAGATATATGGTAATGAGACAGTCACCAGTGTGCTATTTTTAGTAACGGTGTCCGATGATCGAACAATGAAAATTTCGATATTCTGTGATAGACCAAAGGAGTTTCAGTGGCTTGCTGTCTACCTGACTATTTCTTTATTTTGACAACACAATTTTACTCTTTTCTGATATTGACATTGCTGTGGCCGACGTACTTTGTACTAATGTGTTTTTATGTATTTGAAATTCGAAAAAGAAAAGGGGGAGAATGTCATGCTCTGGTCTTTCACGTGTTTATTACGCTACGGTAAGTTTTAAAATGTATACAGGATTGTCTGAATCATTCGTTCTGTGGGTTGAACGTAGCCGAAATAATACGTCAATGACCTAATTTTAGGCTGATACTGCCATTTAATTAGCTATCTGAAGAGATTTTTTTCAGTCCTAAAAGTGTGGATTATTATCTTGAACTTTTCCATTCGCTGCTGGCGAAGAATTAACCAAACGACAGACGATAGATCGCTCCTCCCACTGATGTCACGTGACCCCCGAATCTAAAAACCTAGACAAACATTACCCAGACACGAGGGCTTAGCTAGGAGACATATACAAGTTACCAGAAGATACTTTAACACGAAACAATTGTTCAAGATAAAATAAGCATGGGAACAATTTGAGAAAAGGTAGTTACATCTTTTGGATTTAGGTTTTTCGAAGTCTTATAGGTGAAAATTGAAATAGAGACTGTTTATTTCGAAGTCAGTTGACTTACACCTTTTACGCCACTTTCGTTTGATAATATAGGTACAATACGTGTAGATGTAACTCGTGCTTCCTAAATATTTCTTAAAGTCATTGGTCTTCAAATGCGATTCATCTTTTACCTGGACAACAATAAGCTTTTTCAAAGTTACAGAGATTTTTCCATTACTTAGTCCGTGATATATGCTTCAATAATTTCACCACAAATTGCAAGACTTTTACATTACCAAATGAAATATACATGTTTTTAACAGGGCAATATGATTACCAGATGTTTGAATTGAAATTAGAAGATACATTAACAAATGATAGGTTTACCAAATTGATTTTTTCAAGTTTGAGGGAAAAACCCGAGGAGAAGAATAAAAAGAATAATAACATGAATATATTTCTAAGCATTCGCCGGTAAATACTATGCTGTAAGAGTAATAGTACAGTCAATCTTGTACATGCGACCACGTGTTTTAAGCGACTTTTGTGCTAAACGACCGTTTTTAAGTCCGCCCGAGCTATTTTCCTCTAATTTCATGTTGTATTAAGCGACTTTTGTACTACGTGACCAACGACCACCAATTTTAGGGCCCAAAAGCCAACTATATCTTTCATAAAGCGACCCATCAACACGTAAAAATTGTGGATCCTTAATTCACAGTATAAAGGATGATAACAGCCTCTGATTTATCCTAATCAAGACATAACAGCATGTGTCAATTAAGGATTAACACATTTACATGTCTAACTGTTAATTACCCTTTGACAATAGCGGCAACGATGCAGAACCATGTCATAATGGCCAACTAAATCCCTAATCCGTTAGTGTGCGAACGTGTGAAAAGGATGGGGAATTCCGTTTATTTATCCCTGTGGTCTCCCGAAATGGAGTAGAACTTTGTTGCATTACCTCTATATGAAAGTGATTTTTTGTTCGGTTATAAATAGGCACTACAAATCAAGCGTGCCCTTGATTGGCAAATTCAACCTGGAAACGCTGTAGAGTAAAAAGTTGTTTTTGATTACGATGAGTCTTTCACACATGCTTATATTTACACAGTGCTTGTCTATTTCACAGATGCCTTGCCCTCAAACACAGAGAAATTTTGTTATAGAGGTTTGTTCACATGATATTTCATGGTGACTACTTTGGCCTACTTTCGATTTGTTCTTTCACTTACAGAAATGCTATTGGTCCGATAATTTTTTTTCTATTAAATATTAAAGCATTTTCTTGATACTTACCTAAAAACTGAAACATAATGCTTTTAGTATAGAATCTAGAATATATTTAAATAATTAATGTGCACCCCCCCCCGCGACTGATTTATTAAGCGACCATTTTATTTAGCGACCATTTTTTATTGTCCCAAGCGTGGTCGTTGAATACAAGATTGACTGTACTTACACATTGAACATGTAAAATCCAAATTTCAAACACTAATAATCGTTGAAAGGGGTTATAGACGGTCACAAAGAGTCAGACTGATATGACACGTGTGTGTAATTTTACAAGTAGGCCAGTACCAGACGCTTTTGGGGTGGTATACCGATATCAAAGGAATACCGCATAAACCCTTGCTCCACGTTTTGCGTAAAAAGTGGCAACATGTACAACAAATCAAACGAAAACGGCTTGATTGGTACCTGATTGATTTTCGATAAATAAATAATAGTTTAAGGGAGATTAAAAGATTGAAAATAAAGGGAGGGGAAAGATGGTTATATATATAGGGTGGCATATCGTCTTTAATTTAACAGGCTTTAAGTTTGCATTCATAGATATGTTAAAATACAGAGACCAATGGGAACAACGTTTTTAATGGTTTACTGATGGAGGAAGATGGCATTTATTTTTAATTTAAACAAATGTCAAAACTGTGCCTCATTGCATTTACTTTAAAAGCAGGGGGTGGGGGGGTGATGTTTAGGTTTGACTTCTATGAAGACTATATGAAAAGCATTTTTACCCGAATTTCGTCGACTCAAATTCTATTTAAGGATAATTTGCGAGGGGGGAAAAGATTCAACAAAAGAGATGTAACCAGCATTCAAAATAACAAGTCAACTCAATTTGGTAAGAAAATGAATTACCGAGTATATATTTAAATGAAAAATAAGGTAAAGGAAATACATAACTGAACATGATAAAATCCAATCAGTTGTCTAAAATATTATCTATACATTTCTTTTAGTAAAGAAACAGGAATCTGTTGCCAAGATTGAAATTCTTGAAAATTTATGACGATTAAAAAAGCATGTTAACAAGAAGTATTCATTTATTTTTCTCCTTTTAAATCTGAATTTGTCTTCTGCAACAATAGTTTTACCTGGTGTAACTCTGCATCTTGAAATTGCAGTCGTAAGGATTAATAATGGATATCAAGTTTAAAGTTATTCATCAGTTTTTTCTCATAAATATACTATACATTTATATATAGTTATAACTCCTAGTAATTCAGAATGTCTAGGTTTTATAACGGCAAGACAGCTTCCGCTCTGAATGGAAAAATACTGATCGCTGATTGGCTTATTGATTTTTTTGATTGACAGCTGGCGTTTGGTTAATTGAAAAAATAACACAGAATTGACTCCGATTATGAGGACCGGCTATGAATATGTTAGTAACGTACTTAAATAAGCTTTGTTTTCCAATTAAAATTCTTCACTTCAGAAGTTAAAGTATACCTTTGTACTATGAAACATGGCCGAAAATATAAAGAACTGATATAGTCACAAAACAATCGTGTTAGAAAAAAACATTGTGGGAAAAGGTGGGGATCAATGGGATTTTATAAACGAAGGATCGAATTGGAAGAGTGTTAATAACAAACAAATGAACGAAAAAAAAAAATAAAATAAAAAAAATAAATCACAACACCTGAAATTGAATTTAAAAACAACATGTGGGTATCGGAATGCTAGTTCCTACCGATAAGTCTTTCGACATTTGAAATGAGCCATGCTTTGTGAAAAGGGGGCTTTATACATCTGCACTAAGTATCGACCAATGTCAGGGGGCTTAATATATCTGCAATAAGTATCTGCCTTTGTCAGCCTACTTTGTCCGCGCAGACTGACATGGATCAAAACCTTTTGCTATTTGTAAATTTTCTGCCTACCAAAAGACCAGTCTATCTCATGCTTCAGTCATGTGTTAGGCAAAATAGATTTTATTGCTCTATTTGTGATGACCTGCTTGGTATAAAGGATCACGGTAATAAATACATGTAATTATTAACCCTTAAGCTGCTAAGCGCGACTCACTGACCTTTTGCGGACAGTGTAGATCAAGATCAGACTGCACAGAACGTTTAGATTAGAAGATAATTCCCCCCCCCCAAAAAAAAAAAATAATAATAATAATAATAATAAGTCTGAAATGGCATTATTCGGGTTTTTACTGTCGGCTTAAAAAGTTCCATTTAAGTTATTTAGCAGGAGAAGGGTTAATCCCGTATTTGCTAGAGAATGCCTAAAAAGTTTGTTCTTAGCATTGTGGAAAAGAGGACATTGATTGCATCAATCATATCTCCCTTTTCCAAATACGTTTTCTTGTGCCCTAGCAGGTTTAAAGAATCGTGACATACTCCAAATGAAGACTTCTATTTAACAAAATTATAGACTTTTCAACATTGAAAGAATCTGCAGATGACAAGTTAATAGTGGCACAAATAAATATATTTGTCTTTGAAAGAATAGAAAAACGCCGTGGAAAAAGGAGAAAATGCCGGTTACTGGCATTTTCTCCTTTTCCAACAGTGTTTTCAAAGGTCCTCTCCCCCAAGGTCGTTAAAAAACGAGATTGTTAGGTACAGAATTATCAATGTTCACACGAATGACACAGTTCTCGAAAATGACAAATCGCCTCATATTTCCCTTTTCTCACATTATGCAATTGAATATTATGTTATGGACGCACCGCCCTTGCGTTTTAATTCAGACCACAAAAAGAAAATAAAACAGTAAAAGCACAAATATTGTAGTGCTAAAGTTCTTTTACGCACTTGCGTATTGTGCGTCATGGGCTTTACGAGTTTGCGTTTTCTACAGTTTAAGTCAATTATTGTACAAGCACAAATAGTGCAGTGTCGAAGTTCTATAAACACTTGCGTACAGTGCGTTATGGGCTTTACGCGTCAGCGTTTTCTACAGTTTAAGTCAATTATTGTACAAGCACAAACAGTGCAATGTCAAAGTTCTATAAACACTTGCGTACAGTGCGTTATGGGCGATATGCCCCTGTGTGCTCTACTAATTCAGTCAATAGATACCTCGACAATAATTTTTGTAGACGACAGTAACTGTTTGAAGGCCTTTTATCCCATTCCAAAATACACTCAAGCGTTCGTACAACAAGGAGGAGAAATCAACTGCCACGATGAACGAGACAAGTTTTTTTGTCCGTTGCGTGCAGACGTTTGTGCCTGAACCATGCTATACAAGAATCCTGATAGACTTTGACATTTTTGATGGTATATGATACTTGCATGTTTTAAACTGTGTTCTGCATCGCCCGCTTACGATATAAAGACGGCGAATTAATCTGGACCGCGGAAGCGCTCATTGAATATTATTGCCGGCAGAGGTCAAAATTCGTCTCTTTCCTATACTTGGTCTGATTGAAAGTGGTTATCTCTCTACCAAATGACAAAATTTTGAACTAGACCAAATTGAAAGTAATAGAAGATGATAGAATTATTGTAGCTCAAATGATGATTTCTGTAAGGGTAGAAAACATTGTGGGTAAACTGTTTTCCAAAAGCTTCGTCCACAGGGTCGTTAAAACTCAGGATTGTGTGGTGAAATGTTAGAACTGTAAAGAGTGATATTTAAGATGAGAGCGCACAAACCTTGCATTGTGATATTAGATCTGTAGACTATGTTAAAAATGACGAAAATGCCATTCTATCCTTTGAACTTCTGAATAAATAAGATTAAAACTTCTACCAATAGGAAAGATGCAATGCAGGTCGCAAGTTTTTTTTTTTTTGGATGGAGTAAATTTTATCACAGTGTAGTGGAGATCCAGGGTCAGACTGCATGCATTGTACAGTCTGATCTTGGATCTACACTGTCAGCAAAATTGCATGATTTCCTGCATACAGCACAATTAAATGGCTTAATGAATGAAATGAAGATTTCCAGTCAATGGCCGATCAATAGAATCTGATTCCAAAAATAATTTCCTTTTACATGTTGAATCTCTACTTATCGGACAGTGTCAGACCAAGATTCAGCTGCACATTCTCAGTCTGATCTTAATCAATACTGTCTGCAAAAGTGTAAAAAAGCGTTGAAAAAAAAACATCACATCCGAAATTAAATGAGAAATGGTCTTACATAAAATCAATTAAGACTCAACATTTGGTAGACAAAACGTTGCAAGATTTTTTTTTTTTTCAGGAGAATGTTTCAAGATCCTTTTGAGCAAATGGCTTGGATTTGCAATAATTCTCGGATCTGTATTAGGTGAGTAATGAGCTGATTGATTCATTACAGGATGACGAAATTTTAGATTATCCATATTGAAAGCATTTGAGCCATGCTCTGTGAAAAGGGGGCGTAATGCAGATCTATGAAAAGTATCGGCCCAAGTCAGCCTGCACAGTCCTCGCAGGCCGAAACTTTTCGCAATTGATCAATTTTGTGTATGTCTACAGACCAGTCTACTTCATGATTAAGTCATTTGTTAAAAAAAAGTGGCTTTTATGGATCCATAATTAAGTGATGGCTTACTTGGTACAATGCATTAAGAGATGCATTAAGGCCCATTTTGCCAGAATGTGGCTCATTTGTAAATGTGAAATTTAATTTGGCTCAACAGGATTTTAGACAACACGGCCAAAGGAGAAACTGACATTTTCTCCTTTCCCATGATGTTTAGAAGAGCATTCTCTGTGAGGGTTATGAAAACTGAGGATTGTGTGGTCAGCT
Organism: Tridacna gigas; assembly: GCA_945859785.2. NCBI lineage: Eukaryota > Metazoa > Mollusca > Bivalvia > Cardiida > Cardiidae > Tridacna > Tridacna gigas. Next base: position 31,537,109 of record OX244043.2, on the reverse strand, counting down.
GTTAATTTGTTACTTCCTGAAAGAAATTTGTGTCAGATAACTTTGAAATATTCTTGTAAAATTTAGAGAAACAATGTATACATCAGGGTTTAATATACAAATAAAACATGAAACATTATAGGAAAAAGAGCTTCCTTTTCATAGCAGTGTCTCTTTCTGGTAAAAAGTTTTCAAAATTGTCCCCCATCAAAAAGAAGAAAGTTCTTTGAATTTGATAATGTTTTAAGTTGCATATCTTGATCCGCACAGTCCACAAAAAAAAACCCCAAAGTTGTAAATGTTGGTCTGCAGTTTTAACAATGATGAGATTAATATAATTCTGCAGTATATTCGGACATTTTTTTAGTGTCCAAATCTTTGGAAATTATCATTTTTAAAGAATAGGGGGTGGCCAAAATGGCAGGTTTACTTCTATGGGGAAAAAGTATGTCCGAAATAATAAGGGTAAAATCCTACAAATTTAGATCTATTTATAACAGCATTATAGAAGTAAAGACTGTTTGTAGTATAGCATGGGTGGTTTTCAATCTTGAAAATGCTGACTGTGTTTTAGGTATCTTCTTACCTTTTTCAGGCCTGGAAGAAGAACCCTTTTCACAAATACTATCTTGGTCCTTAATGAGCAGCAGATGGTATAGATCAAATTTAAAAATTTAGGATTCTGTATGTAGTCTGATGTCAATTGCACCATCCTTGAAAACTTGGAAAACCACAATCTTGCCATCAGCAGCAAAAGAGTAAATACAACCAAAATTTATAACTAGCCAAGAAGATTTCAAGCCTGTCAGTTGGCAGTGAAATTAGCATAAAGGGAAATGGCATAACATGCCATTCATTTGAAGCGAGGGGGTCGTAATGGAAGGGTTTGTTGTACATACTTGCAACTGTTAGGCTCCAAGAAATTTATACCTAATTTTAGGCCGACCTCCGATCAATACAAAATGACCATGAAATAAGCCAATATCATGTCTGCTTGAGTTTACACTAGCTGATGGTGCTTTTTTGTGTTTAGGAATGATTTTTTGTAGAATACCCCAGTCATGCGACATGTGTTATCAGACTCTTTATTTAACTCTTTACCAAACAATAAAATTTTACGCCCGCGGCAGTCCAAATTGAAAGCATTTGCTGACGACAAAATAAATGTGACTCAAAAATTGAAATTTGGTTTGGGAAGGGTAGAAAACATTGTGGGAAAAGGAGAAAATGCTGGTTACCAGCATTTTCTCCTTTTCCCACAATGTTTTCAAAAGCCTTCTTTAGGGTTGTTAAAAGTCGGAATTGTGTGGTAAAAGGTTAAAAAGATTCGTTTCTGCAGACAGACAAAGGAATTCATACTCAAATTAATGCATCAGTTTAAAATATTAATGTGCCATGCTATGTGAAAAGGGGGCTTATTGCATCCCCGTGATGCATTATACCAACTGAGTAATCACATGATCCATATAATCAATTAAAATAATTTAACGTCCGCATTCTTTTGGGTGTCTGAATACATTGGCAAATTACGGTACATTATTTCATGTTTTACGCTAGTTTATTGAGAAATAATGGTGGATAATGGTTTGCTATTCCATGGTTACAACCAGTGAAAATATTGATTTCATATTTTCTAACTCTTCAATTGAAGGCAGAAACAGTAGTTCCCGTGCACAAGTTACCTAGGTAAACAGCCTGTGTCATTCAAACAGAGGGAAATATGACAAAATTTACGCTGTATTTCTTGCACTTTACGTAATATTGTAATGTGTTGTTATAAGAGGAGGGTGTGCCATGGGAGATTACCGAGAACAAATGTACTAGATTTTGATGAAAGTCCCAGTAAAAAAAGGGGTTAGAAGCATGAAATAAATAGTATATTTGGTTTCTTTGTTCGGTGAAAAATCGAAATTTATCCATCTTGTGAACATCATCCGTGGTATTTTCACTTGTGGCTGCTCCCCTAGTGAAAATATTACCGATGATGTTCACTTGATAAAATAAATTTCGATCTTTTACCAAATAAAACAGATATCCTCTATATCTTGATCTTTTTTACCACATAATATATCGTAATGTTAGTGTTATGCAAATTGCTCCTGGCTTATTTTGACTCAAAATCTTCTCTCATAGTGTTGAAGTCATGGCAGGAAACAGAGAAAATGCTGGTTACCAGCATTTTCTCCTTTTCTCACAATGTTTTAACGAAACATTTTTGTCAAGGTCATACAAATAAGAGATTATGTTGTATTATAGGATTTGGGATTATCTGGTAAAAGATTATATTTCCCTTATTCCAGTCAAACTTCCCCAGATAATGAAAATTTCCAGTGCCCGAAGCGGAGAAGGTATCAGTGTTTGGAGTGTCATATTTGAACTGATTGCAATTTCATCAAATGTTTCATATGGATTTGCAAGGGGCTTTCCTTTCAGGTAAGAAGATCTTTTTTCCTTGTTGAACTCCTTACCAAATGACAACATTTTAGACTGCTCCAAAATGAAAGCATTTGCAGATGACAATTTAAATGTGGCTGAAATGATGGAATTTGTCTTTGATAGGGTAGAAAACATTGTGGGAAAAGGAAAAACATGGTGATTACCAGGTTTTTCTCCTTTTCCCACAATGTTTGCAATGGGGCTTCTTTCTCTGGGTCTTTAAAACTTGGGGTCCTGCGTGGCTCAGTGGTAAATGGAGGCCCAGGTTTTGAGCCTCACTGGATCCACTGGGTTTTTTTGGGGAATGTCCCTTGGCAATTTTGTGAAACCCAGGAAATACATGAATATTGGAGCTGTTGCCACGATATGACTGAAATAATGTTTAAAGTGGCATAAAACACCATTCAATCATTAAAACTAGGAAATGTGTGGTCAGAGCTCCAGATAGAGGGAGTGATTTTGATTTCAAAATTGAAAATATTAATCACTCTCCACTAAACCCTATATGATGGATACTCATTAGAATCGTCTCATCGAGACAATTCTAATGAGTACCCACAACATAGGGTTTGGAAGAGAAATAATGGATTTAGAATACCATCACTCCCTCTTATCTGGAGGGCTGATGGTAATGGGTTAACCCTAAGGATGCTCAATATACCAAACATACATTTTTTGTGAAAAAACACACACACAGATATGAGCAATTTTATGATTACTATTGTCCAATACGACTATGCAAGGCAGACAGTGTACATGTAGATCAAAGAATGAACCTTGATCACATGACCAACTAACATAATAAATCTAGTCACATGGTCAAGTGACCATTTATCAGTAAGTTTATATGACCCAGTGTTAAACGATAGGATTTATAGAAGGTGACAGGATAAAGGGTTTTAATACTAAAACATCCACATGCAGACAATGACAAATCTGTGACAATACCTTTGGTTTAATTAAAAAAAAAAACAGTCAAGCTACTTGATTGATTGTATTGAAAGCCGTTTTTAACATTTCAGTTATATTAAAAGCCAGTGTACCTACCCATGCTTTCCAGGAGTTTCTTTTATCTGTTCTTCCCAGAATTTTCTTCCAAAGCTGCTTTCCCACATAACTATCATCAAAACAATAGTCAATAATAATGAGAGAGGAATGAATCACAATGATTATCATAAACCCTTCACCACACAGTCCTGATTTTTAACGACCCTAAGGAAGAAAGCTTTTGAAAACATTGTAGGAAAAGGAGAAAATGCTGGTACCAGCATTTTCTCCTTTTCCCACAATGTTTTCTATCCTATCAAGGAGAGAAATCATTGCTTTAACAACTTTAAATTTGTCGTCTGCAAATGCTTTCAATTTGGTCCAGTCCAAAATTTTGTCGTTTGGTAAAGAGTTAATCCCCAGCAAAAAAAAACAAAAAAGACCACTCTTTATAAGAATGCTCTATAATCTCTGATTTTTAGTGCCTACGGAGAGGGATTATTTCTAGCGATACAGACAAGTCTCGTAATGTTTCTGGTGATTTATTTTGCTGGTAACATGCTGGGTGCCTTCCTGTTCCTGACAGTGTATGGACTGATAATGTCATATCTCCTGTCACCGCTTGCCCCTATGTCCTTGTTGGCTGCCATACAGGGGGCCAATATAGTCATAATTATCATTAGTAAGGTAAGTTTTTTGGAATAGAAGTAGAGAGGACCCCTATTATATACCGTAATGTCCCTTACTGAAGCCTCTTTTCTAGTAAATGTTCCTCCAGCTTTTTAGCTCACTTAGCACAATGTGCTAAAGGTGAGCTATTGTGATCGCCCTGCGTCCGTCGTCTGTCGTCCGTCGTCTGTCGTCCGTCAACAATTTCTTTAAACATCTTCTTCTCCTAAACCACTGGGCCAATCTTGATGAAACTTGGCAGGGATGTTCCTTGGGTGAAGCTCTACCAAAATTGTTCAAAGAATTGAATTCCACCCACAACTCTGGTTGCCATGGCAACAAAAAGGAAAAAAAAAGCAAAATCTTTGAAAATCTTCTTCTCTGAAACTAGAAGGTGCAGAGCTTTGATATTTGGTATGTAGCATCTCCTAGTGGACCTCTACCAAGTTTGTTCATTTTATGCCCCTGGGGTCAAAACTGGCCCCGCCCTGGGGGTCACAAGTTTGAGCATAGTAACAAAGAAGGAAAACTTTAAAAATCTTCTTCTCTGAAACTTGAAGGCGTAGAGCTTTGATATCTGGCATGTAGCATCTCCTAGTGGACCTCTACCAAGTTTGTTCATATGATGTCCCTGGGGTCAAAACTGGCCCCGTCCCGGGGGTCACAATTTCCAACATAGGAACAAAGAAGGAAAACTTTAAAAATCTTCTTCTGTAAAACTAGAAGGCATAGAGCTTTGATATTTGGCATGAAGCATCTCCTAGTGGACCTCTACTAAGTTTGTTCATATGATGCCCTTGGAGTCGAAACTTGCCCTGCCCTGGGGGTCACAAGTTCGAACATAGGAACAAAGAGGGAAACTTTAAAAATCATCTTCTCTGAAACTGGAAGGCGCAGAGCTTTGATATTTGGTATGTAGCATTGCCTAGTGGACCTCTACCAAGTTTGTTTATTTGATGCCCCTGGGGTCAAAACTGGCCCCACCCCGGGGGTCACAAGTTTGAGCATTGTAACAAAGAAGGAAAACTTTAAAAATCTTCTTCTCTGAAACTTGAAGGCGTAGAGCTTTGATATTTGGCATGTAGCATCTCCTAGTGGACCTCTACCAAGTATGTTTATATGATGTCCCTGGGGTCAAAACTGGCCCCGCCCCGGGGGCCACAATTTCCAACATAGGAACAAAGAAGGAAAACTTTAAAAATCTTCTTCTGTAAAACTAGAAGGCATAGAGCTTTGATATTTGGCATGAAGCATCTCCTAGTGGACCTCTACCAATTTTGTTCATATGATGCCCTTGGGGTCAAAACTGGCCCTGCCCCGGGGGTCACAAGTTCGAACATAGGAACAAAGAGGGGAAACTTTAAAAATCATCTTCTCTGAAACTGGAAGGCGTAGAGCTTTGATATTTGGTATGTAGCATTGCCTAGTGGACCTCTACCAATTTTGTTGATATGATGCCCCTGGGGTCAAAACTGGCCCCACCCCAGGGGTCACAAGTTTGAGCATAGTAACAAAGAAGGAAAACTTTAAAAATCTTCTTCTCTGAAACTTGAAGGCATAGAGCTTTGATATTTGGCATGTAACATCTCCTAGTGGACCTCTACCAAGTTTGTTCATATGATGTCCCTGGGGTCAAAACTGGCCCCGCCCCGGGGGTCACAATTTCCAACATAGGAACAAAGAAGGAAAACTTTAAAAATCTTCTTCTGTAAAACTAGAAGGCATAGAGCTTTGATATTTGGCATCAAAGCATCTCCTAGTAGACCTCTACTAAGTGTGTTCATATGATGCCCTTGGGTCAAAATTGGCCCTGCCCTGGGGGTCACAAGTTCAAACATAGGAACAAAGAAGGAAAACTTAAATTGTTTTTTTCTCTTAAATGGGAAGGCATAGAGCTTTGATATTTGGTATGTAGCATCACCTAGTGGACTTCTACCAAGTTTGTTCCAAGGATGCTGCTTGGGTCAAAACTGGCCCAGCCCCTGGGGTCACAAGTTCGAACATAGGAACAAAGAAGGAAAACTTTAAAATTCTTCTTTTCTGAAACCGAAAGGTGTGGAGCTTTGATATTTGGTATGTTGCATCTCAGAGTGGACGTCTACCAAGTTTGTTCATATGATGCCCCTGGGTCAAAACTGGCCCCGCCCTGGGGGTCACAAGTTCAAAGATAGGAACAAAGAAGGAAAACTTTAAATTCCTTTTTCTCTTAAACGGGAAGGTGTAGAGCTTTTATATTTGGTATGTAGCATTTCCTAGTGGACCTCTACCAAGTTTGTTCATATGATGCCCCTGGGTCAAAACTGGCCCAGCCCCGGGGTCACAAGTTCGAACATAGGAACAAAGAAGGAAAACTTCAAAATTCTTCTTTAAAACTGGAAGGCGTAGAGCTTTGATATTTGGTATGTAGTGATTCTCTTCTAAGTTTGCTTGCCCATCTAAGCGCAACAAGTTCATTGAGTTCAAAATTGGGTCATCTTGGGTCATAAACTAGGTCACTAGGTCAAATTAAAGAAATACCTTGTTGGCACTCTCGAGGCCACATTATTTGCTCAATTGCCTTGAAAATTAGTTAGAAAGTTTGTCTTTATAAAGTCTCACATAAGATTAATTTGGGTCAGCTTGGGTCATAAACTAGTTCATTGGGTCAAATTAAAGAAATACCTTGTTTGCACTCTGGAGGCCACATTTATTGCTCAAATGACCTGAAATTTGGCCAGAATGTTTGTCTTGATGAAATACCAGATGAGTTTGGATTTGGGTCACCTGGAACCATAAACTAGGTTACTAGGTCAAAATAAAGAAATACCTTGTGGGCACTCGAGACCATATTCTTTGCTTAATTGCCTTGAAAATTGGTCAGAATGTTTGTCTTTGTAAAATCTCACATGAGTCTGAATTTGGGTCAACTGGGGTCATAAACTAGGTCACTTGGTCAAATTAAAGAAATAGCTAGTGGGCACTCTAGAGGCCACATTTATTATTCATTTGATTTGAAAATTGGTTAAAATGTTTCTTTTGATATAGTCAAAGACCAGTTCAAATTTGGGTCATCTGGGGTCATAATCTAGATCACTAGGTCAAATTAAAGAAATATCTTCAGGGCACTCAAGGCCACATTTTTTGCTCAATTGACTTGAAAATTGGTCAGAATGTTTGTCTTCATGAAATATGAGTTTGAAATTGGGTCACCTGCGGTCAAAAACTAGGTCACATGGTCAAATTAAAGAAAAACCTTAAAGGCACTCTACTAAGGTGAGCGACCCAGGGCCATCATGGCCCTCTTGTTTCTAACTGAAAATGGTCTTATCAGACCCCCAATCTATTGATAAAGTTGAAATAAATCAGCTTGAATAAACTTATGACATTTGGCGCAATCCTAATTACTACAGAAATTAATTTTATTACTGGTAACACCTGACCATCTGAAGATAAGCACAGTTCCAATAACATTTTAAGCTTCCAAAATTTGTCTCTTAACTTGGAAAAAGTTTAACTCTTTACAACACGACAAAAATATAGACATGTCTAAATTGAAAGCTTCTGCAGACGACAAATCAAATGTGGCTTAAATGATGTAATTTGTTTTTTATAGGGTAGAAAATATTGTGGGAAAAGGAGAAAATGCTGGTTACCAGCATTTTCTCCTTTTACCACAATGTTTTCAAAAAAGGCTCCTTCCTCAGGGTTGTTAAAACTCAGGATTATGTGTAAAAGAGTAAAAGTATTGAAGACCAGTGTCTGATATTTGGTAAAATCAATATTCTGCAAAAATGAAGCAGATTTCGCAAATGGCGATCACTTTGCAGTCGAAACTTACTAAAACCCAGACGGTAGTATTATCCTCTGTTTTCGGAAAATTCTTATGTCATTATATCTCTATTAATCGTCCCCCTTTCGGAAAACACCCGGGGGGGGGGGGGGGAGCATTTTAAGGAGACAATGCAGTATGTGAGAGGAGGGTAATGGGTATCCCTTCCTATCCCCAGTGTTTAAATATTTTACGCAATGTTTTGTTCAAATGTAAAACTGTTAAGTGCATAGACTTAACATGTTAAGTAACAGGTTTGTTTGTTTGTTATGGTGTTTAAGGCCATTTTCAACATTTTTTCAGTTACATTGCGCATCTGTACTTTCCTGGAATATCTTTTACCAATACTTAGCATGATATTCATTCCAAGCCACAGGCTGCTTTCTCGCATAGCCATGTTCAAAATAATGAGCAAGAGTTTTGGAGGAATGTAACCTTCTGCAATGACTCTCATCAATCGTTGGAAAGTAAGCAGCCAAGCTGGGATTTCGAACTGGCCCACCCCTTGCATTAAGTCCTGTACACTACTTACTGTACTACCAGGCTCGGCTCAATGGTAAGTAATGGGATAATAACATTGCTACAGAATCATCTGAAAATATCTCTTTACCAAACAACAAAATTTTAGACTCATCCAGATTGAAAGCATTTGCAGACAACAAATTAGTTGTGGCTCATATGGTGAGATATATCTTTTATTGGATAAATAGCTTTGTGGAAAAGGGAGAAAATGCTGGTAACCAGCATTTTCTCCTTTTCCCACAATGTTTTCTGCCATGATCTGCAAATGTTTTCAATATGGTCCATTCCAAAATTGTATTGTTTGGTAAAGAGTTAAAAGTCTTGATTTTCTCATAAAGAGTTAAAGGTTTATGCCTGAAATTGTTGACTTGCCTTTTTGCAGACTACTTTTTATCAATTGATTATGGTACCCTATACCAACACAGTTGTTCATCATGCAGAAGAGCAGAGCTCCAGATAGAGGGAGTGATTTTGATTTCAAAATTGAAAATGTTAATCATGCTCCACTAAATCCTATGTTATGGGTACTCATTTGAATTGTCTCGTCAAGACGATTCTAATGAGTACCCACATCATGGGGTTTGGGAGAGAAATAATGGATTTAGAATACTATCACTCCCTTTTATCTGGAGGTCTGAGACGAGCACTTTTTAGAGCGGCTGTTTTCGAAAAAAACGTCAAGGTATTATCACAGCCCTAGCATCATTGTCTAGGTGGTCGTCTTGCAAAAACTTTGACATTTATAAAATCACTGTTATTACCGAAGGTATTTACTTCAAGCTTGGAGAAGTTGCTCTTTCCCACAAAAGACAAAATTTTAGACTAGTTGAAATTGAAAGCATTTGCAGACAACAAAATGAAAGTGACTTTAAAACTGAAATTTGTTTTGAGAAGGGTAGGAAACATTTTGTGAAAAGGAGAAAATGCTGGTTACCAGCATTTTCTCCTTTTCCCGCAATGTTTTCAAAAGGCTCCTTTCTCAGGGTCGTTAGAAGTCTGGATTGTGTGGTAAAGGGTTAACTATCAGAAGGGGAACCCATACAAAAGGAGAAGATAACCATCAAAGTATTTTTGAGAAAGTTACACCCCTTTTTCTAATTAGAATTTTCTTTGAAAACCAAGCAACTGCAGCTGAGCAATGGCACCCGCATGCAGTGCTCTTGTTAAATCATTGTGGCAAAATTAGGAAATGATTTTTAAGAGCCATTTCTCTTTTTGCCTGTTTTTGTATATTCATGTACTGTAATTTATGTTGACTCTTACATAAAAGTGGTTCTTCACCAGCTTGTCTCTGGAGGAAATGAATCAAAGAGTAAATTGTAAGTTGTGTTGTTGTAGCAGGTCAGAGTAGCAGAATATTTGAAGTTACCTCCCTTTGACCAGTATGGCAGATTTGGGTTTTCTTTTTCAGGATGTCTTTACATACTACAATTGCCTTTTGACACAGTTAAGATTATTATCAGACTGCACAGAATTTTCAGTTTGACCTTGGATGTACTTTGTCTGCCTCTTTTGAGATATCTTTGAGAAATACAGCTTTGAAATCTTCAATATTAAAGTCTTTCCAATTTGAAATGTCCTTGTACCAAACAATCCCATAATTGAATGAACCTCAGAAAATAGGTTTTAGAAAATATTGTAGGTAGAAGAGAAAATACTGATATGGAGCATTTTCTCCTTTTTTCCGCAATGTTTTCAACCCTTTGAAAGACAAGTCCAAACACTTGAGCTTCATTTGAATGGTCATTTGCAAATGCTTTTTTTAGTTTAATAAAAAAGCACAATAGTTATATAATGTATTTTTTCATTTTAGTTACTGCAAGTCTATGCAAACTACAGTAATTCAAGCACTGGGCAGCTCTCAGCTATAACGGTAGGAATGATTTTCTTGGGGTCTGTGGCCCGAATCTTTACCTCCATACAAGAAACCGGGGACCAGCTGGTGATTGCTTCCTATCTGATTGCATCTGTACTGAATGGTGTAATAGGTGCACAGATGATTTATTATAGAAGTAAGGGAAAGAAAACTAAAGAGGCTTAGAATGTGTCACTTTTATGAATTATAGTTTTGAAATGATTTTTAACCACTTCATTCTGTTATAAATGCTCAAAGTTTTATTGTCAAACACTTCTTTCCTTTTTCCAAAGACATGTCCATTACATAGAGTTCCCCCCTCTTTTTTTTTTAATTATTGCATGTTTGAAAAACGAACTCTTTCTGTGCCAAGTATATTTATGTGACATTTTTGGATGGCCTAACCCTTTACCACACAATGCCAATTGTTAATGACCATGGGAAAGAAGACTTGAAAACATTGTGGGAAAAGGAGAAAATGCTGGTAACCAGCATTTTCTCCTTTTCTCTCAATGTTTTCTACCCTATCAAAGACAATTTACTCAATTTTAGCCACTTTTAAGTTGCAGTCTGCATAATATTATGCTTTGGGGTTAGACTGGTCTAAAATTGTGTTGTGTGGTAAAAGCTTAGAAAACAATCCACTGAAACTCACAATATTTTTTTATCTTATTGGCTTAACTAAAGATGCTGGTGGTATAGATCCAAGATTAGACTGCACATACTATGCAATCTGATCTTAATCTGTTCAATCTGCAAAAGCCCACAGCTTTTGCCCGCGGTCCTGAAAGGGGCAAGATTCTTTGGTAGATTCTGAATTTTAAAGCCGTCTTGCTATTGTTTTCTATTGATTAGCCTGACCCATGTGTGAAACTTTTCCCTCAGAGGGGAAATCTGTTTCAAACAATTTTTTGATTGCATTTTATTTGTATTTGACATATTAAGCTAAAGCATTTCAAAAATGTTCAACGCCATGAACATCTAATGTTTGATTGAGTGGTGTTTTATGCAGCTTTCAATTTTATTTCTGCCATGTCACAGCGTAAGCTCACGTATTGATATACACGTCAGGGTTTTACCAGTACTAGGATTTGGCTCCGAATTTTCGTGCCAAAGTACACTTCCATGAAAAGTCTTCAAATGAGGGTAGAAATTGGGTACTTAAGGTTTTCAATCCTATGCACTGGACAGTTGGCCCTGCAGGAATCCTTTATACTCATGGTATTTATTCAAAGTAAGATACTGACATTGTTATCAGTTTATAATTTTTCTGCATTTTGATACCCTCTCATATAGAGGGTAGCTTATATAAATGTAAAATGCACAGTAATAGTCACCAAACAGTATTTAAAAGCATTATTACACATATTTTTCTGCATTGATTTTTTCACAAGAAACCTATTATATGGAATATTATTTTGTAGTAACTTTCCTGGTGCTTGTACTTATTCAAGCGGCAGAAGAAAATTTGATATCGTGCAAGACTGAAGGTCGAGCTAGATGTCAAAATTTTCTCATGCAAGGAGGAGCAAATACAAGCATCAGGAAAGTTACTACAACATACTATTCCTTTTATTACATGCCTACATCTGTCATCAACAAACTATTGCGATTATCAACATTTTATTCAAAAGGTTTAACAAAATAAAACAGATAATAGTTTGGCAGGTAGTAACTTTCTTATTATCAATGTCGGATGAATATTGTTGCGTAACATCTTTTGACCAATCAAATTGCACATCATTATGTATGTATTCCACTCTCAGGATACATCATTCTACCATATTTGGAACCATATTTGACACTGTGTAGATATGGATTTTTTTCTGTGGTGTGTAATATTTTATCAGTGTACAGCACATGTATATGAGCCAGAGAGTTTACAGGTATGTGATAAAAGGCTGTTAAAATACTTTCTTGTGAGAGTTTGTAGATATGTAATTAAGGATTCTTATGTTAGAGTAACTTTTCTGCAGCTTATATTTGCTTCTTGTTGCATAAGAAATGTTGACTTAAAATGGAAAGGGAAGAAAATTTTTCCACATAGCTTGAAACAAATATAAGCCCCAGGAAAGTTGCTATAACATAATATTCCATATGACATCGTACATTCATAGTGCCTCTATATCCACTCTATACAACTCTGAAAGCATGTTACATGAAATATGAAAATAAAGTATACAATATTGCACTTAAAGTTTCTTAAAAAACAATGGCAGCAATTTGACCACAGACATCCTTGGAAAAAATTTAGCACAGATATGGTAGAATGACGTTTCCTGGGAATGGAATATATACATAATGATTTGCAATTTGATTGGTCAAGATGTTATGCAACAATATTCATCCGACATTGATAATAAGGAAGTTACTACCCGCCAAACTATTATCTGTTTTATTTTGTTAAACCTTTTGAAACAAATGTTGATAATTGCAATATTTTGTTGATGACAGTTGTAGGTATGTAATAAAAGGAATAGCATTTGAGCCATGCTCTTTGAAAAGGGGGCTTAATGCATCTGCAAAAAGTATCGACCCAGGTCAGCCTGTGCAGTCCACGCAAGCTGACCTGGGCCGAAACCTTTGCTATTGGACAGTTTTCTGTATGTCTAAGGATCAGACTACCACATGATTAAGTTGGTTGATAAAAAGAGAGATCCAATGGATCCATAATAATGTGAAGACTTGCTAGGTATAATGAATCACGGAGATGCATTAAGCCCCATTTTGCCCTAGCATGGCTCATTTATATTTTTTCATGCAAAAAAGTTAGACACAAAGGAAAAAGTTTCTTCTCTTTTGTACTTTTTTTCACTTCTGATGAATTTTCTATTGTTGATTCTGTTTTTGATCAGTAAAACTACCCACCATTTTTTTTTTTTTTTTTAATAATGATACGAGACCACTACTCGTAGACTACTATCCCACTAATACAACCTTTTCTTTTACATCCTGATAGTGGCAAGCTTCAGAAAATTTTGTGGGAAAGGGAGCATATTGCTTTACACAAGTGAATACTGCCCCTTTTCCCCTTAAACCATGTTATGTCTACAAATAACTTGGCAATGGGTTAAAGAGGGAATTAACCCTGCTTAAAATGATTATTTGTTTTTGTGACCCTAAAAAGTAAGCTTTTTTTAAACCTTCTGGGAAAAGGAGAAAATGCTGGTTACCAACAAATTCTCCTTTGCGCACGATGTTTTCTAACTTGTCAAAATTAAATCCTTTATTTTAGCCGCGATTGATGTGCCTTTTCAAATGAATTCATTATAGATAAATCTAGAATTTTGTCGCCTGGTATTGGAATAATGTGATGACTGTTTGATGAAAGGAAGAACTGATATAAACAGATTGTTTTATGTTGCAGTTTCTTTTCAGTAGTATTATGGATGGACCAAGAAATATAAATAAAGATACAATCTTTCTTTTATTGTGTATGCATATCTTGATATTTTTCTCCCATGCCACTAACAGCTTGGAAACTTGGCACTTTCATTGTTCGATAAAACGCCGCTGAGAATTTTTTTTTTCAGTTATACTTCGGTAGTCATTCTGTAGTACATTCCAGGGATTCCTTTCACCAGTACTTCGCACAATATTCTCCCATAGCTCTTCCTGCGTTCCTACATTAGCATTGTCGAACAGCGTTAATCGGTGAAAGAGGAATGACTCTTGTTGCAATCAAAGTGCAGTGAGAGAGAAATGACTCCTGTTGCAGTTACAGTTACAATTCTTAAGAGAGGAATGACTCCTGTTGCAATTACAATTCTTAAGAGAGGAATGGCCCTATTATAATTACAATGCTTTAAAGAGGAACGGTACCTATTTCAATTACAATGCGTTAAAGAGGAATGGCCCCTATTGTAATTACAGTGCTTTAAAGAGGAATGTCCCCTGTTGCAATTGAAATGCTCTAAAGAAGAATGACCCCTATTGCACTGATGTGCAACACTTTAAAGAGGAATAACCCCTGATGCAATTATAATGCTTTAACCCTTTACCACACAATCACGACTTTTAACGACCCTGAGGCAGAATCCTTTTGAAAACATTGTGGGAAGGGAGAAAATGTTTGTAACCATTTTATATTTTCTACTCTTTAAGACACAAATTCCATCATTTGAGCCACATTTGTTCTACCGTCTTCAAATGCTTTCAATTTGGACTTGTCTAAAATTTTGTCGTTTGATAAAGAGTATTGACTCCTATTGCCAAGCCCCGTAGCTCAGTCGGTAGCGTACAGGACTTGAGAACAGGAGGTCGCTGGTTCGATCCCCGGCTTGGCCAATTTCTTTCCGAGGATTGATGATAGTCATTGCGACAAGATTCATTCCTCTCTCACCGCTGACCATTGTTTCGACGATGGTTATGTGGGAAAGCAGCCAGTGGCTTGGAAAGAATATTGTGCGGAGTACTGGTTAAAGAAACTCCAGGAAAGCATGGATAGGTGCACTGGCCGCCGCGATATAACTGAAATAATGTTGAAAATGGCGTTAAACACCATACAATCAATTGACTCCTATTGCAATTACAATACTTTACACAGGAATGATTTCTATTGCAATAACAATACTTTACACAGGAATGATTTCTATTGCAATTACAATACTTTACACAGGAATGATTTCTATTGCAATTACAATACTTTACACAGGAATGACTTCTATTGCAATAACAATGTGGTGAGAGAAACGACTGCTTTTGCCATTACGATGTGGAGAGAGAGGAATGACTGCTGCTGCAATTGCAAATCAGTGAAAGTGGAATAACTTCTTTGCAATTACAATGCTTTTGAGAGGAATCACTCCTGTTACAATTACAATGCAGTGAGAAAGGATGACTCCAGTTGCAATTAATATGCAGTGAGAGTGGAGTGACTCCTGTTGCAGTAACAATGCATTAGAAAGTGGAATGACACCTTGTGCAATTAATATGCAGTGAGAGAGGAATTACTCCTGTTTCAATTACATTACATTACAGAGGAATGACTCCTGTGTCAATTACAATTCTTTAGTGACGAATTACTCCTTTTGCAATTACAATGCGGTGAGAGAGGAATGACTTCTGGTGCAATTAATATGCAGTGACAGTGGAATGGCACCTCATGCAATTACACTGCAGTGGGAGGGAAATGACGCTTGTTGAAGAAAATAACTATTTCTTTATACTAGTTATTAAGGAATGCCTGCTCTGTAACTAGATCTGTCGTTAATTTCAAACACTGTGTCTTTAGCAGCAAGATATCGGATGGTCACGAGAACCTTTATCTCAAGAACGATTTCCTCTCTTCTGTGCTGATACTCTCCTTTTGCAAGTTCTTGGCATCATGTAGGTTTACGCATACACTTGTCCAAACTGAAAGCATTTGCTGACAACAAAAAATCGTTATTAAAAAAATGATGATTGTTGGAGGACTGGTAGAAAACACTGTGGGAAAAAAAGGAAGTGTTGGATACTAGCATTTTCTCTTTTTCCCACAATGTTTTCAAAAGGCATCTCTGTAAGGGTCGTTAAAATTTGGGATTGTGTAGTAAAGGATTAATGAATTCAATGAAACAGCTGTTACACTGAGAACAGATGTAATTGACAGTTAACCCTTTGAGCACCTTGAGCGAGAACTGTGGCAATTGTGGACGGCATAGATCAAGATCAGACTGCACTGAACGTTGGATCTATGTTGTCTGATTGTTTTGTCAAGCCTGCTTCATAATTTTTGTGGCATTTGTCGAAGACAATGCCACTATGAGTTCAATACGGTATTTTGAAAATCATGTATGGTAGTTTGTGCAACACCGAAGGAAGTAAACCCATTTAAACTCAATATTTCTAAGACAAATAGGTGTTTCAACGTCACTCAGATATATAATAAACAAAAACGTATGAAAACAAACTGGATTATGCCATCTATCATGGGAATACCTCTTTTTTTTTTTGTTGAAAATATCTATACCCGCTATGCCCTTCTATTGGCGCAATGATACACACAACCTTTGTGTCCTGACCGTGATAGTCCCAAAACAAGTTCGTCTCTGGGTTTGTTCGTCCCTTGGCATATTCGTCCGGACTTGTTCGTCCCACATTATTTTTTGTTTTCCAAATTAGTAATTCCACACAAGGGCTCCCTTGAAAAATGCCACACCATTGCTTTCAACGTTTTGATTTTTTTCTGATTTTTAGTTGATTCTGTTTTCAGCCGTCGAAGAGAGGTCGAATTTATATTAGCCAGTTTCTGTGAAAAGTTGGTTTAATGCATCTGCAAAAAGTATCAATCAAGGTCAGTTCGTGTAGGCTGAGCTATGTGGAAACTTTTTGCTATTTTCCATTTTTTTTTTTAAATGTCAAAGGAACATTCTAGCACATGATTCAGTCGGTTGTCAGACAAAATTGATTTTATAGGTCCATGCATTATGTGATCAAATGTTTGGTATCATGCATCACGGAGATGTATTAACCCTTTACCACACAATCCCGACTTTTAACGATCCTGTAAAAGAAACCTTTTGAAAACATTGTGGGAAAAGGAGAAAATGCTGGTTATCAGCATTTTCTCCTTTTCCCACAATGTTTTCTACCCTACCCATAACAAATTTCAATTGTTCAGTCCCATTTATTTTGTTTTCTGCAAATGCTTTCAATTTGGGCCAGTCTAAAATTTTGTCGTTTGGTAAATTAAACAACTTTTTGCCAGAGTATGACTAGAATAGTTATGGCACTGAACGACTAGGGCTCCTCAAGAACCTTCTGTGGACAGTGCAGATCAAGATCAGACTGCACTGCACAGAACACTATCTGATAAAGAGATATCTTTCCCCAAAAAATACCTTTGAAATAGCAAAATCTTTGTTTTCACGGCTGGAAAGTTTCATTTCACTTATTTAGCAGGGTAACGGTTTAACGAAATGAATTTGTATGCAGTATTTGGGTCTGTCACTTTTACTGAAACTGTTTTTGTAGTCCCAGAATAAATTCCTTTTTCTTCAGTATTTTGGTGGGGAAGTGGGGGGGGGGGGGGGTTGGTCTAGCAGCAGACTACCTTTGAAAATATTATAACAAAGGGATAAGTTTCCAATACTTTCGTATCATATTTGAAAAGAGTGTATTCATTCCTGTCGGCTGCTAAAGGTTTCAGCGGTTTTCCATCGATACTGTATGTCCTTTCCTTTGAGTTTGTTTTGTTTGTATGGTCTTTAATGCCGTTTTTCAGCATCATTTCGGCTATATCGATGCGGCCAGTGCATCTATCCATGATGTCCCAGAGTTTCTTCAACCAGTACTACGCCCAATATCTTTCCCACGCGGCCAAGCCCCCGTAGCTCAGCCGGTAGCTTACAGGACTTGGGAACAAGAGGTCGCTGGTTCGATCCCAGGCTTGGCCAATTTCTTTTCCAGGATTGATGATAGTTATTGCGACAGGAGTCATTCCTCTCTCACCGCTGACCATTGTTTCGACGATGGTTATGTGGGAAAGCAGCCAGTGGCTTGGAAAGAATATTGTGCGGAGTACTGGTAAAAGAAAGTCCAGGAAAGCATGGATAGGTGCACTGGCCGCCACGATATAACTGAAATAATGTTGACAACGGCAACGAAACACCATACAATCAATCAATCAATCTTTCCCACGCCACAAGGTTCTGTCCCAGATAACCATCATCGAAACGATGATGAGTTAAAGAGAAAGGAATGAATCCTGGTCGCAATGACTCTCACCAACCCTCAGAAGGAAATTGGCCGATCTGAACGTTCGAACCAGCGACCCCTGGTCTCAAGTCCTATACGGTAGGTAGCACACATAGTGCACCAGCACACTTGGCGCCATGCCTTTGAGACACTTGAAGACAAACTCTACACAGAGAAAAAATAAACTTCTTTTAATGTTAGATCAACAAGTATGCATTTGAATTAAATTTACTAACCCTTTCAGCAGGATAAGCGAAAACATGACCGTTTGTGTACCGCATAGACAAAGATCAGAATGCACTGAACGTCCAGTCTGATCTTGGACCTGTAGTGTTTGCTTTCCTAGGCAAGAAAAAGATGGTTCTGAGTTTCAGTGGAATGCATTTTCCAACCGTCGAAATAGGTCGAGTTTATATATTTTGAACTGAAAGAGTTAACCAAACTCATGTAAAAATTGTATGAGCCATGCTCTGTGGAAAGGGGGTTTAATGCAAGCTTAAAAAAAAAAAAAAAAAAAAAAAAAAAAAGATTTCGATTCAGGTCACCCTGCGCAGTGCGCGCAGGCTGACCTGAATTGAAATCTTTTTTTTTTTTCCTTTTGGTAAATTTTCTGCATGTCAAGAGATCTTTCTGCCTCAGGATTCGGAGGGTTATTTGACAAAATTAATTTTATGGAAATTTGACGAGTTTCTTTGTATAATGCATCACGGAGATGCTTTAAACCCCCTTTGGCTGGAACCTAACTCATATGAAATGTTAAAACAGAATGAATGGTAAGTACAAGAGACCTTGCAGTCATTTTATACAATGTTCAGATCAAAAATGAGTCTAAAATGAAACCTGGAGTGTGATGCTCGCGGGCATAACTTGGCCCTTTACCAAACATTCGGTACCGTGTTTTACTTTCCTCAGGGAAAAAGGGTTTCTGAAAAACATTGTGAGTAACGGTGAAAATGCAGATAATCTTATTTTTTTCCTATTCCCACAATACTTGCTATCTTTCCAAAGATAAATGTCATCATTTGAGTCGACTCTTTTGTCGTCTGCTAATGCTCTGAGTTAGGACCCGTCTAAAATTCTGTCCTTTGGTAATTTATTAAACAAGACATTGATGGACCCGTTTTTAAATGAAAAACATATGAGCCATGTTCCGTGAAAAGGGGGTTTAATGCATCTGCAAAAAAGTTTCGATCCATATCAGCCTGCGCAGTCCGCGCAGGCTGACATAAGTCGAAAGTTTTTGCTATTGGTCAATTTTTGGCACATCGAAGAACCAGTGTACTTCATGATTCAGTCGGTTGTTAGACGAAATTGATTTTTTTGTCCATAATTATATGATATTTTGCTTGGTATAATGCATCACAGATATGCATTAGCCCATATTTTGTCAGAACATGACTCATAGATACGTAAATTCACAGTAAATGATTGTCAATAATTGTCATGTATGAAAAAAAAAAACAATGCAAACTTGTATGTGATGCCTGTTTCTCAAAATGTGCAAAATACAATGTGATGGCTATTCAAAACCAAATTTTAATTTGTAAACTGAATTAACGTTCTCCGCTCCATATTATTGCTATATACTAGCACAGGCATTTGAAGCTCCATCGGTCTATCACGAAACACCGAAATTTTCATTGCTCGATCATCGGACACCGTTACTAAAAATAGCACATTTGCGCATAGCCTGTGTCACGTATAATTATAGTGTAGTATATAATACATACGAGATAGAGGCTGTGCGCCTGTGTTCTATTTTTAGTAACGGTGTTCGATGATCGAGCAATGAAAATTTTGGTGTTCCGTGATAGACCAGAGGAATTTCAGTAGTCTATTATACAAGTAACTCTTTACTAGACGACAAAATTTTCTTGAGACAGGTCCAAATTGAAAGCACATGCGAATGGCAAATTTATTAAATGTTGCTGAAAATTTGGGAGAGTAGAAAGTATTGTTGGAAAAGGTGGGAAATGCTGGTAACCAACATTTTCTCACAATTCTTATAAAACTTTTGAAGCAAGTGTTAACTCTTTACAAAGCAAGAAAGCTTAAGACTTATACAAATTGTAAGCATTCGCTGACGACAAAGTAAGTATGACGCAAAAATTGAATTTCTTGTCGCTGGTTACCAGCGTTCTTTCCATTTCACACAATCGTTTCAAAGGCTTCTTTTATTGGGACGGTAAAACACGAGAGTGTTTGGCAAAAGGTTGAACATAAGAAATGAAGTTGATGGTTATTTGTTTTTTTACATTAAAGATATTTACATATTTATAGATAAAATACAGTGTTATGCATGGGAAAAAATGTGAAGAAACATCTAATGCACATTCCTCATTCAAATTCACAACTCATATATACAATAGTGACTATTTCTCCTCATTTTACATATGTAATAATTATTCCCAGTCAAAAACAAGGAGAATTTCCAATTTGAAAGCATTTGCTGATATAACACATTAACCCCTTCCCAAACAAGCCCTGGTTTTCACGTCTGCAGTACAAGTCTTTTGAAAACACTGTGGGAAAAGGAGAAATTGCTCGTAACGAGCAATTTCTCCTTTTCCCACAGTGTTTTCTACCCATTTTGATAACTTTCTGCCATTTTTCATCAAATTTAAAATTGTCGTCTGCAAACTCTTTCAATTTTGACCAGTCCAAAATTTGTCGTTTGGGAAAGGGTTAAATGTTGTAAAAATGACTTCTTTTTCGTTTTTTTTTTTTTTTTTTTGTTTATACATATTTTATTGCCAAAATAAAATACAGGTACTTCATGATACAAACAAACAAAAAAAAAGGAGGCAAATGGGTTAAGCCACAAGTTCAAAAACTTAGTTACAGTTCAAAAACTTAGTTACAGTTCAAAATCTTAGTTACTTTTTCGTTGCAGGAGTTAAAAGAAATGTGGGAACAGAAGAAAAGTCTAGTTACCAAACTTTTATTCCTGGACAATAATGTTTTCAAAGCCGTTTTCAATTAGGGTCATTTAAATCAAGGGCTATTTGAAAAAAAAAAATTAGTATCTAAGATAAAGAAAGTATGCGTTTTTTCTTTTTTTTTTTCATTCAAAGCATCCAGTAGAAAATAAATTGACCCGAAGGTTGCTAAGCGGCATGCACTGACCTTTTTCGGACACTGTAGATCAAGATCAGACTACACAGAACGTGCAGTCTGATCTTGGATCTACACTGTCCGATCAGGAGATAGTTTCTAAAATAAAAAAATAGTTTTAAATAACAATATTATGTTTTTTTTACTATAGGGTAGAACGTTTCATTTAAATTATAATAAGGATAAGGGTTAAGAATGAAATATAGATTATTTTCCCAGCTACCAGGCTTAACATGATATAATGTTTAGCATTTTTCTGCGAGTTGGTTGATTTTTTTGATGTTAAACTTCTTTCAGTCACATCGATGCGGCCAATGCATCTATCCCTGTTTTCATTGAGTTTCTTTTACCAGCACTTTTCACAACATTCTTTACAAGCCACTGGCTGCTTTCCCGCACGTTGAGAGAGGAATGAAACCTACAGCAATGACTACCATGTAAAAGCTGGAGATCCGATCCCTTGGTTTCAGACACTATGCGTTACGAACTGAGCAACCGGACTCTGCTATTTTCAGTGAGAAAGTACTTTGTCGAACACTTGAATGTAGGACGTTTTGGCCCCGGACGTTTTGGCCCGGATGTTTTGGCCCCGGACGTTTTGGCCGCCCCGAAAAGGCCAAAGTAGGACGTTTTGGCCTGAATCATATCATTGATAAATGGTGCAATTAATAAGTAAATTAAGGTAACAAAACATTACTGTTGTATAACATATACATACCGGTTAACAAAATGTGATTTTAAACTATAGATCCCGGAAAAAAAAGTATATATATTCTTAGTTATCTTAATCTAGCTCTTTCGGTATTTTTAACTTCTTACGTAGATATATTTTCCACATAAAAAATGCATATTTTGCAAATTGGAAATCATTTTGAAATAGAAAAAATCTATCATTGGAGAAACTTTGCAATCAAACTGAATTAATTGCAGGGTGGAACTGTCTCAGAAAGGGGTAAAAAAAAACTATTTTGAAAAAGAAGAAAAAGCTGGTTACCAGGATTTTCTTTTTTTTTTTTCCACAATGTTTTCAAAAGCTTTCTTTCTCTGGCTTATTAAGTTTTGGTGTTGTGTGGTAATGGGTTAAATACGGGGTTTGCTAAGGGACTGATGGGATATTTTCTATTTCGTTTGGCCCAAAATGACCTAGTCCAAAACGTGTAGGGAAAGATCAGTCTTTTTAAACGTGCAGTCTGAACTTTGCCTACATTTATCGTTAAATAAGGAAATTGATCAGGGACTAATTGGGCTGTATTTCTATTCTATTTTATTCGGCCCCAAAGGTCCGGAGCCAAATCGTCCGGGGCCAAAACGTCCTGGTCAACACGTCCGGGCCAAAACGTCGGTGCCAAAACGTCCGTCCACCCGAATACTTTGACTACGAGTGACTAAATAACTATACCTTCTTACTCGAAGTCAAAGACATGACTCAATCATGCACTGACTCATTTTAGACCTACCAAAACTAACAAAATTGACCCTAAAGCAGATAAGAAAGCAAACGGCTTTTCTTGGATTGTGAGTGGAAAACACAGAGAGAAAAGGTGCAGTTGCGTGTTTCAAGCAATTGCGCCTTTTCTCTCAGTGTTTCAATACGCATGGATCCCTCCCTCATCATAAATAGGTCATGTATGCACAATACTTGGTCCCTCAGGTCCGATTAAATGTGCACTAAAATGACCACTGTCTGCTGTATTATCGAATGCAACTGTGTTATCGTTTCTTTCATTATTAGGCCGTTTGACATAGAGCCGATCGTCCCTTTTCAAGTAAAGCATCCCAGAGTAGGTCATACTGTCCACAGGAAAATCTTCCACGGTTCCACCCCTCAAATATGTAATCTGTCCTCTGAAATATAGATAAGTCAAACCTGTCTACAGCAGCCACTCCTCTGAAGCTTAAAATATGGCTGAAAAAAGAAGGTGATCACTTAATACAATTCAAATAAAATCATGAATTTTGGGATAATTTTCTTCTACCTGCTTTAATACAGGGTGGTTGCACACTGGAGGTGGTCGATCGTGCAGGCCTTATTATTACATGTGGGTTTATGTAGGCCTGTGCCTGGCTATTAGACAACAACGTCTGCCACTTTTGCTGCAATCGAACGAAGTGCGACCTTTTGTCTCCGGAATCTAAATGCGCCATGCTCTGGCAAAAGGGGGCTTAATGCACCTCCGCGATCCATGGTACCAAGCATGGCATAATATGGTTGTGGATCCATGAAATCCATTTTGTATTTCAACCGCCTGAGTCCTGAGGTAAAATGGTCCTTTAAAAAGGCAGAAATTTGACCTAAAGCAAAAGGTTTCGACCCAGGTCAGCCTGCGCGGACTGCGCAGGCTGACCTGGGTCGATACTCTTTTGCAGATGCATTTAGTCCCCTTGTCACAGAGCGTGGCTCAAATGCTAAAATTGGCTGCAAATTATTTAAGTAAATGTTTGGCTTCAGGTAATAGAGGATGTAGATCCAAGATCAGACTGAACGAACGGGCATTCTGATCTTTATCTACACCGTCCGCATTAGCAAACCGAAGTTACTTAGTCCTTTGCCGCACACTCTTGTGTTCTAACGACCCTGAAAGAGAAGGATTTTGAAAACATTGTGGGAATAGGAGAGAATGCTGGTTACCAGCATTTTCTCCAATTTCTAAAATATTTCTCCTTATTTTGATACAAATCACACCAGCTGAGTCTCATTTGGTTTGTTTTCTGCTAAAAGTTTTCACTTTTGGCGGGTCTAACATTTTTGTCGTTTGGTAAAGGGTTAGAAAGCGTTCTGCTACTGAAAGAGATAATTACGTAAAGCATTCTGGAGGCATTTGTAAAATATAAATCAGCCATGATCTGGCAAAAGGGGGTTTAATGCATCTGAGTGATCTGTGATTCATGGAGGATGAACACTGAAACTCTTTTGAGGGTTAATATGAAGTAAAATAATGAAAGTTAACCTCACGAGAAATTGCCTCTTTTTCCTCATCGTTTTTTATTTTGTTGAAAAGTTGTATTCGATTACTGGGAAACGTTTATGAAATGTTAAATTCCAAATGATTTAAAAAAAAAAGGTGACCATTCTTGTTCTGATGAAAATTTGAAGGACAACTGGTTATGGGTACCAGTTTTAAACAACTAGATTTTACTACCTTATCGAAATGTAGAGTAACCTCCCTTGTTCACGTGGTTGTAATTTAAGCGAATTGCTAGAAATAAATATCGGTTTCGAGAATCATCGCTATTTTTTTCAATGTTTTCTGCTGCATGTAATTTTCCATTACATTAATTTGCTATGGTATGAATCAAGGCCCCGGGGTAACGATTAACGGTTGCAACACCGGTAAACAGTGGCTTCATAAATGTGCGAACAAATATGACAGCAGGGGCCCGCAGAATAAACATTTTCATAAGTTGACCAATCGCAAATCACCGTCTATTCATTCGTTATCAGTACCAAGAAGTAAGTCAAAAGCCAGGGCATTCAACTACGCCGAAAAAAAGGCTATGGCTACAGATGAATAAAATGCCACGAACCCATCATCCTGTGTTAGTACCACTTTGTCAAGTCTTACTTCTGACCGAGTACCATTGGCTCCCTCTCTATCGCGACAGATCCAGTAAGTAATTGGTGTTATCGCGGGCCTTGTTCGCCTACAAAAATTGACATTTCAGTTAATATGAAAAACAAAAGATTAAAAAAAAAAAAAAATCAATTATTTCGATTATTTGATAAACTTCACCTTCTTTAACCTAAAATATATAATTCAAGTGCCTGCGGTCACAAAGCTACGAAATGTACACCAGGGTTCGTATTCACCAACCATTCCTAGGAATATTCTAAGACTTCAAGATTGTCTAAATTTGGAAGTAACACACCTTCTTATTAACTCCTTTTTAACTAAAACCAAGCGCTTTAGCCAATCAGAAGTTTTTCAACCGCCTTTTAACGACCCTGGGAAAGAAGCCTTTTGAAAACATTGTGGGAAAAGGAGAAAATGCTGGTAACCAGCATTTTCTCCTTTTCCCACAATGTTTTCTACCCTATCAAGAAAGAATTGCACCATTCGAGCCACAACGAAATTGTCGTCTGCAAATGCTTTCAATTTGGAAGTGTCGAAAATTTTGTCGTTTGGTAAAGGGTTAAGGTAACAGACTATTCGTGGCTTTTAAAGCTTGATCATTTAGAGCATATTGCATTTTACATTTTACCTGTTCAAAACAATTTAACACTTGAGCTGCTGAATAAATGAAACGCAAATTTCTACTCAATACTAAAAGCCCAAACATTGCGGTTTCAAAGTGGATTTCACCGGAAAGAAAATACCGTATCGGACAGTGTAGATCAAAGATCAGACTGCACATTCAAAAATGCAGACTTTGCTTTTCTTTACAATTACCGTCATGCATCATTTCTGGGTATAAGCATATAAACTATTAAGTTAACACTGTAAAGAACATTTACCAGTGGTATTCAAAGTACTGAAAGTACTTACAGACTAGCGAATTTGATTGATTGATTGATTGTATGGTGTTTAATCCTATTTTCAACATTATTTCAGTTATGTAGCTGTGGCCAGTGCACATATCCATGATTTTCTGGAGTTTCTTTTACCAGTACTCCGCACAATATTCTTTGCAAACCACTGGCTGCTTTCCTATATAATCATCATCAAAACTTTAGAGAGGAATGAATCCTGTCGCAAAGACTATCACTAATCCAAAGAAAGTGGCCGAGCCGGGTATCGAACCAGCGACCTCTTGTTCTCAAGTCCTGTGCGCTACCGACTTAGCTACCGGGGCTATGCATTCTATTGGCTAACTATAATCCAGTTTAAGTTTAACCCTTAACCTGCAAGAAAAATTATGTGAAACTTTCAAGCCAGTGGTAAACACCTGAATATTGCTATTTCAAAGTCACCTTTTGGAGAAAATATATCCTCTTATCGGACAGTGTAGATTCAAGAAAAGACTGCACGTTCTGTGCAGTCTGATCATAATCCCTTATGTCTATAAAAGGTCATTGAGTCGCGGTGGTGCTGGTAAAAGAAACTCCAAGAAAGCATGGATATGTGCACTGGCCGCCACCATATCACAGAAGTAATGTTGAAAACGGTGTTAAACGCCATACAATCAGTAAGTCTATATCCAATAGCGCAAGATGTAGTGAGCTATTTATACGAAACGAAATTCAAAGCTGTTGCAGACCACAACCACAAATTAACTGTGGCTGAATTGATGAAACCTGATTCGAAAGGGGCACAAAACAATGTGGGAAAAGGAGAAAATGCTCGTTACCAGGAATTCTTCCCCAGTGTCATTAAAACTGGAGATTGTGTGGTAAAGGGCTAATATTCAAGACGTAAAATAATAGTTTAACAGTTCAGCTGTACACAATGATCTAAATAATAATCACTGAAGGAATGACAAGAGTCCCCTGCCCAGTGAGGGTTAATGAAGCTTGGATTTGCAACAGTTACCTAGGTGTATTCATTTTTAGATTCATTCATGTTACAGTGGTGTAGGAATCCATAGCCTGCTTTCAATGAATCACTTAATTTACATATAAGCAAAGATCTTATAAATGACATCTGTTCAGTCTATTACTTTGTAAGAAGACATTATCAAATTTGAGTGGTAGAGACTTAGTGGTTTTTGTCAAATGATCATATATAACAGAATTTAGATTTTTAACAGAAAGAAGTATTTTCTGTGAGGCAGTATCTGACAACTGTGTTTTTTTTTTCTGTTTACTTTGACCCTGTGTCAATCATGATGCGTACAGATTAGCTTCGCGAGTCAAAAAACAAACATGTCATCTGCGAACATTAATAAGTATATAGATAAGATGTCAAAATCATCATTCGTGAGACTTTTCAAGTCAAATGCATCATTCATACCATTCACAAATAAAATAAATAACAATCTGTGAGAGAGGTTCCCCTTGTTTTAAAGCGACTGAGACATCGAAAAAATCGGACCGTGATATTTGAAGTAAGTATTCGTCACTTTAACACATGATGTAACTTTTGGATTAGTGTTTCTCTCCTGATGCATCTGATGATGATGATGATGATGATGATTTTCCTTTTTGCTTGTCATATATTCCCCTAACACGTAATACCTGGTTATGTTCGTTTATTGATATGTGTGTTTGTCTTGTTTATTTTCATTTCTTTCTTTTCTTTTTTTACTTGTTTATTAAAAAAATATTGTATTTCTAACAAGAAATTATGTGCGAGTATATCTTGCACAGGGCTCCATCTAGAGCGCGGGATTGCCGCAAACTTTCGTGTTTTCCCCCTATTTATTAATTTTCCGCGGGAAAATCCCGCATATATGAGTCTTAATTTCATCTAACAAACTCTTCATCTTGTATTCGGTAACTGTTAAAAAGAGGTCAATTCAAACAAGAAGAAATTCTAGATTCTACGGGAATAATAAGAACTTCCAATTCAGAAAGCTAGATCTGTCATTCCACCGATATAACGTTCTAAATTCACTTTTTCTACCAGGGAACCCGCCCACATTTACCATATATGAATGACATGTATTCCAAATATGTTAATGGTTACTATAGAAAGCCCGCGAAAATGAATAACGTCAAAGCACTCCCTCTACATTCCTCTGGTATTTCTGTCTGTGACGTCATTTGAGAGTCTGTTCCCCGTGTTTTCTCAAATAGAATAATCCAAAGCGACGTCGATCGCAGTTTTCGGAAATTTTATTACAACCAGAAAGAACTGTAAGTGGATAATACGATTTTTAAAATGGGAGTTCGGATGAAAATGAACTCTCACCTTGTATTTGTCAGCCAAAAACCTGCTTCAAATACATAAAAGGGCGCCGAAAACCAATTCAGGTATGATTTTTATAGCGTGTCCTGAAACCAACATGTACGCAAAACTACATGATTAGATCCACATCTGTAGACGGTTGCAAAATTTACCGAAAATTTTGACAATTTAGAAACGGTGTATGATTTAAGTCAGAACCCTGTGCTTTTATTTTGCAGATGCATACCAGAACAAAGTGTTCGTTTTTGTTCTTCAGAATGATATTATGAAATCACCAAGAAATACATCGTTTAAAAGAGAAATTACACGAAATATAGATCGGTGTAAAACACGAAAACATATGACAAAAAATGTCAAGTTGACATCGCCCGCTCATAGACACTTCAAGCGGTCATTTAAGGTTGTTTTTTTTTATGGTTACAGTAAACAGATTTATATACATACCGACTTAACTGTATGATATAATATTTTCAATGTCATCACAAGGAAAAGACTTCGGTGATTTTTATGAAATCAGAATTATCGAACAACCAACAAGAATGGGGGGGGGGGGGGTCTTGTTCTTGCAGCATGAGAGCACAGAAAAATGTGTAATCAAAGAAAGCACAAGACATTAATGTGGCATTTATCACCACTGTTGAATCTCATTCAAAATAAGAGATTATTCTTGAACTGGTATTGTCTGGTGCCATCAACTCTCCAGATGAGATGGGTATCTACTTACTTTAATCTTGATAAGTTTCTCTGTGGACTAAGGTAATACGTGTGATGTTTGTGCTTGTTGGAATCGTTTCTGTGGCAAATCTAATTAGTACCCACAACATTATTATGTCCTTTTCTCTGCTGTTCATGTATTAAAACCTCTGTTTTTAAATTGCCAACTTTGAATTTCAAATCAGTCCAACTTTTTTGAAAGGGGTGGAGGAGTTAGCCTATTGTCGTTCAATTCTTGATTCAACTCTGACCAAGAATAATCAATATTGGATCTATGAATTCTATAAAAGCAACATTTATACATTATTTATGAATAAATTGTGTAAACAACCTCAAGGGATATAAAACGGTCTTGATATTCATTCCCCCAATTTATTTTCATCGCCCCCCAATTTCAGAAATTATGGGGGGCAATCCCCTCTAATGGCCAATTTCTAGATGCATCCCTGCTTGCGTTACAAAATAAAATCTATCTATCTATCTATCTATTAAAATTGTTGCTAATATTACTTAAATCAATGTTATTCAAATACGTGTAGGCTGATGTTTGATCTGCGCTGTCCTATAAGCAGGTACCCCAAGCAATAACTGTGAGAAAGCAATAATTTGGTTTATACCATCGGCTAGAAACGTTCATTGAACTTATATAGCCGGTTAAGGATAATCACAATTTTCATAACCCTTATCCTGCTAAATAATTGAAATGAAACTATCAAGCCGATAGTAAACCCCCACATTTTGCTATTTCAAAGGTATTTTTGCGAAAGATATCTCCTTACCGGACTTTATAGATTTTATCCTAACTAGTGATGATATCAAATGAAGCATGTCTAAAGATAACCAACTCTTTAACGAAAGTCATTTTTTTTTTTTACTTGTCCAAACTAAAAGCATTTGCAAACAATAATTTATATGTTATTAGAAACACGATATTCGTCTTTCAAAGGAAAGAAACATTGTCGGAAAAAAGAGAAAATGATGGTTACCAGCATTATTTTTCCCTTACTCCCATGATGTTGTCAAAAAGCTTTTTTCCTCTGGGTCATTGAAACACGTAATTGTTTGGTAAAATGCTCAAAGTGTAGTTCCGCAAGAAAGCGATATCGTGATTTTAAAATCGATATCTTAACTAGTGACGATATAAACAGAAGAATAATCTAAAAATATATAACTGGTTAATCCGTAGTTATCATTGATCGGTAATGTATATAAGGAATGAGTGTCGCACCTTCGTCCTTTGACGTTAATTTGCACAGTAACCGAGTACATTCCAGAAAATCTAATTTCGACTTTCTTCCTATTGGACTCAAGAGAAACACCTCCTATGATATAAGAATGACCATGACCACTCCATTTGAACACACCGTCAGCTGAAAAATAATAATAATAATAATGTTTATTCAACATTTGTTTCATTCCTAATGAAAGACAGAAACAATAGCGTAGGAATAGAGGAAAAGCATCAACGAGCTATGCTCTGTGAAAAGCGGGTTTATTTCATCTGCTAAAAAGGATCGACCGAGTTCAGACAGCGCAGTCTGACCTGAATCGACTTTGTTTGCTGTCTGTCAATTTTCTGCATGCCAAAGGACCAGTGCACCACATGGTTCAGTCGGTTGTTTACCTCTAGGCTGCTAAGCACGACTCACTGACCTTATGCGGACAGCGTAGTTCAAGATCAGACTGCACAGAAAGTGCAGTCTAAACTTAGATCTAAACGTAGACCTACACTTTCCGATAAAGATATCTCTCCTCCAAAAATATCAATGAAATAGGAAAATTTGCGTTTTTACTATCGACTTGAATTTTTTTTCAAGGATAAGGGTTGAACAAAAATGTGCTTTCTTTTAGCATGTGTAAAAATAAGTTGTAATTTTTTTACCATACGATGCTATGTTGCAGTTTTTCCATAGTGAGACAGGGTGCTTTTGAACACGTCTTAAAATCCGGCAATGTTTTAAACCAACATTCGCCTTCTCCTTTATATAAATACGGTATTCTAAACCCAAGTCATAAAACACACACACACAAACACACACACACACACACACATATATAAAAGCCATGCTCTATGAAAAGGGGGCTTTATGCATCTCCGAAAAGTATCGATCCAGGTCAGCCTGCGCAGTCCGCGCAGGCTGACTTGGACCGAAGCTTTTCGCTATTGGTCAATTTTCTGTATATCCAAGGACCAGTCTACCTCGTGACAAAGTGGCTTGTGAAAAAAGTGGCTATTGTCGATCCATAATTATGTGATGGCTTGATTGGTATTATGTATCAGGGGATGCATTAAGCCCCCTTTTTACCAGAGCATGGCTCATATAGATCTACGCCTTCTGCAAACATTACTGACGTCTAGAAAGAAGAAAAGGCAGGGATAGAGAGAGACAGAGAGAGAGAGAGAGAGAGAGAGAGAGGCTGAGACAGAGGCGGGCAGAGAGAGGGAGAGAGAGAGAGACAGAGAGAGAGAGTGGTCAAACAGCGAGGGAGAGAGATGTCAAAGAAGAAGAAGAGAAGAAGAGGGAGAAGAAGAAAAAGAATGACAGACAGACATACAGACAGACAGGCAGATAGATAGACAGACAGACAGACAGACGGACGGACGAACGGATGGACACAGACAGACAGACAGACAGAGATGATACGGAAGCATTAGGTGTCGCTGAAGACAGGGTACACGCAGTTCAAAACTCAAATTCTACTGCCCTGAATAAACCCAGCAGACATTTTCAGTGTAGAAATGACTAGCCCGCGGTTGTTTTTGTCCAGGATGCCTCGGCAAAGCGGGTTATTTCAATTTAAGATCAGACTGCATATTCTGTGCGGCCAGATCTTTATTTACACTGTCGACAAAGACAAATACAAATGTAAAAGGCACTTTAAGGGTTACATCGAGATTTTTGCAGATATTTCCAACCCTTTTTCGCAGAGCACGGATCAAACATTTTTGTTGTATACATGTAACAAAAGGTGACTTACAGTCCAATCCGTCCCCTCTGAAGACAAAGCCTACTGCTTGCTGAGAAACTAGAAAAAGACAAAAAAGTATTGAAAAATATTATGAGCCATGCTCTGCATCTGCAAAAAGTATCGACCCATGTCAGCCTGCGCAGTCCGCGCAGGCTGACATGGGTCGAAACTTTTCGCCACTGGTCAATTTTCTACACGTTAAAGGACCAGTGTACCTCATGATTCAGTCGATTTTATGGATTCACAATTTTATGTCATGACTTGTTTGGTAAAAAGTATCACGGAGATGCTTTAAGCCCCCTTTTGCCACAGCATGGCTGATATGTATATGCATTATACCAAGCAAGTTAGCACATGATTAACCCTCTGTCAAAAAGTCTCATATTCTTACCACCCCAAAGGAGAAGAATATCGGTAAAAACAGCTTCTTTTCCTTTTCCAAAAAATGTTTTCTACTATTAAAAAGTCAGACCTCTTCGTTTGAGCTATATCTAAGTTATAGTCTGCAAATTCTTTCAATTTGGACAAGTCTAATATTTTATCGTCTGGTAAAGAGTTAAGCTGTCTTGAACTCATTACCGAACGACTAAAGGTTAGGCTGGTCCAAATCGAAATCATTTGCAGAAAATTTACCTGAAATGATGGTATTTGTCTCTGAAAGTATGGAAAACTGTGGAAAAAGGCTGGTTACCAGCATTTTCTCCTTTTCCCACGATTTCTCAAAAGCCTGCTCCGTAACGGTCGTTAAAACTAGAGATTGTGGGGTAAAGAAAATAGTTGGGCCTCGAAACAATGACAAAAATCTGCGGTGAGCAAAATAGGTCTAGCCATTACAAAACTAGGCCTATTAAAATACTACACCTAGCTATTATAATAATAGACCTATCTATTACAATATTAGACCTAGCTATTACAATACTAGACTTTGCTATTAGAATTCAAAATTTAGCTATTACAATACTAGATTTGGCTTTTACAGTACTGCATCTAGTTATTACAATATTACATCTAGCTATTACAATACTGCATCTTGCTATTATAATACTTCATCTAGCTATTACAATACTACATCTAGCTTTAATAACAACAGATTTGGCTATTACAATGCTATATCTAGCGATAACAATACTACATCGAGCTGTTACAATACGGGATCTAGCTATTACAATACTACATCTAGCTCTAACAATACTACATCTAGCTCTAACAATACTACACCTGGCCATTTCAATACCACATCTAGCTATAACAATGCTACAACGAGCTGTTACAATACGGGATCTAGCTATTACAATACTACATCTAGCTCTAACAATACCACATCTAGCTCTAACAATACTACACCTGGCCATTTCAATACCACATCTAGCTATAACAATGCTACATCAAGCTATAACAATGCTACATCTAGCTGTAACAATACTACATCTAATTGTAACAATACTACATCTAGCTGTAACAATGCTACATCTAGCTCTAACAATACTACATTTAGCTATAACAATACCACATCTAGCTATAACAATGCTACATCTAGCTATGACAATGCTACATCTAGCTATAACAATATTACATCTAGCTGTAACAATACTACATCCAGCTGTAACAATGCTACATCTAGCTCTAACAATACTACACATGGCCATTTCAATACCAAATCTAGCTATAACAATGCCACATCTAGCTATAACAATGCTACATCTAGCTATAACAATGCTACATCTAGCTATACCAATACTACATATAGCTATAACAGTGCTACATCTAGTTATAACAATGCTACATCTAGGTCTAACAATACTACATCTAGCTATAACAATGCTACATCTAGCTATAACAATGCCACATCTAGCTATAACAATGCTACATCTAGCTATAACAATGCTACATCTAAGTCTAACAATAATACATCTAGCTATAACAATGCTACATCTAGCTATAACAATACTACATCCAGCTATAACAATAATACATCTAACTGTAACAATGCTACATCTAGCTATAACAATAATACATCAAGCCATAACAATGCTACATCTAGCTATAACAATGCTACATCTAGCTATAACAATACTACATCCAGCTATAACAATAATACATCTAACTGTAACAATGCTACATCTAGCTATAACAATAATACATCAAGCCATAACAATGCTACATTTAGCTATAACATTAATACATCCAGCTATAACAGTAATACATCTAGCTCTAACAATAATACATCAAGCCATAAAAATGCTACATCTATCTATAACAATGATACATCCAGCCATAACAATGCTACATCCAGCCATAACATTGCTACATCCAGCTATAACAAGGCCACATCTAGCTATAACAATGCTACATCTAGCTATAACAATGCTACATCCAGCCATAACAATGCTACATCTAGCTATAACAATGCTGCATCTAGCTATAACAATAATACATCAAGCCATAAAAATGCTATATCTAGCTATAACATTAATACATCCAGCCATAACAATGCTACATCCAGCTATAACAATAATGCATCAAGCCATAAAAATGCTACATCTAGCTATAACATTAATACATCCAGCCATAACAATGCTACATTTAGCTATAACAAAAATACATCAAGCCATAAAAATGCTACATCTAACTATAACAATGCTACATCTAGCTATAACAAGGCTATATCTAGCTATAACAATGCTACTTCTAGGTATAACAATGATACATCTAGCTATAACAATACTACATCTAGCTCTAACAATACTACACCTGGCCATTTCAATACCACATTTAGCTAAAACAATGCTATATCTAGCTATCCCAATACTACATATAGCTATACCGATGCTACATCTAGGTCTAACAATAATACATCTAGCTATAACAATGCTACATCTAGCTATAACAATACTACATCCAGCTATGACAATAATACATGTAACTATAACAATGCTACATTTAGCTATAACAATAATACATCAAGCCATAACAATGCTACATCCAGCTATAACAATACTACATCCAGCTATAACAATAATACATCCAGCTATAACAATAATACATCTAGCTATAACGATGCTGCATCTAGCTATAACAATAATACATCAAGCCAAAAAAATGCTACATCTAGCTATAACATTAATACATCCAGCCATAACAATGCTACATCTAGCTATAACAATAATGCATCAAGCCATAACAATGCTACATCTAGCTATAACATTAATACATCCAGCCATAACAATGCTACATCTAGCTATAACAATAATACATCAAGCCATAAAAATGCTACATCTAGCTATAACATTAATACATCCAGCCATAACAATGCTACATCTAGCCACAACAATGCTATATCTAGCTATAACATTAATACATCCAGCCATATCAATGCTACATCTAGCCACAACAATGCTACGTCTAGCTATAACAATGCTCTATCTAGCTATAACAATGCTACATCTAGCTATAGCAATACTACAACCAGCCATAACAATGCTACATCTAGCTATAACAATGCTACATCTAGCTATAAGAATGGTACATCTAGCTATAACAATACTACATCTAGCTATAGCTATACTATATCTTGCTGTTACAACATTCTATTTATCTGTTACAAAACTAGATCTAGCTATTACAACAGTAACTCTTTCAGCCGGATGTCCCCTCAACATTGTTTTCATTCAGAACGCACTGTTGTGATTCAGAAGATAAGGGGGCCGTGTTTCAGTTTTGAGAACTCTACGATTTTGTCGTCTGGGAAAAGAGTTATAACTTTCTCCGAGAAAACGGTTTACCCACGGAGTGAGACAATAGATGAGCCATGCTCTGTGAAAAAAGGGTTAATGCATCTGCGAAAAGTATCGACCCAGGTCAGCCTGCGCAGTCCGCGCAGGCTGACCTGGGCGAAACTTTTCGCTATTAGTCAATTTTCTGTATGTCAAAGGACCAGTGTACCTTATGATAGAGTTGGTTGTTAGACATAATGAAATATTTGGATCCCTAAATACGTGATGCCTTGCTTGGTATGATGCATCAAGGAGATGCATTAAGCCCCATTTTTCTAGAGCAATGCTCATATATTTTTGCTACACGAAATAAGTAAAAATTTCATTCCAAGAGTCAACGAATGTCAGATTACTTTCATCACATAGCTGTAACTTAAGAACTACATGTGCAATAAATAGATCTAGAAGCAAAACCTGCGTATTTATGAATGAGACCAACTATATATAGTAATCATGTGTTGAAAACACTGATGTGGCATTTGTCAAGGGAGCCATTGTGTGGAATTAATAATTTGAAAACTAAACAGAAATAGTTTCAAAATATTCGCTTGAAAGCCAACCTTCTATATAGTCATGCAAAATCCGATAGAGAAGGGTGCAATCTTGTAGGACGAACAAGTCCGGGCGAACAAGCCCTGGGACGAATAAGTCCAGGAACGAACTGGTTTTGGGACGAATAAGCACAGTATGTGTGTATCATTATGCCACTACAGATGGCCATAGCGGATAAAGCTATTTTCGATAAAAAGGAAGTATTCTAACGATAGATGTCCTAATCCAATTTATCATAATACGCCATTTTCTATTTCGTATCTGAGTGCAACCGAAACACTTATTTGTCTCAGAAAAAATGATTTTAATAGGGTTTACTTCCTTCGGTTTTGCCCAAACTACGATACTTGATTTCCAAAATAGCGTATTGAACTCTTAGTGGCATTGTCTTTGACAAATGCCACAAAAATAGTGTTGCGCCTCCCTGTGTTTTTACCGGGTTTGATTTGCTGGCGTAGATGATTTGAAATGTGGTGGAAATTAGAATCTGGCTGCTGCATACGCCAACAGACCAGTCTGTTGCTTCTGAAATGAACCGAACTGAGGTATCCCTAAACCTCATGGCAGCGGCCAATGATCGAGCTGTTTCAACCTCTTGCGAGAGGTATGAGACGAAGACAGCAAGCTTTTCTGCAAACCCTGCGCGAAAGTACGCAATATTGACTAACTGTGTGTGGCCGTTCCCTGCAGATCACTTTCAACCTGTCGTAAGTTTTATTTCGACATTAAAATTACCAGCATCTCTTTTTCTTAAATTTGACAGCAATATCTAAGCAAAAATTTCCTACTTACCATGAGGTCAAGGGATACCTCAGTTCAGTTCATTTCATAGGCAAAAGCCTGGTGTGTTGGTGTATGCAGCAGCCGGATTCGAATTTCTGCCACATTCTATATTATTCACGTCAGAAGATCAAACCCGTCAAAAAATACAGGGGGTGTAAAAAATTTTTACAATGTATATATAAGCCGTGTTCTGTAAAAAGGGGACTTGAGAAAAAAAAATCGACCCACATCCGCCTGCGAAGTCCGCGCAGGCAGACATCGGTCAATCGTTCTCTACTGATCAATTTTCTACATGTCAAAGGACCAGTGTACCTCATGATTCAGCCGGTAATTTTACAAAATGGATTTTATGGATCGACAATTATGTAATGACTTACATGTACTTGGTATAATGTATCGTAAAGATGCATTAAGCCCTCTTTTGCCAAGGCATGGCTCATATGTTATCAGAGGAGTGTATGTTCGGGGTAAAAATAGCTTCAAACCCGATGGCAATGAAGTAGATCTACACGATTTTGAATCTAAAAACAAAACAACCCTTAGCTTTGCCACGATCATCGACTCTGACCCATAAATTGGCTGTGAAATCTGTGTTTGTCGTGTTTTAGATTGGTTTGTGTTGAAGTTTAACGCCGTTTTAACATTTTAGGTAATATCACGACGTTCAGTGCACCTACGCATGTGTTTCCTAGTTTTCTCACACCAGTACTGACACAACTTTCATTCTAAGCCACTGACTACTTTTCTCACATGCATCAGAGGTGAGAGGCCTAAAATCGCCGGAAAGAAAGTTTGCCTCAACCGGGTATCGAACCCACAACCAGCAGGTCACGAGTCAGATACGCTAACTACTAAGCTACCCGGCCCGGCGTCGTGTTTAAGAAATAAAAGGTAGGAATACTATGCTACAATAAATGAGATATTAGCCTACAATGACAGTTATATAACACTGAAAAAAGTGGCTATTCTGTGATACAAAACAAACTCAACTCACCGTGACGTCTGATGAGTTCATTTCTCTCACTTTTCTAGAACAGAAAATAAATAAACAATTGAAATAATAATAATAATAATAATTATCATCATCATCATCGAAGACGAATCTCTTTTTACTCTTGAACCCTTATCCTGTCCCTTAACCCTTTACCAGACGACAAAATTTTAGCCTTGTCCAAATTGAAAGCATTTGCAGACGGTAATTTCATTGTAGTTCAAATGGTGCAAATTTTCTTTGATAGGGTAGAAAACATTGTGGAAAAAGGAGAAAATGCTGGTTACC
Source organism: Tridacna gigas (assembly GCA_945859785.2). Taxonomy (NCBI): domain Eukaryota; kingdom Metazoa; phylum Mollusca; class Bivalvia; order Cardiida; family Cardiidae; genus Tridacna; species Tridacna gigas. Next base: position 31,499,206 of record OX244043.2, on the reverse strand, counting down.
AGCATTTTCTCCTTTTCCCACAATGTTTTCAAAAGGATTCTTTCCCAGGGGCGTCAAAAGGCGGCATTGTGCGGTAAAGGGTTAAATGTTGTTGACTAGGATAGACAGCGTTTTACTATATATAGGTATGCACTTAATTGTGATTATATGAAAAGAACTAAGGGGTAGAGTATGAAGGTAAAGATCAGATTGGGCACATGTGTCGGCTAATCTTTGTCTCCAGGGAACCCAAAATGAATTCAAAGCCATTTTGCGAAGATATATCTAAACGTTTTACTAGACGGGTAAATTTCAAATTGGCCAGTGTCGAAAGGATTTGAGCAATGCTCTGTGAAAAGGGGGTTTAATGCATCTGCAAACTATATCGACCCAGGTCAGCCTGCGCCGTTCGCGCAGCTTGACCTGGGTCGAAACATTTTACTATCGGTCAATTTTCTGCTTGTCAAAGGACCAGTCTACCTCATGATTCAGTCGGTTGTTAGACAAAATAAATTTTAAGGATCCATAGTTATGTGATGACTTGCTTGGTATAATGCATCACGCATATGCATGAAACTCCTTTTTGCCAGAGCATGGCCCATTTGCAGACGACAAAGCGAATTTGAATTTTTGTTTGAAGGGTTGAACACATGCTAGAAATGAGAAGATGCCTGTAATAAGCATTTCTCTCTTTTCCATTTAATGATTTAAATGCCCTTTTCTTCAGGGTCGCAAAAGAATGGTGCAAATATGTAAGCATATAATACAAGAGTATTTCATGCTTTTCGGCAGTTTATCGGGAAGTAATGGTGGATTATGACTTGATAATTTCACTGTTTAGACTAGTGAATTTGCCGATTGATAAACTCACTGGTATGAAAATACCGAGAGCTCCTCTGTTCTTTTCAAGTTCCAACAAAAATGGGTTAGAAGCATGAGATGAAGAGAATATTTCTTTTTTCGGTGAAAGATCGTAATTTATTTCATTATATGAACATTATATGGTAACATATTTACACGTGGCTGCGCCACTCGTGAAAATATTGCCGATGATGTTCACTCGATGAAATAGATTTTAATCTTTAGCCGAAAAAGACAGCATCCTCTATTTATTTCTATATTATGATTACAAAATGATGCAAACAAGTAAGCATTAATCCATATGAGATTTTTGTTGTGATTGCAATTATAATCGCAAATATGTAAGCATTGATCAGTTTGAAATCTACATTATAAATGCAAAACATTGCATTAATCATTATTAGATCTGTATTGTGGTTGCAGAGTGGCGCATATATGTAAGATGAGATCTATGCCGGTATTATGATCAGAGCTCCAGATAGAGGGAGTGATTTTAATTTCAAAATTGAAAATATTAATCACTCTCCACTAAACTCTATGTTATGGGTACTCATTAGAATCGTCTCATCGAGACGATTCTAGTGAGCACCCACAACCTAGGGTTTGGAAGAGAAATAATGGATTTAGAATACAATCACTCCCTCTTATCTGGAGGTCTGATTATGATTATAAAATATGATGCAAATATGTAAGCATTACTTAATCATTATGAGACCTGTATCGTGGTTGCCAGATGGTGCACATATATAAGATGAGAGCAATAATTATTATGATTGCAAAATGTTTCAAATATGTAAGCTATGATATGATTATATAAAGGTGCAAATTGATGCAAATATGTAAGCATTAATCATTATAAGATAGGTATTATGGCGCAAAATGGTACAAATATGTGTAATGAAATTATGTATAATGAAATCTATAGCATGATTTCGAAATGACGCAAATATGTAAGCTATGATATACATGTATTTACAAAAAGGTGCAAATATATAAGCCTTAGCCCACATTATATCTAAATTGTGACTGCAAAATGGTACAAAAATGTGAGGATAAATTCATACTATAGCTATAATTTGATGGAAAAATGTTGCAAATATGTAAGTATTTAACCATATAATATTGTAATGATTATTGCAATAATGGTGCAGGCATAGTCAGCAATAGCTCAAATTTTATCTTTTTTTTCAAAATGGTGGGAACGTATTTAATATCTATTTATTATGCTTTTTAAAAATGGTGTGAAGTATGTTATCATTAACCAGTATTATATCTAAATTATGGTTGCAAACTAATGCAATATGTTAGCATTAATGATGATGATGATGATTATTATTATTATTATTATTGTTAGTGTTGGTGTTGTTGTTGTAAATATTGTGTAAATGCACAAGCAGTTTTCCGTGTGATAACTATAATTCTATTGCAAAGTGGTGCACAGTTTATATGTTCGTACTAATCCATGTTATATGTCTTATTATGATTGCAACACAGTACAAATGTGTAGGCATTAGTAGTATAGGAGGGTAGACCTCGGACAAAATCCGTTTTGTCCGAGGTCTACCCTCCCTGAGTGCCATTTTGTCCGAGGTCTACCCTCCCTGAGTGCCATTTTGTCCGAGGTCTACCCTCCCGGGGAAGCAAAAGACCGGTCAAAATATCAAACCGGAAGTAGATGTCCGCTTTTTCTGCCCCCCCATGCCACGGTCAGAGCCCCTTTTTAACTATCTCTGTGAAAAGGGGTCTTAATGCATCTGCGCGCACGCGCGCACGGATCGTAATGATATGGTTCGGCAGAGACTATCGTTGGACTTAGTCTTTTTTCTTCATCGGAGATAGATGTTCACCATCTTTGACGCGGCAGGGATCCTTTTTTAAAACCGTGGTCTGTGAAAAGGGGTCTTAATACATCTGCGCGCACGTGCACGGGTCGTAATGATATGGTTCGGCAGAGACTATCGTTGGACTTACTCTCAAAAAGACCGGTCAAATTGTCAAAACGGTGGTAGATGTTCACCATTTTGACGCGGCAGTGGTCCTTTTTTTAACCATGGTCTGTGAAAAGGGGACTTAATGCATCTGCACGCACGCGCACGGGTCGTAATGATATGGTTCAGGCAGACACTATCGTTTGACTTAGGCTTTTCTCTGTCATCGTTGGACTTAGTCTTTTTTCTCCGTCTTTGTTCGCCTCAATCTTTCTCTATTACCGTTGGACTTAGTCTTTTTTTTCCCACGATATGGGTTATTTCCCCCTCCTCAGCTTGGCTCAGGCAAATACCATCGTTGGACTTAGTCTTTTTTTCCGTCTTTTGTTCGCCTTAGCCTTTCTCTATCACCGTTGAACTTAGTCTTTTTTTCGTCTTTTGTTCGCCTCAAGCTTTCTCTATTACCGTTGGACTTAGTCTTTTTCACCACGATATGGGTTATTTCACCTCCTCACACTGGTTCAACCAGACAACATCGTTGGACTTAGTCTTTTTTCACCACGATATGGGTTATTTCCCCTCCTCAGTTTGGTTCAGCCAGAGATCATCGTTGGACTTAGGCTTTTTTCCGTCTTTGTTCGTCTATCTTTCTCTACCACCGTTGGACTTAGTCTTTTCTTTGGCTCCTAGCAATATGATCTTTAGACATTACCTAACTATATGATCTGAGTGTGGGTTTTTTCCCGACATTTCCCGGAAATCAGTTCGTTTAGACTTACCCAATCTTAGATTTTATTCGTCCCTAGTTTTATTCGTCCCTAGTTTTTAATCTGCAAAACTTTTTTAAATTGTAAAAAATTTTTTATCCGAAATTTTTCTATGATAAAAATTTTTAAGCGTAAAAGTTTTTTCTATCGGTAAAATTTTCTCTGTAAGATTTTTTGAAAAAATTTTTTCTCTGCAAGATTTTTTATTTGAAAAAAATTTTTTCTATCGATAAAAAAGTTTTTTCTCTCTGTAAGATTTTTTAATCTAAAAGTTTTTCTCTCTGTAAGATTTTTTAATCTAAAAGTTTTTCTCTCTGCAAGATTTTTTAAAAATTGAAAAAATAGCTGCTCCATATTTGATTTTTCTCGTCTTGGTATACTTTATAATTTATTTACACTCCTCGAGAAACGAGAGATGAATGATTATAGGAAAAGTTCACTGGATTTTTTATAGCTTAGTGGAGGGTTTGGGCTGTTTTTGTCTTTGAATTAAGAACACGAACGAGGCCTGAGTATGTAGATAGAACATAACGTACTGTAAAAAATCATTCACATAGAATGTTATAATCTATCTACAATTTCCAAGACTGATCTTTTTTTGAAGAAATGATTGAATAAAAATGCTTCCATCGTTATTTATGTTGTCATTTTATTATTAATCCTTAAAGAGAAAAGTAAAGAAATCATGGAGGTGAATGTACAAGCTATTTTATTTCAACATCCTTGTAATATTTTCATCACAGGTCCGAGTGGTTGTGGAAAGACAGTCTTTGTTCATAAATTAATTGACTATCGAGAAGATTTGTTCAATATCGTTCCTGAAAGAGTTGTCTGGTGTTATAAAGAATGGCAGTATGCTTACAATCTTATGCAGGAGAAATTCAATTCGCAGTTTGAATTAATAAAATTCGTGGAAGGAATTCCTGACGATGAAAACGAGCTTGTCAGCGATGTATCTATACCGCATTTAATCGTCTTTGATGATATGCTGGGTGAAAAAGATGAGGAAAAAATTAAACTTTGGTTTACAAGAAAAGGACATCACCGTAATGCAACCGTGATTTATATCACACAAAATATGTTTCAACAATCGAAATCGAGTCGAACCATCAGTCTTAATTCAAGATACATGATTTTATTTCGAAATGAACGAGATAAAAATCAGATTAAAACACTAGCTCACCAAATGCAAGCTCCACATTTACTGTCTGCTTATGATGACGCTACATCGATGGATCATGGATATCTTGTCATCGATTTCCATTCACGAACAAATAAAGAATTAAGACTGCGAACAGATATATTTCATCGTTATGAAGAAGACGAAAGAGGTCCAACCGTTTATTCCCCTGCTTAATCGTTATAATGTTTTTTTAAAATAAAAATGACTTCATTTTAATTTATATTGTCATTCTATCAATAGGCGACAGTGAGTAAACATGGCTTTACCAACCACACCAACTTCAATTTTAGCTGCTTTGCGAAATTTAAGTCAACAAACCAATAGATATGAAAGAGAATCTGTTTTGAAAGCAGGATTAAAAGAAATTTTAAAATGGTTTACGTTAGCAGCACAAAATATCCTTGAAGATAAAATCAAATTACCAAAACAAACCACCACGTATATGACAAAACATAGAGCAGATATCGAACAGTTAGCAGATCCGAATATTGATGAGGAAATTAAACGTAGAATTATTTTAAAACCTGGAGGTGGTGGATTTCTAGGTGGTGTTATTATCAGAAGTTTACTGAGATGGGATGGAACTAAAACCGTTAGGAAATTTGGGGATGAAAGGCAACCTCGAAAACGTGCTCCGCGAAAGAGGAAATCTCCAAAGAAGAAAAATTCTCCAAGGAAGAAAAAGTCTCCAAAGAAGAAAAAATCTCCAAAGAAGAGAAAACCCCCGAAAACGCATGCAAGAACTATCACTTCACCACCTATAATTGATGCAAGAACTACCACTTCATCACCTATGATTGATGAAAGAACCACCACCTCACCACCTATAATTGATGAAAGATTTGTTACTATGCGAAGACCTGTAGGAAGCAGCATTTCAGAACATCAACGCTATCCGAAATCCAGAAAGGAACTATTAAGTGAAAGAATGCAAAAACTCAGAACAAAGTATTCACAATTTATAGAACCAGGGAAAAAATTGAAGTTTCAATCCATTCCATCCGCCTCATGGTCTCCAAATACATTAGCTAAATATAAAAAAGGTAGAAAGGCAGAAGATCGACTGTTTGGGGATATAATCCAATATAACCTTGACACAGGAAAATATCGTGTTGACTATGACAAACGTCTGATTCATCTTGGTGGTGGAAGAACCATTCCTCTACCCGACAGAGGGTCAGATGTAGAAGAAAGCGAGGATGAAGAACTCACTGATTCCGATTCGTAGTTTTCTTTTGTAAAAAAAGACAGTATGATAAAACATCAGGTATAAATGATAGTGACATGGAAGTTTTATTTTCATTTGATGTGAAATAGTGATAAAGTCAACATGAAGAAAAGACCTCTGATAAAAAAACACGGCTCAATGGTTATGGCCATGATACAGGCTACACCAAAAATACGTAAAAAGCTTGTCAAAGATTCACCCTCAGAAGCAATAAGGTGTATATCGGAATGCTGTCATAATGTTTTAAAAGGCAATGTACATTTATCACCAGATCAGAAGAAGAAGTTGTATTCAAGCCGACAACATCTCAGACGTTTAGCTTCAAAATCGGTCTCTGTAAAAGATAAAAAACAAATTTTAAATCAAAAAGGTGGATTTCTTTCATTGCTTGCACCTGCATTATTACCTTTGTTAGGAAAAGCCGTTATCGGAGGAATAGGAGGAGCTCTAAAAGCGTTGTAGATAAAAAAAATCTTGTAGATAAAAAAATTTCAATGAAAAAATCTTATAGATAAAAAATCTTGTAGATAAGAAATCATGTCTGTTAGAAAAATGGTTATCGTACCTTACCAGGTCTTAGAAAATATGAAACGATGGAAAGTCGAACAAGCTCAAAAACCTCGTTTACCACCTAATCCACAAGTTGCAGATGCATCACATCTTCGACAAGATATGAGTCAAATTTTACAAAGTACCGACCTGTCAGAAACAGAAAAGGCTCAAAGATATGGCGAAACTTTGATTAAGTTACAAAATTCGCTTCAGAAAACAAAACCAACTTCGATCAATTTTCCTCCAAAAACCAATGATGGTGCACAGGAATCAGCATCTGTTGGCCTGCAATCTGTTGCCTTGTATGATTGAATTTTGCAAAGTGTGCCAAAAACCATGAAAAGAAAAGCTGAGTTACTTTTGAGTATGATAAAAGACAACGATAATTTAACTTGGGACGAACAAGGGGTGGTGTCATATAAAGGTACACGCATTCATGGTTCCAATATCATCGATCTTGTCAATGATGCGATACGTCAAAGAAAAGGTATCGAGCCCAGAGGTTGGAAAACATTTTCAAAGGCATTACATGAAAGCAATATACCTCAAGAAGTTATTGGTAATTTAAACAGATGGAAATGGATACAAAAAGTCCATGATAAATCACCGAGTAAATCATTGAGCGAAGATGAAGAATCCCATGCAGAATCCTATGGAGATTCCGATCACTTATTTCACACACCAAAAAGCGTACGAAAAAGTACTAAGTTAACTCCTATAAAAAGAAGTATGAAAAGAATAAAAGAAAAGTCTCCATACATGAAACCTGAAGAAAGAGAACGATTGAAGCAATTCTATGTTAAAGAACTGCTAACTCCCCCAAAGTCTATAAAAAAGACTCCGAGCCGTAAAACACTTCAGTCATGGGAGGCATGGTAAAGTCAAAACTTGATTACGTGTTAAGAAAGTTGTTTTATGATCCTAAAAGTACTGTAGCATTTAGTGGAGTAAAGCAATTGTATCACGCTGCGAAATCTGTTTTGAAAGGAATAAGATACAAAGATGTTCAAGAATGGTTACAGGGTGAATCCACCTACACCTTACACAAACCGATTCGTCGTCGTTTCAAAAGACGAAAAACTATTGTAGGTGGTATAGATTATCAATGGCAAGCTGATTTGGCTAACATGCAACATTTAGCAAAACAAAATAATAACAAGAAATATTTACTTTGTGTGATTGATGTGTTTTCGAGATTTTCGTGGGTTATTCCTATTCCAGACAAAACGGGTAAAACTTTAATCAAAGCATTTCAATCTATCGTTCAGAAATCAAAACGTAAACCTTTGGCGCTTCAAACAGACAAAGGTTCGGAATTTAAAAACAAATCGTTTCAAGACTACTTGAAAAAGAATCAGATTCATTTTTTCACCACTGAAAACCCAGAGACAAAAGCAAGTATTGTTGAAAGATTTCAACGAACTTTGAAAACGAGAATGTGGAAATACTTTACGTACAAGAAAACAAGGCGTTACATTGACGTATTGAATTCTTTAGTTAAGAATTACAACCATACTTTTCACAGAAGTATAAAAACATCTCCTGTAATGGTAACAAAATCCAATGAGGCAGAGATTTCAAGAAATCTGTATCCTCAATTATCGGCAAATGTAATGACAAAAAAGTCGAAATTCAAAATTGGAGATCATGTTCGAATCAATAAAACAAAACGTACATTTGATAAGGGCTATTTACCGAATTGGACGCAAGAAATATTTGAAATCAGCCATGTCAACAAAACATTTTCGCCTATTACCTATAAAGTAAAAGATCTGCTGGGAGAACAGATTTTAGGAACTTATTATGAATATGAACTTCAATTAATAAAAGATGATGATATTTATGAGATTGACTCAGTTCTTGATAGACGCACAAGACGTAAGGGTAAAAAATTAATCAAAGAAATAAAAGTCAATTGGAAAGGCTATCCAAAAAAATTTCAAAGTTGGATACCAGAATCCTATTTGGTATCTTGATCGGGAAAAAAAGTCTTATCTACAAGATTTTTATAAATAAAAAGACAATACAATTATGATAAATTCGCAGTCAAACATTGAGACTGGGACAGAAAGTGTCGATAGTGTTAGTACTAAAAATTACAACTGCTGTGGAAATCGTGTCCCAAAGAATCAGTTTACCTATATTTCACAGATTTTAGTCATTTATGCAATTATTGCAACCTCAATAGTACATTTAAGTATTCAAAGTCAAGATCGTGAATTGTGGTTGATCCTGTTAAGCAGCTCACTCGGGTATATTCTTCCATCACCAGGATTAAAATTCACAAAGTCTGGACAAAAAACAACTAGTGGGGTTGATTTCGTTGACAGTAAAAAATAAAATATTTAAAAAATGAATTCGTTTTATCTCACTCTACCCAGCGATAGTTCCATGGACCTTTATCCGAACAACACCCAATGTTGTTTTAAGGTTGATTTACCAAAGACAGTTCATATTGACAAGGAAACTTGGGAAGTTGCATTAGTTCATCTTATTACCCCCTCTCAGTTCTTAAACATAAGTGAACAAGAAGCGAAGTTCGAAATTATAACTGCAGATCTTAATTTATACAATGCAGCAGCAGCGGCAGATAAAAGAAGAGATAATATGAAGGTAATTCCATTAAAACGAAACGCAAAAGGTGAAGCAGTAAAATGGTCAATTGGATTTACTTTTCCACCGGGTAGTTACACTTCAGCAAAACATGTTATAGAGGTAATGGAAGAATTGATTCAAAATAACCTAAGTGAAATCTTTCAGAAGCATTCAATCGGGGTGTCTATTAGCTATTCAACCTCAAGCAAACGTCCAAAATTGGGGTTCGTAAATATAACAAGAACCGGATTCAAATTTCATCCCCAGCTGTTTTTAAAACTGGGAGGATCACCAGAATTCAAATATGAGATAATTTATTCGAATAGAAATATTTTAGATGTATTTAAATACACTCCTAACATTGATGCTGGCTACAATCATCTGTTTGTTTATTCAGATGTTGCTGAACACACTATAGTGGGTGATACACTTGCTCCCATACTTCGTGTTCTTCCGTTCAAAGCAAACATATCAGGTGAAAATAATTATGAAACCCAACATATCAGCCATGAAATCACATTACCGCATTACGTCCCCGTTTCGAAATCTGATTTCAATACTATTCACATTCAAATAACAGGGGATTCTGGCATACCGTTTCATTTTATTATTGGTAAGACGATAGTGAAGTTACATTTCAGACAGAAAAAATAAAAATATTTGACAAATAAATATTTAAATAAAATATTTGGTAAAAAATGCTACCAGTTTATCGTGGTGTAAAACATCAGTATGGCTATGGGTTAGGTTCCCTATTTAGATCAGCAATTAAAGTAGTGACTCCATTGCTTAAACCCTTGGTCAAATCTGGGTTGAATGCTGTAAAAAAAGAAGGAATCAAACAAGGAATAGGCGTAGTAGAAGATATCCTTTTACGTGGCGAAAACCCTAAAAAAGTTGTAATTTCAAGGGGAAAACAAACCATTCATGATCTAGCAGAAAAGCTAATACCAGGGATAAATAAAAGAAAATCACGAAAACCACGTCATTCCCCCTACCGCCTTCACAGTGGTAAGATCATAAGACAAAGAGACAGACGACCTCTTGATATATTTGATTAATATATTGGATTCATATATTGAATTCATCTACTTGAATTATAAAAAATGATGCAAAACGGTTCTTGTGAATGCAGTAAGTCAGAACTTGATGTTCTTTCTGTACCACCTACAATGACAACGATGCAAGAAAGTCAGTGGATTGAACATTTTCCAATATCGTCTTTGGCAAACTATGCACCGATAGAATTCATCATACCACCTCAAACTGAACATTGGACAGATTTGTCACAATCGTATTTGTATGTCAAATACAAAATCGTTCAAGCTGACGGTAGTGATTTAGATGCCAATACAAATGTGGCCCCTGTAAACAACTTCCTGCACAGTTTGTTTAGCAGTGTCGATTTGTATCTAAATAATAAACTAATCACCAGCAATTCAGATACCTATCCATACAGAGCATATATCGAAAATCTTATGTCATATAATTCTGACAGCAAGACTACGCATTTGAAAGCTGGTGATCTTTGGATTGAAGACACCTCTGCTCATTTCAATTCACTCAACCATGATGGAACTAATGAAGGTTTACAAGCTAGAATGCGTGAAATTGAACGAAGTAGAACCGCCGAACTTTTTGGACGCTTGCATCTTGATCTGTTTCAACAAGAAAAATATTTACCCAATGGTATTGAAATCAGACTTAGATTAAACAGGTCTTCGCTAAACTTTTGTCTCACAGGAGGTACTGGTGCACCAGATCCAAAAATTGTACTGGAAACAGTCAGTCTTCATGTGCGAAATGTCGAATTGTTGCCTGTTGTTGCAAATGATCTAAATCATGTTATTGCTCAGCAAAACATGAAAATTCCTATTCGCAGGGTTGAAGTAAAAACTTTTACCATTTCTACAGGTCTTCAGTCTAAAGTTGAAGATCATCTGTTTCAAGGACAACTTCCAAAACGCATTTTCATTGCAATGGTAGCAAATACTGATTATAATGGGACTTATAACAGAAATCCATTTTTCTTTCAACATTTTAATCTGTCAAAAATTGATGTATCATGTAATGGTCACAGTATTCCTAACAGACCCTTTGAACCTAACTTTGAAGCAGGATTGTATTTGAAATCCTTTCTATCATTGTATCAGGCTAACTCATCTTTAGCACTTAATAAATCATTTAATATTGGTAAAGAAGCCTATGTTGGTGGATACTGTTTGTGGGGATACGATTTGACAGCGGATCAAGGTAGTGAAGAAGGACAACTTCATCCTATAAAAACTGGAAATCTTCGAATTGAACTTCAGTTTGGTCAAGCTCTGGCAGCAGCTATCAACGTTATTGTCTTTGCTGAATTTGACAATCAGATAGAAATCAACAGTTTGAGAGAAGTTATCACAGATTATTAACCCTGGAAAAACCAACAGAAACTCTCTGATCAAAAAGATAGCTTTCACAAAAAACAGTCCTTTTCAGGACTAAGGAATATAATATCGAAAACGACAGTTCTTTTCAGGACTATTGAAAAAAACAGTCCTTTTCAGGACTATCTACAGGACTAAAGAACTAAAAAACAATGTTGGGACTCAGATTTGCTATAACACTTAGAGAAGAAGCAGAAAAAGTGAAATATTCTGTGTCGAAGTGCATCTCTACTCGGAAAAATGACATTCACAACAGCTTCGAAAAACATATGACTGAAAAATTAAAAAATCTTATTGTCAGTGAAGTTACCAACCAGTGTTACGGATGTCAAGTGGATCATCCCAGTCAAACACAGCATGAACTGTGTTTATTCAAGGATAGACAAGAACATACAGACATGTTCATAGAAAAAGCCATGATGGAATTAAATCCATACGAAATCATGGAGAAATGGTATCCTGAACTCATAGAAATGAAACTCGATGAAAGTGACTATGTGGAAGCCTACAGATTATGGCGAAATATAAAACAAAACATTTTATCTGAATTCACGGAGTCGTGGTTACAATACTGGTGTGACAAAGTAAAACAATCCTGGGGAGAAAGTGATTAGAAAAAATGTATACTTCTGAAATTCAATACATATTGGATCACGGAACATGGATAAAAAATCTACAGGCAAAAGTCTGTGCAAAAGATCAGTTACCTCGACAAAAACCCAATCATGTGAAAGCCTACATTGTGAACACAGAGAAATCAACCGGTCCAGGAGAACATTGGGTAGCCGTGATATTCAACAATAATGGTGATGTACTATACTTTGATCCCTACGGACTACCACCACTTGAGCCAGAAATCATTAACTTTTTAGACAATCATTCTTATTCGTGGAGATACAATCGACAAACTCTTCAGAGTCCACAGGGAAAAGTTTGCGGATTTTACTGTATCTTCGTATTGGATGCTGCCGCCAGAGGATACAACATACAGAAATATCTTCAACAGAAATTCCTCTCAACGGAACATCGACGAAACGATCGAGATGTAGTGTTATGGTTCAATCAGCAGTATGGAATTCTATTCAATAAAGCTCAGAGACTTTTTCCCCACAAATAGTATATAAATGTATAATAGTTCTTTTATCTATGTGTTTGTTGTAAATATGTTCATTGCTCAGTTCATTGTTCAGTTCTGTTCAAATAAAAGTTATACTGTTTAAATGGTGTTTTTTCATTCTTTTTTTCCACAAAGATAATTCCTCCACAAAATATCAGTCTTGGAAAAAAAATGTAGATAGATCATATAGTACATTATATTCTATCTACATGGTCTCGCCCACGTTCGTACTCTTAATTCCAAGACGAAAAGTAGGTCAATCCCTCCACCAAGCTATAAAACCACCAAATTTCTCTATATGCCATTTCATTTCCACGATGGGTTTGTTCAGATTCTGCTGTGGACTATTTGGTAAAAGTCGAAGGAACAAGGAGAAGAGAAAACGTCAAAAGACAAAGACGTCGGCTGAGTTCTCTGCAAGACAAGGGGATAACCCCTATACCCAGAACCCAGCACCTAATTTCTACCCCGATCTTTGGGTTATGCCAACTGATGATCCAATCTTTGGGGAGTCTGTGATATCAACCAACCAATGAGTTGATGATGAAGAGGTTTAGAATCCTCTATCTTTCTCTGATTTTTGGAATTAACTTGCTCGGATGATTAATTTAATTCCAATCCAGAGAATGGTAAAAACAGCTCTTTTCAGAGCTAACATTCATTCCAGAAAGTCCTATCTTCGAGACTTGTCAATTTTACGACTGAGTACCATTCCAAGAGTTACATTCCAAGAGTTACATTCCAAACGATATACTTCAATTCAAATTAACTAAAAAAAGGTTAAGCCCAACACGATGTTTGTATGGTAAGGTTTATGCTATAACCAAGCTGAGGAGGGGAAATAACCCATATCGTGGAAAAAAGACTAAGTCCAACGTTGATAGAGAAAGGTTAAGACGAACAAAGACGGAGAAAAAAGACTAAGTCCAACGATGACAGAGAAAAAGCCTAAATCCAACACGGTGATAGAGAAAGATTGAGGCGAATAAAGACGGAAAAAAGACTAAGTCCAACGATACTCTCTGCCTGACCCAGCGTAAGTAGAGAATATAGTCCATATCGTGGAAAAAAAAAGACTAAGTCCAACGGTAATAGAGAAAGATTGAGGCGAACGAAGACGGAGAAAAAAGACTAAGTCCAACGATACTCTCTGTCTGAGCCAAGCTGAGGAGGGGGAAATAACCCATATCGTGGAAAAAAGACTAAGTCCAACGGTGATAGAGAAAGATTGAGACGAACAAAAGACGGAAAAAAGACTAAGTTCAACGGTGATAGAGAAAGGCTAAGGCGAACAAAAGACGGAAAAAAAGACTAAGTCCAACGATGGTATTTGCCTGAGCCAAGCTGAGGAGGGGAAATAACCCATATCGTGGAAAAAAGACTAAGTCCAACGGTGATAGAGAAAGATTGAGACGAACAAAAGACGGAAAAAAGACTAAGTTCAACGGTGATAGAGAAAGGCTAAGGCGAACAAAAGACGGAAAAAAAGACTAAGTCCAACGATGGTATTTGCCTGAGCCAAGCTGAGGAGGGGGAAATAACCCATATCGTGGGAAAAAAAAGACTAAGTCCAACGGTAATAGAGAAAGATTGAGGCGAACAAAGACGGAGAAAAAAGACTAAGTCCAACGATGACAGAGAAAAGCCTAAGTCAAACGATAGTGTCTGCCTGAACCATATCATTACGACCCGTGCGCGTGCGTGCAGATGCATTAAGTCCCCTTTTCACAGACCATGGTTAAAAAAAGGACCCCTGCCGCGTCAAAATGGTGAACATCTACCACCGTTTTGACAATTTGACCGGTCTTTTTGAGAGTAAGTCCAACGATAGTCTCTGCCGAACCATATCATTACGACCCGTGCACGTGCGCGCGCAGATGTATTAAGACCCCTTTTCACAGACCACGGTTTTAAAAAAGGATCCCTGCCGCGTCAAAGATGGTGAACATCTATCTCCGATGAAGAAAAAAGACTAAGTCCAACGATAGTCTCTGCCGAACCATATCATTACGATCCGTGCGCGCGTGCGCGCAGATGCATTAAGACCCCTTTTCACAGAGATAGTTAAAAAGGGGCTCTGACCGTGGCATGGGGGGGCAGAAAAAGCGGACATCTACTTCCGGTTTGATATTTTGACCGGTCTTTTGCTTCCCCGGGAGGGTAGACCTCGGACAAAATGGCACTCAGGGAGGGTAGACCTCGGACAAAATGGCACTCAGGGAGGGTAGACCTCGGACAAAACGGATTTTGTCCGAGGTCTACCCTCCTATACTACTGGCATTCACCCCCTATTGTATGCATATTATAATTGCAAAAAAAAAAAAAAAAAATGGTGGATAATATGTGAGCATAGCCCATGTTATGTCTATATTATGATTGCAAAATGTTATGATTGCAAAATGTCGCAAGCATATAAACATAAATCCGTATAATATCTGTGTGTAAATTGTCCTTTTCTAGTATAATTATGATTGCATTTGTGTGCATTTGTCTAGGCATTAACCGGTTATATATTAGCGATGCTCTTTGAAAAGGGGGCTTAATGCATCTACGAAAAGTATCGACCAGGTCAGCCTGCGCAGTCCGCGCAGGCTGACAAACCTTTTATTATAAGTCAATTCTCTGTATGTGCAAGCACTGGTCTATCTCATGATCAAGTCGGTTGTTAAAGGAAAGTTGCTATTATGGATCCTTAATCATGTGATGACTTTCTTGGTATCATGCGTTACGGAGATGTATTAAGCCCCCTTTTGCAAGAGCATTGCTTGTATCTATGTGTGATATTGACTAAAACAATCCTCTTCAACTCTGCTGATTACAGTCTCCCCTTTCTATGTAAAGAAGCAAAATGACGCAGAATAATTGCAAAATTTAAAAAAAAAAAATGTCGACTTAGATAACCCAGCCCGGAATGCCCCCCCCCCCCTCCTCTCTCTCTCTCTCTCCCTCTCTCTCTCTCTCTCTCTCTCTCTCAGGCTGTCTCCGTTTCTCTCTGTCTTTTCTCTCTCCGTCTGTCATTGTCTGTCTGTCTCTCTCTCTCCCTCTCTCTGGCTCTTTCTGTCTGTGTGTGTATCCTCTCTCTCTCTCTCTCTCTCTCTTTCGCTCACCTTGGTACACATACTTGTACATTTCTTTACCTTCCAGCTTGCTTTTGTGTGTCTACTGTTCTTGAACAGTTTTTCCGATAAAACTTGTTCAGCCATGCCATTTAGTTTCTTATCGTTTTCTTTTAGCTGTTTTCTCAGTTCTTGGAACTGGGTGTACAACATCAGTTGTGACGTAAACAAAACCAGCAGCAACATCATCACTAACAGGATCAACAGTCCCTGGCTACATGACCTTCTACTAGTCTGCCAAACGGTCCACGGTTTGTGAGGTAACGTCGCCTGAAAACCTCCATTTTCCAAGGTTTCAAGCTCGACTACGTTTGGACGCTTCAGAACTGCCATGCATTCCATGTTCTGTTTCCTTTGGGCGAATGTTACAAACAATTTTAACCCATATACTGCCAAACTTGACTCAATTTGACTGATGCGTCGGTGTAGATCAAGATCAGACCGCACGAGATGTGCTGTCTGATTTTTGATCTGCACTCTCCTATACGATGTAATTTTTCCACGAAAAAAATCGCAACATCTTCTGGATTCCTTTTTCCCTCTACGTGAATTATCTGTTGAATTTATTTATGCAAACATTTGCAATGCCAATGGTGACGTAAATATCTTTAAGCGGGTGGTGTAAATCAAGATCAGAATGCACAGAAAGTGCTGTCTGATATTGCATCTACACCGTCCGTTTTACCGTACTCTAACCCATGACAAAAACCAATTTTAGTTTATGTGACGATCTACGATTATGGGTCTCTAAGCAAAAATAGAATTCATTTCGTTCGGCAGCAAAATGGGTCAAGGTTAAATCTATGAGACTGTCTATAACACTGCTAGGTCTTTCAGCACAAAATACGATCTGATTCATGCTCTGTAAAAAGGGGACTTAATTCATCTCCGTGATAAATTTTACAAAGGGAGACATCACATAATCGGGATCCATATAATCCACTTTGTCTAACAATGGACCGAATCATGAAGTAGAATGTCCTTTGACACGTAGAAAATTGGCCATTAGCAAAACAGTTTCGGCCAAGGTCAGCCTGCGCGGACTGCGCAGGCTGACCTGGGTCGATACTTTTTTTGAAGACGCATTAAGCCCCCTTTTCACAGAGCATGTCTCATATAAACTCGACCTTTTTTGACGGCTATCGAGAAGTCCACTGAACCTCATATATATGAAAATAAACATAAATAAATAAATAAATAAATAAATAAATAAAAGGCTTTAGCGGACGTTATAGATCAAAATAGACTGCAAAGAACGTGCAGTCTGATCTTTGATTTATACCACCCTCTTTAAGTAACGCTTATAAGATGCAAATCTTTCTGATATATATATATATGTTTTTTTTTTTTTTTACGCGTCTGCGCGTTCTGTGCAATCTGATCTTGATCTGTACTATTTTCGCCTTAGACGCTGAACGGGTTGCTTCACAATTTCACGACCACAAATTTCCAACAGAAAACAACAACAACAACAACATCCAATTCCTGTTTTTCTACCCACATTAGTCTATGAGTCCATTTAACATGGCCGATCACGACTGGCCGACCTAACTAACTATTCAAGAACGAAAACTCAGTTAGTCATACTGACTTCTCTTTGTTTGTAAAAGTATTGGAGATTTTAAGTTATAGGTCTTTTTTTTTGTCAAGTACAAGAGAAAAGAATATAGCTTGTTCAAATACAACCTCCCGTGTTTCTATGAATTTGTTGCGTCTACTCGGAATTTAATTTCTAAAATTAGAAAGAAAATACAAATGTGTACTAAAAAATGCTGCGTAAGCCATTGAACATTGAACAAAAAAGCAAACAAACAAACGAGCAACGAAACAAGAAAAAAAGTCATTGCATTAAGCCAAAATTTGCTTATCAATGCATGAACACATAATCAAACGAGTCCGCGTTTTATTCGGACCTTGAAGTAGAAGGATTTCGAAAACATTATTGGAAAAGGAGAAAATGATGGTTACAATCATTTTCCCCTTTTCCCACAATGTTTTCCACCTTTTCAAAGATAAATCATATTACCCGAGCCACAATTTATTTGTCATCTGCAATTGCCTCCAGTTCGGACAAGCAGAAAATTATGTCGTTTAACCCTTATTCTGCAGAAAAAAAATGAAACTTTCAAGCCGTTAGTAAAACCCAAAATTTTCCTATCTCGGAGATATTTTTGGAGGAAAGATATGCCCTTATCGGACAGCGTAGATCCAAGATCAGACTGCACGTTCTGTGCAGTCTGATCTTGACCTACGCTGTCCGCAAAAGGTCAGTGAGTCGCGCTTAGCTGCCTAAGGGTTAATAAAGGGTAAACACACATTCAGCGAGACACGCCCCTTGCAGTCTTTAACATTTGAAAACATCAGGGAAAAAGTAGCCATTGCTTGTATCAAACAAAAAGTATACGAGGCTCTCTTTCCTGCAATGTTTCCATATCATTCACAAAAGTTATTCCTTTTCTTTTATTCCAAAAATAAATTTCCTTTCCGCCACTTGCACTATATTTTGGTAGGTCCAGAAATAACCTATGATGTGGCTGAACTGGACTGTATTTTTGTCATCCATGAAATGTCAACTTTGATAACAGGGGTCATCTTGAGCAGAATTAGACTAACCCTTTCCCATACAACCCTTAGTTTTAACGACCTTAAGGAAGAAGCCTTTGAAAAACATGGTGGGAAAAGAAGAAAATGCTGGTAACCAGCATTTTCTCCTTTTCCCACAACGTTTTCTATCCTCTCAGAGACAAATTCCACAATCCAAGCCGCATTTAATTTGTGGCTTAGAAATGCTTTAAATTTCGACGAATGTAACAAATTTTTGTTTTTAAGTTAAATCTATTTGAGCTATACTCTGTGAAAAGGGGCCTTAATGCAGCTGCGAAAAGTATCGATCAAGGAGAGCCTGCTCTGTCCGCGCAGGTTGACCTCGCCGAAACTTTTCGCTATTGGTCAATTTTAAGTATGTCAAAGGACCAGTTTACTTTAACTCTTTCCCAAACGACAAATTTTGGACTGGTCCAAATTGAAAGAGTTTGCAGACGACAATTTTAAATTTGATGAAAATGGCAGCAAGTTCTCAAAAGGGTAGAAAACACTGTGGGAAAAGGAGAAATTGCTCGTTACGAGCAATTTCTCCTTTTCCCACAGTGTTTTCAAAAGACTTGTACTGCAGACACATGAAAACCAGGGCTTGTTTGGGAAAGAGTTAAGAAACAATCGGTTGGTAGACATGATGGATTTTATAGGTCCATGATCATGTGATGACTTGCTTGGTATAATGTATCACGGAGATGTATTAAATCCCTTTTTGCCAGAGTATGACTCCAGTATTTTACATCGATTGTGAAGCAAGTTTTTACAACCTATATTAAGTACTCTCGATGATTGCTTCCTGGTAACCTAAACCAGTACTCGCGCCGTGATGCGAGTGATCCATCCGTCCGTCCGTCCTCCCGCCCGCCCATCCGTCCGTCCATCCGTCCATCAATCAATCCATCCATCCACCCACCAATCCACCTACCTACCTGTCTGTCTGTCAGTCTGTCCATCTATCTATCTATCTATCTATCAAATCGAACTCTTCAGAGGGGACTGTCAGAGGGGATCGGACTATGGGGGTGGGGGGGGGGGGCGGAGAAGATCATAATTTAAACATGTTGTTTATCCACATTAAAAAAGCAAATGATATTTTCACCTTTTTTCAACAGTTTCATTCCCATGAAAGTCTCTTTTATTTTCTATGTGTATCGTTTTGTTAACAATTATGTATTAGAAAAGCTTGGTAGGTGTTTGCATATACCATGTATGTTTAACTTTTCAGTGCGTAATATTTTAGACATGCTCATGTAGGAAAGATTTCCAGATTAAGTCCAGTATTGCTTAAAAGATGGTTTTTATTGTTGAAAGGGCAAAAAGCATCATTAGAGAGAGAGAAAAAGATTGTTTCCAGTATTTTCTACTTTTCCCACAATGTTTTCAAAAGCCTTCCTTTTCAAGGTCCTTAAAACCCGGGATTGTGTTATTTGAAATTTAAATAATGAGTTAAAGATGGAATTAAAAGTTGAAAAGGCAAACAACATTATTGAAAAAAAAAAAAAAAGAGAGAAAATGCTTGTTACCAGCATTTTCTCCTATTCCCAAAATGTTTTCAAGAGCCTTCCTCCTCAAGGTCGTTTGAAATCTGGCTTGTTTGGTATAGGGTTTAAGTGCCTCGAATAAAAAAAAAAGGCCATTGTCCGCAAAACTGTAAACACGAAACAAGACCAAGGGAATAAAATACTAAAAATAAAGTGAAACACTTTACCCATCATTCGAGTTTACGAGTAAAATACAACCGTTAAAGTACGGGTATAGAAGTTACAACCAGTATAAACTAAAGTAGATCTAAAACTACACACTCCTGTCGAGATGGCGAGTCCCGTACAATAGCCGGCGCCCTACAGGACTTGAAACCCAGGAATCGCTGGTTCAATCCCAAAGCTCGGCAAACTTCTTTAGGAGTACTGATAATAGTTATTTGGACTCAATTTTGTCTAATATTTTGTCGTATATTTTGTGGTAAAAAATTGCAGTAAGCCGTGTGCAACGCTGAACTCTTACAATGACAGTGGCCTTTGTGTTTGCGGCCTGCGTAGATCAAGATAAGATTTCACAGAACGTGCAAATTCTAAACCATGATAAACAATTACAAACAGAATCTAGAATTGCTTCGAAAATCTAATTTTACACGTCGAAAAAAAAAAAGGTCGAATTTATTTGAGCCATGCTCTAACAAAATGGGGACTTAATGTATCTCCGTGATGTATGATATCAAACAAGGCATCACATATTATGGAGCCATAAAATCCATTTTGTCTAAAAACTGACTGTATCATAACATAGTCTTGTCCTTGGACATACAGAAGATTGACCAATAGCGAAAAGTTTCGGCGCAGCCAGCCTGACCTGGGTCGATACTTTTCGTAGATACATTAAGCCCCCTTTCAAAGAACATGGCTAATATTGATCCAATTGGTAGAGAAAAAAAAATATATATATCCTTTACCAAACAATTCCGAGATTTAACGACCCTAAGAAAGTTGCCTGCAGTCAGCATTTTCTCTTTTTCCAAGAATGTTTTCTGGTCTTTTGATACGAATCTCATTATTTGAACCACATTTAATGTGTCGTCCTTCGATGCTTTGAATTCGGACAAGCCTAAAACTTTCGTCGTTCGATAGAGTGAAGTTGGTTTGATTAAAGACAGAAGTGCGGGGTATGATCCTCATTGGCAGGGTGATCGTCTGTAAGTTGTCATGAGGAAGGCATTGCGGAGTCCTTCCATAGCACAATTGTTTGCAATGGAGTTTACGACCGTTTCAACAGCTACGGTCATATCACGGCGTCAGTGCACCAACGTGTTTCCCGACTTTCTGACACCAGTACTGACACAACTTTCTTTCCAAGTCACCGACCACTTTTCCTACATGATTCAGAGGTGAGAGGCGAAAAATCGCCGGAAAGAAAGTTTGCCTCAACCGAGTATCAAACTCGCAACCACCAGGTCACAAGTCAGATACGCTAACCACTATACTACCCGGTCGGGCTAGCATAGCACAGACCATAACAGATCTATTTATTGGACTAATATGCACACAAGCTCAAGAGTCTGAATAATAATTTAGTGAAACTTTGGTAAAACCTACTAAACGCTTCACAAAAGTTTAGGCTTCCCCAGACGGAGAGCAAATGGAAACCAGCATTTTCTTCTTCCCCCACAACGTTTTCAAAAGTCTTTTACCTCAAAGTTATTTCAGAACGGGAGTGTTTGGTAAAGGGTCAAAGTTTAGTTAATTGTCCCCGTAATGTAACTAAAATATGGTTGAAGGTGTAGTCAAATACAATTTAATCCAACAAAAGACTAGAGAAACGAACAAATAAACAGACGAACACATGAACAAGCAAACAAACAAACAAGGAAAAAAAGAAAACGTGTAAGATACAAGATTTTATACTGCAATTAAACTTTTATTGTGAGGTAGATGGATTTTGGAGAAACAGTACATTTTTATCAATTTATTTATACAAAGTCATGAGCTCTGTGGAGGATTTTTTTTTTTTCGATGAAAGATCGAAATTTATTTCATCGAGTAAACATTATCGGTAATATTTTAACGAGTGGCTGATCGAAATTTATTTCATCGAGTGAACATCATCTGTAATATTTTAACGAGTTGCGCAGCCACTCGTGAAAATATTACCGATGATGTTCCCTCGATGAAATAAATTTCGATTTTTCACAGGAAAAAAAAAAAAACGAATATTCAATTTATTTCATGCTTCTAACCCCTATTTTTTGGAATTTTCATCAACATCCGATACAGTTGTTTTCGGTAATTCCCCGTGGCGTACCCACCTCGCATAATAACACATTACGATATTATGTAAAGCGCGAGAAATAGAGCGTAAATTACGTCCTATTTCCCTCCATTTGAATGGGACGCGCTGATTACCTAGGTAACTAGCGCGGGAACTACTGTTTCCGCCTTCGATTGAAGAGTTAGACAATATAAAATCGGTTTTTTCACTGGTCGTAACTATAAAATATCAAACCATAATCTCGACAAGTTGGCTTCTTTAAAAAAGAAGCCAGGAGAGGTCTGCATCAATGTTTTCAAATAGTTTATTGGCTTTTGATCTCAATATATTTTGGTAGATGTAAACAAACAAGTTAGGCATTAATGAATGAGAGAAAACATTTTTTTTTCAATTTTGCTGGTGTTAAGGCACAAAACAGTACATGTTCCACATTCTTATAATATTCTAGGAATTGTAGGCCATATGCTATTAACATGCTCAGAAATGCATTTTTTTTTTTTTTTTTTTTTTTTCAAAATTCAAGGACACAAAATTGAAGATGATGATCCAATTTTGCTCATTTTCAAAAGGAACAGACCTCTAATGAATGTTTGTAATGTGTGCTCAGGATAAGCCAAAATATTTCTGGAAAGGAGAAATCGTTCAATTAAAATTTGATACAATATGCTAATTCCACTGAATAGGCAAGAATCTTACCTAATGACAATAAATAAAGGTGGCCTATACATAATACTAGTACCAGACATGTTAAAAATAAATGTAACATTTTTTAATCTTTTAAAAAACAGCAATTTTTGCACTGGCCCAAACAGAAAAAGCATGCAGACAACAATTCAAACTTTGATAATTAATGTGGAAGATGGTGCTTTGATGTGATTGAAACCATTGTGACAAAAGGAGAAACTGCAGTGACTAGCAGCTTCTCCTCTTCCCACAATATTTTGAAAAGTTGTCTGCTGCAGACATGTAAAATGGAGAGGTTGTTTGTCTAAACGTTAAAAATTTAAGAAAGTAGATAAATGAGCCATGCTCTGAGAAAAGGGTGCTTAATGCATCTGCAAAGAAAGTATCGACCCATGTCAGCCTGCGCAATCCGCCCAAAACCAAAGGAGCACGGACTCTTTTGAGGTGTGCAGTACGTAGGGCGAGGAGGCACGACTTTTTTTCCGCTCATAAGTTGATTTTCGCAAGATTCTCGCAATCCCGCATAATAGAAGCAACTCTGTGTGTTATTTCATCAAATCTATAATTATCATTATAAATCCATAGAAATTTTGTATAAAACTGAGAAAAATGCTAGAGTCTACTCAGTCTAGTCAGTTTTGAAAAATAAAACTTGAAAACATACTGATCAACCTATTTATATCTATATGTGGGGTACGAGTTCTCCAGAGAACTCGTGCTCTCGAGATTAAGGTACGAGTTCTCCAGGGTACGAATTCTCCTGATAGTTTCAAGTCACGTGATCTTTTCCCGAGGTGTTCCTTCTCTTGTTTTAACGAAATTTTTTTCTCTTTGCTTAGATTTATTTGTTTAATGAAAAATTGCAATTATTGGAGAGATCATTTACAATCAATATAGTATAGTAAATCTTTTTGGAAATCCGTCATATAAAAAAAAAAACATTTATTTCCTATTTCAGTTTTTTGATTTCGGTTTCTTTATAAAACCATGACGAAATAGACTGTGTATCAGAACAATTTCGCAAGAACAAATGGATTTAGACAACGATTTCTGTGGCAGTCTGCCTTTTAAACTCACTACTGTTGGAGAGGTCTGATGACCTCTCCAATAATCTACCGAAAAGCATGAAATAAAGATAGTTCTTTTGAATATTCTGCAATCATATTAGTTGAATATCATATTCTAATGTAGGTATACTGATAATGCAAACGTCAGGAATAAACTCCATTCGGCATACCTCGGGTGATCCGGTAATCAAATCCCTCGACTGTATCACGTAGATATGCATCTAGACGGTACATTTCATACGTCTCCGGAAGCACACCGTTTTACCGTATATGAAATTGTAAGGCTCCCCTTAAAAAAGAAAACATGAGCCAATTTTCTATCGTTATCTTTCTAAGAATATTTCAGTCGGCAACCAGTTTGTACATTCAATTTTTAGCGTGATTTATCAATTTCGTTGGGAGCTTTCATCGACAGATCGATAGATGTGAACAACTTCACCGTGGTTGTTCATGTCGTTGCTAAGCGATTTAGAGGGGCGGGGTCATATTTAAGATCACGTGATTGGTGGTTCAAAATGGAAGCCTCCTTAATGCGGACCAGGTTAGATGTAGGTACGGAATCGGCCAAGTTGTGACGAGTGGAATAAACTCTAGATAGAGTTTAAAGCGGAACACAAAGTAGTGCGATTTTCGGAAAAAAATCGATTTACAAGATTATGTATTTATTACATTGTATGTACAAGAAAATCGTGATATTTCGAATGTGCGATAGTTTGCATTCATTTAAGCTATGCTCTGGAAAAAAGGGGACTTAATGCATCTCCGTGATCTGCATTATAGAAAGCAATTCATCACATAATTATGGATCCATAAAATCTATTCAGCCAAACAATCGACTGGATCTGGAGGTAGAATGGTCCTTTGCCATGCATAAAATTGACCAATAGCAAAAAGTTTTGTCCTATGTCAGCCTTCGCAGTCCGCGACATGAATCGATACTTTTTGCAGATGCATTAAGCCACTTTCTTTGATTCGAAACATTTGCTTGGGCGTACAGATTTTCGAAACACCCTGCAACATTTGATATTAGTACCTCTAACACAAATGGGGTGCGACTGATTGCCACAATTTGATCGAAAGATTGTCTTTGAAATGCGTCATTTTGCAAAGACACTTTAACAAAAGCAATAGAAAGCCTTCAAAAAGAGAGGGCTGATGGGACTGTACACAGACAGAGGCTCATATTTTCACGCTAGCAATTTCACACTGAATAAATCCTCGTTCGATGTCGACTTCCTCAAGTTCGAGTTCTTAATCCTCGACAAAACAATTCTGTGTTTTATCAACCCAAAGGAAACGAATTGAAACCATTGTAGGAATAGCTGACCAGCATTTTTCTCTTTTCGGAACAACATTTTCGACACTTTCACTTAAAAAACTCCGTCGTTTGAGTCCTATCTGTTTGTAATCTTCTGTTGCTTTGAATTTGGAAATGTCTGAAGTCGTGTCGTTTGGTATGCAATAAAAATGACACATTTTGACCCGTAACTAAAAGTCCTTTTACATTCGGATTAACTCTTTAGTCAGCCAATTTTATAAGTCCAAAATACGACAACTTTGAATAGTTTGCGCCTGTATTGTTCGGGTTTTCTTGGATGAAAATTTCCTCTTTCGCTTTTAATTCAACAATTCCCATGGTGAAACAGGACTGGACATTGTACGCGTCTGAGGTGTTGCTGTACCGGTTACACTGAAGCAGTTTCTGTGGTGCTTTGGATTTATGTACGATACTAACGTGGAACCCTGTCGTTGGGTTTCCAACCAATGTGAACTGTAAAAAAGAATAGAAAATTTGTCATAATTTATCATATATCGTATATCAAAATATACGGTCTGACATGAGTTAGCGTTTGAGTTAAATTTTTGTTAAAAGAATCTAGAAAAAAAAAGTTATTAAGCCAGCCAGCGAGCCTTTGGCGAGTTTAAGAATAATCTTTTGTGAATAGGTTTAATAATTTTTTACATTAAAACCCCACGAATCTCAGATTCCTTTTATCACATAACTGTATCTAAAGAAATACAGTGTATGATGTGGTAAAGCATATGCCTATATATACACGTGAATTTAAATGCATATGACATATAAATGTATCCGCTTCTTCGACAGACGTCTACAGTACAGACGAAAACTAGTTCCAAAGAAACGTGCATGTAATAACTTTGTTTGAATCTAAAGATGAGAAAATTCGCAGCGTTCTCACGATCACCAATTTTGACAATTAACTTCACGGAAAAATCCGAGTCGTCAATGTTCGAAACGAGGCGTATAATTAAAGAGCGTTGACCTAATACAGCACTATTTTCTTATCTCAAACGTGTGTAAGATAAGAAAATTCGTAAAGACAGCATTACACTGAAAATAAAGGTAGTTATGTGAAAAATATGGTTCCATTTTAAGCTTTATAACGCCAGATAAAAAAGAATGTCTTTTGCGGCCGGTACAGATCAAGATCAGACTGCAGAGAACGTGCAGTATGATCTTGGATCTATACCGTCCGCTTGTTAAGTCAATCAATAAGATACAGTCTTTTCTCAGTTTCAGTGGATTGTATGTGAGCCGTCGATAGGGGTCACTTTTATGTATCTGGCAGTGAAAATGTTAACGACAGACAGAAGACAGACAGACAGAGACGGTGACAGTGACAGAAAAGAGACAGAGAGAGACAGAGACAGAGACCGGCGGCTTTCCACATTCTGGCCTAGATTATCTAAGTCAGCATTTCTTTTTAGTTTCGGTTAAATGCGATTATTCTGCGTCATTTTGCTTCTTTACACACACACAGAGAGAGAGAGAGAGAGAGAGAGAGAGAGAGAGAGAGCCATAATGGACACCAGCTTTCCGTCACTGCAAACGTATTCTTTTCAAGTTGCAGACAGAAATATCGTTCCTAATGCAAACTACGATACTATCTACGGTTCTATCTAGCTCTAATTCTCAGTTTTCAACAGTATGCAGAATAGTTAGAAAAAAGGCAATTGCTGGCGATGTTATTTTTCATTATTTCTCTTCATATTTTATCACAAAAGAATATCAGCCATGCTCTGTGAAAAGGGGGCATCTGCGAAAAGTATCGACCCAGGTCAGTCTGCGCAGTTCGTGCAGGCTGACCTGGGCCGAAACCTTTCGCTATCGGCCAATTTTCTGTATGTCCAAGGACCAGTTTACCTCGTTAATAAGTCGATTATTAAAAAAAAAAAAAAAAAAAGTGGCTTGTATAGATCCATAATTATGCGAAGACTTGCTTGTAATAGTGTACTACGGAGTAGCATTTAGCCCCCTTTTGCCAGAGCATGGCTCATACCAATGTTGATATTCCAGTACTTGGTGCCTCGTCTATTTTTTTTTTTTTTTTTTAAAGATTTTACTTGATCTATTATTTTGGTAAGCAGCATTTCCTCCTTTTCTTACGATATGTTTCAAATCCCTTCCTTCGAAGAGTCATAGAAATGTTCCTTTTGTAAATGGTTAATAAGAGTACCTAAACCACACACCAACCCACATCCAACTCACCCCCACCCACCTGCGCATAGATAAGGTAAAGCCCAGATTTCAGGATACGCAGTTTTCCTGTGTCATCGATTTCGTCCATTTTGAATATCTTGCTGGCAGCTTTATGTCTTTTACTGCCTTGCGGTAACCATGCTGGAGTCGACCAACATCCCGTAACTGCTGGAACAGAGAAAGCATAATCGATTGATTGCTTGATTGATACGTGTGCTATTGATCTGGTTGGTTGAATAAATATAAGATAAAACACAATTGGTCGTTGCTGTTGTTTTTATCAAACGAGTCATTTTTATAATGCATGTAGTAAGTTAGATAAAAACAATAAAATATGAACAAGAATGTGCAAGTTCATTTTCATAATATCCGAGGGGCTTTCAGAAATAACACAGATTTTCTTTCATAACTTTCATTTGCTTTAAAGCATTGTGACAAAATTTATGTTAGTGTGTTCTCGTATTATTTTGCTATATTATCACCGAGTTTGGTTTCGTTCTGATAACTTTGCACAACGTTATAGGCTCTTAAAGAGAGTCATTAACATGAAACCGTGGCACGTCAGGTGGATTCGTAAACACGACTTCAACGACGTCGAACGTTATTTTGTGGGTGATGAACGTCATGTTTTAAAGGTGTTAATTTCTTTTCATAATATTCCCTGTCAACTTCAATGCATCGCTTGTGCCGATGGATCCATTGTTTGTACACATCCTTGTACCATTCCTGATCATACAGAAAAAACATGATAGTGGTCACGATCTGTAGCTCTTGTAGAGACCTGAACTTGTTACCTTTGAGTTGTTTCTTGATGAAAGGAAATATTGCAATATTGAATGGATCCAATTTCGGCGAGTACGACGGATGACTGGTTGTTTCAAATCCTGGTTGGCTGATCTCTGAAATCAAGTCAAACATCTCGAACAAAGCACGCAAATCAACGTCAACGTTTCTTCTGTAACTTTTGGTTTCCGTCCTCGACCCACGCTTTCTTGAATCAAATCTTCACTTTTCTGAAACTATTTTTACAAAAGAAAAGGCACTGCACTGCTGTGGTGGGATGCGTATCAATTAGCTCACGTTGAGATCAAACTGCTATATGCCAGTATAATAACATGTAGTCCTGAATCATATGTAACTAAGAAATTATTAGAGCTGAAATAAACAATGTTATGTTCTGGACTGACTTTAAGCTGAATCAAACGTCACGATGGATTTTATAAAATACAAAGGCAAGCAAGAAATCAAGCAAGTAAATATTTAAAATGCGATGTTAAAGTCCTCCGATTTATTAATAAAGCTATTGCTTTTCCAATGTCTATTGTGTCTGCTAAATTCTTTCTAGCATATATTTAAGCATTACGATGAATTCAAACAATTTGAATCCATCCAGAAACCTAAACTTGTCATGGTTAAATAGAAATACATGTCAGTGGTGTTTCTTTTTCGTGACAGATATTTCGTAATCAAAGAAAGTGGCCTAAGATTTCTCATGTTGATTTTAGTCTTTTCTTGACGCTTCTGGTCTTTCCATAGCTGTTCTTGACGCTTCTAGTCGCTTTTTGGTGGGATTAATACAAAAAACGCATATCCCTATGCTTGTGTCTTCCCTCTGATCATAGCAGGATGTTTCGCTCGGTTTCAACTTCTGTTATGATTCTGTGTATTTCTTGAGATAATTATCGTGCAAGTCGTGTAAGTTTCCCTATTGTTAACGTCCTTTAAGTGTGGCATTAATGCCAAACTGAATGGAGCGTGTTTTTGATGGAAATTTTTTGTCGATTATTGATATTGCGATGTCAGGTACCATGTAATCATTTTTTGAGTTCGACATCCCACATGATACATTTGAAATGGGATACTTCACACCCCACTACACAAAATGCACGACTAACAGAAATCTTCCGTGGTTTCTCTTTTATGATTTTATATGCTTATATGTTGAGGTTTTCCCAAGATCTCGGCAGATTTGATAATTGCAAGATTTTCAATACGATCCGTTGCTGCTATGACGAAACGTATAGACGTTAGTATCAGTGAACATTAGATCGTTTGCTTCCTTTTGCAACTGTTACAATAGGTCTTTTTCCAGGAAACGTTGTAAGGACGTTAGACATAACTTCTTTTTCGTAGCTTCAAGCAAATTTGTTGGCTAGCAACTGTTTTATAAGCTGTTAGAGGTATACAAAGAGAGCAAGTAATTGAACTGCCCTGGGTGCCCGGTATCATGATAACGTGTGCCTACAGTATCAATATAATTGGTACAAAAATCCAATTCACTTATTACATACAAAGTCCAAAACAAAATGGTACATTTCTTTATGATTCTTTGTGGAGTAGTGAGCTTTTTCTAAAAAAAGTCTCTGCTGTTTTTAACACCCCTCAAAGTGAGTAACGCAGCTTTTGTACATCAAAGTGTAGATCCTAAAATGCAACTGTCTGGATTCGAAATAAGAATTGGACTGGTCATTACGAAAGACATGGAAATAGGGTTTTCAATTTTAGGATTGCTTTCATGCAAGGATTCATATATCAAAAAATAGCTCTGCACTGAAGTTGCCCTTTACGCACTACATTCTCGGAGGAATACTTACGGGTCCGTATTCACCAACCATTCATAAGAACATTCCTGGTCTTGTTCTTCAAAATTTTCCAAATTTGAAAGTCACACACTATCAGAAGTTGTGTTACTTTCAAACTTGGAAAATCTTGAAGAATAAGTCTGAGAACGTTCTTCAGAATGGTTGGTGAACACGGACCCTGGTTCACAATAAAGTCCAAAAAGCGCTGCCGCGAGTTTGTGTAGTGCTTATGTGCATGAGTGAGTTATAAACGAAGTGAAGAAACGTAATTACCATTTTTGTTTTGCAGCACTTCATGCGTTCCCCGTCCATCTATTTGGATGAAGGTTAGTCCTTTCTATAAAAAGAGAACGAAATAAAACGGTCGTTTATGCGTTTATTGCACGATATAAGTATTCACTGCGATTGATCCCGTGTCGTACAAGCTATTAGAACAGAACAGAGTGGAACCTCCTGAAACAGTTTTGCAGCAAACGTCTTAAACCTTTTCAGCAACACAGGCTAAAACAAGGGCATTTGTAAGAGGCATAGATCAAGATCAAGATATACTTGAAGTCTAACCTTGAGTCTATACCGTCTGCTTGTATAGCGAGACCAGTAATTATGACGGAGCTAATCACCGGGCAGGTGGAAGAACCAGACGTAACTTCGGATGGGTTTTGTCCCGCATATTATACTATCCCCCACTAAAATGACTAACAGCCATCTTCGGGGTCCGTATTCACCAACCATTCTTAAGAATATTCTGGGTCATGTTCTCCAAGATTTTCTACGTTTGAAAGAAACACAACTTCTGATTGGCTAAACCAAATGGTTTAGCCAATCAGAAGTTGTGTTACTTTCAAACATAGAAAATCTTGGAGAACAAGACTGAGAATATTCTTAAGAATGGTAGGTGAATACGGACCCGGGAGTCGTGCATATCGGCAACATGTGGTGACTATGAATAAACGCAAAAATAAAGAATCAGTCTCTAAAATTGTTGACGGACGGATGGAGACGGGCGGACTGAGGAGTGAAAGACGACGGACTATGAACGATCGCAAAAGTTAACGTTGAGCACTCTATGCTCAGGAGAGCTAAAACAGAATAAAACTTCATGATTCGGTGCACTGACCGTCGTATCGGTAAGGCAAGTTCGTCTGTCACGATCTGGGTCCGTATTCACCAACCATTCTTAAGAGCATTCTTGGTCTTGTTCTCCAAAATGTAAAAAATTTGAAAGTAACACACTTTCTGATTGGCTAAACCATTTGGTTTAGCCAATCAGAAGGTGTGTTACTTTCAAACTTGGAAAATCTTGAAGAATAAGTCTAAGAACGTTCTTAAGAATGGTTGGTGAATACGGACCCTGGTCCGCGATAGAGCCCGACTAAAGAAGAGGGAGCTAATTCTGAAAAGTCGGATGTCAACTCCCCTGAATTTAAGAATGATAAAGATGCCTAAGTTTACGCAAAGGATAGCCACAGTGACGCCAAGACAGTTTTTCATCTGTTGTCGAATACGATGATTGCACTACCATTTAAAACAATCGTATCTATGATTTAAAACAATAGTACCTTCGCCACGACAGTTTCAAAGAGTTTTAAGTTGTTGTGACCAATCTACGACTTATCCAGACCCAGGACAATCATGCACGGTCCATGCGAATTCATACCATCGGCGTCACGTCTTTGCTACATTTTGCAACGATTCATCATGATCTTTGGAGTCTAGGGCGCTCGCGAGACGAAATCGTGACAGTCGACCTTGCGGACGAAAATTGCATCGTATTATACACAGTCGCCAGTTAACAACTGAATGCTCGAGACATATTACAAGCCGTTCAACGATACTTTTGGAACGGTGTCGGAGGTTTTGAAAACGGGTTTGGCGTAACGGAGGGTTCATGTATATGGAATGATTCCTGATTGAAAAAAAAAAAAAGGTTAAACACACATCTAACAAGTGAACTTACAGAATTATAAAATAAAATTATTATATCATTGTTTTTTTCGCCATATTGACAAGCACTGTAACATTAATAATGCAATACATATATGAGCCATGCCCTGTGAAAAGGGGGCTTAATACATCTGCTAAAAGTATCGACCCAGGTCAGCCTGCGCAGTCCGCGCAGGCTGACCTGGGCCGAAACTTTTCGCTATTGGTCAATTTTCTGCATCTCCAAGGACCATTCTATCTCATAGTGAAGTCGGCTGTAAAAAAAGTGGCTATTATGGATCCATAATTATGTGATGGCTTGACTGGTATCATACATCACGGGGATGTATTAAGCCCCCTTTTGTCAGAGCATGGCTCATATGAGAAATGAAAGAAAAGGGTATCAGTAGTAAAAAGTCAACAGCCTAAAAGGTTGGAGAGCCAATGTATAACCGAATTCCAACCTGAAAAAAGGCCATTTGTAATGAAAAGACGAAAATGCAAAGGCCCCTTCTTTGGTCTGAATGCGGGAGCACATTATACAGACCAAAACGGGGGCCTAGAAAAATGGAATGATTCCTGATTCAAAACAAAAAGGAAAAAAAAATAGTTCAACGCATATCAAACAAGTGAACTTACAGAATTGCAAAATACCATCTGAAACCCCGGGTATTTCCCTTCCTCGTCCTACACAAATATTTATAAGAAACCCTTTGCAACAGAATCCCGTTTTTTTACAACCCTGAGAAAGAAGGCTTTTGACAACATTGTGGGGAAAGGAGAAAATGCTAGTAACCAGCATTTTCTCCTTTTTCCAGGATGTTGCCTATCCTTTTAGAGAAGAATTCAATCACTGAAGCTACATTTAATTTGTCGCATGCAAATGCTTTCATATGGACCAGTTTTGAAATTTTGTCAATTGGTAAAGAGTTGAAAGAATCAAATATTCCTGTTTGAGTTCGTATAATTTGGGGGATTTTCTGGGTATTTGATGAGAACCTATATATCTTGTGAATAGGTGAATATCCAACGAGTGATAAAGTTTCTAGGTTTGGTTTGTGTTGTTGTATATATCAGGATTTGAATTTCCAAAAGGAGTAGACTGTTTGAGTGAACTGAAATAGAGTTAATCATTCAGCAGTTAAACGGAGATTTAAATGGGAAAAAAAAAAAAACTTTTTTGCAAACATTATATCTAAATTTGTGATTATTTTATTTCATGCTTTGATCAAATTGATACCTTGGGTAATATGCTTTCAGAGCAAAGTGGAATGTATAAAGACCATTAAGTGATACGTAGCCATAAGTGCTTAAAATCGATTCATAGGAATGTAAACTTTATACTGCATTTAGTTACTGGATAGCAAAATCATGCATTAAAGGGTCATTTAACAACATTTTGAAAAAAAGGAATTTTTTTTTGAGAGATAAAGTTGATCTATTGGCAGGAAAAAGCATAGGGACGTAATACGTTTACCCTTAGCTGACAAATTAAGAAAAAAATAGAGAAAAATGCCCCATTGGAGTTCGAACGCACGATCTCCAAAACCGAAGTTGGCGACTCTACAAACTGAGCTGTGGAGCTATCTGATACTGTCTCCTGTTAAAAATTGATGTAATCCTTGATATGCATTAACGACTACATGTATATACCGTTACTAACGGGATAAAGAGTTTTTACATTAAAAAATAAAATAAGAAAAAAATCGATAATTCTGTCTGCTCTCTACATGTTATTTTATCTTTGCATTGATTTCAAAGCCATCTTTGCACTGAGAATGAAAATTAGCTGTCTTTGTTAAGATTTTGCTAAAAACTTGCGAAATGAGATTTGGCTTAATTTCGCTTTAAACGGGGTGGGCCATTTTCATTTTAGGGTTAGGCCAGGTGTACTGTATACTAGTATGTTATAGGTCTACATGCAGACTAGTTGTGACGAAATTTTCGGTACAGTGATTCGATCATGAAACAAAATACTTTTGTTAGCATTACTTCTTAGAGCAAGCAATTTTTACAATATAAAATTGGCGGAACGCTCAATATTCAGTATTTATAGAACATATTAACTGATTAAATGTTAATATAAGATTCCTTTGCGTCTTATCCAGGACAATTTTTTTCATAGAAGTCGAGCAAAGGTGGTTTAGTTTCTTCCAGCTTTATTTTTCCTTTTTCTTTTTCATTTTGATTATGGTTTAACCGCTGCCTTAGGCCTAGTTGTCGTTTTCAGGTTGTTTTGGCCAGAACATGTTTCAAAGTAGCAGACAGGGTAGTTTCTAAATCAGACTACACAAAAAGTGCAGTCTCATATTGACCTACAATGTCCGTAAACGCATTTCAACCCCGGTCAGGTGCTCTAGGATTTAAGTAAAGTAGTTGTACCAAAAATCTAGGGAGTAAATTTTGTTATTCGATACCATATAATTATATTTTTTTTACACACCTATTTTTTTTTTTTTTTTTTTCGTTTGGCGGCAATAATTATTGGTAAATAAGAGAGAGAGAGAGAGAGAGAGAGAGAGAGAGAGATGGAAAGAGGTATACATGAGCCATGCTTTGTGAAAAGTGAGCTTAATGCATCTCCCAAAGGTTTCGACCCATGTCATCCTGCGCAGTCGGCGCAGACTGACATAGGTCGAGACATAGATGATATTTGTTTTTTTCGGTGAAAGATCTAAATTTATTTCATCTCGTGAACATCATCGGTAATATTTTCACGAGTGGCTGCAGCCACTCGTGAAAATATTACCGATGATGTTCACTCGATGAAATAAATTTCGATCTTTCACCGAAAAAAACAAATATTCTATTTATTTCATGCTTCTAACGCCTTTTTTTGTCGAGACTTCCATAAAAATCAGTACAAATCGGTATTCTCACTGGTCGTACCCGTGTAATATCGAAAAATATTTTCACCGCTATTTCTCGATATCCTACCGGAAAGCATGAAATAATTTTTGCTATTTCTAAATTTTCTGCATGTAAAAGGACCATTCTACCTCCAGACTCAGCCGACTGGGAGAATAAATGGAATCTGTGGATCCATGATCATGTGATGACTAGTTTGATAAAAAGTATCACGGAGATGCATTAAAGTCCCTTTTGCCAAAGCGCTGCCCATATCTGATATCAGACAGACAATTTCTTTCTTCTTTTCCGTTCGACACATTTTTACATTAGGACCTGACAAAGTTGACCTTAGTGCAAATATGTCATGGCCGATTTCGGCCATTTGATATTTAAAGTTAATCCTTTCAAGCCATGCTTTGTGAAAAGGGTGCTTATTGCGTCTGCAAAACGTATGGATATAGGTCAGCCTGCCCAGTCCGCATAGGCTGACCTGGGGGCAAACTTTTTGCTATTAACCAATTCTCTGCATATCAAAGGATCAATCTACCCCATGATTCAGCCGGTTGATAGACAAAATGGATTTTATGGAACCATAATTACATGTACATGTATGTGATGACTTGTTTGGTAAAAAGGAATACAGAGATGCATTAAAGTCCCTTTTGCCGAGCGCCTCCCATATATGATGACGAACAGATTTGTTTTTCTTCTTTTTCGAACGACATATTTTTAGAAGGTGATGACCTTTAGGTCTCACCTTCTTATGTCAACCGTCAAACTGAAATCCCTGGGACGAATCACTCCTCTGTTTCAAGAAAAATAGGTCCTCATAGATCTACAAACAGACGCGCCTCAGTCATTTCATAGGTGAAAACAACACGCAGATAGAAAAACTGTGCAAGCCAATTACACAAATGATGAACCTCAGAGTAAAATGAAAAGAAAAAGAAAAAAAAAAAAAAAAATGTAATAGAATTAGCTCTAGATTTAAAATTGGCCTCATGTGGCAGCTTTAACATGAATTAGTTCATAAAGTCTACATCACAGATAAGTAAGTAAGAGAAGCACCCCAAAATACTCCCAAACCACTCAAAAAACAAACCAAACCACTGTCATTCCACCCCAGAACACTTTCCCAACACCTAAAATCGCAAGCAAAACGCTTAGATACACGATTTTATGGACAATATTCATGAAACAATGCTATTACTCTTAGAAAAAAAATGTTGTCACCTTTCAAATATATGAGTTTTTAGCAAAATAGTCAACTGTTACAACCTATTTGCAAGCAAATTTTTACCATCACATTCTACTTGTACTTTCAGCACTTTGATTATCAAATTAGTACATGGCATAGTTGACCTCAGTGCAAATATGTCATGGCCGATTTCGGTCATTTAATATTAAAGTTAATCCTTGCAGCGCTAAATATGTAAACTCGAATCTTAACTAAAACTTAGGTAGACTTTTAACCCTATAGATTTGTCTAAACAAGCAGACGGTATAGAGCTATGGTCTATGCCTTCTAATCTTTATCTTGCACGTTTTGTGGACTCTGATCTTGATCTATGCCGTCTGTAAGAGCAATCAAAATTGTCATATGCGCCGTAAGTATCAACAGGAACATTGTGATGTGACGATAAAATTTTAATATATTCTTTAAGCACCAAATTGGCACCAGTTATGTAAATCCGACCTTAATCGACAACTTACGGTACAGGACACCGAAACCGAGAAAGACTGTCCCCCTGAAGGCTTGAACAGCCATTAAAGTGCTTTTACCTACTACAGTTGGCTTCGCAGTCAGTGTAGATCAAGATCAGACTGCACAAAACGTGCAGTCTGATCTTTGATCCACACTGTCCGCTTTATTAAAACAATACAGACAAAGGGCAACCATAAAATTATAATTATCTGGGTCTTATTCTGTAATGTAAAGTCCATTTTGGTTCATTCAGCGCTTTAAGTGTTAAACAAGCGGACGGTTTACATCCAAGATCAAACTGCTCATTCTGTGCAGTCTAATCTTGCTTGTGCCGTTTGCAAACGCTCCCGTGTTTGCAGGTAAGTCAGAGTCGGTAAATGATATATGAAGGTCGGTAAATAGAGTTACGTGAAAAAAGAGTATTTTGACCGCATTTGTCTAAGGTTAGATTTCGGATTAGAAACGAGGCTCATATCTGGGTAGGCGTCTTTGTTTACATTTAGCAAAAATATGTAAAATGATAAAGATAAACCCTTGCCAAACGATCCCGAATTTCATTATCCTGAAAAAGAAAGCCTTTGAAAACATGGTGCAAAAAGGGGAAAGTGCTGGTAACCAGCATTTCCTCCTTTTCCAAGAATTTATTTTTTACCTTGTCAAAGAAAAATCCTGTCGTTTGAGCCACACTGAATAATATGTCGTCTGCAATTGCTTTCAGTTTGAATAATTCGAACATATTTTTATCTGGTAAAGAGTTAACTCTTAAGCTACTAAGCGCGACTCACTGACCCTTTGCGGACAGGGTAGATCAAGATCAGACTGCACAGAACGTGCAGTCTGATCTTGGATCTAAACTGTCCGATATGGAGATATTTTTTCCACAAAAAATACCCATGAAATAGCATTTTTTTTTTACAATCGGCTTGAAAGTTTCGTTTCATTTATTCAGCAGCGTTAGGTATACATTTTAGCTGTCACGCAAGACGGTTATAAGACATGTGTTGCAGCGCCATTTGAACCTAGCCAGGCTTTCCAGGAGTTTCAGCCTGCCCGGGTATCCCAGTGGTTAGCATATCTGACTCGTGACCTTGTGGTTGCGAGTTCGATACCCGGTTGAGGCAAAACTTTCCGGCGATTTTTCGCCTCTCATCTCCGATGCATGTGAGAAAAGTAGTCAGTTACTTGGAAAGAAAGTTGTGTCAGTACTGGAGTGAGTAAGCCAGGAAAGATGCCCAGGTGCACTGACCGCCGCGATATGACCTGAGCTGTTAAAACGGCGTTAAGCTCCAATACAATCAATCAGTCCAGGAGTTTCTTTCACTAGGTCTTTTCACAATATTTCTTTCAAAGCCAGCGGGCTGCTGTTTCTCATGAATTTCGTGGAAAAAAATGTTCAGCATTGAGACAGGAATGAATTCTGTCGCATTGACTGTCATTACTCCCCGGAAAGAAATTGGCCGGGCTGAGAATCGTACTAGTCACCCCTGAGTTCCAAGTCCTGTACGCTACCAACAAAGCTACCGGGCTCGGTCACGCATGACAAAAGATTACCAGATACGACAATTTAAATGAGCCGTGCTATGGCAAAAGGGGGCTTAATGTATGTGCGCGAGGCATTATACCAAGCAAGTCATCATAATTATAGTTATCGATCTACAAAATCTATTTTGCCTAACAACCGACTGGGTCATGAGGTATACTTGCCCTTTCACATGCAGAAAATTAACCAATAGCAAAAGGTTTCGGCCCAGGTGAGCCTGTGCGGACTGCACAGGCTCACCTGGGTCGATACGTTTTGTAGACGCATTAAGGCCCCCTTTTCTATAAAATCTATTTTGCCTAACAACCGATTGGGTCATAAGGTATACTTGCCCTTTCACGTGCAGAAAATTGACCAATAGCAAAAAGTTTCGGCCCAGGTGAGCCTGCGAGGACTGCACAGGTTCACCTGGGTCGATAGGTTTTGCAAAGGCATTAAGGCCCCCTTTTCACAGACCAAGGCTGAAATTGTTGTTTCTGTATAATCGTTTCAGGTTCTTAACCGTTAGCCAAACGACAAAATTTCAGATTTTTTTCAAAATCATTTGTAGATGACAAATAAAAACTGTCTGAAATGAAGAGTACTGTCTGTGGTTGAGTAGAAAAGAATGTGGGAAAAGGGGGAAATGCTGGTTACCGGCATTTCTCCATTTTCCACAATGTTTTCAAAGCTTTCTTCCTCAGGACAGTTAAAAATCGGGACGGGCTTAAAATGCCACTGGATTAAAGATTTGTCGATACTGCGTAAGAAACTCTAGAAGTTGAAACAGTTTCTTTATATTGGATGCACTTGACGATCGAACCCGAGAGCACAAAATGAGTATGCAAAATCTACTCGTTATTCATACTTTTTTCAGCAACGATATAGATTTGGATTGGTCCACTTTCATAATAGACTATATTAAAATGGCTTCCTTTGTATGAGTCATGCTTCGGCAAAAGGGGACTTAATGTATCTCCGTGATGCATGGTACCAAGAAAGTCATTACAGTATCATAGATCCCGAAAATCCGTTTTGCACAACAACCGACTGCATCAAGAGTTAGACCGGTCCTTTGATATGAAGAAAACTGACGCATAGCGAAAAGTTTCGGCCCAGTTCAGCCTGCGCGGAATGCGCAGGCTGACCTGGGTCGATACTTTTCGCAGATGCATGAAGCCCCCTCTTCATACTGCATGGCTCATATATGTGTGTCTGATCGGTGCTCAATGAAAAGGAGGGTTAATGCATTTCCGTGATGCATAGTACCAAGCTAGTCAATTTTGTCCAACGAACGGGTGAATATTGAGATTGAATGGTCCTTGGATATGGTGAAAATTGATCAACAGCAAAAGATTTCGACACAGATTTAGCCTGCGCGGACTGCGCAGCCTGACATGTGTCAATTCTTTTTGCGGTTGCGCTGGAGCCCCTTTCACACAGCACGGCTCGTAAGTAAAGGGTAACAATCAGGTCAATACTTTTTTTTTTTTTTTTTGCGCAGATGCGTTTAACCCCCTTTTCACAGAGCTTAGCTCATATGCATATGTGAAACAGGAAGTAATTCTGTGTTATGATTGGTTGGCTTAAACAGCCAATCGGGCTTAACTAGGTCAGAAACTGACACCCATTTACGGGTACACTACCGTAATGAACCATGTTTACAAATCTTATTTCCCTCCATAGATCTATTAATAGTAAAACTACCTGGCTCAACTTTTCCGCCGGGTGTATAATACTCTGTACTTATCAGTCTTGTGTATTTACCACCCTGAAAACGGGGGATTTTGAAAACATTATGGGAAAAAGAGAAAATGCTGAAAACTAGCACTCTCTCCTTTCCCCAACTACGTTTTTTTCCCTATTTCTTTTACAAATTACATACATCACTCAAACAATGTTTAGTTTGTCGTCTGCACTTTCTTTCAAGTTCGGAAAAGTGAGGAAAAAAAAAAAATCTCGACTTGTGAGGATATCAAAGGTGCTATATTTATAACAGTACTAGCTTGACTGATTTCAAATAGAGGCTCTCCTTTCATTTGCAATATCCTTATAACCCATAGACTGCTAAGCGCTACCTTTAGTAGACAGTGTAGATCAAGATCAGACTTCACAGAATCTTGGCTCTATTCTGTCCGGTAAAAAGATTTTTTTTTTCTCCAAAAAATGACTTTGAAATAGCAATATTCAAGTTTCTACTAAGGCTTGAAAGTTTCTTTTCACTTATGTAGCAGCTTAGCACTTAAGCTGCTGAATAAATGAAATGCAAATTTCTACTCAATACTAAAAGCCCAAATATTGCGGTTTCAAAGTTGTTTTCACCGGAAAGAAAATACCGTATCGGACAGTGTAGATTAAAGATCAGACTGCATGTTCTGTGCAGTCTGATCTTGATCTACACTGTCCGCAAAAGGTCAGTGAGTCGCGATTAGCAGCTTAAGGGCTAAGGGTTGAAATTTGATTCTTGCAGATCATTTGTGATGTACAAAATTGCAAGGTTTCGGTCATTTAGTGCTTACACTCTCTTTCAGACCGTTCCAAATTGAAAGCATCTGCAAACGACAAAATTTATATAAAATCTGGCTTTAATGATGCTAAACATATTCACAAAGCACAGAAAACCGAGATAAAAGGAGAATGTGCCATTAACCCTTTACCACACAATCCCGACTTTTAACGACCCTGAGAAATAGGCCTTTGGAAAACATTGTGAGAAAAGGAGAAAATGCTGGTAACCAGCATTTTCTCCCTTTCCCACAATGTTTTCTACCCTATCAATGATAATTTCCATCATTTGAGTAACATTTAAATTGTCGTCTGCTTTCAGTTTGGACAAGTCTACATTTTTGTCGTGTGGTAAAGAGTTAACCGGCATTTTCTCCTTTGATCACGGTGTTTTCAAAGACATAGTAGTAGTCTGCTAAAGCTTTCAGTTTGGGAGAGTCTAATAGCTTGTGGTCTAGTATGAATAAGAGTTGTAATTTGGTTTTGACTTAAACTTTGTTTAACTGAAATCAATATGCCTAATACTGGCCTAGTAAAGAAAAAAAAAAATGATCACGTGACCTCATCTAGACTGGTTCATTCTTATCTGATTTATCGGGTCAAAGATTGACACAGACAGAAAGAAGTACATGTATGTCAATGTCCGGTTTAACCTTTTACAACACAATTGATTGTTTGGTGTTTAACGCCGTTTTCAACATTATTTCAGATATATCGCGTGGGGCAGTGCACCTATCCATGGTTTCCTCGAGTCTCTGTTACCAGTACTCCGCACGATATTATTTCCAAGCCACTGGCTGCTTTCCCACATAACCATCGTCGAAACAATGGTCAGCGGTGAGAGAGGAATGAATCCTGTCGCAATGACTATCATCAATCCTCGGAAAGAAATTGGCCGAGCCGGGGATCGAACCAGCAACCTCCTGTTCTCAAGTCTTGTACGCTACCGACTGAGCTACGGGGCTCAGCTTTTAAAGCACAATCCCGACCTTCAACAACACAGAAAAAGAATGCTTTTGAAAACATTGTGGGAAAAGGAGAAAATGCTGGTTACCAGCATTTCCTCCTTTTCTCACAATGTTTTCTACCCTTCCCCAAAACAAATTTCAATTTTTGAGTCACATTAAAATTTTATTTTGTCGTCTGCAAGTGCTTTCAATTTGGAAAAGTGTAAAATTTTGTCCTTTGGTAAAGAGTTAATTCTTTACCAAACGATTAAAGTTTTCGACTTGTCCAAAATTGAAAGCATTTGTAGACGACTTATTTAATGTGGCTATAATGCTAGAAATTGTCCCAAAACTAAAGAAAACATTGTTGGAAAAGCAGAAGATGCTGGTTAAAAGTACTTTCTTCTTTTTCGGCAATGTTTTCCAAAGCATTCGCCCTCAAGGTCGTTAACTTAAAAGTCGGGATTGTGTGTTAACCCTTTACCAAACAATCCCGAGTTCCAACGATCCTGATAACGAAGCCTTTTGGAAACATTGTAGGAAAAGGAGAAAATGCTGGTAACCAGCATTTTCTCCTTTTCCCACAATGTTTTCCACCATATTAGATACTGAGATTACTAACCATTTAAACAACACTTTATTTGTCGTTTGCAAATGCTTTCAATTTGGCCAATTTCAAAGTTGTATCGTCAGGTAAGGAGAGACAGTTTACCCTTACCGGATAAATCTTGTGTTTTACCATTGCCTCGATAGTCCCATTTAACCGTCATCTGCTAAGCGCGACTCACTGAACTTTTGCGGACACTGAAGATCAAGATCAGACTGCACAGGACGGGCACTCTGACCTTGGATCTACATTGTCCGATTATGAGATATTTTCTGTCCCTAAAATAAGTTTGAAATGACATTATTAGGGTTTTTAACTACCGGTTTGAAAATTTTATTTCACTTATTTGGCAGGATAAGGGTTTGCTATATAAGTGAAATGAAACTTTCAAGTCGACAGGAACATTTTGCTATTTCAAAGGTATTTTGGGGGGAAAATATCTCCCTCTCTCTCTTTCTCTCTCTCTCTCTCTCTCCCCTCCCTCTCGTTAACTTTTTCAGTGCCAGATACATAAAATTGACCCCTATCGACTGCCCACATGCAATCCACTGAAACTGAGTAAAGACTTTCTCTTATAGTACTGACTAAACAAGCGGACGGTATAGATCCAAGATCAGACTGCACGTTCTGTGCAGTCTGATTTTGATCTACACTGTCCGCAAAAGGTCCTTGAGTCGCGCTTAGCAGCCTACGGGTTAAGTTATTTAGCATGATAAGGGTTAAAAATCAAAGCAATCATATTTTAGAACTTACACGCACAGTTACATATTCTTTCTTTTTCGTGTGAGGGCGGGGGGGGGGGGGGGGCGAAAGTGGGGCAGGGGGAAGGGGACGGGGAGGTAAAGATAAATTGTCATAATTTGAAGTGAACGTGCAGCCTGATCTTGGATGTAACTGGTCTGATTTTTTAGGAGATATTCCTGTCAGAAGACTTTTTCTTTTACGTGTTATATGAGTGTTATGGGTCCATAAAATCTATTTTGTGTAACAACCGGTTGAATCATCAGGCAGAGGTGCCCTTAGACATGCAGTAAATTGACCGGAAGCAAAAAGTTTCGACTCAGGTCAGCCTGCACGGATTGCGCAGACTGACCTTGGTCAATACTTTTGGTAGATGTATTTAGGCCCCTGTCTTCAGAGAATGGCTCATAACGGAGGGGTTTAAACTTTAGGAATGACACATACCAAATTTTTAAACCCCTCCGTACCCTTCGGCGGTCACGTGTCAAAGGAAGAAGACGGCACTTGCTCCGAACAACTGGTCAACTTATCATGCTTCTGTGGACAATGTCGACCCAGATCAGACTACAAGCATGTTTAGTATTATTATGATGAATGCATAATAAAATGCTGGAAGCTGTTACGTAGTACTAAATACAATGACACTTACATTTTTTCTGCACTTCTTTTTGCATCTATTCCTTCTCAGGTTGTTTTGCCGTTTTACTCTGTGGTGCCTTGAAGCACTGACATCTGTGCCAGTTAAAATATCAATCAATGATATATTGTTATGACTGCTGGCGATTGCAACCTTTTCCTGCAACAAAAAGGGCGATAATTATATGAGTCATCCTTATAATACATTTGCAAAAAGTATCGACCCATGTCAGCCTGCGCAGTCCGCGCAGGCTGACTTGGGTCGAAACTTTTTGCAATTAGTCAATTTTCCGCATGTCCAAGGATCAATCTGCCACATCAGTCTAGACGACACGGATTTTATGGATTCATGATTGTATTTTGACTTGCTTGGTATAATTCATCACAAAATTGCATTGAACCCGCTTTTGCCAGTCCGTTTCTTTGCCATTTTTATAAAAACAGCTTAGAAAATTGCAATATCTGTGTAAGTACTGACTAGTAATGTTCATTTTATTTTCCGAGCACTGCAAGTGTTGAGATGTTAACGATGGTAAGATGAAAAAGAACCCACAGCTACTGTGAACCTGCAGGATCGTGCGTGACTCAGTGAAAAGGAGTTGAATTTGTAACCAGGACAACTCGAGTTCCATCCTCACTCGAAGCAGTGGATCTTTCGTGGAAGTGTCCTTCGGCAAAACACTTCAGAGCCTCGGTCTAGCACTGGTGATGCCAAGTGAGCTGTCGCCTTGGCATAACTGAAACAGTGTTCAAAG
The DNA here is from genome assembly GCA_945859785.2 of Tridacna gigas. Lineage (NCBI taxonomy): Eukaryota > Metazoa > Mollusca > Bivalvia > Cardiida > Cardiidae > Tridacna > Tridacna gigas. The sequence continues at coordinate 31,455,071 of OX244043.2, read as the reverse complement.
CGAGCGACCGACCGACCGAATGACCCACCGACCGACCCACCGATCAATCAATCAATCAACCAACCAACCAACCAACCCACCCACCCTCCCACCCAACCAACTAACCAATCGATCAATCAATCAATCAACCATGCAACCATGCAGTCAACCAATCAGTCAACTTACAAGAGTATTTTCTGCAATGTCTTGCTCCAGAGCACGATGTAAATTTTGCTTGTCTTGTATTTCTGGTCTTTCATTTTTATTACACTGAGTTTGCAGCTTGTCAAGTCTTTCCTCCAGCAGTTTATACTTCGCCTTTAAGTCTGCAACAACTTTGTCCGAGCTGGTGGCCGTTATCTGCATCAAAAGAACCACGATTGAGATCATCAAGGAAAACGTCGCTACCACAAATACTGTAAAGATCAACCTGTCTTTGGACCTAACAACACTTTTGGCATCACTTTGGATACGCAAGCAACTTGCACATGAGTCCATATCGAGATACGTCTTCATTTTAGGTGATTTGTTTCCGAATTCTTATTGCTTAAATAAAGTTCACAGTTATATCAATTATAATTATGTTCAATACACTTTAACAATTTTTGACCTACAGTTTATCGACAAGTATCGTAAGACATTGCAAGTTTGCAGAACATTCTGTTTTGCAAATTCTGCACAAACTGCATAATTTCTGTCACGATGTCCATCTTATAATCACAGATTAATGAGCGCCATAACAATAATTCCGAGAAATAAAATGCAAATTCCAAGAAAAGACATTGCAACGGTGTGCTTTTCCCATAAAACTTGCTCATAAATCGCGATCGCCTGTATACGGGGAATACCCAGTTACATATTGTATTTGAATGTTGTACTCGCTATATAGTGTATTAAACGTTTAACGTTTCCTCTATCAAATGAATAAAATCGACTTTTATAATAATTCAAATGCACTTCTATTGCAAATTAAATTCTTTCTAATCATCGTTTCAAATTGAAGAAGCGGACGGTGTAGATCCATGATCAGACTGCACGTCCGTGCAGTCTAATCTTGATCTTAGCCGTCCGCAAAATACGTTGAATTCGACAACGGTAGTAGAAGGGTTACTGTACAGGGCAGCTATTCATAGAAAATGATATTGGTGTCAAGGATAGCGAAATACTTACAATAAAACTGTTAGCTATTGTTTTTCTTCAAAGAAATTAAATTTAAAAAAAAGTACAATGCATGAAAAAGAGATTCTGCAGTTTCTGTTTTTATTTCATAACTATTAGTTTTACTATTATTATTGTTATTATTATTATTCAAAGTATAAATTATTTTCACTTGATAAAAAAAATTACTTTCACTTAATATTCGCAACATTTAGATCTACTACCCTTTAACCCTTACTCTGCGGAATAAGTCAGATGAAACTTTCAAGCAGATAGTAAAAAAAAAAAAAAAAAAACCAGAATAATGCTATTTCAAATTTTTATTTGGAGGAGAAATATCTCCTTATCGGACAGTGTAGATGAAAGATCAAACTGCACGTTCTCTGCAGTCTGATCTTGATCTATACAGTCCGCAAAAAGGTCAGTCAGTCGCGCCTAGCAGCCTAAGGGTTAAACATACGCATTTATATTCTGCATACATTGCTGTAAAATTAACATTGCAGTATTTTTTTTAAATGAAATATTGTTTCAACGAAAAGGAAAGCGAAAGTTTTGCTTGTCTGGTTTTCAATGTCGTTGTTTCAGTTATATTGCACAGGCCAGTGCACCTATCCATGCTTTCATAGATTTCTTTTACCAGTACTGTATTTCACAAAATATTTTTCCAAATTCACCTGTTTTTTTTTTTTTTTTTTTTTCTTTTTTTTCTTCAACATAACCGTTGTGAAAACAATGATAGGCGATGAGAACAAAAAGAATCTTGTCATCGATCCTAGGAAAGAAATTGGCTGGGGACTCGAACCGGAAGCCCAGACTTTCAAACCCTGTGCAAAAAAGAAAAAAAATATGTGTTTATGCGTCCATCATATGTTTTACGAGTAGGCTTCCATTCCCAAAAGTAGCGTTGATTCGATACAACTGTACCACATCTACAGAATGGCGATTGCACGATTTTTAAGTGCAGATGCTCATTGAGACAGCTGCATCTGGTTTAAATTTTCCTATCGCCAAAGAAGTAAGGCCTCTGTGGACAAGACTAATCTACGTTTAAACAGCATTTAAAGGATGACGATGATTCTGCGTTCTTAATTTCATCCGATGGGGAATCACGAATCTCATCTGGCATGAATAAAGTGCTGTGCAAGCTGGTTCTGCAAGCAACTGTTCGCAAATTGTTTGGCCCATGAAGGTTGTTAGAGGAAGAATTGCCAATCATGGGTGGAACAAATGGATTAAAAAAAAAGTAGTGAACGCCATTTGAGAATTTTATAACAGAACAGAAATTTCGGACTTCCGGGTACATTAATTGTAAATACATGCATGAGTAAAGTAGAGGTAAAAAAAAATCCTAATACCAAATGTGTATCCTGAAATGAATGAATAAATATAAAATAATGAATATCTAAAATAAAAAAAAAAAGAAACATCTACATAAAACAGAAGTAGCGTGTGCTTGCGTCGTCTTTACGAATCGTCTGTTCAAGAATTTCGATTTCTCAACCCAACTCCTGATATCAATAATAACGACTAGTTATGTGCAACCGGTAACAATCCGAGCAGCTTCTTTTTGCGCTTTATCCAGTTGATCTTTCAGCCCATGAGAAAGATTGCCTCACATAACATCTCCATATTCAAGAACAGCCTTGCCAAAAGAAAGAGATATAGCTTGGAGTGAAAAGCGATCAAGAGGGGTTTTCAGAAGTCGCATAACTCTGATTCTTCCGCCATGTATTTTTGGTAGATTTACCAACAACGAATTTCAATGGTCCATCGTTAGAAACAAATGGGCATAAGTGTTAAAGGCTGGTACCAGACAGAATTTCATCATTTAACAGTCGTAGATGATAAGGCTTAAAATTTTTCGAGGTATAACTTAAGATTCAGACCTTGATAGACTGAGCCGCCCTCGTTGACCCAGTTTCGACGTATTCCGTAAACTACATTCATCGCCCCTGGGTTATGTCGCGAGTGTTTTCTCGTTCTCATGAATTATTAATGAGGAATTTTGATTGGTAATCTCAGTTTTTCAGTGAGAAAATTTAATCTATTTTTATCAACCATATGCCATCATTTCTATTTTTACCTCGTCTACAACTAATCAAATCCATGAATGTAGTTTACGGAATACATCGGAACTGGGTCAACAAGGATGACGTCACCACTGCTACATACCCCAAGGACTGCAACAGCACGCGTTATTTTTGCATATTTGCCTATGTATGCAAGGGTTTGTAATGTTCTGCCCTGGATTGTTGTAAGGAAAATGCCACAGAAGGAAGGCCGCCATATTCGTTGATAATGATGTGGGTTTTACCCGGTTTATTCATAACAATGGAAGAAATGTGATTATCCTCCACTCCAAGAGAGTATCATTATGTCATCGACAATTCGATTGGCTATTGGGTGTGATTCGCAATCTTATAAATATCCATAGAAACGACGGTTTCGCAACTGTATGTCCCAGGGGTGATGAATGGTAATACTTCACACCTGGGTTAACGAGGGTTGGCGCCCAATGAGTAATTTTATCGATCTCTGTTTTGTAAAGAAGTTCTAGCAGCAGCCGGGTCAGACACACACCCATTGATAAACTGGTACCATCTGCAAACGAGCCATGCTCTGCGAAAAAGAGGTTTAATGCATCTGCGAAAAGTATCGACCCAGGTCAGCCTTCGCAGTCAGCGAAGGCTGACCTGGGCCGAAACTTTTCGCTATCGGTCAGTTTTCTGTATGTCTAAAGACCAGTCTACCTTATGATACAGTCGGTTTTCAGACAAAATGGTTTTTATGGATCCATCATTACCGGTATGTGATGACTTGCTTTGTAGGATGCATTAAGCTCCCTTTTGTCAGAGCATGGCTCAAAGATATTAATGTTTGTCTTGATGTCATCAATAATATTATTACTATTAATCAAAATTGAAAGAGGTCCCAATATAGATCACTGAGGCACATTCACTTGTGCGGTTGAGACACCACCCAGTAAAATACCAGTAGCTCATTAAAAATGATTAGAAAGATGATCAGAAAACCAGGGTAAGTATTCGTCAATCGCCCTTTGAACACCAAGCCTTTATGGTTAAAGTATGACTAAAAGAGGTCGCAATATAGATCTCAGAGGCACAACCAGTTATACGTGACGTAAGGTTGAGACACCACCTGGTAAAATACAGGATGACCCCCGCCCGCAAAAAAAAACCCATCAAAAAGTTATTAAATCAAATCCGACAAAGTTTCAGCAAATTTCTTGAAACATACTGGACTTAAATTTCTGTCGGTGTATGATCATTCCCCAAAGTTTCAATTATCTTGGTCCCTTGGCAAAAATCTTACGGTCTTTCTAAAATATGCTCCAAGTGGCCTCCGCATCACTGGAGGCACACCTGCATACGTCGCGCACAACACAGTCAATTTTCCCGAACACATTCCCAGAGCTCCAGATAGAGGGAGTGATTTTGATTTCAGAATTGAAAATATTAATACTCTCCCGTAAACCCTACCTTATGGGTACTCATTAGAATCGTCTCATCGAGACGATTCTAATGAGTACCCATAACGTAGGGTTAGGAAGAGAAATAATGGGTTTAGCATACTATCACTCCCTCTTATCTAGAAGTCTGCATTCCTCTTTGGGGATTTCCCTGATTTTTGCTCTGATTGCTGGCTTCAGTTCACCAATGAGGGTTGTTCTGGTACACATTATCCTTGAGATACCCCAACAGGAAAACAGAAAGTCTGGGGGATAGAAATCCCTTAAAATGGCAACGAAATTGAGAGAGCTCAAACGGTGAATACGGATTCGCCATGTGGCAGTGGTGAGGTTGATTGATTTTATGGTGTTTAACGCCGTTTTCAACATTATTTCAGTTATATCGCGGCGGCCAGTGCACCTATCCATGCTTTCCTGGAGCTTCTTTTACCAGTACTCCGCACAATACTAGTATTCTTTCCAAGCCACTGGCTGCTTTCCCACATAACCATCGTCGAAACAATGTTCAGCGGTGAGAGAGGAATGAATCCTGTCGCAATGACTATCATCAATCCTCGGAAAGAAATTGGCCGAGCCAGGGATCGAACCAGCGACCTCCTGTTCTCAAGTCCTGTACGCTGCCGACTGGGCTACCGGGTCTCGGCGGCAGTGGTGAGGAACTTTTGCACTGGAGCGACGCAGAGATACATTGAGATGAACAATGATTCCACTTACATGGTGTCACTCCTGCCCTTCCCCTTCTCCCACACACACACATACATCACATGACTCCCTAGCCCGGCTGAGAGAGCAATTTCAGGAGAGACTGATCAGCAGAAAGAGTGACGTTGAGCAGGCACCGCATTCACCAAACTTTAGCCCCCTAGATTTTTATCTGTAGAGGTATCTCAAGCGTAATGTGTATCAGAACAACCCTTATTGGGGAACTGAAGGCAGGAATCGCAGCAAAAATCATGGAATGTGTTCGAGTAATTGACGCATGCAAGTATGCCTCAAACGCCGAAGAGTGTGAAGTTAATGCAAAGCGAAAAAAATAACTGAAACTTTGGGGAGTTAACATACACAGAATAAAGTTTCACGGAATTTGCTTGAACTTTGCAGGATTTAATAAAATGTTAATAGGTTCTGCCCCCCCCCCTTTTTTTTTGGGGGGGGGGGAATCACCCTATACTACAAAGTCTTTGAAAATGATTAGAAAGATAACCAAAAAACAAGACAATAATGTATCTGTAACACCTTTTATTCATATGTTGAAAACCAAGCCTTTATGCTAGACACTGTCATCCTTTTTGCTTATATCAGAGTATACTGTTCTAAATTCCAATCCATCATCTAAAGCTTTAAATATGAGCTATGCTCTGGCAAATGCATCTCCGTGATGCATTATGCCAAGCAAGTCATCATATGATTAGGGATCAACAAAATAATTATATAGACAGGTTACTTGATTTACAGTAGAATCTCATCTGGCATAAAACCGAACTGATACGGAGTAAAGAAAATGGTATCCTTTATTTGGCTCTAATCATGCTTCAATATGATTCGTTCTAGGATCTTTTCACTTTTGTTTACTTATGAAACGGGTCTGTAGTTAAAAGAAAAAAAAAAGGATCATCCGACTTAAATGTGGGTCAAACATTTGATATTTTCTATGAACATGGAAAAGAACTGGTATTCAATAAGTGATTAAATAGATCTTAAAAATGGGGAGCGCTTGCTGACAAAGATAGAAATGTTTAAAAACATTCAGTACAACATATGGTATGACATGGATTGAATCTACGGTTTCATGCAAGGCATAGAAATGTTCATCAGAGAGGATGCTATAGGAATCATCTATACGTGACTGATTAACAAAATAATTAACCAATGTACTTGCTTTTTCCTGTTCGTTGATTACCATAGAATAACTTGTGGTGTGGACACAAACAATGCATATGTGTTTTCAGTTACAGATTCCTTTCAGTGCGCTAGTGTGCACGGGTCTCCTTAGGCGTTTGTAGAACAATCTTTGCAACCATGTAACCTTATACCACAAAGAAAACTTTTTAAATTTGGAATTATTAAAGTGGAAACTCGATATCCCTTTAAAATCATGCAGCAGAATCTTAAAGCACTGTCGAAAGGAGAAAATGTTTGTCATGCTACCGACGTTCCACAGAGCGAACTATGTTGTATAGGGCATCAATAGAGGAACAGGCTTGTACTACATAGCTGTTACTCCGTGCCTTACCGAGGCTTTTAGCACTTGTTGAGGCTCAACCCACCTGATTCGTTGTTATATTCAATGGACTGGCGGCTAAATTGTGATGAAACCGATACAACACTGGGTTGGGAACATGGAAGAGTAAAAAATATTCCGAATAATTCGGAATACGGATTACTTTTTTAACGTGACAGAGAGACCTGTGTCTTTGATCAAAGTCCCAGGACTTTATTGTTAAACAGTCGTAAATAATTCAAATGTTAAAAAGTAGTATACCCGAATAGAATCTTTCAAACCCTTTTTTTTTCAGCAAAGTTTTCCCGCTTAAACCAGTAATGCTATTATATATTCTTCAAACTAGTTTACCACACTTTTTCAATCCCATCGTCAATTTTTACAGCACGTCACTTGTCTCCATCCATGAGGTATCGGCCAGGGTCCGTATTTACCAACAATTCTTAAGAACGTTCTTTGTCTTGTTCTCCGGAATTTTTTACATTTGATAGTAACGCAACTCCTGATTGGCTAAACCATTTGGTTTAGCCAATCAGGAGTTGTGTTACTTTCAAATGTAGAAAATCTTTGAGAATAAGACTAAGAATATTCTTAAGAATGATTGGTGAATACGGACCCAGGAGTTTGAGGGTTAACCCTTTACTCGACAACCCCTTGTCTAACGGCCTGTAAAATGAGAAGGCTGTTGAAACCTTGAAGGCTTTATTCATTGAAAGACATGTATAATGTTGTCTGCAAATGGCTTCAATTTGGTCAAGTCAACAATTGTGTTATTTGGAAGAGAGTTTATTATGAGCTGCATTAGGAGCTGCATTGTCCGACCTAGAAGTATCAAATTATCAAATGTTATCTTTATATCGAGGACTGCAGAGAAAGATTAGACTGCATGAAATGGCAAGCTTATCTTGTCGTATTGTCTTTGAAAATGACAAAGTCTTCATATTATGCTGGAAAACATTAAATGGCTTTGAGATAATATTATTCTTTAAAATGCAAATGGCTCAAAAAATCTGGAAATAGATTGTCTCCCGTTGAAATAGCCATGGTCCAAAAGGCGGTTTCTACTCATTTGTTTCCCTTTGTTCTTTTTAAAAGCAACTTTGATACAAAAATCCAGTTAGCTCTCAAGTACGCTTTTATAATACACCTGGGCCTGTATTCACTAACAATTCTTATGAATATTGTTAGTCTTATTCTCCAAGATTGTCCAAATTTGAAAGTAACACAACTCATGATTGGCTATTATTCGTTGAGAGATATGTATAATGTTGTCTGCAAATGGCTTCAATTTGGTCAAGTCTACAACTGTGTCATTTGGAAGAGAGTTTATCATGAACTGCATTAGGAGCTTCAATGCGTTGTCCGACTCTCCTTAGTCTCTCCGCTGACACTTCATACCAAGCCACGAAAATCTCGACATACCCAATGTTCATGAGCTAAATGAGTGACTGGGCAATCGACAAAAAACAATTGTTTCAATTTAAGTTAAGTTCTAGCTTTGATGACAACCTTGAGATTTTGTTTCTATATTTGGTGATTTTGTTCTCGTAACTAACGTAGACTAGGGAAATCCTGTCGCACACGTGATTTGCAAGGTGTGAATTCATTGGTTAAAAGTTCCGCAAAATGTTGTTACGGAACAGATAAAATGCTCTATAAACAACATTTTATTGACTGACTGATTAACTGATTGATGTTTTACGCCGCTCTTAGCGATACTTCAGTCATATCACTGCCGGAGCTTACTTACGTCGTATTCATGCGTGTCCTTGGTTTCACGTACACTTCAAAATACGAGGATTGATTCTATCGTTTGTAAGCCTTGTATTGAGGGAGTTGAGCAGGAATGTCCTTTTTCATCCCTACTACTCCCTTACTATTCAAGGCTGTGTTCCGGAAGACCGATGCCTTTAGGTCAGTTTATGTCGATCCCGAAGACTGGTGCCATTTGGTCAGTTTATGTCGATCCCGAAGACTGATGCCATTTGGTCAGTTTATGTCAAAGAGGTAGCACTCTAAAGTAAACCAGGCGAGAGACTTTTGCAAAATAGACAGTCGCTGAAAGAACGGTGATTCAATATTTTCATCAAAAGGTCTTGCACACAAGGGTAACTGTACCGATATGGTAGCAACACTAGGGAATGATGCCCCTTCATATGCTACAGCGAAATGTGGATGGCAGAATTTAAGTGTGGTGGGCAAATCCTGGGGGACGAAGCCTTTCCTGGTAGGCCTGTCACTGTTGCAACCCAAGAAATAGTCAATAGAGTCCATGATATCGATATGGCTGAGAGGCGAGTTACAGAGAGATAATTAGCCATTTCATAGGAATTTCAAAGGAAAGTGAATATTCCATTCTTACAGAAGATCTTGCAATGATTAAATTCTCAGTCAGTTGGGGACAAAGACTTATGACAGCTGCTTATTGGGACCTTATAGAGGCAGATCCTGCCAAGGCTCTGCAAGGGTTTGTGACTGGGTGACACGTTTGTCAATCATTTCACCCAAGAGGCAAGACAACAGTCTAAACATTGGAAGCACCCTGGTTCTTCCCCGCCAAAGAAGGCAACGAATGTTCCATTAGCTGGGAAGGTTACATTGTCAGGGTTTTCTGGGATGTTGATTGTTACTTTATGGTAGATTTTCTGAACAAGGGACAAATGGCACATATCACTTCTTTGGCAGTTAAGAGAAAATATTAAACTCAAGCACCGCTGATAACTCAGTAAACGTGTATTGTTCAAGCAGGACAGTGCCCTTGTGCACAATTTATTGCCAGCCCACTTCTTACCAGTGCACCTTAAACTTGTCATACCAGGGTTTGTATTCACCAACCATTCTTAAGAGCATTCTTGGCCTAATTATGGATTTTGAAAGCAACAAAACTTCTGATTGGCCACACCATTTGGTTTAGCCAATCAGAAGTTGTGTTACTTTCAAATTTCAAAAATTCTGGAGAATAAGACGGACAGTGTTCTTGAGAATGGTTGGTGAATACGGACCCAAGGTTCATTTTTGAGGAGTGCTCTGAAAAAAGTGGCTTTCGTAATGCAGTATGTAGCAAGCAATTTGTTGTATGATATGGGTCCATTTTGTCTAAAAATCGACTACATCATAAGTTAGAGTGGTTCGTTGACAAGCAGACAACATAACAGCTGCAAAAAGTTTCAACCCAGGTCAGCCTGCAGGTTTTTTTTTTTTTTGTAGATGTATTAAAAACCATTTTCAAAGATCACATCCTATTGTAAAAGTTACTTACAAATATGCGCTATATTCTGGTGGTGTAAGTCCAGAGCCTTGTATAGATTACTGAAGGACAATGGCGTGTAGACAAAGGTTTACCCCTTAATTTGCCGAAATCTCTGAACGTTGTTTGAACGTAAGGTTTGGCAGAAAAATATTTGTATTATATTGACAACAACCTTGTCTTCATTTGCATTGTTTGCAAAGGGAGTACATATTGCTATTAGAACGATCTTAATTTAGAGTTTACAAAACATATAACACAGACATAACCCTTTCTACAATTTGGCCAAAGGCAGAAACAGCAATGGTTAATACAGATAAATGATATTTTTGACGTACAGTATAGCTAGCCCGGCGAGAAGAAACTGTTTATTTATAAAGAGCATTTACATTGGCTATAAATAGAAGACGACCTGCTTTAATTGAACTGAGATAGCAGGTTTGTTTCGCTGTTTATTCCTTGAAAACAAAGTAAAAGTAGCTCTTATCGCAGCTGAATATTGTCAGATGACCCCACTTGTCTTTTATAGAATACGATTCACGTGTTAACGCTCGTTAAAAAGTAAGTATGTAGCACGTCGTGGTGAAATATGTTTAAAACAATTACCACTGCTGAAGTGAGGACATTTAAGTACAAATACACTTGACTATACAATATACTGAAACTGATTTGAGGCGCTTTTGCAGACATCTCAAGCTGCACAGAAGGTGCAGACTGCTTGAATCTATACTGTCTGGCATTTTTGGATCTCTTGTCAAATGGATCTTGGAATGCAGTAGTTGGGCTCTTTCTGCTAATAAAACTATAGATTTCATTCAAACACCTTTGAAGAAATAAAACAGTAGAAAATGTGGAGCTCTTTGAAATGCAACCAAGGGCAAAATGAAGCATTCCTAAGCAATCAGAACCTCAAGCAAGATGGGGTCCATCATGAAATAGCTGTACAACCAGGCCGCATTGTCTTGGTTTGATTGTTATCTTTGTATAATACAAATGAGCCATGCTCTGGCAAAGGGAGGCATGATGCATCTCGGTGATGCATTGTAACAATCAAGCCGTCACATAATTATGGATCCATAACAGCTACTTTGTCTAACAACCGACTGAATCATAAGGTAGACTGGTCCTTGGACATACAGAAAATCGACTGCGCAGGCTGACCTGAGTCGATACTTTTGGCAGATGCATTAAGTCCCCTTTTCACAGAGCATGACTCAAATTTGAAATTGTCTGTACTGAATACTGTTTATATACAAAATGACAATGCAAATTTGTACTAACAGAAATGGGTCATTCACAGTTCTAGTCTCTATTGATAACATCTGTGAAATTTTTGTGCAGTCTGTCCCCTTTCAGATACCAGGGCTGCATTAGATATGACAATAGCTTTACAGCTAGTTCATGCATTTGCCAAACTTAAAGGATGTTGCATTCCTATATTGAACAGGTAACTGTGCTATCGATTATTTCTCCGAAAGCTATCAAAACCGAAGTCCTAGATTTAGGCAGGGGCCTGCACGAGCTGTCTGAGTAGACTTAAAGGTTTTTAAATTTGTTTACATGAACTAAAGCTTCTTCTTGGAAGACGTCTAAATATATCAACTAGGTTAGGGTCGCGTCAGTTTGAATCTAGAGCAGATTGAATTTAGAGTTTGAAAGTTAAACGTTGAGGCCACTATAAGGCAGTTTTGAGACAGAAAAGACTTGTCACGTTTCCAATATTTGAATGTATTGCATCCTTATAACTGAATCATAGGTACAAAACTTACCGCAATATAATGTCGTGGCATGGCAGGTAACCGCTTCATAGGCTTTTTTCGGTAGTAGTGGAGTTTACCCGTATTGAGTGTACATTTTGTTACTACATTTTGTGCGTTTATTGATGCCTAGCCCCCGTTAAGAGCCCCGCTACCCTGTAGTGTTGCACGTATATTTTCCGTGTGGCCTTGGCCACTTTTAAAAACACATATAACAACCCCAGCTCAAAACTACCTTGTCGTAAAACAAGTTTGCTGCGCAATTAGCCAATTCTTCAACAGGTCAAAATTCAGGTCTGATTTTGTAGACTATTACAGCTTTTTGTATGGCACATGTACCTGCCATGAAAGTAAGAAAACTAGTTTTACTCACCGTGAAAACAGAATATATAAATGCATAGCTGTCAGGCACTGTACATCGTGAACTTCCAGACTTGCGTTTCGATGACTGTCATCTACGAAACGTTTGTGTCTGGTCTCTTTCTTTTAGTTGTCCATGCAAAGGTATGAATGTGTACTAATCGTTAATTGAAATAAATCCATGAAGGAAAACAAATTATGACAAGCTATGATATAATATATTGGTATTGTTTTCATTTCAGCAATATCGATCAACTTAACAGTAGGGGACGTCTCCTGCCTGACAGATTACATATCTTCCTTTGATATCGAATTCTTTATTTCCATTGTTGCTTATAGAGAAAAAAAAAATGCCTTAAAAGAAACAAATAGTCCCTATGATATAGTGCAGTTCTGTATTAGACTTTGCACAAGGTGAAACTTTCTGAAACATTTTGTTTGTAGAAGATAATCATAGCGACATCAGTGATACGGTTATTTTTGAGTTATCTTTCTTTAAAATCTGAAAAAGGAGGGGGTGGGGTGCTAAATCTTTACAAAACGTAAAACATTTAGACTTGTCCAAATTGAACACATTTGCAGAGGACAAATTTAAGTTTGCTCAGATGGCTGAATTTGTCTTTGATGGAGTAGAAAACATTGTGGACAAAGGAAAAATTCTGGATACCAGCATTTTCTCCTTTTCCCACGATGTTTTCTAAATGCTTCTCTTTACGGATCGAAAAAATAGGGATTGTGTGGTAAAGGGTTAACCGTATATTGCATTGGTTCTGAAAATACGTCGCTATGTCGGTAAAGGATCTATGTTCTGGCAGTTGTTACTTTGATTGTTTGAGCTGACATGTAGGCCACTGAGAATATTATCTACACTTCTCTATATTTTGCGAGATACTCGAACTGACCTGTTAGAGATACATGCCCTAACATTTGCGATATATTCTGGCAAAAAAAAACCCTTTCAACAAGAATGTCTGAACAAGTTTTTACGATTTCATCTAGCCATGCCATGTATTGTACATAACGAGCGGTTGAAATTAATTTGGTTGCGTGCTTTTCGACAACACTGAAACGGTTCGTTTCTCTCAAAGTGAATCTAGTCTGGTACCCCGCCGTACTACAAGAGTACGTCAGGCAAAGCGCAGTAATGGCGGCCCCCTTTGGTAATATGCAGAGAAGACGGGATATTGTTATTTCACTTGATCAAATCGGATCATAGGCTGAATTCAAGACAGATCGCTTGCAATAAAGTCATGGCAGTGACTTTTTCCACATGTCGTTCTTATTCAGCGAGAAAAACTACATATCAGAAATGCCTTAAGTATCCGAAATGTCAATGGACCTGTATAACGTCCGAAAACAGGGCTACTTTGACCACGATTTATAGTCGAATTTATATTTAAACCATACCCCAACAGCACGTTTTAGATTCGGTAATGTATTTTTTGTGCAAAATAGGTCTCATTTTATGAACTGATCAAACTAGATCACATGAAATTGGGGAAAACGCGGAAGCCTGTAAGGGTACGCATGAGGACACCTAGGAGGCCGCCATTATTGCGCTTTGTCTGACCCGATAACGTAGTGGTAGGGGCAGGTAATCCAGACTAAAAGTGAATCTTACGTCGCAATCACTATTTCAGTCTTATAAAGATAACAACTCATGCCAGCCCCTTACCCACTTTAACAGCTCCGTATTCACCAACCAACCATTCCTCAGGACATTCTTAGTGTAATTCTACATTAACAAAGTAACACAACTTCAGACTCGCTAAATCATTTGGTTTAGCCAATCAAGAGTTGTGTTACTTTCAAATTTAGAACATTCTTGAGAATAAGACTAAGAATTTTCTTAAGAATGGTTGGTGAACGTCGGCCCTATGTCCTCAGATTAAAACGTTGATATGAAAAAATATTCGCCAGTCATCGGCGTATACTTACATGTCTGACAGACTTTGCAGGGCCCGTATTCAGCAACCATTCTTCAGAACATTCTTAGTCTTATTCTTCAGATTTGTCCACATTTGAAAGTAACACACCTTCTGATTGGCTAAATCAAATGGTTTGCTGACAGGTTGACTGTTCCTTTTACATGTCCAGTTGATTTCACCTTTATCTAAGTGACCTTAGGACTTTCATATATGTCGGTAAGGTGTCAAAATTTCTGTTCTGTTTTAGATATTTGTAACAAGATTGAAATGGAAAAAAAATAAAGTAAATAAAATAAAATAAAGTATCGGTTAATGTAGATAAAGTGGCATCTACAAATTATCTTTTTGAACAGACCTAAATCATTGGACATCAAGAATCAAAGCACCTTACAATGGTATTTTGGAATAGAACACAAACAGAAGTAGATCCATGATGTTAAATGGGTATCCTGTGGCAGAGAATGGGGGTTAATGCGTTTGCTTACATTTTAACAATAGAAAAACAACAACAAAAAATCCTTATATAAAATGGAAACCGACCAATGTCGAAAACTCAAAACTTAAAAACTTAACTTTAAGAACATATAGCGTATGTTTGCTATTATATTGGGCGTCAGCTGTTTTTATTCTTTTTAAGTTATTTATAGACAAATCTTCTATATTACCCATATCAAATCGGATGGAACCCCTCTGCCAGCGGGAACGATATACCACCTCGAGGCTTGGTGAGCTAGTGCATTTGTGCAAGAAAAGAAACCAAAATAGATAAGCGCCATACCACATACGCTACTTTTTTGCTACAAATATCTTCTTGTCTGCACGGACAGCCACATCAGCTAGAAGTTCATCGAGGCTTTCTTCAACCATTCAACTGTTAAGTAAAGCATACATAAAATCATTGAGGGTCAGTTGGAAAGGACCTTAACGCTGTAAATTCAGTTTTATGTGTTTTTGCCATCTGTTCACAAAATTACTAAAAATGCCATAGTTGTCTAGTATACAGGAGTTATATATGGCTTAGAGTAAGAAGATAAATTGTTTACTCTTTCCTTATAGAACTCTTTAGATGATTGCAAAAATACCTGGGAATATCTTTACTCTTTATATTTCCTGTTATAGAATTTTATATATTGTTTTATAAAACCCACAAGTTGACTTCTTCCTTACCCGTGTTGAAAACTATACAGTGTTTTAATGATATTGAAGGAGAATGCGTTTGAAGTCGCTGAAAACAGGAGCAAATTAATGCTTGTTACCAGCATTTTCTCCTTTTCTAAATGTCTTACATCCTTCAAAAGACAAATTATTATCTGAGTCCCATTCAATTTGAAGTCTGCAAATTTCTTTAGTTTTAATTAATGTTGCACAATCGATTTTGTTACATACGGTGCGTGCTGTGTGAAAATTTGTTGTAACACATTTGCAAAAAGTATCTCATGTCAGCCTATGCGGATTGTGCAGGCTAACTTAGGTCGAAACGTTTTGCTATAGGCAAATATTCTGCATATCTAAAGACCGTCCTATCTAGAAAAAAAATATGCATTTTATATACAGTATGTTACGACTTGCTTTGTACAGTGCACCGAGAAGATGCATTCAAGTCTCTTTTCCCAGAGGGCATACATGTGTGTAGTCATACATATGTGTTATACTCTGTAAAAAGGGGGCTTAATGCATTTACAAAACGTGTCGATCCGGTTCATCCTGCGCAGTCTGCGCAGGCTGCGCAGTCTGCGCAGGCTGACCTGGGCCGAAACTTTTTTCTTTCGGTCAATTTTATGCTTGTCAAAAGACCAGTGAGCCTCATGATTCAGTTGGTTGTTAGTAAAAATGGATTTTATGGATCCACAATCATATGATGACGTGCTTGGTATCATGGATCACGGAGATGCATTAAGCCCCCGTTTGCCAGAGCATGGGTTATATCTGTTGGAATCTAAGTTCCGCATTTCTTATATACATATTTTTATTTCTTGTCGAAAATGCACATTAATACCTTTTTAAATGATACATTTTTTTTACTTAACAACACTCTGATGGCGACCAATTTACATGTTGATCAAAGCAATGGTTTTGCAATTGATATGAAATGAAACTTGATTCAAACCAACTTCTAGTATCATAGCATAATTAATTTGGTAGAAGACAATATATTAACGCAACAATATAATTTGAGATTAGATTCAATACCATCGTTTTGCTATTATCACGTTGTATACTGGGTCCTATCCATTGATGCAACGAACACTCTCTTATAGGCTCTGATAGGTTCTGTGAAGCATTACAGCAGGCAATACATCATATAAATAGAGGATATTTGTTTTTTTCCGGTGAAAGATCGAAATCTATTTCATCGAGTGAACATCATCGGTAATATTTTCACGAGTGGCACAGCCACGAGTGAAAATATTACCGATGATGTTCACTCGATGAAATAAATTTCGATCTTTCACCGAAAAAAACAAATATTCTATTTATTTCATGCTTCTAACGCCTTTTTTGTCGAGACTTCCATAAAAATCAGTACAAACTCCCCGTGGTCGGTATTCTCACTGGTCGTACCCGTGTAATATCGAAAAATATTTTCACCGCTATTACTCGATATCCTACCGGAAAGCATGAAATAATTATGAATCCATAAAATCCATTTTTGTCTGACAACCGGCTCAATCCTGAAGAAGAATGGACTAGCAGAAAATTTACCAAAAGCAAGAAGGACTGCCGCAGGCTGATCTGGGTCAATTTTTTTGTATATACATTATACTACCTTTTCACGGATCATGACTCGTCCGTAACAATTGGATGATTCCGAATACATCTACTTTGAGATTCATTCAAAAATTTCTAGTCAAAAGTTACTGACTTACAAGCACTTACGTAAATAAGGTCCCAGTGGCAGCTGGAATGTGGCTCGTCATCCGGTTTTGATAGAAATATGACAGCTGTCCAAGTTTTCATCTTGGTTGCATTATAGGTTTCTATTTGAGAAAAACATATTTCAGCCATGCTCTGGCAAAAGGGGGTTTAATGCATGATGCATGATGCTAAGCAAGTCATCACATAATTATGGATCCATAAAAAAAAAAAAAAATTTGTCCAACAGCCGATTGTATCATAAGGTAGACTGGTCCTTTGACATACAGAAAATTGACCAATAGCGAAAAGTTTCTGCCAAGGCCAGCCTGCGCGGACTGTGCAGGCTGACCTGGGTCTAGACTTTTCACAGATGCATTAAGCCCCTTTTTACAGAGCATGGCTCATTTTTAATACCGAAATATATATTTTTGATTTAATGGACCTTCATTGATCTTTGGACCTCGCATGCATGTATGCACAACAGATACACTTGATTTGACCTCGCATGCACGTATACACAACAGATAGATTAGGTTTTACCTCGCATGCACGTATACACAACAGATAGACTTGGTTTGGCCTCGCGTGTACTTATACACAAAAGATAGATTTGGTTTGACCTCGCATGTACGTATACACAACAGATAGATTTGTTTTGACCTCGCATGCACGTATACACATAAGAAAGACTTGGTTTGACCTCGCATGAACGTATACACAACAGATAGACTTCGTTTGACCTCGCATGCGCGTATGCACAACAGATAGACTTTGTTTGACCTCGCATGCACGTGCACACAACAGATAGGTTTGATTTGACCTTGCATGCACATATACACAACAGATTGGTTTGGTTTGACCTTGCATGCACATATACACAACAGATAGACTTGGTTTGACCTCGCATGTACGTAGACACAACAAATAGACTTAATCTGACCTCGCATGCACGTATACACAACAGATAGAACTGGTTTGTGTAAGCATGCACGTATATACACAACAGATAGAACTGGTTTGTCTACGCATGCACGTATACATTACAGATAGACTTGGTTTGTCTAAGCATGCACGTATACACAACAGATAGAACTGGTTTGCCTAAGCATGCACGTATACACAGCAGATAGAACTGGTTTGTCTAAGCATGCACGTATACACAACAGATAGACTTGGTTTGTCTACGCATGCACGTATACACAACAGATAGACTTGGTTTGTCTAAGCATGCACGTATACACAACAGATAAACTGCATTACCCAAAAGGATTAAACCCCTTTTCCTCAGAGCACTGCTCGTTGATACTCGTACAAATCTGATCGGAAATAGCAATGCTTTGTACATTCCACAGAAACTTACTCTGTGAATTTCTGCTGGTAAAATAATATCTCTTAAAGACTTAAATGTATTCATACAATGAGCTCTGGAGGAAATTTAGTTTTATTTACCATAGGTATAGGAGCACGGCGGAGACAACATGAGCCAAGCCTCTCCCCTAACAGCCAAAAGTCATCGTTTCTGGCAACCAACAAGTTTTGAAATAGCCGCCATTCTCCCTGAGCCTGTTTCTAATTAAGTCTTCCTCTGTCTAGGATTGGTTCCCACACCTCTGAATTCCGTTTTGGAATTGTTGTGGATAGTTATCCAACATTAGACGCATTCCAATACTTCGTCTGAAAAGAAGCTGTACTGTATGTTTCGTATTGATAATCAAGCCATGATCTGGCAAAAAGGGTTACCGTGATGTAATATATTAATCAAGTCCTCATATAATTATGGATCCATAAAATCTGTTTTGTCTAAAAAGTGACTGAATCGTTAATTAGAATGATTGTTGGACATATAGAAAATTTAGATATAGCAGAACGTTTCGACCGATGTTGGCCTATGCGGATTGCGCAGGCTGACTTGGGTCGATATGTTTTACAAAATGAATTAACAGATTAAACAGATTAAATTAATTCACAGAGCATTACTCACATTATTTTTCCTGGGAGAAAAACATATATATTTGTCCTACCTTAAAGTAGCCTTTTATAAGAAGATCGATTTTTGAACGAATTCTTAAACCGGTTTCAACAGTATCTATGTCATACCACTGCGACAGTATACTTATTGATGTTTTTCCACATTATCAGCGCCACAAGAGGGGAAGAGGCCTACATTTACTGACTTTCTGTCTACTTGCTCAACGAGGGAGCTACTAAGGAGTCTCCGCCCCATATAAATTGTTTTACAACCGTTTATATTAAGTGAATCCTGTAGCGATTTTTATTACCGCATCTTTGGCGTTGTGCCTGATATTATTGTATTTAAAAAAAAAAAAGGTGGAAGATCGAAAAGTATGAATACCACTAAAATGTATTCAGTTTCCATGAAAATGTATGAATACATTTTACACATTTTATAGATTTTCATTCCGAAGTAATGTTCAACCAGATATATATGAGCCATGCTCCGTGAAAAGGGAGCTTAATGCATCTGCGAAACGTATCGACCCAGGTCAGCCTGAGCAGTCCGCGCAGGCTGACCTGGGCCGAAACTTTTCGCTATTGGTCAATTTTCTTTAATGTCCAAGGGACCAGTCTCCTACGTGAGTAAGTCGGTTATTCAAAGAATGGCTTTTATGGATCCATAACTATGTGATTCCTTGATTAATATCATATATCACGGAGATGCATTAAGCCCCCTGTTGCCAGAGCATATCTCATATATAAATGCATAAAACCTGAACTTCCATCGACACTATGTGAATGTATCAACAATGAAGTCATTAACCACAGGAAATGTAAAACTGTATAAAGTAAAGTAAAATTTATTTTCAAAATTCATAGCTACATTTCCATTTTTAGCCCATTCCGATCAGAAATGTAGGGGTTGTAAACTTTTGATGAAGCTTTTTTTTTTTTTACCGAGAATAATTGTATTGTCATTATTTCATCGTTTTTCTACCATACCGGCGAGCATTGTAACAACAATAAAACTTATAGCCGATTCGTTTGGACCAACGGTAGAGCTGCCAGAATTGGAGGAGATATTCCGGTGCGTTCGATTGGGCGTCTTCCGCTTTTAGAAGCTCTGCCGTCTCTTCCACTTGATATTTGGAAGAGCCGGCAGAGATTCGAAACAAAATGGCGAAAGCAGCCAACGAAACGCGAGTTGAAGAATGGTTTCTTTTCAGTTGACATTTGTTTTTTTGTTGTCATGTGCAAATATTCGTGTTTTTACTTGCTGAAAAGATTGCTCTTGCTCAGTATCCAATTTGCGGTGGTAAATATACGGTAAATACTGATTAATTCCTCCGCATGTCTTGAATCGCCCTCAGAATTTTTAGGGGCGAAATGTCTTGGGTTCGAAACGTTCTAATATTTCTCGAATTGGTATAAAAAAGTATATATATTTTTATCACTTATTCGACTTACACTGATGAATACAAAGCTGCTATTTTGGGGATTGTTCAAGGCCTGTTTAGACAGAAGAAGCTAGCGTCATTCTCATCAAATAGCCATTCTTCTACAAACAATAGCAGTTTGTTGTAAAAAGCCGCCATGTTGAATGATTCTAAATTCGTTCGATTGACTTTCTATTCTAATCGCTTCTGTGAATAGCATTCTCTTCTTAGCAGAGCCCAAACGAACCGGCTATTACTTTATCTACCCGCATCCATCAATGTCACTCCATCTCTGATTAGCATCTGTCATGATTTATAGCCGAGTGTCCGTGGTTATATCAAAAGTGTTTGAGCTAAAAGTAATGCTTTTGTTTCAAAATACCTATAGATCTAGATGCAGTGTGTATTATTCTATCTAAGTGGTTACTGTGAGAATTCCATTTTGACAATGTCAAGGTTAAATAACGTCATAGGAATCTTCTCAAAAGCATTTTGTGTCTTTAGTCCGTCTTTAGTCCGTCTCCTAATATTGTTTGGGATGCGGAGTAAAGATTTATCAAACTACTGAAAGTACTGACAGACTAGCGAATTCGACTGATTGATTGTTTGTATTGTGTTTGACACTGTTTTCAACAGTATTTCAGTTATGTAAGAGTGGACAGTGCACATATCCATGCTTTCCTGGAGTTTCTTTTACCAGTACTCCGCACAATATTCTTTCCAAGCCACTGGCTGCTTTCCCACATTTACGTCTAAACGTGAGAGAGAAATGAATCCTGTCACAATGACTATCATCAATCCTCGGAAAGAAATTTGCCGAATCGGGGATCGAACCTTTCCCAAGTCCTGTACACTACCGACTGAGCTGCTGGGGCTATGCGTGCTATTGGTTAACTGTAATCCAGTTTAAGTTTAACCCTTAACCTGCTAAAAATGTTAAAATAAACTTTCAAGCCGATGGCAAACATCTGAATACTGCTATTTCAAAGTCACATTTTGGAGAAAATAATATATCCTCTTATCGGACAGTGTAGATCCAAGATCAGACTGTATGCTCTTAATCCACACTGTCTACAAAACGTCATTGAGTAAAAGAAACTCCAAGAAAGCATGGATAGGTGCTCTGGCCGCCGCAATATCACTGAAATAATGTTGAAAATGGCGTTAAACACCATGCAATCAATTAGTCAATATCCAATAGCACAAGATGTAGTTAACTATCTGACTCTCTTTACAAAACGAAAAATTTTACGCCGGTCCAAATGCAAACCTGTTGCAGACCATAAATTAAAAGTGGCTGAACTGATGAAAGCTTATTCCAAAAGGGTAGAAAACAAGGTGGGAAAAGGAGAAAATGATGGTTACCAGCATTTCTCCTTTTCCCGCAATGTTATCAAAGGGATTTTCCCCAGTATCGTGGGATTGTTTGGTAAAGGGTTAATATTCAAGACTAGAATAACAGTTTAACATAACAATACAACTGTACACAATGATCTAAATAATGAATGACTGAAGGAATGACAAGGTTCCCTGTCCAGTGAGGGTTGATGTAACTGGGATTTGCTACAAGTTACCTAGGTGTATCTATTAATAGATTCATTCATAATGTTACAGTGGTGTAGGAAATAGTGATTCTCTGCTTTGCATAGGTCACTTGATTTACATATAAGCAAAGATCTTGTACCTTGTAAATGACATTTTGTTCAGTTTATTACTTTGCAAGACGACATGTTCAAATTGGAGTAGTAGCGATTTAGTGGTTTTTGTCAAAATTGTCATGTATAACAGAATTAAGATTTATAACAGAAAGAAGTATTTTTCCGTGAGGCAGTATTTGGCAACTGTGGGTTTTTTTGTTT
Source organism: Tridacna gigas (assembly GCA_945859785.2). Lineage (NCBI taxonomy): Eukaryota > Metazoa > Mollusca > Bivalvia > Cardiida > Cardiidae > Tridacna > Tridacna gigas. Next base: position 31,432,824 of record OX244043.2, on the reverse strand, counting down.
ATTTTGACTCTAGGTCAATCTTGATGCCTATAGACTAGCTCCGCAAGTCTAAAAATGCTCTTAAACTAGTCATGGTGTCTCATGGAGATACCCTTTATACTTTAGTTATTCAGACTTCCCCTACTGTGGAAAAGTAATCCCTCGTCGTCACATAAAGATTAACAAGAAATGTTGGTAATGCTCATATATCTTTTAGTGTTAAGATTTGAGCTTAATAAAGTTTTCTAAATTGAATTGAATTGAATTGATTATATTTGACACTAACAACACGAAAAATGAGTGTAGCACAGCAAAATAAGGCGTTTAACTCTTTCGGCGCCAAATAAACTAATTCGGCCTCTTTAATGGCTGTAGATACAATCCACTGAGTCTCCGGAAGATTTTTATCATATAGGCTTGACAAAACAAGCGGATGGCATAGATCAAAGATCAGACTGCACGTTCTGTGCAGTCTGATCTTGATCTATGCCGTCCGCAAAAGTCCCTGTTTTCGCCTATGGCGCTGAAAGGGTTAATGTATCTCCTATAGTACATTTTACCGAGCAAGTCATCACATGATTATGCACCCATAAAATCCAATTTGTCTAACAACCGACAAAATCATGAGGTAGAAGTGTCCTTGAGTATGCAGGACATTTTCAAATAGCAAAAAGTTTCGACCCATATCAACCTGCGCGGATTGCACAGGCGGACATGGGTCGAAACTTTTTGCTGGTGAATGAAACCCGCTTGTAACAGACCATGACTGAAATTTGAATTATCTAATTAATCATGCTCAATTATAACAAGAGTTGTTTCATTATCAATTTTCAATGTATAGACGGAGTAGCATAACCGATTTATTAATTCTGATGAATAAAGATGCAAATGTAGTGAAAATTGTAGTAAAAAATGCCGTCGAAAAAGCAATAGGTGATATCACCGATTTTTTTTTTTAAAGGAGGATTCATTCAGTTAAATATCCATTCGGAATAGATTATTATTAAAATATAACTTACCGAAACAAATCGCTTTATTAAAATATTATTCTTACCCTTTTTAAATATCACAATGGCACCGAATTTCTCCACCAACATATGGAGTTTCTTACACAAACCACATAGCAGATGCCTTCATATTTATTTACGGTTTGAACAAAATGCCTTTTCTTTGCGGCTCATTTGGCAAATGCAGAGTGGATCTTGGTTTTTGTGGGGGCAGATAGTGAAACAGAAACGCTGAACCAGCGGAAATTAAACAGCTTACTTCCCGTCAACTATCCAATCGGATTGCGGGACACCCGTATCGAAAGGTATGTAAAGATTAGGGAAATACCAGACCTACTAAATATAGCACGCTGGAAATCCGAAGTTCATTTTCCTTGCGGGCTTTTTTTTCCAGCTTGACAAAAAAATGACAATAAACTACTGTTTAATAGTCTTTTTTTTTTTTCATTTAATCTTTCATCCCCTACATTGAACCCTTTACCACACAATCCCGACTTTTAACGACCGTTGGGAAGAAGCCTTTTGACAACATTGCGGGAAAAGGAGAAAATGCTGGTAACCAGCATTTTCTCCTTTTCCCACAATGTTTTCTACCTTTCCCAAAACAATTTTCAGTTTTTGAGTCACATTTATTTTGTCGTCTGCAAATGCTTTCAATTTGGAAACGTCCAAAATGTTGTCGTTTGGTGAAGAGTTAATATTTTTGACATGTTTTTGGCTTTAAAGTAATTTCGGCATATAGTTAGGGGAATTAAAGTATAGCAACGAGAATAAATTGGTAACGAGTTGAACTAAAATTTAAATAAGGCAGTAGATAAAATGTCTTCTCGTAAGATATGGGCCATGCTCTGTGAAATGGGGGCCTAATGCATCTGCAAGAAGTTTCGACCCAGGTCAGCTGCGCAGTCCGCTTAAGCTGACCTGGGCCAAAACTTATCGCTTTTGGTTAATTTTCTGCATGTTTAAAGGATCGGTGTACCTCGTGATCGAGTACGTTTTTATCTCTTTACCAAACGACAAAAATTTAGACTGGTCCAAATTGAAAGCATTTGCAGACGACAAATTAAAGGTGGCTCAAATGACAAAATTTGTCCTTAATAGAGTAGAAAACATTGCGGGAAAAGGAGAAAATGCTGATTAACAGCATTTTCTCCATTTCCCACGATGTTTTCAAGAGGCTTTTTCTTCAGGGTCGTTAAAACTCGGGATTGTGTGGTAAAGGGTTATACAAAACGGATTTTATGGATCCATAATTGTATACTGACCTGCTTGGTTTTAATGTGTTACGGAGATGCATTAACCCCCCCCCCTTTTTTTTTTTTTTTTTGTCATAGCATGGCTTATTTATCTCAAATATGAGTGTGTTTACGACCAATTTATGTCGTCAGTTTATACCCGCTTTCAACTTTTTCGATTTTATTTTCCCTTGTGCTAAATGAGGCGCAGTATAATTTCACATGCAACGGGTACTTTATACATGTATGTATGTATAGATGGATGGATGGATGGATGGATGGATGAGTGGAAGGATCGATGGGAATAATCATATGAGGATATATGCCTATACGGATGGATTATTGAGCAATTGGTGTATCGATGGATCAATAGAACAGGGATGATGATAACCATTATGATCTATGCACTTGTTTTGTATAAAAACTGACTCTCTTGGCACATAAATGATAATGACATTAAGTTATGCTGCGCAAATATCCGTAGGTAAAAAAAGAAATAGGGTTTAACTATCGTCGAGCAAAACTACTCTAAATCTTTTCAGATGTAGTAGATCAATATCAGTCTGAATAAATAAACGGACTGCGCAGGCTGACATTGATCATTTTTTTCCTTTTTCCATTGGATTAAACAGCGATTTTACAGAGCATAATTCACATGTTTATATTCAAGGCACTAAACAATCACCAGCAAACATAAAAACTAAAAAAACATGTAAACGACTGAGTTAAAAATAACAACAACAAACAAACAAAAAAAAAAAATCCTTGAATTTACAATATTAGCATCATTTTAGCTACGCCAAGTTGTCGTCTGCAAATGCTTTAACTTGTCGTCGGGGAAATTGTTCTACATTCGTTTCATTTCTTTGTTGCACCAAGGTTTCAGATAAACAAAATAAAAGAGAGAATATTTTTCAACTTTCATTACACTTTCGACTTGTCACAAAATGGGTTTTCAAATGTTGCAGAAATATAATTCTTGGTCGTCTTTCGCTCGTATCGAGTTTCTATATATAGCAACAGCTTACCTTACTGCTATTGAATAAAAGTAATTCACCAATAAAAGGAAAACTTCGTCATCACGCGGGACAAAGTTCGTATGAATTTGATTGGCTAGATCAGTTGCATGTCCTTGATGCCTAAAAATAGACATTCAGGAAGCGTACTGGGTTCGTGTTCACCGACCATTGCATTCACAATCGTATTCTAGATATTATATAGAAAGAAACGAAATTTCTGATTGGCTAAATCATTTGGTTCAGCCTAAACCATTCGGTTAAGCCAATCAGAAGTTATGAGAAACGTTCCAATTAAGTGTAACTCGTTACAAAACGACAACTTGTCCAAACTAAAAGCTTTTACAGGCGACAAATTTGAGACGATACTGGGATTTGGCTTTGAAAGGATTCAAAATATTTCAAAGCCTTCTTTCTCGCAACTGTGTGGTAAAGGCTTAAATCATGCTAGTAGTTCGAAATCATGACATAAAGTGAAATCCGCCACTAACAATATCGGGTATAACGAGGTCACGCCTATATAGAAGTTGAGCAGACCTCCAGAAAAAGGGAGTGAAAGTATTCTAAATCCATTATTTCTCCTCTGGACCCTATGTTGTGGGTACTCATTAGAATTGTCTCGATGAGACGATTCTAATGGGTACCCATAACATAGGGTTTAGTGGAGAGGGATTAAATATTTTCAATTTCGAAATCAAAAATCACTCCCCTATCTGGAGCTCTGTTGAGTTTCAAGGACCTCCCAGTTTCCCAACAATTCCGTACCTCCACTTATAATGGTCTTGTGATAAAATAAGGTTTCCTTCGTTACCCTAGGAAGCGCTGTCAGGCATGGCTCAACGGTGAAGGTGTAGGTTGCAAAATACGCTTGTCCACGGGTACGATCCTCCCTGTAGAGGCTGTTTTTTTTTTTGTTTTGTTTTGTTTTTTCATTTGAGTGTCAGATGACATGACCCTTCGGAGCCCTGGCCTAGTACTGGCGAAACTCAGGTCACTAATGACTAAGTGATCTATGGCCTTGATATGAATACAATAACGTTGAAAGCGGAATATCAATCAATCGATCGATCGGTCGGTCGGTCGGTCGGTCAACCGTTCGGCCGACCGACCGATCAATCAATCCATCAATCAATCAATCAACCAACCAATCAATCAATCAATCAATCAATCAATCAAGCGGCCGATAAATTGTTACCAATCATTTAACTGATCAAACAATATGCCCCTTGATATCGGTACGAGCGGAGCCAGCTGTTCGCGTATGGTCGATGGTGGGATATCAAGATGTTTCTCTTAGTTCCCGTTATTTATGACCAAAACGAAACGCCAACCTTCTTTTTTTTTTAATAGAAAAGATAGGAATTTTACTACGTATAATTCATGTATTGAAATACGGGTAGTGTAATTATGTTTATAAATGGGTATTACATATACAAAGCGAAACCGACGCAAAGAGAAATTAAATCTATACCAAACGACCAAGTTCTGGACTAGTCCAAATTCAAAGCATCTGGTTTTTCTACAATTTGAATCGTGGAATTTGTTTTTGATGGTACAGAAAACATTGTGGGAAAAGGAGAAAATGCTGGTGACCAGCATTTTCTCCTTTTCCCGAAATGTTTTCTGAAAGCGTTTTTCCACTGGGTCGACAAAACCCGTGTTTGTTTGGTAAAGGTCAACAAAGTGTAAAACTACAACTAAAATCAATCAATGCAAACTGGTTAAAACATGTTTTTCTTTTTTATGCTGAGGCTGTGGATGACTTCGTAAAACATTGTGGGGAAAAAGGGTAATTGCTTTCTTCAAGCTATTGCTCCTTTTCCCATGATGATTTTTTTTATTTACAAATATTCTAAATCTGTGTCCTTATTCCTGTTGTTTGACAGTTCAGCAAGAGCCACTGTCATATTGAGGTGCCAAGCCCCCATAGCTCAGTCGGTAGCGTACAGGACTTGAGAACAGGAGGTCGCTGGTTCGATCCCCGGCTTGGTCAATTTCTTGTTTTTGATGATAGTCATCGCGACAGGATTCATTCCTCTCTCACCGCTGACCATTGTTTCGACGATGGTTATGTGGGAAAGCAGCCAGTGGCTTGTAAAGAATATTGTGCGGAGTACTGGTAAAAGAAACTCCAGGAAAGCATGGATAGGTGCACTGGCCACCGTGATATAACTGAAATAATGTTGAAAACGGCGTTAAACACCATACAATCAATCAATCAATCATATTGAGACAGCTTAACCCTTAGCCTTATAAACGAGTGAATTGGAACTTTCAAGCCGATAGCAAAAACCGAAATTTTACAAATTTAAAGATACTTTTTCGGGGGAACAATATATCCATATTAGACAGTGTAGATCCAAGATCAGACTGCATGTTCTGTGCAGTCTGATCTTGATCTACATTGTCCGTGAAAGGTCTTTAAGTCGCGCTTAGTAGCCTTAAAGGTTAAGATGGGTAAACCTTGCAGCGCAAAGTAATTAAACTTGCCCTTTTTCGACAATAAGAAATTAAATCAACTTAGAATAAGGAAGAGTTTAATCAACGATGATTGACAAAATAATAAAACAGTGTAGACCCAAGATCAGACTGTACGTTCTGTGCACGTTTTGTGCGGTCTGATCTTGAACTATGCCGTAAGCAAGAGCATCGTTTGCCTGCAGCGCTGAAAGATTTAACCCTTTCAGTGCCACAGGCGAAAACTGGGGCTTTTGCGGACGGCATAGATCAAGATCAGGCTGCACAGTGCAGCCTGATCACTGATCTATGCCGTCCACTTGTTTAGTCAAGCCTGTAAGATATGTATCAGTCTGAATGCAAGTGACTGAATTTTTAGCTGTTGAAAGAAGTCGTATTTAGAAATTTGGCGCTGAAAGAGTTAAACACAGAAATGACAGGACGATTAGAACATTTGATAATGTGATAAGTGCGGTATATACATTTACACTATCAACCCTTCTGATTTTAACTCTTGACCAAACGACGAAATTTTAGACTGGTCTAAACTAACCCTTAGGCTGCTTATCGCGACCCATCGACCTTTTGCGGACAGTGTAGATCAAGATCAGACTGCACAGAACGTGAAGTCTGATCTTTGATCTACACTGTCCGATTAGGAGATATCTTTCCTCCAAAAATACCTTTGAAACAAGAAAGTTTTCGGCTTCTACTATCTACTATAAAGTTTCATTTCTTTTATTCAGCAGGACAGGGGTTAATAAAAAAAAAAAACATTTGCAGAGGATAAATTAACTAACCCTTATCCTGCTAAATAAGTGAAATGAAATTTTCAAACCGATAGAGAAAACCCGAAAAATGCTAGTTAAAACTTTTTTGGGGGGAATAAAAGTATCTCCTGATCCCACAGTGTAGATCCAAGATCAGACTGCACGTACTGTGCAGTCTGATCTTGATCCACACTGTCTGGAAAAGGTCGGTGAGTCCCGCTTAGTAGCCTAAGGGTTAAAACTTAGCTGAATTGATCGTAATCGTCCGTGAAAGCGTAGAAAACCTTGTGGGAAAAGGAGGAAATGCTGGTTACCATCATTGTCTCCTTTTCCCACGAGCCTTAACCTGCTAGATAAATTAAATGAAACTTTCAAGCCGATAAAAGAAAAAAAACATAGTAATGCTTTTTCCAAAGTTATTCATATGGGATAAGAAATATCTCCTTATTAGACAGTGTAGATCCAAGATGAGACTGCACGTTCTATGCAGTCTTATCTTGATCCACACTGTCCGCAAAAAAGTCCTTGAGTTGCGCTTAGCAACCCAAGGATTAAAAAGGTTATTTCCTTAGGCTCGTTTAAACTCCGGAATGTGTGGTAAAGGGTTAAACGAGGAGGGTCCCTGGAAAATTTCTTACCAAGGATTGTTGATAGTGATCGCGAAAGGAATTAGTTCTCACTTACCACTAACTACTGTTGTTTCGATGATGGTTATATAGGAAAGCAGTTAGTCGCCTCAGAAGAATATTGTGCGAAGCACCGGTGAAAAAAAATCACAGGAAAGCATGAATAGGAGCAATGACCGCCGCGATATAACTGAAATATTCTTTAAAACGGCGTTACACACCAAACAAACAAACAAAAGTAACCCCCCCCCCCCCACAAAAAAAAAAAACTTAATTTCACGTCCCTTAAAACATTGTGCAAACATGAGAAATTAAAGGTACCTATGATTTTCTACTTTCTCCAGAATGTTTTCTATCCGGTAAAAAACAATTTTTGCCAACTCATTCAAGCTTTTTTTTTTTTATTTTGCCGTCTGCAAGTGCTTGAAATTTGGACGATTTTCAATGCTGTCCTCTGGTAAAGACAAAATCGTTTCCATACAACTAAACTCATATCATTTTTTTTTAAACAAGAAGATAAAAAACAAACAAAGAAAAAAAAATATGATTTAAGTTACAAGATTCATTCACAACAGACTGATTTAGGTTACAAGATTCATTCCGGATTGATTGTTACAAGGATCGTTCACGACAGACTTGGTTAGGTTACGGGGTTTATTCAGGAAGTATCGATTTAAGTTAAAAGACTAATTTATGACGTTTTGATTTAAATTACAAGGTCTCATTCACAAGAGAATGAGTTAGGTTACGAGGTTCATTTAAGTAGTTTCAAGTTACAAGGTACATTCACAACAGACTAAGTTAGGTTACAAGGTTCATTCAGGACTATTTGATGTAAGTTACAAGATTCATTAGTTCCAAGACTGATTTTTAGCCTTTACCACACAATAACGTGTCTTAGCTGCCCTGGGGGAAAAAAGTTTTGAAAACTGTGCGAAAAGGAACTTTTTTTTTCCCTTTGTCACAGACAAATTTCATCAATTGAGCAGCAATATGTCGTCTGCAAATGCATTCAAAATGGACCAGTCCAAAATCCTGCCGTGTGGTAAAGAGTTACGTCACAAACTTGATTCAGCAGCATAATGTTTTATGTTACAATATTAAATCTTTTCCAAACGACAAAATTTTAGACCAGTCCAAATTGAAAGAATTTTGCAGACGACAAAATAAATGTAACTGAAGAATTGAAATTTCTTTCGGGAATGAGTAGAAAACATTGTGGGAAAAGGAGAAAATGCTGGTTACCAGCATTTTCTCCTTTTCTCACAATGTTTTCAAAAGGCTTTTTCCTCAGGGTCGTTAAAAGTCGGGGTTGTGTGGTAAAGGGTTAAACCACCATTGTCCCATTTTTTCCAAAATGTTTTCCTATCCTTAAGAGACAAATCTCACAACTTGAGCCACGTTTAATTTGTCCTTTGGAAGTGCTTTGAATTTGGACAAGTCCAAAATTGTGTTGTTTGTACACGGTTAAAACTATTACCTTCTCAAATCAAACACTTAAAAACATCCATGGAAAATAAGGATAATAAAGGAGAACCGGGCCCGTATTCACCAACCATTCTTAAGAATGATCTTAGTCTTGTTCTCCAAGATTGACCAAATTTGAAAGTAATACAACTTCTGATTGGCCAAACCAAATGGTTTAGCCAATCAGAAGTTGTGTTACTTTCAAATCCAGAAAATGCTGGAGATTGAGACTAAGGATGTTCTTAAGAATGGTTGGTGAATACGGACGCAGGTGCGGTATAGCTCACTCGATAAACCTTTCACTATCAGTTTTACATCATTGTTCATGTTTGGGATAACAGGTTTAAAATCACGTACCGTGACAAGATGATTTAAAAACCCAGCTCGATAACGTTTTTATTATCTCGTCGCGGTTCGTGGTTTTACACATGTATTCCCAAAAACAATAATATAAACTGTTAATGAAAGGTTTATTGAGTTAAAATTATACTCTTAGTTGAAGGTTTATTGAGTTAGAATTATACGTGAGAGAATATGAAAACATACTGGCAACTTTTGTCGTGTCCTTGCCCGTGGCCATCACCTCTCTCGCACCACTGGGAAATTAATTAACCCATATAATGTCGTTCGCGACTCTATATGAGTCATGCTCTGTGAAAAGGGGGCTTGATGCATCTGCAAAAAGTATCGACCCAGGTCAGTCTGAGCACTCGGCGCATGCTGACAAGGGCCGAAACTTTTTCGTTATTGGTCAGTTTTCATTATGGACTTCATGGATCCATAACTATGTAATGACTGACTTGGTATCATGCATCACGGAAATGCATTAAGCAACCTTTCGCCAGAGCATGGCTCATATCTATTTGGCAGAGAGTGTAAAGCAAGATAAGCTTGTACATACGTGCAGTCTGATCTTGCTCTTCACTCGCCGCTGCTGTATCAGTAGTTTCGGGCATATCAACGCCAATAAACTCAATGGAATATCTATTTGTGTAATTATCAACAGTTCAAATTCAGCGGGATACGGGTTGAGTAATAGCAACAGGAACCCACGGTAAGAAAAAAGAATTAACCCTTAAGCTACTAATCGCGACACACCGACCTTTTGCGGACAGTGTAGGTCAAGATCAGACTGCACAGAACGTGCAGTCTGATCATTGATCTACACTGTCCGATAAGGTATTTTCTTTCCGGTGACATTGACTTTGAAACCGAAATGTTTGCGCTTTTGAGTAGAAATGTGCTGTTTACTGTATTTATTCAGCAGCTTAAGTGCTAAAATGAATACATAAAGTAAAAACAAATTCATAAAAAAAAAACAAAGTCGGATTTTCTCCGATGATATTTGACCCCTGATACTTGTATCCTGAGGGTTCATTTCAACATGAAAGCCCCGAAATAAGTTGTGGCTGGCCGGAAGTTGATTGTGACGTCACGGTATACATTTTGGATGGTCAAAATGTCCCTTTTATTCAGAGAGACAAGGCCATGCATGCTGCACGTACTGAAGGCTTTTTCGTCCGAACCCAATCCATTTCTCATGCACGATAAAACGTGTTCAGTTTCCCCTGTTTTTGCATCTTTCTTGTTCATGACGATCATCTGCATGGCATGGGAGTCGTAGAAAAGGATCTGTTGAAATAAAAGCAAAGCTTTGAAAGCACTGCTGTGGCATTTGTCAAGGGAGCCATCGTGTGGAATTAATAATTTGAAAAATTAACAATATAAATAGTTTCAAAATATTCGCTTGAAAGTGAACCTACTCCAGTAGTCATACACAATCCGATAGAGAAGCATGTAATTTTGTGGGACGAACGAGTTCGGGTGAACAAGTCCAGGAACAAATAAGCCCAGGAACGAACTGGTTTTGGGACGAACAAGCATGGGATCGGGCGGTCAGAAAACAAAGATTGTGTGTATCGTTACGCCAGTAGAAGGTCATAGCGGATGAAGCTATTTTCGATAAAAAAAAGAAGTAACTCCACGATCGATGGCCTAATCCAGTTTATTTTAATACGCTATATTTTAAATTTCATATCTGAGTACCGTTGAAACACTTATTTGTCCTAGAAAAATGAGTTTAATTGGGTTTACTTCCTTCGGTTTTGCACAAACTACGATACATGACTTTCAAAATGCCGTATTTAAGTCATAGTGGCGTTTTCTTGGATAAATGCCACAACAAAATGGATAGACTTCAATTAATTGCTAAAGATAGGCGTAGGAGAGGGGCATGGAGTCGCCTACCCCCCTTACCCATTGTTTATTTAAGCACTCAAAATACTTGATCCATGCTCTAAATTTAAAAAGAAGAGTGGGAAAACGAAATATTAGATAGTACATGACAGGTCGTCTGACAGTTTCTTTCCTTTGATTTAACCCTTTACGACACAATGACGCCTTTTAACGACCCTGGGAATGAATCCTTTTGAAAACATTGTGGGAAAAGGAGAAAATGCTGGTAACCAGCATTTTCTCCTTTTCCCACAATGTTTTCTACCCTATCAAAGAAAAATTGCACCATATGAGCCACATTGAAATTGTCGTCTGCAAATGCTTTCACTTTGAACAAGGTTGAAATTTTGTCGTCTGGTAAAGGGTTAAGAATTCGCTTTTGGAAAATATATAAGAACGAGGCTTTCCTTGAAATTTCCACTGTGAAGCTATATAGGTTACCAGAATTTTTCTATAATCCACCGAACAGTATAGAAAAACATAGGAGCGGCATTCCGACAAAAGGGGCTTTAACGCAACTTCGTGATCCATTGTACCAAGCAAGCCAGCATACAATTATAAATCCATCAAAATCCATTTTGTTTAACAACAGAATAAATCTTCAGGTAGAATGGTCCTGTAACACGCAGAAAATTTAACAATAGCAAAATGCGTCGATCCAGGTCAGCCTGCGCGCACTGCGCAGGCTGACCTGGGTCGACACTTTTTGCATATGCATTAAACTTCCTTTTCACAGAGCTTGGCTCATATACATTACCTGAGCATAGACAAAATAAATCCCTTTAGCCTTTGCGTTGAATTTTCCATTTTCTGTCAGGGTGAAGGGTTCGAGCTTCTTTGACGTCCAGGGCGCTGCCTTAAACACATGAATCGTTCCCTCTGTGTCTAAGTTTGAATGAATAAAAAGTAAAACCAAGGTTAGATCTACTATTGAAAAAAAAAAAAGGAAACTGAGAAATTTGCTTAAAATATTATAAATTTACTTTGATTACGAAAACGGAAAAATCACGCGAAACCTTTGTCTTAATGAATGATTATTTTCATCGGGTCATTTGCTGTTTCATTCCAGAAATATAATTGAGCAATGCTCTGTCAAAAGGGGATTTAACGCACCTGCCAAAAAGAATCGACCCAACTTTTTGCTATTGATCAATTCTCTGCATGTCAAAGGACCAGCGGAACCCATTGATTCAGCCCGTTGTTAGACAAAATGGATTGAGTCGATCCTTAGTCATGAGATGACTTGCTTGGTAGCGTGCATCAAGAGAATGCATTAAACCCACTTTTTTTCCCAGAGCATGGCTCATTTTGATTGGATGACAAAATTTAACATGGAGTTACTAAGGTTCGTCTATCAAACAGACTGGTTACTCTATTGTTACAATGCCCTATCTTGTCCTGGTTAAAACTTATAAACAATGCTCTGGCAAAAAAGAGCTTAATGCATCTTCGTAATGCCTAATACCGAGCAGGTCATAACATGATGAAGGATCCATTAAAACCATTTTGTCAAACGGTATCATAAGATAGAATGGTCCTTTAACATACAGAAAATTGTCCAGTAGCGAAAAGTTTCGGCCCAGGTCAGCCTGCGCGGACTGCGCAGGCTGACCTGGGTCGATACTTTTCACAAATGCATTAAGCCCGCTTTTGCCAGAGCACGGCTCATATAAAACGAGTCTTTACGAAAACGGAAAAAACTGTGTACCGAAGCACATTTCGTCTCACTACAACAATATCTGTATCAAAGATCTTATCCCCGAGTCAGGGTAGTTCACTTACAGCCTGTAGAGCTACTGACCAAGTAGTTAAAAGTTCGATCCACGGCTAAGTCTAAGTCCTTCCCGGGGACTGAAGAATGTCACGTTGACGGGATCCACTGCTCTCTTACCGCTGAATATATTTACGTCATGATTTATGTGAGCAAGCACCCAGTGGCTGGGAAGAGTGGGTCAAACGAGTAAATGAAGCTCTACGGACGCATGGATAGGTGCACTGGTCGCCGTAATATAATTTAAATACGTCAAAGACGGTGTTACCTCTTTACCGATTCATACTCATGAACCGTGCACTGTGAAAAAGGGGCTTGATGCATCTTATAAAATTATCGACACAGGTCAGCCTACGCAGACCGCGCAGGCTAAGCTGGGTCGAAACATTTTGATACCAGTCAATTTTCTGCATGTAAAAGGACCAGTCTACCTTATGACCTATGACCTTATGTCGGTTGTTGGACAAAATGTATGTCATGGTCCATAATTATGTGATGACTTGCTTGGTATAATGCATCTCGGAGAACAAAGTTTAGCTGTATGCTGAACGAAAGATTGAGCTTTCCCTAACAGACAAAATCTTCCAAATTGATTGCATGTGCACAGGACAATTTCGAAATCGGTACAAATGAGCGGAAATTCTCTGACAGGTAAGCAAAACATTGGGGAAAAATGAATGAATGCTAGTAAAAGCATTTTCATGTTTTTTTCCATAATGTTTTCGAAAGTGCCTCTTCGTTAAGGTCGTTTAAACATGGGATGGTTTCGTAAAAGGTTAATTGTATCTCAGAAATATCGGATGAAGCAGATCAAAGATCGAGCTACACGTTCAGGACCAGTATTCACCAACCATTCTTAATCCCTAAAACCCATTTCAAACCATAGTTGCCTTTGCGGACAATATAGATCCAGATCAGGCTGCACAAAAACGTGCAGCCTGATCTTTGATCTGCGCTCTCCGCTTTGCTGAGACACTGTAGAAAAAAAGCAATCACGAAATCGCGATTATTTGGGTGGTATTGCTAGGATGAAATTGTCTGATAGTTTTATTCGGCCTTTTCAGCCTAAGTCTCAAATAAATACCATGTTTCAAAGTAACGAGATTTCTGATTGGCTAAACCAAGTGGTTTAGCCAATCAGAGACTTGGTTAAACCAATCAGAACCACGAATAAGACCAAGAATGCAATTTAGAATGGTTGGTGAATACGGACCCTGTTTACTCTGACCTTGACCTTGAGGTTATGCAATTTAAAGCTAGTTAAATACTCTACAGCACGTAAGATGGTTAAACTAAAGCAACATTTCAATAAATACATATTGACATATTTACTGGTGACGGTAAAATCCTTGCTTCGACAGAGAGTTCCTCGGAGTTCGCTTATGTGCCCACAAGGCTCTGTAATGGAATAGGGGTCACCTAAAAATGGTGCAATGTATTTCGGTTTTAAGATAAAAATAGAAAGCATGGAAATCGATATTGTTTGTCTAAGGTCCGATCCGCGGCCTTGCTCCGATCCCAAACTTTAAAAAAAAAAAAAAAAAAAGAAAGCCATGCTCAGGCAAAAGGGGGTTTAATGCAACTCCGTGATGCATGATACCAAGCAAGCCATCACATAATTATGGATACATTAAGTCTAGTTTGTATAACAACCGACTGAATCATGAGGTACAAAGGTTCATTAACGCACGAATCTTTTTTTCAAAAAGCAAAAAAAGTTTCGACCCAGGCCAGCCTGAGTAGCCTATGTCGCTACTTTTTGCAGATGCGTTAACCCTTTACCAAACGACAAAATTTTAGACTGGCCCAAATTGAAAGCACTTGCAGACGACAAATCAAATGTGGTTCAAAAATTAAAATTTGTTTTGAAGGGTAGAAAACATTGTGGGAAAAGGAGAAAATGCTGGTGACCAGCATTTTCTCCTTTTCCCACAATGTTTTCAAAAGGGTTTTTCTTCAGGGTCGTTAAAAGTCGGGATTGTGTGATTTAAGTCCCCTTTTTTAACAGAGCATAGCTAATATATAGTGTTGGAATCTCTACATACACCCTTGGCTATTAAATGGCATAACGAGCTGGGGCTTTATTTACCAACCATTCTGAATAACATTTTAAGTCTAAATAACAAGAATTTCCTGATTTTGAAAGTATCACAATTTCTGATTGGCTAAACCGTTTGGTGAAGCCACAGCTAAACTGTTCGGTTCAGCAAATCAGAAATTCTCCTGCCTTCAATTTTAGAATTGGAATAGTAATACAATTTAGACCATTTCCATCCCTCATTCTAAATATTGTTGTAGAAAGTAACATAATTCCAGGTTATGTTTGGTTCAGCCAATCAGAAATTCTGTTACTTACGAATTTAGAATTAGGTTAGTAATGACAATTTTGACCGTTTTCAGCGCCCATTCTTGATACTCTTGAAACTCTGATTTCTATAACAAGTGATCTGATTGGTCGAAACGTGGCGGGTCGGGATACCATGTATGGTAAACGTGTACGATGCCAAGAGCAATGCTGGTTGCCTTTACAAGCAGCACATCAAGATTTGTCGGTACAAAAAGATCTACACTATCTAATAATATAATAACCCTGAAACTGCTAAATATAAATGAAACGGACATTTCCAAGCAATAGTAAAAACCAAATATTGAGATTTCAAAGTTGATTTCACCGGAAAGACAACACCGTATCGGACAATGTAGATCAAAGATCAGACTGCACGTCCTGTGCAGTCTGATCTTGATCTACATTGTCCGCAAAAGGTCAGTGAGTCACGATTACCAGCTTAATGGTCAACTAATGGACAAAAATTACACTGAAACTGAAATATCGTCATATTCTTTGACTGATGAAATATATATGTGTCACGCAAAGTGACAAAGGGGTTTAGTGCATCTGAAAAAAAAGGTATCGTCCTATGCCAGCCTGTGCAGTACGCGTAGACTGACATGGGTCGAAAATGTTCGCTATTTGTAAATTTTCTGTATGTCAGAGGACCACAAAATGGACTTTATGGATCCATAATTATTTGATGACTTGTTCGGTATCATGCATCACGGAGATGCATTAAGCCCCCTTTTGCCAGAGCATGGCTCATATCTAGGAGACGGAAGATTTTGTGTGTGTGTGTGTGGACAGAATATATTACTGTCTGTGTGTTCAGAAGATGCAACGTGATCTTAGATCTACGATGAACGATATATTGTTAGATATCGCGAATACCAAAGGTGTGACACAGAAACATAAGTATTTCCTTTCTGCTTAGATGCTCTTATTTCACGCTGCGCTTTTTTAATCGCCTTCTTCATTACAACCACCTTGCATTCAAAGATGAAAATCGTACTGCTGTCTGGGTATTACTATGTGAGTTGTAGAGAGGTCGTAATCCGGCAGTTTTAACTGCAAGTGCCATACAACTGCACTGTTGCAAAATTGGAAATAGAACTATCTTTGACCGTTTGCTCTGCTTTTAATGACAAATCCATTGTTTTTATGTCTGCTTCTATGCCGTTAAATACGCCCAGTAAACTACGCAAGATAAAATGGGACCTTAACCGATTACTTTTATTGCTATTCCATATCAAAAAACAACCACCCTTGAAAAGTCAAAGTAAAAATACGTCGTTCCTGGTTGTTGGCAATGCTCGTTTATATTTGCATAGGCACGAAATAGTTCCGCAAAAAAAAAAACTTGCTTTTAGTTTCAACATAAAAAAGAAAACATCAACACAAGACCAAAAGTGCATTTTAGACAAGGCATTCCATTTCGTCTGATAAAACGGTGCAGCAGAAGTGACTAGTGACAACTTATGAAGTGGGACTACTTTTTATTACGACCCGGAAGCAGTTCGCAGTGGTTTTTCACCTCAGTGTGGGACTGTCAAGCTGTTCAAAAAGTAGTCCGGGCTGTACTTATATTTACCCTTAAAATGCTAAATAAATGAAACGAAAACTTCCACTCAATGGTAAAAACCACAATATCGCGCTTTCAAAGTCTAGTTCACCGAGAAAAATTCTGCATCGGTCAGTGCAGATCAAAGACCAGACTGCATGTTTCGTGCAGTCTGATTTTGATCTACACTGTCCGCAAAAGGTCAGTAAGTCGCGCTTAGCCTAAGGGTTAGCTCTTTACCAAGCGACAAAAAAAAAATAAAATAGCCTTGTCCAAATTAAAAGCATTTGCAGGTAACAAATTATATACGGCCCAAATGTTGTAATTTGTCTAAGAAGGGGTAGACGTCATTGTTACAAAAGAAGAAAATGGTAGTTACCAGCATTTACTCCTTTTTCCCATAATGTTTTCAAAAGGCTTCTTTACTGGGGGTTGGAAAAACTCGGGATTCCCTGATGAAAGGTAAACAATACTTCACTGTACTGATAACGACCAAAAACAGATCTCTTCAGGCGTCCGTGAAGATCAGTAACCATTTAACTTTTTATTGCGCAATATCGCCCTTTTGACGCCCCTGTGAAAGAAGCCTATTGAAAACATTGTGGGAAAAGGAGAAAATGCTGGTAACCAGCATTTTCTCCTTTTCCCACAATGTTTTCTACCCCATCAAAGAAAAGTTGCACCATTTGAGCCTCATTGAAATTGTCGCCTGCAAATGCTTTCAATTTGGACAAGGCTAAAACTTTGTCGTCTGGTAAAGGATTAAGCCTTTTCCACACACTGTCCCGTTTTAACGACCGTGAGAATGAAGGTTTTGGAAAAAAAAAACACGAAAAACGGAGGAAATTCTGCTCTCTCTCTCTCTCTCTCTCTCTCTCTCTTCCACCATCTTTTCTGCTCTTTCACGGACAAAATTTCATTATTTGGCCTATTTGGCCTACATTTAATTAGTCATCTAGAAATGAGAAATGACGAGGGGGCGAGGGGGGGGGGGGTTTCATGCATCTGCAAAAAATATCGTCATAGGTCAGCCTGCGCAGTTCACATATTCTGACTTAAGTGAAATCATTTTGCTATTGGTCAAATTTCTGTATGTCAAAGAACCGTTCTACCTCATTACACAGTCGGAAACCCCAGTGGATTGAAAGAAACAATTTATTAAGACTTTAGCAAACATCTCTGCAAAATTTTGCAAATTTTGAAACAGACGAAAATATACAAGAAAATAAAAGAATAAAATGTTCTTATTAAAGAGTGAAATCATTACGGGAAAGGCTAAAAACAGTGTGGGAACAGGAAAAAACCTAGCAACCTGAATTTTCTCTTTTTCTCACAATGTTTTCAAAAAGTCGTCTTTCTCAGGCCCTTAAAATATGAGATTTTTTCTCTTAACCAAAATTCATTTTATGAACATTTGATCTTTTACCATACAATGCCGCCTTCTAACGAAAGAAGCCTTTTGAAAACATTATGGCAAAAGGAGAAAATGCTGGTAACCAGCATTTTCCCCTTTTTTCCACAATGTTTTCAGCCCTTTCCAAAACAAATTTTAAATTTTCAGTCACATTTATTTTGTCGTCTGCAAATGGTTTGAATTTGAACCAGTCTACCTTTTTGTCGTGTGTTAAAGAGTTAAGGAAAAATTACGTTGTCTTTTCCTTTAGTTTTGAGCTCGTTCTTTTGGTGAAAAAAAAGAAAGGAATATAGCCCGTTTATTGAATGATATTACTTAAAACATACTAGTGATCTTACTGTCGTCAAATGATGCAATATGTTTGTTGACGTACTCGTCCGTTACCATGGTAACATAGTGAGCAGCCTTGACCTTTGGCTGAAAAAAAAGAAAAAAAAAAAAATGTGTATATAAAATGTTGGGCGAACATTTTCGAAATCATAACGACAGCAAAACTAATTAAAGTACCTTTATGCTGGCAGTGTAGATAGGGATCAGAATATACATATTTGTCCGTCCGTCCGTCCGTCCGCCGGCAGGCCCGACCACTCGCTCACATTTCTTCCTACCTACCTATCCAGCCTTTACCAGACAATCCCGTATTTTCACGACCTTTAGGAATAAGACTTTTGAAAACGAACTTTTGCCGACGAAAACATAGCTGCATATAGTGAAACAGCTTTAACTTGTTATTCAATGAATATTCCGTCTTTTCTTTTTTTACGTGAACTATTTATAGATCTCCGACAAATTTACGACTTTATCGGACGTTTAACTCGAGATCATGTGTCCAGGTATTTTACCTCTACGTCATGTACACGGCGACAAGATCAGTTTATTATACAAACATATAAACTCCTATCTTGCGAAATGGGTTGATTGGAACTGCCATGCCGATATTAAAAAAGAAATCAGAATAATACCATTTAAAACTTATATTTTGGAGAAAAAATATCTCCTTGTCGGACAGTGTAGATCCAAGATCAGACTGCACGTTCTGTGCAGTCTGATCTTGATCTACACTGTCCGCAAAAGGTCAGTGAGTCGCACTTAGCAGCCTACGGGTTAAACATTTGAACTCCATTTAGAAAGAGCCTCGGCAAATATCGGAAAAAAGCCGAAGACGGTCACGGAAACAAAGTAGTGATAAGTCAAATCGGTTTCACAATACCAGCTTTTCTCCCTTTCGCACGATGTTTTCTACCCTATCACAGACAAATCCTGTAATTTGAGCCACATTAAAGTCGCCGTCTGAAAATAGTTAACTCTTCACCACACAACAACATTTTAGACTAGTCCATTTTCAAAGCATCTGCAGACGTCAAATTCAACTTTGGAACAAATGGGCTTAAGCTCCCTGATAGAGCAAAAAACATTGTGGGAAAAAGGGAAAATGCTGGTTATCAGCATTTTCTCCTTTTCCCACAACGTTTTCAAAAGCCTTCGTTCCCAGGGTCGTGAAAATCCGGGATTGTTTGGTAAAGGATTAAGCCGGTGCAATAGAAGAAATTGTTTATTTGCCTGGAAATGTAAATCTGGGTAATAACATTTTAAGTTATTTTCAGGTCGATCAGTTGTTTTATACACATTTCTTTCGCTCACTGCCAATGCCAGTCAAGATCAGACTGCACAGAACTTGCAACATTTTGCTACTACTGATTTGTACGCGTTACCCTAACATCCAATACTGTAAATTTACTTTTGAGCCATGCTGTCTGAAAAAAGGGGGGTTTAATACATCTGCAAAAAAAGTATCGACCCAGGTCAAGCCTGCGCAGTTCGCGCAGGCTGACGATGGTTCGAAACTTTTTGCTATTGGTCAATTTTCTGAATATCAAAGGATGACTCTTCATCTAGATTCAGTCAGTCGTTAGACAAAATGGATTTTATGAATCCCTAGTTATGTGATGACTTGCTTGGTATTATGCATCACGGAGATGCATTAAACCCCCTTTCGCCAGAGTATGGCTCATCTATTTTTAGAATCATTAATTATAGCAGCATCTCCTTTGCTCCTTTTCCAACATTGATTTGGATCAAGATCTAATTTTAATTACATCATATGGGTCATGCTATCATGAAGAGGGGTTAAATGCAATTGCAAATCAAAATATCGACTCGTGTCAGCCTGCACGATTTGAAATTAGCGTAGGAATGAGTAGAAGACGGCCCTGCACTGTCTGATCTTGTTCAGCCCCCATCAAGACAGGCTAGATGCTTAACTCTTTACCAAAAGACAAAATTTTAGATTTGTCCAAATTGAGAAGCATTTGCAGACGACAAAACAAAACAATATGACTCAAATCTTGTGTTTTGTCTTAGGTAGGATAGAAAAAAATTGTAGGAAAATGAGAAAACGCTGGTTTCCAGGCCTTCCTTCTCAGGGTCGTTTAAAGTCGGGATTGAGTGGGAAAGGGTTGAAATGATGAGAGGATGAAAGTACCTTTTTTTCCTGCCTCTTTTTCTTCTTTCCCGCAGTTTTTCTTCTGTGTCGGCTATTGACCTCTTCGATATGACTTGGCACCATACGCTTCAGTCTGTGTTTCAGAGTCTGTAAGTCACAAGAATAGAAAAGACAATAAACAAAGGAGCAATGCTCTGTGAATAGGAGGCTTAATGCATCTGCCAAAAAGTATCGATCCAGGTCAGCCTGCACAGTCCGAGCAGGCTGACCTGGGCCAAGACCTTTTGCTTTTGGTAATTTTTTGCATGCCAAAGGACCAGTGTACATGTACCTCATGAATTAGTCAGTTTTTTGTTTTTTTTTTTAGACAAAATTGGTTTTCATGGATCCATAATTATGTGATGACTTCCTTGGTACCATGGTTCACGGAGATGCGTTAAGCCCCCTTTTGCCAGAGCTTGACTCAAGTGAGTGAGTGAGTGAGTGAGTGAGTGAGTGAACTGGCCGACCCAAACGGTTCAAACCATGCATACACAGAATCTATCAGTTTTGCTTTGAATGTAGTATACATATTAAAGCAAAGATACGCATGCATTATCATTTTATATGAGCCACGCCCCAACAAAAGGAGATTTAATACACCCCCCGCGTGTTGCATGATACCAATCAGGCCATCACATAATCGTGGATCCATAACAGCCACATTACAACATAACCGTGAGGTAGATTGGTCCTTGGACATGCAGGGTATTTACCAGTGGCGAAAAGTTTCGACCCAGTTCAATCTGCTCGAAGTGCGCAGGCTGACCTTGGTTGACACTTTTTCGCAGATGCATCAAGCCCCCTTTTTACAGAGCATGGCTAATACCTTTCAATAAGTTTTTTAGTAATATTTCATCGGTCAGTGCGTCTGTCCATAAATTATTATTGCGTTTCCCTCTGTCAGTGCTACGTATGACACCCTTTCCAAGTCAATGAAACCTGTCGCAATGACTCACCAATTCTTGGAAAGATTTTGGTCGGGCTGGGGATTCAAACCTCCTGTTCTCAAGTCCTGTACACTACCGACTGCGCTACCGTGGCTCGGCTGAAGGGTTTTAACCCCTAGGGTGCTAAGCGCGACTTACGGAACTTTAGCAGACAGTGTAGATCAAGATCAGACTGCACAGAACGTGCAGTCTGACTTTAGATCTACACTGTCTGATAAGGGGTTATTTTTCCTCTAAGAATACCTTTACATTAGCAATATCTGGGTCCATACTATACACTTGGTTTCATTTCACCTTTTTAAGCAGGTTAAGTGTTAAAAAGAGAAAATATGAGAAAGTGAAACTTACATTATCATATTCCAAGACGCGATTTTCGTCTCTTTGCACAACAACATCGCCTACCCGTGGCATATCAGCAACTTCCTTGCAGCAAGCACATTGCGCACGCAGCTCACCTACTAGTACTGTAACGTAAACACAGCCCAAAAGCGTGAGCATGCATGATATCACGCAAATAACGCAGCAGTATCGCTCCATACCAGACTTTTTTGATCTGGTCCCAGCACCACAGAGTGTAGCAATGAACTCGTTTAGTTTAATCCATGAGCTTAAATCGCTCGTGGTTATTTTTACATGGTCGATAAAAGCCGACTGTTGTACATACGACCCGTTTACATTCAGTATACCGAGAAGATCTATTTTTAGGAAGTAGATTGGCTATAATGAATAATGTGACAAATATGTATTTTCTTTCCCCGTAATATCAAACTAGTAATTGCATGTAGATTCTATTTACGGTTAAGTATTCCCTTGAAAACCTATTGGCTGCGAGTCTGAGACCCAAAAGCGGAAGTTGTTGATCTCTTGTGATCGAATGAAGGTTATTTTGTACAGATAAAAACTAGTGTTGGAAAAATTGGGATGAAACGTCCCGCTATTATTACCAGGGGCAAACCTGGCTTCATGCTGGGCGATTGGATTGGCTTAGATTCCGACAGAAAGGTGTTTAAAAATATTTATCTATGAGCAATGCTCTGTGAAAAGGGGTTTAATGCATCTTTTTAAAAAAACAAAAAAGTTTCGACCAGGTCAGCCTGCTCAGTGCGCACGCTGACTTGGATAGAAACTTTTCGCTCTCTGTAAATTTTCTCCATGTCAAGATACCATTCTACTTCCAGATTCAGTAGGTTGTTAGGCAAAATGGAGCTTATGTGATTGTCAAACCTTAAGCTCCTAAGCGCGACTCGGGGTGCTTTTGCGGACAGTGTAGATTAATATCAGAATGCACAAAACGTGCAGTCTGATCTTGGATCTCCAATGTCCTATACGGTATTTTTCTTTCCGGAGAACTCAACTTTGAAATCGCAATATTTGATAGGGAAATTTTCGTGTCAGCTCAACCCTTTACCATACAATTCCGAGTTTTAACGACCCTGAGAAAAAGGCATTCTGAAAACATTGTGGGAAATGGAGAAAATGCTGGTAATCAGCATTTTCTCCTTTTCCCACAATGTTTTTTATCCTTCCCAAAACAAATTTCAAATTTTGGGTCACATTATTTTTTGTCGTCTGCAAATGCTTTCAATTGGACGAATCTAAAATTTTGTCGTTTGGTGAAGAGTTAAGGGTTAAAAGACGCAAGTAAGCAGTATCATATGTTTGAAGATACATCCTTGCAACCTATGAGAGAAAAAAAAAAACAAAAAAAAAAAACGCTTTTAGAAAGTGATTGTGTGTAGAATGGCTCAGAATTTAGTCAGTTGTATGAAAATAGATACATCATTAGTATATATGGTGTAAGGGATAAAGAAACTCAAAGGATATGTCCTTATTTGCAACCGGAAAAGACGAACAGTGATTTCTTTGAAGGAATCCAGAGAATGAAATGCATTTTCCATCCATCTTAATCTGTTCAACCTTGCAACCATCAGGGGCAACATTTGGCAGGAATATACAAGAATGAAATAAAGATGAAACGGGTTAAAAAAAAAAATGGCTGAAAACGAGTTTAGATGTACATGTATATGTATGTATCTTGTAAGCGCTCTTGCAGTCAGCACAGATCAAGATGTGAATTGATTCTGTAGATTTAATGGAAAGTGGCCTTTAAATTACAAGATTTAAGATTTTTCCTATCTGCAACAATCTGTGCTTTTCCTTTTCGTAGCCCGGAAAGTGGTTAATACATGGTATGATATAGATGTATCTTTAAGTAGCTGAAATCTAGACAAATATGAGTCCGTATTGTCACAAAAGACCAGTCACAGTACATACATGTATTTTATATGGAGAATTACTTATGACAATTGTTAAATCTAAATATGTGAAATAAGAGCCATTTTGTTACACTGTTTCATCACAAACAAAGGTAATTAATTTTAACCAAAGGATCGCATCATGATTTTTAATGCATCAATGCCGACTTCTTTTAGAGGCATTCATCAGACCCTTTACTTCTTTAACTCTATACCCTTATAGAGTATGTACTAGAATTTCGAAAAGGCATGTTGGAAAGTCACATGATTAAAATCACTCGTCCATTACAAAAGAATGTAGTCCAATAGTACAGTGACGTCAGATCTGATGCCACAGAAATAGAAGGAGTTACTGACTGCTTTTTTAACGACCATCTCGTTATTTAAACACCGACTTGCACTTTTGCACTTGGTATAACCGTCCGTATTGTTTACGCTTCCGAGGAAAAAAATATATTTGGGCCGTGCTCAGGCAAAAGGGGGTTAATACATCACCTTGATGCATTATACTAAGCAAGTCATCATAATGATTACGGCTCCATGAAATCAATAATGTTTAACAACCGAGTGTATCTTTTTAGGAAAAGTTTGAACTGAGAATAAAGAGAGACTGGAAAAGATGTCAGAGCGAGGATGAAGATACCTTGTTTAAATTCGGGCTGCTGATTCGATTATAATAAAACAATTTTCAACTCAACCCAAAGATTCGTTTTATGATATGACCAGTGCTCTGAGCAAAAGGGGTACAATGGAACTCCGTAATGCATTATGCCATACAAATCGTCGCATAATTATGAATGTATAAAATCATTTCAACAACCAACTGAAAACATGAGGTAGAATTATCCTTGGGCACGTAAAAATAAGCGTATGGCAAAAAGTTTCGACCTATGTCAGCCTGCGCGGAATGCGCAGGCTGACGTGGTCGATACTTTTTGCAGATGAATTAAACCCAATTTTCATGGAGCATAATTATCGGACGTTCTGTGTAATCTAATCTTGATCTACACTGTCCGCAAAAGCTCATCAGCTAACATAACAGGACCTTTCAGCGCTTTACCTTGCTCTGGAGCCAGCGGAGATCAAGATCACGATCAGACGGCACAAATGTCCAGTCTAATCTATATTACCCCTGCCAGATTGAAAGCAATTACGGGCGACAGCATAAATAGGGCTCAAACCTTGGATCTTTGAAGTGTGTCGTGTTTTAAAAAGAGTAATAGTGCATTGTGTGTATCCTTTTCTAGATAGCCGAAAATGTTTCAACTTATAGGCTACTAAGCACAACTCAATGACCTTCCACGGACAGTGTAGATCAAGATCAGACTTAACAGAACGTGCAGTTTGATCTTAGAACTTGGAACTACACTGTCCGATAAGGAAATATCTTTTTCCCCCAAAAATACTTTGAAATAACAAAATATCGGTTTGAAAGTTTCATTTAGCTTGTTTCGCAGGATACGGGTTAAAAAGCCTCTCCCTCTTCCTTGTAGACAGTAAACGATTGGTTATTAAAATTTGAGCCTTGAGATAAGATCTCCCCCCCCCCCCCACCACTGTCGCGGTAACTTTCACTTTTCTATCCTCGAAAAGATTTTTTTTTGCGGATAGAAAGTACATATCACGATGTTGAATCACGTTTTCGCAAGAGATTCACCTAAATGATACCCGGGAGCCGCATCCACCAACCAGGGGGTGAGAGTAGCATAGAGGCGAGCGTCGACCTCTCACATCAAACCTTCCGGTTTCGAATCCCGTGACGAGCAGGGTCGACCTTCAGAACTACCGGCACCATGGTGCTATGTTCTTGTTAAGGTCTCCAGGGTCTGTATTCACCAACCGTTCTAAAGAACGTGCTTAGTTTTATTCTGCAAGATTTTCTAAATTTTAAAGTAACAGAACTTCTGATTGGGTGAGCCGAAACTCGAATAATGTTATTACAAACTTATTCTTTGGAGAAAACATATCTCCTTATCGGACAGTACAGATCAAAGATCTTGATCTACACTGTCTGCGAAAGGTCAGTGAGCCACGCTTAGCAGCCTACGGGTTACGTATGATTGGTGAATACAGACCCATGGCAGGAAGTCATCATTGGCAGCGAGTACAGGGGGATATTCAGTTTTTTATGTCGTAAACCAAAATTTCTTGTAAAACACAGACAAATACAACTAGATAGCTGTTTCTTTGCGGTTACACTGTACGGTTAAAAATTCAGTCAAAAGATGCTATTTTGGGCTTTAAAAAAAAAAAACACACACACACACAAGATGGTTGTTTAACAATGGATCACTTCGTCCATGTTGACAACATCACACAGAGTTGAATACGAGGCCTCGTCAACGACGCATGTCATTGATCACGTGACTTTCTCACAAGTCTGTGTGAAATTCTTGCTCGAAATCTAAAAGTACCTGGGGAGACTATGTAGCCTATTAAGGAAATAGCGTTGAACACTGTCTTTCTTCGTTAGGTTTGTTCTTTTTCTTTTTTTTACTAATTGTTATTGCCAGCTTATGGCTTGCTTGGATATACACTGTTCGTTAAGAAAAAGGTAACTTTGAAATAGCCAAATTCAGGTTTTTACTGTCTGTTTAAAAGTTTCTTTTAAGTTATTTAGCAGGATAAGGGTTAAAAGTCTACGTTGCCCATCATGGAATTAGCACTGCAAAGTTTTTTTCCTACGTCCGTCTTTCTCTTTCTCAACTGATGAATGTCAGCTATCGCCGTACTGAATTCAGGAATTAATCATTTTTGAAGTTTGATGTGATTATAAAAATCCGAGTAGACCCCTTTAACGATAGTTGGTGAATACAGACCCTGATATATGAGAGGATTTAGAAACTTGACTTTTTAACATTTGAATAATTTCATGAAACTTTAAAGCCAAAAGTAGAAACCCCAAATGTTGCAATTTCAAGGTTCTTCTTTTCACTGAAAAATTTTCACCGTCGGGTGCTGTACAGATCAAGATAAGAGTACAAATTTTGTGTAGTCTGATCTACGTTTGATGTAGGCTGCCAAATGAGGCTATGGCTTTCATCTTTGGCGCTGGATAGTAAAATGATTCAAAAGACATTCGCAAGCATTAACGGCAAATCAGTCTTCAGTGTTCTGCGTGACTCACTGCACTGTCGTGGACAGTGGAGATAAAAGATCAGACAGCTCATACCTTGCTGTCGGGTCTTGAACACACTCTGTCTGAAACGGTGGGATTTCTCAGCCTGCACTAACTTTGGAATTGAAAATATTTACAATTTTGGTAGCAGATGGAAATTTTTACAGTCGCACCAAATTTCAAAAATGATGCATCAAGGAACTTTAAGTAGGGCAACGAAACTGGCAAAACCATCCATAAAGAAGAAAACCAAAAGTTAGAAAAATCCAACTGTAATTCCTTGTTAGTCTTCGTAGCCTCTTAAAGTATTTTTAGTTTTCTAACCAGAGTCTTGTAAAGACTTGTGAGAATGCCACATCATCAATAACGCGTGGATTTGTACGATGACGTCATATCTGATCTCAATGTAAAGCGCCCAATCCGTTATTTAAAGTAAAAGTAGGACTGCAAAATTTAAATGCCTTTAAATTTGAATCGTTTCATTTAAAAGTATGAAAATTATTGTGAAGATGGCAACCTGTTCTTGCACCACATGGCCAAGCGTTAGTCGCTGGCAGAGAAATTAATTTCAAAACTAGGCTAAAAGTTGCCAGATTCCTCTATCTTTTGTTTACTTTTTAGTTTAAACATATTTTATTCGTATATTGATAACATACGTATTCATAATTAACAACAGCTAACTACATGAAAAGGATCGGAACGAAAGCTATAAGCTTATAAAGTTCCTCTCCGATAAGTGGTCACTATTTAACAATAGTATGTTAAGGACAAAATATAGTCAGTTCTGTATTTGTGTGTGTGTGGGTGTGTTTATGTGAGTGTGTGTGTGCGCGATTGTATGTAGCATGGAGTGTCACCAACAAATATTCATTTGACATTTTAACAACATTTGCGGGAGAAAGAGAAATAAAAAAAAAAAATTAGTTATCAACCCTTTGCAACATAATACAATCTGACCCTAAAAATGTGATAGAATAAGATAAGAATGTAGGGGGGGAAAAGGAGTACCAATATAAACAATAATGGTACCTTTATATTTAAAAGTGCAGAGTTTTTACAAAGTAACGGAAATGGCATCTCAAACCTTAAATCGTTTACTTTCCGCAATATAAGAATGAACTGCTGTAAATACCTTTTCATTATCAGCAATGCTGAGACTCTCGTCACCAAAAAGAATTGTTTGTAGGCTAACAAGGCCGATTTCTGACACACGTTGGATTGAACGGTTCCTAATTTCACGATAATATCTGCAGTCAAAAAAATAGCGTTGATTTGATTCTATTTCACCACAAGCACATAGAGGAGATTCAGTTAAATTTCTGTAATAAAGATGTTGATTAAGTGCACTACATTTTGTCCGTAGATTAGTGTGAATGACCTGAATCTTCCTTTCTCCGAAAAAATAAAGCTTGTTTGGAACCGGTTTTTCTTTATTAATGAAACTTTTAAAGGCTGACAAAGAGTCCAGATTCCTAACATCAGTGGGTAGAGCATTCCAATCATTAACAACAGAGGGTAAAAACGAGTTTAAATACAGATTAGTTCTGCATGCTATAGTTTGTAAGTTATGAGAACATCTTAGGCTATAGGAAGATGTACTGCCAACTGATGCTGGTACTAAAGCATTTAAATAGGTAGGAGCCAGTCCCTTTACCATTTTAAAAAATAATATAAGTTTGTGTTTGAATCTCCTATCATTCAGTAATTCCCATCCAGACTCCATATTAAGATCAGCTAAAGACACAAGTTTACTACACCCAGTTAGGATTCGTGCCGCCTCATTTTGTACTTTATCAATTTGATCTTTTTGGTATTGTGATAAATTAGTCCAAATAACATCTGAATATTCAAGAACTGGTCGGATAAAAGAAAAATATATTGTCTGAAGAGACGCTCGATCTAGCCGCATCTTTAGCCCTCGCATAATTCCAATTCTCTTCCATGCCTTCTCCAAAAACTGGTCTACATGATGATCCCAAGAGCCATCATTAGAAATGAAAATACCTAGATGTTTATGAACATGCACTGATGGGATTTCCACACTAGACATAAACAGCTTGGGATGGTCTGGTTTATTTCGTTTGCGAGATATTATTAATGACTCTGATTTTGAGGGATTAAACTTTACAAGCCACCTATTTGCCCAATCTGTTATTTTGTTGATGTCTGTTTGTAAAACTGTCCAGGCTAAATTAGGATCACCTACAACCATGGATAAACTAGTGTCATCTGCAAATAGGTTTATGTTTGATTCAAAATCATTTACAATATCATTAATATAAACTAAAAATAGGAGAGGTCCGAGGATAGATCCCTGTGGAACTCCAGCATTAATTGGACATAAATCTGAGACAGCACCAGGTAGGACAACCCTCTGATACCTATTCGAGAGGTAGTCGGAGAACCATGAAAGAAAATTACTTCCGATTCCAGCTTTATGTAGCTTGAATAAAAGGCCTTTGTGCCATACCTTGTTAAAGGCTTTACTGATATCAAAAAATACAACTCGGACTTCTAATCCATCATCCAAGGCTTTGCAAATTTTATCATATAAAAATACAGCTTGGTTGATGGTTGAGTCTCCAGCCATAAATCCTGATTGAAAAGGTGTGAAAAAATTAGTATCTTTCACGTGATTAAATACATATTTAAATATTATTCTTTCGAAAACCTTTTCCATGGTGTTTAATAAAGATACAGGTCTATAATTACTTGCAAGAGCAGAGTCACCACTTTTAAATATTGGACATACATTTGAAATTTTCCAAGAAGAGGGAAATCTACAGGTGTTCAAAGATTGATAATAGAGTTGACTGAGAGGGTTGCATATTTGATGTGCAACTTCAATTAAAATTGTTTACTTTTTGCCTGATTTTAAAATTCATTTTTCTGTAAGCGACTAACACTTGGACCGACCACACAATAACAGGTTGTCATGCTCACAATAATTTCCATACTTTTGAATAATATGATTACGAATGCATTTTAACACCTGCTTTGTCTTTTTTGGCCACTATTGGGCCTTTAAGGGTAAAATTTCCATCTTTTTTCACTTCACATAACCGGCCAGGATCTTTTTGTTTGCAGAGTTAGTGACATTTTTTTTCAGTTTTTAACAAAAAAAAAAAAAAATGTACTTCGCTGCAAAAAATAAAGGCCACTTTAAATGGTTAAGAATTCCTAGAAAGAAAAGGGGGTCAACTTCTTATAGATCGTGTGAGTAACAAGTAGGCCTACTTCAGTCATGCCCAATCTAGCTAAAACACTATAACCCGTTACCTTTTACCCGAGAATCCCGCTTTTAACGACCCTTAACAAGACAGCCTTTAAAAAACATTGCGGGAAAAGGAGAAAATGCTGGTAACCAGCATTTTCTCCTTTTCCCACAATGTTTTCTACACTTTCACGGATATGTCACATCGTTTGAGCAACATTTTACATATCCTGCTCGCGACAGCTCTCAGGCAGAGACGAATCTTATAATTTGTCATCTGGTCAAGAGTTAAAATCATTGAAAAGTTTGAAGATTGAGAATTATGGTCCGCCTCCTAAAAAAAAAAAAAAAAAAGAGCGCCAATGCTTCTTAACCCTTTGGTTGCTAAGCGCGACAGTGTAGATCAAGATCAGACTGCACAAAACGTGCAGTCTGATCTTGACTCTACACTGTCCGATAAGGAGATGTTTTTTCCACAAAGAATAAGTTTCGGATCTTTTACTATCAGCTTGAAAGTTTCATTTAACTTACATGTATTTGGCAGGAGTTAGTTGTTCACCGGCTAAATAAGTTAAATAGCCAATATAAAAACACCTAAATGTTGCTGTTTCAAACTTATGTTTTAGGCAAACGTATCTCCTTATCGGATGGTGTAGATCCAAGAACAGACTGAACATTCTTTGCAGTCCGATCTTAATTTACACTGTCCGCAAAAGGTCCCTGAGCCGCGCTTAGCAGGTTAAAGGGTTGGGGTTGGGGGGGGGGGGGGGACGGTAAGCAGTGAGCAGTGAGTACTTCTGCCACACATTTTTATCTGCTGACTTGTTTGCTCTAGCAGAAACAGCTTAACCCTTTATAATACAATCTTGGGTTTTAAGGACCCCGAAGAAGAAAACATTGTGAGAAAAGGTGACCTGTATTTTCTCCTTTCTTCACATTTTTTTCTTTTCGAAGTTAGATATCATAACTTTTAATTAGTGCATCTACAAATATTTTCGACTTACGAATAAAAAAAAAAAAATGTTGTTTAATAAAAAACTTTAAATATAGTCAATACCAACACACTGCAATTTTAAAGTTCTTTTCTAATGTAAAATCTCATCGTAACGGACAGTGTCGATTCAAGATCAGATTGCACATTCCGTGCTACACTGTCTTCAAAAGTGCATTGAATGGCGCGTCGCAGCTTTAGAGTTGGAATTCGATGACCTTGGGCTGTTGCTTTAAGGTCATAATTTGACCTTGGACAATTGTTCAGTTAAAAAAAAAAACTCTTGATTTAATTTCGTGAGAAGCCACTTCACAGTTATCACGCTTACTGAGTCATCATGGACGATAAATACCGGAAAACAGGTCTGAACCCTTAGGCTGCTTATCGCGACCCACCGACCTTTTGCGGACAGCGTAGATCAAGATCAGACTGCACAGAACGTGCAGTCTGATCTTTGATCTACACTGTCCGATGAGGAGATATCTTCCCTCCAAAAATCCCTTTGGAACAGGAAAGTTTTGGGGTTATACTATCGGCCTGAAAGTTTCATTTCTTTTATTCAGCAGGATAAGGGTTAAAGGGCAGCTGCATGCTAAATAGCATATATACATGGAATTTTCTGCGTGTCCAGGGCCCATTTAACTTCATGACTTAACCGGTTGTTAGACTAAAGGGATTTAACTAATGCATAACTGTGTGCTGACTTACATGATAATTATAAGGTATCACGTAGATGCATGAATCCCCCTTTTGCCACAGCATGGCTCAAACGAATGAGTCCATCCTGGACGAGCCCCAAACTGTCGAGCCCCAATGTGCCCAGCCCCAAACTTTTACAATCAGAAGGTCGCAATATAGCACAAATGAGACACACTATAAAAGAAAAATCGCATCTCTTGGGCAACATGTAGATTAAATTGTGTAAATGCTTTCGATTTGTACATTCTTTTTTTGTCTAGTAACGAGTTAATTTTTAAAAAAAGCAAACCCACAAACAAGCCATATTTAATCCGTTTTCCTAAACGAAAAGAAAAAGAAACAATATATACATGTATAAGACATGCTCTGTGAAACAGAGATTTAATACATCTGCAAAAAGTATCGACCCGGGGTCAGCCTCCGCAGTCCGCGAAGGCAACTAGCTGGGTACTTAACTCTTAAGCTGCTAAGCGCTACTCATTTTCTTTGCGGACAGTGTAGATTAAGATCAGACTGCACAGAACGTGCAGTCTGATCTTGGATCTACACTGTCCGATCAGGAGATATTTTTCCCCCAAAGTATAACTTTGAAATAGCAATATTTGGGGTTTTACTATCGACTTTAAAGTCTCATTTTAGTTATTTAGTAGGATGAGGGTTGAACTGCTAAACAAACGAAACAAAAAATTCTACTCAATAGGAAAAACCAAAATATTGCAATTACAAAGTTGATTTCAACGGGAACAAAATACTGTATTGGACAGTGTAAATGCACGATAAGACTGCACGTTCTGTGCAGACTGATCTTGATCTACACTGTTCTCAAAAGCGACGAGTCGCGCTTAGCAGCCTAAGTGTTAATGCAGACAAATAGAGGGAGCCATTTGAATCGAATCGAAATGGCGTAGGACAGTACGACGACTTCAGATTACTATGGAATAATTGCAATAGCTTACAGGCCCTAAGCTAAGCTAAGCTAGGCGAAGCTAAGTCAAGTCAAGTCAAGTCAAGTCAAGTCAAGTTAAGTTATATGCCCGCCCGGGTAGCTCAGTGATTAGCGTATCTGACTCGTGACCTAGTGGTTGCGAGTTCGATACCCGGTTGAGGCAAACTTTCTTTCAGGCGATTTTTCGCCTCTCACCGCTGATGCATGTGAGAAAAGCGGTCAGTGGCTTTGGAAAGAAAGTTGTGTCAGTACTGGTGTGAGAAAGCCAGGAAACACATGGGTGCGTCACTGACCGCCATGATATGACCTAAGTAGTGAAAATGGCGTGAAACTCCAATACAAACCGAACAAACAAACTATAACTTAAGATAACATTGGCGATGATACCGTGACTTCAGATTGGCATGGAAACAGTACCACGGATTGAGACTAATGTGTGGAAAAAATCACATAACTTGAGATTACCAAAGAAACGAGACCATGCTTTGAGATCACCATGGAAACTTCACCATAGCCTGAGATCAGCATCATAACAACACCATGGTTTGAGATTTACATGGAACCAATATCAGAACCTAAAGGTACAATAGCCTCCAAAAGTAAACAATGCGGGTGTTAAAATTCGTTTAAATTTAAGTAGTATCGTTTTAAAAAAAGGTGGCAATTGTTGTAAAGATGACAATTTATTTTTGTACATTCTGCCAAAATGTTAAAATTGAATTTTTAAAATGGCTCAAAAGTGGGTCAAAAGTTGCCAGGTCGCTTAATCTTTCGTTTACCCTTTCACTTATCCCGCAGTCTGGTTGACCGTTTTGGGATCCCTGAAGATTCCACGACCAACTTCCTTCACTCCTCGTGGTTCTCAGCTTTCCGTAAAATAGTCTTTCACAGAGAAGAAAACATTGTGGGAAAAGGAGCAAATTTTCTCCTTTTCCCACAATGTTTTCTAAAAGGCTTTTTCCTCGATAAAAGTCGGGATTGCAAGCTAAAGGGCTATACGAGATACCAAGAAGTTTGCGGAAACATCACATCTCCAGTGCCTGTATCCTTCTTTCAATGTCTGCTGTTACGGTCCACGTTTCACAAGCATAAACAAAATTTAACATGGAATTGGCAAGGGAACGCATCGATCTGATCTTGGTGCCCATGGCGATAATCTTGTCTTTACATTTTTTTTAAGTTTGGTTAGTTAGCTATGGCTTAGGCTATCCTGGAGAGTACTCAGACTTGGATCCCTCATCCGATACTATAGATCCTAGATATTTAAAGATACATTCTTACAGCCGGAGAGAAAAAATGGTGTTAAACCTTAAGAGTGTGTATAATGGTTCAGGATGTAAACATAGATAGCTTACTGATATATGGTGTAAGGGATAAATAAACTCAAGGTATTTGACGTTCATTTAAAACCGGAAACGATGAAAGTGATTTCTTTGATGGCCTCCAGAAAATAATATGCATTTTCTATCGGTCGTAATCTGTGGAACCTTGCAACCGTCAGGGGAAACAATTGGCATGAAGATATATGATTGATAATAGTTTCATAAAATAAAAAAAATAAAAAAAAAAATGAAATGGGTTAAAAACTGGCTAAAAAAAGGAAGATCTATAGGTGTATCTTTAGAGGGGGGAAAATCTATTGTAAGGAAAACAGAAAAATCATTTTGCACACACTTATATGCTTTATCAATTCACCCATTAACCCGCATCACACTTACAAAAAATAAATACATATATTCTGATTTTTACATATGAGCCATACTATGTGAAAAGGAGGCTTGATGCATCTGCAAAAGATATCGATTCATGTCAGCCTGCGCAGTCCGCGCAGGCTGACATGGGCGGAAATTTTTGCTGGCGGTCAATTTTCTGCGTGTCCAAAGACCAGTCTACCCTGCGATTCAGTCGGTTGTCAGGCAAAATGAAATGCATGGATTCATAATTATACGATGACTTGCTTGGTACAGTTTAGCACAGAGATGCGACAAACCCCTTTTTGCCAGAGTGCTACTCATCTACATGTACTATCAGTTTGAGTCTGGTACCTTTTGAAAGCATTTGCAGAAAAACATAACATATGAAAGATGACTCAAAAACTTAAAATTTGTCTCTAGAAGGATTTAAAGTATTATGGGAGTCGGAGAAAATGTTGGTTACCAACATTTTCACCTTTCCCCATAACGTTTTCAACAGGCTTCTTCCTCGGGGCCGTTAACATTACGGAATTGTTTGGGGAAGGTTAAAAATAGATGTGCACGCTGGCATCCCAAATACTTTTTATAACTGAAACATGCTCTTAATACATTTGCAAAAAAGTATCGACCCGGGTCAGCCCCTGCGGTGTGCGTGGATTGACCTGGGTCGAAATGTTTTGCTTCTGGTCTATTTTCTGCATGTCCAAAGACCACACTACCTCATGATTCAGCCAATTGTTTAACCCTTTCAGCGCCAAAGGCGAAAACCGGGACTTTTGCGGAGGGCATAGATCAAAGATCAGACTGCACAGAACGTGCAGTCTGATCTTTGATCTATGCCCTCCGCTTGTTTTGTCAAGCCTATATGATAAAAATCTTCCGGAGACTCAGTGGATTGTATTTACAGCCATCAAAAGAGGCCGAATTAGTTTATTTGGCGCCGAAAGAGTTTAAAAAAAATGATCTAGTGGATCCATAGTTATGTGGTGACTGATTTGTCATCATGCACCGTGGAAACGCATTAAGCCCCACTTTGCCAGAGCATGGCTCATAAAAATAAATGAACAGCATTTCAGAGGGCAAGAAAAGTGGAACAATAGAAAGGCCGCGTGACAGTTTCGTTTTTTTTTTTTTGACGTTTCTGATCTATAGACAAAAACGACATATTGCTGACGGCATGGGCCAGGAAAAGACTGCACAGTTTGTATTTTCAGTGGTCGAAAACAGTCCAGTTTACTTATTTGACGCCAAACGAGTTTAAAAAAAAAAAGGGAGCATTCGTTGGAGACATGTGCACGTGCGCTTGGAGATAAACCATAAATCTTGATCAGAATCCGTAAAAACATGTCACCTGATCTTGAATCAACAATTTCTACTACTTTGATCCGAATATATATATATATATATATATATATATTGAGAGACGATTCTCATGAAATCGGTTCTGTGCAGTCTAATCTTGATCTACACTGTTTTACACGGCAAATTTAGACATAATGCAAAAAAGCGAATTCGCAGTATCTCGGAATATCTTGGAATAACATATATGAGCCATGCTCTAGGAAAAGGGGGCTCAAAGCATCTGCGAAAAGTATCGACCCAGGTCAGCCTGTGCAGTCCGCGTCTGTGCCAGGCTGATCTGGGCCGAAACATTTCTCCATTGGCCAATTTTCTGTATGTCTAAGGACCAGTCTACCTCGTTTTTAAGTCAGTTCTTAAAAAAAAAAAAAAAAAAAAAAAAAAATTGGTTATTATGGATCCATGATTATGTGATGACTTGCTAGGTATCATGGATCAGAGAAATGCATTAAGTCCCTTTTTGCCAGAGCGTGGCTCATATCTGTTTAGGAATGAACTCACAACCTTAAAACTATCGTTTAACCCTTTCCCAAACGACAAATTTTGGACTGGTCCAAATTGAAAGAGTTTGCAGACGACAATTTTAAATTTGATGAAAATGGCAGAAAGGTCTCAAAAAGGGTAGAAAACACTATGGGAAAAGGAGAAATTGCTCGTTACGAGCAATTTCTCCTTTTCCCACAGTGTTTTCAAAAGACTTGTACTGCAGACACGTGAAAACCAGGGCTTGCTTGGGAAAGGGTTAACAGTAATACATTCATTACATACTATTTTATGGGCTAAACCATTTAGATTTCATGTGTAGAAGGTACAAAAAAACGCACTGAAATAAATATTATAAACTGTAGGAGTCATGCCCTGTGAAAAGGGGGCTTAATGCATCTGCAAAAAGTGTTGATTCAGGTCAGCCTGCGCAGTCGGCGCAGGCTGACCTGGGTCGAACCTTTTGCTACTGATAAACCGGAAATTTTCTGCATATCGAAAGACCATTCTAGCGCACGATTCAGTTTCTTTTAGGAAAGATCTCTCTATCTTATGTGACGACTTGCTTGGTATAATGCCTCACAAATATGCATTTAAACCCCTTTTTCCAGAGAACTCTCATACATAGCATTCAGCAACAGTCATACAAATAAACAAAGCAAGAAATATCTTTAAATAAGATAGACAGCGTAAATTTGCTAGCAAATAGGCAGGGGCCCTTAGAATAAACATGTCTACATTTTTTTACCACGGGAGCCCTCAGAATAAACATATTTGACCATTCACAAATTTCTGTTTTTTCATTTGTTATCAGGACCAAAAAATAGGTCAAAAACCAGTACATTCAGCTTAGCCGAAAAATAGATATAATATGAATATAAATGTTCCGAATTATGGAATACCCAGTTCTGTCTTTTCTATTCGGACTTTGGTTTATATACAAGTGACCCGAAAATCATCGTTGATGTAAAACTTCAAGCCGGGTGTAATGCAGAGAAATGATCCTCCTCTACTAAAATGACCCATGGGTCATTTCACTACATAGAGGAATGACCCGGGTCATTCCTCTAAGTAGTGAAATGACCCATGGGTCATTTCGTAGGGGAGGGTCATTTCTCTGCATTACACCGGCAGTGCGCCATTTTTATACACGCACAAAATAAAAAACAACAACAGAGAACGTGTGTTATAAATTTCGAAATGATTGTACGTGCACTCAAATGTATGTTTAGGCATGTAATTTTTCGTTTATTAGATTTGAGCCATGCTTTGTAAAAAGAGGGGCTTAATCCATTTGAAAAAAAGGGTCGATCCAGGTCAGCCTGCGCAGACTGCGCAGACTGGAATGCTCCTTTTCACAGATCATGGCTCATTTTAAGTAAGTTCTCGGTTTTATATCAACGTATTCACAAACCAATCTAAACATCATTGTTGTTCTCATTCTCCAGAATTTTTTTTTAACATTTCATAGTAACGCAATCTCTTATTGGATAATGAAATGGTGTAGTCAATCAGAAGATGCGTTATTTTCTTAATTAAGAATAAGACTGAGAATGTAATTTGGAATGGTTAGTCGATAGAGGCTCAGTTCATATAGACCTTTATTCGAATTACTTCTGCCTGTGAGATGTCAAATGCTGTCCTGAGTGTTTGCTAATCTCGATTCAGCTGGACAATCCCCATATAAGTTGACCTTTCGTCGAGGATAATTTTATTGTCACTTACGGGCACCTGGACGAATAAGACGTCATTTGTTTTGAGATTCATAAGTCCAAAAATAGAACAAGTGCACCGGAAGTTGACAGTAGAATTCTGGTCGCTGTTACTACAATCGTTTGTACAAGTTAGACGTTGGTCGTCACTGCCTTTTCTCTCACGTATGATGGACGCGTTTACCTCCGACTGAGTTGCTTCCATTAGAAGCTGAAAAAGGAATAATTCGAATTTCGATTAGGTATTTCTAAAAAGATAACAGCTCGAATTCGAAATGTGGAATTATTGATAATGAAAGATATTTTTTTTTTTTCAATGGTGGATGAAAGGAACAAGACTGTTCTTGCTTCATCGATACTTCAACAGTCATGTGGCTGAATTGAAAACAAGAAATATTAATAGCCGTCATCCGTAAACTTGTGTATTTCCCATAATCATAGAATAAATGAACAGTTACAAAAAAAGTATTTTTTTTTTGGCTAAAACATGGCTTGTACCATTCAGTTACAACAGACGAAGTCCACCTATTGACACCATTGTGCTGTTTTCGTTAAAGATATATGATCCATGCTCTGTGAAAAGGAGCCATAATGCATCTGCAAACAGTATTAACCCAAGTAAGCCTTGGCTATCCGGGCAGGCTTACCCGAGTCGAAACTTTCTGTTTTGGTCATTTTCCTGCATGTCTAAGGACCATCCTACCTAAAGATTCAGCGGTTGCTAGTCAGAGCTGATTTTATTGATCCATAATCATGTGATTACTTGTTTCAAATAATGCATCACGGAGTTGCATTAAACCGCGTTTTGCCATGACATATCTCATATCTTTTATCCCTTTCAGCACTATAGGTGAAAAAAATATAAGCCATACTCTGCGAAAAGGGGCCTTATTGCATCTGCGAAACGTATCGACCCAGGTCAGCCTGCGCAGTCCGCGCAGGCTGACCTGGGCCGACACTTTTCGCTGTTGATAACTCTTTTGTATGTCAAAGGGCCAGTCTACCTCGTGATTTGGTAGGTTGTTATAAAAAGTGGCCATTATGGATCCATAATTATGGAATGGCTTGATTGGTACAATGCATCACGGAGATGCATTAAGCCCCATTTTGCCAGAACATGGCTCACGTTTTTATTATGAACGGCATAGATCAAGATTAGACTGCACATAACAAGCTGTCCGATCTTGATCTCTATCATCTTCTTGTGTATTAAGCCAAGCTCCCGTAGCTCAGTCGGTAGCGTACAGGACTTGAGAACAGGAAGTCGCTGGTTCGATCCCCGGCTTGGCCAATTTCTTTCCGAGGACTGATGATAGTCGCCGCTACAGGATTCATTCCTCTCTTACCGCTGACCATTGTTTTGACGATGGTAATGTGGGAAAGCAGCCAGTGGCTTAGAAAGAATGTTGTGCGGAGTACTGGTAAATGAAACTCCATGAAAGCATGGATAGGTGCTCTGGCCGCCGTGATATAACTGAATTAATGTTGAAAACGGCGTTAAACACCATACAATTAATCAATCAATGTTGTGTATTCAAGCCTTTATGATAAGAATCTTTTCCGTGGTTCAATGAATTATTGTGTTTTTCTTTTCAGTCGTCAAAATACTCGTAGACCGAGTTTAGACATTTGGCGCCGAGTTTCTAACAATTTCTCGGTGAAGGGTTCAATCTTACCCCGATGAAGGTGCTCTAGATAGTGACAAAGACATGGATCATGCTTTGTGAAAAAGGGGCTTAATGCATTTGCAAAAAGTATCGGCCCAGGTCAGCCTGCGCAGTCTGGCCTGGGCCGAAACATTTTGCTATTACTCATTTATTTTTTTGCATGTGAAAAAAACAGAGTGCCTCATGATCCAGTCGAATGTTAGACAGAATGGAATTTATGGATCCATACTTATGTGATGACTTGCTTCGTATAATACATCACGGATATGTATCAACCCCTTTTCGCAAGAGAGCATGGCTCATATTTAAGATCAGAACGCTCAGAAGGTGCAGTTCGGATACGTATGGTAATCACCTACCAATTAAAACTGCACCTGTATCCTAAATTTTAAAGGCAACTCAAAAGATGATCCTTTTAAGTTAAGAAAAGTTGCAAAAACTTCGAATATGAATGCAATTAAAACAGAAAAACTTCTTCGAGTTAGATGTTTAGAATCAAAATTAATGACTTAAATACCTGAGCATAGACTAAATGCGTGCCACTATCCTTCACGACAAACTTTCGGCCATCTAGTTTCACCGGAGACTTTCTGTCGTCAACCCAAGGTTCTTTTTTAAACAGCTTCAACGGTTTGTCTGTTTAAAAAAAAAACAATAATAATTTAAAAGCCCAAGAGCAGCCAAATGACAATGACAACTCTAGTTATTGTTCTGTCAGGGACAGGAACCTTCACCAACCGTACTATAAAAAAAATGTCAAGCTTGCAGTAATCGCTATACTTTTTTAAATGGGACATACTATTATATAGAAGTCTTTCCTGTAAATTAAAAAATTCTATAAAACACTAATAAATACTACAAAAATATACTGTTTCTCTGCAAGTATAAAGAAACTGGACAGTAACATTCAGTAACCAAGGTGAAATGATGGCGTTTAGTTTACGGTACAGCCGTGTTGAGATCGGTAAGTACCTATTTTTAGGAGATCAGATATGACGTCATCATGCTTATTTGACAACGACATGCGCTATTGATCATGTGACATTTTACAAGCCCTTTCGAAATACCGGCGTGAAATTTAAAAATACCTTAAGATACTTTGTACCCATTTAAGAAAACACCATTAAAGAATAATGTTTTTGTTATATTTTCATTCTGTTGATTTATGGTTTGCCAGCTAATGTTTTTCTAAATTTAGTGATAAATTTTGTTTAAATATGAAAATCTGAATAGCCATCTTTACCTCGATTTTATACATAGAATTAATTACATGTTGTCGCTAAATGAGGCATTCTCTGGCAAACGAGGACTTAATGCATCTCCGTGAAATATTGTCCCGAGCTAGTCATCACGTAATTATGGATCCAGAAGATCCATTTTTCTCTAACAACCAGCTGAATTCCGGGGTAAACTGTTCCTTTGACACGCAGAAAATTGACCATAGCAAAAAGTTTTGACCCAGGTCAGCCTTCGCGGATTGCGCAGGCTGACATGGGTCAATACTTTTTGCAGATGAATTAAGCCCCCTTTTCACAGCGCATGGCTTATATATTTTTTAACTCTTCATAAGACATTAAAATCCTAGATCTGTCAGTTGTAAAGGGATTGCTTAAGGATTAAATTGATTGATTCGTTATTCAACAACTACATCACGGCGACAGCTGGCTTACTCATGTATATCCTGGGTTTTACCTGTACTAGGCTAGGGTTTTGAAGTGTCTTGCCCAAGGACAATTCAGTTCACTGCTTCCGGTTAGACCCAAACCCGAAGCCTCCAGGTTACACTTTACCACTGAGCCTCTTAGGACCCTGCGATTACTGAGGACAAATTTACATTTTTTTTCTCGATTCAGTTATGTACTTGACACCTTTAGAATTGAAACAAAAGAAAGACCGCTGTGTGTTTCAAAGCTATACGGCGTAAAACAGACTGGAACCAGCTTAAATTCAAGATGAATCAAAAACTTTTACTCATGAACGACGCTTTGCGGAAAAATAAATTTTAAATCTAGGTAAATAAAACAAACAGAAGATAGAGCGACTTGGCACATTTCTATCTCTATCTTGTTTTAAAAGTTTTTTTTCTTTCAGGGACCAAAACTTGGAGCGACCGTACTATAACAGATTATAATCTTTTCAATAATTTCCATACTTTTAAATGGTATGATTTAAATCCAATTGCGCTTTAACACTCGCAGTGTTTACTTTTGGTTGCTACTGGGCCTTTGAAACAGGTTGGAATACACCTTGAATAATAAAATTTACGTTATATTCAAAATCCACTTACCGGCATCGGGAGTAAAAGTTTGGTTTAAGCAATAAACGCCAGCCATCTCAGCGTTGTAGTTGCAATCCGCTGCAATGGGGGGAAAAAAGTCTGTTTGAATATGTTGTCCGTTTTAAACCAGATATAATTCATCCGTGCTCTGTGAAAAGGGGCCTTACTGCATCTGCGAAAAGTATCTACCCAGGTCAGCCTGCGCAGTCCGCGCAGGCTGACCTGGGTCGACACTTTTCGCTATTGGTTCATTTTCTGTATATTCAAGGACAAGTTTAAGCAGTGATAATGTCGGTTGTTTAAAAAAAAGTGGCTATTATTGATCCATAATTTTGTGATGGCTTGCTTGGTATTATGCATTAAGGAGATGCATTAAACCCTCTTTTGCCAGAGCATGGCTTATTTATTTATTTATTTATTTATTTATTTATTTATTTATTTATTTATTCATTACAGACAGACAGTGTAGATGGATATCAGACTGCAAAATGAATGTGTAGTATCATCTTGTATTTACACTGCTTTGCTCTTTACCAAAAGACACAGTTTAGACCAATCCAAATTGGAAACATTTGCAGACGACAAATTGATTGTGACAAAAAATCTGAAATTTCTCTTTTGAAGTTGTAGAAAAAATTAAAGGAAAAGGAGAAAATGCTGTTCACATGCTTTCCTTTTTTTTCCAGCAATGTTTTCAAAAGCCTTCTTTCTTTTATTAACATTATTTTTTTTATGTTGTTTCGCAGCAGCCAGTGCACCTATTCCATGTTTTCATGGATTTTTCTATAACTAGTTTCTCTAACAATATTCTTCCCAAGCCACTGGCAACTCTCTTACATAACAATCGCCGAAACAATGATCAGTGGTAAGAGTGGAATGCATCCTGTCGCAACGGCTAAGATCAATCCACGAAAACAAATCTTTGGCTCAACGAAAGAATATATTTTAAAAAAATATGTTCTGTGAAAAGGGGGTTTAATACATCCTCCAAAAAACGTATCTACCAATCTCATCCTGCACAGTCCGCGCAGGCTGACACTGGCCACAACTGTGTGCTATTTGTAAATTCTCTGCTTGTCCAAGCACCATTCCACATCCAGATTCAGTCAGTTGGTAGATAGAATGGATTTTTGGACCCCAATGGTCATAAGTTGACTTGCTTGATATGGTGTGCAACACACTAAGA
Organism: Tridacna gigas; assembly: GCA_945859785.2. Classification (NCBI taxonomy): domain Eukaryota; kingdom Metazoa; phylum Mollusca; class Bivalvia; order Cardiida; family Cardiidae; genus Tridacna; species Tridacna gigas. The sequence goes on along the minus strand of OX244043.2, from coordinate 31,389,920 downwards.
GGGGCCTTCGGACATATGCGTAAAAAAGCGTCGTCTCAGATCAGCCTGTGCAGTCTGTGACTGATCGGAGACGACACTTCCCGTTTTGTGCCATTTTTCTGTTTCACGAAAGTCTACTGTATGAGAAAAAATCTTTTGTAGTCGTAAAGTGCCTCTGTAGGATTAGCCTGCACGGACTGCGCAGGCTAATCCGGTTGCTACTTTCAAGCCGATAGTAAGAACCCAAATTTTGGCTATTTCATAGGTAATTTTTGAAGGAAAATATCTCCTTATCGGACACTACAGATCTAAGATCGGACTGCACGTTCTGTGCAGTCTGATCTTGATCTACACAGTCCGAAAAAAAGCCTCTGAGTCGCACTTAGCAGCGTAAGGGTTAAGCCCCCTTTGGCCAGAGCGTCAATTACATGCTAAACAAACCTAAGGGTTGTAATTTTTGGAGGAAAATACAGTGTAGATCTAAGATCAAGGGTCCGTATTCACCAACCATTCTTTAGTATATTCTTAGTCTTATTCTCCAAGATTTTCAACATTTGAAAGTAACACAACTCCTGATTGGCTAAACCAAATGGTTTAGCCAATCAGCAGTTGTGTTACTTTCAAATGTAGAAAATTCTGGAGAACAAGACAAAGAACATTCTTAAGAATGGTCGGTGAATACGGACCCTGACTGCACGTTCTATACGTTCTATGCAGTCTAATCTTGATCTACACTGTCCGCAAAAGGTCTTCGGGTCGTGCTTAGCAACCTAAAGGTTAAACCCCCTTTTGCCGAGCGGCGATCAGATGTTAGAAAAGAACTTACGAGTTTTAACATATGCATCATAGCCAATTCCGATATTGGTTAAGTCATCTACCGTAATGTTGGCGTAGAACTGGGCAGTTCGTAATGATTTCTGAAAACATTAACAGAGAAACATTTTAGAAAAAGGTAGAAAAAATAAATCAACCGCTAACCTGCCTTATGCGACTTTAGGTAGTTTTTTGGGGATAGTGTAGACCAAGATCATCCTGCACCTACAAATGTAGGGTTAACAAAATATTGAATGAATGATAATAAATTGATAAATAATAAAATGAATACTAAAGTTTGAACAATTAAAGGAATGATGATGATGATGATGATGCCGACGACGACGACTACGACGATGATGATGATGATGATAATAATAATAATTACGTCTGGACTCAGAATATTTTGATGGTGTCTATATGCGGCAGTAGTTAGTGCGTTATAAAGTGTACTGTGCAATGTAATAATACAAAAAAAAAGCCAGGAGAGCATGTTAAAATGCACTGGTCGTCGTAATATGACTGAAATAAAGTTGAGAACGGCGTTAAACACTAGTCAAATAATAATAATAACAATAATAATAATAATAACAACAACAACAATAATAATAATAATGATAATAATAACATTTTTTTCCTTATACTTGGTGGCTGAATTTTCATAAAGATCGAAACTGAGTGTTCAAGAAAATGGAAAATAATTTAATAAAAGTGGGGTGGGGGGGGGGGGGAAATAATACGCGTATGAATCCATGTTGCATTTACTAAAACTTTACTGTGCATACCAGTTTCTTTTGTCTTCCATTTGTACCTCCTGTACAAAATAAAAAAAAAAAAGATGTCAGGAATGGTATTCACATCTTGAACATAATATTTGCGTGCCATGCTCTAGGAAAAGGGCGTTTAATGCATCTGCAAAAAGTATCGACTCATGTCAGCCTGCGCAATCCGCGCAGGCTGACATGAGTCGAAACTTTTTGCTACATGTAAATTTTCTGCACGTCAAAGAGCCAGTCTATCCCATGATACAGTCGATTGTCAGGGGAGATGGATTTTATGGATCCATAATTATGTGATGACTCGCATTGTAACATAGCATGACTCACATACAGTGTTATAATAAGGCCCGCAACATGCGAACTGAGACCTTCGAACATTTGCGTAAACTGTCGTCCCGGATTAGCCTGCGCAGTCCGCGCAGGCTAATCCGAGACGGCAATTTACGACTACATTAGATTTTTTTTTTCCATACAGTAGACTTTCGTGAAACAGAAAATCGCATATAAACGGGAAGTGTAGTCTCGGATAAGTCACAGACTGCACAGGCTGGTCCGGGTCGACACACTTTTACGCATATGTCCGAAGGCCCCCTTTTCGTGTGTTGCATGCCATATCATAACAGAAACAACTCGTTTAACCCTTTACCACACGACAAAATTTTAGACCTGCCAAGATTGAAAGCATTTCCAGACGACAGTTTTAATGCGGCTCAAATGATGTGGTTTTTCTTTGATAGGGTAGAAAACATTGTGGGAAAAGGAGAAAATGCTGGTTACCAGCATTTTCTCCTTTTCCCACAATGTTTTCAAAAGGCTTCTTTCTCAGGGGCGTCAAAAGGCGGCATTGTGCGGTAAAGGGTTAATGATATGTTCTTTAGACAGCTGAAAATACAATGAGCTAAACCTCAGAAAGAGTTTAACGTTATAGACTTTGTTTAAGTAAGCGGATGGTAAGTACTAAAGTACAAGATCAGACGGCACGATTGATCTTGATCTATACCGTCCCATCAGCCCCCGTTTTCGCCTCTGACGCTTAAAGGCTTAATCCTAAGGCTGCTAAGCCCGACTGAATGCACTTTTGCGGGCAGTGTAGATCAAGATCAGACTGGACAGAACGTGCAGTCTGATCTTGATCCACACTGTCAGATATGATGATATTTTCCCCGAAAGATAACTTAGAAATTGCAATAGTTTGATTATTTTACTCTTGGCTGGAAAGTTTCATTTGATTTATTTTGCAAGTTAACCCTTTATCAGACGACAAGATTTTAGACCTGTCAAAATTGAGAGCATTTGCAGATGACAATTTCAATATGGCTCAAATGGTTCATTTTTTCATTGATATGGTCGAAAACATTGTGGGAAAAGGAGAAAATGCCGGCTACCAGCATTTTCTCCTTTTCCCACAATGTTTTCAAAAGGCTTCTTTCCCAGAGGCGTCAAAAGGCGGCATTGTACTGGAAAGGGTTAAGACTTAAACAATATTCGCTAGATAAGAATGAGAAAATGCTAGGCTATTGACGAAAATAAAAGGTCTTACATTAGTATCAGTCAGGCTAGATTTAAAATGAGCTACAGATATTTTCTATGATTTATATCGAAATTTGATTTCCACCAGAAAGAAATAATAATAACAATGAATACTAATCTGCTTCAGAGTTTGGGCTGCGCAGGCTGACATGGGTCGATACTTTTTGCAGATGCGTTAATCCCCATTTTCACGGAATATGGCCCATGTTTTACAGTTATTATTTACCTTTTTTGTTGTTCTGTTGTTTTTTGTTGTTACCTTTACCACCAGTTTTCCCTTTCTTTCTGTTATTGCCTTTCTTGGAATCGGTGGAACGACGAAAGCGTGAATAGTCCTGAAAAAAAAAAAAAAAAAAGGGAACTATCTTAAGAGTAAATGTCCAAAGTCTTCCTACGGTGCTCTTTTAGACATTTTTAAAGCTAGTTAGCATCCTGCAACAGTATATAGGCTGTAAGAAGCGACCTGGCAGGCGTGGCTAACCTTTGACATAAGTCAGCCAGAGTATTGTTTCATTTTAGTGGCCTCGAGCCAGTTCGGAATTATTCGTCGTAAATCTGCATCATAGCAGTACTTTATCGATCCTTTACGGCTACTCACGATGATTTCCGAATAACCTATCTTACCTCAATCTAAAATTCCATAAACTGTAACATGGCTTCGCCCTACCAGGTCACTTCTAACAGCCTATTCAAAAGTCCCACTAGCCCGTATTTTCCAACCATCTGAAAGCACATTCTTAGTCTTATTACAGATTTAGACCGTAACACAATTTTTGAATTGCTAATCATTTTGGTTTAGCCAATCAGATTTTGTGTTACTTTGAAATCCCGAAAGATTCTTGAGAATTAGACTCAGCACGTTTGGTCAATGCGGTTACTTGTGCCAAAATAAACTCATGTACGATTCTGTGTTTGTAATATATTTAGCAAGATAAAGCATATGAGCTACGTTCTGTGAAAAAGGGGTTCAATGCAAGTGCAAAAGGTATCGACTCATGTCAGCCTGCGCAGTCCGCGCAGGCGAGACATGAGTCGAAACCTTTTCCTTTAGGTAAATTCTATGGTTGTCAAAGGACCATTGTAGCTCAAGATACGGTCTGTTGTTAGACAACACGGATTTTATAGATCCCTAATTATGTGATAACTTGCTTGGTATTATAAATTACGGAGATGCATCAAGCCTACTTTTGCCAAAGCATGGATTAATTATAATGAAGTTTTCTGTTTGGTTCTAGTGCAGTTTGAAACAAATGTACTTACCTCGTCGTCGGAATAGTAGCCGGAGCCCTCCTCGACGCTATCGTCAAGACCTGTAAATTCATCATCTGTCTCGTCATAGGGTGGCAGAGAGTTGTCTTCTTCAAAGTAATCCTCCCCCTCCTCTTTCTCCTCCTTCTCCTCCTCCTCCTCCTCCTCCTCATCATCATCATCATCGTCATCGTACCACTCATCATCATCATATTCGTATTCATTGTCATCATCATCGTACCACTCATCGTCGTCGACGCTGTCGTCGTCTGCCTCATCAACATCAGAATCATCGATATTAACTGTGTCTGTGTCGGAGACAGTAACTGGCGCAGCCCAAGGTTCACTTTGTTCTGATTTGATATTTTCTGTCAAGCTCTCTAGATCCAAGATTTCTTGATGTATGGTTTGAACCTCGTTCAGACTATGATAGGAGTATATTGCACAAGCGACAGACGTGAAACATGCTGATACAACAGTCAGAAATGCAAATGCTTTAAGAGCGTTCTCAAACGTAAAAATCTTTCTTCCTCTGGGACTTTTCCTGTGTTGCCAGGGATCTTCTGCTTCCTTTGGTAACAATTCGCTGTGAGGCGATCCCCAAATGAAATTTGTATTCTCCATATCTTTTTCAGGTACACTGTACACTACTATTTTGTAACTGCTTCACAGCAAAACGGAGGAGTCTTGCTTCCGCTGGCAACAAGTAAAATTAAACTGCAAATAAAGAGGAAAATATTGGGTCATATCTTAATTGAGTGATGGACTGTGAAAAGGGGACATTTTGCCAGAGCATGACTCATACATATAAGGATATACTTAGTTCATATTTGATATCTGTAAAGAAATGACTAACGACAGGCTCATATTGTTAGCATTTACAATTACTCCATCTTGAAATAAACAATATACCATTGCATATTGTTTCGCTGTTTCTTTAACCCTTTCCCAAACGACAAATTTTGGACTGCAGACGACAATTTTAAATTTGATGAAAATGGCAGAAAGGTCTCAAAAAGGGTAGAAAACACTGTGGGAAAAGGAGAAATTGCTCGTTACGAGCAATTTCTTCTTTTCCCACAGTGTTTTCAAAAGACTTGTACTGCAGACACGTGAAAACCAGGGCTTGTTTGGGAAAGGGTTAAATCACTTGATATACTTCTACTTAGATAGTAAGTAAAAATGGAAAAGTTTTCTCGAGTGATATTGGGTAATACCTTTTATTTCTTTCTTTCGCCTCCCCAGCTAGTTTTTTTCTTCTCCTTTCCCAACAGATTTCTTTTTTAAGGGGTAGTTACTTCTATCTAAAGTTTTTGCATTGTTCTTTCCATTTTCAAATCCGCTTTAAACCTTTACCATACAATACCGACTTTTAACGACCCTGAGAAAGGAGGCTTTTGAAAACATTGTGGCAAAAGGAGAAAATGCTGGTAACCAGCATTTTGTCCTTTTCTATCAATGTTTTCTACCCTGTGGAAGACACATTTTTTTTTTTAGTTGCATTTAAGTTGTCGTCTGAAAATGCTTTCAATTTAAACCCCGGCTAAAATTTATCGTTTGGTAAAGGGTTAATTTCATTCGCCAATTGTCTTAGTGTTTGAAAAGGAAGGGTCCTCTTAACACTTGCTCATATTAACCCTGTCAGCTCCAAATATGACTTTGGCCTCTATCGGAGGCTGAACATAGCAGCTGCCCCTATGGATTCAAGATCAGGCTGCATTTTCTTTGCAGTTTGATCTTGAGCTATGCAGTCCACAAAAAGTCCCGTGTTTTCCCCAAAAAGGTGCAGATATGGTTGTTAGAGACCCTCAAGATATTCAGATATTTTTTTCATAACTATCGTTTAGTTTTTCTCGAATGACACAGACACAAATATCACGTTCACTCTTTATTTATTTATTTATTTATTTATTTATTTATCTTTTTTTAATTAATTTATGTTTTGTTTATTTATTCATTTTCTTTATTTCATTATTTAATTATTCATGTATTTGTTGTATTATTCTTTTTTTTTTTTCTTAAAATTTTGTAAATAATTTTCAAGCCATCTTAAAAACTTGAAGCATTAAAAAAAAAAGGACTCACAATTTATTAATTTTCAAGTGACGTTCGCAGTATTTCCACTTTAAGACAGAATGAAGCTTCAGTTATAATTCCGAGCGACTATAAACAGTCAGTCATGAATGACAAACGACACTTTCGGAACTATTGTGTAATTAGAGGTGGCTTACTATGATATAAATAATCTTTTTTTTTTTTTCAATTTCCTTTTTTTTAACTCTTTACCAAACGACAAAATTTTAGATTGGTCCGATTTGAAAGCATTTGCAGACGACAAATTCAGTGTTGCTTGAATGACGATATACCTTTCTGATAGGGTAGAAAATATTGTGGGAAAAGGAGAAAATGCTGGTTGCCAGCATTTTCTCCTTTTCCCACAATGTTTTCAAAAGTCTTCTTCCTTTAGGTCGTTTAAAGTCGGGATTGTGTGGTAAAGAGTAGAGCGAATTACACGTCAAAAGGCGCACGGAATCCGGAATTTACGTTTAACTCCCACGGACTGGTTTTACTGTCGCCGTTTAGTTCTTTAGTAGTTGATTTATTTCACACTTTTACACACTAAAAGCAATTGTAGACGATAAATTAAATATCCCAAATGATGGAATTTGTCTTTGAACGCACAGACTTTCCGAGGGAAAGGAGAGAAAATGCTGGTAACAATAATTTTTTGCTTTTTTCACAATGATTTTAAAAGCCCCAGGGTCGTAAAAAAATCGGGATCGTTTGATGAAGGGTCAGTACATTTCAGTGCTAAAGATTCAAAATAAACAAACCTGTCCGTTAAAAGAAAAGAATTGAACGTAAGCGCTCTGAGAGCAAGTTTGACATGAATACCAACATGCTGATCTACAATGTAGATAGAGGAACAGACCGTACTCTCATTTCAGTCTGATCCTGATCTTCATTGTCAAAAGTCATCAAATGAGTTTTGTGTCGACAGAGTTAGTAACCCAATAGTTCCGTAAGATTAAATAAACTACCGGGTTGTGCAATGAGTGTAAGAGCGCTGAATATCTAAAATTTGATTTTAGCAATTACAGAAAACAAGGTTTGAAATTTCATAGTTTGGCCATAATATGTTACAATATGTTACAAAGTAACAGTGTAGATCCAAGATCAGAATGCATCTTGATCTACACTGTCTGCAAATGTAGCATAAGCTTTGCCTATCGCGCAAAGGGTTGACAACTCACGGCCCAATAACAATAGAAATATTACGTCACACAGCTTTTCAGTCGAGGGTTTTTTTTGCAGACGTCATGGGGAAAGTAGCAACCGTTTGCTCCTTATTTCTCCACTGATTTAAGAATCACTCTTTTGGAATTGAATAATCATTGTCGTAACAGGGTTAGATTGTAAACCATAAAACATTTTGAGCTGAGGATGATATATGAAACGATGATAATATAACCCGGTGTATCTTAAACATTTAGATAATTTCATCTTTTGATCTGATTTTTAATAATAAATCCAAATCGTTGGTCCATAGATCTATTCATCCGTCCGTCCGTCCATCCATCCATCCATCCATCCGCCCAAACAGAAAACTATCAATCCATTTTCTTTAAAGAATTCATTTCCAAAAAAAAGTAATGGTTTCGATCAAAATCTAACATGCTGGAAAGGGAAGTATAACGTGTAAGAGTACTTAATAGTGACTAATACTATATTTAATTCTCATTTGAGGTCACCAGTCTATGTCAGCCATTCGAACACAACGTTTCTGATTGGTTACCTCAGTGGTTACGTCAAGAGTGATTGGCCATTCAAAACCCAATGAAAAAGGATACAAATGAAGAAAAATTATTGGTCACTATCAACAACTTGATATCTGAAAATAAAAGCTTTCCGTAAAATGAACAACTGATACATTCTAATTTTAAAAAAAAAGGGTTTTTAGAGGGAATGTTTCTCAAAATACGATGTAATTTAGATAGAATGTAATCCTAGATACGGCCTAAAGTTCTGTAGTTAGCGCATATTGCCATTTCCGGTATTTTAGTATTAATCAAACAGTACAGAATAATAACGACCTTGAAAAAAAGACTTCTGAAAACATTGTGCCAAAAGGAGAAAATGCTGGTAACTAGCAGTTTCCCTTTTTTCAGCAATGTTACAAAAGCTTTGCTCTTCTTGGTGGTTAAAAGATGGGGTTGTTTGTTACAGGCTTAAAAATGACCTATGCTCTGGCAAAAGGGGAGTTATTGCATCCCCATGATGCATTATACAGAGCAAGTCATCACCTAATCATGGATTCATAAAATCCATTTTGTCTGACAATCAACTGGGTCTGGAGGTAGAATGGTCCTTTTACATGCAGCAAATCTGCAAAAAAGTATTGACCCATGTCAGCCTGCGCGAACTGCGCAGGCTGACATGGGTCAATTTTTTTTGCAGAAGCATAAAGCCCCTTTTTCTTAGAGCATGGCTCTTTTAATCTATGCTGAGGGTAGAATTTGGAATGGTCGGCTGAGTTAACTGTCTGGAAGGGATAATTCCACTGAATAGCTATGCTGAAGTTCTTTGTCAATGTCTCTGTAAAACATTATATTTCACAACTGACAAATTCAGAAGTTTAATCTTTCTTGTTGTTTTCCCACAAAAATATCAAGTACTTGATTCATGTTTCCGGGGTTGTTTCTCTTTTTATTTTCATTCTGCACTTGCGGTTAATACAGATGCACGTCACACCGGAAGTTTACAGGACCTGATACCGCACAAGAAAGCGCAACAAACTCCTCTAAATATAAGGCCATGACGCAAGCGGAATGATACAGGAGACATATTTGATTCAAAATCCTTTAACAGCTCAAACAATATATACGCAGATAATATTGCGTCAATAAAAATTAAAAAAAAAAGGCTAAACTTGCAGATTCTATTGTGTGTGTGTGTGTGTGTGTGTGTGGTTTTTTTTTTTAATGTTGACAGAATGAACTGTCCCAACAGATTTCGGTTTTTTTTTTTTGTCGCATTTGTCGAAGACAATGCCACTATGAGTTCAATATGGTATTTCGAAAATCGTTTTTCGTAGTTCGTGCAAAACCGAAGGAAGTAAACCCAATTAAACTCAATTTTCTCCGACAAATAAGTGTTTCGATAGCACTCAGATATATAATTAACAACGGCGTATTAAAATAAACTGGATATAGAGCACCGATCATAAGAATAGTTCTTTTTCATTGAAAATATCTATACGCGTTATGGTCTTCTATTGGCGCAATGATACACACAACCTTTGTTCCCTGGCCGTGTTCGTCCCAAAACCAGTTCGTCCACGTCCTTGTTCGTCCCTGCGCTTGTTCGTAAGGGCTTGTTCGTCCCACATTATTGGTTATTTTTTTCATATTATTAATTCCACACAATGGCTCCCTTGACAGATGCCACACCAGTGCTTTCAACTCTTTCATTTTAAGGGTAGTTACATGTGGTTGTACCTACAGCTCTTGCATTGCTCTTACCATATTCAAATCCGCTATAATTTCATTCGGCATTCTTTCGCAGTCTGCGCAGGCTGACTTGAGTGGATACTTTTTGTTATTGGTCAATTTCTACATGTCAAAGGATCAGCGTCCCCCATGATTCAGTCGGTTGTTAGACAAAAGGATTTTTATAGACCCATTGTCATGTCATAACTTGCTGTTTGTGATGTATTAAGACACCTTTTGCCAGAGCTTGGCTCATAAACATTTGAAAAAAAAAAAAAAAAAAAAAAAAAAAAATTGTAACACTAGCTTACATTAAAGATACATTTATACTCTTTTTCAGCCAGTTTTCTTCTCATTGTATACCTTGTTAATAAAATTATAAGAAATATCGTATCTTCATGCCTAATGTTGCCCCTGGCGGTTGCAAGCTTGCATAGAAGATGACGGATAGAGAATGTATTTCATTTTCTGGAGGCCAGTAAAGAAATCACTCTTGAGATGTTTCCGGTTTTAAATCGAAGATTTGCTATGTATGAACCATGCTCTAGCAAAAGGGGGCTTAATGCATCGCCGTGTTACATGATACCAAGCAAGCTATCACATAATTATTGACCCATAACATTCACTTTATCTAAAAACCGACTGAATCATGAGGTACATTGGTCCTTCAACATGCAAAAAACATACCAGAAGCAAAATGTATCAGCCAAGGTCAGCCTGCGCAATCTGGGTTGATACTTTTTGCAGATGCATTAACCCTTTACCGCACAATGCCGCCTTTTGACGCCCCTGGGAAAGAAGCCTTTTGAAAACATTGTGGGAAAAGGAGAAAATGCTGGTAACCAGCATTTTCTCCTTTTCCCGCAATGTTTTTCTACCCTATCAAAGGAAAGTTGCACAATTTGAGCCACACTGAAATTGTCGTTTGCAGATGCTTCCAATTTGGACAAGGCTAAAATTTTGTCATCTGGTAAAGGGTTAAACCCCCTTTTCAAAGAGCATGGTTCATATGTATTCATCCGCTACACCATATGTATCGTTAATCTATCTATGTTTACAAAACTGACTAAATCATGAACCATTCTACTGTCAAATTTTAACAGCCTTTCTTTCTCTCTTGCTGTAAGAATGTATCTTTAACCCTATCAGTGCCCAATATAAACTCGGTCTCTTTCGAAGGCTTGAAAATAACCACGGAAACTCAGGGAGATTGTTTTTTCATCTTAACGGCTTGACTGACCTAGATGACGGTATAGATCAAAGATCAGATTACACTCTGTGCAGTCTGATCTTGATCTACGCCGTCTGCAAAAGTCCCTTATTCTCGCCAAAAAGTACTGACATGATAAAGACCATTAGCACAGTTTTGTTTTCAAAACCCGGTTTTAGTTTTTTTTCTAAAATCTTGACAAAAAACAAAACTATACATTGAATTAAAAAGAATGCTTTAAAGTAAATCATTTTCAGTCTAATTTATTTATTTATTTGTTTGTTTGTTTGCCCTTTTTTCTGTCTCTTTTTTCCATGACTTGATTATTTATCATTTTTTATGTTTATTGTATTTTTTTTTTTCAAATTTAGCGAAAAAAAAAATTCAAGCTATCTTGAAAACTTAGAGCATACGAAAAGGTAAAAAAAAAATCACTTTCTGTTAATCTTACTTCAAAGTAACGGTCCAAGTAGAGTGACTATAACACAGTATTAAGATTCGGCTATAATTTCTAGTGCCTTATAAACAGTCAGTCGCGAATGACTTGTCAAACGAAACTTTTGGAATTATTAAAAAACGGAATGTGTTTTTTTACATGGATAAAAATACATTTTGTTCAATTTCCTTTTTAAGGGAATTACTGGTCACAAGACGTATGGAAACAGGAACTACGTTTAACATCCCACGGTCTGGTTTTACTGCCGATATTTAGTTCTTTAGTAGCTGATTTATTTTAGTAGTTGATTTCTTTTTACAATTTTACACACTGAGAGCCATTGAAGACGATACATTAAATATCCGAAATGATGGAATTTGTCTATGAAAGAAAAGATTTTCAGATGGAAAAGAAGAAAGTGCTTGTAACCAGAATTTTTTCCTTTTTTCATAATGATTTCAAAAGCCTCAGGGCCGTAATAAATCGGGATTGTTTGATAAAGGGTCAGTCTATTTAGGTTCTAAAAGTACAAATAAACAAACTTATTAATCAAAAGAAAAAAAAAAAAAAAAAAAGATCTGAATGATAGAGTTTTGAGAGCAAGTAATACCAACATACCGATCTACAATCACGGTAGATATAAGATCAGACAGCTGCACATTTCAGCCTGATCGTGGTCTTCACCGTCAAAATTCAGCAAATGAGTTTTGTGTCGAAAGGGTTAAAGTAACCCAATAGTTCCGCATGATTAAAAAACTACCGGGTTGTGCAATAATTGCAAGAGCGCTGAATATCTAAAATTTAACTCTTTCAGCAATAAAAAGAAGATTCGAAATACTGCAGTATAAAGGATTATTTAGGCCACAATATGTTACAAAGTAGCGGAAAGTGTAGATCCAAGATCAGACTGCACATTTTTGCAGTCTGATCTTGATCTATACTGTCTGCAAATGCAGCATAAGCTTTGCTTATCGCGAAAAAAGTTAACAACTCATGATCCAAAAGCAATAGAAATATTACGTCACACAACTTTTCAGTCGAGGTTTTCTTGCAAACGTGATGGGAAAAGTAGCAACCATTTGCATCTTTTTTCTCCACAGGTTTAAGAATCACTCAAATGGAATTGAATAATCATTGTCGGGACAGGGTTAGATTGTAAATCATGAAACATTTTGAGCTGGGGATGACGTATGAAACAATCGTAAAATAACCATATGTTTCTTAGAGTAGTAGATAATTTCAGTTTTTTCTTTTTTTTATTTAAATAAGAGATCCCAAATGATCCATCCATCCATCCATCCAAACGTCCGTCCATCCATACATACATACATACATACAAACAACACACACACGTACGTAAATACGTACGTGTGTACGTACGTACGTAGATACATACATACATACATACATACATACATACAACACACACATGTACGTAAATACGTACGTGTGTACATACGTACGTAGATACATACATACATACATACATACATATGCCCTAACAGAAAGGTCAGCTATCTACCAATTCATTTTCAATAAAGAATTCATTTCCAAAAAAAAAAAAAATATCGATCGAAATCTTACAATACGAAAACGGAAGTTTAAAGAGTAAGGGTGACCTAGTACTGAGTAATCATATTTAATTGTCATTTGAAGTCACCAGTCCATGTCAGGCATTCGAACACAGCGGTTTTGATTGGTTATTTTAGTAGTTATGTAAAGATTTTTGATTGGCCACGGAAAAGCCAATGAAAAAAAAGGGGGGGGAGGATGGGGAAAATAACTGGTGACTAGATTTAGGACTTTTTTCTAGAGTTGTAGTTCTTAGATTTTTTTCCACATATATAAGGTAAAATATTGTGCTGAATACAAAAATAAAAAGAAAATGATATGTTGACCAATTCGTTTTCTTGTTAAATGCCTGCTTCCATGGTAACATTATATCCTCAAATTCTAAAATATATGACTTGCTTGAAAACGATTTTAACACTGGCAGACAGCTTTAATTTTATAAATGTTATAAAATCAGAGCTACATATTTGTATATCCTTATCAGTAGTAATGGTAGCACCCCTGGCACAATCATGTGCCAGTGGGTCTACCATGAGTGGGATTTTTGGTGTTTAGGTAGGCAATCTAGGGACTAAATCGTGAAATTTTTGGCACTTTTTGGCAAACCGGAAGTATGTTTTCCGCCATTTTGAATCGGAATACCTTTGCTTTGCTCGGAACCCCCCGGGAATCCCTCAATGTGCTATTAATAGAAACAGTGTAGTTCGTGAAAAGGTCTTAAAAAGTTCATGAAATTTCTTACTTTTGGACATTTTTTGGGCATCATTTGGGCTTTAATTAGTTTCGACTAAGGCATCATTGGTAGACAATATAATGACTAACTCAGGGCTAAAGACCAGGGACTAAATAATAACTTGACAATTTGGAGAAAGATCACTCTTTCTTGGTGGTGGGTTAGCCCTGAAAAGGGCTGTTTTCTAATGAAGATGTATCCTTCACTGGACTGTATTGGAGTGATCTCCCGTCTCCATCGGAGTGATCTCCAATGATTGCACCAAACCGCTGCACCTTCATTTCTGTCAAAAAACGCCTCGTCCGTGTCTGGGCAGTTGTGTTCCTCACCAAGATAGTGTAGGATGCCAAGGCATTTTCCACACACTAACCTGCATACCCGAGCACATCGACAGCGAAGAATATGAACCATAGTAGTTCGATTATGATGCGGTGGGACATTATCGTTTCCATTATCATCGTTTTGTGTGTAAAACATTGACTTTTTATAGTTCACAGGGTAGCTTGACCTACTTTGGTTCAGAATTAAGAGCGCGGACCCGAGTGAAAGCAATTTGAAGCATGACGTCATTTTCTACCTAC